>CAWUFW010001587.1:1362912-2725824 GCA_963921515.1 Calotriton arnoldi
ATTTTCCATGCAGACCTCTAACCACCTACACACTACTGATTCACTCCTCCAATTACCCAGGTAGTACCTATGCAGTCCAGCAATCCCCCTGTCACTCCCTGTGCACTCTTCCAATCACCCATCCAGCACCATGTACTTATCCAGTCACTCCGCCAAAACCCAAGCACTTAAAAATTCACCATGCACTCTCCTTGCAGTACTCTAATCATCCAGTCACCACCCATGTACTCATGCAATAACCCAGGCACTAACACATGCACTGCTACAATCCCCTGTGCACTACCCATGCAGACCTCTATCCCCCTAAACACTACTGATTCACTCCTCCAATTACCCAGGTAGTACCAATGCAGTCCAGCAATCCCCCTGTCAGTCCCTGTGCACTCTTCCAATCACCCATCCAGCACCATGTACTTATCCAATCACTCCGCCAAAACCAAAGCACTTAAAAATTCACCATGCACTCTCCTTGCAGTACTCTAATCATCCAGTCACTACCCATGTACTCATGCAATGACCCAGGCACTAACTCATGCACTGCTATAATCCCCTGAGCACTACCCATGCAATCCAGCAATCTCCCTGTCACTCCCTGTGCACTCTTCCAATCACCCATTGTGAGAAGTTGGCCTGGTATATGCTGTCCACTAGTTCTAGTGGGCACCTTGCACCAGTCCAAACAACCCCTTTGGATGATAGGTTAAAGACAACCTTTAGTGAAAGCTATCCTAGTGGTAGCTATGGAGAGCAGCCTTCAGGCTAAGTCTTGAAGGAAAGTAAAGCAGCTTGTTTTACCAGTCTATAATCTCTTAAGTGACCAAATGAAAGAGGACCACACCAGGTATATATATAAAATATATGTATTTAGTCTTAAACACACCCCTCTAGTCCCTTTATGAGGCTAGAGTTCGAAGTACATAAGTTACAAAGCAAATATCAGCAGTTATTAGCACAATACACGTTTGAGCCCTAGGGGCGTACCAAACCATATACTAAAATAGTGGTCTAAGAACCACGACTGAGCTAGACACAAGGCCTAGAGCCTGTAGAAGTGCTTGGACCCCAAGGAACCACCCAAGGTAGTGACACAGGGGACCCACGGAGGACGCGTGCAGTGTGAGAACACAGCCGCGAATCGCCGTTAACTTCTATGGGGAAAGTCGCGGTTGGAATTTTAAAGAAAGAGGACACTTTGGAGAGGACTTTCTGTTAGCCCCTTTAAACTTAAGAGTTTCTAGGGCCCACACCCACGTGAGTACCGAAATACTCGAGTTACCTCACCCAGGGAAGCCGGGTGCATACGTGTTAAAAGGTGTCGGGAATCGTCGTCGTTTTCAATGGCGATCTTCTTGAAAGTGCTGCTGCCGTGAAGAGGAAGAGTGTCCGGTGCGATCCAAGCCTGGATCGAGGAAGAGGAACACCTGAAAGCAGAGGGGACAGAGTCTGGATCACTAGCCAGTGACCAGGGGCACGATAGTCGAATGCCCTCAGATGTCGGGTGCTTCAGGTGAGTTGACGGGTGCCTTGACTCTTCAGCCACGAGGTCCAGGAGGTGTCGACGATGACCAGGAGCTGGATTCGAGCTGCCCACGAAGTCTGTCGAGTGCTGCCGTGCCGGCGACAGGATTGGATCCAACAAGCCTTGGCAACGGCAAGTCATGGGGAAGTGAAGAAAAGGCTGCGGTGCAGACCAGCAAAGTCTGAGGGACTCACCCAGCGAGGGTAAGTCAGGGCTCTTCTGGAGCAACCAGAAAAGCCCAAGCAATAGAAGAGTTGCCTTCGGGAGGGCCCACTAGCCAACAGACTAGCGACCGCAAAGGAGCCTCGAGTGGATGCACTTGGAGCTGGCTTACGGGACACTCGTGGAGTGGAGGCCAGTGATCTTCGGTGCAGTTGGTGCTGGAGGCGGGGGCTACTCGGAGCCCAAAGCACAACTTCGCAAAAGACCAGGAAGAGGATGCACTTGCAAAAGTTCTAGGTGTCCAGGGGTCACGGTTCCACGTTACCCACGACAGCTACGGGCCTCAGCTTTGCTGGGGTCTCAGGGCAGCCTCGGGGAAGTCTGGAAATCCACCTCGGGTGTTGCAAAGACTTCGGCGTCCAGCGGGAGCTTCAGCGATGCAGACCGGACAATTGCTTCTTAGGTGCCTGCCAAGTAGGGGAGTCACTCCTTGACCCCAAGGGAGATTCTTCAGTCCTCTAATCTTCAAGTAGAGCATCGAAGGTCCAGGATTTGGCTTCAGAGTTTCGTCCAGGGTAATCTAAAATCCTGTTGCCAGGGTTCCCTTACTTATACTAAGAAAAGGGGTTGGACTAACTCTGGGGACCCACCTATGGGAGGGTTTGGAAAGAGGGGTGGCTACACCCATTTCCTTTGTCCAGTTTCATGCCAGAGCAGGGGCTGGCAGCCCCTGCAACCGGTTTGAACTGGGGTATGCACGAGGACACCAAATGTGCCCCCAGTGCAGGACTTCAAAGCACTCAGAGAGTGCACCACCCAGCCCTAATCCACTAAGGCCTGTCTGGGAGGTGGTAACACCTCCCTTAGACAGGAAACCTATTGTCCAGGCCTCCCCTGCCGGAGTTTCGGTCAGCAGCAGGAGCCAGACTCGTGTCTGTGGCTGCAGCATCCATTTTGTGATGCCAGGCTCTGGTTAGGTGATACCGGGTATACCGGTTCTGCCATGTCTCTCCCTCTAGAAGGGTGGGATCATACTCCCACACCAGTTACTGGTGTGGGGGTATGATTCCAAGGTGTTTGACACCAAACACGACATGTTTCCGTGCAGCCATCCCAAAGTTAGCATTTACCCTTTAGATACAATGCACTTAAGAGTATATGGTCAGGCTGCACCACAGACAACCCCGGAGAGGAGATTCCAAAGGCTGCAGAGGGGCTCTGCTCATGCATGGGCACCCTCTCACATAAAACCAAGCACCCTGCCTTCAGGATTGATAAGGCCTGCCATAGGGGTGACTGATAGGTTTGTATGTGCAGTGATAGGTGAGGTATAGTGAACCTATATCTCTGTAAGGGGTGCATGCACCACCTTACTCAGGCTGCAGTAGCAGTCCTGTGGTGCAATTTAGGAGGGCCTTCCAGGGGTGGCACAATACAAGCTTCAACCCCTGGTAGGCCTCTGGGGTACCTATGCCCTGGGTACATAGTATACCATATACTAGGGACTTATAAGGGCACCCCAGAATCCAATCTGAGGTGTACCTAAAGTACAGGGAATCAATTTAGAGAGGAAGCAGCTAGACTGGGGGCCTGGATAGCAGGGCCCCAGCCAGACTAAAGTCGAAAAACAGTGATACACCAGCAAAAAGTGGGGGTAACCATAAGAGGCAGATCCTACTCTCCTACACCCATCCAGTACCATGTACTTATCCAGTCACTCCGCCAAAACCCAAGCACTTATAAATTCACCATGCACTCTCCTTGCAGCACTCTAATCATCCAATCACTACCCATGTACTCATGCAATGACCCAGGCACTAACACATGCACTGCTACAATCCCTGTGCACTTTCTATGCAGACCTCTAACCACCTACACACTACGGATTCACTCCTCCAATTACCCGGGTAGTACCTATGCAGTCCAGCAATCCCTCTCTCACTCCCTGTGCACTAGTCCAATCACCCGTCCAGCACCATGTACTTATCCAGTCACTCCGCCAAAACACAAGCACTTATAAATTCACCTTGCACTCTCCTTGCAGCACTCTAATCATCCAGTCACTAACCATGTACCCATGCAATGACCCAGGCACTAACTCATGCACTGCTATAATCCCCTCAGCACTAACCATGCAGTCCAGCAATCTCCCTGTCACTACCCATGCACTCCTCCAATCACCCAGCCAGCACCATGTACTTATCCAATCACTCCGCCAAAACCCAAGCACTTATAAATTCACCATGCACTCTCCTTGCAGCACTCTAATCATCCAGTCACTACCCATGTACTCATGCAATCACCCAGGCACTAACACATGCAGTGCTACAATCCCCTGAGCACTACCCATGCAGTCCAGCAATCTCCCTGTCACTCCCTGTGCACTCTTCCAATCACCCATCCACCACCATGTACTTATCCAGTCACTCCGCCAAAACCCAAGCACTTATAAATTCACCATGCACTCTCCTTGCAGCACTCTAATCATCCAGTCACTACCCATGTACTCATGCAATGACCCAGGCACTAACACATGCAGTGCTACAATCGCCTGAGCACTACCCATGCAGTCCAGCAATCTCCCTGTCACTCCCTGTGCACTCTTCCAATCACCCATCCAGCACCATGTACTTATCCAGTCACTCCGCCAAAACCCAAGCACTTATAAATTCACCATGCACACTCCTTGCAGTACTCTAATCATCCAGTGACTACCCATGTACTCATGCAATAACCCAGGCAGTAACACATGCACTGCTACAATCCCCTGTGCACTTTCCATGCAGACCTCTAACCACCTACACACTACTGATTCACTCCTCCAATTACCCAGGTAGTACCTATGCAGTCCAGCAATCCCTCTCTCACTCCCTGTGCACTCTTCCAATCACCCATCCAGCACCATGTACTTATCCAGTCACTCCGCCAAAACACAAGAACTTATAAATTCACCATGCACTCTCCTTGCAGCACTCTAATCATCCAGTCACTACCCATGTACCCATGCAATGACCCAGGCACTAACTCATGCACTGCTATAATCCCCTCAGCACTACCCATGCAGTCCAGCAATCTCCCTGTCACTACCCATGCACTCCTCCAATCACCCAGCCAGCACCATGTACTTATCCAATCACTCCGACAAAACCCAAGCACTTATAAAGTCACCATGCACTCTCCTTGCAGCACTCAAATCATCTAGTCACTACCCATGTACTCATGCAATCACCCAGGCACTAACACATGCAGTGCTACAATCCCCTGAGCACTACCCATGCAGTCCAGCAATCTCCCTGTCACTCCCTGTGCACTCTTCCAATCACCCATCCAGCACCATGTACTTATCCAGTCACTCCGCCAAAACCCAAGCACTTATAAATTCACCATGCACTCTCCTTGCAGTACTCTAATCATCCAGTCACTACCCATGTACTCATGCAATCACCCAGGCACTAACACATGCAGTGCTACAATCCCCTGAGCACTACCCATGCAGTCCATCAATCTCCCTGTCACTCCCTGTGCACTCTTCCAATCACCCATCCAGCACCATGTACTTATCCAGTCACTCCGCCAAAACCCAAGCACTTATAAATTCACCATGCACTCTCCTTGCAGCACTCTAATCATCCAGTCACTACCCATTTACTCATGCAATGACCCAGGCACTAACTCATGCACTGCTATAATCCCCTGAGCACTACCTATGCAGTCCAGCAATCTCCCTGTCACTACCCATGCACTCCTCCAATCACCCAGCCAGCACCATGTACTTATCCAATCACTCCGCCAAAACCCAAGCACCTATAAATTCACCATGCACTCTCCTTGCAGCACTCTAATCATCCAGTCACTACCCATGTACTCGTGCAATGACCCAGGCACTAACACATGCAGTGCTACAATCCCCTAAGCACTACCCATGCAGTCCAGCAATCTCCCTGTCACTCCCTGTGCACTCTTCCAATCACCCATCCAGCACCATGTACTTATCCAGCCACTCTGCCAAAACCCAAGCACTTATAAATTCACCATGCACGCTCCTTGCAGCACTCTAATCATCCAGTCACTACCCATGTACTCATGCAATCACCCAGCCACTAACACATGCAGTGCTACAATCCCCTGAGCACTACCCATGCAGTCCAGCAATCTCCCTGTCACTCCCTGTGCACTCTTCCAATCACCCATCCAGCACCATGTACTTATCCAGTCACTCCGCCAAAACCCAAGCACTTATAAATTCACCATGCACTCTCCTTGCAGAACTCTAATCATCCAGTCACTACCCATGTACTCATGCAATGACTCAGGCACTAACTCATGCACTGCTATAATCCCCTGAGCACTACCCATGCAGTCCAGCAATCTCCCTGTCACTCCCTGTGCACTCTTCCAATCACCCATCCAGCACCATGTACTTATCCAGTCACTCCGCCAAAACCCAAGCACTTATAAATTCACCATGCACACTCCTTGCAGTACTCTAATCATCCAGTGACTACCCATGTACTCATGCAATAACCCAGGCACTAACACATGCACTGCTACAATCCCCTGTGCACTTTCCATGCAGACCTCTAACCACCTACACACTACTGATTCACTCCTCCAATTACCCAGGTAGTACCTATGCAGTCCAGCAATCCCTCTGTCACTCCCTGTGCACTCTTCTAATCACCCATCCAGCACCATGTACTTATCCAATCACTCCGCCAAAACCAAAGCACTTAAAAATTCACCATGCACTCTCCTTGCAGTACTCTAATCATCCAGTCACTACCCATGTACTCATGCAATAACCCAGGCACTAACACATGCACTGCTACAATCCCCTGTGCACTACCCAGGCAGACCTCTATCCACCTAAACACTACTGATTCACTCCTCCAATTACCCAGGTAGTACCTATGCAATCCAGCAATCCCCCGTCAGTCCCTGTGCATTCTTCCAATCACCCAGCCAGCACCATGTACTCATCCAATCACTCCACCAAAACCCAAGCACTTATAAATTCACCATGCATTCTCCTTGCAGCACTCTAATCATCCAGTCAGTACACATGTACTCATGCAATGACCCAGGCACTAACACATGCACTGCTACAATCCCCTGTGCACTTTCCATGTAGACCTCTCACCACCTACATGCTACTGATTCACTCCTCCAATTACCCAGGAAGTACTTATGCAGTCCAGCAATCCCTCTCTCACTCCCTGTGCACTCTTCCAATCACCCAGCCAGCACCATGTACTTATCCAGTCACTCCGCCAAAACCCAAGCACTTATAAATTCACCATGCACTCTCCTTGCAGCACTCTAATCATCCAGTCACTACCCATGTACTCATGCAATCACCCAGCCACTAACACATGCAGTGCTACAATCCCCTGAGCACTACCCATGCAGTCCAGAAATCTCCCTGTCACTCCCTGTGCACTCTTCCAATCACCCATCCTGCACCATGTACTTATCCAGTCACTCCGCCAAAACCCAAGCACTTATAAATTCACCATGCACTCTCCTTGCAGCACTCTAATCATCCAGTCACTACCCATGTACTCATGCAATGACCCAGGCACTAACACATGCAGTGCTACAATCCCCTGAGCACTACCCATGCAGTCCAGCAATCTCCCTGTCACTCCCTGTGCACTCCTCCAATCACCCATCCAGCACCATGTACTTATCCAGTCACTCCACCAAAATCCAAGCACTTATAAATTCACCATGCACTCTCCTTGCAGTACTCTAATCATCCAGTCACTACCCATGTACTCATGCAATCACCCAGGCACTAACACATGCAGTGCTACATTCCTCTGAGCACTACCCATGCAGTCCAGCCATCTCCCTGTCACTCCCTGTGCACTCTTCCAATCACCCATTGTTGGACTTGGCCCTTTTTGCAGGGTCATCCCTGAACTTTTTTCCTTCCTCCTGTACTCTTTCTGACCTGTTTTTGTTGGTTTTATGACTCTGGGCACTTTACCACTGCTGATCAGTGCTAAAGTGCATATGCTCCCTATGGTAAGATTGATGTATGGATTAGTGACTCCATGTTTGGCCTATTTGATTCACTGTCAGACCCTAGTACAGTGCACTGGTTGTGCCCAGGGCTTGTGACTCAAATGCTGCTGGTGGGCTTGCAGCACTGGTTGTGCCACCCACAGGAGCAGCTTGTAAAGTGTGTCTCAGGCCTGCCATTGCAGAGCCTGTGGGCAGTCTGGTACTGCCATGTTGACTGGGCAAGTGCACCCACTTGCCAGTCCCTAAACCTTCCCTTTTCTTCATATCAGACACCCCTATGGTAGGCCCAAGGGCAGGGTGCATTGTAAGTATAAGGTAGGACATGCCCTGGTGTGTGTGGCATGTCCTAATAGTGAATTACAGCCATTTTCGTTTTTCACTATTGCAAAGCTACCTGTTCCCCATAGGCCAGAATGGGCAGTTTGATTATTACAGCTTATAATCCTAACTGACCCAGGGAACATGGTAGAAAAACGAATTTAGTATGCCTGAACTCAGAATGATAAAATACATCTTTTAGTGAAGTTGGTTTTAACATTCTGTGTTTGAAAATACCACTTTTAGAAAGTAGGTATTTTCTTGCCTAACTATCCAAGCCTGCCTCTGCTAGGTTGTGTATTCCATGTCTGCTTTGTGAGTGACAGGGGCTGGGGGATTCCAGGAGGCAGGGTGAGTCAGCACAGGGCTGAATAGAGAGATCTGCATGGAGATGGGTGGGAGGAGTTGCACCTGGGACCTGAATAGGGCTGTGCCTTCCCTCCACAATGCTGGCTCCTCCCCCTGTGGTGCGTCTGATGTCCCTGGCCTGCACTGTGAAAGGAAAGAAGGAGTCTTGTCAACAAAGTGCTCCAGGACTGACCAGAACTGGTTTGGACTAGGCAAAGGCCTCTCTGCCTTCAGAGACAAAGGATTTTGGTGTATAAAAGAGGACACCCAAACCCCAAGACTTTAGATCACTTTTGGGAAACAAGAAGAACCTTTGCTGAGGAGAGGAACCAGAGAAACTGAGGAGGAAACTATCCCTAAGCGTGAGGGATTGGCCTGCAGTGGTTGCCTGACTGCCAAAGAAAGGAGAGAGGAACTTTGTGTGTACTTTCATCAACTTGTGAAGGATCTCCAAGGGCTTGAGCTAGAGCTTGCCTCCTGCTGAGGTCTCAGGGACAACAGGCTTCACCAACCAGCTCCCCAAGAGTCTTTTTGGAAGTGCCTGCTGCTGTGCTGGGCTTTCTGAGGGACTGCGTGTCGCAAGGAGCTGGAAGCGCGACTCACGAAGAAGAAGCGTCGCTGCCGCAACCGAAGCGCCTCGCATCGCCGGAGAAGAGGATCGATGTCGCACCAGACGCCGCCGCATCAACGGAGAAGCGTGTCGCCGCCGCTGCAGCTGTCGCATCATCACCGAAGCGCCTCGCATCACCGGAGAAGAGGATCGACGTCGCATCAGACGCCACCGCATCACCGGAGAAGCGTGTCGCCGCCGTGGCAGTTGTCGCATCATCGCCGAAGCGCCTCACATCGCCGGAGAAGAGGATCGATGTCGCACCAGACACCGCCGCATCACCGGGAAGCGTGTCGCAGGGCCTGTCACGGCTCAGAAGAATCATTGAGTTGCTGCACGGCCGTCGGGCGTGCACGCATCGTGTCGCATCAAGAAGAAGATGCCATCTTTGTCGCATTGCACCGGATCTTCATCGCATCACGGCGCAGCTGGGCGCATCGCCACGGAAGCGCAGTAAGAAACCGACGCATCACCTCCCCACGCCGAGAAGAACCGACGCATCCCCTACGCATCAGTAGGGACCCGACGCATCACCGTTCTTGCGTGTAAGGAACCGACACATCACCTTCCCTGCAACATTTTCATTGTATAGCGTTACGCATCCTAAGGTACATTGAACTCAAAGTGTTGCATTTTACATCTTAAGAGAACTGAGCTAATTCTACCATTTTTGAAGTACAGTATTGTGGATTTTTGTCGTTTGTGGTCTTGTGTTAAATCTATATAAAAATACTTATTTTTAATATACAACTAGTGTGGTGTCCATCTGTAGTGTTGTCACTATATTACTGTATGTGTTCACAAATGCTTTACACACTGCCTCTGAGATAAGCCTGCCTGCTCGTGCCAAGCTACCAAGGGGGTGAGCAAGGGTTATTTTAGTAGTGTATCCCCCTTACCCTGACTAGAAGCAAGGATCCCTATTTGGTCAAAGGTACCTACCTCTGCCAACTAGAGACCCCCAGTTCTAACACCCATCCAGTACCATGTACTTATCCAATCACTCCGCCAAAACGCAAGCACTTATAAATTCACCATGCACTCTCCTTGCAGCACTCTAATCATCCAGTCACTACCCATGTACTCATGCAATGACCCAGGCACTAACACATGCACTGCTACAATCCCCTGTGCACTTTCCATGCAGACCTCTAACCACCTACACACTACTGATTCACTCCTCCAATTACCCAGGTAGTACCTATGCAGTCCAACAATCCCCCTGTCACTCCCTGTGCACTCTTCCAATCACCCATCCAGCACCATGTACTTATCCAATTACTCCGCCAAAACCCAACCACTTATAAATTCACCATGCACTCTCCTTGCAGCACTCTAATCATCCAGTCACTACCCATGTACTCATGCAATGACCCAGGCACGAACACATGCACTGCTACAATCTCCTGTGCACTTTCCATGCAGTCCAGCAATCTCCCTGTCACTACCTATGCACGCCTCCAATCACCCAGCCAGCACCATGTACTTATCCAATTACTCCGCCAAAACCCAAGCACTTATAAATTCACCATGCACTCTCCTTGCAGTACTCTAATCATCCAGTCACTACCCATGTACTCATGCAATGACCCAGGCACTAACTCATGCTCTGCTACAATCCCCTGTCCACTACCCATGCAGTCCTCTAAACACCTAAACACTACTCATTCACTCCTCCAATTACCCAGGTAGTACCCATGTAGTGCAGCAAACCCCATGTGATTTCAAAAGAAAGCATTTCATTGGTTTTTAAGTAGAACGTGTTTCTTTAGTAATAAAATAGTATATTTCTATATAGTTATATTAATAACATTAAAAAGAAAATCATTTTTTTCCAGATATTCTTCATCATCATTAAGAAAGACTTACCATGACCAAAAAAAGAGAAAAGAGAAAAGAAGAAAAGAAACAATACTGTTTAAAGAAAAGACAACAGCAAGAATTAGATGAACTACAACGTGGGAAAAAAGAAAAAGTCTTGCGGTAAGAGAACAAAAGAATGTATTAAAAGACTTTCAAGGACTAGAAAGGGTTTTGACAATGTAGAAAATAGAAAGAATAGCTCAAGAACAAAGAAGAATGAAATGAAAAAAGGACAAATTAATGGCAAATCACGTTCTGAAAAAACAATCTATGCTAAAAGAAGAATGAATCAATTTTGTGAAATAAGGAAACGTATGTTTCAAAATAGAGTAGTACAAAATGTATTAAAAGATGGTAAGAAATATAAAAGAAGATCAGCATTTTATAAAAAGAAAAAACAGATTGAAACTATTGTTGAAAAGGCTTTTGAATTAAAAAGAAAATTGTTCATTTTAGTTTTAAACAGAATGCGATTATTAGATAAACCAATGCATTTTATGAAGGACAAAAGTAAAAAGAAGAGACTAATTAACAGAACTAACTTTTGTGATATTTTTTGGATGAATGGAAGCGCACTTCAAGTTCAGAGCCTTTTTTTAATAAAGAGAGCTATTTTCAAACCAATACATTAGTTCATGCAGTTGATACCAGTGGTCGTGCTTATGAAGTGAAGAACGGTTGTGCAATTGAAAAAGAAAAGTTGGTTCCTAGAAATGTAGAAGAAGTGATAGCTGATGAAGTTCTAGGGAGACGTACTAAAGCCCCAGTGTATACTTGGGATTGTAGTAGTATTTGTAGTATACGACAGGAGTCTATTGATATTTTACGAAATTTCTTACGAGAGTATACTAAAAAAAGTGTTAAACAAAAGATTAAGATGCTGCAAGGGCTAGATCCTTGTAAAGTGAGAAACAATACTGGTTTGCAAGGTCATTCTCTGGCTTGTCTTTCTAGAAAAGTGTGTCAAAGTGTTTTTCATCATTTGAGAATGTTAGCAGTACATCACTCTCAAATGCGGAAGTTAGTAAGAAGATTGTACTATGCAAAAAGTCCAGCAATAATTTTAAGTGACTTAAACAGTGCTCTTTTGCATGGGTCAGTATCAGATGTAAAAAAAGTTTGTGATGAAATAGAGTTTTGTTACTTTGGTTCTGAACAAGAGTGTAGAGAAAGTGAGAGTTTGATAGAAGTAGGTGTTGAAGAAGACGTGGAAGATAGTAGTACTGAGAAGTTTGAAGAAGAAATTACGAAGTTTAAGGTAATTTGTTGTGAAAGACCAAACTATGTTTGTATTTGTTGTCGACGAACTCACTATAGAAATCAAACTAGGAATGTTGATCTGTATTTAAAAAGTGAAAAAGAAAACAATGATAAGTGGAAGGAATTTGCAACTTATTTGTTGGTAGAAGATTGCTTTGATTTGGGTAATGATCAACGTATTTGTAAATATTGTTATATCAAATTAGAGGACAACAAAATGCCAGCTAGAGCTGTACATAATAATCTAGAGTTGGTAGCTATTCCTCCAGAACTGGTAGATTTAAATACTTATGAGTCCATTCTGATTCAATCTGTGCACCCGTTTCAGGCTATTGTTCGTATGGAGCCTAAAACAGGTAAGTTGCCTCCCACTGATTTACAAAGAGGATTAAAAGGAAGAGTTGTGTATTTACCTTTAGATTTAAAGAAAAATATTGAAACTATTGATGTAGAGAAAGAGGAAACTGAACCTGTAGTTATTCTTGTTAATGATGTTCCTACGAAGAGTCGGAAAATATGGCAAGAATTAGTAGATGTGAGGAAAGTGCAAAAGGCTACGTTATATCTCATAAAAAACAATGTTTACTACAAAAATGTGTATGTTGACGAAGAAGAAATAGTTTTAGGAGATGATAGCGAAATTTCAAGTGGCCAAATTGAAAAAGTGGACATCTCCAAAAGTGAAGAAATTTATGAACATTATAGTGTACATCCTTAACATTCCAAAGAAGTGATTGGAAATACTATTGAATTATTCCAAATGAAGAAAGCGAAGGGGACTCCCATGAGTTTTTGGGAAAAAAGTTTGGAAGCTCGTTGTTTTCCACAGCTCTTCCCCACTGGAAAAGGTGGACGATATGATGAACGACCAGTACAGGTTCCAGCATCAGAATATCGAACAACAAGATTGTATTCAGAAGATCCAAGATTTCGACAATGTATTCCATATATATTTCATCTTTTTTTTTAAAGTGACTTGTCTGGATTTTCATATGCAGTCAACCACATATTAAAAAGCAGGAGTTCATCTTCAAAATGTTTCTGCAAAGGAATTCATGGACAAAGTACAACAGAGAGACAATCATTTAGAATCTCAAGTGATTAATTTGATGGTGTGTCAACGTGGTACTAATGAGTATAGGTATCGTCGTCATGGAGAACTTAAATGTATGTTAAGGAACTTAGGAACCCCTACGTGGTTTGTTACGCTAAGCTGTGCTGAATACGCATGGGACAATTTACTTGAATTTCTTCGAGAAGCAAATTCAAATATTAAAAACATTGAATTCAAGACAGCTGGAGAAGTGTGTTCCTTGGATCCTGTAAATGTGTGCAGATATTTTAATCATAGGTTTCAAGCTATGATGTCTTTTATCTGCAATAAAAACAACCCACCTCTTGGAGAAGTTATTGATTTCTTTTGGAGAAAGGAGTACCAAGCTAGAGGTGCTCCTCATATACATATGCTTTTATGGATCAAGGATGCACCCAAATTTGGAACTGATTCGGATGAGACTGTTTTATCTTTCATTGAAGACTATGTTACATGTGCTATACCAAAAACAGGAGAAGAAAATACCTTAAGACAACAAGTTTTACGGTTTCAAACTCATCGATGTGGCAAATACTGTCGATGGAAATACAAGTCAAAGGAAAAGTTTTATACAAAATGTCAATTGGATTTCCACGTCCAGTAATATCCAAAGGAAGAGTCAATAGTTTCATGTCAGCAGTGAGGCATACTATCACTAGAAAATCTCCCAAAAATACTTACAATTTAAAAAGAAGTGAACAATCAAAGTATATTAATGATTATAATCCAGTAATTTTGTCGATGTGGAATGCAAATATGGATATCCAGTATGTTGCAGATAATTCCATTGCTGTTGCTCGGTATGTTACGTCATACATAACAAAATCTGAAAAGACGAATTGAAAGAAATGTGGGAAGAAATTGCCCAAGAGAAGACTCTTACTAAGAAATTGTACAGCTTTAGTTTGAAGATGCTGTCCCATCGAGAAATTGGATCCTACGAATGTTCGGATGGGTTGACCTCTGCAAGTTTATATTCAAAGTCAAGAGGAATCATTTGGGTTAGTCTAGGTCTTGCTGCAACACGAAATCGAGTACTTAAACCTATACAAGAAATCGAATATTTAGCATTAAATGAACCGGAAAGCACAGATATTGTTAAAACAAACATGTTGGATACATACTATCCTAATTGAAGTCCCTAACTTGAAAACATATGTCTCTATGAAGTACTGCAATATTACAGTTTTAAGAGAAATATTACAGAGAACATAAATGAAGAAAAATATGCAGTGATTGGTTCAGAAGGATGTTTGGTGAAACATAGTAAAGGAAATCTCATTAATCACAGGAAACTGAGTTGCGATACTGCTGATAAAAGGGAATTTTACTATTTAGCACTTCTGCAACTCTTCAAGCCTTGGCGTGCTGAAATGGAACTACTTGGAGATTTTCAGTGCTATGAAGATTCTTTTAATGCATGTAAAGATAGCATTGAATGCACAGTTTTTCCAAATTATCTCCAAATGTTGAATGAAGAAATTGAAAAAGAAGCTAGTATTGCAGTTGAGATTGCTAGAGACAGTTCTCAAGATAGTCAAAGTTCTGATCCACTGAGTCAAGATCCACTAGGACAACCAATTCTTGAAAATGAAGCAGCAATCGCCATGAGTGAAGTGGAAACAGCAATGCATCAAGCTCAACACGATATTATGGACTTAGGAAACTTGGAAGAACAACTAAATATTGAACAGAAAGAAATATATCAGCAAGTTACACAACAGATCGACCATGGTTTACTTCATGATAAAAAAGAATGCAACAGCACATCTTTTAAACTTATTCAAATGTATATCAGTGGTCAAGCTGGTACAGGAAAAAGTTTCTTATTTAAAGTTTTGACCAGTTATCTACAGAAAACCACTGAATCACATTTATCTTGTGTTGTAACCGCTCCAACTGGGTTATCAGCACACAACATTAAAGGGATTACATTACATCGTTTACTAATGCTACCTGTTGAACATGAAAACAAGTTGGAATATCACAAGCTTTCTGGAGAAGCTTGTTTGGAAGTTTCAAGAGTACTAAAGAAAATGAAACTTCTGATCATTGATGAGGTGAGCATGGTCTCAAACTAAATGCTTGCCTTTGTACATTTAAGAATGCAGCAAATTTTAAAAACAGAATATGATGTGTTATTTGGAGGAAAAAATGTGATGGTTTTCGGCGATCTACTGCAACTTACTCCTATAAAAGGGCAACCATTTAAAAAAAAACTTGTGCATGAAGACACAAGAAAATCATTGGAAAGTATTGGAAATGTCAACATTTGGTCATATTTTGAATACAAAGAACTTATTAAAAATATGCGACAGGCAAGTGATGAAGATTATGGAAGCATTCTCCAAGATATAAGAATTGGTGTTTTGACAGAACATGGAAATGAAGCTTTGCAAAGTCGGCTACTTACAAACTTGTTTCCAAATGAAAATGTTGCTCCGGAAATAATATACAAAAGAATTGGAGAAAAGAAATCTATAATCTGCCTAATGCCAACACTGCGAGAGTGTTCTACATTCAATGAAGAACTTTTAAAGCTGGAAAAACAACAAATAATAAAAATGGAAGCCATTGATAAAATAGAGCACGAAGGAACTACTATTATTTTGACCGAAAAATTAAAAACAAAATTGAATTCTTTGGAAAAATCTATATCTAAGACTGCTGGTTTAGAAAAGAATTTATATGTATGTGAAAACTGTCGGATAATTTTATGGCGTAATTTGGATGTGGAAAAAGGTTTAGTAAATGTAGCAATGGGAAAAGTTGTTGATTTTGTTAATTATCAAAATAGAGATGGAATTGAATTTTTGAAGATTAAATTTGATCAGATTGAAGAAGTAAAACAGATTGGACGTTGTTCTGTTCGTTTTTTGCTTGTTAAAGATTTGTATGTTCATAGAAAACAGTTTCCTCTTTCTTTAGCATATGCGGTGACCATTCATAAATCTCAAGGTTTAAGTGTAGACAGTGCTTTGGTAAACATTGGAAGTACCGTGTTTAAAGAGGGCATGGCATATGTTGCATTGTCCCGAGTCAGAACTTTATCTGTATTGTATTTGATTGATTTTGATGAGAGAAAGATTAGTGCAGATGCAAATTGTGTAAGAGAGTATAATCGGTTAAGAAGACTGTATGCTCCCAACTTAGGTGAATATCCTGTATATGAAAAGCGTGTAGTAGGTCGAAAACGAACATATGAGAAAGTCGGTAGTGAGGTTGGAAATAAGAAAAAAATCAAGAGAATGTTGATGTTCCAAAGAAAAAAAAAATGGACAGTGTTGAAGATATTGTAGGATATCAGTTAGAAAATAGTTCAGGTATCAACTGCTATGCTAATATAGTTGTGAACGTCGTATTTGTTCTAGAAAATCTCCAACAACAAATTATGGAGAATCGAGACAAAAGGTTTTGTTCTTTAATGCATTCTATTTTTGAAAACTTGACAACTCATAAAACTAAAATCCAAAGTGTTTCTGGCATTCGAAATCTTCTGGATATATGTTCTGGTTCTTCACAATTTACACTTAATGTACAGCAAGATGCTCAAGAATTTCTTATGTTTATGCTTGCAGTATTGGAAGATGAAGGAATACAAATTAAAAATCTGTTTGGACTTCGTTACAGATGGGAACATGAATGTGAAGATTGTACATTTTCTTCTATCACTAAAATAGACACTGAAAGATTCATATATTTGACAATACCAGATTGTAAAACAGTGTCTTTTAACAAATTAGTAAAATCAGCAAATCAAAATATGGAATGTAGTCACTGCAAATCTGAAATGTTATCAACATTATTTATAGAAAAATTTGGACAATATGTAATTTTAATGATACACCGCCACCAGTATCCTACCTGTGCTTGTCCTGCGTCTTGGGGCACTGCAAAGCCCATCAGTCATCGCGGCAGGAGCCGCCAGCAGCACCGCAGCCAATAGGAGCACCAGGAGGCGCTACAAATCCGAGCGCGGGCTCCCTCAGCGCGGGTCTCACCACCAGCATCCTACCTGTGCTTGTCCTGCGTCTTGGGGCACTGCAAAGCCCATCAGTCATCGCGGCAGGAGCCGCCAGCAGCCCACAGCACCGCAGCCAATAGGAGCGCCAGTAGGCGCTTCAAATCCAAACGCGGGCTCCCTCAGCGCGGGACGCGCCCGGGCAAAGCCCGTGCCCGTCCTTGCCCGTCACTGACCGGAGAAGGCCGGGCTGGGCAACCCCTCTGACATTGTGGACACCATACAGTTGAATCAAGGTACTGTTATCTGCCTGAATACAGTTGAGTTATCGGCGAGTAGCATCGCGCAACAAATCTGTGCCCAATTACCAATATAGTGGGACTCTATGTTTTAAATGTAACTATTCAAAAGCTTGCCTATTTCTGAACCCCTTTGGTGGTAATCACTTTATTTTTTCTGTGCACCCTGTGTATAATTGGAAATAGGTCCCTGACATTCAGGTATCAATGGGTAGACGCAAAGCAGGCAATGTACCAACAGTGCCCGACAGCGGCCGGTCAACCATTGATTCTTTCCTGGTGAGGGCAGTGAACGTGATCTCCCAGGAGATAGATAGTGTCGAACGCCGTCTTTCCATAGGCGGAGTGCAAGGGTGTGAAAATGTTAGATCATTTGTGGATGCAGTAAGCACGCCGCCATTAACCAACAGCCCAACCAGGGAAGATAATGCCCTGAGACCCATAGATGGCTCGGCTAATCTAGCAATAAACGAGACAATAGGACCCTCAAGTAATACCATCTCCCCTTTGAACCCGCCCCCCCCAAAAAGGAAAAGGAAATGCCAAAAGACCCCTCCTATCCCCAGAGGCCCAAGAGATCAAATAAATCTAAGATCGTAGCCCATCTGGATACAGAGGCGGGGACTACACCACGTGATATGGGGGACTTTCAATGGGCGCCATTATTGGCAGAAATCTCCACCAGGTTAGAGGTATTGTTAGCACCAATACTAGAGAAATTAGAGGCTCTATCCACTGAAGTTAAACTGATTAAAATAGGCTATTTTAACATGCCACCGGGTCAAATAGAGGGAGGGCAAGATGGAACTGATCGGACACCAGTACTATCTGCAACCCTACTGACTAACCCGTCAAGGGATAATGTACTGAGAACAAGCGTCAATATATCAAAGCGGGGGACGGTAGGCATTTTAAGTGAAGCAAGCACGAGGGACAATACAGCACCACTAGTATCTAGACCCCAAGTAGAGACACAATTGCTGCCACGTAACACAACCATTAAGTACCTAGCGCATAAACACAAGCCAACGAGATCCTATACCACCTGAGGTTAGCTCTGCCAACATAATGGAAGCTAATGCTGTAGATGCTAGGACTACTATTAACCTACCTCCAGAATGTGTCCCCTATGTAGCAGTTCTAGTTAATGTACCACCATTACGCCGGGATCAGTCGGAATCCTATGAGTCCCTAAAGAATAGGGTAACCCATTGGCTTAATAGAAACTGTAATTTTCCGGTAAGCGACGCTGAACAAATATTGTTCGCAAGAAGAGTATGCTGGATAGGACCCCTGAAGAAAAATTACAATGGAGATTGCATAATAATCAATTTCAGAGATGTCTGGTGTGCTAAGGGTATACTTATGGGAGGGGCATGTCATGCACAATCGGCACACAATATGTCACTCCAGCCATTGGGTTTCTTTTATAGGCACTTAAAGCCCACTCGGCTTAATACAACCAGATTGGGCCCACTACTTAATCATCCTGTTAGAGTAAACCCCCCACCCGATCCACTGGCAGTCACTAACAGATACCAGGCATTGAGTGACCTCCAGGACATTGATTGACTTGAGACGGGTAAATATATTAACTTACCAAAATCCAAAATGGATGTGCCTTTAAAGCATGTTATGTTATGTTATGTTAATTTCGACTTGTATAGCGCCTAATACCAACAGGTCTCTAAGCGCTTCAAGAAGATCAGCGTCAGTTCCAGGTGGGATGATAATATAGTTAGGCCCAGGCTTCTGTGTACAAGAGGGTTTTGAGTTTTTTTCTGAATGGAAAAGGCGTGAAAGGCGGGAAGACGATACCCATTTGGGTATTGGGGGCCTCTGTAATACTAGTATCCGATCTGTCACCTCACCGCCATCCTGTGAGGATACGGTAATTTATACATATATAGCAACTGTCTCACCTAAATTAGCACAACATAGTAATAATGATGAAGGAACGAGCAAAGGGTATAGAATTGCCTCATGGAATGTTGGGGGTTTAGCTAAGAAAGCGGGAACTTTAGGATGGACAGAGTTTACAAATAACTTGGATATATTATGTATCCAAGAAACTTGGTGTTTGGAACTTGTCTATTTTGAGGGCTTTACGACACATTGGTTAGAGGCCGAACCATCGGCATCAGGGAGAGCCAAAGGAGGGCTTATGATCTTAATATCAAATAAACTCCCTGTAAGATTGAAGAGAAAAATATCAGTTGGTCCCCATTCACTAATCCTATGGCTGTCATTTACGGGAGGACAGGATTTGCTTTTGGTTAATTTCTATAATAATGTTTTTAATAATACTCGGGGTAGGGTAGTCTCGGCCCTCGCAGGAGGTCTGGAGGCCCTCACCAAGTCAATTACAAATAATTTTATACTATTGTGGGTCTGAGATTTTAATACTTATACATGCCCCCATTCGGACATACGGGTATGTGGGATAACAGATGAGGTAGGATCAGAATATTGGCATTTCCCTCATAATGATTATGGCACCCAATTAAACACCTTGATCAATAAATTCGACCTCTTACTACTGGAAGGTGCTTTGGATAGTGAGGGGAACTATATCCCTACCTTTATAGGGAGAAACTCAACCTCTGTCATCGATCATGTCCTAGTTTCAGCTAATGTACGTAAGTGGTGCGACCCAATCCGAGTTGCTAGTCCGGGCATGAGCGACCACAACTGTATAATATTGTCAGTCTTTTTCTGGGACAGGGTTATTGCAACAACCTCTAGATTGGTTACTGATGTTACTCCAACCAGACCCAATGGGACCCGTATTAAATGGAATGGAGTGGACCAGACTCGATTCCTATTAGACATATGTACAAGGGGCTATAATTTTATAATGGGTTGCCTGGAGGACGTGGTCACCCTGGATCAGTTATTTTTTAATTTTACTGGTATTGTCACTGTGGTCGATGAACTTCTGACCCGCCCCATTAGTACTGGCTGAACAAAACGTAAATGCTGGTTTGACCACACCTGTACTACTGCTACTAGGGACCTACAATTTGCTCTTTCCAAGCGACCGAGGGACATTTTATTGATTAAATCCCTCAGATTTAGGCATAAAGAGGTATTGCTTGCTAGAAAAAAAGAATTACAAAATGAAGCATGGTCAAAATTGTCCCAAGCAGAAGATACAGGCAATTGTAAACTTTTCTGGGATACTGTTAATTCCCCGGTATTACAAGATGATTCTTTCCAAGAACTGTTGTCACACGTTACATGTGAAGCATGGGTTTCACACTTCTCCAGTATTTTTAGCGCTGGCATGGTTCAAATGGACATTCCTCGAATCGAGGAACAATCAATATATGTAGAGGCACCTCTAAATATCAGGCTACAAGAAGTGACATGGGCGCTGAAAGATAGTAAAGGAGGGAAAGCCCCGGGTCCGGACGGGGTCCCCGTAGATGTTTTTAAAAACTACCCCGAGCTATGGGCCCCAATCCTAACAAGGGTTTTCAATATGGCAGCAGAGACTAAGACTCCACCGTCTTGGGGCATATCGACCATAGTCCCCATTTTTAAGAAGGGCAACAAATCGGACCCAAAAAATGATAGGCCCATATCACTCCTAGATTCATCACTGAAAGTAATGAGCAAAGTCTTGTTAAAACGACTAGAGGAATGGGCACAGGACAACTCAATACTCTCACCTGCCCAATTTGGCTTCAGGAAAGGCCTGGGGACCATTGAACAATGTGTAAACCTTGATCTACTCATAGGCAAGTACACTCGTGCCAAAGGCGGCAGACTCTACCTCTGCTTTGCAGACTTGAGCAGCGCCTTTGATCTAGTAGATCACGCTATTCTTTGGTGCACCTTGCTTGCTATGGGAGCGCCCAGGCCTATTATTCACTTCCTGGCCAGATTATACGAGGATTTAACAAGCAAAGTCCGCTATGGCCCTAGGGGAGAATGTACTAACACCTTTGCAGTCAAGAGAGGCATTCGGCAGGGTTGCGTACTAGCGCCACTGCTATTTTCGTTATTTATCAATGGAGTAGATGAGATCTTACAAGCAGTGCCTGCCGATGCCCCCCAAGTGGCTGGGTGCCCTATACCTGTACTTTTATATGCAGATGACGCTGTCCTGTTGGCCCGGACTCCTATGGGACTGCAACGTCTAATGAATGCTTTTAATGTTTTTTATTACTACCAGGAAACTGATTATTAACAAAAGCAAAACTTACACCATGGTTTGCAGGGCACGGGACAAGCAAAATAGAACTTTTTTTATGGATAAATCACCTGTGAACAGAGTTGACACCTTTTGCTATTTGGGTATTACCTTCTCAAGTAATGGGTTGTGGACACGTGAAATTATTGTTAGGAGTAAAATGGCCAGAAGTACCCACGGCATTTTTAAATTTTCTGCAAAACTGGGCTCTAGGCCGGTCAAGGAGATCACAACTATTTATAGGGCAAGGGTTTCTTCGATTGCAACATATGGTGCAGGTATTTGGGGCCATTATAACTGCTCCACATTACAGATAGAGGAAAATAGTTACCTTAAACACCTCCTTAGTGTACCCCCCTCTGCATCATCTGAGATTATACACAACGAAGTGGGGCTCCAGCATCTTATAAATATAATTACATCCCGCCCATTACTGCTTTGGCATTCCATCTGGTCCAAGGAAGAAACAAGCTTTACAAAATCAATCATTTTAGATTGTTTAAGCCTGGACAATGTGATGAGGAGTCCTTGGTTAAGATATATTAGTTCCTTGTATAGCAAGCTATTTGGGATGTCAATACAGACTGACCCTACCGAAGTATCCCAGCTTAGGAAGTTGGTTATTAAAGAAACATTCATGAACCCAGGAGGAAAGCCCGGCTCGATTGTGAGTGCAGAAAATCTACTGTAAAATTTTACTTATCACTGACTTCCAGTGCGGGCTGTCAAGATTATCTAACGTTAATCCCTAATCTTAAACACCGTTTTGTTTTAGTTAGATTTAGATTAGGAATTGTCCATCATCTAGTGGCCTTCCCTAACATGAAAACCTGCCCTCGGGCCACGACCCTTTGCCCATGTGATAGGCAGAGTAGACAAAGTACGGTGCATTTTATGCTGTTTTGTGGTTTTTATACAGGTTTTAGAAACTATTATCTAAAACCACTATTACGTGCGTATGGCAGTGGTTCACATCTTGCTGCAGTAAAATATTTGTCTGAACTTAATGACGCCAGGGTCTGTCTTAATGTAGCACATTTTATTATAAACGCTATTAATGCACGTAAGAGTATTGTTGTATTACTTTAGCTACGATCTCCTAACGTCTTTCTAGATTTTGTGCTGTTTTTAGAATATTATTTTAATTGTGATTAACCTCGGTCCTATGTTGCACCCCATGTTTCAGTTGCACTGATTTTTAATACCTAACATAAATTTTAAAGTGATCAATTTTTGCCCCATGTCGCAGCTTTTGTGTCATCTGCATTGTTTTTTAACACTTGAGTCCATCTCTTTTTCCGTTGATTATATATATAATGTACTCAATTTTAAGGAATATTTGCTCTAGGTATGATCAATTTGACCCCATTCTGTGGACCGGATGTTAATGTTTTTATGGTTTATGTGTTATTCATGACTGTACACTTTTATGGTTGTTTTTATACACACCGAATAAAGTTTTTAACTGAACTGATACACCGTTGCAGACCAGATGGAAGAAAATTGGAAACTAATATTAAAGATTTTGTGGCAAATCAACTGTCAATTTCAGGAAGAACTTTCAAAACAGTGGCAATTATTTTCCATGATGGACCTTCTACAACATCTGGACACTATACTGTGTATTTAAAGTGCAATAAAGGATGGACACATTGTAATGATGCCCATTTGCTATTCAAATATCGGTTGCCTTACCAATTTCCAAATTCATACCTAATATTTTTGATGCCAAAGTTCTGAGAACATCATTCGGCCTATTGGGAAGATGTTAACATGAATTAATGAGATTATTTTGGATATTTTCAATACAAACGATTTCAGAAACATTATTCGGCCTATTGGGAAGATGTCAATATGAATTAAGAAGTTTATTTTGGATATTCTCAATGCAAATGATTTCGGAAACATCATTCGGCCTATAGGGAAGATATCAAGAATTGCTGATTCAATTATCGTTTCTGTTCTTTGATATTGTATTTACAAAATTGTTTTACAAAGAAGCATTTCATATATTTGATCTTTGTATTATATGCAATGTTATTGAGGGTGTTTATTTTAGGATAAGTAAACAGATAGTTGAGTTTGTTGTAAATATTTTGATCACAGATTTGTTTTTTTTAACAATCTTATTGATTGTATTTTTTTGCCCGCTGTTACATGATGATCAACAATGAAATCACTGTGTATGGTGAAATTCAATAGAATCTGAAAACAGCAAAAAAGGCAAACTGAATATGTTAAGTAATTGTAAAATTATGTTGTGTTCTTAAAACTATAATATTATATGTTATAACTGTATTTTTTCTTCTCTTTTACAGACCCAAATTCTAAAGTTTGAAACTTTTTTAAATTTAGATTATAAAAAAAGAACTGAAAAAATTGTTTCAATGACTTTCATATCTACTATAAAAAAGGTAAGATTAAGTAACCCAAGCACTACCCATGTAGTACTACATTCACCTGTGTACTTCCCATACTATCCTTTAACCGCCTAGACACTGCTCATTCACTCCTTCAATTACCCAGGTAGTACCCATGCACTCCTACAGTCACCCAGCCAGCACCATGTCCTTATCCAATCACTCCACCAAAACCCAAGCACTTATAAATTCACCATGCACTCTCCTTGCAGCACTCTAATCATCCAGTCACTACCCATGTACTCATGCAATGACCCAGGCACTAACACATGCAGTGCTACAATCCCCTGAGCACTACCCATGCAGTCCAGCAATCTCCCTGTCACTCCCTGTGCACTCTTCCAATCACCCATCCAGCACCATGTACTTATCCAGTCACTCCGCCAAAAACCAAGCACTTATAAATTCACCATGCACTCTCCTTGCAGTTCTCTAATCATCCAGTCACTACCCATGTACTCATGCAATAACCCAGGCACTAACACATGCACTGCTACAATCCCCTGTGCACTACCCATGCAGACCTCTATCCACCTACACACTACTGATTCACTCCTTCAATTACCCAGGTAGTACCTATGCAGTCCAGCAATCCCCCTGTCACTCCCTGTGCATTCTTCCAATCACCCAGCCAGCACCATGTACTTATCCAATCACTCCGTCAAAACCCAAGCACTTATAAATTCACCATGCACTCTCCTTGCAGCACCCTAATCATCCAGTCACTACCTATGTACTCATGCAATCACCCAGGCAGTAACACATGCACTACTACAACCCCCTGAGCACTACCCATGCAGTCCTGCCATCTCCCTGTCACTACCTATGCACTCCTCCAATCACCCAGCCAGCACCATGTACTTATCCAATCACTCCGCCAAAACCCAAGCACTTATAAATTCACCATGCACTCTCCTTGCAGCACTCTAATCATCCAGTCAGTACCCATGTACTCATGCAATGACCCAGGCACTAACACATGCACTACTACAACGCCCTGAGCACTACCCATGCAGTCCTGCCATCTCCCTGTCACTACCTATGCACTCCTCCAATCACCCAGCCAGTACCATGTACTTATCCAATCAGTCCGCCAATACCCAAGCACCTAGAAATTCACCATACAGTCTCCTTGCAGTACTCTAATCATCCAGTCAGTAACCATGGACTCATGCAAAGACCCAGACAGTAATCAAGCACTGCTACAATCCCCTGTGCACTACCCATGTAATCCTCTAATCACTTAGACACTACTCATTCACACCTTCAATTACCCAGGTAGTACCCATGCAGTCCAGTCATCGCTTTGTCACTACCCTTGCACTCCTCCAATCACCCACCCAGTACCATGTACTTATCCAATCACTCCGCTAAAACCCAAGCACTTATAAATTCACCATGCACTCTCCTTGCAGCACTCTAATCATCCAGTCATTACTCATGTACTCTTGCAATAACCCAGGCACTAACACATGCACTGCTACAATCCCCTGTGCAGTACCCATGCAGACCTCTATCCACCTACACACTACTAATTCACTCCTCCAATTACCCAGGTAGTACCTATGCAGTCCAGCAATCCCCCTGTCACTCCCTGTGCACTCTTCCAATCACCCATCCAGCACCATGTACTTATCCAGTCACTCCGCCAAAACCCAAGCACTTATAAATTCACCATGCACACTCCTTGCAGTACTCTAATCATCCAGTGACTACCCATGTACTCATGCAATAACCCAGGCACTAACACATGCACTGCTACAATCCCCTGTGCACTTTCCATGCAGACCTCTAACCACCTACACACTACTGATTCACTCCTCCAATTACCCAGGTAGTACCTATGCAGTCCAGCAATCCCTCTCTCACTCCCTGTGCACTCTTCCAATCACCCATCCAGCACCATGTACTTATCTAGTCACTCCGCCAAAACCCAAGCACTTATAAATTCACCATGCACTCTCCTTGCAGTACTCTAATTATCCAGTCACTACCCATGTACTCATGCAATAACCCAGGCACTAATACATGCACTGCTACAATCCCCTGTACACTTTCCATGCAGTACAGCAATCTCCCTGTCAGTACCTATGCACTCCTCCAATCACCCAGCCAGCACCATGTACTTATCCAGTCACTCCGCCAAAACCCAAGCACTTATAAATTCACCACGCACACTCCTTGCAGTACTCTAATCATCCAGTGACTACCCATGTACTCATGCAATAACCCAGGCACTAACACATGCACTGCTACAATCCCCTGTGCACTTTCCATGCAGACCTCTAACCACCTACACACTACTGATTCACTCCTCCAATTACCCAGGTAGTACCTATGCAGTCCTGCAATCCCTCTCTCACTCCCTGTGCACTCTTCCAATCACCCATCCAGCACCATGTACTTATCCAGTCTCTCCGCCAAAACCCAAGCACTTATAAATTCACCATGCACTCTCCTTGCAGTACTCTAATTATCCAGTCACTACCCATGTACTCATGCAATAACCCAGGCACTAACACATGCACTGCTACAATCCCCTGTACACTTTCCATGCAGTCCAGCAATCTCCCTGTCACTACCTATGCACTCCTCCAATCACCCAGCCAGCACCATGTACTTATCCAGTCACTCCGCCAAAACCCAAGCACTTATAAATTCACCATGCACACTCCTTGCAGTACTCTAATCATCCAGTGACTACTCATGTACTCATGCAATAACCCAGGCACTAACACATGCACTGCTACAATTCCCTGTGCACTTTCCATGCAGACCTCTAACCACCTACACACTACTGATTCACTCCTCCAATTACCCAGGTAGTACCTATGCAGTCCAGCAATCCCTCTCTCACTCCCTGTGCACTCTTCCAATCACCCATCCAGCACCATGTACTTATCTAGTCACTCCGCCAAAACCCAAGCACTTATAAATTCACCATGCACTCTCCTTGCAGTACTCTAATTATCCAGTCACTACCCATGTACTCATGCAATAACCCAGGCACTAATACATGCACTGCTACAATCCCCTGTACACTTTCCATGCAGTACAGCAATCTCCCTCTCAGTACCTATGCACTCCTCCAATCACCCAGCCAGCACCATGTACTTATCCAGTCACTCCGCCAAAACCCAAGCACTTATAAATCCACCACGCACACTCCTTGCAGTACTCTAATCATCCAGTGACTACCCATGTACTCATGCAATAACCCAGGCACTAACACATGCACTGCTACAATCCCCTGTGCACTTTCCATGCAGACCTCTAACCACCTACACACTACTGATTCACTCCTCCAATTACCCAGGTAGTACCTATGCAGTCCAGCAATCCCTCTCTCACTCCCTGTGCACTCTTCCAATCACCCATCCAGCACCATGTACTTATCCAGTCTCTCCGCCAAAACCCAAGCACTTATAAATTCACCATGCACTCTCCTTGCAGTACTCTAATTATCCAGTCACTACCCATGTACTCATGCAATAACCCAGGCACTAACACATGCACTGCTACAATCCCCTGTACACTTTCCATGCAGTCCAGCAATCTCCCTGTCACTACCTATGCACTCCTCCAATCACCCAGCCAGCACCATGTACTTATCCAGTCACTCCGCCAAAACCCAAGCACTTATAAATTCACCATGCACACTCCTTGCAGTACTCTAATCATCCAGTGACTACCCATGTACTCATGCAATAACCCAGGCACTAACACATGAACTGCTACAATCCCCTGTGCACTTTCCATGCAGACCTCTAACCACCTACACACTACTGATTCACTCCTCCAATTACCCAGGTAGTACCTATGCAGTCCAGCAATCCCTCTCTCACTCCCTGTGCACTCTTCCAATCACCCAGCCAGCACTATGTACTTATCCAATCACTCCGCCAATACTCAAGCACTTGTAAATTTTCCATGCACTATCCTTGCAGTACTCTAATCATCCAGTCAGTACCCATGTTCTTATGCAATGACCCAGGCACTAACCATGCACTGCTACAATCACCTGTGCACTACCCATGCAGTCCTCTAATCACCTAGACACTACTCATTCACTCCTTCAATTACCCAGGTAGTAGCCATGCACTCCAGCAATCACCCTGTCACTACCCATGCACTCCTCCAATCACCTAGCCAGTACCATGTACTAATCTAATCACTCCGCCAATACTCAAGCACTTGTAAATTCACCATGCACTATCCTTGCAGTACTCTAATCATCCAGTCAGTACGCATGTACTCATGCAATGACCCAGGCACTAACCATGCACTGCTACAATTACCTGTGCACTACCCATGCAATCCTCCAATTACCCAGGCACTCTTCCAATCACCTAAACATTGCCTCTAGACTCATGTAATCACCCAGGCACTATGCATGCACTTCTTAAATCACTCAGCCAGTACCCATACACTCCTCTGATCACCAAGCTAGTAGTCATACAGTTATCCAAACAGTCCACAAATACTAAAGCGCTTATAAAATCAACACACACTAGGCTTGCACTATTCTAATCACCCAGGGCATTATCCATGCACTAATGCAATAATCCAGGCATTACCCATGCACTCATCCAATCATGCAAGCATTACCCATGCACTCATACAAGCACTTATGTAGTACTGATGCACTTATGCAATCACCCAGGTATTACCCCAGCATTTGTCCAATTAGACAGGTACTATCCATGTCCTCATACAACCACGTACGTACTACTGATGCACTCATGCAATTACCCAGGCACTACCTATGCAGTCTTCCAATCACTCAACCACTACCTATGTGCTCATGCAATAACCCAGACATTACTGATACACTCATACAATCACCCAATCACTACTGATACAGTATTCCAATCACCCAACCACCACTTATATACTAATGCAAACACCCAGCCATTACCCATGCACTCATGCAATAATCCAGGTATTACCCATGCACTTGTCCTTTTATACAGGCACTACTCATGCAGTCATGCATCCACCCAAGTATTACTCATGCACTGGTCTAGTCACGCAGGCACTACCAATGCACTTATGCAATCATCCAGGCATTACCCATACACTTGTCCAATCACGCAGGCACTACCCATACACTCATGCAATCACCAGACATTTTCCATGCACTCATGCAATCAGGCAGGCACTACCCATGCACTCATACAAACAGCCAGGCATTACCCACACACTCATCGAATCACACAGGCACTACCCATGCACTCATTCAATCAGCCAGCCATTACCCATGCACTCGTCCAATCATGCAGGCACTACCCATGCACTCATGCAATCAGCCAGGCATTACCCATGCACTTGTCCAATCACACAGGGACTACCCATGTACTCAAGGAATCACCCAGGCACTACCAATGCACTCGTCCAATGACACAAGCACTAGTGATGCACTCATACAATCACTTATGCACTACCCATGCACTCTTTCCATCACTGAAGCTCTACATATGTACCCATGCAATTATCCAGGCACTACCATACACTTATTGCTCTTTTTTAAACAGAATAGGTGGCTCTGAACAGAACCGTTTTTTTTCTTCTTTTTTAAATCTTATAATTTTTTTGTATTTTTTAACTATTTTGTAAATTTTTGGGGTGTTTTTTTAAAAAAAAGGAAAAGCAACAGAACAAACTGTCCAACTTTGCAATTAAACAGTCATTGCAGGAAGAAATGCAACAAAAAAAATAATTAACAAGAGTGGTTTCTTGCGGCAGAAACCACAGCATCGACAGACTGCTCGCCGAAACACACTACAGCCTTGCACTTGATGCAGAGTTGTTGAAGATTTGCGAACTCTGGACGAATGTCAGGTCCACGGTTTACTCCAGAGGTGCTTGGTCCAGCAGCCTGGTCATCATGCTGCGCAGCTTCCTTGGCACGACGACGATGTTGTTCGCGGGCCAGATGCCGAGGATGTAGTGTCTGGAGATGTTTGAGCATGCTGGACGTCCCACAGGAATACTTTTTTTCACTTCCCCGTGAGAGCACCCTTGGACACAGAGTGCAGCTGACTTTCCGAGCATTGACCTTCTTTTCCCCGTCAGGAATTGTGACGAAGGCACAAACAATTGATTCTTTCTTCTTTTTCACAGGTTCCTCCAACTCTTCTTCTTCATCTGTTAACAAGTTCACATCAGTAGAAGAAGCCATTTTTTAGTATAAAAAAGACCAAAAAAAGGTACAAACTAGCTAACAAACACAACAGGTCTGTCTCCTAGGATGTAGATGAAGGAATGAAAAAAAAGGGAGGGGGTCCTTCACATTCTAGAAACAAAACCTTCTAAACCAATAAAATGCTTTCTTTTCAAATCACGTGGGGTGTGCGCACCCGGCGCGACTTCAGGAAAATATATTTAACAATAATATAACTTTATTCAAATTAGAAATATATGATTTTTATATTTAGTTTAGATAATCTCTTCCTTTAATACACATATTAAAGCTATATACATATACTTTTAAAATATAAACATTTTACGGGAGTCGCGCACCCGGCGCGATCACATACGTAAGTGAGGTTATGCGGGGCCGGACACCGCGCACCCGTCGCATACCAAACGCGCATCCTCCACGACTTTACTAAAGCTGGTGCTGATCCGACAGAACTATCTAATTTCCGCCCGATCTCTTTACTTCCAGCTTTTTCAAAAATTTTAGAAAAACATATAAATCAACAATTGACGCAATTTGTTGACTCCCAAAAATTTTTGCATGCATCATAATCGGATTTTAGAGCTGGGTTCTCTACAGAAACCACGCTTTTGGGAGTTACAGAAACTCTGCGTCAACGTCTTGATATGGGTGAAACTGTGGCACTCATATTGCTTGATTTGAGTGCTGCCTTCGACACTGTGTCACATACCGCCCTACTTAAAGCTCTTCAATCTGTGGGCGTTGTCGGGACAGCACTCAAATGGCTTAATGTCTTTCGGACTGACCGGACTTTTCAGGTCTTTTCATCATCAGCAAGCTCTAGGTCACACACTTCTCCTTATGGAGTGCCACAGGGTTCTATCCTCAGCCCACTATTATTCAATATCTACGTTAGACCCCTGGCCACTATAGCGGAAGAGGCTGGGTTATCTATCTCTTCGTACGTGGATGATACCCAGCTAATCTTCTCTCTGTCCACCAATGAGGCATCTAAGGCATCTTCTCTTCAGGCAGGGCTGCAAAATATAGCTGGTTGGATGCATGCCAACATGCTAAAATTAATGGTGGAAAAACAGAGGTCTTAATTCTCGGTAAAAACAAAGATCTTTGGTGCCCCCGACATTGGCCTCCTCAAATGGGTGATCTTCCCCAGCCGATGCAACTAGTCCGCAATCTAGGCATAATCATTGATGACCAGCTATCAATGAGGCAGCAAGCAGTCAGGGTCGCCTCAATCTGCTTCACCATCCTAAAATGGCTCAAAACTAAGCCTGGGCGGTGAACTACGCTACGCTCGCGGAGTTTGCGAAGTTTCGGTAACTTTGCGATTCGCGTAGAACGCGAAGTTACCGTGCACTACGCAATTTGCGGCGTAGCGTAGCTGTTTTTCTTCTTCGCGCGCTCAATATACGTTCTCGCGCGCGCGGTAACGACCTACCGTGATTCTGCGTTCGCCGACGCGACTTCCTATCCGTTCGCGGGCGCCACGAGATTTGGAATCCGGCCGCACGATCCCGCGAGAGTGTGCGAACGCGAACACGTCATTCGGACGCGCGATCTGACTTCCGGCGGCAGTGTTGGTAAGATCGCGATCCCGAACACAAAGAAACTACAATCTGGCGAAGAATATATCTCGAGCATCATAAAACCTTCTCGAAAATGATGAATTAGTTCATTTTGCACAAAAACTCCTCAGGTTGTCATTTAGAGATGTAGTTTGGTGAGCAAGGAGTCCTTTTTCTTTTTTTCCAAGAGGAAGGAAGTGCCCCTGATTCTCAAACTTCCTGTTCCTGTCCAGCAGGCTCCTCCCAGTGCTTTGTCCATGTGCTGTTCACTTTCATTTGGATTTGGAGCTGGAAGGATCACTTTTTGTGTCTGTCTGCTGCATCATATCATTGGATTGGATTTGAGGACTCTTGGATTTGAGATTTTACAAGTAAGTTGGAGAATTGGTGTACTTGTTTGTTTGATTGGGGCTTGTTTGTACCTACATTTTTTGTGGTATTTCCATAGTTTTTAAAATGTATTGTTGTGGCCTGTAGTTTCGGCAGGGGCCTAGTTGTTTTTCTTTGATTGGAATTTCAGCCAGTAGGCCCGGACTAGAGCCAGAGGTACCCATGGGTGCATGTTTCTGTGGTGTCTGTTGAATTTAAAGTTTAAACATCATGTAGGCCGGGCATCCATGGATGGCATTGGATTGATTTGCAAAATGTGGGTTTTGGGGTGGTAATTTATATTTTTGGGTGTTTGTTAAATAAATAGGCCTTTTCAGGCAGTAGGTAACCCTGGGCGTTCAGCTCGCGGACTTTGGGCAAGTCCGCACTGCGCGACAACGCGGACTTACACTTTTTATCTTCTTCGCGCGCTCAATGTACGTTTCGCGCGCGATAACGACAATTTGTGACGATCGCGATGCCGAACATGCAGAATTTACAATCTGGCGAACAATATCTCTCGAGCATCATTAAACCTTCTCGAAAATGTTGATTTAGTTCATTTTGCACAAAAACTCCTCAGGTTGTCATTTAGATGTAGTTTGGTGATCAAGGAGTCATTTTTTTTTGTTTTACAATTTTTTCCAAGAGGTAGCAAGTTTCCCAGAGTCTCCAACTGCCTGGTCCTGTCCTTTGTCTTCACTTTTTGTTATTTTGGGTGGCCTGGCCATGTGGGTGGCGGCCATTTTGTAAAGCCAGGCATTGTGCTTTTGCCATAGGCCTGCATTGTCTGTCTTGTGTTCCTTTTCTTGTTGTTCTGGGTGGCCTGGCCATGTGTTGGCGGCCATTTTGTGTGAACAGCCACTGTGCTTTTGCCATAGGCCTCAAAGCTTGCGGCCTAGTGTGCCAGTAGTCCCGGATGTAGTCATCCTCATGGGTGCATAAAAACTGTTTCTGTGTTGTCTGTTGAATTGTAACATAATTTAGGCCATGGATGGCATTGGATTGATTTGCAAAATGTGGCTTTTGGAGCGTGTTTTATTTTTTGGGTGTTTGTTAAATAAATAGGCCTTTTCAGCCAGTAGGTAACCCTGGGCGTTCAGCTCGCGGACTTTGGGCAAGTCCGCACTGCGCGACAACGCGGACTTACACTTTTTATCTTCTTCGCGCGCTCAATGTACGTTTTCGCGCGCGATAACGACAATTTGTGACGATCGCGATGCCGAACACGCAGAATTTACAATCTGGCGAACAATATCTCTCGAGCATCATTAAACCTTCTCGAAAATGTTGATTTAGTTCATTTTGCACAAAAAACTCCTCAGGTTGTCATTTAGATGTAGTTTGGTGATCAAGGAGTCATTTTTTTTTGTTTTACAATTTTTTCCAAGAGGTAGCAAGTTTCCCAGAGTCTCCAACTGCCTGGTCCTGTCCTTTGACTTCACTTTTTTGTTATTTTGGGTGGCCTGGCCATGTGGGTGGCGGCCATTTTGTAAAGCCAGGCATTGTGCTTTTGCCATAGGCCTGCATTGTCTGTCTTGTGTTCCTTTTCTTGTTGTTCTGGGTGGCCTGGCCATGTGTTTGCGGCCATTTTGTGTGAACAGCCACTGTGCTTTTGCCATAGGCCTCCAAGCTTGCGGCCTAGTGTGCCAGTAGGCCCGGAGGTAGTCATCCTCATGGGTGCATAAAAACTGTTTCTGTGTTGTCTGTTGAATTGTAACATAATTTAGGCCATTGGATTGATTTGCAAAATGTGGCTTTTGGGGCGTATTTTATTTTTTGGGGTGTTTGTTAAATAAATAGGCCTTTTCAGCCAGTAGGTAACCCTGGGCGTTCAGCTCGCGGACTTTGGGCAAGTCCGCACTGCGCGACAACGCGGACTTACACTTTTTATCTTCTTCGCGCGCTCAATGTACGTTTTCGCGCGCGCGATAACGACATTTTGTGACGATCGCGATGCCGAACACGCAGAATTTACAATCTGGCGAACAATATCTCTCGAGCATCATTAAACCTTCTCGAAAATGTTGATTTAGTTCATTTTGCACAAAAAACTCCTCAGGTTGTCATTTAGATGTAGTTTGGTGAGCAAGGAGTAATTTTTTTTTTGTTTTACAATTTTTTCCAAGAGGTAGCAAGTTGCCCAGAGTCTCCAACTGCCTGGTCCTGTCCTTTGTCTTCACTTTTTTGTTATTTTTGGTGGCCTGGCCATGTGGGCGGCGGCCATTTTGTTAAACCAGCCACTGTGCTTTTGCCATAGGCCTCCAAGCTTGCGGCCCAGTATGCCAGTAGGCCCAGAGGTAGTCACCATGGGTGCATAAAACTGTTTCTGTGTAGTCTGTGGAATTTTGACATCATTTAGGCCATGGATGGCATTGAATTGATTCAATTGAATTGCGAAATGTGTTTTTTTTGGAGGGTCTGACTATTTCACTTTTTGGGTGTGTTAAATAAATGCCTTTTTTGCGTGTGTACTGTGTAATTATAATTGTGTTGTTGTAGTGGTTGTCTAACTTTCCAAAGTGTTTTTAGCCATGTGGATTTTAGTTTTTGCATTAAAGCTGTGTGTGTTTTATAAGGCATCCTTTGTCTGCCCATATATAGGCCTGCTTGAGTTCATTGTTTGCCGTGCCTTGTGCCTGTGAGTCACCATGTTTCTGGGGGCCATTTTGTTGTGGTAGTTATTAGTGTGCTGTTTTTGCCACATAGGCCTGCGTGTCTTTCCATTGTTCCTCTTGTCTTACTGCTTCCAAATCCATCCCCATTGCCAGCTGCAGCTCCCTGATGCTGCTATATAATACATCCCACGTGATGCACAAATTTAGGCCAAACATGCTCCAGTACATTTTAGTTTTTGTTCTTTACTATTCTTATTCTTCCAGAGTGTACACTAGCACTACACAGTAGCCAGGAAAGCCCTGGCCTTGTTGTCAACGTCTCATAAATGGCTACACTGTGTGTTGTTGTTCACAGAGTTTCTGAAATTTAATAATTGAGGCCACCACACACTAAGTTCTATATTCTATTTGTTTGATTTGTGCTATGTTTGACTGATGTTCTGGCTTTTTTGCTTTTAGGTGCACAAAGACTGAGGAGGAGGTGTGTCTCTCATCATTGCCTGTTGCACTTCCAGACAGACATCCTGCTGCTGTACACACAACACAACGTGACGTGTGACCTGACCAGACATCTCTGCAACTGAGTGCTGCTGACATCTGAAGAAGATGGGCCCAAAGAAAGCAGGTACCAGGTCCTCCAGTACCAAGAAAGTTGCTATTGAGAAGAAGAAGGAACAGAAGAAGCAAGTGACACTGAAGTCTGGTGTGCCGGCCAATACCTTTTTGGGAAAAAAATTGCGCCTGCAGCAGCGGTGTCCGGGGGGCAAGCTGGGGCAGCACCTCCGCATCAGTGGACCCAACCCACCAACCCAAGCCCAAGCACATGAGTGGGGAAGAGGTAGCCAGCTTAATGGTGGAAAGCAGTGATGCTGAGCCGGAGATAAACTTATCGCTATCTCAAAGTAGTACCCAATCAACGCAGGAGGAAACACAGCAGATAAGTGGTCAACAACAACAGCCGCAACCACCGCCCGCAATAGTAGTTGTTGTTCCTCCTGAAGTAGGGGCAGTTCAGGAAATTGAGCCTCATGCAGAGGTAGAAGAAGAAGCCACTCATTCAGAAGATCCATTGTCTTCCAAATCCCCAGCAAGGAAAAGGAGGGGTAGTCCATCAAGTTCTTCGCCAAGCCCCCTTCTGATGATCTAGATGCCACTTGGAAGCCACAAACTGAGTCTGAGAGGGAGCCACGTTCCAAGACCAAGCTAGGGAAAAGGAAGGTTCCAGAAAGCCTTACACTTATGGAGGTCGATGTAGAACAGCAAGATGATGATGATGATGACGACGAGCCAGTCATCACGAACATCACTCCCGGCCCCGAGGAGATGGAGACCAACATTCTTACTCTATCCAAAATCGCTGCGAGGGATGTAGCACGCATACCTCCACAGGTAACACCAACACGACCTACAGCTTCCATATTTGCATTAGCAAAGGCCCGGCAGCGACCTACATCCAGCACAACCACCACCTCTGTAGGAGTAGGTAGTGGTACAGCAGCACAGAGTCAAATTCAACACACACCCTACAGATCATCCGGCATTGGAAGTGGCACCTCCAGCAGGAGGCCAAAGTTAAGCTCCCCAGTTTGGGACTTCTTTACGGTTAGCGAAAAGGAGGAGAACATTGCTATATGCTCCATTTGTAATACCTCTGTTAGTCGTGGTAAGCTTGGTACAAACTATGGTACCGGAGGCCAAATGACCCATCTGAAAAAACACCACTTGATCAGCTGGGAGGACCACCTTCGCGCCATAAAAAAACTGCAACCATTGGTGTTGGTGGGGATAAAGGAGTAGAAGAAGAAGATCCGATCACGGTGGAAGAGGAAGGACAGGGAGACATTCTCTCTGGTAGTGGTACACAAGGTGTCCCTGACCCCAGCAGTGCAGTCTTAATGTTGCACACATCTTCAGCAACATCTCAGTGGCACAAGAGTAAGAGTCAGCCGGAGACACCAAGAAGTACCAGGTCCGCACTACCAAAAAGTGCGTTGAGCCTAAGAGAAAGGAAAACCATGCAGCCTACCATTATCAGCATGTTTTGGGGGTGAGGGGCAGTACGAACGCAACCACCCAATAGCACGTTTGTACAATGCAAAGCTGGCTAAAATGTTAGCACTGGACCTTCTCCCTTTTTCTTTTGTTGAAGGGTTGGGTTTTGTGGAATTTGTGTCAACCATCTGCCCAAAATGGCATGTTCCCAGCCGCTACTATTTTGCCAGAGTTGCAGTTCCAGCACTACATCACGACGTGCTGGAATTGCTAGGAAAGGCCTTGAAGCAGAGTGCTGTTCACAGTATCCACCTGACTACAGACATGTGGACCAGTTGGCAAACCACAGATTACATGTGCATCACTGCACACTGGATCAGTTTTGTGGGGGTTAGAGAACAGGTATCTGCTGGTGTTGATACTGCAGAGATTTTTCATGCCACTCGCAAACATGCAACTGTAGCCATGTTTGCCATGGAGAAATCTCATACTGCTGCAAACATTTTGGAAGAGTTTAACACCAAGGTCTTTGAGTGGCTGCGCCCAAGAGGGCTCACGATTGGTTTTGTTGCCACGGACAACGGCAGTAATGTAGTTTTGGCCATGCGCAATGGTGGCTATTTCAGGGTCCCGTGTTTGGCACACTGCATTAACATTGTTGTTCAAGACTTTTTGAAAAATGAATCAAAAGTCAGCAACTTACTGGTCACCTGCAGAAGAATATGCACACATTTCAGCCATTCTTTTAAAGCCCGGAAGCAGCTGGGGGTCATTCAACGTGAGCATAAACAGCCAGTCAAAGCGCTCATCCAGGAGGTGCCAACACGTTGGAACTCAACTTATTACATGCTTGATCGTCTGTTTGAACTGTACATACCACTCAATGCTTATGTCATGCAAAGATTAGGGGAACCTACTGTGAGAGGCATGACCGTTGAGATGGCTCAATGGGACCTCATTAAATGCCTGACTGAGATGCTACTTCCTTTTGAGATCTTCACACGTGAAGTCAGCAGGGAGGACTGTACTATGGGCCAAGCTATCCCATTGTTGCACATGCTAGAGCAACAGCTGAAGGATGTGTCTGAAATGTACGCAGGTGTGGATGACAAACAAGACGCATATCATTTGGCGGAGACCTTAGCCGCTCGCTTATCAGAAAATACAAGGATTAAAAATAAAATTTTGTCACAACCACATTACATTAGTGCCACAATTTTGGATCCACGGTACAAAGTATTTCTGAACAGCAAGGCAGTAATTCCTTTTTCGGAAATGGATGTTGCCAACTACAAAACTTTGATAGCTAAGGAAGCCACTATTTTCGAAAGCGAACGGCTGTTAATTACAGGCCCCCACCCCAGGCCATAACCAGTACTACAGGGCATCCAGAGTCAAGTTCTACTCGGAGCCTGAGGGCAGTGCATTTGCCTCCCAGCAGTCACCTACACCAACAATAACATCAAGAACAGGATCATCCACAGCACAATGTGCAACTGATTGGTTTCTACAGCAGGGGTATGGTAAGTCCAGTGCTGATGCAAAGGCAAAACAGGCCGAGCACATCAGAGCACCCCTGAACATTGAGCGGATGGTCCAGGCCTATCTGGATGACCCAACAGAGGTCTTCATGGATCGAAACCCATTGGTGTATTGGTATGGGAAAAGAAGCCAATGGACAGTGCTCAGCAGGCTAGCGATAAAGTATCTGGCTTCCCCTGTCGCAAGTGTCTCTTCTGAGCGTGTTTTCAGTGCTGCTGGTGCCATTGTAACTTCGAAAAGGACCAGTCTCTCGGCCCAAAGCGTGGAGAGGTTAACCATGATCAAAATGAATCAGCACTTTATACCACCGGATTACAAAATACGTGAATCACAGCAGGAAGAGGAGAGCGACTTGGATGACGTAAATAGTGCGTTACAGGACCTATTTCTGTCCGAACCACCAGAGTTTGAGGACGAGCTCCTCTTCCCTGACAACTAGGCTTTCAAATTGTTGCTTTCTTCCTTCCTTTATGTGTCTGTGTATCTGTCTTTCTGGTTCAAATCAAATCACAACAAAACCATCACCACCGTCTTCTCTTTTTATTTCCCTATTGGAGTTGCACGTCTGTGCATTTAACTGTCCACTCTTCAGAGTCCTGCTTCATCTTCCTGTCTCGCACAAGTACATTTCCATCAAGCCAGACATTAGTACAAGAAATGTTGCCTTTACCAGTCCCGCCTCCATTAGAAGTGAAACGTGACTACTATAGCTATCCTCCGTTTTGTTTTTGAGCCGAAACTCATCAGTGTCCGAAGGCTACAGCCTCAGCAGGCATCCAAAGGTCCTCACTGTCAGGACAGAAGGTACTTGGCAGAGAAAGACAAGAGACTCTTCGAAGAAACTTGCTGACATTTGTGCAAACTCAAATGACCAGCAATGAGCGCTACACAGGCCGCGGCCCATCATCACAGTGCTGACCATGGGAAGCAACTTAAACTGTGACAAAGTGCCACAGATGAATAAGACGAAAACCGAAACAGCGCCTAACACTCAAAATGAATGTGGACTGGAGTAATGATGAGGCCACTGCCCCGTAAAAAAAAAAAAAAAATGTCAGAACTAGGCATCTGATGATCTGACAGCCAAAGAGAAGAGCAAGACAGGTAATGATGGAATGCATTGGATGCTTGCAGACTCTGAGCGATTGCTGTTGTTTGTTGTTGATGTTGTGCATGAAGTCGAACTCTACTCTACTAGTTAATCTACAAAGTGACTCAATAAGTCAGTGACAGTCAATGTTTCCCTTCTTGTTGTTTAATAACCAAATTGTACTCCTACTACTGCAGGTGCAGGCCAATATCTGTTGCAATTTTTTAATATGGAATATGGACTTAATCGGAGTCAATACAGACTGAGTTGTAGTTGGACAACACGTACCACACCATGATGATGACCATACTATCTTTTTGCGCGCAGTCATTCAGTTGGATCGGAGATGATTCAAGGACTAACTGCATTTCATGAAGTGGCATAAGGTAAACATAAACACAACAATTCAACAAGAAAGTAGTAAACACAGCAGACCTACATGTCCATGTAGTGGTGTAGTCGAGTGTAGTGATGACTGACAGCGGCGCATTGATTTTGTCACTTAATTAGGAAAATGCTAAGTTGCTGTGTATGCCTTTTGTCTGGCTATGTCAAAAATTAAGGTAAATGGAGGTTGGGTCACGGGCTGGTGCTGTGGTGGGCCTGTTCTGTCCTGTTGTTGTTGTAGCTTAATGCTGTAAACAGAATCTACACGATATATCCAAGCCGCCTCACTCTGAAAGTGTTCTCTCTTCTCGGACTCCACCGTAAATGATGTTTTTTTATTCATTGATTTCTCAATACCCCTTTTGTTTTTCCATCTAGACGTTACAGGCCGGCCTTTACCCTGTGCTTGCTATACTGGGAGACACAACTCACATTTACCTTACCAATCGGCATCAGGAAGGCCACCAAGATTGATGTGCGGAGCGTCCATGGAAGATAGGACCAAGAGGAAGGACGAGATTCAACTCCACAATTTTAGCATGATAATACAGTAACTTTAGTATCATTCATCATTCATCTTTTAATTAATTTGAATCCTTTTTTCTCTGCAATCATTAGGACTGTGTGTTGTGTGTTTGTTTGCTAATTGATCCCTACAAATGTTTTTTAATTGTCTTTGCTATCTTTACAAGTAAGCCCAGTACAACATGGAATTTGGGTCTCTGAGGGCATATTACAGGCAAGGCAAATTGCATAGAATATACTGGTGCCCTGTACTGTCTAATTGTCTAGTAGGAGTTATTAAGTACTACTCATTAACCATCAAGTTATCTAATCTTCATCATCATTAACGCATGCATTTCCCTTTTCTCCCTTTATTGATTTTTTGGATAAGATCATGGTCGTCTGCCAAGATTGCGCTTTGCTTTTGTTGTCCATGCGTACTGTTTTTCATTTTCAAACCTTTCCCCAAACCCCCTTCCCATCCATTCATCAAACCCTAACCCTCTTCCCCCGGGCTGTGATTTATATTGAGGTGTGATGTGACTACATAAAAAGTACACCAATTGATCACACGCTTGCTGGGGCAGATGTGGTGAAAGCAACACTAATTCAATTGCAAGGCAGGGCGAGGAGCTTCTTCTGCTTGCCCACCCATGCTCAGTCTATGTGCAAGCCGTCACCGGCTAATAGTAGTACATCATAATTAATTGCCGTCATTGATTGGATTAATCATCAAACTCCTACCACACAGCAGTAAAGGTTACGAATTACGATTGTGTTAAGTTAAGTGACTCACTCGACAGCACAACTACAGTTTATAACTTCTTGTACTAGGCTGTCCCCGCCACCATTATGTTTAATTTGACTTTAGCAGTTGCAACTGCAATATTGTTTGTTTGGCAGTCGTCTTCTGTACTGTATTTTACTTCGTTCGACTACTCCTCCCACAGTTTTTCTCAGGCAAGTGACTGTCTCTTTTTTATTTTTTAGCAAATGCTACTGCCAGTGTCTACTCTACTACTACCACCACAACCATGGCATCTTCTACATTCTCTATGGAAACCATGCAGCCATCGCTGTGCCGAACGTAGTCATCATCAATCACAGGTAAGATAAGTTTGGTGGGAGGTAGAATACTAGTAGGACAAATAACTCAGTGAGGGGTACCGCATCTATCTGTTTGTTATACATCATCGGCAGATTATTTAAATCAAACACTGGCTGCGGCCCTGCAGCAGCAAGGAAACCAATGTGACGTTAATTCGTAAAACAGTAACCCCCACAAAACATTAACATTGTATGTTTAAGTATAAATATAATTTATTACCCTAACAAAAATAAACTATCCCACACCTGACCCACCCCTCTCCCTAACCCCAACCAATGTCCAAAACGAAAAAGTCCAAAGAATGTCCCGAAACCCCAACGCCCAATTCCCACCCACCAAAACAAGGAATAAAAAGGGGCAAAGCAACAGGGTCCTCGATGTTATAATCGGCGGGCTTTGAGGTGTTTGTCCACCAGGATTTTCACCCGCTCCTCCATTTGCTCCTCTTGCCGTGCCATCCGGAGGAGAATCTTCCTGCGGAATGCCCTGCAGTGGCATCCACAATGGGGGACAGCAGTGCTGGCTGCTAGTGAATTGCGGCGGGCGGCTACCAGACCACGGCGCGGTACCGCTGGAGTTGGGGCCTGGCTGGGGCCCGGGGCATCGGACGAGGCTGCAGCTGCTGCCGCCTCCTCCTCCGCCTGAGCCACCAGCCGCCGGTACTCCTGGCATATGGCCTCCAGTTTCCGGCGCCGGGCCCTGACTGCCAACTCCTTCCGCGATGGTTTGTCTTGGGAAAAGAAAGAAAAAAAATATTGTTGTAACCAGTACTCTTACCTAAACAGTAACACAAAATGAATTCAACACATAATGGCACAGTAGCACTAGCAAGAAGCACAGTACATAACATTTGTGGTAATAATCTATCTATCCTCCCACTTCCTCAGCCTCTAACATTTGTGGGAGTTTCAGGCATTATACTAGCACTATGGACTCCAACCAGTACACAGTACACCAGTGTTCTTCTTATCTCTAGTTTAGCGAAATGACATAACCTGGTTGTAGCCGGCATTGCCAGCTCGGTCATCTATGCTTGAACCCAAGACAAACATACGAGTCATGACGCAGAGTCACATTAGTTTGATTTACTACTGTTTGCAGGTGGGGAAGCTCGTATTTTTCTATTACGGGTGGCACTGGCCATACTCTCTCTGTTACATGGAGGGCAATTGCTCAATTTCACAGTGCCTTGGCTACTACAAAAAGGCAGATTATATATCTGATCCAATGATCGTTGCTTTTATATGGGACAACGACATAAGGTCAGTAGCGGTCGGTGGTGGGACTCGGGGAGTTCGGCCGGGCGGTGACGTGGGTAGGGGCAGGATGGGGGTAGTAAACTATGGATTACGGACAATTACAGGTAAGTAAACATAAATAAATGAAACTAATTTTGTTGCGCACACTGCATCGCATTTGGCGGTGCAGTGCGCACAATGAAATTCACTTTATTTATTTGTATGTTACAGTAAAGTTACCTGTATTTGCCCGCGTAATACATTGTTTACTACTACCCCCCACCCTGCCCCTCCCCACATCGGCTTTGCTACGCTGGCGCGGTTTCTTTAACATTCCCTAAAATTGTGCATCCCGTGACAGTCTCCACCTATGCTGTCTATGATGAATATATACAGGCATCCATCCATTCTAAGTAAATGTCAATCATTCTTCTTAATCTCCCCACAAACGTTACTTTGTTTCACCAACAACAACGCATGCGTCCACTCACTCCGTTGCTTGCCTTGGCTTTGAGTTTCACCCAAACACCGCTGATGATTCTTGCTATCCACAGTATCCACCCATACTGTGTCGCCCACCCACCCAGGCAGGCATCCATTCTTCTTTCACCTCCCACCCATCCTTCAACAACACATGCATCTGATTCCTATCAGCCACCTATCCATGCTTCCAACGTATCCTTCTCTGCCAGTCGTCATATTAAATCTCGCCCGCCCTTCCTCCTTCCACACTTCTTTCCCTTTTTGTTCAACACATCCATCAAGGTCATCTGATCTGACTTTTAGTCTCCTCCATAAAACTTTCACAGCTGAGTTGGAGTCAGATATAAGAGGCCATTGGTTAATGAAGTCACGCTGGTAATGCTATTGCTACTGCATTGCTCATGCTAAGTAAAGGGTGTCTTCTTTATTAACCGTTGTATAATGTTCACTACAACTTCATACCTAATAAGTCTCAACAACAGTACAGTGAGTGAAGTCCACTCCACACACCCTTCCAGCTAGTGCAATGTCAATAAGTCATGAATATAACTTACCACCGCCCGCCACTGCTGCTGGCTCACCCCCTGTATCTCCCGCAGGTGCTGCATCTCCTGCCCCCTCCGGAATGGCCGCAACGCCATCGCCGCTGGCCCCACCGGCACTGGTGGTCGGTAGTACGCCTAGAAAAAACATGACACATTTTTAGATGCCTGTACACCTCCCCCTATTTATTCTTTTTCACTAGCAAGATTGAAAAAAAAGTTACTACATACATATTATTATTATAAATCACATTCAATAGTCCAAATCGGGTACTAGAGTACAGTCAGTAGACAGACACTAGTAGTGTTATTATGGTCCCTAGGGTCAAAACTCATTATTATACTATACTCTACTCTTTGCAAAGTTAGCCTGAGCCATGCAACCATTTTTCGCTTCATGTCTTTTGCGCATGTTACCTCGCAGCTTGTTGTGCAGTAACAGTAAGACGCCTTTTTGAGCCCACATGAGCACATACAGCTACTGTCTGAGCGTTGCGTACAAGAGGTCGAAAAACAAGCCACTTTGCTATGGAGTTTGGTTAGTCCGTATTACTTAGCCATAGGTAACATGTTACACTTTTTGGCAGGACTGACAAATGCTTGCATTAACACGCACCATTTTTCTCAGGCAGAGGATTCCCTTCTACGAACCAGAGATTTGCAGAGCTTATGAATGATGCATGTAACCAGTAATTCTACGTTCTACGGTGAGGAGTCGCCCAGAATTCACACAGATCTTTTGTCTTATATCATCATGCACTTGTTGCAACAATTTTTATTGTTTTAATCTTATGCATTTTGCTGTTGGAGCTGGCTGGAGTACACTGAATTTTATAGAACAACAACATACAGAGGTTGTTATTTGAAAATAAACCTTTTGAACTTACACATAGACTCTGTGGTATTTGGTGTGGTGGTGGTGGTGGACTTACACGAGTGAGTGAGCGAAAGGGTGTTATGTTCTGGGTTGTGGAATCATAATCATTGGGTATCTTCGGGTGGGGGTTCGGGGACCTAATGAGACACTAGCTAGTCGTTCAGGGGATTGTGGGTTCACTTCTGACTGAGGTGTGAGGAACGTCCAAGTTCCAAACTCGCATCACCAACATCCTATTTCATTGTGCATAGTTCTGCATGGGGCTGTGCAGAATCCAAGTAGTATGTACTATATCCTATCAAAAATAGTCAAATATCTGGTTGTGCATTTTGTTTGTGGCAATTGTCAAAGCCTCAAGATTAAGAAGCCTAGAAGAGGACAACCAAAAGGACTGGACTCAGTGGCTAGAGCTATTAGTATTGGTCAATCTGAGTTTTATTCAAAACCGTACAATAAAGAGTGGCAATGCAAACTGGGCAAGCTTAGCGACAGACTAATAGTAGTAGTACAGGGTACAGACATTCATAGCAGAGGCAGTTAGAACTTAGAGGCAGGGATAACCAGAATTTAGAAACAGATAGTCAAGTCAAGATCAAAGAATCTTTTGTAAAAAATATAATTAGGGAGTGGAGCCAGAATGAATAGTTCTGAAAAAATAAGGTCCAGTAAAAGTTAGGGCAATATAATTGTTAATATAACCACTGGAGGACTTACTGGGACCAGCAGCAGGGCCCTCGGTAGAGGAGCTGTCCTCTGGTGGTTGTCCCGCCGACTCGGACCCCGTCTTCTTGCCCCTGGGTGCTGCAGATCAGTGATCATGTAAGATATAATAAAGAAAAAGAAAGACACAAACATTAATGATTGCTGTGAAACAAATAAATTATCTAAAAAAACGCTCAAAAAACGTTTTAGGAAACAAAAATTGCAATAAAATTGACCTATCTAATCCGATCGACTACTGGCTTGCGGGATTCACGGACAGTCTACTTATTTGGGAACACTAATTCAGTGTTCCATTCTGATTGATTCAAATAAAATCCAGAACACTAACTAAGCCTAAGTACCACCTGACCTAGCCCACCTATTCCAGGCGGGCCAATTGTTCATTAAGCCTGCATTTCCATTTTTTTTTCCATCAAAAATGCATAGATGAGAAGGAGGACACATGCATAAAGTCAGTGCATAATGCATACACCAAATTGTTGGTTGGTTGCGTCTGATGTTCTGCAGCTGACTGACACTGCTAAGCTAAGCTTACCAGTACCACTCACTAAACAAACTACAAAAGGTTCTACTAAGGACTGGGGTAAGCAGCACTCAGTGACAGAGGATGCGTCACGCAGACCGCTCAAAAATTATCAACTAATAGTAACTAAACCTAGTATCAAATCCATCCACCACTATTTGACAGGAGGACAAAGGAAGGACTACAGTCTCTCTAGCAATAGCATTACCTAACTGAAGTTCTCTAAAGTAAACTCTTACATAATAATGACAAGCAAGCGCAAAGTTGCAAAAAGTAAGAGTACCGCCCAGCACCTGTGTCCTACAATCACAGAAGATTTTGAAACGTAATTTACCTGCAATGTAAGCAGCATTATTCTTGTTATTTGTAAAAATGTATACACAAATCACAATACTTATACTACTATATATATTGGCTACTCACCAAGCCCCACGACCTCGACACCTAGCAGGACCAACAGGTCCTGCTCCCGGTCAAGAATGTCTGACCACCGGTGGGCCAGCTGGTTATGGGTGCGCCGGACCGCGAAGCAGCGAAACACTGCCCGACGCACCTTCGCCCACCGGCGGTGACGCTCCTGGGTCGGGTAACCGGAGCCTGGCCTGCCGCCTGCTGCCAAGGTCAAGGGGAGGTGGCGCTGAATAAAAAAACAAGGGCGGCCACCTCCTCCTCCGTAAACAGCTGGCGGGCTTGCACCCCTGCAGGGCGCAGTCTGCCGCAAGGCAGGCGGCGATGGGCGCACGCGCCTTGCCCTTTGAGCCGCTGCTGCTACCCTTCGCCATGGTTCTGGGGTGGGAGGAGGTGAAAAAGAAAAGTTAGAAGGGAAAAATAAAGTTAGGGGAAGAAGTAGGAGCTTAAAGAAGAAAGTTATATAAAACAGTTGAAAAGTAAAAAAACACAGTAAAAAGTAGAAAAAAATGCAAAATATAGACTTAGGCAGAGAGAGAGATAGGTAAGAAATAAAGAAAAATTGAAAAACAGTGTAAAAAACTAAGGATTGCAAAGATTGAGGGAGGATAGAAAAGCAGGCCCAGAACCATAGCATAGAGTGGTAAAACAAGATGGCCGCGCCCATCGCGACCGCATGGGTAAGTTCGCGCGATATTTCTCCCGAGCACGCAAAAACATCGCGAACACGTACAACGCGTTCCCGAACATGGAATGCGCATCGCGAGCACGCTATACGCGACCCGGAACAGGAAATAAGGGATCGCGAACGGGCGGGACAAGTGAAAAACAAAATGGCCGCGCCCATAGGCGACCGCATGGGTAAGTTCGCGCCCCGAGCACGCAAACAGCGTCCCGAACACGAACAACGCGTTCCCGAGCAAGAAAACGCATCGCGAACGGGCGCGCCAAGCAGCTACGCATGCTCGCGAGCTACGGCGTAGCTCGCGTAGCGCTCCGACGTCTTCGCGTAGCTTCGCGTAGCGCGACTACGCGAACTACGCCCAGGGTTACTCAAAACAATACTTTGGATGTTGCCTGGTCCCACACAAAGAACTGTGGTTCAGGCCCTCATTACTTCTAAGCTGGACTATGGCAACGTCCTGTATTTAGGAGCCAATAAGGAGGTGGTTCGAAAACTGCAGGTAGTACAGAACTCGGCGGCAAGACTGCTTTGCCAGGTGCCTAGAAAGGCATCTATTTCAGGCTCCCTCCTCGACCTCCATTGGCTTAGGATGGAGAATCACATCAAATTCAAGGCCCTGCGTTATATGCATAAAATTAAAATGGGCACAGCTCCACAGTATCTGAGTGCCTTAGTCCATCCCTATCTCCCAACACGTCTTCTCCGATCCTCCACTCAGGCCAAATTCTCAGTACCTAGGATCAGACGGTCACGTATAGGTGGCCGGTCTTTTTCTTATATGGCCCCCTCACTATGGAACTCACTTCCCACGCCACTTCGGCATGAAACCATCTATACGAACTTTCGCAAAGGTCTCAAAACGTGGTTATTTAACAAATAATGCTCTCTCTCTCTTTCTGCGTTAGTCCGATGGCGCCGGGAAACCTCCGGGTAGCTGTGCGCCTTATAAAATTAAATTATTAATAATAATAATAATAATAATAATAATAATATGGTGGCTTGAATCCGCGCACCCACCGAGATAGGTACATGATCGGTACGCGACTCCACTTTTTTGCAAAAAATAAATAAAAATATATATTTTAGAAAAGAAAACCATTATATTATTTTTACAACAAATATAAACCTATGTAAAAATATTTTTTACATATACCAGTTACAAAACATCACTTAAAAAACCTTTGAAAATCACTGAAAAAACCAAAGGTTTCAGGGACGTTATAGTTAGAAGTTAGCATTTACAAAACCTTTGAAATTCACTGAAAAAACCATAGGTTTCAGGGACGTTATAGTTAGAAATTAGCATTTAAAAAACCTTTGAAATTCACTGAAAAAACCAAAGGTTTCAGGGACGTTATAGTTAGAAGTTAGCATTTACAAAACCTTTGAAATTCACTGAAAAAACCATAGGTTTCAGGGACGTTATAGTTAGAAATTAGCATTTAAAAACCTTTGAAATTCACTGAAAAAACCATAGGTTTGAGGCACGTTATAGTTAGAAATTAGCATTTAAAAAACCCTAGAAATTTACTGAAAAAACCATAGGTTTCGGGGACGTTATACTTAGTTGGACATTTCACTCGTACAAAACCAGAGAAATTCCGCCGTTATAGTTAGTTTAGCTAACTATAACTCGCGCCCCCGCAATGCACTGCTGATGACGTCACATATTACATCATTCATGACATGCTCAGTGACATCACTCATGACATCACTGATGACATCTCAGATGACATCTCAAATGACATCACTGATGACATCATCCACGTGAAAATCTGATGCACCTCCTCACACCCTAATATAACCTTTGATACACCCACTCTAAAATACAGACTACCATTTTCGAAACCATAGACACACCAATACCAGTTACTACATAGGCACTCTCTGATTCCTAGGTCTACACACACATCCACTCATTCACCCATACAGTCACTCATACATGCAGTCACCCATCAATACAACACTATCATATGCACTCATACACCTATACAGACACTCACACACCGCCACTCATCCAGAGTTACTCACACACCTAGTCAGTCATGCAAAGAATCAATCACACTTCCATTTACTCACGTATACAGTTATACACACACCACCTCACTTATTCATACAGATACTAACGCATACTTACTCTCTTATACAATCACTGATACAAGTACACACTCATCCATACAGCCACTCTCACAATCACTGACTCTCACGTATAGTCATTTATATACTCCAACTCTCACATACACTGCCTTTTACATATGTAGTTACTTGGACATGTACCACTGAGACATCCATTCACTCACCAACACACACATACACACACTCACCCACCCATACAGCTGTTTCCACATGCACTCTTGAACCCATACACCCAGTGAATCAACCACTCACACATCTATGCGCAGAGTCACACACCTCCCACCCACCCACACACACACTCAGGCACCCATACAAATACTCAGGCAACCAATCAATAACCCATATAGACACTCATGTAGATACTCACCAACCCATGCAGCAGCTTACACAACAACAGACAGACTGATACAGACATTCACACAGTTTAGTCACTAACCCATGCATTCAGTAAGACACATTTAATCACTCACTTGTACAGTCAGTCACGCACCTACTAATTCCTCCATCCAGACACTTATACACCCACTCATTCTTCAATACACCTTGGCATATATATAATACATATTTAAACTTTAAAGAAACACACAGTCACTGGATGATGTCATCAGTGATGTCATCAGTGATGTCACTGACCATGTCATGAATGATGTAATATGTGACGTCATCAGCAGTGCATTGCGGGGGCGCGAGTTATAGTTAGCTGAACTAACTATAACGGCGGAATTTCTCTGGTTTTGTACGAGTGAAATGTCCAACTAACTATAACGTCCCTGAAACCTATGGTTTTTTCAGTGAATATATATATATATATATATATTACACAAAACAAAAAATATGAACAATTCTATTCCATAATTCCACAACAATAAATAAATTACTAAAAAAAAAAAAAATACATTTACAAAATTAAAAAAACACATTTACAAAACATATTATACAAATTTCAAAACAGATGAAAATATAAGCAAATACTATAAAAATAAAATTATAAACAAATATATATTTACCTAATATTAGGAAATGTATTTAAGTCTGGGAATGATAGATATACTATTCTGACTCCAGTTTATGCAACAGTAGAGAAATTGTAGGACTTCGGTGGGGTTCAATATATTATTACCTTTCCAAACAGTGCAAAAGGAGGGAAAACGTTTGACTTCAGAGGTGTTAAATTCACTACTCCCACTCCAGTCTGTGCAACAGCAGGGAAAGTGTTGCACTTTGCAGGGGTAAGATTTGCTATTTCCACTTCAGTATGTGCAACAATAGGAAAAGCATTGGACTCTAAAGAGGTAAAAATTTAAATTCCCCCTCCAGTCTGTGCAAAAGTAGGGAAAGCGTTGGACTTCGGAGGGGTAAGATTTACCATTCCTACTCACATCTAAGCTACAGCAGGTAAACTACTTCACTTGAAACAAATTAAATACTTGAATAACGCTATTAATTTAGAAAAAATATAAAGCTATAAATATATACGTTATTACTTAACATAAAATATATATAAAAAAAATAAAATAAACGATGATTATCCAATTTACAAAATTCATAAACAATGTAATAACTAATTTTCAATAAAAAAGCTTATTTAATAATTACTTAATTAACTTTCCACCCTGTACCCCTACAAACCTAGTAACCCACATTTACAATATAATAAAAATACTATTAATAGTTAATTATTAATTAATTATTAATTGATTAACTTCCCACCCTACAAACTCAGCAGCCCACACCTAAAATATAACTAAAATATATAGGGGCTGATTACGATGGCGGACGGACTTCAGTCCGTCTGCCATCATCACGGGGTGTGGAACCGCCAGCCTACAAGGCAGCAGTCCCACAGGTTGTATTATGATGTGGACGACACCACGGCGGCCGTAAGTGCATACTTTACATTGCAGCAGGTGCTGCTGGCTGCAGCATCCACTGCAATGTTAAAAATTCACTTTTTACAATTCCCTGCACTACGTGGCAAGCACCATGCGGTTCCTGCCACATGGTGCAGGGAAATGTAGGTAGGCACCATAGGTGCCCCTTAAACCCAAAACTAAAGTGCCCGGGTTAAAGGGGGGCCTGCTACAGGCCCCCAAAGTCCACCCTCGCCAGCCTTTCCTTGGCAGCTGAACCGCCATGGAAAGGCTGGGGGGGATGTAGCATCTTAATTCCAACGGCAGTGCCTTGTAGGCACCGCCGCCATATATGGGAATACGTGGGCCTCCGCAGCACTGGCAGGCTCAAGAAGACTGTCGGTTGCGTGGCGGTCGGAGTTTCCAAATGCCACGGACCCGCCCATCATTATAATATGGCGGGCGGGAAATGACCTAACGATGGCGGTGAACCCACCACCGACAGCCTGCTGGTGGTGGGTTCACCACCATCGTAATCAGCCCCATAATTATTACAAAATGTACATAATTATTAATTAATTAAATATTTAATTATACATTAATAATGATTATGTTTTCATTATTTAATTTACTTCCCACCATAAATTCCTGCTAACCTAGCAACCCACTACTAAAATATAACAAAAATAAATTAATATTACATAATGTACATATTTAATAATAAATTCAATAATTAATAATAAATTAGTGATTAATTGTTAATTACTTAATGCTTAATTAACTTTCTACCCTATAACCCTACAAACCCTGCAGCTTGCGCCTAAAATGTAACTAAAATATATGATTATTACACAATCTACATAACTAATAATCAATTAAATAAGTAATAATACATTTATTGTTAATGAATTATTACCTATTTAACCTCTTACCATATACCCCACAAATGTAGCAATCCACACCTGAAATATAAGTCGACTAAGCCAATATTATATAATATACATAATGAATATCAATCACATTTTTACTTAAAAAATATTAATTAATTAACAATCAATTATTACCTAATTAACTTCCCACCCTATCCCCCTACAAACCCAACAACCGGCTACGGCTCTATAAATTACTATTAACCATTACATTAAAAAGTCTAAGGGGCTCATTACGATGGCGGGCGGACTTGGTCCGCCCGCCACCGTAGCAGTGTTTGGGACCGGCCGCCATGCGTGTGGCGGTCCTGCCTATGCGATTAGGATGGGACCGCCACCGCTGCGGACTCATTCTGCACCGTTAACATTGCTGCGGTGGCTGCCTACAGCAGCACCGCCGTGATGTCTAACAGAGCATGTTGTGCATTGCACTGCACTACGTGACAGGCATTGCACTGTGCCTGCCACATGGTGCAGTGCAAACCCAGTGCACCCACACCTCCCCCCAACACAGGCGGGGCCCGCAACGGGCCCCCGAAACCAATCACCGCCAGCCTTTCAATGGCGGTTCAACCGCCACGGAAAGGCTGGCTTCCGCATGCATCGTAATCCTGCGGCAGGCTCCGCCACCATTGTGAGCATGCTGACCGCTCCGCCAGGCAATCATACCAATTGCCTGTGGCGGTTCTGTGGCGGACGGGCTTTGCCTCCGCTGCGGTCATGGTATGGATCCCACGGCCATCATAATTTGGCGGTCGGATAATCGCGGTCCGCAGGGCCGGCGGAACTCACCGCCGGCCCGGCGGTGGCGATCGTTCCACCATCGTAATCAGCCCCTAAGTCACTTAAAATTACAAACTATATTTAAAAAAATTAAGAACAATTATACAAACAATAACACATAATCTTAATATATAACCAAAATAAATTAATTAAAAAATTGTATTCTTTAGAACTATATTATTGAAAACGATATTACAACAATATTCTTAACAATGATATTACGAACCTGGAAAAACGATATTCTTGAAAACGATATTTCTGTATCACAATATACTTGCCAATATATACAAATATCTGCTGTGACCTAATTTTAAAGGTAGTGTGTTTGAATTGGGCACCCAGGAGAAGAGAAGCTTTTGGTCCCCTCCCCGCCCCCCCAAGTCTTCGGGTGGTGACACTAGTCGCGGCTCGCATGACTCGCGGGTGGGGGGGTCGCCTGGGGGTTCACGCGGGGGGATTTTTTAAAAAAAACTTACCTTACCCGGTCCTGCGCCTCCTCTGCTCCTGGCTGGTCCGAGCCCGCGTTTTCCTGCTGCAGGAAGCAGGCATCCTCCCTCCCCTCTCCTAAGCCAATCACAATGCTGCAATGGCTGTGTTGTGATTGGTACGGACAGCGCCCAGCCAGGCGCCTGTAGGGAGGCCATTTTCTCTATGTAGTCTGCATGCAGCCTACATAGAGAAAATGCAGAGTGCGCATGACTGGTTTGACTGGTTTGGTCGGCCCCAGAGGGCTGACCAAACAGTCAGAGCCCATAACATTGGGCAAGCCACTCCTCCCCGACCCGCCCACCCCAACCAGGCATACCATTCTGCATACTCCACCCTGACCCACCCACCTGCCTGCCCCCAACCAGGCATACCATTCTGCTTTCTCGCAACGCAAGAAGCAGAAACATGAAATGGTATTTAAAATACTATTTTGTTTCTGCTTCTCGCACTGCGAGAAAGCAGTGGGGCGACGCTCCTCCGCCCTAATGGAGGAGCCGGCCCTGGGTGACACACTCCAGGGACCAGTTAGGGTCATGACTGGGCAGTTTGGTTGCGGAGAGATGTTAGAGTGACAGCAAGGGACACTAGAGGGCACTTTGACGTCCTTCCCTCAGAGGCTGGGGTCCTGAGAAGGCATCCGTTTTTTATGGCAATTTCAGTTAGGTTAGTTAATAATTTTGTGCGGTTGGGAATGTCGTCCGAGCCAGTAAGGGCAGCCTTGTGAGCATTGTGTGAGGGGGGCTGGCAGGATCTGATAAAGCTGGGAGTTTTGCCCAGGGCATTGGTCAGTTTGCCTTGTGTGAGGAGGGATGCAGCAGGAGGTGTTGCAACTGCAGTTTTGGCCTGCCAGTCCAGAGGCAAGCACTAGTTTGCAGTAACAGACAGGGCATGAGTCGGGGGTACATGCGGGTACACGTGGGTACACGGCGTCCACCCACTATTTTTACAGGGTGGACGCCGTCCCCCCTGCTAAGAAGTTGGGCCCCTCAAAAATATGTTAAACTTGTCCCAGTGTAATCTTGAGACACCGGGGCACGTTCAGCAGCTCCTGCACGTTGTCTGCTTACCTTTCCTAGCAGCAACGTGCAGGCGGCGAGGGTGCTATTTTTTTCACCTCCAGCTGGGCACCAATAAAGACAGAAGTTAAGAGGCCATCAGGCCTCCTTTTGATCGAGTATTGGACTGGAGGCGTCCTGGAACCTCACAATGCAAATGCACCAGCAAGGAAACAAGAGCACACAGCTTGTCATCTCTTCACAGGTACTTAAGAGATGCAGGCTTTTTAGTTAGTTTTATATAAGTGCATGCACTGTAAGAATGTCAGATGGGTTGGTCTGTCTCAGTATTTACACAAATAACAATTTAAATAGCACTATTTTATTTCTTTTATAGCGCTATTCATCCCAATGCAGCGTGTTAGAGCGCTTTACATAACATGCACATATCCATTCCAAATAAATCATGTAAGTGTGTAAATCAATGTTCAAGATGTGTTACATGAGACAGTCAGGGTTGCAAGGTGTAGGAGTCAAATACCCTTCATTGCTCACTGTGGCCTACTAGAAGGATTACAATTTATTAACTACAAGTTACAAAAGGATCTCTGTGTTCAAAGCAGTAATCCAACTACCTATCTACATACAATAACAATCCGTGACCTGCATGTTACATGATATGCTTTGCAGGAGACAACTTTTTAAAAAAAAACATATTTTATTGCATTTTCAGTTGGCACATGTTATAACATACACATATCAGAGCATCACTTCCAGTGAGGTCATTTCCTGTGATGCCACGTGGAATGTCAGGCGTCGTGACGTCATGTGCTTTGATGGCACGCGTCATGATGTCACTTGCATATTGCCTAACTTGGTCAGTCCCCCACTTCTTTTTTTAGGACTTGTGCCCTGGTAACAGATGATGCTGGGGTTGATGAGCGGGCATGAGGTATCACAGAGGCCTTAGCATCGAGAGGAACTTCATCTGCGTATAGGACGTGCAATCACAGAGAGCAAGCAAGCACCTGCATAACTCCAGGACGTTGTGCCGTCACGTGGGGCTCACAGCGTTAGAGCATCCACAGCGCATCCAGAGAGCAGGGTTGGCCTCAGGCTATGAAGAGAAGGGATGTGTCAGGAAACGTTGCGGCATTGATGGTTCCTTTGTCTGGCCAGCAGATGGCGTCTGAGTGCTCGCTTGCCCGCACTCCATTACAGATGGTGCATACGGCTGATCAGCTGGTGGCGCCATAGGGCACGCTGTCCAGCCCAGTGATTACAAAGTGTGTTGCTCAGCGTGACGAGCAGTGCTTCAGCTGTGATGCATTGGCAACAAAAAAAGAAATGTTTTGCTAAAGTGGCATCCAGCATGCCACTATCCCTAGGACATAAGCAGATCTCTAGCTCGGGAAAATGAGAGGAGGCTTAGGGCAGCAAAGAGGACCTTTCACTCATTGAAGCATAGGAGGCTGGGGTACAGGCTGCAGTTGATGAGGGAGACAGGTTCTACACTCCAGTGGAGGTTGCACACCCAGAAGAAAATAAAGTCATCAGGGCACTGGTTAATGCAAGCAGGATCAGAGAGATTAGAAAGGGAATCGGTCAGGTGAATGGGTGTGGATTACAGCAGAACAGAAGGTGCCAAGTCATGAGAGGCAGGTTCGGGTGCCTATCCCTTCATGCAGGACCACAGCTCACCCAGGTTTGAGCAATGTGGGGAGAATCCTGATGTTGAGGCCAGGGGAAAGCAGCTGCATCCAGTCAAGTCTGAGGCGGCCTGGGAAACACCAGACTGAAGTGAGGGAGTGGCCTGGGGCAGCCCTGCCAACATCTTGGGAGCTAACATCATCCAAAAATGCGTCAGTAGAAGTAATGCATGATTGGAATGTATATGATGGAGGTGTTGGTGATGGCGAGCAATCAGGAGTGAGTGGGTATAGTAAGGTTTGGGAGGGGCAAGGGGAATACGAATGTAGAATTGGACATCACAACCAAATAAGGGTAAAACAGCAGTTGGTGGGAGAGGTGGGAGGATCAGCTAACGACAAGACATACTATCATATCTTACAGAAAGGAGCTGATATACCTTCGCAATGCTAGAGCATGCCTGCCAATTGTAAAAGAGTGGAGATTGGGGAAAAATTGAAGGAGGACAGACGTAAATTGTAATTGCAACCAGATCCATGTAAATGGGATGAATTGAAAAGGAAATGAAGCAACAGAGGGATGAAGAAATGATCTTTTGCTGTTGGAGAGGAAGCTGAGGATGATACAAATGTTTCTAAAACCTCATAAAGTGGTAGGCATGGGAGAAGATGGGGGAAAACTGTTGGGAAGACTTACAAGAAAAGAAGAGAAAGCAAGATGAGAAAACTGAAGAAGAGCAAAGGATGTTGTAGTTACTACTGGAAAAAGGCTGTCGGAGGTTGAAAAAAGGAAAAGATTAAGAAGTCAGACAAAGAGGAGGCAGAAGATAAGAATGATGGGACTGGGGGCAAAAGATGTTATCTCATCTGAGCATTACCATGCCATTGGTGGTACATTTATTAATGGCTATCAAGGAGAACATTCGGAAAGGTGATTTTATTGACGTTTACAAGTTACTTCACAGGGAAGTGCAGGCTAACGAGGGATTGGGTGAAGGCTCAGAGACTGTGAGTTCCTATAACTGTAGACACATGGACATCAGGCACCTTAATATACACTGGCATATGCTGTGAAAACTATCCATGGAGGACAGTAGCCATTTTTAAATACATGGACATTGTTAGTAGGACCCAGGTGGGTTATGGTGGTTTCAAAAGGTTTCTCTATGACAAGCAATTCCAGGCCATATTGAGTATTGCTCCAGAGAAGCAGTGGGAGGTTTTGGACAACAAGCTGTGGCTTAAGATAATGACTCCCACAGACCTGTCCAGACCTCACATATGGTCAGTGGTTTACTGGTGCCCTATTTGCTTTTCTTGGGCATCCCACCCTTGGAGGCTGAGATTTACGGGGAGGGTCAGGCCTTCAATTCAGGTATGTGTTGTGGTTTTAGCAGGGGTCTGTAACAAGAACTCTTGCAGGTTCGAACAAGAAAGATTGCTGTGTAGCAGGAGGCACACCATTGTGCAATGTTTGGGGGAGTCAACAGTTCCAAGTTCAGGACAACCGAGGTGCACAAGAACAGTTAATTAACAAGTGCTTTTTTCAACAATCAAGGTGCACAAATTGTAGGAAGGGCTGGTTTACTACTCAAAGAGAGAGGTTGCAGTTTCATTGGCATGGGGCTTCAAGAGGGATTCAGGTTGGGATATCATGGTCCCAGAATATGATGATTTACTGACAACCTGAAATCTGCAAAAGAAATGCCACACATTGTCAAACAACAAACAAACAATTTGGAAGGAGGTAGAAGAGGATAGAATGGCAGATTCTTTTTCTAGTTGGACATTGAAGAATTAATGTTTTCCCCTTTAGGTGTGGTACCAAAGAAAACAGTAGTCGAGTTTTGGAGGATTCATCATTTATCATGGCCATAAGGGCAATCACTATATGGCTTCATTGCAAAGCAGGATGGTATAGTGCAATTTGCATCTGTGGATGTGGTCTTTTGATTGATCAGTACTTGAGGACCCAGATCGCTTTTACTGGCAGTGTGTGACATTACATCGGCTTTCAGGTTGCTATCAGTGCATATATGGATTATGAATGTTAAGTGTGTATTTGGATGGCCTGTTTTCTCTGTACAAGGTTTTGCCAATGGGGCGTGCCATTATGTGCAAACTATTTGAGTCCTTTAGCTTCTTTTTACATTGCTGTTTTTTACAAGAGCTCGAAATTAGTGGGTGATGCACAACCTGGACGATTATATTTTCATTGGACAGACTCAGACAACCATTTGTGGTAGAACTTTGAGGAGGTTTGAGATCATGACAAAGGAAATGGGTGTGCCATTAGCCATTGGAAAAACACAAAGGTCCAAGTACCAGGCTTTCCTTCCTGGGTATCGAAATAGACTCCATGAAAGCACGTTTACTGGTTCGTAAAGTTGAAGAGTTGACAGCTTTGCTGGAGAAAGATGTGGCAGCTAGAAATTAGAATTGAACAAATCGCAGGGGTTGTTGGGCCATCTTAGTTTTATGTGCAGAGTGGTGAAAGCAGGGAGATCTTTCTGTAGGTGTCTGGCTTTTTCAATGTCAGGCCCTACACTTTACAACTGGAGCACCTACTAAAAGTTCACAGGCTTCCATGTTTGTGTATACTAGTCTGTTAATGCATATGTTAACATACCTGATCTTTAGTCTCTATTATACAGCACTTAGGGCCATATGTATCAAGGCGAATTGCGATCGCAAATGCTGAAATTCGCAGAATTTCAGCTTTTGCGATCGCAATTTGGCCTAGTGCTATGTATGAAAGCACAACTGTCTCGCAAATTAAGGAATCGCAAACTTTGCGATTCCTTATTTTGCGAATGCATTTAAGGAATCGCAAATTGCGATTCCTTAAATGGAATGTATGAAGCACCCAAGTTGTGCGAATATGTCATAAGGAATCGCAAATTACCACCAACTACAGGTTGGTGGTAATTTGCGATTTCCTTCAAAAATGCAAATTTTTGCATTTTTCAAAGTGGCATGTGGCGCACACACATGCCCTTAGGGCATGTATGTGCACCACATGTGCACACATGCTCATTTCAGGGGTGCAACAGGGTGTCCTTTTGACACCCTGGCACACTTGAAATTGCATTCTCAATTTGCGATTCTCTATCGCAAATTGAGAATGTCTTCCCATTCATTCCTATGGGCCTCTAGGAATGGATTCGCAATTAAGGAATATGTAGGATTCGCAAAATTTATTGCAAATCCTACATACATAGCGTTTGCGATTCTCAAATAGCGATTCTCAAAAATTCGCTATTTGAGAATCGCAAAATCTAACATTGATACATATGGCCCTAAGTATGTTTCTGCCACAACTACAGTGGCTTACACTGGGGCATAACTAGTACCAGAGGATGACTACGATAGCTCTTGACATCAAGTCTAACTAACAGAGAAATGAGGCACCCCTACAATCTTACACTTCAAAAGTCACTTTAGCAACCTGCCCACGAGTGGGTGGATTGGGAATGGTGCTGAACCTCAATTTCATGCAGCAATGCGTTCTAAGATCACTGCACAATGGCAAATCAAAATTACAATCAAATAATGGAGGAGAGACTCAAATCAGTGCGTTCTAGGACAGAATTAGTAAATTTAGAAATGTTTATTACAAAAATTCCAATAGTACAATAAAGAAATCACAAAGGGTAGATGTGTAAAATCATTGTCATCAAGGAACTTAGCAATAGTGCAATACAGAATAATAGGCAAAATCAAAATACTCTTAAGTTTCAAATGAGCAGCAAAATCAGTAAGAAATTGAACAGCATCCCTAGCAGCAAAGAAAAGGTCTCTGGCTCACCCCCAAATTTGAGGATTTATATAGAAAATCTTCTCTTAGAATATAATAAAAGAGTTCCTTAATATATTGTCGGCTTCCACTCAGGCACTACTAGGTGATGCTGAGATGGATGCTAATTCGGTCAACAGCAAAGAGCTCTTCAACATCGTGAAAGAACTCGCCAACCCCAGCTCCAGCTCCAACGACATCCTGCCGTCGCAAGACCTCTGCGACTCCCTAGCCACATTCTTCCACCGCAAGATCGCAGACATCCACGACAGCTTCAACACCCAGACCCCTCCGACAGCCGCCGACACCCCACACTCACCGCCCTCCAGCCACACCGGCCTCCTGCTCTCCTGGGACCACATAAACGACGACGACACCATCAAAATCATGAAGACCATCCACTCCGGCTCACCGTCCGACCCCTGCCCTCACCACGTCTTCAACAAAGCGAGCTCCATGTTCGCACCCCAACTCCGGAAGATCGTCAACAGCGCCTTCGACACCGCCACCTTCCCAGAGAGCTGGAAACACGCCGAGATCAACGCCCTACTCAAGAAACCCAAGGCGGACCCAAAGGACCTCAAGAACTTCCGGCCCATCTCCCTGCTCCCGTTCCCGGCGAAAGTCATCGAGAAGATTGTCAACAGGCAACTGACCCGCTTCCTCGAGGAAAACAACACCCTGGACTCGTCCCAATCTGGATTCCGCAGCAACCACAGCACCGAAACCGCCCTCATCGCCGCCACCGACGACATCAGGGCCCTGCTGGACAATGGCGAAACCGCTGCCCTCATCCTCCTGGACCTCTCGCCGCCTTCGACACCGTCTGCCACCACACCCTATGCACATGCCTCCACGACGCAGGAATCCGCGACAAAGCCCTGGACTGGATCACCTCCTTCCTCACCGGCAGAACCCAGCGAGTCCGCCTCCATCCATTCCGATCCGAAGCCACCAAGATCACCTGCGGCGTACCCCAAGGATCATCCCTCAGCCCGACCCTTTTCAACGTCTACATGGCACAGCTCGCCAACATCGTCCAATCGCACGACCTCAACATCATCTCATACGCCGACGACACCCAGCTGATCCTCTCCCTCACCAAGGACCCCGCCACCGCCAAAATCAACCTCCACGATGGAATGAAGGCCGTCGCCGAATGGATGAAGAACAGTCGCCTGAAACTGAACTCTGACAAGACAGAGGTCCTCACCCTTGGCTCCACCCCCTCCGCCTGGGACGACTCCTGGTGGCCGGCCACGCTGGGAGCTGCACTGACTCCCACCGACCACGCACGCAACCTGGGGTTCATCCTGGACTCATCACTACCAATGACCCAGCAAGTCAACGCCGTCTCCTCCTCCTGCTTCAACACCCTCTGCATGCTTCGCAAGATCAACAGATGGATCCCCACCGGAACCAGAAGGACGGTCACCCAGGCCCTCGTCAGCAGCAGACTGGACTACGGCAACGCCCTCTACGCAGGAACCACGGCCAAACTACAGAAAAGACTTCAACGAATACAGAACGCCTCCGCACGCCTCATCCTCGACATCCCCCGCCACAGCCACATCACTGCCCACCTGAGAGACCTGCACTGGCTCCCCATCAACAAGAGGATCACCTTCAAGCTCCTCACCCACGCTCACAAAGCACTCCACAACGCCGGACCAACATACCTCAACAAACGACTCACCTTCTACACCCCGAACCGCCAGCTTCGCTCTGCTGACCTCGCCCTCGCCGCCATTCCACGCATCCACCGAACGACTACCGGCGGCAGATCCTTCTCCCACCTCGCCGCCAAGACCTGGAACACCCTCCCCATTCACCTGCGACAGACCCAGGACCTGCTGACCTTCAGGAGACTTCTCAAGACCTGGCTGTTCGAGCAGTAGCAGCACCCCCCCCCAGCGCCTTGAGACCCTCACGGGTGAGTAGTGCGCTCTACAAATAATTAAAAAAAATAAAAAAAGATGGCTGAGCCGGGTTGTAGATAAATTGGACTCAATCACAGTGTGCAAATCATGTAAAAGAGGCTTTTGTGGAGCCTTGGTTCTATGCGGCCCTAGCAGCAGAATAAGAAATTCTGCAAAAGGGCCGAGAGACGTTGGACCAGACACTACAATGAAGAAGATAAAGCTGCTTATAGGGCGGCCCTGAGAAAATACCATACTACAGTTAGAGCTGCCAAGAAAACCTATTTTGGTGAGAAAATTGAGTCTGCAGAGAATAAGCCTCTGCAAATGTTCAAGATTGTAAAAAGATTTCTTTCACCCACTGCTTGTGACAGAAGTTTGCCTCCTTCTTTAGAATGGTGTGAGAAGCTGTCTGCCCTCTTTCAAGATAAAATTATTAAAATACAATCTAATCAATCTTTGGCCATTATGAGAAGCAAAATCGAGAGACCGCCAGCTGTGATGGAAGGAAATAGCCAATGTTTGCTGCCTCAATTCAATCCCATTTATTTGGAAGATTCTAAAGGTGCTCTGCGGCCTTAAATCTGGCTTTCCTTTCGATCTGTGCCACACAGATCTGTTGGTCAATGAGATGGATGTGGTAAACCCAGTGGTGCCCAAGCTACCTAATGATTAACTTTCTACGGCTGTTGTTCCTCTAGCTTGGAAGCAAGTTAAAATATTCCCTATCATTAAAAAAACCTTCTGTCGATCCTAGCACCTTGGCAAGCTATAGACCTATTTCTTTACTACCTGTGTTTTTTGAAGGTTTCGGAGAAATTTTTTAATTGCCAGCTCTCCAATTTTTGTAGACTAATGATCTCCTTCACCTTAGTCATTCTGGGTTTCGGCCTAATCTGAGTACCGAAACTACTCTTTTGGAGGTGGCAGAACACATCAAAGGTACTCTAGATATGGGTGGCAAGATTGTGCTGATATTACTAGATCTTTCGGGGGCATTCAATACGGTATCACACTCTCTGCTCCTTCACCACCCACAGGCCATTGGCTTAAATGATTTAGCATTGAGTTGGAGGAAATCCTTTTTGGGGAATAGAGGCCAAGAGGTTTAGATGCCCCCTTTCTCGTCAGATACAAAGGTTCTAGCAGGGGGGTGCACAGGGCTCTGCTTTGAGCCCTACACTTTTCAAGATCTATTTAACCCCTTTGGTACAGCTTGTAGAATCCTTTGGAGCGAAGATTATTTTGTACGCCATTGACGCATCTGCTTTTCAAACTTCAATAAGGTGAAGAGATCACTTAAGGCCTTATTAAATCATGTCTGGGAGCAGTTTTCAAATGGATGTGACAGAATCAACTATGTGTGAAGCAGAGGAGACAGGTGTCCTCCTTTTTTTGGCTTCTCCTTTTGAGCGCTCCAAGTGCTGGCCTGAGAGTACTACCCCTTTCGCCCCTCATACTGAAGTGGTCAAATATTTGGGGTGTACGTTTGTTAGGCAGTTCTTCTTTCAACCTCAGGTCACGGCATTGGTGGGGACATATTTTGGGCTTCTCTGCACAATATAATAATTCTTGCATTTTCTTCCCTTACCTGCTAGGAAACCGGTGGTTCAGGCCTTAATCCCTTCCAGGTTGGATTATGCCAATGCTCCCTATTAAGAGGCTTCAGGTAGTTTAAAAACTGTAGCTGCATGGCTTCTTCTTAAACTCCCTTTCAAAACTGCAGTTTCATCTTATCTACATTTTCTTCACTGGCTTCCAGTCATGAAACGGATTCTGTTTAAGTCACTCATCCTGACCCATAAAGCCTTATATCTTATAGGCTCTCAATATCTTGAAACCAGAGTACATTTCTGCTCTCTCACGAGGGAGCTTCTCTCCTCTCAGCTGGCCTTGGCATTGGAGCTAAGGATTAATCGCTCGAGGAAAGGCGGTCGCTCTTTTTCTTTTCTGAAGCCCATTGCATGGAACAGACTACCTGTTGAGCTTTGTCTTGAAGAAAAAAATTGAAGACTTGGTTTTTGCTCTGGTTAAATTCCTTGCCCTCTAGTCCTAGTGCTAGAACCCTCTTCACAGCATCAGTTGCACTTCCTAAATTCCTGTTCATTCATTCATTCAAAATGAAGATTCATCATGGTATGAGCAAAATTACAGTTTCAGCAAATAAAATTGCTTCAAATGCAATAACATCACATAAGTGTATACTAGGGGTGGTCGTAACTGCCATAATTCTCTCTAGTGTAATTACCTTATAATTACTTGTAATTATGCATAATTGTGTGAGAAGCATAATCCAGCATTTAGCGCTATTTTAGTAGTGAAAAATGTACCCTTGCATCCAAAATGGGCATGAAGATGCATTTTCATTTTCATTTAACACTAAATGCTACAAGACACGAACAGCCGTAGCCCACAGCCGCTCACTCTCTCTTAGTTCGTTGTTCATGTGCTGCTGCAATAGGATCTTTGTCCCAATTTGCTCCAAATTACTCAAACTTGTGTAATTGCATAATTTCGCATCACAAGAGTAATGCATAATTACTGAAATTATTCCAAGTAATCTGGCGTAATTAAACTTTCTCCAAGGCCTAGTGTACACACGTAAACTCAAGTGGAATTCCATGCTATGCATGTTGTTAATGATGCACAAATAATATTAACCAGGGTTTAATTTGTAAAACAATAAGTGTCAGGGCCCTCATCAGGAGGCCACTGTAGCCTGCACCACCCATTGCCCCTGCCAGCGCCGCCAATGACAGTATCCACACAACTACTGACCAGTGGCGTAACAAAACTTGAGCCGTCCCCCTTGCAAAGCATATAGAGGGCCCCCCCTCACACTCAGGGGCTCTCAGGCCAGGGTACTGAGCTGAGGGGGCCCCCTGGAGCTCGAGGCCCCCTGCACTGCGGGGGCTGCGGGGGCCTTTGTTACGCCACTGCTACTGACATTCACACTCCTACAAGTGTGACAATTCGGATTATTCCATGCCACCGGAGCTATAAGATGGGTTGGGCAGCAGGTATTTGTGATTTTATCGTATATTTAATTAATAAACGCCTGTTGTTGTGCTAGTCTCTAAATTGGACAAACAGTGCCACTATGTGACAGACTCCTATAAGACTCCTATAAGTGCTGGTGTTGACAAATAAGTACCGGTGCCGAGCACCAGAAACCACCAGCTCAAATTAAGCACTGATATTAATTCATAAAAACTTCTACATGGGTCGGGCCCCACTGTGGGAGTTTCCTAACAAATAAGGTTGCCATAAACATGACAATATCGCCACTCACTGTTGGCCGCCAAAGCAAGAGACAGATTGAGTTCAGGCATGAGTATGAAGTATGAGTATTGAGCAAAATGTAAATTAATTCCGAGTACATTGCATTATTTCATGAAATTACACACTATTTGTGTTAACAAATTACTGTGAAATAGCCATTTGCTGTAAAGATTTACTGCGAATGAATGTAAAGAGCAGAATGTGAGTTATTAATTCTGCTTTGTTTACATGCATCCTTCTGCTAACATGTAGCGCAATAAGGCATATTTACTTAACTACGTGTTATTTAGAGTCATTTTGTAACATTTCACGTAATTATGCTAAAGCAAATTAGGCGAATTTCAAACACTGCTAATCACAATGTGAGGCCACAGTTTTTTAAAGTGTGGGGGAAGGAGGGATGAGGACAGAGCCTTTTTTGAGAGCAGAGTCAACACATTTATAGCACAGTGCTCAATCAGGTTAACAGCGCTGGAGGTTTTTTTTCCAAACTTAGGGGCCTATTACGATCCGCCCGCCACTGTAACGGAATGCGGGACTGTCCGCAAGGGGTGCGGCGGTCCCGCACCTGACATTAGGATGCCACCGCCACTGTGGCGGTGGCAAACCCTATTCCCAGCATTGTGGCGGGCGGTGCTCACAGCACCGCCCGCCACAATGCTGGGAATGCACGTCGTACATTTGCATGCACAACGTGACAGGCACCGCGCAGTGCCTGCCACCTTGTGCATGCAAATGCAGGGGGGTACCATAGGTACCCCGCATGTGCACCCACCAACCCCCAACTTCCTGGGGGCCCGCTACGGGCCCCCAAAGGCAAAGTCCACATGCCTTTCCATGGTGGCAACGCCGCCATGGAAAGGCTGATCACCGCAGGCATTGTAATATGGATGGCGGTGTCTTGCAGACACCGCCACCATATTAACCTTGTTTTCCGCCGGTCGACTGGCGGAAAAGCGGCGGGCGGTCTTTCCGTCCGCCGCGGACCCCCCAGCCATCATAATATGGCGGGGGTCTTTGCTGTGTGGATGGCGGGCGGATCGCCCCCGCCGGGCCGGCAGTGACTACCGCCGGCCCGGCGGGGGCGATCCGCCCACCATCCTAATGGGCCCCTTAGAATTTCACTGAGTTAGAGAAGTTGTTAATACGAAACTTGCTGGTTTAAAAATGAAACAAAAAAGAAAGAAAGGAGCATAAAACTTTGATCCACCTTGCAATGTCTTGCTATTCATAGCTTGGAGTCACCAGAGGGGTAGGGGCAGTTTATGGTACCCAGAACAGCACAACATTCCCACAGGAAAACCAACCATTGAGGGTGTAATCATGCCTGTGCAGAAGTGGCAGGGATGAGCACCAGACATGCAGTAGGACAGGTGGGAGGAATACAGCAAGGTACATGTGGGCCTCCCCTCCACACCAGGCATGGTAAAACACCATGATGGAAAAGGGCTCACAGTGAGGACAGGGGCCACTTCTACTAACTACTGCAGTGATTATAAGCAGAGACTATGTTGCTATGGTAATAATATCCTCGGAGAGTATTCTCAGCCAATATTAGCTCAAGGCAAAAACACAAGAAAGTTATTTAAATGGAGCCACATAAAAAAATATCTAAACAGTACTGTATTGTCTCATGAGGCAAAGACTAAATAACATGTAGGCCCTTGAAACTGTGGCCTGGATGGATGCACCTCTCCGAGGAAGGTTCTGATTTACTTTTCCAGAACATGAAACATGTTCCAACTACAAGGGTTTGTGAATAGAGTGTGGAAGAGTAAAAGGCCAACACGGGGGCCTTTAAGAAGACGAGAGCCACCAGCAAGATGTGGTGTAGCCAGTCCACTGATGCAGAAAGTTTGAACCCCAGCCCAAGTGGAAGAGGGGACACACAGGAAAACAGAGCTATGCAACAGGTCATGATGACACGGCCATGAAGAGAACCCAGAAAGGACAGAGGGAGGGATACATTTTGACACTGAACCTTCAACAGGAAGGGCATGTATGGATAGGGAGTGTTATGGCAATATGGTAGACTTTGTCAAAGTGAGGTTGAAAGAAGAATGGCCATCGGAAGCGGAGGTCCAGCCAGAACGAATGACTGATTGAGGCACGGCAACTAGATGTGAATGGCCACCTGGCATGCCTTATAGACTGAAAGCAATGAAGCATTGCTTGTATGATGGTGATCGTTGAAGCACGGCCACCAGCAGAGACGTTTTACCCAGTGTGACTGACATGCGGCTCCTACAAGTGGAAGGCCACGAGACACACCTGACTGACTGTCGGTACCAAAGTATGTCTTCTGTAAGATTGGTAGGTATCACACCGTGGATCTTGAGGGATAGGCCCAACCAGAAATGTACTAGTCCCTTAATTCGAAAAAACTCACAAAGAAGTACGTCTGGTGTATTATACAAAAAAGGGGCAGGTAAACCAAAACGTGAAAATGTGACAGAACTACTGGGAAAGGAATCCTTTTTAGGACGAGAACCCTCACTCACCCAAGGGTGACATGCTTCATCATTGGGTTCCCTCCTCACACCCGGACTGAAAGGTCCATGGTGTGGGCTACAACTCTCTGTGTCAGGATCTCTGTTTGTGTTTGAATAATGGCCTGTGCTGATTTTTGACCTGAACTGAAGATTTTGAACTGAGGCACAGTAAAACCTGGAGCTGCTTCATCTCTGCTCCCTCCTCAAGGGGCTTCTGCCTCTTGTCACAATATTTTATATCCAGATTCAAGTCTAGCCACCGGGCGGCCTTAGGTTGATATAAAAAGAGTTTGGTGTTAGCTTTGGATCTTAGTGCTTTTTTAGGTTGAGCCTAGAGTAGCGCGCAAGCGCTGCTTCTGGCGAAGCATTATGTAGGGGGTTTTCAAAGCTGACCAGACGCTCGTGCGTCATGGCCTTTTTCGGGCGGTTACCCGCGCGGCCGACATCTGTTCCCCATTATCGTGCCCAGACGCGGGCGCGATAATTGGAAACACATGCCGGGAAAAGGCCATGACGCACGAGCGTCTGGTCAGCTGAGCAGGCTGCCGCGCTCGCTCGCCCCCGCTCCTCCATTGTTGTCCTTGTTTAGGACTTGTGCCCTGCTTGTTGTGTAAAGCAAAGTCTGTTCCCGAAAGTAGTGCCAGGGGGTTCAAACTCCCACTGCTCACAAGACTCAGTACTGCGCGCCGCCGCTGTGTGCGCGCGCCTTCATCTGGTCCGTCTGAGGAGGGCTCTGCTGCTGCTCTGACCTCCCAATGGCGGCCGCTCTCTCACACCTCAGCAGTGAGCTGCTTCAAGTGGTTGCCACCCTCCCACCCAGACCCTCAGCTAGACACAGCCGGGATTCTGAGAGAAGCCCGTCGCAGCTCTGGGCGTGAGACACTCACTGCGACTTCAACACCCTTCTTGGGAAAGGCACGGCCATGCCAATGACTGTCCCCCAGCCTTATGAAGAGAATAGTTGCCCTCCCGTCCCCATTATTGACTGGGAATGTACCATTCTAAACATCCTGCATTCGCTGTAGTGTCTGAGAACGTTGCCTTTCATATCGGGGACGGGTTGTTTCCTACACTCTATGGGTACTCTACAGTACTGAGTATACCTGTACATTTTCTGAGTGTTCCGAGTACTCTCTGAGTGTACCTGTGCACTGGCGGAGTGCCCACATGCGCGTGTCCCTTTCTTTCGATGCACTGTCAGTGCCTATGTGCAGTGTCTGAGTGGTGTGATGTCTCGATGAGTCCGTCTACCTTGTTAGTGTTCCGAGCACTTTTGGAGTGTTCCCTGCCCCACCACCTGAATGTTCCTGCGTGTGCACTGTCTGTTTCCATGCAATCTCAGTGCTTCAGTGTTTCTATACTCGAAGCATGAACCTGCATCATATGAGTGTGCCCGTGCACCGTCGGGGTTCCATAATCCATACACAGTTTAATACCGAGTATAGAGTATTCACAGGCGCCACCTGATTTCTCACGTGCGCTGTCGGAGTCCTCCTCTGCGAGGTCTGAGAGTTCCCATGCACGGAGTATTACGGAGAATTGTCTGGGGTTGTGCACACGAGTGTTCCCAAACATTGGTTCCCGTGCTCTGGCCGAGTGTTGCGGTGGCTGTCTGAGGGTTCCTGTGCACTGAAGTGTCATGTACGCTGTCTGAGTGACCTCTCGCTTTCTGCGAGTTTTCACACCACTGACCACTGTCTGGAGATTCCTGTGCACTGAGTATTACAGCGCTGCCTTGAATTTCTGAGGGTTCACGCGCACTGATTGAGTGTTCCTTTGTGCTGTCGGATTGCTCCGATGAACTCGCTCAGTGTTCACTGCCGGAGTGGATAGGCGTCCGTGAGTCCATGACTGTTTGAGGGTTGCTGTGCACTAAGTGGCTTATTTACAAGCCCCTTGCACTGCCCGTGCGTCACTTTTAATATGGGGAATCATTGTAAATAAGCCCCTAAGTGCTCCTGTGAACTGGTTGATGGCTTATGTGTACTGAGTTTTTTCTGCACACTCTCTGAGTCTTATTGTGCATTCACTGAGTGTTCAGTGGCTGTCTGAGGGTTCTAGTGCCTTGAGCTTTCCTGTCCACTGACTATGTATGTCCATTGGCTGATCGCTTCTGTGCAATTAATTGTTCTGTGCACTCTCTTAGGGTTCCTGTGCACCGTCTAAGGATTACTGTGTGCTGTTGGAGTCTTCCCGTGCGCTCTGCGAGTGTTCCTGTACACTAAGTACAGTCGTGCACAGAGTAAGGGTTCCTGTGACTGTCTCAGGCTTCCTGTGCAGTTCGTTTTCCTGTGCACTCTCTGGGTGTTTCTGTGCATTTCCCGAGTATTCATATGATAGCTTAAGTGTCCTTGTGCACTGTCTGAGCCCTCCTCAGCACTGACTGAGTTTTCCGGTGCAATGTCTAATGGTTCATGTGCAGTGAGTGTCTCTGAGCACTGCCTGAGGCCCCATGTGTTCCAGTGCACCCTCTCACTATTCCCATGCATTGTCCCAGTGTCTAAAATCTAGGGCCCATAAGAGATGGTCTAAAGTTCCACTATCAGGTATGAAAAGTGTCTTCTTCCCATGTACCAGGGCAGCTAGTGAAGGGAAAAGAGGAAAGAAACATCTGCAATACTCAGTGAATTCCCAAAAGGCCCACGCTTCTTTATTGGTTTTGAGATAGAGATCTGATGAAGAATGTCTGTCTTTTCTCTTGGGAAATGTAGAAATATTCAATGTATACCGACAAGTCTTTGTCTTGTAGGTCAGCAAGCATATGATTATCCATATTGGCTGTAATGCCTGCAGTTTGTAGAGCTGTACGTACTGCTTAAAGGTGATGGAAATGATCTCACAAGGTATAGATGTGGCAGAACAATGGAGTTTTAGGATTATATCCAATAATCTAATTAAAGTGGTAGGGGCTCAGTGTAACCCAAAAGATTATACCTACAATTAGAAGAGGTCCTTTTGGGTGGAAAAATATTTTTCTATTTGCTTTTTCCCATAATGGTATTTGCCAGTAGCCCTTTATCAGATCCAGGGTGCTAATGAATGGGGCCTTCTCTAGTTCTTCTAACAATCAATTCATCTACATAAGGCACTGATCCAGTGTACTTCCTTATAACTAAAGGCTCTGGTGTAATTGTCAAATAAGTTGCGCCACTGGTCGTATGGACCTTTTGTTATTGACATACTGGAAGTGTATGAAAGGAACTAGCATCAGCACCAAATTGTAAATTACAGCGAAACCAATTTGGCGCCACAAGAATGACAGAGTGGATGAATGCCCAAACAATAAACGTTTATTAGCAAATTAGTCAAAGTTATGAGCATGAGTCAATCAATAAAACAGTTTACCAGACAAGCATATTTATCAATTTGGTTATTCAATCTGAAGTTGTGCATTATGTAAATTAAAAGGTAAATCATAATCAAATAGAAGATGCAGAACAGAGAATACATCAGTTCCATAAAGGAACTTCCCTAAGCTAAATAAAGCATCATCAATGGCAAAGGAGAAATTCTAGGCAGAAGGTGTCAGTCTCAAATGAACCAAATTAAGGTGCAAGGAAATGGGCATAATCGTTCAAGAGAGGAGCTCATAAACCAGAGTTAGGGGATATAGCAGAGTTAGGGAGAGGTCTTCCCTTGGTGAAGTCAGAACAGGAATCTGCTATCTACTTTTAAGAAACACACAACTATATCAAATAGATTTCTCAAGAAACTTTGTCCCACCAACTCCCCCCAAATTGATCAATCAGGATTCACCACTTCTCTACTGAGAGCAAGATGACTCCCTGCTTTCTCATCTCCAGACAAAGGCTCACACAGCTGCATAACCTTGTAGATATAAGCAGTCCGTTATGCCTGGTACAGACTGCGAAAATCTCAAGAAGTATTTAATTTACTAAAACAAAAACTTCGAAAACAAACAATGAATGGTTCTTTTAACTAATGAGGATGTTAAAATACCTGCAAGGGAAAGAGAGATGTGAAGCCACAGAGAAATCAACAGTACATGTCTTAAAGGAATACTCCAATTGGCTTGAGCCAACTCTCAGTCAAGCTGTTGTTAAGAAAATCACAGTTAAATGGACTCAACTATGTCATAAGCAATACATTGAGAATACTTTGGTTATAAAAGTATGGCTCGATTATATCGTTATACTACTACGTGTTAGTGCACAGGTAAATCTGTAACAAACGTATTAATACAAGTGTAGTAAAATCAAGGAACACTAAACGTCTGCTGCTCCAGCATTGGGTATGCTCTGCAATCTGAGATACTTTTGACCAGATGAAAAGAAATACAAAATCTCATGGAGCGACATGGCTTGGAATGATTACTATGGAAGATGACCAGTTACTGAAGGATGACTTGGTAATCCCTAGGGCTAATATATCTTCTAAATCTTTGTCCTCCAGCCTTCCATTTGGTTTCTGGGATTTTGTATGGGCAGATGTGCACCCTTGCACCTTCCTCAGTATCAACAGCTTATTCTTTAAGGGGGAGGGCGTATTTCCTAGTAAAGTGGAGAGTAATTTTTTAGTCCTATCCATGACAAGGTAAAGATTGATTTTCTTTTTCTCTGATCAATGTATTTACTGTTAATTCCTGCCTAGTAATAAATGTTCTTTTTTGGAACATATCATCATTAGTATCTTGTAGAGGTGGGTGATGCAGGGTAAACAGTGACTGGTCTCAGGTTTTTCCCATTCTTTCATAGGTTGATAAGGCAAACCTGTGTGGTACGTTTCTTATCTGGTTGGACAATTTGGTAGGTATAGGGGCTATGGAATCAGTTATGGTAAAACGACTACCAATTTCTGGTCTGTATTGGGAAGAAATAACAAGACATTGTGCCTTACACCATATTCAGTAATATAAATGGTTGTCATCTGAAGAGGAGTTTGAATGGACTGAAGCCTGTAGACGTTTGGAGGGTAATTAAGATTAGTGGCAATAGTTTATCCAAGTCTTTATAGTCTGTGGTTATGGCCTTTATTAACAATTGATTGAAGGTCTGTTTAAACTATTTTACTCATCCATTGGTGTGTGGATGATATACTTACATTTTAGTGCGAGTGATCTGTAAAGCTTTACAGATGGGCTTCATTAGTAGTGATGTAAAAGTGGTTTCCTCATCACTGATGATTTCGGTTTGCCACTCCACTCAAGTGAACAAGCATTGGCATAGCCAATAGGTCTCGCCTTTCGGACCTTATAAGTGTTTAGTTATCCAGCACAATATCCTTGGTGCAACAAGATCAACTGTTGCATGGCTAAATACTTATAAGGTCCCAAAGGCGAGACCTATTGGCTATGCCAATGCTTGTTTAGTCATGCTTGTGTGTTTAAACTACGACTTCAGTTTACAGTAATCCAGAGCCAACTGCCAATATTGATGTTGTAATACAAATCATATGTTCTTGTCAAGTGCTTCAATAAATAAAGGACTTTATGTCCTTGTTGTAAGTATACCTACCTTTTAGGAAGCACTCAGTTTGTTCTATTATTATTTTTATTTTATTGCAAATGTATGGCCATCGCATTTAAGCAGTGGCAGGTTTTCTTTTTTTGTACCTTTTGTTTTACATTTTTATGGCAAATATTTGCAAAAATTAGAAAGACATTGCACCATTGCAACTATTGGCTTTGCAAACATTGTTGGAAGCGGTGGGTTGCCAGAGCAACTGTTATCAGCGGCTGCCCTCAGCATCATGCATCAGCATCATGTGTTAGCTAGGTCGGCTCCTTCATTTACAGTGATGACATCACTATGAAAAAAGCCATGTCATATCATTTCTTGTGATGTTATCATTTTGCTAATTAGAAATTTGAAAACATGCATTGTCCTCCCACCTTTTGGTACAGAATGTTGGCAAGTATGGAGGGTTTTCTCCCACACGAAAAGTCAAAAGAAAATTCGAACTGTGCATTTTGTGGCATTTTTTTCAAATAAGAAAACAGTCAAATATTCGTAGCAGATTTGAGGAGGAGCTCTTTAAATATTATTATAGTTCAGAGGCTGCTACGGAAACACCGCGTACATGACTGACTTTGCCAGTCAGAAAATATAGCAGATAGAGGTCAGTGAAATGCTACTCCTGCTCTCTTGCTGTGAGTAACTCAGCTCTAGCCACAGGGACAGAACTTTCAAAACACGCCTTTTTTAAACTCAGGAGTGCTTCACTGATCATTGACATTAGCACAAAGCTGTTTCACTCATTTGCAGCCAGCCTCTTGACATGAAATAGAAAGGAAAAGCTGCAACGTCCTCATTTTCTGAGGTTTCGAGGCGTTATGACGTATTTGTATTGACAGAGAGCAAAACGTTCGCTGTGGTCACAAACAGGTCCACCTTGGCACCCAAAACTTGTGCATGAGGACCCCAAACACCCCCTTGTCCAAACACATCTCAGACAGGGAGGGAAACAACCTGCTCAACTGATCGGCCACAGAGTTCAACACCCCAGGAAGATGAACTGCCCTCAGTGACAACAAATTCATCTCTGCCCACTAGCAAATCTGCTGCACTAACAAATTCAGAGAAGCCACTTTCACACTCCCCTGATGGTTGACATAGCACACCACCACAGTATTGTCTGTACTCAATAGCACATCCCGATGCACAACCAAAGGGAGAAATCGAACCAGGGCCAGTTGGACAGACTTCAAATCCCTCCAGTTTGAAGACATTCGAGCCTCCTGGACTGACCAGATCCCCTGAACTGAATCCTGAGCAAGCACGGCCCCCCCAACCCAATTCGCTGGCATCCGTAGTGAAAACCATTGGTTCCTGTAGCACAAACGGAGAACCCTCATGAGATTCCCCACCTCCAATCACCAGGCCAACTCTCGGGAGATCCCAGGACCCCCCGAAATCAATTGTTCATAATCCTGTGGTGCCGGACACCAGAGGCGAAGGATGTGATTTACCAAGGGGTACAAGTGCAACCTGGCCCAAGGAACAATCATGAAAGTAGCTGCCATCAATCCCTGCACCCTCAACCACTGTCGAGCTGTGGAAGCGGGAGAGTCCAAAACCGCCTTCAGTTCGGACATAAGAGTCTTCTTGCGAGGTTTGGAAAGGAACACCTCCCCCATCCTTGTGTTGAAGACCCCTCCAATGAACAAAAGCTCCTGGGCCAGAATCAAGAGGGATTTCTCCAGGTTCAGCAACCACCTGAACCTCTGTAGGAGACTGCAGACATCCTGAGTCTGAGATGAATGAGCCTTTGAAAAAGAAGAGGAAGAAGTCAACCAGTCATCCAAGTACGGGAACACCTGGATCCCCTGTGCATGCAACAAACCCACCAAAGGAGCCAACACTTTGGCTAACACCCGAGAAGAAGTAGAGAGACCAAAGGGCAATGCCTGAAACTGGAAATGATCACCTCCCACACAGAACCTCAGAAACCTCTGTGAGTCCCAGTGCACTGGCACATGAATATGAGCGTCCAGCAGATCCAGAGAGGTCAGAAAATCCTCACCGACAGGAAGGGAAGAATCAACTGCAGAGTCACCATCTTGAAGGACCGGTGAGGAGTGCACAAATTCAACACTTTTAAATCCAAGACCGAACTGTAATCGCCATTGGATTTTCGGATCAGAAAAAGTACAGAGTAAGCCCCTTTGCCCTGGCGCGCCAAGGGGACTTTCACAATGGCCCCCCAGTCCAACAGGTCCTGAACCCCCTTCAACAGGGCCTGGCGCTTCACAGGAGACCCCAAAAGAGGGGTGGAACGGAAGATTTCCAAGCGAGGTGCCACAAACTCTATACAATACCCCAGCCTGATAATCTGCAGGACCCACTGATCCCTGCCCCATTCTTCCCAGACTGGCAAAAAATTCATGAGGTAAACTCTCCCGCCACCCCCCACCCAGAAACACAGAATAGTCATGATTTAGCCTGACTGGCAGCATCTGAATCTCCCTGATGGCCCCGGGACTTATGGAAGGAAGGGACTCCCTGGCCACGTCTCCTACCCTGAAAGGGCTGAGCAGCCATTTTAGTCTGAAAGGCCTAACCAAAAGCCCGCTTATAGCCAGCAAACTTGCCCTTCAGGGGTGGATGGACAGGAAGCAACAATTTCTTGTCCTCCGCCGTCTTTTTAATCATAGCCTCCAAGGGATCACCAAACAGTTTGGAGCCCGTGAAGGGAATCTTCATGAGAGCACTCTTCTACGCCGCCTCCGCCTTCCAAGGCTTAAGCCACAACTGTCATCTAGCCACCCAGAGGCCCCAGCAGCCGCCGCCGAGGCCCTAAGTGAATTGAAAGACGGGTCAGACAAGAAACACAACTGCTGCTCCAACATAGTCAGTGACTCAGATGGACCATCATCCTGAAGCAGCTGCTCCGGGATGCTTTGACCGTCCTTCAGCAGTGACTGAACCAGATAACTGGTGTACACCCAGTAGCGGCCCGTGGAGGGAGTTCCGTGGGCGGTGAGGCGGTGCGGGGGAGGGCAGGGTGGGGGTAGAACACCGGAATATGGATGAACGGAGGTAAGTAAACAGTTAAATAAATAAAACGAATTTTGCAATGCAGCGCGCGCAACGAAATTCGTTTTATTTATTTAACTGTTTACTTACCTCCGTTCATCCATATTCCGGTGTTTACTACCCCCCACCCTGCCCCTCCCCCGCCCCGCCTCACCGCCCCACGGAACTCCCTCCACGGGCCGCTACTGTATACACTGCAGACCTAACAGCCAGATTGGAAGCCACAAATGACCTCTTTAAAAGCCCCTTCCATCCTTTTATCACCAGGATCCGAAGGGACCACATCCTCTGACACCACAAAGCTCTGAGAAGAAAGGCAAGCCAACAAGGTATCAACCTTCACGATGGAAGGAAACTCACCTGAAAATCCCTGCAACGGATGCCGTCTAGCCAGGAACCAGGGAAAGGCATGTTTATTCACAAACCTCCATTCCCCTTCCAGGACATTTCTGGCAGACTTGTGTTTCAGCAGACTTTCAGGCACCTTCTGCAGATAATTGGCAAAGAAATCTTCGGACTCCTCAGCCACCGAGGGCATGGAAACCCCAAATTGTCCCGTACATGTTGCAAAACACTGCGAAGGTCTGCCCCTTGAATAAAGCGCCCTTTCAGCTCCTCCTTCGAATCACAGGCGGGTTCAGGAGGATCACTGATCGTTGACATCAGCGCAAAGCTGTTGCACTCATTTGCAGCCCGCATCTTGCCATCAATTAGAAAGGAAAAGCTAAGCAGCTTGTTTACATAGCGCCAACGTCCTCATTTGCTGAGGTTTCTAGGCGTTATGACGTATTTGTTATTAAATGTAAAACTAGGAGCAAAGATTCGCTGTCAGCCCTTGCCTGTTTACACGAGCGAGCTAGCACGTGTCATCTTTCCAGCTGTGCTGCCATGATGAACATCTGCACATGGTGAGGAGAGACTTCTATCTAATGCGTGTATTCGTACTTGGACAAAGATTCAACATTTCAAGATAAACATATTAAACCTGCTTTTAAATTAATTAATAAAAACATCATAAGCATTATTTCATCTTGAAGCAGAGAACGCCATTCTTACCTCGCTGTATATAAAACATAGACCCCACTAAAATGCAAAATTCTTAAATCATGAGCAAACAATTCATTAATTTACATTGCTTTATTATTAGGTTTTTTTTTTTACAATATAACGAAAAAAAGCAGAGTAAATTAATGATGGGTTTAGCTCTGCAATATGTAAGGAGTTTTCCATCGCTCCCCAGCTGAGGGCGCATGGCTCCTCAATTCTCAATGGGTTAAAGGGCCTCGCACACTGAATTCTGCCATTTGCAGCAGTCTAAATCGGTGCTGCCAAGTTACGCAAAAATGGAGTCTTAATTATCCAAAATAAATCAGTGCATGCATATTTATGTTAAGAGCTTGCACGGATATTGGCCACTTTACTTTCCTGAGCTTGACATATTTCACCATGAGTCACTCTTAAAACCACTGCCCCCTCCTCACCTTGGGAATCGACAAGTAAATTGTTTTAGAATATTTTTTTGCACTGCAATAATGAGTGAGTGCATCATCAAATCTAAGCGGAGACAAGGTTTGCTGTGTAAAGAGGATATGTTGTGCCTCCAGTAGTTCTGAAATGTATTTATTTATATGTACTTGTATCCAGAGTGAACCAGACCCAACAGACAGCAGGGAGCTTTACGTAGCTAAATAGAGAATGAACAAGCGAACCGAGAGAGAGAAATAAACAAATACAATGTTACAGCGAAATATGTTTAATTTTATAAAATGCAGACTAAATTAACATATTAAGAAGCAGAGTAAGAAAAATTTAAATATAGACCAAAAAGCACATCATAATAGACAAATATCTGTAGGCATTCTAAATATGTTCATGTCACGGAAATGTACGTTTGGAGAGTCCACAGCAAGCTCTTAAACAAGCATTGGCATAGCCAATAGGTCTCGCCTTTGGGACCTTATAAGTGTTTTGCCAGAGCTATTGGCTTTGCCAATGGGTTTAGGCTATGATGTAGAGCAGTGCGGCTGCTGTACAGCATGTTGACAAGTTATAATAAAGTGTTATAAGCATTTTTGTTACCTTATATATAACCAAGTAAACATTATGTACAAATGAACAACCCTATTAAAAAAAGAATTAACATATACAATGTCTTCGAGTTTGTCTGTCCTGGTGCTGAGGTGATGCTGTGCTGATGCTCCGGAGATGCTGAGTTATCCTGACATGGTGCTGAGGTGGTGGTGGTGTGCTCGTGCAGAGGTGGTGCTCATGTGGTGCTCAGTGATGCGGAGGTGGTGCTGAGTGATGCTGAGTTGGTGCTGTGCTGGTGCTGCGCTAATGCTCAAGTGGTGCTGCACTGGTGCTGAGGTGGTGCTGCGCCGATGCTGTGATGAGGCTGTGCTAGTGCTGAGTTGGTGCTTTTCTGGTGGTGCACTGATGCGGAGGTGGTGCTGTGCTGATACGGAGGTGGTGCTGTGGTGCTGTTGAGTGATGCTGAGGAAATTCTGCACTGGTGCTAAGGTGGTGCTGACTGATGCTGTGGTGGTGCTATGCTAATGCTGAGGTGGTGGTGCACTGGTAGTGAGGTGGTGGTGCACTGGTAGTGAGGTGGTGCTGCACTGGTGCTGTGCTGAGGTGGTGCTGTGCTGGTGCTGAGGTGGTGTTGCGCTGGTGCTGCGCCGATGCTGTGATGGGGCTGCACTAGTGCTGAGTTGGTGCTTTTCTGGTGGTGCACTGATGCGAAGGTGATGATGTGGTGGTGTTGAGTGATGCTGAGGAGATTCTGCGCTGGGCTAAGGTGGTGCTGAGTGATGCTGTAGTGGTGCTGCGCTGATGCTGAGGTGGTGGTTCACTGGTAGTGAGGTGGTGCGGCACTGGTGCTGTGCTGAGGTGGTGCTGTGCTGGTGCTGAGGTGGTGCTGCGCAGGTGCTGAGGTGATGTTGCACTGGTGCTCAGGTCATGCTGAGTTAAACTGATGTAGTGCTAAGGTGGTGGTGTGCTTGTGCGGAGGTGGTGCTGTGCTGGTGCTGAGGTGGTGCTGCGCTGGTGCTGGGGTGGTATTGCGCTGGTGCTCAGGTCATGCTGAGTTAAACTGACGTAGTGCTAAGGTGGTGGTGTGCTTGTGCGGAGGTGGTGCTCCGGTGGTGCCGAGTGATACTGAGGTGTTGTTCAGTGATGCTGAGGTGGTGCTGAGTGATGCTTTGGTGGTGCATCGGTAATGCTGTGATGGTTCTCAGGTGGTGCCGAGTGATGCTGAGGTGGTGCTGTTGTGGTGTTCAGTGATGCTGAGGAGATGCTGGAGCTTAGTTGGTGCTGAGTGATGCACAGGAGTGGTCTAGCAGTAATCCCCAAAGGACGAGACAAAAGGTAGCAAACAGGCACAATGCATAGAGACAGGGTACCAAACAACCACACACTGCAAGGACGCAGATGGCTCAAAGTCACACAGCACAGAAGGAAACTGGCAAGCACCTGGCACAGAAGTAACAAGTGGCATACAAGCAGAAAGTTGTTGTACAAGAAAGGGAGGACTATGGGCTATATTTAGCTAGGTCCAGCATACAGGCCCAAATATAATGCAAAAACAGAGTGGTATGCTGTTCCTAACGGACAATACAGGTCGATGTGTGTGTAGTGAAATATATAGTGCTCACTAAAGGTAGGAAATTTCCTCCTTTTGGAAAAAGTCCCTCACACACCCAATCAGAGAGGTGTCTTGCTTCATCATTGGGTCTGCTCCTTATCGGGTCGGCGCTGCAATACCCGATCGGCACCCATGATGGGGCCTTTTGGCGGAGATCTTTTTTCCTTGCCGTTGGGTGCAGTGCGTGTAAGGGCCCTAGTGAGTGTAGATGTGAAAATGTGAAGTTAAAACAGGAGGTAGAGGTCCACCCAGAACAATTTTAATGAATGTGGCCACTATCCTGATTAAAAAAGTGAATAGCGCGCACCACTGTTATAAGGTTACAGGGTAATGCGCTGTAGAGTTAGGTCAACATGTTTCTTGCCATTAAGACAGTGGTGCGCGCTATTCACTTTTTTAATCAGGATAGTGGCCACATTCATTAAAATTGTTCTGGGTGGACCTCTACCACCTGTTTTAACCTCACATTTTCACATCTACACTCACTAGGGCCCTTACACGCACTGCACCCAACGGCAAGGAAAAAAGATCTCCGCCAAAGGCCCCATCATGGGTGCCGATCGGGTATTGCAGCGCCGACCCGATAAGGAGCAGACCCAATGATGAAGCAAGACACCTCTCTGATTGGGTGTGTGAGGGTCTTTTTCCGAAAGGAGGAAATTTCCCACCTTTAGTGAGCACTATATATTTCACTACACACACATCGACCTGTATTGTCCGTTAGGAACAGCATACCACTCTGTTTTTGCATACAAGCAGAAAGCCCACACATGGAATTGGTGGGATGGGGGAGGATATATCCAAAACAGGCAGGATGGGGGAGGGATATACCTAAAGCAGAGAGTGGGATGGAGGGTTTTAGCCACAGCAGTGGGTGGGATGGAGGGTTTTAGTCATAACAGTGGGTGGGATGGGGGCTAAAGCCACAGCAGAGGTTGGGGGGAGCGGATATAGCACACCTTGTTTGGGGGGATGGGGATGGCTACTAGGGGCAAATTATACATTAGTCACGTGATCCCGCGTAATACTACTTGCATGTGCCTCAAATTGACACCTATACGATGGGTACTAGGAGTTTAGATGCTTCATTTAAGTGACACATTTATTTGTGAACATAATTGTTAAGAGGATCTTTGTGTACCCATTATGGCGAGAATGCATTGGTAATAAGCAATTGAGGGGTGGATTGTGTCGGGTACTATCGCACACCCCACTGGCACCGATACAATAAGGAGCCAGTCGTGTCCTAGCTCTCTTACAGATCTTAAGCACTGTCCCCATAGTGTAGGTATATCGCTCTACTTTGCATAGTGAGTGTTGTCTTTTCAGCTCATTGTAAGATTATCCAACCATTGCCATTAACATCGGAGCCTTCAGATAAGGTGCTCTTGCAAATTCACCTCTCAAACAACGGGAATTCCACCCCCTTAGAATGACAGGTACAGTGGCACCATTAACAACCCTTTAGGCTCTGCCACGGAAATCGTTTCAGGGCTTAGGTCTGCCCTTCTCATCTACCACTTCCTCTCATTTCCACGACACATGTAAGCAACCTCCTATGTATGGCCCCTGCACACATAGCAAGCACCATGAGAGCCCACTGCGCCATGGCCAAGTACAGCAAATAGGTGTGCCAACAGCTTGTGTCAGTTTCTTGGCTACTAATTCTATTCAGAGTACGGCCACAAGAATAATTTCTTTTAGCCTGTGTACACCCCTGAGTGGATACGCCCCCTGCCCACCACCGCCCCCATGGAAAACCCAGATGTTTTCTCCTTGAAGGAGTGGGCGTGCGTGCCTAGACACGAAGAAGAGGTGCTTCTTGTGGTGTTGTCACGGGAGGTAGCTTATCTGAGCAGGCGTATGCAGCATTCCCTCCTCACAGCCCAAATTGCGCAATATCCGAGGCCGCAAGGGCCTTGCTGGGGTGAATAGAAGCACGGCAACCCCCACGCCGCCATCAGACTACGCAAACCCAAGCTGTCCTGTTAACTGGATATAACTGTGTGAAAGTTGTGTTCTCGTTATAAGCCGGTCATAAACACATTCTACTGGAAAAGGCAGAGTGCTTTTCACTACGAGTCTCACAATAAAGGCTCCAATGTAAGCAGGTACACACACACTTGCGCTGATTTTTGATATTTTAGACTGATTTCGGGTTGCACCACAACCCGATTTGTAATAAAAAAAACACGGAGAGTCCAACACATTCTGGTAAAAAAAGCATGACCTACAACGTCTTAGTGTTAGTTTAGTAATTAGGGGCAGCTCGCGCAAACCTCCATGTCGGACCAATCGGAGCTGGTTTCGTTGACGTTTTCTACTCAAATGTATCGCTTTAGCCATTTGCCACTCCCCTGTCATCAAACTTAAGTGACCATTTAGGCACGTGATCTGCTCTTAGGGGAGAGTGCTCATGATCAGCTGAACGAGAGATCACGCCCAATCTTGGGAAATAAACCAATCAAAGAGGAGTGGTGGGGGCGGGCACACGGAAACAAGGAGGCACTGCAGCTGCTGCCCTGCACACCGCTGCTCGCTCCCGTGGCAAAACATCGTGGGAGTGAACCTTTCAGAAGAGGTGGGACATGCACCTACCTTTAGCCATTTGCAGGCTTTGATTCTGAAAAGACACACGCAAAAGCCAATCCAATGCGTGGGAGGAGTCAGACCCACACAGAGTAGAAACAAGAAGCCTCACAGAGCAGAGCATGCGCGCTGCGGTAGGCTCGACCTAATAAAAAACTGGTGGCAAGTTACTCAAGGAAAATCGTTTTGAAAGAGATGGCTTGAAAGTTATTTTTTAAAAGTCTCATAGGAAGGGTTTGTCCTCCCATGAGGATTTCCCGTTACAAATACTTTTCGATTGTTTACGTTGGTATTACAGAATCAAAGAAGGACTGCAACTGTCAGAACGCTCAGATTTCACAAATGGAAATCCAGAACTCGATACACTTGTCACCCAGGGGCAGGCATGGAGGATGCTCTCAGGATCCACGTGCAACTTGTCGTTTTACTGGAAACCACTTAAGGATTTCCAACAGTGTATAAAGTAATGGGGGGCAGCAAGATGCTAATTATTCATGTCTACCTGTCTTGAAGCTAGCACAACTTGAGTTTTTTAAGAATGTTTTAAGAAGTTTTGAATTTATTAGAGGAGGCCCCAGGTTAAAACAATGGGTGCAGGGCTAATGTCTCCCCTTGCGGGTACCCCAGAACTTTTACCCTCACTTGATTCCATCACTTTGTGAAACTGTAAACCTCTCCAATGGAGAAGTTTCCGACCTGTGCACAGCCGGGTGCGTCCTAAGGCTTGTGGACTCAGGTCAAAAACTTCATGCAGGGGCAACAGAGCAGGGGCATCCATTTCTAAGCTAAAAGAAAATGCCTTAAAGTTAAAGAAAAAGTGATTACCAGCAGTTGGGTCATCTAGTGGAATTGTCGTGATAGCTGTCCCATCATTAATAACCAGGACAGAATTGCCTTGTAATCTATACATTTTGGAGCACGATTGTGGCGCCCTATAATATTGTGGAACCAGAGGAATAAAGTCCCCTCTGCCCCGCCTTCTTACAGCACTGCTTCCTCCATTATGGTTTGAGGGCACTGCACACAATTCCAATTTATGTATATATTTATTTATTTATTTACTTATTTGTTTGTTTGTTTATTTATTTATTTATTACATCAGCCTGCATAGACAGGCCTACAATATACAGAACAAAATATTCACACTTTTAATATTTAATAACAACATTTACAATAAAACGTGCAAATGGATAGCAAACAGCCGTCTCTAAAGTGCTAATTCTGATAAAAAATACATTCAATAGGGCACTGCACACACAAGAACACAAAAGCAAGCACTTTCTGAACCCAGGGGCTGACAACTGATTTGAGCTCTATCTGGGTTTCAATACAACATAGAAATGAACAATGGGCAAGCTGATGGGGTGTAAAAGGAGAGCTTTCAAACTTCAAGTTACCTTGAATCAGCAGTAGGGATAGCTACACTTTTCCCTTGCATTCAGGAACTCGTAATGCTGAATTTATACTGAGACCTATGCTTCTCCATGTACGAAAATGGAAAGAACAAGCAATCACTGGATGAATCACTCATGCAGAGCATGAGAAAACCTGAAAGCACATTACCCCATTCTTTCCTTATTTCCATATTACCAAATGGGGCATGTCATCTCACAAATAGACCTGGGAAGCCACTTGGCTATCTCTACAGAAGTCATTTTTCCTTTCTCTTTCCCTTTGCTTTTGACTCCATCCCATCTCCTCCCATAACTTCCCGGGAGCGGAACACAGACAGACAAAATTCTCCAGAAGTAAAAGTTGGAGAAGGTATGTAGGCTTGGTGATGGACAGCTGGGCCCTTCATTCATCCTTCCTATATTGCACTCTGAAGGAAGATCTCAGCAGTGTATGGGTAAGGACCCCTCTCCTGTGAGGATGCGTCTGGTTTTGGGTGTAGCTGTGAGCTTGCCGACTGGAAAGTAGAAGAGGTTTCCATGTAGGCTTGATAAAATTGGATAAACAGGACTACATGTTCCAGAGTGCAAAGCAAAAACCTAGACAGAACGCGCAAACCATGCATGTAGCTTGGAAACATGAGAGCTCGGAGTTGTTGAGGTTGGTGTCAGTGCTCTGTTTTAGGCAGCACAGGTACCTGCTGTTGTTTTTAAGTAAGTAGTACTTCCCACTCCACTGCTGAACAGTTACCCGCAGTATGCCCTCTTGGAAATGTTTCTGTAGGTCAGTGGGTGGCAGAAGAGGACACTGCGGTGGCTCTGCTCCCTCTCCAGGTCTCCCTTATCTATGCAACATCCAGACAAGCCTCCATCTAAGGAGCTGGGAGAGGGAAGTGAAGATGACCAGGAGGGTCCCTTCTGATACTTGTGACAAATATGATCTCACATCAACCTCTCACTTCTCCCAGCACGAGTTGAATGCTGTAGTTTTGAGGAAATAGAAAGACAATGAAACACTAATGATGCCCAATTTCATGGTGACGATGATCTCTGTCGATGCTAAAGACCGGTGATTGGCTGATTCTCTTTCTGTTGCCTCATCTGGCAGGGGGAGTTTCTGTCACAATGAAGGACATGGCTTCAAATGCCTGTAGATCTCATGGTAGATGCCACCCGTAAACTGTTGTGTGCCAGCTCAGTCCTGTTTATAGAGGCCGCTTAGCCCCCAGGCAGTTCAGGTATGCCACTTGTCACCTGAAGTAGGGAAATAGGCAGGTGATCCCAAATCGCATGAATCGCATGAATCGCTCCCAAACATATCTTTAATTAACCAAAGTTAAGTATAGTCATTACCTGACAGAGACCATAAGTAATTTCTTGAGCTCCTCTCAGCCTATCCCAGAAGTGAGCATACACAAGAAATCTTCAAGACTGAGTTATAAAGCTTTATTAAAAACCAAATTAGTTCTCAGTAAAGTAACAAATAAAACAAAAATTGTGGCGACTAAAACCAGACATAGTAAATAATATAAAAATAGGCAACATGTTGCTATATAATTATCCTTCTTACTGAGTTTTTGCAAATGGGAATTTGCTTCGGGAAGTCTGCAATTAAGAGGTGTGCAGTACATCATTGCATACGTGTTTAGAATGGGCAATATGGCCTTTGTCCACAAGGTCAGGAGTTTTCGGAGAGACCCAGCTTGTTTTTGGCAAGTGTCCTTGGTGGTGGAGATATGAGCTTCCTGAATAACATGCTCCTCTCTGTCTGAGAAAGCTGAAGACACAAGGCCTGATTTAGATCTTGGTGGACGAGTTACTCCATCACAATGGTGACGGATATCCTGTCTGCCAAAATATAAATCCTACAGCATGGGTACTCACAAACTTTCTGTCGGGGGCCAAAATTACAGTGTGGTTTGTGGCCGAGGGCCGCACCAGTGGGGCGAGGTCAGTGGGGGGCAGGGTCAGTGGGGAAGGGGCCAGAGTAAAAAAAAAAAAAACCTGTTTCAAAACATTAGACAATGCGACTATGCTGTATTTCAAAAGCAGATGTAACTACAAAGAGCGCATTTTGATAATACAATTTTATTAGCAGAAAATAGCAATCTTAAGAGGCATTGCATAGCTTCATACACACTATGACCTCAATTCCATCACAGGGTTACTTTTGGCCCACCCTTAACCCCGCAATAGCCTGCAATGTCTTGCAAACGGAATGACGGAAAGGCAAGGACCAAAAACTGAAGAAAGTCAAGAGGACTCCAAGAGTTTTCTTTTCATTCCTGGAGCAAACTCCATGACCGCTGAGGCCAGTCTGAGAGGGCCCCCCAGATTTTCTTCCCCTTCCGCCTAACCTTCCTCCCTTTACGCTCTTATAGTGCAGACTCTAAGAAACGCCCTTGCCATTGCTGGAAGGACGGGGGTTGGCGATCCAGCCATGCTGAAGCAATACAAATACTACAAACTGCCATGGTGATGAAGACCATCCCTTCTTTCACTGTTTACTTCATCCTTTCTCCCTGATATGTGTATGGGTTTCCTTTTGTCAATAGTAATGCTGTATGTCAAATATTAATTTTACTTACTGCATCTTCATCTGTGATATGCTATCATATAAGAAAAGCTTTAAATACATAACAAATAATTGTTAGCATGCATTGAAGTATTTTGTGCTTTAGGTTTTTAGAAATTAGCAAAATGACAGGTGACTTTTTTATTGGCTGCAGTTCCGGTGCCATAGCATCCTACAAGGCAGACACCTTCATATCCACGTTACCACACTGCCATCACACACCATGGATCTACTACCCATAGGCACTATCAGTGTAGCTGACTGTTCTGATCATTTTTGTGGGCTCGCTATAGACAGCTTTAGAGGTCTTTCACAGCTTTGCATATAATATTACATAGAGTGGGCTTTGGTTCAGCCCCCTGCTCATGATTGCAAGGGTTTTTGTCCATTCCATTGCCAGATCCTGATTTTATGTCTTTTCTCTCTATTCTTGTGCTGGTCCCACTTCTAGAGGAATTTGGCTTTACCCTGATTGAATGAGTTGTTTCCTTGAAATGCTGATATCAGCGAACAACTTTTCTTTTATTTCTTTACCATTTGTGTTTACCACTCCAGGAAATTGCATGTCCTGCTCTTTCCCCTATATTTCTCTCTTTATTTAGCTTTGCCCTTTTCTAGCTCATGCTCTTTCCCTTGCTTCTCCCCTACAGTACTTTTGTTGTTTCCTCCCTCTGGCACAAAGTACTGACTTCACAAAGTACTGACGACTGTCTCTCGCTCAGTCAGGTAGTCTCTCTCTCTCTCTCAGTCAGTCAGTCTCTCTCTCTCTCTCTGTCAGTCAGTCAGTCTCTCTCTCTCTCTCACACTTTCTTTGTCAGTCTCTCTCTCTCTCTCTCTCTTTCTCTCAGTCATTTAGTCTCTTTCTCTCTGTCAGTCAGTCTCTCTCTCTGTCAGTCAGTCTCTCTCTCTCTCTCAGTAAGTCAGTCTCTCTCTCTCTCTGTCAGTCAGTCTCTCTCTCTCTCTCAGTCAGTCAGTCAGTCAGTCTCTCTCTGTCAGTCAGTCTCTCTCTCTGTCAGTCAGTCAGTCTCTCTCTCAGTCAGTCAGTCTCTCAGTCAGTCTCTCTCAGTCAGTCAGTCAGTCTCTCTCTCGGTCAGGCAGTCTCTCTCTCAGTCAGTCTCTCTCTCAGTCAGTCAGTCTTTCTCTCTGTCGGTCTCTCTTTCTTTCTCTCAGTCAGTCTCTCTCTCCCTCAGTCAGTCTCTCTCTCTCATTCATTCAGTCTCTCTCTCAGTCAGTCTCTCTCAGTCAGTCAATCTCTCTCTCTCTCAGTCAGTCAGTCAGTGAGTCTCTCTCTCAGTCAGTCAGTCAGTCTCTCTCTCAGTCAGTCTCTCTCTCTCTCTCTCTCTCTCTGTCAGTCTCTCTCTCTCTCCGCCAGTCTCTCTCCCTCTCAGTCAGTCAGTCAGTCAGTCAGTCTCTCTCTGTCAGTCAGTCAGTCTCTCTCTTAGTCAGTCAGTCTCTCTCTCAGTCAGTCAGTCAGTCAGCCCGTCTCACAGTCAGTCAGTCAGTCAGTCTCTCAGTCTCTCTCCCTCCACTCCCTCTCCACTCTCTCTCCACTCTCTCTACACTCTCTCTCTCTCTCTCTCCTCTCTCTCCACTCTCTCTCTCCTCTCTCTTTCTCTCTCTCCACTCCCTCTCTCTCCACTCTCGCTCTCTCTCTACTCTCTTCTGTCACTTGTAATATTGGGTTTCCCAAGGCTGGACGTTTTCAAAATTGCACCTGCAAAGCAAATAGCAACGAGCGCCCCTTGCCTAATTTTGCGGTGAAATTGTGAAAAGCTGGGGTGGCCATGGGGACATTACCTGCAAGGTCCGCGGGCCGCCAAGAAAGGCCTTCTGGGCCGCGAGCGGCCCGCGGGCTGTACTATGAGTACCACGGTCCCATAGGATATAATAAAATGTATATTTCGGAGGACGGGATATCCATCACCGTTGTGACGGAATAACCCATCTGCTGAGATTTAAATCAGGCCCACATTCTTTATACTGTTTCACAAAGCTATCATGAGATAGTGTTCTCGTGAATTGTGATGTACTGTGAGAGGATTCTCACGGGTGTTCATATAAGAACTGTTCATATGTAACATGACTAGTACTAAGATAGAATATTAATCTTCATGCAAATTATATAAATATAAAAATGTATAAAAAAAAATAGTGACATAAGAAAATCATTGTAAATGCAGTAAAAGAAAACAACATTCACCCTAAGTGATCAGGGGTCTTCGGCGAAAATGAATGAGGGCCGGACTGGGAACAGCAACCAGCCCTGGAAGATTGCCGCTCGACCGGCCCTGGGAGCGGGAGGGGGGGGGGGGTTGTGCTAGTAAGAAGCACCGCTCCCACTTTTGTTACAAGGGGCCAAAATAAACCGGCCCCTAGTGATAACACCGGCCCCCACGGCCACAAAACCGGCCCCGACCTCTCCAGGGAAACGCCCGGTGCTCGCTACGGCCAGTCCGACCCTGCAATGAACAGTGGACAGGGTATAATACGGTGGACGCTTATATGAAGAATATGCAAACACAAGCAAAACACATGTCAGTGCTGCGTTCAATCTCTCCATTAGTGTGAGATTGGACCTAACATGTGGCTTATGTGGTGCAGTGCTTTAAACATGATTTCCATTTGCTTATTTGCTTGATAGAGGATGAATTGAACTGTTCCAAGGTCCTGTTGATGATGGAACAAGTCACTTTATTGGCAGATATTTATTTTGATTTCATTTGTGCTGCCTCTTGTACTGGAAGATCTACAGTGGCTGCCCAGAGTAACATTTGGGTGAGGTATTGGTGTATTGATTCACACCTGAAAGGGTGTGTGCTAGACCTGGCTTTTAGAGCGGGTTTATCCCCAGACTTTTTGCTTTTTGGCCTCCTGCCTTTGCCCCTGTTTTTATTGGTTTTAGGACTCTGGGCACTTTACAACTGCTAATCAGTGCTAAACTGCATATGCTCTCTGTGTAAATTGTTATTATGGATTGGTGTTTCCATAATTGGCTTATTTGATTTACTACTAAGTCCCTAGTACCATGCACTGTGTGTGCCCAGGGCCTGTAAATCAAATGCTGCTAGTGGGCCTGCAGCACTGAGTGTACCACTCACACAAGCAGCCTTGCAAAAGGTTCTCAGACCTGCCACTGCAGTGTCTGCACACAGTTTCTACTACCATGTCAACCTGGCAAGTGCACTCACTTGCCAGGCCCTAACCTTCCCTTTTCTTACATGTAAGACACCCCTAAGGTAGGCCCTAAGGTAGGCCCAGGGTGCAGTGTATGGGAAGGGTAGGAAATGTACTGATGTGTTTGACATGTCCTGATAGTGAAATACAGTGTATTTCGTTTTTCACTATTGAAAGGCTATCTGTCCCATAGGATAGAATGGGAGTTTATTTATAGCATCTTATAAGTATAACTTTCCATTGGGACAAGATAGAAAGATGGAGTTTAGTATGCCTGAACTCAGAATATAAAAATGCATCTTTTAGTAAAGATGCTTTTTATATTGTGTGTTTGAAAATACCACTTTTAGAAAGTGGGTATTTTCTTGCTTCGCCATCCTGGGTACCTCTGCTGGTTTGTGGATTGACTGTCTGGCTTTGGAGTCTCAGGGGCTGGGGATGTGCATTCTCTTACAGCCACTGGGAGGTTTGATGTGTGTCCTGCCTTCCCTGAATGAGTCAGGGCTGGGCTGAATAGACCTGGGCTGCATTTAGAGTAGGGGGAGGAGATTTCCTTGCACCTGAATGGTCCTGGTCTGCCTTACACAATGCTGTCTCCACCTCTTGCTGGGAAGCTGGACCAGAGAGGACAGAACTGGGTTGGACTAAGCACAGAGACTCTCTGCCACAAGAGAACAAATGAAAATGCTGTATAAATATTGGGGCCCAAATACCAGAACTTTAGATCGTTTCTGGAATTCAAGAGGAACCTTTGCCAAGGAGAAGAGCTGGAGAAACTGAAGGAGAAGTACTGCCCCTTTGCTGTGTGCTGTTTGGAGTTGGCCTGCAGTGGCTGCTTCTGCCAAGGAAAGGACAAGGACTTTGCTGTGTGCTGTGTCCCCTGCTTGAGGAAGGTCTCCAAGGGCTTGAAGTAGAGCTTGTCTCTTGTTCTGAAGTCTCAGGAACACAAAGACTTCACCACCAGCTCCCCTGAACTCCCTTGCTGGCAGTTCTGACCTGCCAAGAGGTGCCTGTTGCTGAGTTGGGCCTCTGGAGGTCGTTCCTTCTGTTGCGAGTTGGAAAAGAGACGCAACTACGAGAAGCACAACCCATCTGCACCTGCTTCCGATGCATCGCCACCGTGCGGGAAGAATTTCCACGCATCGCCATTGTGCTGCTGAAGAAACCGACGCAGCACCTGCCCGTGTGCACCGATCTACAAAGTCCGAGATCACCGCACCGATTCCGACGCAGGCCCTGCTGTGCGGCTGCAAGAACCACTGCATCTTGGGACCGCGGCTGATGAGACCAATGCATCGCCGTTGCTGCCGCCACATCGAGAACCGACGCATCCCTGATCCTCACACATTGCACCGGCGCGCCAAATCTACAAGGACACCGGGGCCACAGTTCGAAACCGATGCATCACCTCTCCGCACAGTAAGAAACTGACGCATCACCTCCCCTTCAGTAAGGATCCGATGCATCACCTCCCCTGCAAGCCAGTAAGGAACCGAGGCATCACCTCCCCTGGAGTAAGGAACCAACGCATCACCTTCCCTGGGCGTAAGGAACCGACGCATCACCTTCCTTGCGGCTGTTTTTGTTTAGGATTTTGACGCATCCAAGATACTTTGTGATGAAAGTGTTGCATCAATAGTTTGCTATGGACAGAACTGTTTTTACCTTCTAAGAAGTACATTTTGATTACTGTATTGTGGATTTTTGTCATTTTGGTCTTGTTTGGTTTAGATAAAGATTACTTATTTTTCTCAACTGGTGTGGTGTTCATTTGTAGTGTTTTCACTGTATTACTGTGTGTGTGCACATATGCTTTACACACTGTGTTGGACTTGGCCCTTTTTGCAGGGTCATCCCTGAACTTTTTGCCTTCCTCCTATATTTTCTCTGACCTGTTTTTGTTGGTTTTATGACTCTGGGCACTTTACCACTGCTGATCAGTGCTAAAGTGCATATGCTCTCCCCATGATAAATTGTGTTATGGATTAGTGACTCCATGATTGGATGATTGGTTTACTTGTCAGTCCCTAGTACAGTGCACTGCGTGTGCCCAGGGCTTGTAAATCCAATGCTGCTGGTGGGCTTGCAGCACTGGTGGTGCCACCCACAGAAGCGGCTTGTAAATGTGCCTCGGGCCTGCCATTGCAGAGCCTGTGTGCAGCCTAGGGCTGCCATGTCGACTTGGTGAGTGCACCCACTTACCAGTCCCTAAACCTTCCCTTTACTGCATGTTGGTCACCCCTAAAGTAGGCCCTAGGGCAGGGTGCATTGTAAGTATAAGGTAGGACATGCCCTGGTGTGTGTGGCATGTCCTAATAGTGAATTACAGCCATTTTCGTTTTTCACTATTGCAAGGCTACCTGCTCCCCATAGGCCAGAATGGGCAGACTGACTATTACACCTTATAGTCAGAACTGACCCAGGGAACATGGTAGAAAAACGAATTTAGTATGCCTGAACTCAGGATGATAAAATACATCTTTTAGTGAAGTTGGTTTTAACATTCTTTGTTTGAAAATACCACTTTTAGAAAGTAGGTATTTTCTTGCCTAAACCATCCAGCTGCCTCTGCTCAGGTTGTGTATTGTGTGTCTGGGTTTGTGAGTGACAGGGGCTGGGGGATTCCAGGAGGCAGGGTGAGTCAGCACTAGGCTGAATAGGTCTGCCTGAAGGAGGATGGGTGGGAGGAGTTGCACCTGGGTCTGAATAGGGCTGTGCCTGCCTTCCACAATGCTGGCTCCACCTCCTGCCGGGCGTCTGATGGCTCTGCCCCTCACTCTCAAAGGAAAGAAGGAGTCAGAAAAACAAAGTGCTCCAGGACTGACCAGAACTGGTTTGGACTAGGCAAAGGCCTCTCTGCCTTCAGAGAACAAAGGGAAAAGGTGTATAAAAAGGGGACCCAGACCCCTAGGAAATTAGATCACTTCTGGGAAATCAAGAAACCTGTTGCCAAGGAGAAGAACCGGAGAAGCTGAAGGAGGAGTACTGCCCCTGTGCTGTTTTGCTGATTGGGGTTGGCCTGCAGTGGTTGCTTTCTGCCAAGGACAGGAGAAAAGACTTTGCTGTGCTTTGTCATCTTGAAGAAGGGAATCTCCAAGGGCTTGAACTGAGCTTGCCTCCTGCCTGAAGTCACAGGGACACAAAGACTTCACCCCTTCTGTTTGCCTGCATCTGGAACTGCTGTTTTAGCTGCTAACAGAGGGAAATTGCAACACCGACGCCGGCGAGCGACGCCGTAACCTGCACCGAAGCCGTGGGCACCGCTCGTGAAGAGCACGACGCACCGCCCCGACTTGCACCGTAGGCCCGACGCCTGCCGACGCCGTGCGACATCGACTCCGAAGCCGCCATCGAGGCCGCTGCCTGCACCGGAGCCGAGGACACCGCTCGTGACGCTCACGACGCACCGTCCCGACTCGCACCGCAGCCCCGACTTCACCGACGCCAGGGCTTCATCATCGCGGAGCCGATCCTCGACGTGGGTGACCCCGAATCCATCGACGCCGCACCATCGTAAGGAACCGACGCCCGCCGCCATCCGTGACGTCACCTCCCCGACACAGTAAGGAACCGACGCCTCACCTCCCTGCGCTGCAGTAAGGAACCGAGACATCACCTCCCCTGGGGTCGTAAGGAACCGACGCCGCCGGCGCCAACGAAGCATCACCTCCCCGACGCCGTGCACCGTCTTTGTTTTCATCGAATTCCAGGTACTGTTCTTTGTGGGTCTGCTCGACTCCGGGCCCGACGCCGCGCACCTCGCGGTCGGCGCCGTACTTTGGGATTTCCACCGGTCACGACGTCGTGATAACTCCAAGTGGAGTTATTTGTTGCTACAAGCTTTATTTGATTGACTATCCTATTTTTGAAGATAACGTGAACTGTCTCTATCATTTTAAGTCTATTTTTGATTACAGTATTGTGGATTTTTGCTATTGGGTCTTGTGATAAGTCTATATAAAGATTACTTATTTTTACATAAACAACCTGTGTGGTGTCCATCTGTAGTGTTTTCACTGTATTACTGTATGTGGTCACAAATGCTTTACACACTGCCTCTGAGATAAGCCTGTCTGCTCGTGCCAAGCTACCAGGGGGTGAGCAGGGGTTATTTTAGGAGTGTTTCCCCTTATCCTGACTAGAAGCAAGGGTCCCTATTTGGACAAAGGTGCAAACCATTGCCAACTAGAGACCCCCAGTTCTAACATTGGTGGTCAGCGGTGAGGATTTGGACTTGCATTTGTGATTCATATACAGTGATTGGTGTACACTACTAGTGAGTGCAGACCAATACGCGACCACATACATTTTGATAGGACTTTTTTCCTTGGAACCTTTATTTTTGTTGAGAACTGCCAATTTTTACCATGAGCAAAAAAGGATCCATTGCACCTACAGATATTGAATTTGAAGAAGATAGGGTTGATACCTACACTGTGCCAGAACTCAAAGCTGTTTGTAAAAAGTTTAAAATCTCTATGAGAGGCCTCACCAGGAAGGAGGAGTTTCACAAGGCACTGAGAGCCTGGTTGGAAGCACGGAATGCCAGTGGGCAGTCCGAGGAGCCTGTGGAGGAGGCAGAGAATTTAGATGGGCAGCTTGAGGGGCCATTGGGCTTAACTGGGAGGAGAGCGCCTTCCAGGGAGGGCAGCAGTGTTTCTCAAAGGGCCTGTCTCCAGAGGAGCTGGAGGACAGGGACAAAAGCAGGATGCATGAAATGGAGATGGCCAAACTGAAACAGGGAAGCCATGATAGCCTTGAGCATAAGAAATTGGAGTTGGAAAGTAAGAGGTTGGCCATGGAAGAAAGGAAGATGCTTTTAGAGCATGAGAGAATGATGAGGGTGTTGGAGTTCAAAGCCAGGGGCTTAGGGATTCCTCCTTCTGGTGGCAGCAAAATTGTATTACCTAGTGCTGAGGGAGTAGTACACACACCCAGAGATGTGGTGCCTGACTTGGAGGGGGTTAATATACACCAGGAGGTTCAAGGGTATGAGGTAGCTCCAGTGGTGCGCAGCGTCCCTGAGGTGGATTGGGGAACTGGCACAGGGGTTCATAGTCCTAGTGGTGGGAGGGACACTCTACTGACTCTAGATGAGAGGTGCAGGGAGAGGGGTTCCCCCATGTTTGAATTCCTGGGGTGTGAGTGTGAAGACCGCCCAGAAGAGTGTGGGTTGAGTGACAGAGACAGTCAGATACTGTCTTGCCAATCTCAGCAGAGTGGTGTGGGGTACATGTGTGAGGCACTGGATGGTGAGGTGAAGGATAACTTGGTTAACACCTGTGAGGGGTTGTGTGATCCAATTGTGGGAGAGCATATTGTAAGTCCCTGTTTTCCAGAGCTATGCCAACACCTGTTGGAGAGTGAGTTCTCTGACCCCAGGGAGCTCACGAGGGAGGAAGACCTTTTGGTGGTTTCCAGAGGGTCTGAAAAGGCATTGGGGAGTGACCCTAAGGGGAGTGGCTCAGGTATCTTCCAGCCCAGAGTGGTGGAAGTGGTTCAGAGTAGCCCAGCTAGGTCCCGGTGTAGTGGGAGGGGTGTAGGGGCTCACGTCCTGTCTCAGTGGAGAAGGAGTGAGTGTGGGGCTGCGTGTCCCAAGGTGCCCGAAACCCAGTCTCAGAGCCTGGATGGTTCTTTAAGGGAACACCAGGTAGGGAGCCTAGGCTGTCCTGATGGGCCGCCTCTTGAGGAGGATCTCCTAGTGTCTAGAGAACCTGGAGCGTCTGTAAATGGAGCTCCAGTGTTTCTGGTATCTGGCAGTGCCGCTCCACTTGGGAGGGTGCAGAAGTCCAGAGTGAGGGGTGAGAGGGGGAGAGAGTCCCCAGTGGAAGAACCAGTGGGTCAGGGACCAGCCAGAAGGGCTGAGTCACCAGTGAATGACCATGGTGACACCACTTCTGTCCTGGGGGATCTTCGCGCGCTGTCAGATGGACAGGGGTCGGGAGATCTGCGCCAGGCGGACCGTCACACAACACATGAGAGATGTGTTACCCTCTGGGGGCATGCGTGCTCCCCAGGAAGTCCTGGTGCGCCAGGCAGATTATTACACAACTCTAGAGGAGTGTGTTTCCCTTGGGGGGTTGGTGTACCCTCCCGGAAGTCCTGGGTTGCCAGGCACAGGTCCAGCCTAAGGGTACAGACCCTGGTTGGAGGACCAGGTTCAGGGTGTCCCCCTGACCTGGAGGAAGGGGCAGCTGCTAACAGTGCCCCTACCAGTTTGTCTTCTGGGGGCACCGCTCCAGGTGGGAGGGTGCAGGACCCCAGTAAGGGGGCGGGGAGAGGACAGCCTCACCCCTGGCCTCTGCCCAGTCTAAGGGTACAGACCTTATGCTGGGATCCCAGTTGCAGGATAGAACCCCTGAACTGGTGGGCGAATTGTGCAGGACCCCTGCCACAGGTGCCCTGACAATTCTGGAAGGGGGTACAGCTCCAGGTGGGAGGGTGCAGAGCCCCAAGGAGGAGGACCAGGTGTGGGAGAGCCCACCCCAGTCTCCTGTCCAGCCGCCGGTTACAGGCCCGGGGCTGGTGGGTCAGTGTCAGGATGTCATACCTGACCTGACGGTTGGGAGAGTGGACAAAGGGTGCCAGGCACCTGGGGCTACTGCCCCCGCTCTCTGACACCACAGAGGTTGGAGAGCCATGAAAGGCCTGGGGCCTGGCTCTCATCACTGACGGCTGTCAGTGGCCACTGTGGCTTGCTGTCCTGGTGGACAGAGTTGCCCCTGGGAGGGGGACAGAAGTCACACCCCGGGGTGGACTAGGCCACACCTCTGTGTTGGCCATGTGGGTACTGTCTGTCGGTTGGGACACACCTGTGGGCAAGCTAAGGTTAGGTGCTGCACAGGTGGTGTCCACAGTTGAGGAGAAGGGTTCCCCATGGGTTAGCTGGGTGGGCCCTGAGAGTATGGACAGAGGGATCCAAATAGGTTCAGATTGGCGTAGAACTGGAGTATGCCCCTGCTGTTGTGGGCCAGGGTCCAGGTTCTATCGCCCAAAGCAGAGAAGCCCATCAGGGTAGTGATTGGTCTCCCCTGCGTTTTGGCTGGAAGGGGGTTGTGTTGGACTTGGCCCTTTTGCAGGGTCATCCCTGAACTTTTTGCCTTCCTCCTATATTTTCTCTGACCTGTTTTTGTTGGTTTTATGACTCTGGGCACTTTACCACTGCTGATCAGTGCTAAAGTGCATATGCTCTCCCCATGATAAATTGTGTTATGGATTAGTGACTCCATGATTGGATGATTGGTTTACTTGTCAGTCCCTAGTACAGTGCACTGCGTGTGCCCAGGGCTTGTAAATCCAATGCTGCTGGTGGGCTTGCAGCACTGGTGGTGCCACCCACAGAAGCGGCTTGTAAAATGTGCCTCGGGCCTGCCATTGCAGAGCCTGTGTGCAGCCTAGGGCTGCCATGTCGACTTGGTGAGTGCACCCACTTACCAGTCCCTAAACCTTCCCTTTACTGCATGTTGGTCACCCCTAAAGTAGGCCCTAGGGCAGGGTGCATTGTAAGTATAAGGTAGGACATGCCCTGGTGTGTGTGGCATGTCCTAATAGTGAATTACAGCCATTTTCGTTTTTCACTATTGCAAGGCTACCTGCTCCCCATAGGCCAGAATGGGCAGACTGACTATTACACCTTATAGTCAGAACTGACCCAGGGAACATGGTAGAAAAACGAATTTAGTATGCCTGAACTCAGGATGATAAAATACATCTTTTAGTGAAGTTGGTTTTAACATTCTTTGTTTGAAAATACCACTTTTAGAAAGTAGGTATTTTCTTGCCTAAACCATCCAGCTGCCTCTGCTCAGGTTGTGTATTGTGTGTCTGGGTTTGTGAGTGACAGGGGCTGGGGGATTCCAGGAGGCAGGGTGAGTCAGCACTAGGCTGAATAGGTCTGCCTGAAGGAGGATGGGTGGGAGGAGTTGCACCTGGGTCTGAATAGGGCTGTGCCTGCCTTCCACAATGCTGGCTCCACCTCCTGCCGGGCGTCTGATGGCTCTGCCCCTCACTCTCAAAGGAAAGAAGGAGTCAGAAAAACAAAGTGCTCCAGGACTGACCAGAACTGGTTTGGACTAGGCAAAGGCCTCTCTGCCTTCAGAGAACAAAGGGAAAAGGTGTATAAAAAGGGGACCCAGACCCCTAGGAAATTAGATCACTTCTGGGAAATCAAGAAACCTGTTGCCAAGGAGAAGAACCGGAGAAGCTGAAGGAGGAGTACTGCCCCTGTGCTGTTTTGCTGATTGGGGTTGGCCTGCAGTGGTTGCTTTCTGCCAAGGACAGGAGAAAAGACTTTGCTGTGCTTTGTCATCTTGAAGAAGGGAATCTCCAAGGGCTTGAACTGAGCTTGCCTCCTGCCTGAAGTCACAGGGACACAAAGACTTCACCCCTTCTGTTTGCCTGCATCTGGAACTGCTGTTTTAGCTGCTAACAGAGGGAAATTGCAACACCGACGCCGGCGAGCGACGCCGTAACCTGCACCGAAGCCGTGGGCACCGCTCGTGAAGAGCACGACGCACCGCCCCGACTTGCACCGTAGGCCCGACGCCTGCCGACGCCGTGCGACATCGACTCCGAAGCCGTCATCGAGGCCGCTGCCTGCACCGGAGCCGAGGACACCGCTCGTGACGCTCACGACGCACCGTCCCGACTCGCACCGCAGCCCCGACTTCACCGACGCCAGGGCTTCATCATCGCGGAGCCGATCCTCGACGTGGGTGACCCCGAATCCATCGACGCCGCACCATCGTAAGGAACCGACGCCTCGCCGCCATCCGTGACGTCACCTCCCCGACACAGTAAGGAACCGACGCCTCACCTCCCCTGCGCTGCAGTAAGGAACCGAGACATCACCTCCCTGGGGTCGTAAGGAACCGACGCCGCCGGCGCCAACGAAGCATCACCTCCCCGACGCCGTGCACCGTCTTTGTTTTCATCGAATTCCAGGTACTGTTCTTTGTGGGTCTGCTCGACTCCGGGCCCGACGCCGCGCACCTCGCGGTCGGCGCCGTACTTTGGGATTTCCACCGGTCACGACGTCGTGATAACTCCAAGTGGAGTTATTTGTTGCTACAAGCTTTATTTGATTGACTATCCTATTTTTGAAGATAACGTGAACTGTCTCTATCATTTTAAGTCTATTTTTGATTACAGTATTGTGGATTTTTGCTATTGGGTCTTGTGATAAGTCTATATAAAGATTACTTATTTTTACATAAACAACCTGTGTGGTGTCCATCTGTAGTGTTTTCACTGTATTACTGTATGTGGTCACAAATGCTTTACACACTGCCTCTGAGATAAGCCTGTCTGCTCGTGCCAAGCTACCAGGGGGTGAGCAGGGGTTATTTTAGGAGTGTTTCCCCCTTATCCTGACTAGAAGCAAGGGTCCCTATTTGGACAAAGGTGCAAACCATTGCCAACTAGAGACCCCCAGTTCTAACACACTGCCTCTGAGATAAGCCTGTCTGCTTGTGCCAAGCTACCAAGGGGGTGAGCAGGGGTTATTTTAGAAATGTATCCCCCTTACCCTGACTAGGAAGAAGGGTCCCTGCTTGGACAAAGGTGCAAACCATTGCCAACTTGAGACCCCCATTTCTAACAGTGGCTTTTTCACCTTCGTCCTTTTAGGATGAAAGGTTGTGTGAGGTAGAGCAGGAGAACATTGCAAGGAGGACCTGAGTTTGCCTTTCCATTCTATGGCGAGTTAAAACCTGACTCCTTTGAGAATCAGGAGTTGACTGGGCCATCTGGAGTTTCTGTCTCTGGCAGTTTTCAGTGGTTGAGTGGATGGAATGGGGCAAGTTGGGTTTCCAGCCTTCCTCTCAGAAGAAGCAGCTGTAGTCCTGACTATATATGGATCTGACACAGGTTATTCCAGCTGGGGCATCTCTCACCTGTCCAGGTGTTCCTGGCAACTGTTTTTTCAAGATCCCTCTTTGCTGTTTGTGGTCTCCCACAGGCATTGGATAGTGTTTGCCACCTCTCTTCTCTTCCACACTCTGTGGTGCTGTCCACCATGCTGCCCTGGGATCTGGTCAGTTATGAAGCCATGGAGGATGTGATTCTGGATCTAGCAATGGAGAAGGCTCTAGCACCCATTCATCAAATGATTTGAGGATCATGGTTCTATATGAAAATAATTCAGTAGCTTCAAAGGTCACTTGCAGATTCAAGATGATTCTGAACCTCATGGACATTGATGCCTGGGTTGGGACTCTTCATTGCAACATGGAAACAGTTCCATAGTTCACTTTGATAGTTTAGCTACAGGACTTAATGAACTCAATGCTGAAATTCAGGATGCTTACTATTTTAGGCACAACTGTAGGTCTCACCAGACGTATCTAAATTTCATTCTGTGTGTAAGAGACTGGGCTTCACATTATTGATCTATGGACTTGACTACCGCGCACATGTTGACCAAAGTTCTGGCTCAGGTGGGGTTGCTGCATGAAGAGGTCATCCTGGTTAATCCCTGAATGATTGGCAGCTGCATGCCTCCTCCTTTTCATTAGCTGTATTGCACAATTCGAAGCTGTTTACTGTGCAGCACTGCTCGTTGACAAATCATCTGAAATCACAACCGTCACCTACTCATTGGACTTCATCAAATCAGCTTTGGTACTGTCTGGGTGGGTGTTTCTCGTGTACTGGTCCAGATGTCACTTTTTGTACTGACTGGCTGGGTGTTTCTCGTGCACTGGTCCAGATGTCATCTCAACCAACCACTTGTGCAGCATCTCTTAAGGATTGGGGGCACAGACGTGGGCCACTTTGAGAAGGTGTTGCCAGTTACTTCGAGTCTTTGTGTCCAGGTACAATAGTAGTTGCACCCATAGACCAGCTACAGTATTGGTAACAACCAATGCATTGCACAAGAGCATAAATTTGGGCCCACCTGCCCTTGTCTGATCACCATGGATGCCAGTGCCTCTAGATGAGGCAACTTTTAATAACTTGGAGGCTCAGGTTGTTGAACTAGTTCTAAGAGAGGAAAAACCTCCAAATGATGGGAACTTCAATTAATCAATCAGGGAATTGTGAAGCGCGCTACTCACCAGTAAGGGCCTCAAGGCGCTTGGGGGGGAAGGGGGCTGCTCCGGTCAGTCGAAGAGCCAGGTCTTGAGGGTCTTCCTGAAGATGTGCAGAGTGGGGGTGTGTCTGATGTTGATCGGGAGCTTGTTCCAGGTCTTTGCTGCGATGTAGGAGAAGGCTCTTCCACTCGTTCTGGCTCTGCGGATACCTGGGGATTCAGCGAGGGCGAGGTCGGCGGATCGGAGGTTTCTCTTGTGTACATGGAAGGAGTTTCTTTTATTGAGATATTGGGGTCCAGTGGTGTGGAGGCATTTGTTGGTGTGGGTGAGTATCTTGAAGGTTACTCTCTTCTCAACGGGGAGCCAGTGGAGGTCTCGCAGGTGTTGGGTGATGTGTTCGTGTTGAGGGATGCCGAGGACGAGTCTGGCTGCGGTGTTCTTTATGGTCTGGAGCTTGCGGAGCAGAGATTTGTTGATCCCGGCATAGAGGGCATTTCTGTAGTTCAGTCTGCTGGTTATGAGTGAGTGTGTGACGGTCTTTCTTGATTCAGGGGGGGAATCCATTTGAAGGTCTTGCGAAGGATGTGGAGGGGGTTGAAACAGGTGGAGGCGACGGCGTTGATCTGTCGGGTCATGGTGAGGGAGGAGTTGAGTATGATGCCGAGGTTTCGGGCATGGTCATGGGGGTCAGGGGGGCTGCTGAGGGCGGTGAGCCACCAGCTGTTGTCCCATGCAGAGGGGCAGGGTCCGAGGATGAGGACTTCAAGTCATTTACATGAGTCTGCTTGCCTTTTTCGCCATTTCAACAAAGCATTCTATTGTTGGTTAGAGCAGGCAATATTGAGGATATGTTCTATGTCAATCCTCAAGGGGTCCTCGGATGAGGGGAATTACTTGCATTGCTGCTTCTGATACTTCGATGAATGGGGCAGTCTGAGCCATCACGTTCAGCTTTTCATCATGGTGTTGTGAACAAGTGGAGAGCACATAGGATCAGCGAGGTGTTTCCATCATCCCATGAATTCTGTGGCTCAAGGATGGTCTTCAGGGTATATACAGATACTTTGGGACTTCAGTGTTAGATCTGTTTGCCACATTAGGCAACAAAATGAATATTTAATTATTTTCCCATATTCATGTTTCCATCACTTGGAGGTGGATGCTCTGGTGTTTTCTTACGTCAGGGACTCCTTTAATCCTATGCCCCATTCCCTTTCATTCCTATGTGCTGCCGAACAGTTCGAGGCAGAGGACAGAGGTCAGACTGTCTTAGCCTACCGAGTCCAGAGAGAATGGTCCCAGGATATTGAAGAAGGCGGTTAGGCCAGTGAGGTTACTCATGAAGATTCCTAGTGCTCTAAATTCCCTGATTTTTCAGACATACAGTGGTCATTCTTGAGGATGGAGGCCAGGATACTGAAAATTAAGGCTTAGTCCAGCTGGTACTTTTGAGGAAGGCTATGGTGGCACTGCAACATTCCTGGCACCATGGCATAAGGAGGGCTTATGCCCCAAATATACGTCTTTTCAGCCTGTATACTTTGTCAACATCTTACTCGTCCTCATCCCCAGATTATGGATATTTTGTTGGATGGTTTCCTTTTGGGGTTGGTGGTGGCTATCAAGGCCTTTCACCTTCCCTTGGGTGGATTGGAGATCCTGGATCTGTTGACCCGTAGACTGCTGTAAGGTATTTTGATTCAAAATCTACCATAAATTGTCCCTCCTTGGTATTTGCAGTTCAATTGGGGTTTTCTGCAAGGTTCCCTCATTTGAAATGCTGGAGATTTACTTTGATATTCTGTCTTTTCAGGGGGTGTACCTTGTGGTTAGGTCTTCCTTGTGACTGCGCCCTGCTGGATACATTCATCTTCTGTGCCCAAAGTTCTCTCCATTTTTTCCACTTAGATCAGGATTTGAATTATTCCTACAATGGTTGGCATTCCCCAGGCTGATCAGTTGCAGCGTTTTGGTGCTTGGCATGTGGTGATGGTTTACCATGAGTGCACCACTCGATTCAGAGCTTTTGATAAGTTTGGACCTGATTGGGTGATTGGAAAAGTGATATCAGATGCAATAGACCTCATCTGTTTATTCTAAAAAGTTACGACAAAGGTGGTAGGCCAGACTTATTTATTGTGCAAAACTTTTGTGTAAGCTATTCCCTTTAAGGGTGGTTTATTACTACACCATGCTGAAGCTTATCAGCATGTTTTTTGTTGCAAGGAATCTCTCAAATGACCTTAATTGGCAAGATTGTTGGTGGTATTTACCCTGTTTCACAAACAGTGGGAATAAAATATTTGCACTGTAATAATGCTTGTTAGATCCTCTTATGAAGATCTGGCTGATTTTGTTGTCTGCCAAGCTCTTGTAATGAAAATCATTACAAAACTTCATATATATACATAGAAATACATACATAGAGGGGGTTAGGTTGGACGTTTTCTACCAATGGTCTTTCCAAGTTCATTCACACTTTTGCTCCCTCCGTGACAGCAAACAGCAATGTCTTAACTGAACAATGGCTGAAGAAGCCAGCCAAACCCATTGGCCCTGCCAATGTTTGCAATTTCCTTTATTATCTTTATTTGGCTCATGTGTGTCTTCAACTGATATATGGTTGTGATGTCTTCATTTTGGGTGATGAGACTTAACTCAAACTGATGTCATTTTATTGCCCTCTTGTGGCAATGAAGTGAAAGAGGAAGCAAATGATATTTGGGTAATGATAGGATTACTTGGAGCATTTCTCATTAGGCCTAGCTTTCTCTTCACCTTTCTCATTCCCTTCATGACTTCCCTTCCATCTGCCTTAGGCAGTTGTAGCATGTCTTCCAATGACATTGCAGGCTGTGGTGCAGTGATCCTGGGAGAATATGGGACTAAATGGGTCAAAAGGAAAGGCAAAGAGAAAGGGAAGAATGACTTCTATTGAGGGAACTGAGGTGCTGCCTAGGTTTGTCTGAGGAGTGACCTGCCACGTGGTAATCAGAGAAATGAGAAAGAGAAGAATTTCTACCCAGCTACTAATCTCCCTTTCTTGGTGAAATCCTGGAAAGTTGTTTTTCAACTCATTGCAAACAATGCATTGAAGACCACAACGTACTGGACAATTTTCAGTGTGGCTTTAGAGCTGGCTGTAGCACAGAAAATGCTATTCTACATATGACGGACAAGGCCTTAAACCTACTGCACAATGGTGATTCTTGGCTACTCACCCTTGACCTACCTTCACCATTTGATACTTTCAATCATAACACTCTAGTCAACACCCTCACTGTGAGAATGGGGCTATATGGCATCGATCTGAGATGGTCATCATCATACTCGGAAAACTGCATCATGCAAATAAAGTTGAAAATTACCCTATCAGATCCCATTCCTGGAGGTCAATGTGTTCCTAAAGGAGCTATTCTATCGTTAAATATCCCCAACATGTCCTGGAGTGTCTGACCACACTTCTAACACACTCCAACCTCTCATATTTTATATATGCAGAAGATACACTGTTTTATCTAAAAGTCTCTTCTCAAGAGAATATACTCAGATCAAACTCTTATGGACATCTAAGCCTGGTTGGCCTTCCACCGCCTTCATCTAAGCCTGGTTGGCCTTCCACTGCCTGACGCTAAACCTGTTGAAGATGGGATTACTCTAATCTCCCCCACAAAGTTTAACCGAGGGGCTAAACTGGCTGGAATCATTAAATGTAATAGAGTACAAAGCCAAAATTATTAAAAGCACTAAATGTCTTGGCAAGAATATTAGCACTCACTAATACTTCCGTATTTACAATTCATACCTTGTTTTTAAAACAAGTTTAAGTAAGATTTACATCAATAATATTTTCACTGTCGCTTTTTTTTTTAAAGTTTCTTGTGTTTCAAACACCACTGATATATATGCATACATACATATACACACATACATATTACATAGGTAAGCCTTCACTGTGAATTATTTCCTGAGCACACCTGGCAAATTCACCCTTGCAGACCTATTCTTGATGCAAGCATCTACCAATGAACCCTTCCCAGCTATGTGATTGAAAGTAAACACAATAACCATAGAAGCCTTCAAGTAAAAAGTTACACTGTCACACACTTCACTTTGTTTTCTCTCTTTATGTCTTGTTAAACCTAATCTGTAAAGTCACTGTACTAAAAGAGAAAAACGCATTTTAAAAGACATGGTTTTAATTTAATTTCAACGCAAATTGTGTTTAAAATTTTACTTATAGTAATACACATTGTTGCATAAAACATATTTTATATATGAGCACATTATCCCAAAATGACATATTTCTAAGAACATTGGCAGGCATAACTGCAGTCCCAGGCAAACACGGAATACTAAAGAGATGAGCTCAAATGCTTCAAATCTTTTTAAACAGTACTAAAATCAATTATTAAATCATGTAATATAAAAAAATATGCAACATGATCCTATATTGCCATCTCGCTGTTCTGAATACGTTTCTGAGTGGTTTATAAATGTCTCCAGTGGCTTAAAATAGTAATATAGGCCGATACTACACAGCTATTTATTATGTGATATGTGTTCTCACTCTCTTTCTCCCTGTATATATATATGAGCCACGGCAGTGAAAATAAATGTGGCCCAATAACTCATTTTGTTTACAGCAGACATACTAAAATAATCCCATTTCACATTTATTACTATAGTGTGAAGGACAAATTAGAGTTTATTACCACAGTACAGAAAAACTGACATGAGAAAACCTCTTTTTACTGCCTTACTGTCTCAAAGATTACATACAACGATTACTTTACACAGGGTAACAACTTTCCTAATAATCATGATTTCTCTTGGGTGTGATTTTACCTTGCTGCATAAATTTATCCCCTTACATCCTGGTTTTAGTTCAATATTTTTTGTTAAAATAAAGACACACTGAAAAATGTCATGGCATTTCTCTCGTGAATCATGGTCCCTCCCCGCAACCCACAGTGCTAATAAGTAACATATTGCACTCATCACTGACAGGCGTTTCGGCCAGCAACTTCCTTTTCCAGTGCTTAGCAGCTGGGAAGAAAACCAAGCCCAAACAGTGGACTGACATAGCCGACTCAGGCTAGGCAGAGAGTAAAATGACCCGTAACCCCACTGAGATACAGCCTACTGCGACAACCTAAAAAACACACCACTCACTCTTTCGTGGGTTTGGAAGCCAAAACTAAACAACCAGAACAACACAACTCTTACTATGTTAGGCAGGATCTGTCAACTCCAAGGATTACCATCCGTAGGCAGGCATGCAAACACACGCAAGTTTGCAAGTAAAAGTGCTCCAGGGTCAAGTAATTGTCACATGTGCATTCTACAAAGGTGTGGCAATTTCCATATCACTTTCACTCTGTAGAAGGGCAAGGCAACTGAAAACCAACAGCTCGCAGACCAGCAAAGTAAATGCTAGCACACTGGTCTGTGCCAGGGAGGAGCCCTTGGCGAGGTCTTAGCAGAGCAATAGGGCAGTTTTCAAGTTACGCATCAAGATCCATGTTAAAAGTTCCACGTAAAAAGGTACCATTACAATACAATTGTTTACCAGACAGTTATTCCAATGAATCTGAAAGTCAAAAGCGGCTGGGGCAGACTCAGTAACAAGACAGGCACAGCTCAGATAATTGGGGCTGGGTAGAAACTGGTTACATGTCATCAGGAGGCAGCAACAGAGATATGTTGGTTGCGATTAGACCTGCTTCTGGACCGTGTGGATGTGGCACATTGAGATACATGCCTGACCGCCTGACCTACCTAAGAAAGAATGGAAGGACTAAGGTAGAATCGGTCACTTGTCAGGCTAGGGTTTGACTGGTAGGGATGTGGAAAATTCAGCTCCAAGCTACGCTGGCCTTTAGCTTCTCTGTCTGCAACAGAGTAAATCTGAGAACAGTCTTGCATCTTCCTATTAAAGCAAAAAGTGCGTAAATCACCAGCTAGAGTTGTTTCTGGCTTGAAGTGCAGTGGGTCCAGAATCGATAGCTGGATAACAGACTCATGTCTTTTCATTAGGGCTGTATGCTAACCAGTCACATATCAGACTTGACTCTGATAGTAATGCAAGGGTAGAGTCAGCCCCTTCCAAGGTATGGTTCTGGTGAGTAAGGATGAGAGTGAGTCCGTCAAATCCAAGTGTTGACTCTTAGAGGAAGGGCTTGGCCTGGTTCTGACATAGTTCTAAGCACATCTCTGGACTGGAGAGCTTTCGCAGGGTCAGTCAGAGTCATGGCTTTCATCTGCCCTTAGAGTTGAGAAAACATCAGTCAGAGTGCATAACTATTTGCTCTCACTACGAGTGACCCAGATAATGGTTCTATATTCCCCATCCCTGACCACTGGTACTAGTAACTCCATGGGTGAAGAAAATCCAACCCATCCATGTTGAAACCTGAGGGTCCACTAAAAAATCAGGAAGTAGCATAGACATTGGTAATTCTGAGTTCATTCCCCCCAGTTATTCTGCAGTTTGCCCGAGATTTTCACTCTGGTGAAACTTGAAAGCAAACAGATGTGTGGTCTTCCCTCTGAGGTCAGAATTCTGAATAGGATGGTAACTTCTACACCAGTCCCATCGGAATTAGGTGGCCCTTTGCAATGATGTCTTTTGTGAGCCTCCATTTGGTAGCCCAGAGAAATGTTAGTCACAGGCCAGGCTAGCGACCTGCTGTTAGGGCTGGGTCAGTAACAGTCACAAGCCCCGCTTGCATCTGGTACAGACGTCTGGCAGAGCGTCAGTCATCACCCACCTTCCTCTTGGACTGGTGTAGGTGAGACAGAGTACCCTACCAGGCTTGTCCATCATTTGAGAGCAGAACATCTGAAACGCGACATGATGCCTTAGTATCCAGATATCGTGGGCTTTGATGCACAACTGATTTGGCAGGGACATTTTATGTTTTTAATCAAAAATATATTTGTAGCTTTTACGAATAATAAATCTATTATTTGAACATGTCGAGTGAAAATTGCGTGTCACGAGACAATACGAGACAATGGGTCATGTGCAAGTAAACAATGATGTGGATGAGAATGAGAGGGTGTGGCGTAAAGGTCAGGCCTGCCGATTTTGGAACTGGGGAATCAGGTTCGAGACCCGGCGTCGGCTCAACATCCTGTGATTCTGGGCACATCACTTAATATCCCCTTGCCTACCAAAGAATGAATGTATCCTTGTGCAACGTAACTAGTGCTCACATAAAGCGGTTGGTCGAGTTCGCGCTATATAAAACTGCAAAAAAAAATTACAAAAAAATATGTTAGCCGTGCTAGTGCCCGCTTGGCATCAACCCTGCCTCTCGCTCGCCAGCCTCACGGTTCCCACCGGTGCATCACGCCACAGATGTCTGGCGTTGTCTACGGCGTGGCGCTGACCTCAAAGGTGCGCCCCTATTGGCCGGCGCAGCCAACGTGACTGGTGACAGAGTTCATTCAGCGCCACGTGCCCAGTTCCCAGCTGAAGAGCGGAATTCAGGTACCCGGCTGCAGGGAGTCACATCAGCTGTCCCCTCCTCGAAGACTGTGGCGGCCCATTGGTTACAGATGACCTTGAATGCGCAGCTGCGAGGCAAGATAGATAATGAATATTTATATGCCAGTCGGGAATATCTGATTAAAGTAATCAAGAGCGCGCATTTCCTGAACTGGAAAAATGTTTGTATTGAGGGTGTTTAAGCAGCCGAATCATGGGGCCTGTTATTATGCACACTGGTGATGTAGCGGCCCATTACTGCTATCCAAACAATCGCAGGATGGCCTTGTTAATGGGATGAGTATTCTTGTGAAGTACCAGCAATGCATATGCTAATGCTTAAACACATAAACTAATGCGCAGTTACTGCCGATTGGACTTGCATATTAAGACCTCAAGGCTACTCAGGATTATTGGCGCCAGAAAGCAGCAGAATGTAAAGTAGCACAACGACACTGACTAGGCCCTGCTGGAGCGATGTTGCGGCAGGCACGACAGACTCCCCATCCCGCCCAAGACCGTGGGATATATTAAGCTCTTTGGTGATATCGGTTCATAAAGTGTTAGACACCATAGACACCGCCATGATGCAATATGTCATGGAAGATTGGGATTTGAAGGGGCTACTTTGTGACAATTTGTTGGTGATCCAATTCTTAGTTTAGGCTTTAAGCCGTAGACCGTTCGCTGATGAGTTAGAAGATTTTAGCTCTCTGTTTATGTTTTATGTCATTTTTGGTGCTTACGTTCTTTCACTTTTTACCTAGCCACAGTTTTACTTTAATATTTTATTTACTTAGATTTTTTTTCTAAGTGGCACATACGTGAGAGCACTTCACAAAAGTGGAAATCACTCTAAAAAGGTCCAAATGGTTGGGTAATTACATTAAAACCAATAAATCATAGATTGCGATCTGCAGCTTCATGAGAGGATTTTTTTAATTGGTATGGAGAGCAGAAAAGATTTCATTTGTTTCGGAGTTCATGGCACGAGTAGTTCTCAAAAAAGTTTGCCCGGTTGAAAGAAAAGGAAACAGAAGATGGTGTGGTTGAGAGCGACTCTTAGGGTAGAGAAGGGACTCTTAAACTTTCCTGATGTCACAATGCTGAGAAATGAAGAAAGGAATGTGGAAGAAGTGTGTGAAAGTTAACATCTGCTCGCTTACCCGATAACTGCTAACACCACACTCAAAGAAGACAGCTGCCTTTGACTGAGGAATCAGAAGAATTCCAGCTTGGAAGAGTTCCTGTTTGTCTAGTGAAAAAAAGGAAGTGTGACTCTTGCTTGAAATCAATCTCTGGACTGGAACAGAGTCCCTGTGGGCAAGGGCAGGGGAGAGGATGTGGTCTTAAAGCTAGAGTGGTCGACCTCGAAGCTGGAGAAATGGGTTTGAGTCTCGGCAGGGACGCTCAACATCCTGTGATTCTGGGAAAATCACTTAATCTCCCTGTGCCTCCCAAAATGAATGTGTCCGTCTGTAATGCACTGGCGCTCATGTAAAGTGCTCTGATACCTTCGGGTCAAGTCTATGCTATATAAAACTCTCTCTCAAAAAAAAAAAGGCAGCTGGCCTTTTACTAATCCACAAGGCCAAGAGGGTTCAGATTTTCTCCCGGATTACCCTTTTGTAGAACGCTTTTTCTAGGAAGAAGATTCTGGAAGATTCAGGGAACAAAGACCTCTGCATCTGTCTGAAGGTAAATCAGCAAGATCAGTGGTAACAGGACAGGGGAAAAACTGTTTGTTTACCTGAATTTGTGACCTGCATTTTTTGGAAGTGTGAAAACTTTTAGAACACTAGGGAAGAATTTACGGAAGAAGTTCTGAAAAGTTAGACTTACAAACTTTTCCATTTCAAGAGGACTGAGACAAGATGCAAAGACTACCCACCAGATGTACGACCTTGGTGTGTCCCACCTTGAGCATTTTTCTGTGAGAATCAAGGGTCAAGCAAGACCAGTAGCTATCTAATTTCATGTAACCGTACCCGTCTGCAGCTCCCAGCCTTGCACTGGTGACAAATTCCCACTTCTTAGTCAGAAGACAAGCTGTAAGAATGGCAATTGACACCAATGTGTGCGTGAAGATGAAGCATCTCCGGCGTCTATGATTTCAAGGGTTGTCCCATTCTGAGTTTTCATGAGCATGAGACAATCTTTGAACTGGAACTTTCAATTTATATACCTAACCCCTGTGGAGCATGGCTCAGCTACAGCTTACTGCCGTGCTCCTCCGGTGGATTTTGATATCTAGGCAATTGACAAAGTCAGAAACAAAAAGTCTTGACCAGGATGAACCGTTCAGCCTTGCCTGTCCCGACTTCATCGACAGACAGCCATAGAAGATGCATTGGACCTGGTCAACCGCAACCATTTGAATAATATTAGTACTTTGCTTTCTAAAAGTTTAACTTTTTATTCTTTCTATAATGCCTGATCCCAACATTCAATGTTAGTCCTTTTCGTGTTATTTTAATCATTAAGTTATAGCTTTTTGCCCTTAGGGTTTTGGGAATTTAAACCTATATATAAACTGTAATTTTTGTTTTCTTGTTGTTCTTATACAGCAGGTAATTTCTTTGAAGAAGGCCTTGCTTCTTGTGCTGAACTATGGAGGGTAAACCTGAGATTCCTCACAGTAATCTGTTTATTTCAATGCTCTAATTTGTTTAGATTTTGTGGGACCTTAGGCACAGCTTACCATATGATTGAGGCCTCTCGCCCCTCTAGTTTAACAATTAAGGGCCCGATTTAGATCTTGGCAGAAAGGGAACTCCGTCGCAATGGCGATGGAGTTCCCTCCACGCCAAATGTATGGTCTGCTCGCCTGATTTAAGTGTGAGCAGACCACAGTTTGATGATGACAGAGTCTACACCATTTCCGCTGTGGTCAAAGGTTTGGCTGCATGTCCACCTACCTAATTTAGATAGGCAGATATATAGCTGTATTTCAATGTCCAGAAATACCTGGCGGGAAGGGGCACTGAAAAGTTTAGGGATTTTCTTTTCGGAAAAAAAATACTTTGTAAGTTTGCTGTAGAGCCATACGGCAAAATTACAATGTATTGACAGTGGGTCGTGCCAATGCTAGATATATCTGCTGGACCTGCAGATATTTCTAAATTTGGAAAGTGGGGACTCTATCAGGGCAACAGAGTAATTTAACCCCATCTGACAAAATAAAAATTAGGGCCTACGTTTCCTAAACCACAACAGCCTGCTTTGCCTCACCTCGTACCCCTCACTTCTCCTTCCAGCAGATAAAAGATGTTGTTTATTTTGAGTCAGTGCCCCTCATTCCTCTCACTCCGCTCCCACCTTAGTTCACCATTCACAGCCATTTTCTCTGTTGAATGTTGATTTCCTTCATACTGTCTTCATATCTACCATGTTGACAATTTACCCGCTGTGATACAGACTGGCAACGTCGGGCTTTTGGCCTCCGTTATAACTACATGTTTTCAGTTTCATCTGGAGAAAGTAACATGATGACGGTAATTCTCCCCCTCGTGTTTCTCTTAGCTTCTTTTCATTTTCTATCCCTATCATTTCCCATGTTCCCACTCTGTGTGTTTTCCATTTCCCCGCCTGGGTTCCCCCACTGTCTCTTTTCATTCATTTCCCTATGGCGAAGAATCAGGAGCTTAAGAATATCTTTAAACCCAAAAGAGGAGGTGAATCAAGTCATGGAAGGGTGTTGAGAAAGACCCTTTAAATGGGGAAGAAGTAGAGACAAGGCAGATACAAAGAACCTTCACTCTTCCATGCATCCTCCCAAACCAGCAGCAGAACCTCTGCAGACTGAGCTCCTGGCATTAAATTGCTTATGAACAAACTGGAATTGGAGGACCAAACTTTGGAGGGGGAATTTCAACTTTGACATGTTTTAATAAGAAAGGAAAGTTAACTGAAAGAATAAGGAAGGGGAGTGTTAGACGTGGAATCTTTTGGCATGGGTTCCCCTCTCTTTTTGCTTCTGATCTCCTGTTTTTGACTGTGCTGAACTTCGATTTTTGTAGGTTTTAAGACTCTGCACACTTTACCACTGCTGGCCAGTGCTAAAGTGCACGTACTCTGTGTCTAAAATGTAATGGCATTTGGTTTCTCCATGATTGGCATATTTGATCTACTAGTAAGTCCCTCATACAGTGCACTACATGTGTCCTGGGCATGTAAACCAAATGCTACTAGTGGACCTGCCGCACTTATTGTGCCACCTACATGAGTAGCCCTCCAAACGTGTCTCAGGCCTGCCACTACAGAGCCTGTGTGCGCAGTTTTTAACTTTTGTGTTGACCTGGCAAGTACACCTACTTGCCGGGCCCCAACCTTCCCTTTTACTACTTATAAGTCACCCATAAGGTAGGCTCTAGGTAGCCCTGGGGGCCCAATGCTGTGTATTTAAAAGGTGGGACATGTGCTTTTAAGTTTGCATGTCCTGGTATTGAAAAAAATGCTAAATTCACTTTTCACTACAGCAACACCTATCTCTCCCATAGGTTAGAATTGGAGCTGCCCTGTAGCATTTTACACAGGTATCTTCCAATTGGGAGCTGATAGAAAATTAGAGTTTGGTGTCTCTGGACTCACAATTTAAAAACATATCTTTTAGAGAAGTTGGTTTTTAAATTACAGGTCTGAAAATGGCACTTTTAGAAAGTTGGCATTTTCTTACTTTAACCATTCGGTGCCTCTGCCTGTCCCTAGAACACACATCTGGGTTGGATGACAATTGGGCTTTGTGAATTCACTCTAGACAGTCACACACAAAGGGAGCTGAGGTGTGCCCTGCACATCCCCATGGCCCTTCACCAGGCTGATGGGTCTTCCTGAGCAAGAGGGGTGAGAGGAGTTGACACGTGCACCTGAGTAGGGCTGTGCCTGTCCCCACACAAAGAATTTCATACCTCCTGTAGTGTGTCTGAAGCCAGGGCCAAGAAGGGCAGGCTCTTGTGCACTACAAAGACCTTTCTTTGAAGTCTACCTACTCAAATGCCAAAATGGGTATAACTACTGGACCTCTGACACCATAATGAAAGAAACAGAAACACTTCTGGACTCAAGTCATTCTGCCAGGAAAAAGAGCTGTTGGACTGCCAGTAGGGACTGCCAATTTTCTGCTTGCTTTGCTGTGTTGGCCTGATGTCTGCTGCTTCTCGCCTGGAAGTGAGATTACTGGACTTTGCTCCCTGCATCCTGCTTTCTAAAGTTTCTCCAAGGGCTTGAGTTGCGCTTGCCCCCTGTTGGAAGTCTCAGGGCCATCAAAGACTTCACCTGCATTTTGCTACCAGCACCTGGGCTCTGTTGCTGTGAGTCCTGACCTGCCAAGTGGTGCCAAACCTAGTCCTGGACCCTTGGAGGCGATTTTGGTGCTGCAACCAAGAAACCGATGCGTCACTTCGGAACCGGCGTATCTCTGCGAAATCAACACATCGCCGCTTATTGCAACAAAGCCATGGTCCCCACTCGCTGAGTGCACAACGCAATGACCACGACTTACAACGCAAGCCCTAATGGTGCCGCTGGGCCTCCAAAGTACTGCCGCTGTGTGAGTCTTGAACATCACTTCACAGAAGTCCGTGACGCCCCTCTCTGACTCTGACCCAGAGCTTGTGGCCAGTGGTTCAAAATCAATGCTGTGGAATCGATGCACCGCACTGTGACATCGACACATCATCAACACCGCGTTGCCTTCAGGGTCCGAGGTCTCGTACCTGCAACCGACTCATCACCTCCCCTGTGCCCTGCATCAACCCCAGGCGTTAGCGGGTCAATGACCCTGCACTGCCTCCAGGAACCGACGCATCACTTTGCTACAGGGGCACCTCACCTCCTTTGTGCAATGCATCGTCCCCGAGAACCAACATTCCAACGGCCTGCATAGCAGTTAAGAAACCGACGCATCACCTGCCTTCGCGATGCCTCACCGTCTCTGCGCATCGCACCGTCTTTCACTTTGTCACGCATCCAAGGTACTGTACCGGGGTCCGTGCGACTCCTTTCGCCGGCCTGCGCTCCATAACCGTTGGACTGAACGCGTGGATTTGTCTCGGTCAAGCGTGACCAAATAGCCCCAGTTGGAGCTATTGTTTTCTAAACGCTATAACTGCATTTAATTTTGAAGGATTCATATCTTGACTTGTGTTATGTTGAATTTTTATAGTTCTGGTCTTGTTTTACTCAGATAAATATTGGCTATTTTTCTAAACTGGTGTGGAGTACTTTTGTGGTGTTTTCACTGTGTTGTTTTGTGTGTGTGTGCGTGGGTGTGTATGTGCACAAATACTTTACACATTGCCTCTTTAGTTTAGCCTGACTGCTCCGTGCCAAGTTACCCGAGGGTGAGCAAAGGTAAACTTAGTGTGTACTACACATACCCTGACTAGAGTCTGGGTCCCTACTTGGACAAGGGGCAAACCACTGACAAGTACAAGACCCCATTTCAAACATTGGTGATCAGCGGTTAGGATAGGACTTGTATTTGTGCATTACATACAGTAATTGGTGTACACTACTTCCATATTACAGACCATTATGTACTAGAATACTATTCTTCTTTTTCCTTTTTTGGCAACCTTTTGAGTTTTTGCAATTAATGTCTCTGTCTGGGGAGCCATCAGCTGTACCAGATTAGGAGCAGGAGAGGTTGGAAACCTTTACGGTGCCTCAGCTCATAAAGTTCTGCAGGGATTTCAAGTTTTCTTTTAAAGGCCTCACTAAAAAGGAGGAGCTGCAAAAGGCTCTGAGGGCCTGGTCAGCAGCCAGCGATGCAGCTGGTCACCATGTGGATGAGAATGTTGTTGTGGAGGAAGTGGAACCAAGCTTGCATCTGGAATGGCTGGAGGAGCCAGCATTGCCTGTGGGGTGAGGTGGGAGGGCAGCCTGAGTAGTGGAAGAGCTCCCTCCAAAGCTAGCAGTATTGTTACATCTAAAAGCCTGTTCGCAGCAGAGTTGAGAGATAGGTGGGAAGAAAGCAAGCTCCAGTTGGAGCTGGCAAAGCTCAATGTGGATGGTGAAATGTAGAAACTGGCTGTGGAGGAAAGGAAGATGCATTTAGCTCAAGAACTGAGCTTGAAGGAGCTGGATTTGAAAGCAAAGTCCAGCATAGATAGTGGCAGTGTTTCAGCAGTACACTCAGAAGGAAAGGTACACATATACAAAAGTCTGGTACCTAATTATGGAGTGGGAGACAACATAGATTGGTGGTTTGAGGCCTATGAGATTGCATTGCAAATGCACAGGATTACAGAGAGGCACTGGGGTGCAGGTTTATGGAAGTATTTCACAGGGGAGGGGAGTGACACCTTATTGGCCCTGGGAGTCGAGGACCAGACAAGGTATCCCACCACGAAGGAAGCCCTTGTCAGGAGATATATTCTGACCTCAGAAAACTACAGAAAAAGCTTAAGAAATATGTAAAATTTGGTCCTCAGTCTTGGGTAGAGTGTGTTGATTCTTTCTGCAGAGCACTGGTTTGCTGGGTGGAGGACAGTGACTTAACAGACTATCGGGGCTGTACAATTCGATTGCATGGGAGCACATGTTTAGTCTTTGTTTTCCAGAGCTGCACCAGCCCTTGGTTGATAGTAAGCTGACTAACCCCAGGAAGCTTGATAAGGAGCCGGACCTCTAGCTCAGCACCAGGGTCCACAAGGAGCTGTATGTGGTAGACTCCACCAAGGGTGGGCAGGGTCCCCAACAGAAGCGTGGGACAAAAGTAAAAGTAAGGAGTACTTGAAAGGGCCCCAAACTAGTTCCCAGGGTAAGGATTACCAACCCCCTGTTGAGAAGAAGAGTTGGTTCCCTTCAGGAAAGCCTACAGTGAAAGGACCCCTGAAGCAGTTCGCCTGTAATCAGGAAGGGCACTTCAAGGGGCATCCCAAGTGTCCCAAGCGGGCACAGCCCCCCACCGGTGGATAATCATTGGGGATGGCGAGTGTAGCGCTTGGGGAGGACTTGGTCCCAGCTAGTGGTGGGGCGCCAGCAGAGATTACCCTAGTTTCCCTTGATGACAGCAAAATGGTCCAGTGAACCCTCATGCCTGACAACACTAGGAAGTACAAGCAGTGGGTGACCATCAATGTGAGGAGGGTGGAGGCCCTAAGAGACACAGAAGTCAGCATTACAACCGTCCGGTGTCATCAGGTGTCTTCAGAGCAGGTAGTCCCTAATGTGGTCCACCAAGTAGTTGCTGTAGACAACAGTGAGCACCAATGTTTGGTGGCTCTGGATCCCTTTGAATGAGGGGGGTCTCAGGTTCCTTAAGGGTAGCTGTGAGTCCATCCATCCCTGTGGATTGTCTGCTGGGCAATGACCTGGAGCATACTGCCTGGAAGGAGATGGTAGCACTTGGAGATGTTGGGATTTCCTGAGCGGGTGTGCCTGACCACACGGTCCATGGCAGCACGTGAGAGTGGTCAGAAGGACGTGGATCCTGAAAGAGTGACCCTGGTCTCTACTGGGAAGAAAAAGGGCAAGGAGCATTGGAAATCTGCCCCTGAACTTCCCACAGTCTGGGAGGAGGCTGAACCTGAGGAAACAAAAGGGGAAGAAGTGGCCAAACTAGGGAACCTGCCTGAGCTATTCCAGAGGCAGCAGGACGGAGGTCCCTCCAGGGAGGAGTTCTGCACATCGCTGAAGGAGTGCCCTACTCTTTTGTGTCTTCGGAAGCAGGCCCAGGCAGCTGGTGACACCTCTGGAACTCACCTGATTTATTGGGAGAATGGTCTCTTCTATAGTGAGCCTAAGGTTGCTGAGCCTGGGGCAGCCTGTGTGCTGGTGATAACCCAGCGTTTCAGAGCCTTCCTACTGGGTCTGGCTCATGATGTGCCTCTGGCAGGTCATTTGGGGCAAGACAAGACCTTTGACAGGCTTGTCACCCACTTTTATTGGCCCCCACTAAGGAAGGCCTCAGATACCTTCTGCAGGTACTGTCCTACCTGACAGATAAGTAGCAAGACAGGGGGGAGATGCAAGGCTCCCCTACAACTGTTTCCTGTTGTGAGTACCCTTTGTGAGAAGGTGAGAATTGACATTGTGGGGCCTCTGGATCCCAAGACAGCAATGAGCAACCGGTTCGTCCTGGTCTTGGTGGACCATGCCACCCGGGTCGCGGAAGCTTTCCCTCTGAGGACTGTGACTGTGCCCAGTTTGGCCAATGCACTTATGGGGATCTTTACCCATGTGGGTATCTGAATGCGGTACCAACTTCATGTCTTTGTACATGAAAGCAATGTGGTAGGCGAGTGAAGTTACCTATAAGTCCTCCACGCCTTATCACCCCCAGACCAATGGGTTGGTTGAAAGGTTCAACCACAACCTGAAAGGCATTATTATGGTTGTCTCAGAGCCCATGAGGCGTAAGTAGGAGGTCCTCTTACCATGCCTTTGTTTGCTTACAAGGAGGTACTGCAGAAGGTGGTAGGCTTCAGCCCTTTTGAAATTCTGTATGGGCACCCTGTGAGAGGACCTCTCAGTTTGGTAAAGGAGGGCTGGGAAGAGGCTCTCAAGAAGCCATCCCAGGATGCATTCAGTTACATACTGGCCTTCAGAAACCAGACAGCTCACTTCCAGAAACTCACCCAGGAGACTCTGGAGGCTAGCCTGGAGGACATGAAACATTGGTACAACCAGAATACCACTCTGGTTGAGTTTCAGCCTGGTCAAAAGGTGTGGGTGATGGCACCAGTAGAGCCCAGTGCCCTACAAGACCGCTGGTCTGGCCAATTTGAGGTGAAGGAGCGCAATAGTGACGTCACTTACCTGGTGGACTTGCAGACTCCTAGGATCCCCTGAGGGTCCTACACGGGAACCGCCTCAAACCACATTTTGAGAGGTCTGAGTTGACCATGCTGTTGGTCACGAATGAAGGGGTGGAAGAGGAGAGTGAACCTCTTCCCGACCTTCTGTCATCCAAAGAGCAGAATGCATCAGTAGAGGGTGTGATCCTCTCCCCTACTCTGACCCTAGAACAGCAGAGAGACTGTCGCCAGCTCCTGGGTCAGTTTGCTCCTCTGTTCTCTCTCATCTTTGGAGTCACCCACAATATTGACACTGGGGACAGCCTGCATGTTAAGCTCAAGTCTTACAGGTTGTCTGACAGATTGAGGAACAACATCAAGAAGGAAGTCTCTAAGATGCTGGAGTTAGGGGTCATTGAGCCCTCCAACAGCCCTTGGTCCAGTCCTGTGGTTCTGGTCCCCAAGGCGGCTCCACCTGTTGTCACACCTGAACTCTGGTTCTGTGTTGACTACCGTGGGCTCAATGCGGTCACGAAGACTGATGCACACCCCATCCCCAGAGCTGATGAGCTCATTGATCGGCTTGGAGCTGCCAAGTTCCTCAGCACATTTTACTTAACGTCTGGGTACTGGCATATTGCCTTGACAGGGGGGGCACAAGAGAGGCCAGCGTTCTCAATGCCAGAAGGGCACTTCCAGTTCCGTGACATGCCTTTTGGGTTGAAGAACACCCCTGCCACCTTCCAGAGGTTGGTCAACCAACACTTCCCCCACCCCCTCTCCCACTAGCCCATGCCTACATAACTCCCTCACTCGACAGCGGGCTTGCCCACTTTCCAACAGGAACTCATTCAACCTTCCTTCCCCTAACCTCCCTTACATCGCCCACTCGCCTTGCGCGCCCGTACATCAGAGAGGGAACTCTCCATTAGTGGATTTCCCCCACCCCTCCTGTTCTCCTGCCCTGATCTCCCCTCCGCCCTCCCCACTGACCAACCCTCCTCCTCCCCTCCATGTGACCCATAATCCACATTCAGATCCTGCTTCTAAGCTCAAGAAAATAAACCTTGAACTGCTAACTCTCAAAACTGTCATCCAAAAACTCATTAAGACCACCCGCATATGATCCACCCGAAACCCCCTACCCAGAATTCGAATACCACTCCCTACCCTAACGCCCCGTCTAGACCTGCCAGATCCAAAAATCCATATTCAGATCTTGATATTCTCTCCCTCCTCCTTGAGTACACCTCTCCATACTCTGAACCTGATATTCTCTCCCTCCTCCTTGAGTACACCTCTACTCTTTCGGTCATCTCAGTCCCTGCTAGATCCTCACAAACAGCTCCACTAAATGTCCATAACTCGACATTCCCTCATCATGGTAATGCGGAACCTATCTAAAGCATCACGCCCAACCCCCATAGAATGCCCAGACTCAACGCCAATTCCATAAACATCAATAACCTCATGCGGATCCCCACTACACAACCCACGCTTACAGACACCTTGCACAAATCACACCTGAAAAGCATGTTACTTAACTGCAGATCAGCAGTGAAACATGCCACTGACCTTGCTGATCTCATCCTTGCCCAAGATCTGGACCTCCTTATCCTCACAGAAACATGGCTCAACGACTCCTCTGGCCCTATCCTTGACCTATTAGTCCCTCCCAGTCACAACATTATCAGACTCGACCGAGTTAAGAAAACGGGAGGTGGCATAGCCTGTATCTTCCGCAACTCTCTCATAGCAAAACAGTCCCCTTCAGCTAATCTCTCATCCTGTGAATACCTATGCATAGATATCACTAGTTCACATAGACCCTTATGCAGCCTTCCCATCTTCTACCACCCCCCCAGGTGATAACCTCCATCTAATTGAACAAATTATGGAAACCATCTCCTCCAACATGGGTCAACACTGCCCCCAGATCTTCCTTGGTGACTTCAATCTCCACTGGAATGACCCACACGATCAGGCGGTTACAACCCTCAAAAACTTCCTATCCGCCCTATCTCTGACCCAATTCTGCGACAGCCCCACACACAACTTAGGCTCGACAGTGGATCTCATCATCTCCAACCCCAACTCCATTCATCTCCCCTGTGACTGGTCTGACCATCATTATATCAACTTCCTGATACTTGAAAGTTGGAACCACAAAAGTGCACAACCACTGAAACTAAAACACTGGAAAAGATCGCTCCATAACACAAGCGTTAATGAGCTCATAGAGCGATGCAATTTTTCCCTTCCGCCGCCTGCAAACATGAACGGCGTTCACGACCTTACCGATCACTATGACAACGCCATGCTATCTGCCTTGAATGATACGGCCCCCCTTCAACTAAAAAGAATCCCCATAAAAGACTCCAAACCTTGGTTCAATGACAGACTAAATGCGGACAGACGCAGTCTAAGACTAGCTGAACGCAAGTGGAGATCCACTCCCTCCACTGATCTTCTAAACACTCTAAGATTCAAAAGAAGTAGATACACCAAACTCATTAGAACGGCGAAAGCCAACTTCTTCAAATACCAACTTGACAAAGCCAAAAATCGCCCGAAACGACTTTTTGAGCTCATTAAATCACAATCCAACAACACCTCTACCCAAGCTCAGCACCTCGCTCGCCCGCAACCAAACTGCGATGCGGTTGCTGAATTCTTCCTCGAAAAGACGAACAAAATTGAATCAGATCTAAGGTCTGCTGCACTCATTCTCTCGCCCTCTCCTGAGTCCTCTGTCTCCACACCCCTGCCCTCGCCTCATGGTCTCTCCCTCAAAAACAATGCTTCATGGAGTCAATTCACTCCCCTCAATGACATTACCATCCTCAATATTCTCTCGACCCTTAAACCCTCAAATCACTTCAATTACCCCCTCCCCCGAACTTCTTTAAAGAAATGAGAGGTTCACTAGCACCGCTCTGGTCCAAGATCATCAACGCCTCACTTCTTCAAGGTGAGATCCCGGACTGCTTGAAGGCGGGCCTAGTGATCCCTATTCTCAAAAAACCCTCGGCTGACCCTGTTGACCTGAACAACTACAGCCCAATCACAAACATACCCACCCTGGCAAAACGTCTGGAGAAATGTGTTCATGAACAACTATGCAAACACATTGAGCAATTCCAGCTTCTCGACCTATTCCAATCGGGCTTCCGCACTGGCCACAGCACCGAAACGGCCATCACTCACATAGTGGACGACGCTCTCACTTTACTTGACCAAAATGAAGCCTGCCTTTTAATTCTGCTCGATCTCTCATCTGCTTTTGATACTGTCAAACATGACAATCTACTCTACCTCTTGGAACGCAGGATGGGGCTCTCAGGCACGGTCCTTAAATGGTTTTCCTCTTTCCTCAACAACAGAACACAAAGAGTTAAATCCAACCAGTCTCTCTCCAACCCTAGTTCCTGCACACTGGGTGTCCCCCAAGGATCCTCACTCTCCCCACACTCTTTAACCTTTTCCTGGAACCATTGACTGTAATTCTTAAAGCCTCCAACATCCAATATCACATGTATGCGGACGACACCCAACTCTACATGAAAATCTCCTCCCCCGAAGACATCAAATCTCTCAACGGTACCCTGCTCAAAACCCTCAACTAGCTAACCTCCAACCATCTCAAATTAAACGCCCTCAAGACGGAATTCCTCCTCATTGCACCTGCTAGGCAAACCCCCACTGTGGTGAAATTTCTCGGTAACCTCACCGCCCTCAACTGCACACCTCACATCATTGACTCCACTAAATCACTGGGAGTTGTGCTAGACAAAAACCTTAACATGCAAGACCACATCAGATCATCGACCAAAGGAGCGAACTGCCAACTTTGCATCCTAAGAAAACTCAAACCCTACCTTCCCCATGATGACTTTAAAGTGGCGGTGCAAGCACTTGTCATCTCTAGACTAGAATACGGCAGTGCGACTCTTTGCGGACTGCCGAAACTCAGTTTAGCCCCTATCAGAGCATCTCTGAATGCTGCTACTAGACTCATCACGGGTTCTAAGAAGTCCAACCACATTTCGCCGGACCTGAAATCGCTCAATTGGCTTCCCTCTGAAGCAAGGATCCAACTAAAGATCGCTAGTATGGCCCATAGAGCACTACACTTCAACACCCCACTCTACCTGACAAACAAGCTGGAACTTTCTGGTGGCTCCAGGTCCACAAGGAGCACCGGCACACTCCTGCTCAAGCCTAAGAAATTTAATAAGCTTAAAACCTACAATCGTACATTCTCTGGCATCGCCCCGAGAATCTGGCACTCCCTTCCAATGGAAACAAGACTGATTCCCTCTACACTTGCCTTCAAAAGGGAAGTTAAAGCTCTACTAATGAACAATGCGTTGAACTAGATGCTGTGCTCCTCTTGCCTCTAACTTACTGTATACATTTCATTTGTTGCGACCCATTGTCGCCTGTCATACTGTCTTGTTTGATCTTGATGTATATTGCCCTACTTGTCGTTCTCATCCAACCTGCCTCCTATGTCCACCTTAATTTCATTTTGCCCCTGTTGTATATTGTCCCACTGTTACCCTGATTTTTCTCCCCTTGCTGTTTTCCATTGTCTACCTAAACCGTGTGTAAAGCGCTCTGATACCCACCTGGGTCATGTTCGCGCTATACAAAACCTTAAATAAATAAATAAACCATGTTCTGGCTGGGTTGGAGAACTTCAGTGCTGCCTACCTAGACGACATTGCGGTCTTAAGTTCCAGTTAGGAGGACCATTTGCACCACCTAGTGGAAGTGTTGAGGGCACTGTAGAGCACAGGCCTCACTATCAAGGCCAGTAAGTGCCAAATAGGGCAAGGCTCGGTGGTTTACTTAGGACACCAAGTAGAGGGTGGCAAGGTGCAGTCCCTGCAGTCATTCTGGATTAGGCACCCCCCAAGACCCACACACAGGTGAGAGCCTTCTTAGGTCTCACCGATTACTACAGGAGATTCCTCAAGGGATACAGCACCATTGTTGCCCCCTTGACAGAGGTGACTTCCAAGAAGCAGCCTCATCAGGTGATGTGGACAGAGGCATGCCAGACCAGTTTTGACACCCTGAAGGAAGCCAAGTGCTCAAGGCTCCTGATTTCTCCAAGAAACTTGTGGTGCAGACTGATGCCTCAGAGCATGGCGTGGGGGCCGTGCTCTCACAGCTAAACAAGGAGGGCTTAGATCGACTGGTAGCCTTTGTTGCACTAGGCCCTTTTTGGCTAAAGTTCCCTAAACTTTTTGCCTTCCCCCTAGACCTTTTTTCTGACATGGTGTTGCCAACTTAGATGCTTTGGGCACTTTGCCACTGCTGATCAGTGTCAAAGTGCAAGTGCTCCCTGTGTAAAGTGTAATGGTAATTGGTTGTCCATAATTGGTATGTTTGCCTTACTAGTAAAGTCCCTAGTAAAGTGCACTATGTGTGCCAGGGCTGGTAATGCAAATGCTACTATTGGGCCTGCAGCACTAATTGTGCCACCCACTCCAGTAGCCTTAAAGAGAGATCTCAGGCCTGCCACTGCAGTGCCTGCGCGCAGTTTGCTAAACTGCCATGTTGTCCTGACAAGTGCACCCACTTGCCAGGCCTTACCCTTCCCTTTTTATGCACATCAGACACCCCTATGGTATGCCCAAGGTGCCCCCTGGGCAGGGTGCGTTGTATGTGAAAGGTAGGACATGTACTGAGGTGTGTACCATGTCCTAACAGTGAAATACTCTCCATTTCGTTTTTCACTGTTGCAAGGCCATCTTGCCCATAGGACAGAATGGGGGAGGCTGTGTAATATGTTTCCAGCCTATCTTCCCATAGGGTTACGATGGAGAGGTGAAGTTTAGTGTGCCTGAATTCACAATTTAATAACACATCTTTTTCTGAAGGTGGTTTTTACATTGTGTGTTTAGAAACCACACTTTTAGAAGTGGCTGTTTTTTTTGTTCTAACAATTCTGTGTGTCTCTGCCTGGTTGTGGATTGACTGTGATAGGATCTGGGAAATGTCCTGACCCAGGGGAGGAGGTGAGACAGCAACAGGCTGACCTGCAGCTGGAGTGTAGGGGAGAGGAGTAGCCCCTGGAGGTGAAGAGGCCTGGGCTGCCGCCATAAAACAATGGCTCCATCTCCTGCTGAGTGATTGAAGAGCGAGACCCCCACTATCAAAGGAAGAAGGTGTCACTGGCAGGGAGACACCCAGAACTGGTTTAGACAGGGGTCAGTGCCCCCCTGAACACAAAGACTTCAAAGACATTTAGGGGTATAACTATGAGAGCTGAAACCCCTGAACGTTGGACTGATCAAGACTGAAAAGGATTGAAACTACTTCGTGGTCAAGAGGAACCTCTGCCAAGGAAGAAACAGCTGAAGAGACTGAAGGAAAGGACTGACCCTTGCTGTGTGTTCTGGGGCTGGCCTGCAGTTTGCTGATTTAACCAAGGAGAGGCTAAGGGACTTTGCTGTGTCCCCCTGCTTGAGAGGACTTTGCTGTGTGCTGTGTCCTGAAGTAACTTGTCCCCAAGGGCCCGAGGAGAGCTGGCTCCCTGTTGTGGAAACTCAGGAACATAAAAGTTTCCAGGTGGGTCTCAGCGACGCTGTGTGCGTGTGCTTTGTGCAGCCTGAGACCTGTGTAAGAACTGTGCCGTGATCGTGTGCACCAGGAGTCCAAGTGAGTCTCAGCGACGCTGTGTGCGTGTGCTTCATGCAGCCTGAGACCTGCGTAAGAACTGTGCCGTGATCGTGTGCACCCGGAGTCCAAGTGAGTCTCAGCGACGCTGTGTGCGTGTGCTTCGTGCAGCCTGAGACCTTCGTGAGGATTGCCCTGTGATCGTGTGCACCCGGAGTCCAAGTGAGTCTCAGCGACGCTGTGTGTGTGTGCTTCGTGCAGCCTGAGACCTTCGTGAGGATTGCCCTGCGATCGTGTGCACCCGGAGTCCAAGTGAGTCTCAGCGACACTGTGTGCGTGTGCTTCGTGCAGCCTGAGACCTGCGTAAGAACTGCCCTGTGATCGTGTGCACCCGGAGTCCAAGTGAGTCTCAGCTACGCTGTGTGCGTGTGCTTCGTGCAGCCTGAGACCTTCGTGAGGATTGCCCTGTGATCGTGTGCACCCAGAGTCCAAGTGAGTCTCAGCGACGCTGTGTGCGTGTGCTTCGTGAAGCCTGAGACCTGCAGGAGGATTGCCCTGTGATCGTCTGCACCCGGAGTCCAAGTGAGTCTCAGCGACGCTGTGTGCGTGTGCTTCGTGCAGCCTGAGACCTTCGTGAGAATTGCCCTGTGATTGTGTGCACCCGGAGTTCAAGTGAGTCTCAGCGATGCTGTGTGCATGTGCCCTGTTGCAGCCTGAGACCTTCGTGAGAATTGTCCCATGACGGTGTGTCCCGGAGCAGTCTTGTTCTCTGCGTCGATCGAGCAGCGTGACCAGAGCTGCTGCGATCGTCATTGCCATCGGCCCGGACCGTCATCCCCAGAGGAGCTGTGCCGCCGGCCCGAGCCTGCCTTTGCCAAAGAGAGACCTCGAACCATCATCGTCGGGGGTCCGAGATCCACTGCCCAAGATCAACGAAGTCGCACCGGAGGCCCAAGTCACGAGGAGAGGAGAGTGAGATCGCACCCCCCAGGTAACGCTCAGCGAGCGTGCGTGTGTCGCCGCCTGGGGCGTGGTGCGGGCTCCGAGAGAAACACTCTCGGCCTTTCCCATCTTTGCAGCGTGAGCCTCCGCTCAAGACCGTATCGCGGCCCGTACTTGCCGAGGAGTGGCAGTACCGGGGCCGGAGTGTGGAGCAGCACTTGTTTTCCATCATAACAGTGTTGGGGGCATGTTTTGGCAGTAGCTGACTGCGAGTCAGTAAGAGTGGCATAGAGACCGTGCAGAGCACCGCGATCAGTGCTGAAGTATCTTATTTTTGCATTACGAACTGCCTGATTGTTGCATTACGAAGTGCCCTATTTTTGCATTACGGACTGCCTGATTGTTGCACTACGAAGTGCCCTATTTATGCATTATGAACTGCCTGATTGTTGCATTATGAAGTGCCTTATTTTTTGCATTACGAACTGCCTGATTGTTGCATTACGAATTGCATTATTGTCGCATTACGAACTGCCTGATTGGTGCATTACGAATTGCCTGATTCTTGCATTACGAACTGCATAGCATTGCATTAGGATTGCATTAGATCATTGAGAATTGCTCATTAATACTGCAAGAACCTACCAGTGCTTGCTGGCCTAATAACCAGCAAGGTGAAATATTACAAATACGCATATGTTGGATTTTTATCGTGTGGTCTCATCGTATATCTGTTTTTTTCTTATAAACTTATACTTGATATTTTATGAAACTCGTGTGCAGTCCATTTGTGGTGTTATCACTGTGTCACTGAGAGCGTGGATGCAAATACTTTACACATTTGCCTTGGAGATAAGCCTGGCTGCTCGTACCAAGCTACCAGGGGGTGAGCAGGGGTTATCTAGAGGTGTGTCCCTCCTTACCCTGACGTAGAAGCAAGGGTCCCTATTTGGACTAAGGTACATACCTCAGCCAACTAGAGACACCCAGGTCTAACAGCCTTCATTAGTAGAAGGCTACTTCCCAGGAAACAGAGGTGGAGCACAATAGAAAGGGAAGCTTTTGCTGAGCTCTGGGTGCTGAAGAAGCTAAGACCCCACTTGTTTGGGACTCACATCCAGGTTCAGATGGACTACAGGCCCCTCAGATGGTTAATGCAGATGAGGAGAATCCTAAACTGTTGAGGCGGTCCATCTCCCTACAGGGAATGGACTTTACAGTGGAAAACCGTCGTGGAACAGAACACCCCAATGCTGATGATCTTTCCAGGTTTTTCCACCTTAGTGATGCGAACCCCGAAGAAGTTGAGTAGTTATTCCCACTTTCTGCTAGGGTGGACACGTGTTAGACCTGGCATCTTTTGGTGTGGTTTCCCCTGTCTTTTTGCTTGTGACCTCCTGTTTTTGACTGTGTACTGAACTTCATTTTCTCTGGTTTTAGGACTCTGGGCACTTTACCACTGCTGACCAATGCTAAAGTGCATGTGGTCTGTGTCTAAAATGTAATGGCATTTGTTTTCTCCATGATTGGCATATTTGATTTGCTAGTAAGTCCCTTGTACAGTGCACTATGTGTGCCCAGGGCCTGTAAACCAAATGCTACTAGTGGGCCTGCCTCACTGATTGTGTCACCCACATGAGTAGCCCTCCAAATGTGTCTCAGGCCTGCCATCGCAGAGTCTGTGTGCGCAGTTTATAACTGCTATATCGACCTGGGAAGTACACCTACTTGCCAGGCCCGAATCTTCCATTTTGCTACATGGAAGGCACCCCTAAGCTAGGCCCTAGGTAGCCCTCTGGGGCTGGGTGCTGTGTATTTAAAAGGTGGGACATGTGCTATTAAGTTTACATGTCCTGGTAGTGAAAAACCGCTAAATATGCTTTTCACTACAGCAAGGCCTATCTCTCCCATAGGATAGCATTGGAGCTGCCCTGTAGCATTTTACACAAGTATCTTCCAATTGGAAGCAGATAGATAATTGGAGTGTAGGGTCTCAAAAATCACAATTTAAAAGTACATCTTTTGGTGAATTTGGTTTTTAAATTGTGTGTTTGAAAATGCCACTTTTAGAAAGTGGGCATTTTGTTTCTTAACCATTCTGTGCCTCTGCCTGTCTGTGGAATACATGTCTGGGTTGGCTAACAGTTGGGCTCTTGTGCATTCACTCTAGACAGTCACATAAAGGGAACTGAGGTGTGCTTGCATATCCTGATGGGCCACCACCAGACTGATTCAGGCTGTGCCTGTCCTCACACAAAGCTGTCTCCACCCCCTGTAGTGGGCCTGGAGCCAGGTCAGATAAAGGCAGGGTCTTGAGCACTACAAAGACTTTCCTTTGAGGTTTGCCTACTTCAAAGGCAGAAAGGGGTATAAGTATTAGACCTCGGACACCTTCTGAACAGAGGATATTCTGCCAGGAAGAAGAGCTGGATGCTGTAGGGGGGGGTGCCACGCTGCCTGGTGCATTGTCGTGCTGGCTTGCTGCTTGCTGCTTATGTCCTGGAAGTGAAAGGACTGGACTTTGCTTTCTTTGTCCTGCTTCCAAGGTTCTCCAAGGGCTTGTGTGTGCTTGCCTCCTGTTAAGAAGTCTCAGGGCCATCAAAGACTTCACCTGCCAGTGCTTGGGCTCTTCTTCTGACAATCCTGACTTACCAAGTGGTGCCAAATCCATTTCCTGGGCCCTTGGAAATGTAACTTTGTGATCTTAAGGAGAAAATACACGGATCGACTCCCAGCACCTGTTTTCTCGACGCACCACTGTAAAAGATCAACGCATCGCCACTGCCTGCCCCGAAGCATTCTTCTGCTCAGTATGGAACCGGCTCATCACCTCCCCTGCCAGTAAGGAACCGATGCATCACCTCCCCTGCCAGTAAGGAAACAACGCATCACCTCCCCTGTGTAGTAAGGAACCAACGCACTGCTTTGCTTTTCCGGCACCTCATCTCACCTCGCCCGTGCCTTGCACCATCTTTGATTTTTGACGCATCTAAGGTAGTTTGTGCTAAAACAAATGCATCCACTGATTTCTATGGGTTAAACTTGCTTAATCTTTTAAAATTTATAATTTGACTTGTGTATGTTGACTTTCTGTCATTTTGTTTTTCTTTTATTCAGATACATATTGACTATTATTCTAAACTGGTGTGGGCTCCTTTTGTAGTGTTTTCACTGTGTTACTACTGAGTGTGTGTGTACAAATACTTTACACATTGCCTCTGAGATAAGCCTGACTGCTCATGCCACTCTACCAAGGGGGTGAGCAGGGGTTATGTTAGCTATGTGACTCTCTTAACCTGACTAGAGTGAAAGTCCCTACAGGGTGCAAACTACTGCCAACTAGAGAACCCCTTTCTAACAACTACCACTACCAACATAAGCACCACTACCATGATGATCTTGTGTATTTGTGAGTGTATGAACATTATGTATTTGACAGTGTTGTGTGTGTGTAATAGAAAATGCGTTGGGGGGCATGTGTATGAGAGACATTTTGTGTTTGCTGTGTATAATGAAAAGGCCAGGCCTATTGGCTTTTCCAATTCCTGTTTATTCTGCCCTTATTGCTGATCCTGCTGTGTTGGTCAAGTTCTGACTGTTACTTTTAGTTACATCTCCAAATGAAGTTTCTTGTATGATCCTTTTTATTATTGTTTGGTCATTGTACAGAATTGATGTTGGTTTCAACCGTGGATGGCCTATTCTGCTGTGCTGACGCTAACATACCTGTGGCCCTGGTCCTTTAAGACATGTTGGCTGCATTCGATATAGTAGGTCACCAAATACTTTTGGAAAGACTCTCTGACTTTGGTGGTCAAAGACCTTGCTTTGTCTTGGCTCACTGACTACCTGTCAAATAGATCTTTCCCAGTAATACTTCTGCCATATTTGTTATCCAGTAGACCATGTCCATATTTGTGTTCTGCAAGGCTTGATTCTGTTGTACTCTTCTTTAACCTGCAAATGACCTATTTAGCCCACCTTGTTCAGTCTTGAGGGTGTGATATATTCCTCTACAATGACAACATGCAAATTGTCGCCAAAAATATGGAAGATGCTCATGCTGTGACAAAGCACCTCTGTGATTGTTTATCTGAAGTAGATAAGTGGATGACTCACAACCATCTGAAATTAAATGAGGAAAGAACCAGTAGACTCTGTTCTCTGAAGCCAGCTGTGTCCTGGCATCTTCCTTTTGGCCCCCGTGTCTGGATCCTAAACCGACCCAAGTCCCAGTTGTGAAAATCTTAGTCGTTCAAGCTTGACTCAGCTCCAGCGATCAACACTGTTATTAAATCTTGTTCTTTTTCAATAGTTCTCTTTGAAACAAGTCATTCAGTTTTTCTTTTTCTCACAATATTGAACTCATTAATGCTTTTGTGTCTTCAAAACTGGATTACTGTAATGTGATGTTTAGACTTAAATGACCCCAAAGTCAGAAAGTCTTTGCAATAGTATTTGGTACTAACTGTGTCAAATGCAGCTGACATGTCCAAAAGGACCACAGTGTCTGATTTCACAGTGTGCTCTGTACTAGGTGACCCCCAAAGTTGTACATGTGAGTTTATACACTGCTCTGTCCGTCATACAAACCAGGTTTATTGAATTACCCCTGCATCTGGCCAAGAGTTGCATAGCCTGTCACTGGATGTATATATAACTAAGGGGTATGACCCTTCATGTGCTGCTGGAGATTTAGTTGGTTAAATCTAGAGAGAGTAAAAGGTCCCTCAGTCAACTAAAACTGCTACTCTATTTATTCCTAGAAATCAAGACACTTGGACAATTTATGCTTGTAGATAAGACCTTATCACAGAGCGCATTTCCACTGAACCAGTGTAAACAATCCAAGATGGCCGCCATCATCTTCAAACCCTGTGAATGTGGGAGGACTCCTGTTAACTCTGGCCTATTTGAGCAAAATAGCTTAGTTATTACAGCCTCCACTAGTGTGAAACTTTTTTCTAGGGCATGCAGACATTCAAACCAAACTGCCAGCCTGTCTGCCCTGCACAGGCGGGCCTTCAGCACTGCATCCCTCCCCTTTTCTGAAGCTCAGTGGTAAGCCTGGCCCCCGATGCAAAATTCCAAATGAAACATTAAAGGTCCATCAATTTTAAATTTAAAGGACCCATTAGGGGGAACCCTCAGCCTATAACACTTGTTAGCTTTGCAAGCTGAAATCACTTGGTTCTGCTAAGAGTTATTGAATACGTATGGAGGATTCGTTTTTTCACAGGAGCAAATTTTCTAGATTTGTTACTGTTTCTCATTGTGGGTGGACAGTGATGCAATAGAGGTCTTCATCCGGACTGTGATCCTTAGATACCTGGAGTACCGGCACCTTTGTGTAGATGTCCACAGGCCATTAGAGGCAGGTCCCTATGTCTGTTCCCCGTTTGTGGGATTTGTTTGAAGATATTTTAAGAGTGATTCATTGCCAGAACAGAATCAAACAAAGACATCTGTTGCCTTTTTATCCAGGCGGCTGCTGCAGCTAAAGTAGTGTGAGTATGTCTTTCTGCTGGCTGTCTGGATGCAAACAAAAATATAGGACACGACAATGCTCACCTTAGGCCTACAAGATGACTGAGGGTCCTTCATAAGATGTTTGATGGTTCTTTGCATTTGAAATGTTGTGCATTTGATGTTTCTTTTGTAATCTTGCCATTTTAATTGCTCAGATTTCAGAGATTTTTTGTTTAACAACACATGGCGACCTATGTTGCTGTAGGCAGCACACAGGCACGTTCGTAGCCTACTTTCCTCCAGCAACCAGTGTCTCTTCAGGAGCACACTACCTTGAATCAGGTGAGATATCTAATCAGCAGCTCGTTTGCAAAGAAGCCCCTTTCAATACAATTTTATTTTCTTGTTTGTGTGCAGCCTGTTAATTGATGCAGCGTTTTCAAGTTCTGGCATGATTTATTTTCTATGCATAGCTTAACCAAATACCCGGGATTATCACCGATGGTAAACATCTTAAAACGTTAACTTTCTTTAACTAAACTTTGAAACGATGCAGCCCCCTTTACAGTTCACATTTTACTTCATCTTGCATTCCCTATAAGTATTTGTTATTTTTCCAGACGTTGATTGTACTTTGTATTTTTTTATGCAACATGTGACCGTTGTATATTTGCAACATATGACTCTTGTATAGGGCATTTTGTCAACTGGGTCGCCTCCAAGTGTCAGGGTAAATACTAGTTGTGGACTGGTGTTCACGACTGGGCAGGTGTGATAGCAGTGGAGGTGTGGCTGAATGCAGTGTGAGTTTAGCACACGGCCTGCCAGTGGGCCATAAAGTTGGTCAAACTTCATGCACATCCAGCCCTTAGCCTCTACAGAGCTCACTGAGCGATGGAGACATATGGGCTACTTCTGACTATGATTATATGGGATTATATGACGGAAGTGTACAGCTGTCTACAAAATGACAGTGCCAAAGGGGAACTCAATGCATTGCTTATAGAAGAGTTTGTGGGTTCTGTGTTTGCACGATAGTGAAGTGGTGGAGATGAACAGAAGTATGTGCAGAAGGAGAGAGAAGAGGGTACTGTAAGAGGAAAGACATGAAATATGCAGAAGGATTTCAGAAAGATGTGGGAAGAAAAGCTCATTAAGTGTCTAAGAGTGAGAGACTCCAGCAGTAAGTTAGCCGCCCGGTACAGCTAAGAGCGGGGGGTGGCGACCAACGGCCGACTTGTTCCAGGGGGAGGGGGGGCGGACGACTTGTTCTTGGGGGGCGAGGGGATGGTGGTAGTCGACAGACAAGACTTGCCCATCTCCAGTGCCCCCAAAAAGAGTGCCCCCCCAGCTACGCCACTGGACTCCAGGTGAAAGTGTTGTGAGGAGAACATGACTGAGACACTCTGAAAATCACAACCCCTTCTGCAGACCTCAATATTGTTTAAATTTCAGTCTCGAATTTTCAGAATTGAAGCATTTTCAATTCTAATTATTAACAACAATATCATTATTACTCATGTAACTGATACTGCTAAAAAACATCTTCAAAACCAATTGGTCTGGCTTGTTTTAGGCCTATGCACCTTGTTGTGTTATTTGGCTGGATGCAATACTAGAAAACGAAGAGAGACACCACAATAATGATGAGAGGGCACACTGTGTGAAGCATAGGATTTTAGTTTTCATGTTTTAAGTCTCACCCTTAATCACATAGGTTGTGCCCTTCTTGGAAAAAAATCCTAGTTTTGCATCTTTAGTCAGGCACAAATTTAGAGACTGCCCACCTTCTCCACACCACTTAAAGCACTAGTTGTGTGTGTGGCTCCAGGCAGCTGGTTTTGGACCCTGCTTTCAAATTAATGAACAAATGTTCTACTTGCCCAAGGGTTTACTTTGTATATTCACTAATTAGTAACATTTTTGCAAAAAAACGGGTCACTAAAAAGGTAGCTGTTACTTGTAAACAGTCATGAAGGCCGGCAGAATGGTGCAAATTAGTTGGATTTCCCAGGAAGTAGTTTGCTGCATTGGTTTTGTTTTGACGTAGGTGTCATGCTGTGCATCCTTATATTAAATTATAAGACTACGCTATGTTGATTCAAAGCACTGCATAAGAACAGAAACCTAAAATGTGTAGAACAGTACCAAGATACAATGGACTAGTTATAATCACTAGTAGTTGGGGTGGAATGCCTGTGGAAGTAAGGATGTGATGTCATTTCAGTAAATCTAAATTGGAAATTATGTTTCACAACAGTGATTCTTTTTGGGGGAATAGAAAAATTGTTGGAAGAGTTGGCAACCAGTTGCCCAGCTGGTATGCTGCTTGTTATTGGTGGTTGGATGTGAGAAGTGAATTTGTTGGCCATGGATCACTGGAAAGTGAATTGCGCCCTACAATGAACTTTGTACATTTGCCTCGATCTGTTAAGGAAGTGGTGAGTGGCAGGAGAAAGCTCCTTCTTAATATAATAGAATCATGCAACTTGTAAACGGAAAGTATAAGGTGATATTCCAGTTTAAATGCCAAAATACTCAGGTGCTACTTGTGTATTGTTAGCGCTCACATTTTCCCTTTTGAGCATTTGTCCAGGTGTCTCTATTTTTCCATAGTTAGGAGATTGTTAAGACACATATTGCCTCAGTGTCTTTTTTATATGTGGGACGGGAAGACATTTGTTATAAAAACCAATGCATGTCTTTCAACTGACCCATGTCATGAGGGTGATTTTCAGCCAGTACAGATATTTAACCTCATAGTGCCGGGCATTCTGGAACATCGACACTGGCTTGAAGGTCGCCATCATGATTTTTGACCAGTTGGCAGCTGTGCTAGATGGCGAGAGTATATTCTAAAAGCAGACATTGTTTGGCTCTGTTGAGGCTATTTGTATGAGTTTCAATTAAATCAGTGGCCAGGCAGTTTCAAAACTATGCTCAGTTGTGGCCCAACATAGGTCAGAAATAAAAAGCATCCATGACATATTTTCCTGACAAGCATTAAGAAGGTACATCTTCCAATCAATCAATCAGAATTTGTAGGGTGCGACTGCATCACCCCTGGGAGAACATGCTGCCTATTCTTCTGTTGGGTGGAAATCCATGACTTGAGGCCCTTCCTGAACTGCTGGTGCAATGGTGAGGCTCTGAGGTGCAGGGGGAGGTTGTTCCAAGTCTTAACCACCAGGTGGAGAAGGAGCGACCTCCACTGTTCGTCCGGCAGATGCATCGGGGGCTGTTACGGAGGGGGATTTGGATAAGAGTTTCCTGGTAGGTTGGTGGAAATTAATTTGATTGTTGAGATATGCCAGTCCTTCATTGTGTAGTGCCTTGTAAGCGTGGGTGAGCAGCTTGAACTGGCATCTCTTCTTGGCAGGTAGCCAGTGGAGTTTACTGAGGTGAGGAGTTATGTGAGTCCATCTGGGAAGATCGAGCATGACTCTGGCTGCTGTGTTCTGGATAGTCTGGATTTTAATCATGAGTTGGGTGGTCATTCCTACGTAGAGGGAGTTGCCGTACTCTAGTCTGCTGGCGACGAGAACTTGCGTGACTTTTCGCCTGGTGTTGGGTGGGAGCCATCTGAAAGCCTTCATGAGCATTCGGAGGGTGAGGAAGCAAGTGGAGAAGACGGTGCTGACCTGCATCTTCATGGATAGCTGGCTGTCAAGGATGATGCTGAGGTTGCAGGCGTTCACTGTGGGTTTGGGGGTTGGGCCCAGCTCAGGTGGCCACCATTCGTTGTTCCTCTTCTGTCTTGTCAGTGTTGAGTTTAAGAAGGTTGTTGTTCATCCAGGTGGCCACGTCTTTCATGCGTCTTTGGAACTTGATCTTGGTCATTGGGTCCTTAGTCAGAGAGAGGATGTTTTGGTTGTCATTGGCTTAGGAGATGATGTTGAGTCTGTGGCTCTTGATGATGGCGGCCAGGGGTGTCATGTATACATTGAAGAGGGTTGGGCTGAGGGATGAGCCTTGATGTACACCGAAGGTGATGTTCTTAGGGAGCGAGAAGTAGTGAGAGAGGATGACCTTCGGCATTATTTCTATGAGGTAGGATGCTATCCACTTGAGGGCTGCTTCTTGGACCTCGATCTGGTGGAGTCTGTTTGTCAGCGTGTGGTGGGATATGGTGTCTAAGGCTGCTGAGAGGTTGAGGTGGATGAGGGCTGCTGTTTCTCCGTGGTCTAGCAGTATTCTGATGTAGGCCATGGCTGTGACTAGGGCTGTCTCGGTGCTGTAGTTAACTCTGAAGCTGGATTGGGAGGTGTCCAAAAGGTTGTGGTTCTCCAGATATCTAATGAGCTGGATGTTGATGGCTTTCTCGATGACATTGGTTGGGAGAGAGAGCAGGGAGATGGGTCTTTTTTATTTAGCATCAGTATCTGTGTAAATTTACTTCATTTAGATATCCTGAAAATGTGACATTAATCTGTCAGTCCTTGAGCAATGCTAGACAACACTATCCTAACTAGACGATTAGGAACTATGCGTTTTCTTTAGATCATGTGTGACACATTCCACAAGTCATTGGCTGTTTGGCATAGGTGAGCACAAAGTACAAAGAGCTGATGTGATCATTTTGGTTTCCTATGCACTACTAACATTACATCAGTTGCGTCAGGAGTGACTTTTACATGCTGGTAAATGGGCTTATTTTCAAACATCCGTCATCAGAGTAAACACCGCTAATTTTAGAAGCTTGTGCACCATAATCAATTGTCAAGGACATTTTTACTAGTCTTCAGCTCACATAGCTTTGGCTACAGTGCTCCCAGGTCCTTTATTGCCACACACTGAGGAAAAAAATAGGATGAAAATTGATCGTTATGGGTGATGATTTATTAACAAATGTTCTCTAATCCTTCTATATCAATGTGGCAAAACTGTGTTTATACAGGTTCAGTGGAATTGTGATTGATTTGACAAATAAGAATTTATCTACAAACATGAGAAGAAGTAGTGCAGGTGTCTTGAAACCTATGAATAAAGAAGACTTGCAATCTTGGTTGACTGGAGCTCTCTTTTCTCTGCTCCTTGAATGTGTAACCTACCTCCGAACAACACAGTCTCTGCATAAAACCTTGCTCTGTGATAGAAGAATGAAGACCATTTTGGAGGCTCACTTCAACGCATGCAAAATCCCGAAGACATCTGGGAAGATTATTGTGCAGACATGAATCATGCAGTATTTGAACCAGGATCGTCAGAGGAGGATGGAAGGGATGTGTACTACATAGGGATACGCTAGGATGGTTATCAATTTCTGTGTAGGTCAATTATGATATGTCGCCTCTGCCTTCTCCCCGAATGTGCCCGACTTGCTTTATATGCACTTATATCATCAGACATCTCATTTCTCGTAAATAGAGCACTGGAGAATTAAGTTACGACCCAGACTCTGCCACAATTTTGAGCTGAATTGTGCCTTAAATAGTAGGACTTTTTTTAACCACATGGGACAGTGGTAAATGGTTGCTTGTCGATTGAATGTTAAAGGCATGTATTGCTTTTGTGAGAAACTTGGCAGCATTTGTTGACGGATCTAAAGTAAGAAACAAGCCATAGCACAATACAAATTTGAAAGCAGCATTGTAACAAAATTAAAACGTAACCTGTCCTATCACTACAACATAGTCAACGCAGAAAACAACACAACAACTTCAATACAACAAAATCACATAGCCCAAATACAGTACAAAAGGCAACAGAACACACCACCACCACACAATTCCACATGGTAAATGTACACAAATGTTCTTGTCTCGTATTACCACCTCTAAAATCCTGTTTCGTGATATAGTGGTTAAAGGTGTTTGGAGCAAGCACCACCCTCAATTACCACCAAGGGCATAAAATAGCTCCAGTCAAAAATATTGTAAGCTCTGACCCTATAATGTTTCAACATTGTCGGTTTTTTAATGCATAACCACATGTTATGTTGTTTTGTTGGGCTGTTCAATTTATGAGTTCAGTATATGGTAAATGTTTTAAAATTATTTTTAGGTAAAAAAGGATGGGAATTATGCATGCCTCCTCCATGAAGATAACTGGGTCACATGCCTGCCATTACCAACCTAAAGCTGAAAACCTAAGTTCTAAAATACAAAGGAGCAACAGAAAAGAAAAGAAAAGTATTTCTTTCTAGACAAGAAGTCGCCAGAGGCTCCGGTAAAGGACCTAATGGTTTTCCATCTAAGCACTAGAAAAACAAAACAAAAAAAACGCACTCTGTCACTTGGAGTTTTTTGCTCTTCTGGTTGCATTTAAATCTAAATCTTTCTATTTGGAATAGTTTCGGCAATATTGCTATTCATATCCGAATGAAATATCTGTTAGGGTTTCTGTGACAAGGAGGAGGCAATAGATAAAGCCGAAAATGGATGGTCTGCAAAACCACGCAGAGAAAAAAGTAATTTTCTGAGATTCAAAATAAATTGCTCCCTAATTCGCAAATAATGCAGTACACATTTAGGTTGTCACGAAGAATGATCACCGAATGCAGAAAGGAGAAATTCATAATGGACGAAAAGCAAGGAAAGGGGAACGCTGGTAAAAGGCAAGCTATAAAAATAAGAAACTTGTAATATTTAACTGCTTTCTTTCATAAATCATGTGCCAATAAATGCGGAAGAATGCACTGTGCAGCCAGCAGAGGAAAAATGACAGCACGTCACTATATAATGATGTTGTTCATTCAGTGCTGTCTAGCGCATAAGCACATGCAGGGCTGTCTGTTCACCTTCAGTACTGGGGGAGGGAAGCTGGAAGCAAGATTGGACCATTGTCGGAAGTAATATGGTCACACGGAACGTGAGGCTGGTGGTACCAGCTTAGAACGAACACACGGGAGACGGGTCCGGGCCTGACACTGAAACACTAACTACTTAACATCCCTTTAACCTTTGTTTTTTTCAGTGAATTTCCAAGTTTTTCTTAAATTTTCAAAAATGTTCTTAATGTAATGTAATATATTACCACTAACTATAACGTCACTTTAACCATTGTTTTTTTCAGTGAATGTTTTCAAACATAAAGTAAGATTTTATTACCATACATAACACCTTCAGCAAGGCCTGGCATGGGGTTGGCCATGGGCCAGGCACTGCGTCCAACTCCGCCGCTGGTGCCCAAACCCTCACTGTGCATCAGCCGAGCACGGTGGGGGGCTGGGCATAGGGCATGGCGCCCAAATCCCTACAAGCGCAGATGGCTAAATCTAAGGGGTGTTTTTTAAGTAAGGCAGAGCTACTGACTTTGTGAAAGGGTCAGAACACCAGAATAAAAAAGTGGGCCTATTGGCTGTATGAAGGAGTCAGGATATCGGCATACATAAATCACATGTATTGTTTTTGACAAAAAGTGTCCAGTAGTTATAATGAAATGTATATTTCGTTAATTCACACAGTTCAAAGTTTATTAAAATTGATTGTCTTTAATAAATGTGATAGATTTTACTTTGAAAAAATTCAACACGTCTTTGACTCGTTGGTTTTAAAATTTTTCAAGCTACAAAGTGCAAGCCATAGAGCAAACCATGAGAGAGCTCTGTACTCCAGCTGAAGATCATAGAGCTCCAGCTAGCACTGCGTTAAAAACATATAGTAAGCTCGTCTTGGGTCATGGAATTAATGACACAGAAAACATTCGTTTTTTAATGTTGCTGGAGGGCTGCTACACTACCTGCAGCCTCCTCAACATTAAATAACATGCTTGGTGGTGCACCTACCCATTCTAGGGACACCACCAGACTCAGAACAAATGTGGTTATAAAAAAGCTCTTGCAGGGCATTATTAGGGGGATCTCCTTGCAAGAGGCAGTAAATAATAAATGAGCAACTCCAGCCACTCATTTATTATTTCTATTTTTTAATTTCTTTTTTGGGTGTCCCGGTGCCCACCAGTGAAACCCAGATTCTTGGTTTTTGCTGGGGGAGCCCCTCTCCCCTCTTAAATAATTTTGACCTCGGGGATGGGGTCCCCAGGGCCTTTGGCCTTTGGAGCCTTTGGAGGCTTGGGGAGGGTGAGTTCTGCGACCCTTTCCCTTTCCCTGGGGCTGATTTTCAATCGGTCCCAGGGAATGGTATCCCAGGTGCCTCAGAAAGTCAGGGAGGTGGGCTGCACACACCCTCCCATTTAATTTACCGTCAGCCCCTGGGTAATCGGGTCCAGAGGGCCTCCTAGATGCTGGGGGAGGGGGAGTACATGCTTCTCCCCTAAATATTCAAATGCACAAAGGGGATGTTTTGAATCATGGGAGTCCGCACTTTTGTTTTGAACTTTGCAGCTGATTTGCGGTTCCACTATGAATTCATTGCAAAATTTAAAAAAATATATGTTTTGGCTACCCACCAGCCCTTGGGTGCATGGTGTCCTTGGCCTGCCCCCTTACATCTTTTTTTAAACTTTTTTCCAGGTCTTGGGACTGAGTCCTGACTCCTAAGATGGCTGCAGCCACATCATTGTTGGTGGCAGTCAATAAGATCTCATCTTGAGATCTGTCAGCTCCGTGTATCCTCCGAGGTGTGAAATAATAAGAAATGTGGAGGCTTAATTTCTCAAAAACTTCTGAACAGATTTCCATCAAATTACAAAATGCACACTTTCTTGACCAAGATCTAGCTTTCTGCAATTTCTTTTTGTAATTCCGTTTAGCAGTTTTTGCGCTATCGCTGTTCAATTTTCCTGTGGATAAATGAATGGGGAAAATGCATTTTGGGATCCCTTTTTCTTGTCACCGCTCGACAGATCACACCAAAGCTTTCCAGGAAGGAGCTGAGGTAAATGAACTTTTATTTTGGAAAGTTTTGTGAAGATCCGTCAAACAGGACCAAAGTTATTAGCGTGTAATGTGTAAAGTATTTATTCAGCAGTCAACCAGTAATAAGGTGAAAACACAACACAAGAAAAATCCCACACCAATTAAAAAAAATACGTAAAATGTAATACATTATTTTCCTCCAAAATGACAAAAACTCAATCAGTGGAACTGGAGATATGCAATTTGAAATGTTTAGATAAAATTAACTCAAAACGGTGCAAGACGCCAACTGAGTGTATCTGGTTGTCCTTGGTGAGCAATTTGTGGGGCTGTGCTTTGCCAGGCTTTGGGTCATCCAGCGTCGGTTCCAATGAAGCTATGCGGTGCGGCTTTGTGGGGCTTTGCAGTGCCTAGCATCAGTTCTGATGAGCTATGAGGAGAGGCTTTGTGTGGCTTTGCGTCATTCGTCGTTGGTACTTATGAAGCTAGCTGCTGTGCAGGTAGGCATTGCGGGGCTTTGGGTCGCTAATGATTGATTCCGATGAGGCTGACAGCTGTGCAGCAAGGCTTTCCAGGGCTTCTCGTCACTTGGCTTTGGTTCCAATGAAGCTCGCAGCTCTGCAACAAGGCTTTGTGGGGCTTTGTGTTACTTCGTGCCAGATTTGGTGGAACCTTCAGTTAAGCCAGGAGGTGCTCTGTGTGATGCCAGCCAAGGGCCCAGAACCTGGGGAGGCACCACTTGGGGATTAGGAATTTGCACCAGCAGAGGCAAGCAGGGTTCGGGCTGGACCAGTTGCAGAGCCAGACAGGTCCAGTGCAGCAGCTCAGCTGGGCAGTTGCAGTGAGGCCTCTGGAGCTGGCTGTGCACCTGCACCTGTAGCTCAGATCACAAGGTCAGTCAGCTGACACTTGAAGTCACTCAGGTAGCCTGGGATGAAAGGAGCAGGTCCAATCTTCCTTCTCAGATAGCAGGGCAGGTCTCCGCCAGCAGGGAAGTCCTCTGGAAGCAGCGCAGTCCTTCTTCTGTAGTATCCACAGGTCCAGGAATATACTGTAGAGTAGGTCTTGGAGTCCAAGTCTTAAGCTGGTGCCTACTTTGAAGTGGAAGAAATTAATGGATTTTCCCCCATACAGAGATGTCTGGAACTTTCTGCCTCCCTGCCCTGCTCCACTGGGTCTGGGGTCACAAAAGACTAATATGAAGCTCTTTGTGTGAGGACTGAGGCAGCTCGTTTTGTGCAAGTGTGGTAGGTGACAGCCCGCTCCTCCCATTACATCAGGATGGCCAATCCTGCCAACACCCTGCCCCTCTATTGAATGGCTGTATGGGAGGACTACACAATGGTCGACTGCCAACTACACCTAGTCATGTGACCCAGAAAACAGGCTGCAGGCACCAAATGGTTAGGAGAAGAAACTGCTAATTTTCTAAAAGTGGCATTTTTAGAATTATGACTTAAAATCCAAATTTACCATTAAAAATGGTTTTAATTACAATTCCTTAGATGCCAAACATGATATTTCTACCTGTTCCCAAACAAATGTTTTCACATATTACATGTAATATGGTAACCTAACGTTATCCTATAGGAGAAGTAGGCCTCACAGCAGTGAAAGAATAATTTGGAGCTTTACACTACCAGGACAAGTAAAACTTAAAGGCACATTTCCATCTTTTTAAATACACTGCACCCTGAGCTATGGGATGTTTAAAGCCTACCCTAGGAGTGACTTATATGTATTAAAAAGAAGGTTTAGGCATGGCAAAAAGTTATTTTTACCAGGTTGAAAATGCATGCAGCCTGCAATGGCAGACCAGAGACATGTTTAACAAGGCTACTAAAATGGGTTGCACAATAAGTGCTGCAGACCCACTAGTAGCATTTACTTTACAGGCCCTGGGTACAGGTAGTACTACTTTGCTAGGGACTTATAAGTAAATTAAATGTGTCAATTGCATGTAAGTCAATTTTTCTGTGTTTAAAGGAGAGAGCACAAATTGGCTGACTTTATTTGCTTCCCGTTACCCCCTGAGGTATATGTAAAATTATCTCCTATATGTTACTGTTCATGTTTATATTTTTTCTTATATCTGGACCTTTGATAGTGCCTCTCGGCACTGTTGTGATACATATTTCATTTGACTTTGCCTACTAATTGCCGAAAATGTATCTTGATGTACCTAGGATTTTGTTATGAATAAAATCAATAAACATAAAAAAAGGAGAGAGAACAAGCACTTTAGCACTGGTTAGTAGTTGCAAAGTGTGCAGAGTCCTAGAGCCAACAAAATCAAATTCAGAGGAACATGAGAGGTAAATGCAAAAAGTTTGGGTGGAACCATGCAGTAAGGGCCAAGTCCAACACTCCCCAAACCCTATTACACGCAGTCTGCACTTTGTGTGCAGAATGTGTGTACAGCTCATTCCATCCAAACACCTAAGACCCATTAGGCGAGAAGCCTCAACAACGCACAGGCTGCACCATCTGTTCCGCTCTTCACAGAGAGCCTAGTCCAGCCACATTCTCAAAGTCCTTATGTAGCCAAGGCACTACTACGTACAGTTGGTTATGGTAGTGATAACTTATTTTAGGTTAAAAATACTCTGAAATACACTGAAAAAAACGGGTTAAAGTTACGTTATGGTTAGATGTGGTAATAATAAAATATCTTACTTTATATTTAAAAAAAACCTTAGAAATTCAATGAAAATAACCCAAAGGTTAAAGTTAGGTTATAGTTAGGTGAAAATGTCAGTAAAATGTAACATTGTTAATTAAAAAAACACAAATTCACCAGTTATAGTTCACTGAGCTAAATATAACTTGTGCCCCTGCCACGCACTGCCTATAAGCTCACATATTACATCACTAATGACACGTTCAGTCACATCATTGATAACATCACTGATGACATCTCAAATGACATCATCCATGACACCTCCATCCTTTAGTAGTTCGGGAGTGGTATTTTGAGCAGACTAGACTGTTTTGGAGCGCACCAGGCTATCTCATCCAATGTCCGCATCGCACACAGTCGATGCAAAGCACTTTTCTTTCTCGCCACTCATCGGCCACAGCCACCTTGGACACGCTGCATTGGCTTCTGCTGCTTAAATGAGTCCATCTTAAATCTCTCTGCATCGCTCAGTGAGATTTTACCAATTTGGGTCTCACCTTCTCCAGAATAAACTGCAATGCTACATTCCCCTGTGAACTCTGCGTTCTCCCGATGCTAATCTCATTACAACCTCAAATTTAAGAGCCAAGCTGGTAAAAGATCCTCTGTGCAGGCTGTTGGTTTGTGGAACCACCTGCAATCCTCGCTCCATGCTCTTAGCAACCTTTTTGCTTTTAGGAAAGCACTGAAAACTTGGCTTTATGATGCTTAGTCATCTCTACTCTACGTCTTATAGCTAGCAGCCAGCCACAGGATGCTTTTCTAGGAAACAGTTTGCACTTATTAAATACTTAAAATAAATAATAAATAAATAAACCCTAATGGAAGACTCTGCATTACTTGCTGGGAAGTGCAAACCAGCCATCAAGATCAAGAGATCCTCCTACTCACTGTATTTCTCTGCTTCTATAACTGAGACGGAGAAGGCTTTGTTTGATGCCATTTGCTCCTTTATGAGACTGGAAACGCAAATATTGAAAAATCTACAAATGCTCAGAGGTAATCACCAAACATGCCACAGAGAACTTACACACAATGGCCTCACAAAGCATTTGAACCAGTGCTTACATTGTGCTGGTGTTTGCTGGTGCTGAGCACTGCCACTTTTTTCTAAAGACTGCACGTTACAACAGTCTTCCAGGTGGTGGCGTTGCCTGCCTTTTTTCAAGATCAGTACAGTATTTTGCATTTCCCTATACTTAAAACAATACATGAACTAGGCCATCTAAGTGTGATGATTAGTAGACCTAGCAGGGACAGTGGGTGTTGTGAGCTATGGTGGCCTCCTGAGAAATACCTTCAGCCCTGGCTTTAATATTTTTACAAATTAACCACTGGTTTGAACCCAAAACACTCAGTTCAGTACCACACAGTGCACACACTGCTCTCTCATGAAAGGGAATTTCGTCTGGCTCACTTAAATCCTTATTTTGTGAACATTAAGAAATCGATATGGATAAAATCTATAATTTATTGAACACATGGAAGAGATTCTAAATTATTCTTTGTGTTTATGGCCACATTGACTTATTCATATTTTGCTTGTGTCTGTAAAAAATGCCCATTAATATTCGCTCACTGTTTAATATGCTGGAAAGTCATTAAATGATTTCCAACTTAATGAACAGCATTCCCTTTAATCAGCTCTTTTTATAAAAGCCTTCTCCTGTTAGGTTGCTCCATCTGCTCTGCTCCACTTCAGGCCTCTCAGTGAGACTATGTGCACATAGAATATCAGGTTTAGAACATCTCATGGTTTTCCTTGACATCTGCACAGATCACAAGACCTTTGATACAAAACCTCATTATCGCATTCAGGATATTTGATTACTTACACATATTTTGATAAATTAAAACATGCATGGACACGCTATGCTATAGAAATTCATATACATTCATTTAAATATTTGATACAGCACAGAGGTAGATACAAGGACAAGCAGAGCGAGTGACAAACATTTTTTTTGTTAAAGCAACAACTTGAAATACATGCAGTGGTAACCATGTACCAATATGCTGTATGGGAGGAGAATGTACTAGAGGAACAGAACAAGTTGTTTACACTTTGAGGCGGGGGGTGGGGAGAAAGAGATTTCCCCACAATTACAGAATTATTACCCCAAGTGGGATGTTTAGGTTCTTGGCTGGTACAGCTAAGAGCGGTGAGGCGGGGGGGGGGAGTCCTAGCACCTCATCAGAAGTGGACGCCCTCTGCAGGTGTAGGCTGAGAATGTTGAATCCGAAATAGCGACGGCACAGAATATTTTTGATAAATATCAAGGGACAAAATATCGAAAGGTAAGTTTCTACACATTTTCTATAACTTATCCCACTTATACATACTTTGGCAACATAAATATCTTCAAGTTACATAGATGTGGAGTTAAGAATAGCAAATCCTTACTTCTCTCTGTGCACTTATTTTCAATAATTTGTCCCTGGATATTGTAATAACAACATTCTGTCTTGTCGATATTTGGGATTCAATATTTCCTGCTACAATCTGTGCCGCGACAGCCACCCCCTCATGGATGTTTTAAAGTGTCACAGTATGAGAGAAGTAGTGCATTGGCCGTGTCATGCTGCTCTGGTCCTAAATCCAGGATTGCGACTCACCTGGTGGATCCTACAAGGTTGCACGCTTCATTCAAGTTAGAGATGATTGTTATAGCATTGTTATTGCTATAGGAGGATGTGTCATTTGCAACATAACAGTAAAGGCCTATGAAGCTATTGATGTTTTGGGATTTTGTTCAGTGGTTAATTTGTAAAAAAATAATTGCCGGGGCTCTCGTCAGGAGGCAGCTTGCACCAGCCCATTACTCCTATTAGCGCCACCTAAAACAGAACCAGCTACTAACCATGAAAGTGGGGAGAGGATGTGGTGTAATGGCTAGAGCTGCACACTTCGGTGCTGAGGAACCAGGTTCGAGTCTCGGTGTCGCTCAACATCTTGGGATTCTGGCCAAATCCCTTATTCTCCATATAAATGACTGTATCCTTAACTGGTGCTCATGAAAAGTGCTGGTGTTGATGACTAAGTGCCGGTGCTGAGCACCGGAAACCACTGGCTCAAATTAAGCACTGGTTTTGTTGTTATTTTGCACATGCTGGACTCTTGTGCTCTGCGCAGAGACATGCCTAAGTGCCCTAATTCGCTTATGGTAAGCATAAAGTAGCAAGCTGGTCTGTGCGGTGGCCAGAGCCAGGGTCATCAGTACCGCACACAGAGCTTTGCTGTCTGGTACCTCTTCTCTCTGGTTCTTCTTCCTGGATCCCCACTGTGAGGATTACTACAGTCCCTTCTACGAAACAATCGCATGGCTGCAAGATTATTACAATTTGCAAAGAGTGACATTTTATGCATCTAACACTGAAATATTCTAATTCCAGCTTTATCTGTCAGTTAAGAAGAGGATTTTGGTGTGGAACATATCCCTGCGCTTCACAGCTTCGGCAAAGCTTGTGTATCATTGTAGTAGTATAGTGCAAAAAGGGGCTGCAGATTCAGTTGCATGTAACGCGCAAACATCTGTAGACAGCAGGTAACCCAACCACATACGGTTCTCCAATATGTGAAATAACACACTCCTGGTACCGCCACACGAATCACCCTCTGAATTACAATATGCACAAAAAAGCAACCAGGCTACAAAGACCACAGGATGGGAGAGTGCCAGTCATATTTAAACAGCTTTAAAGTTTAGAGTTTGGAGTTCGCCACCCCCTGAGCCTGATAAACAAAGCATATCACTTTCCTAACTCAAATAATAAAGAAGCACAGGTAAGGTTGGATGATTGGATCAGAAGCTTAACGCTGTTTCATTGTTCCTTTTTTTGGGAGCCCCATATGCAGGTGCTGAGTTTTCTCAATGCAGACTTCAAATTCTTGAATGTGTTAAACGCATGCACGTAATTTAGCACAACATAACACATATAGACGTTACATGATGCCCTGGGAATCAAAGGATTTGTGTTCAAAAGCTACACTTTCAGGGACACAAAGACTAAGGGGCATATTAGCAAGAACCTCGTTAAAATTATCGCCGTTTTAGCGGCAGGAAACTGCCGCTAAAACGGCGATAATGGGCTTGCTAATATGCGTTATAGAATTCAATAGAAGCCCAGGTTAGATGTGCAGGACATCTAACCTGGGCTTCTATTGAATTCTATAACGCATATTAGCAAGCCCATTATCGCCGCTTTAGCTGCAGTTTCCTGCCGCTAAAACGGCGATAATTTTATCGCCGGTCTAGCTAATATGCCCCTAAATGTTTCCTCATTGTCTGTTTATATCACTGTTCTGCTTTAGCGTATCGAATTTGGGGGCATAATTATAAGGGATAGCGCCACCAGAACGTCACTTTTAGCGACATTCTGGTGGCACTATTCCCTTCTCCATATTTACAAAGCGGAATTAAGCCACTTTTTGTGGCTTAATGCCGCCTTGTAAATATGGCCCCTAAACACGCATCACTTTGCATTAAATGTTGCTGTGGGCATTCCACCGCAACACACACTGCATTTTGACGCTGCCCCATATTTACAAGGAGGTGTAAATCTGAGGCAGCGGTAAAAACTAACGCCATGCAAGAACAGGTATTAGAATGGCGCAACGAGGAGAAATACTTTTATTTCTCCTCGTTTTTTATTTTCTATGTGTGCTGCATTCTGCAGGGACACCTTCATGCATATAAACAATCATTCCCTGCAACGCAGGCGCCTTTGCACTATGGTTCAAGGGTGCCTGTGTTGGTGCTAGGCAGCTAATTTTAGCGCCAGTGCTAGGGAAAACACAGGGGTGCGCCTTATTGTTGTAAATACGTTGCATCCCTGCGTTTTGGAAGTGTCCGAGCACGGCACTGCCAAATTTGGCCCAGCTCCGCGCTCTGACATTTCCATTTACAAATGCCCCATTCTTTCTAAAGTTCAATGAACATGAAAAGAAAAATAAGAAAGAATTAGTTGATCCATTGGTTCCGTATAAACTCTTCAACCGTCCTACTTTGAATGGATTTCTTTCCATGTATATTGGTTCATAATACTCTAACACCTTTTACTATTACCACAAAGTTCCCTCCTTCCTGCCATTGTCCATCTTCCACTTGCAGGCCGCAGGTGACCATGGACACATAGACATGAACTTACTAAAATGACAGTAGTGGCATCACAAACCCTCTGAACCCCTGATGACATCACAGGGAATTCAAACTCAGCCTCTTAACATTCTTCTATGTTTGTTGAACAGCTAGAGGAATGCAAACACAGAAAATGCAGAAAGTAAATATGCCCCTTGAAAACCTATTTGTGTTTCTGCCATTGGTTTCATGGCCCCTGAGCAGCAAGGTCAATGCCAGGTGTGCCAAATGGCACTAGGGGGTACCAGATGTTATCAGTAGCTATCCCTAATTGACATCTATGTGTGTGACAACAAATCCTGTCCCAGAATCCTGTTCAAAAGGGGCACCTATAGATGAAGCTTTTAATAAGATCGTGGGCATTATTGAGTCCTTAAAGGCTGCTGGTATTAGCAACAGCATTGACTCTCTCGAGTCAGAAGGCCAAAGGGAATCTATTGATACTAATAGCAGTGAGCCAATTTGGTCTTGAGATTAGCCCTTGACAGTTCCTCTTCCACTTTCTTGCTCCCTAACAGAGTTGTCCCCCATTTCATTGGAAGATTCTGAGCAAGCCCTTAGAGCCTGGAAGTTGGGCTCTCCCAAATGACAGTTGACCTCCCTTAATTTAGCGTGCTAATGCGGAGGCCATAAATCCCGCTTTGAATGTGTTGCTAAATAACTCCCTGAGCCAGGCCATTGTTTCTAGCTGCTGGAAGAACGCTAGGCTGATCCCACTGTTCAAAAACCCTTCAGCAGATAGGACAATCCTGGCCAACTACTGGCTGATTTCTTTGTTATCTACCTTCTCTAAGATCCCAGAGAAACTAATTAACATACAACTTTCCAGCTATCTTGAGGCTAACCAGTTGTTGCACCTTTAACAATAGGGCTCTCGCCCTGGTTACAGTACTGAGTCTCTTTGGTTGTGGTCTTTGACACGATTAAAATGGCCATGGACAACAGGAAGAAAGTGGCCTTGCTGTTTTAAGACCTATTGGCGGCATTTGACATGGTCTTCCATACTATCCTGATACAACGCTTGCGGAACATCGAATGGATGAGACTGCTTTGGCCTTGCTGTGTTCCTTTCTATCGAACAGATGTCAGTCGGTGTGGATGCCGCAATTTGCACCCAACTCGAAGTCCATTGAGTTTGGGGTCCCCCACTTTTCTGCCTTGCGTCCGACATTGTTTAATGTTTACATATTTTCTCTGGCAACCCTGGTGGAATCCTTCGGAGTACAGATTATATCTTACGCTGATGGCATGCAGATAATCCTAACTTCGGACGAGAACATCTCTGGTGCCCAATACAGATTTGAAGCGTGTGAGTCAGCAGTGTTTCAGTGGATATGCCAGAGCAACCTCCAGTGCAATACAAGCAAGATAGAGGTACTGGTTTTTGGTTCTCCCTCCTTTGTGGGGAGGTGAGTTTTGGCCTTGTTCTGCTCCTTTTCCGATGACCCCAACTATGGTGGCCAAGAACTCTGGAGTGAAGTTCGATAGCAATCTGTCCTTTAAACCGCAAGTGGAGAGCACAGTTGGGACCTGCTTTAGCCTTCTTCGCCTTTTGAGGAAGTTTCTGTCCCTTCTTCCAGCTTCTTGTCAGAAGATGGTAGTCCATGCCCTTATAACATTTCAGCTGGACTACCCTAATGCATTATACTGTGGCCTCCCCCTGTACCAACTTAAAAGACTCCAGCTGGTGCAGAATGCTGCAGACAGGCTCATACTTAATATTCTCAGGAATGTTTCTGTTCAGGCCCATCTCAAAGAGTTGCATTGGCTTCCCATCCGGTTGAGAGTAAAGTTCAAGGGATTGGTGCTAGCCCATTGAGCTTTTTATGGAATAGGCCCAAAATATCTGTCCAAGTGACTTCCCTACTATCACCCCTCCAGAACCTTGCACTCGACTAATGCATTGCTGATTGTTGCGCCTAAGACAAGGTGCAAGAGATGGGGAGGTACCTCCTTCTCTGCGCTAGCTGCTGCAAGCTGGAATTCCCTCCCCTTGCATCTCTGTGCGACTAGGGATGCAGATTCTTTTAAACATAGCCTGAAAACCTGGCTTTTAATGATGCTTTTTAGATTTTGTCCCTCTAGTGGGTAATACAAGCGGTCAATTGAACCTGTAACACCAGGGCACTCTATAGAGTAGCTGTGTGCTTTACAAGCACCTTTTGTTTGATTTTTAATTAAATATACCAGCTTCGACTGCTTCAAAAAATTGAAAACTTTGACTGTGAAGACATTAGAGTGTTTATCTAGAAAACACAACATGAAAAATACTGTCTCCTTTCACATTACAATAAACACTGGCTTGTGCTCATGTCTTTATTGTGTGTGGAGCAGAGCAGCCATTACCAGTGAGATGAAATGCTCCCCTTTCTTTCCCCTCTGAAATACTGTCTGACACATTCTTCATCATCTTCATATATTGAATCAGTTTAAAATTCATTCATCTTAACACAATAGAATCTTAAAATATGAGACATGTGACATAAGATTAAAAAGGTAGTTAAACTCCAATAATCCACATTATGGAGGAACAGAGTGACTTTCTTTCCATCCATGCCATTCAGGTCATTTTGTGTAATAAGTGAAACCATGGGACAGAAGAATTTAATCTCTCCATATTCTCTGTACTTTATTGACAGTCAGCTGACAGGCGTTAGCAAGTATGACTGCATGCATAATATTCAGTGTCCTGCCACAGGCCTCCCTGACTGATGGCTTCCTTCTATATTCCACTAAGTAGGAGAGACACATTTGTCTCCCTGCATTTCTAGATGCTATTTTTGTGGGGTGTGGGCGAAATTCACATAATTTTCTTTAGCGTAAGTATGCAAAATGTTGGCGAAAATATGCGAAATGGGTAATTCTGAGAAAGGCTTTATTTAATGCTATATTTTAGCATGAAATACATCCTTGTTTAAATTTTTGACAGTATGAACAACAGCCCCTCACATCTTGTTGTTTGCAATAACAAGTTTATGCATAAGACGCATTAGCGGTACATTTTTACCGTAAATGCCATGTTATTATGCGACGTGCTGTAATGACGTCATTTCAGGAATTTCACATAACAAGCATAATGAGAAATTGCCAAAATTACTCGGATTACGCCAGTGTAATGTACATTTCTGGAAGGACTGGCTATTTTAATGAAGTTATCTTGAATTTCTCATCTAAATTGCATATATGTAATTAGTGTGAGCTGTTTTTGTGGAAGTCAGCCATAAAATACAACAGAGAAATACAAGGGGTCACCAAGATGAAGTTCCTCACAGCTAGAGGAAAAATCAGATTTTAAGACCTTTGTTAATTTAAGTTGACAATGCTAAGGGCCTTATTACAAGTTTGGCGGTCCGACCGCCATAGGACCGCATCCGCACCCCGCAAGCAGCCCATGGTGCTGGCAGTCCAAAGACCACCATATTACACGTTGACCACGGGGCCGGCAGTGTGGAGGCGGGGATCTTGCAGCGGTGGTGAGAACTATTACCAAATATATCAATGCCTGTGAGCGCATTTTGACTGCATATGTGTAAGATGCACATATATGCATGATATATGTTGGACAATACCATATACCCATTACCGGGGTTCATATGTGAGCAGGACTGCAATTAGTATATGGTATGAAAAGGACTCACCTGTAGATCCCCGCACACAGGGTCGTGATCCTCAAGGTGAAGATCCTGCTGTGAAGGGGGGACCTGGAGAAAGGGATCAACATTGGAAATTGTCTGGAAGAAGAAGAAAGGGGTGAGCTCGCACCACAACTCCTTAGTCACTGCCACCTTGAAGCTGGTGATCGGACTGCCCTGGTCCACCCGTGGAACAGGCAACTCATAATATGCACGGCGGTAAAGCTCCCCTTTACCGCCCTATGGCGGCTGCCTTTCCCCGATCACGAACCCGGCAGTCTCTCCGGTACAGCAGCTGTCTTTGCAAAGCCAATCCACCCAACTCGTAATATGGCGGTCGGCCCGCCAAACTCACTCCACTCGACATCCACCGCCGATACGGCGGTCCATGGGACCGCTAAACTCATAATAAGGCTCTAAGTCTAAGGTACAGGGAAGTCACTCTGTGGTTATTTTCTTTCAGAAATTGCAGGGTTTTCAGTTCACTCCATGCTTTAAAAGAGAGCCAAAATCTCATGATTTTGTTGTCTGAGTTCTCTTATCCTAGTATCTCTCTCTACTTCCCAGTTTCCGCTCGTCTTCCAATTCCGGTGTCTTTTCCCAGGTATGTTTGTCAGAATATTAGGGAGAGAAATTTCACGTGAAATAAACATTGTTTACAGAAATATTTCAACATTAGTGTAGATTTTCTATTATTAACTTATATCAATTGATATTTTTAGTATATATATGTCTGACCATGACATTCCAGTACCATAACTCGAGTACCAATACCTGTACTTGTCTATCAGCCCCTTTGTCCCTTTGTCTTGCCTCCCTGCAAATTGTTTCTGTGTTCCAGTACCTACCTGTCTTTGTTTACCTGCCCAGTATCGCTCTGTCCCAGTAACTCTGTCTTTTCCTATCTGCCCAATGCGTCTCTATCCCAGCCCTCCCTGTCTTTGTTTACCTGTCCAGTGTCTCTGTGTCCAAGTACTTCCCTGTCTTTACCTACCTGCCCAGTGTCTCTGGATCACAGTACCCCCTTTCTTTGTCTAACTACCCATTTTTTTTGTGCCATAGTTCTTCCTTGCTGTTGTCTACCTGCCCATTCTCTCTTTGTATCAGTGCCCTTTGTCAAAAAAAGATTATTTGAGTTTGAAAGAATATGTAAAATGGGAACAAATGGTTGTTTTAACTTTGTTATTTTTTAATTTGTTAGGATGCACTGAGAAGAACAACACAGACAAGAGGTTGATGACTCAGACACAAATTCCAATATGACACATAAGTCACAGCAGAACAATTAGTGCTACAGAGATAATGGGTTTCGCAAGTAATCTGTTAAGAATATATTGCTTGTTCCAGGCAGTAAGATCTTTGAAAATGCAACGAATTCTTGTGAGAACCAGTTTGGCATCTCACATAGGTTTTCTTAAATTAGGTGTGATTGTTTTGGGTCAGGGCTGTTTTTAAGGTATTCTTGGGCATGGTAATTCTCTTTAAAGGAAGGGATGTTACAGTAAAGACTAGAAAGATAGCAACCTTAATGGGCATTGACAATCTGTGAGGGTAGTGTAAAATAACACTACTACTAGATGATACTAGATCAAACAAAAGATCGCCAGCAAACAGAGAGCAGCATGCTTCAAGTGGACCTGAATTAGTTGTGAAGAAAAGTTCTAAGGATTATTTTGATATTTTCAACATATTGCTTCTATTTATGGGCCACCATAATATAAAGTACAAAAAAGACGGTGGCCCTGCTGGGAATTATAGTGTGTCAAATTCCTCCTATCCAACAACTAGGCTAAGCTGATGTGAGATGGTGGTGTTGGGGTAGGAACATCTGCCTTAGTGGTCCTGCCTCCTTTCCATTGCCAGGTTGAGGCACTTGTTTGCAGTGACATGTCTGTGGGCATGGAGAACCTCGAGGCGAAATGCAGGAGCTGAGTTTTGCCAAATGAACCCGCAAAGCTTTAGCCAAATGGTCCTGGCATTAACAAAACTGCTTTTTAAAATTTCTTTATCTAGCAGATCCCTTATAAAGAATAGAGATGTGGTGCCAAAGAGAAAGAGCGACTGGCATAGACGCAGCGGCAAATGATTGTACGGAACTTGTGCCCTTACCAGATCAGTAGCCAACCAACAGTGATAATATATGTGACTAGTAGGCATCATGTACTCACTTAGGGACCAATCGACACAAGCTGGTATAGGTGAATGATCGCGGTTAACATCCTTACTAACAAGTCTTTAATGTCGCCTCCCTAAATTGCTTCTATCTATGATTGATAGAATTACATCCACTGACAACTTTACAACATTTCTCCTCCGTGACTTCATTATTTCATAAAATATTTTTTTACTCAAAATGCTCCTTTTACTAGACTACTAAATAAATAACACAAGCCATTCATTACCAACAAATGAAAGACATCTCTTTACAAACAGACTATCTCAGTTATCCAGAAGAATTACTCATAAACGTTTAGCAAAAAAGCTTACATTAGTTGTCTGTCCAATGTTTATAAGAGAGCATTACAATGCTGAACTTTAATTGCTTTAATTGGAGGTTTCTCGCGAACCAAAATAGGTGGTGGCTTTGTTCATAATGTTTCAGCCTCGTTCCTAATTATAAATTACTATTCACAGTTGTATTTATTACTGGGACATCCTTAGGAAGGCAATAGGTTTCGACGTTATGCCTGATTGACTGGGTTTTCACCAGGGCATATACTCCGATTCACTTACAAAGGAACACATGTCAAAATAAGCTTTAAAAAACCCTAGGCATGTTCAAATGTACTAAGTGCCTCACATGTATACATAGGGAATTCTTATTCCTTGATTTCGGTGTTCCTCTGCATTAGCTTTATTGTGTACTAAACCAGGCACATACCCAACCAAGCCTAATAACCTTGCAGCATAAATGTACCCCTTTTAATGTTCAGCTGTGCAGAGCTCTACTTCTGCAGTGACCGATAATAAATTCCAATTTTATCAGTGCTATCACAATTTTATGGGGCAATACTTCCAACCCGTTTTCATAAACCAATGAAACACAAATACAGTCAGAGTCTCGAAGTCATTTGTCCTCTCCACAGTCTCTTACTTGGAAAATAATGAAACCATTGTTGGATGGGATTAATCACTGCATGCTAATAAAGCAATTTGACAGCAATCAGTATTAACAGAAATGTTTTAAAAAACTTAATCGTATACAGGGACTTATCAAGGCATTACTTTATCAAGCCCCTCAAGGTGTCAAGTAATTTAGTCTAGCAGTAAACTTTAGTAAGAGCTGCCACATGGATATGCCATCTTTCACTGAATTACCTAATGTGAGGACCCACAATTTTTGTGTGACAATTTCCTATGGTGTTACCAGTTGTTCACCGTAGGCAGGGTGAAAGCTTATTTCAATGAACATAGTCATTGTTGGGCAAAGGTGTCTGAATATTCTTCTCAGAATATTGTCTGACCGACGTATTTTGTACTATGTATCGTCTACAATGATATTGCACCTCTGGCATTAATATTATAAAAATACACCCAATGGAACAATACTTTTATATTTGATATTTAGGGCACTATATGTATGTCAGACAATATATTCTGTAGACGGTATTCCAACGTGCACACCATTGGTGAGCAACATCGTATTACTGACAACTGAATTGAATGACTGTGTACTTAATTGTGTTGCATATAAGGGTAAATCGACATATTTATAAATAGTTCCTTCTGATACTGGAAAACTACCAGTGGTATGCATATTTGTGTCTACTTGGGTGTGGCACATGTCATTGCTTCTCCTTCTAATAGTTTTCTGACAAATCTTTCTTTATATCTACTATGCTGTAGATGCAACCAGGAGCTGCTGGGATCAAGGTATGTGTACTATGATTGCTATTCTGCACGAGTACATAGTTAATGATGGTACCCTTCTGTCCAGAGGGTATTGACCTCCTTTCTGTTTAGTTGCAACCATTCACTGAGCTCTACCCTTGTTGGGTGCTAATACAAAGAGGGAGACTGAATTTTGAAAATCTGCAAGCCCTATTGCACGCCTTTGATTGTCTGCCCATATCAAACATATTTTTATTTGAAAATGCTTTTATTGATTTTTGTAACAGTATACAAGACATACAGCAATCAGGTTGGTTGCCGCCCACTCCTGTGTAGTTCACATAAATTCCAGCAATCAGGTACCGCAACCTTCATCCATACTTATTAAACAGAGTTAACATAACTATCAACTTCCCCAAACTTGCATTCTTTCTCACATTGCTCATTGTTCTGTACATGGTGCCTGCAAGGCAGCAGGAGGCGGCGTGTCATTGCCCTTGCGTGAAGGAGCAGGAGCCTCCCGGTCATGTCAGCGTACCATTGCCCTGGATCATTTCCTGCTCTTTCATTCCCTTTTTTCTGTCCAGTTCAGCCCCTCTTTCTCAGTGTCATTCTCATTCAAGTCATCTTCCCTTCAGGGTTTTCAAAGCTATTCACCACCTCCCGCTATAGGTCTGCTATTGGCCTCCTGCGGAAAACCCTGGGGGCCCTCTGGGGACTTCCAGTGCCTGGCTATATCCCTACAGGCTACACCCAACACCTGGTCTAGGAATTTGTTCCCTACTTTCGCAGCCGATTTTCTGCCATTTAGTCCTAAGAGCCAAACCACTGTAGTTCCAACACCCTGATGGGCCAAGGTTCAATCTACTTCTGCTACCACCGAGCCCCCGAAATTTCTGGAGACTGGGCACCTCCACACCATGTGCCCAAAGTTCACCTCTGGGTGGAAGCATCAAGGGCAGCGTCCATCTTGCACATTGTACATTACATTTATGCAGTGTGGTGTGAGATGAGTGGTGTGGATGTTGAACTGTGTGTATTTAAAACTTGTGTCCAAGAAACGCTTTTGGTATGTTCCAATGCATGCTCCCACTCTTTGTCCATAAACTGTTCCACAGTATCTCCTCCCATCTAGCTCCAGCCCCCATAAACCCATCCCTTTGCATATCTATCATTATGCTGTATAACCATAATACTAGATGCCGACCATTGCCGAAGGTCAGTACCGTTTAAAGTAGATCATGTGTGGGTGGTTCCTGATTCAGGGTTCCCATATAGCCTGCGCAGCACCTGAATAAGTGCCCCCTACACCAGGAACTGTGTTCCTGGGAGGTGGGAGTCCTCCACCAGTGCGTCCAGCCATCCAAGAGAGCCCTTCTCATAACAGTCCCCGTGTCATCAAGTCAGCTTCTGTCCCCTCCACCGTTTGGCATGCCATACAAAAAACATGTCTGGGCATAGGCAATCACACCAGAGGCAATGCCGGGGCATACAATGGCAATGACCCCAACTGCTCTAGCTCTCCCCTCCAACAGCAGAGGGCGACCATTAACAAGCACGGTTTCAGCTTAGGACGGACCCCTGAGCATAGTAGCATCGCTGTGAGGTCCCCGTCCCTATTTACGTCCCCAAAATCTCCCATCTCTGTGAGATCTAGCTCTGCTCGCCATCATCCCAGCCACTGCAACTGTGCCACAAAGAAATGCATGTTGAAGTCCGGAACCCCAGTCCTCCTTCTTGCAGCAGTCTCTGAAGCGTCCGCAGAGACCAAGTTTTACTGCCCATCCCATATCATTTCCCACAACAAAGTGTTAAAGGAGTGAAACCATTTCCGCAGGATCAAAATCGAGATGTTCACCAGGTAATACAACAACCTGGGCAGGACAATCATTTTTGTCAGCGCAACCCTGGCCATGAATGGGAGCCTCAGTGTGCACCAGAACATCACGCTTCCGTTTAGGGCTGGTAAGCCGTCCCAAGGTTGCCTTTTCAGAGGTCAGCGTCTGCATGATATATATCTTAACTTCCAGGTATCGGAACACTCTGGCTTCCCAGCGGAGGCCTTTGTCCCTCACCATCCCTGGCAGGTCCCAACACACAGCTGCTAGGGGGAAAGCGCATGTCTTATTCCAGTTTGTACACACCCCGGACACCTTTCCCATATCTGCCAGCACCTCCATCGCCCACGGGACCCCAGATTGCGCTTCCTATAAGCACAACAGCATGTCATCTGTGTATAGCAAGACAACATGTTCCCCATCTCACAGCGATAGTCCCTTACCCCGCCCTTTCATCCTCAAAATGCTAGCAAGTGGTTCCATAGCCAGTGCAAAAAGCATCAGGGACAACGGGCAACATTGCCTCTGTTTACTTCAAAGAGCTCTGAGATGAGGCAGCCCACTCAGACCCTTGCACCGGGTGTCACCTACAAAAGCGATACTCACCTGTGCAACCCTCCACCAATACCATTCAGTCCATGACTGCCCCTAAATGGCCTCACTGCAGGGTGTCAAAGGACTTTCAGAGGTCAACAGAGAGCACCATTTCCTAAGGGAAAGCAGTTAATGGAGCCTCTCCCATAATGCGGTATAAGCAGTGGATGTTGGCTGATTTGCTACATTCCAGAATTAAACCATTCTGGTCTGCGTGGACCAATGAGTGCAGTTGCTGATGTAGACATGCTGCCATCACCTTGCTGAGTATTTTATATAATTCACATGGACAATGGGAGGCAGAACCCCACCTCAAATGCCACCCCAGTGGACTTATGAATGGACACTATCAGCTCCCCCCTGGTCGTGGTGGGTAAGCCCTCACTGGTATAGGCCTCTGCGCACATCTTCACCAGGTGGGATGTCAGCAGGTGGGCATACATCTAATTAAATTCAGCAGGCAGTCCATCCATGCCCGGTGTCTTACCGCATACCAATTCCTTAAGTGCTCCCCTACTTTCCAGCTCCGTAATCGACCCACCTATGACACAAGGTGCAGAAATGATAACCTAGAGAGGAAGACCTCCATCATTACCCCCTCAGTCGCAGCAGGCTCCCCATACAGAGCCTCATAATACTGCTGTGCTTGGATTAGGTCTCCAGCGGGGTTCTGTATTTGCATGAAGGGTCTACGCCTCTCCTCCTCACATACTACATGACAACATCGTCCCCGCCTTTTCCCCCTCTGTGTGCACTACTGCAAAATATTACCACCTATTAATAAACTGCAATTTGTTCTGCAGTTCCGTGTGGGCCCTGCGCTTCTCCCGCAGCTCATTGCACGCCTGGGGGTGCTCCTGAGCCTCAAGCTCCAGTCAGTATATGTTGTTCTTCATCTACACCAGAGGTCTTCAAACTTTTGGATGCCGAGACCCACCTGTCAAAATTTTCAGACATAACGACCCCCTCCTGACAAACATCTCTAGAGCTTGGTACTCCTCATCATCGACAACCATAAACACCCCCAGTTCACACGGCAAATCATTTTTACAGTGAGAAAATATTATTAAACAGTGTTTAGCAAGTCAGAGGTTTGTGGGTGACTGGTCACAGGCTAACTACACAGAAATCAACAGTAAAAACAGGGCTACTGGAATTATAAGGCAACAGGAGGACCAAATTATGCCGCAGTTTCAAACTTGTAAAGGCCGAGCTATATATATATGCGGGGTAACACTGGGCAAAGATTTCACCTCATCAGTACCAGTTTATAACCAAAATACAGCAATAAACAACAGAAAGATGTCTAGTCATCCTTTGTGAAGGGCCTCCCACTCTGCAGTGTCGCCACATTAGAAGCTTACCTGACCCTGGCCGAGAGCAGCAGGGGTCCCTTAAAGCCCGGATGGTCTTGTGCAGAGTTAAGCAGTTCACCCCCACCTCTTTCCTCCCACCCACTCCCTTCTATCTCTCTCCCCTCTCTCAACCCAGGTTCCCTCTCTCCCTTTGCAGGCCATTTTCTTTCACCCCTTTTTACAACTTCTGAACTCTCCCCATTCAACCTCTCACCTCACCTTTAATCACCTCTTGCCGTTCTGTCTTTTCAATCCCCTCATCTATAACAGTCTCTCTCATTTATCTCATGGCCTCCCTGGCTCCTTCTCCTCTCTCAACCCTCCGCACTTCTCATCCACCTCAAGTCTCTCCCTTGAAATTTCTGTCTTATCTATTTGTATCTTACACTTCTCCAGTCCCCCTATTCATCGTTCCCATCTCTCCTTTGTTCTTCCACACCTTCTTGAACCAATGTCTCTCTTTCCTGTCACCTCAGCACCCACCCCAGTACTCCCTCTATTCCCCTATCGCTGCTCTCCCTCACCCATGTCGCATCAAATTCTCTTTTTACCTCACAGATCACCTCTCAGCTATCTTCTTTCACCATTTAATAGTAGCCCTCCTCTCTGCCTTCACCTTTCTTTCACACTCACCTCTCCTCTTGCGTTTCGGCACTTCCTTCACCACTTCACATTTCTCCTTATCCCTGACCTCTTAAGTCAAATTCTCTGACTCCCTTGCCGCCCTCCTCACCTCTCTCGGCTGTTTTCTCTCATCCTGTCTCCTCTCACCCTCATCTCTCCTCTCACATCCTCCCCTACCACCCCTCCTACTCTTCCACATCTCTCACCTTGCCTCTCCTCACTTCCCTCACATCATCCACCCCTTCTCTCCAGTCCCCTCTCACAACCGCATCCTGCCTCTCACCTCTGGCTCCACACCTCTCTCTTTGCCTTCCAATTGGCCTTGCATACCCCCATCTCCAATCCCACATCTCTGTCAGTTAAAGTATGTCTGGCCCTGTCTCTCAATATTTAATAATCACACACAGACGGTGTCTTGTCTGTCCAGGCTCTTCCCATTCATCCATTTAGTGTTATGCCCCCTCCCTCCGGGCCCCCACCAAGCACACTGCCCTTCTGTCAGCTGCATGATGGCAGTGCCATTTCGAAAGGGGAAAGAGCACCTGCAGCCTGCACTACTGCCCCAACCCTGCCTCGGGAAGAAAGTAAAAGGCACACCTCTAGTCCCCTGAGAGCTTGGGTCCGAGTGCACATGACATGTGAGGCCTCTGGTTGAATTCTCCTTATTTCATGTGTTGAATACTCAATGATAATAACACATGATTGAGTTTTGTTAAGAATGACTAGTTTTGTCTTTTAAAAAAACCTTTTTGTTTGAAAAGATTGTTCCTTCCGATGGTGCAGGTGTGAATGTGACTGCCTCCCTAGGGGACTTTAAAGCACAGATGGAAGTGTCACTTTGAAAAGCATGTGGGACAACTTTGCAATAAAAGTCGAACAACAGATATCAGTAAGTGAAACTCATGCTATTTACCAAATGTAACTGGCTAGATAGATGCCACTAGGACAGTGCACAGTTGGGTTTTAAGGTGTCCAGGCAATAGTCGGGGAGAACTGAGCTGATTGGGATAATTGATAACAGTAAGTGCCCTGCATGCTCACTCACGAGGAAGCAAGCACACAGAGAAGTGTGAGCTACACAGGGATTTCCATTTGCACGTAGTGCATTTGCCTCTGGGATCTGGTCCTTGGGTTTTGTTAAGAATGGCTAGTTTTGTCTTAAAAAAAACATTTTAGTTTGAAAAGATTGTTCCTTCCATTGACACAGGTGGGAGTGTGACTCCCTCCCCCTCTCCCCGGCCCTCACTCCTCCCCCCCTCCCGCAGCCCCCCAGAGCCCGGGATAGCCTATGTGGGCTTTTCTCAAGGCAGCTGGACAAACGGAGGTCAGAAAACGGCAACAGCTAACAGTGAGGGCAGAGCAGAGGAATCCCAAAGACAGCAGTGGGGAAAGGGCAGGCGTGAAAATAAAGGAGGGTTTTAGATTCCAGTTCCAGGCAGAAGTGCGACCAGGAATGCGTGACCCCCTTTCTATGACTCCATGGCCCCCCTGGGGGTCGCGCCCCACAAATTGAAGACCCCTGATCTACACAATGTCCGCAGTGAGTGCATGCCATACAACCACAGCCTGCCCTGGGCAGTGACCCCTCACCACTACCTTGAATGAGTCCCATTCCACATTGCTGTGATTTGCGGTCTGGGCATTGTGCTGTAAATATTCATACATTGCATCCGCTAGAGCCTCCCTTAATGTGGGTTTGCCCAGCAGCACTGGCCGGAGCGTCCATGTGGGAACAGAGGCTGCTTGCCTTTCCTAAGTAAGGCTCAGGTGCAAATGATTGTGGTGTATGTGCCCCCTAGGTATTCCATCCTCACGACCTGTCCCACTGCCCCCGGGGAGCACAATATGGTATTGAGCCGGACTCGCAGGTTGTGGTGTGGCACGTAAAACAAGTATTCCCTCTGCGCTGGGTTATGTCACTGCCAGACATCAATCAATCCCCAATTGGTAGCCCAGGCCCTGAAGACACCTGCCAAGCGAATGGCCGGGGAGTCCGCTGACGGCAGCACCACCCTATCTAGGTGTATGTCTGCCACATAGTTGTATCCCCCCAAGATCAGGGGCACGGAATCATCCAGGGCCAATAATGATGATTATGTCTCTAGAAAATGTGCTTGTTCAGTGTTTGGGGCATGCAAGCAGCCAATCCCTACCTTTTACCCATCCAACATCCTAGTCAGGATAACATACATGCCCTCTCTATCAATTTTGGAGTCAGTGGCCACAAATGGCACCCAGGGATGCACCCATTCCAGTATCCCCCAGAAAAAGGCTGAGCATGACATTGTGTAGATCTGACCTCACCATCTGCGCTTCAGGCATCTGGTGCTGTCCCCAGTCATGTGCGTCTCTTGCAATAACGCAATGTCTATGCCCCTACACTTCAAATACGCTTTATAAGGTTTAGCCAGGGATCCCTCAGACATTTAACGTCATGAATGTATACCTAGCACTGTGGACCTGCATTGTGGATTGTAAGCATGCGTTGCACCTGTCCCTGCCACCTGATCTAGTCTCTGCCCCTCAATTCCAGCCCTCTGGGGCAGTAGTGTCAGCACACATTCCTCTACATCCGTCCCCCCTCATGCAAGGCAACCCATATTAGAACTATAAAAAAAAACTAGGCCTAGCTAGGAAAGGGTGAAAAAGAGGAGAGGGGCCCACTTACCCAAGGGGACAGGGCACCAGTAGAGACTTTTAGTCAAAAGACAAATTCCCTTTCGGTTCTTCCCTTATAACCTATCGCAGACTTTCACTCTTCTTACTCAATCACACACCCCGACTGTACTATGGTTCAGTGCCACTGCTTACTCATTTATGTATAAAAAGAACTTATTCCTTTATTCATAGATTATTTCTTGAAACTCATTAGATAAGAAGAATATACATATTTATTCACATAAATAAACAATGATTTTCTAATACAGTTCTCATAGTTAAAAATACATAAAACAATAAAATATCATTCAACATTCATCCTGGTATTCTCCTTTATTAAAGAAAGGAGAATAAATGCTACCCATCTACAAAAGACACATTAAATCTAAAACCAACAAATCAAAAATGGGAAGTATGTCACAGACAATCACATTTGTCTTTTTACAATCATCAATCTTCCTGGATCACTGTTTGTTACATAGAGTATCACAAATTCATTAATCTCAACTGTACTCTTCAGTGTCCTCCAGATTTGATTTCTAGTTATGCATTGACGAGTTTCGGTGGTTCCCCAGATATTAAGCCACCTTTTTCAGGACAAATAATTTTTCTCCCCCAATGCAATTTACAACCAGTTTAACCTAAACGATTAAACATATATGTATATCTCCGTATAAAAACAAGTCTCACATTCCTCTAACTCAAATTCACATTCTCAATTTCGCTACGAGGCACATAATGGTAGGAAATATATATATATCCAATATTCGTTATCTCATTTATCTTGACCATGCACAAATTCTAATGTAAAAATCATCTCTAGAAAAACATTCTATTTTTAAAACAATTTTTTATATAAAACCTTCCCTATAACATTAGTACCTCGGGGTTCTCGTAAGGCTCCAACACAAAGATATCACAGCCATTTATACCCAATACCGTATTCATTTTATTTAGGTTCAAACCCCTGACAAATTGTACTGCGATAAACAACTTCTTCATCTGAAATGGAGCATATTGGAGTCTCCTCACATGTTCTATCTTATGCTTCTAATTTATTCTAATAATAAAAAAAACACTCACTTTAAAATCTTTATATGCCACATGCAATCTTGTCACGTGTTTTCTTTAAAATCGCACACAGTGCTTCCCGTCGTGGAATTCCATCCATATCTATACCACAGGAAAATCAACAATGGGACACTATGTTATCCTCTATATAATTTATGTCTTTTAAAAATTCCTTGTTTCCTTCTTTATGTTGCATACCTTGATGGTGCTCAAGGGGTCACTGATTTGTTATTTATTTGTCTCTCTAGTTCTTCTCCTAATTTAAATGCTCTTATGAAGGACTAGCTCCTCAATACGGCCTATATTGGCCTGAATGGTGCAAAATGTAAAATGAGGATCTCAGAATATTGTCAAGATACAATTACACATATATCTTTCTTAAAGGGGGGCGGATTCCCTCCTCCTCAGATGTAACCTCAAATTCCCCCAGTCTATAAATCTGTACCTGATATTTTGTTGTCTTCATACAGGTTCCCGTTTCACTCAATTTAGAAATTCTGAGAACCTAATGATATAAAGGGATACATATTATTCCTCTCTTCATTGTCACTCCGTATCTGACTGTTCAAACCATAACCTCTTCCTCCTGTCCTTGGAAGAAAGGCTTATCCTTCATATCCATACCTTGTTATCTCGACGGTACGCATCTGTCATCCTCTTTCTTGCCTCGTCTTGGTATCAACTCTCTCCATGGCATTTTTAGGTTAAATCATTGTATTTCCTGTAGCAAAGGTCATTGGGGTGCACCTGACCTTCTTCTATGCTTCTAAGGCTCCACCATCTTGAACTAGTATTTTTGTTATCTGAAGCGTTCTTAGCGCATATCCTCCTCTCTCTTCATCCCTATAGTTTATTAGACTATTCTTATTGTTTGCTTTTGTCCCTACTAGCTTAACATCAGTTTATCCTAATTAGCCTGTCAGCACTCTTTAGCTCAGCACTATGACAAACAGGATGAATATATCGTTCTCTTTCTTCTTCTTGTCTTCAGGTCACAACTCCATCATTATAGGTCATCTTTTTCCGGGTGCCCGAGTTAGAAGTGCTGGGCTGGTTGTTCTAACTACAACAGCCGCAATCTTCAGTTAGTTTATCTCATACCTGATATGGCTCATCATTCTACTCAAAGGGCCTATATTCTCCCCAGATATAGTTGTCATCACCCGTCAAAGTCTATGAGGATCTCCTTTACCATCGTATCTATTTAATCAATTTCTCCCACTCTTCCCTTACATTCAGTCCCTTTCTTATTGTATTTAGTCTGGAGATCTGCCATTGTTCTCTCAACTTCCGTTTCTCATCCAGACTGCCTCCTCTTCTATTCACGGTTACTTTCTCCAGAATGAACCATTTAAAGTCCAAATCTCCATGACCTTCTTTGAAAAAATGATCTGTCAATGGAGCATTTATTTTGCGAGTTCTAATAGCGGACTTATGTTCTTGACTCTTAATCTCAGTTCCCTGCTAGTTTCCTCCACACAGCCTAGTCCGCACGAGCACATCAGAAGGTAGACCACATTTTTACTCAAGTGAGTTTCTGGTAATGGGGACATGATCACTCTGTGGGGCATAAATTCCCCCATTACATTTTTCAAGGAATAACATGTGGAAGTGTTGGTATCACACTGATATCTGCACCGGTTTCTCCATTTTAGAGTGTTTTTTCATCTGAACTTGGCTTTCAACATGTGAAGTTCACAATCAAAAAAAAACTCCAGACCTGCAGATTTCCTGTATTGATGTCTATGCACTCTATAGGGACTATTACGATCCGACCAAGATCGTCAGTTTCAATTCCGACCGGCTGATTACAATACAGCCGGTCTGAATTGAAACCAGCCGGTCATTCCGACTGGCTTCCAATGGGCTCAAGGAGCCCGTCGGTCAGTCGGGACCGGCCCGTAATCCATATGGACGGCGTTTTACGCCGTCTGGATTATGATGCACGGTTTCCGCCGGGCTTTCCGACATGGAAAGCCTGTCAGAAAGCGTGTTGGGGGGCCCCTAGCAGGGCCCCCTTCTGTTTTCGGCCTCCAGTTTGAGGACGAGGGGGTACCTATGGTGCCCCCCTTTTGATCCCTCCACCTTGTGGCAGGCACCTTGAGGTGCCTGCCACGGGGTGCAGGGATTAACACAACCTCCCATTTCCTTATGGGAGCTTGTGCTACGGCTGGATTATGGCCGTAACACGTGCTCCCATAGGGAAATGTGGGAATGTGACCGAACCATGCGCAGTAGCAACATAATTCGGTGGTCGGGACCTCGGACCGGAGGTCAGTCGGTCCCGTTTCCGCCACGGTGTCGGTTGGAGGACACTCCGACCGACATTGTAATAAGTCCCTAAATAGGTCAGACCGGACATCTTCCACTTTTTGGTAGATGTTGCGCATCTGCTAAACCCTAAATCAGGCACTAAGTACTACAATTGTCTAAGCAAATTTAAATTGTAAAGCCAACAAGGTGCAAAAATGGGACAATTCTTTTGAGGAAACATTTTCAACTCATTTGTGACTGGACTGCAGGTGATGGCATAAAAATAAGACTTTTTTGAGTACAAAGCCTCTCAGTCCATGTACTTTACGCTTTTCCCAATCCTTCTGAACATTTGTTGTTAGATATTGAGTAGCACAGCTCAGAAAACAGAACGAAAAGCTGCAAGAAATGTAGGAGCATTGGGCCACGTGGACTCTGTCACTGGTCCTTTGGACTACAAGGATTTACATTTTGCAAAGTAAATTTTTCTCTTCTTCCTCCCTGTCTTTTACAGCTTTAGCTCTGCTTGTGTTTTTTGCGAAAATGTCGTGGTTAATTTTTTGGTTTCTTTCAACTTCTTCTTTGTTGTTTTTGTTTCATCCAAAAAATAAAGTTTGTTCATTTACACAAAACTACATTAATTACTTTTTCTATATTTCTCCTTCCACCTGACTATTGCCTGGCAAGTTGTTAAATGCCCCATTTGCATAACATGTCACTGATAACAAAACAGTTAAACATCATCATTACAGTGAATCATATGTTGCAATACCCCTTGCCTGCCCCCGTACTCCTAAAATTGCAACAAAAATGACAGTAATGGTAAAGTAGAAAATGGCCTAGGCTGAACTCTGGTCCCACGACTCCAGAGTACACGTAGGATAATTTGCGGCTTCCCGCAGGCTCTGAGCCGGCATGAGATATCTTAATTCGTGCCCCCTGCTCCACAACAACCCCCTTGACTGCCACATGCTTTCTTCCTTCCTCACAAAATTGCAGGGAAAGCATAAATAATATTGGTGGAGGAAGCTGAACACGCAATTAGATAAAGTGTAAGCCCAGCATCCAACTCCATTTGCTTCCTTACCCCCTGACTCGTGCCACCCGACACCGAAGAGCACAAAAACGTTAAAAAAAATTCAAAGAATTTGTTTCTCTATCCTTCCATGACCATCCTATTCTTCACGCTTCACAAAAATATTCTAAACATTGAAAGAAACAGGAGGGACACAGAGAAATGATTTCCACTGTTGCTGTCACAAGGATGTCCGAGTCAAACAAGCATTGTGAAAGCCAATAGGTCTGACTTGCATTTTCGGTTATAAACTAAAGCTATTAGCTTTTCTTTTACTTTGATGTGCTAATGCACATATAATTAGTGGCATTTATATATCGCTACCCAGACAAGATGCTGAAGCACTTGCGGATGGGTAGCACACTGCAAATTGGGACTTTAAAAGCATGGAAGCTAGGGTGAGTGCCAAACAATATTTGTAAGTAGTGTAAATGTAGTGCATAAGGGCCAGAGATGCGCTATTACCTTGGTTTGTTGCTGCGCTTCTGCATGAGCTTGAAACAAAAGGAGTGAGGATAGGAGATAATGCACATGAGATGCTACCACATGGAGATGGTCGTCAGGCCGTACCGGGCATCACGCTTTCCCCGGGGGGGGCTGGAAGGGTGGGGGCCACTTTTGTTACTGGGGGCCGGTTCTGTAGCACTGCAGAAGTTTTAAAAGCACTTCAGAGTTTCTTATATATCTAACAGTTTTCCGGCAAGAATAAAAGTGATTAATATACCTGCTGGAGAGAGATGGGAGTTTTGTCTTGGGCAGTTTTGGCTCATCTCAAGTACCGCAAATGGTTAATACGCCTGCTGCAAAGTGTGTGTACTGTGCAGATCACAGAACTGTGGGGCATATTACCAAGGATTTGCGCTTAGCGCTGTTTTTTTTATCGCCGGCTATCGCTGGATTTCATCGCGGAGATAACGCGTTATTATCAACGCTTATCTCCAAGGCGATAAAATATCCAGCGATAGCGGCGAAACCCAGCAATAGCGCAAGAAATCCAGCGATAAATTCACTGTGCTAATGAAAAGCTTGCTAATAGGCAGGTGAGGACTTAACCTTACAATCCACCTCCCATTGACAAGATGGTAAAGTCAAGTTTTTATCAGGTGTTAAATTCCAGCGATAATCGCGGTTAGTGCGACTTTTTTTATCGCTTCGCGGGCATTGATAATAGGAGGAAGTTGTGTTTGCGACTGTTTGCAGTTGCTTTTAGTTGGGAATGCCTACTTTGCATGTCATTAGCGATAATTATCGCTGACATGCAAAGCGCCAACAAAACGGCCGCTATCGCCATTAAGCTGTCGCTAACAGCTGTTAGCGACAGCTTGCTAATAGGGCGATAAAAATATCGCCGCTTTATCGGCAAAAAGTGCCGCTAAAGTGGCGATACTGCCCTTGATAATATGCCCCTGTGTTTTATGTGCATAGCTCAGTGGGATACGGCTTTTATCACACAGATCCTTCTTTTACTGTGCATTTCATAAGTTACAATCATAATCTAGGTAAGAAAGATATGTTTTTTTTGTCCCAGTACTTCATTATCCTAATTTTGCTAAAAAAGATTTGTTTGGCTAGAAATAAATTCTTATGAGTAAAATCAACCCTAACCACTGTAGTACATTCTGAATCCTGAGTTTGTGCTTCCTCAGACCAAGCACTCTTAAAAATGCCTACCAGAATGGATGACATGCGCATCCTACATCTTGTAGTCCCTTTGCCATATGTAACATTTACTATATACTGATTTACTCACGTATGATTCATTGAAGGTATGTGTTTGTGATTTAAAATGCTCTGACACCCTAAAATTGTATGAAAGGCGCTATAAAACAAATGAAATACATGTGAGAGAGGGGATATGGAGAGATGAGAGGCACTATTGGAGGGTGATAGTGAGTGTAGAACCCCAATAAATAATGCCGTATCCTGGTGCACTGTGAGGTCATCATTTACTATACTTTCAAAATGAATACAATTGAATGTATAGTGAAAACTGTGTTGTAGAACACACTATTTTTGTCATTTTTTTCCAAATTTCCCCTTGTGGTGGTCGGACTCGCTCGCTGCGCTTGATCGCTATGCACCGTATGGGGGCTGGTCTAAAATTTGCCAGGATTGCTTTGGGTTCCCAGTCATACAGCTGATCTTGTACCTCAGAAGTATAACATGGGCCCATGTGGTGCAAGGAGTGGCACAGGATTCAAGAGCCCTTGTAAGCCAATACTTTTGCATCAGTGAGGTGGCATCTGTGAATGCTCGGTGATGGCAGGTCTCCCACAGGTCGACCTGCCAGCACCAGCAGAAGCCAAGCACAGCAGGGGGCAAATGCAGAAAGGGCTTTAAATAGAGGCCACAGTGGAGTGAGAGGGAGGTTACAAGAAGGCAAAGAGGTAGATGCAGAATGTGTACATGCGGATAGAGGCTATTCAGAATATGTGATGAAAAATGGACATATGTGTGAGTACATCATTATTGCTAAAGAAAGCATGCTTTATGCCAAAGAGCCATATTTTTAATTAACTGTGGTGCTGGTTCCATTTCTACATGAAGCCCGGAATGACTCCCAACAGTATGAGTTTAGATCTTTGCCTGTTGAAGACAACAGGTCACACTGCTGCCACTGTAGAGAGATGCACTTAACTTTTCACTACATCAAATCCACAATTTTTAGGTCTAGCGTTAACCAAGACCTTTTGAGTTTAATAAAAATAAATGTGTAATTTACTTACTTTTAGGGACTTTCACCCATCCCTCTTCAATTGGTTTGTTTTTGTGTTCTTCACATTTTTCTTCCATCCACTATAGTATACAGCCTCGGGTAATGGGTTAGCCCACTCCAGCCATTGGGTAGGTTCACTGTAATTGATGACTTCCTGCTTTTTCCAATGAGCACATCCACACACAAAGTAGTGGACCAGGATCTACTGTAGCAATGTGTGCCTTTTGGGTCCACAAAATATTTTTCCTTCTAGCCACAGTTTTTTTCAGATTGAGGAGGGCTCAGCAGCTTCCCCAACAATTACGTTTTGCAAACACCCTGACAAAACAAAAGTAGCATTGACAAAACCAAGAGAGTGGCACTCAGGGCCTGAGCTTTTGGCTTTGCCAGTGCCTGTTTTCCTAGCATGCAGCAGAGGCTTGACCATCCACATACCAGTTGTGATGGAGGAGAGCAGTGGTTTCTGTTGTCAGTGGTAGTGTGAATGTTGGATGTGAAGGGCCGCTTGTGCAGCGTGAGGTTGCCTTCCAAGTCACGCTTTGTCTAAACGTAAATTCCAGCATTTCCAACTTTGCAGTAGGTTTGGAGGAAGAGTGAGAGGGAGAAAGAGAGAGACTGAAAACTCTTTCAAGAACACTTTCTCACCCAATGCAGCTCACATTGGCACCAACGGCATTCACAGGTAGCCTTGAACATATTCTCTTCTCCAAACCCAAGACTGCTGTCTATCCGTCTATGCGAAAGTTGTGAGGGAGTCTGGTAGGGTAGGCTTTGTTGTCCCAGGAAGGATGAAGAGCCACTTTAATTACATTTTTATTACCCACCTTGACAATTGAAGACATATTGAGACCCCACGCTCTTCAACATCTACATGGCCCCCCTCGCTACCATCGTCAGAACGCATGGACTCAGCATAGTATCCTACGCCAACGACACCCAGCTCATCCTCTCCCTCACCAAGGAACCTGACATCACCAGACACAGCTTCCAGGAAGGAATGAAAGATGTCGCATCATGGATGAGCAGCAGCTGCCTGAAGCTCAACTCAGAGAAAACGGAAGTTCTCATCCTTGGATCTACCCCCTTCGCATGGGACAACACCTGGCGGCTGTCCGCCCTCGGTAACACTCCCACACTCACGGACCACGCCCGCAACCTCGGCACCATACTCGACTCCTCCCTCACCTTGACTCGACAGATCAACGCCGTTTCTTCTACGTGCTTCAATACCCTCCGTATCCTCCATAAGACCTTCAAATGGTTCCCCCTGAATCCAGAAAGGCCGTCACCCACACACTCATAACCAGCAGACTGGACTACGGAAACACCCTCTACGCCGGAATCAACAAATCTCTACTCCGCAAACTCCAGACCATTCAGAACACTGCAGCCAGACTCGTCCTTGGCATCCCACGACAAGACCACATCACCCAGCATCTGGGAGACCCTCATTGGCTCCCATCGAAAAGAGAGTGACCTTCAAGCTGCTCACCCATGCCCACAAATCTCTCTACAACACCGGACCCCAATAACTCAATGAAAGACCTCCTTCGACGCACCCAAGAGATACCTCCGCTCTGCCATCCTCGCCCTGGCCAAAACCCCACTCATCCGCAGAGCCAAAACGTGAAGAAGAGCCTATTCCTACATCGCAGCCAAGACCTGGAACAAACTCCCCCTCAGCATCAGACGGTCCCCCACTCTGCAAGCTTTCAGTAGGAGCCTCAAGACCTGGCTCTTTGGATGAGACGGAGCTGCACAAACCCCCCCTCCTTCTGCCAGCGCCTTGAGACACTCACGGGTGAGTAGCGCACTTCACAAATCCCTGATTGATTGAGAATAAAATTCTGCCAATATTTTAAACACAGTTCTCTGAAAGAAGTAGAGCATGATAGAACGTATTTGGGAATGTGAAGTCTCATATAAATTCAGTGCCAGAGACTGAGGTCTCAGGTGTGTTCTTCATAAAGTAGCACCTTTATGCAGTGTTGATTGCTGCCACCTTGGGTTCTTCCTGTTTCTTGCTGGCACATCCACACACTACCTGGCATGTGGCCCTTCCCTCTCTGCAGCTTCCTCCTTTATATCACGTTCTTCTTCTTGCCTGCGCCTGGTCACATTCCCTGCAGGTCTGTGCCTCTTCAATGTACTATGCGCTATGCAACTTCCTCCTTTGTTCTGTGCGCTCTGCAACTTCCTGCTTTGTCCAGGGTGCTATGCAACTTCTTGCTTTGTCCCGTGCGCTATGAAATAGCGTCCTTTGTCCCGTGCGCTATGCAACTTCCTCCTTTGTCTCTTAGCATGCCTTACTGGTTTCTCACGTTTCACTCCACCTCTCCCTTAATCTGCATGCCCTACTTGTTCCTCCTCTTTCACCCCATCTCTTAGCCAGCATGTCCTACTGGTTCCTCACCTTTCACTTCATCTCTCCCTTAATCTGCATTGCCTACTTGTTACTCCCCTTTGACCCCATCTCTCTCTTAATCTGCATGGCCTACTGGTTCTTCAGCTTTCGTCTGATCTCTTCCTTAGTCAGCATGTCCTACTGGTTCCTCTCCCCAATGATAAGCAGTTCCAGTTCTTTTCTCTGTGCCCTGCTTCCTGCAGCATCTTTCCATGTCCATGCAGTTTCATCCTTGCTCCTTAGGTTCTGCAGGTTTCCCCATCAGCAGGCAGTGCAGAAGCACAGACGCCAAGGCTTGGAATGTGGCAAAGCCTAAGACGCAGAGCTGGGTGGCATGCTTCCAGAAGAGCGACGTCAGAATGAAAACAACATCACAGGGCCTCCCATTCAACATGCACTTGTAGCTACGGCTGCACTGCATTAAATGCCCAGTGCACGGACAGTCTCAGAGAAGGGGGTGAGATTGTCCAGGGATGTAATGCAGGCAGTGGCGACTCCTCCGCTTAGCAGTGGAAATAAAGGAAAAATAAAATGATAATAACTTGTTGTTATTATCATTTTATTTGTACCTGCTGTGGCAGCTTTGGTGGGCGGGGCGGGCTGCTCCACTCTCAGAGCAGGGGGAGGAGTGGTGGGCACTTTGTAAGTGCACATGACTGTTTGGCCTGCCCTTTCGGGCCGGCCAAACAGTCATTCTCACTTTGCATGTTCTCCACCCAGGCTGCATGACAGCCTGGGTGGAGAACATGCCGAGGCTCCCATTCCCTGGCAGAGCACCGAACCACGGCACTCAGACCAATCACATTGCAGCGTTCTGATTGGCTTAGGGGAGCCTGTGTGCTTTTTGTTCCAGCCAGAGCGGAGGGACAACGACGAGGGACGATGAGGAGAGACGCAGTTAGGAGGTAATATTTATTCTCTTTTCTTTACCCCCTCCACCCATCCTCCTCCCCGCCACCCCCGATCTGTGCCAGCCGCTACTGAATGCTGGCAACAATCTATGGCTCTAAGGGTGGGTTAGGGCCGGAATGGGAACTAAAGTCATTGTAACGACTTGTGTGCTAAACGAATGCGTGGTAACAACACATTTGTTCTATTACCGATGGTGTAAAGGCACAGCGTGATTCTGGCTTCGTCATAAAGGGTGTTTCCCCTCATATTTAGGTATTAAGCCCACTTTCCACTCGGTTTACTTAAACTCATGTGGTAGTTTCATTTGTATGATAAAAAGAGGAGGGGTTGGAATATTCAGCTGCACTGAATTATGAAATTTAATCAGTGGTGAGGTTTCCTAGGGATAGGTGATCTCTAGAGTAGTTATGAATATTTTAATAATTCCTGGGGTGATTCTGAGACCCTGAACACCTTTTAAGATCCAGTGTAGAAGACTTGGGGCCCTATTATGTATAGGGCGCACTTTTCCTGTTTGCGCCCTGGCGCACCTTAAAACAGATGCGTCAGGCGCAAACAGGGAAAGTGCACCCTATTACATAGATTGCGCTGCCCCCAGGGCAGCCGCAAACTCATGCTGTCCTGGGGGCAGCACATTCAAGTGAAATATGGAGCAGCTTTGAAGCAGCCGCTCCATGTTTGCAATATCGATGCCAGAATTAAGCAACATGTCTGTGGTAGTCCATAGCCTTTCTTGAATTTTCTTGTTTTTTGTCCTCATTAAGATATGGTCTCTCAGCACTTGCTCATAGTTATGTGTTCAAAATCACAGGTAGAGGCCAATTATCTCAAAGCAGACACAAACACCTCTATGGACTCATCCGCACCCTGCTTCCTTGAGTAAAATGTTAACCTTTCCATGACAATGTTTTTTTTTTCATATCTAATACAAATTTGCCTAGGCGCATATTGGTAAACATCTATTTGACCAGGATTAATAAGCAAAGGTAAGTTCTTGTACTTCTTAAGACCGCAACCCCCCAAACAGTGTTTTAATAGAGCAAGTTTCCTTTCTGCACCGCAATCCTCCCACTCTAGTACTTCAACGTAAGCTAAAAACATGTCCTCCCACGTTACCCAATCCATAGGTGGTTCTTCAGACACAGAAAGAAAAGATGGTAGAGGTACAATTCCCGCCGTAATGCAGCACAAGAACTAAAAGGTATATACAATAACAGCACTGTTAAACACACAGTACACTGAAAGGTCTTAAAAATAACAAAAGTAGCCACCGTCGTCATACATTACATGTTGGTGTGTGCATCACCATAAATAGTAATACACCAATTAACTCCAATTTGTCCTTCAAAGTGTCACAGCACCTCTCCTGTACATATTTAGATGGGAGGCAAGAAAAGTGTGTGTGTCACCGGTCACACAATGCGCAGTACGCAATAAATTCCCTTATAGGTTCCGAGGATATAAGCAACAGGTGTGCACATTACCAAACGCACACTGCAGCCCTTGCAATTATATGCACGCGAGAGAGGATATGGAACAAAATTCCCACTTCCCAACTATTTTGAATCGAAAGCAAACACACTTTTATGAAACATCCACGACATAAAGACCAATATTGACACTACATGAACAAGCAAAACATAACCCCAAAACTTAAAATTCTGAAAAATATTTGAAATAAATATTATAACATGAATAATTTTTTTCATCATTCTGAAATAAATAAGACAATTACAACAATGCTAAAACGTCAAAATGAAAATGTAAATTACTAACATAATAATTCCTAAAAATGAACTAATTTCAGCACAATAAAAATTACTTCAAAAAGATTTTAAATCATTTGAAAAATTTCCCATAATAGCGTTAAGCACTAAATAAACATACACTTACAAAATTAATCATTTAAAGATAAAGAAAATGCACTTACTGCTGTATAGCAGAAGTTCTTGATGGCTAACCCAACAGCAGCAATAAAAAACATAAGTACATTAAAACAAATAAAATATGAGAATCCCAAAAATGGTTTTAAGGAGTAATACCTATACCATGAAAAGGCCATACCAACTTCATTGATACCTATCAATACCCGGTATTAAAAAATAGAATGAACAGTTCAGGAAACCCACAAAAGTCAAGGAAAATATATTTAAACTGTTGTATAAAAAATCCAACATATATTCCTTGCATCAGACAAAACGTCAGCAGCATTAAAAAAAATATCTGTCCATACCCGTAGAACATTTGTAAAAAAAGAGAACATACATACCCACCCACCACCATAAAAGGCCACAAAAACCTAAACTACACATACATATCTAACAATCCATACTAAGGCCTTTAACATGTGTACATGTAACTAACCACAGCTATCTCACAATCCTTACTAACTAACTAAACACTAACTCTATGCTAACACATAGAAACTAATCAAATTAACAACCCACCCCACCTAGTAGTATAGCTTAGAAACTAAGAAAATAACATTATTCTCTGAACTGAAGGAATGTAGCAGGAACAACCATCCAGGAGAACCGCCAGTGAAGACAGATGAAAATAATAGACTACAAAATACAATTACTGGTAAAATAAAATGGCAGCAAAAAAACAAATAAGAACTTTAAAAAAATAACATTTACTATTCACATTTCACACAAAGTCACATAGATGCAAGTGGTGAACTCTATTGGCTGAAGTGTGTGCCAGATTTTTCTATTCAAACTCCAACTTTAGACACATTGGGAAAAGTCTTGAACTCTGAAGGGGGACAAAGTTATTATTTCCACTCCAATCTTACTCCTGGGAAAATGTTGGACTCTGGAGAGGTCAGATTTACTATTCCCACTACAGGTTTATACACACTGGGCAAACTGTTGTACTCTGGGGGAAGGATGGGAAGATTAGATGTATTATTTCCACTCCAAGCTAAGCCACATTGGGAAAGTATCAGACTCTGAAAGGCTCACATTCAATGTTTACCCTGTAAAAATAGCTACATTGAGGAAAATGTTTAACTTTGAAAAGGTTATATATTATTTCCAACCAAATCAAAAAGTAAAATAATTATTTATAAATTACTAAATCATAATTACCAATATAGTATCATGAAAAACCATTTTTTTAAAATATAGTTATTTTTTAATTACAAATATTTTTGAAACATAATTAATAAAGTAATGGGCATGATTACAAATATAAACAATTTACCCACACCTAGCACTCTGGTACATCCATTGCTTACTGGTTTCAGGGATATCGGGTAAAATTCGCCTACGGCCCCTACTGTACGGAGACGCTTGTGGACCACCCCGAGCTTGCTCACTATGTGGAAAGCCTAAAGGATGTTATGAAAGCTGACTATTATAATACCATTCCATAGCTTTCAAACATGAAGTCAGCACTGCATTTGCTAGGGCTTCATGATTTGTGGGATGATCCCGCTTTAACTGTCTTTCCATCTAAGGTGGCATTGAAAAAGAAATACTGGTCGCTGATGGCGGCTGGGGAATCTGTGCGAGCAGCCAGCTCTAAGCTGACCAGCGTTTTATTGACATCAAACCCACACAGAGGTTTAAGGTATAATGGGATGTAGTATCTGTTCCATTCCATAGGAAAGTATATTTCCAGTTTCGGATAGGTACCCTACCCCTTAAAGTATTCACTTCTGGATGGGCTGGCAAAGGAGAAACATGCTGTCCAATCTGCAACTCTTCAAGAGAGAGTTGTCCTCATGTCTTTTTTGCCTGTCCAGGCTGCACATTACCTCGGCAAACCTGGCTTGCACCTGTTTGCAGGCTATTAGGAGCACGCACCCACCAGGAAGCACTTCGAATTTTTAGATCAGATCCGCACCCAGCAATAGCTAGTTCAATCTCTTAATTCATGGGTGCTATGTGGGTGCTCTGGGGTAAAGCTCTTGCCCATACTGTTTCATGATTCTACTAAAGTGTGCGATTACTATCTACCGCATTACAATTATCTCGTTATTACTCTGACATACTCGCATTGTCCCATATTTTAAGTAACTGCATAAACTTTTTATGTTTTTTAGCTAATCAATGTATTTTAATTATGTGCTAATACACTCCTCTTTACCGCTTATAATATTTGTGATAATGTATGTACCTCTTTAACTTCCGACTTCTTTTATTGTTGAATATTGACTATATGCACTTTATATTGTTTGTACTTTTATGGCCTTGGTGGTCGAAATAAAGTGATTTGACTGACAAACAATTTACAGTAAAATTCCAATAACAAATAACAAAATCTAAATCTTTAAAAACACTTCTGACCAAAAACCCTACAACTACACAAATTATCAATTACACAACATATTAAAATAAATGGATAAATCAATAATATTATTATTAATGAAACATATGTATATTATTTTGTTTATATCAATGAAAAGTAATTATTTAAAAGTGTAATATACTTTCAAAAAATTATATAATCAATTAATTAATAAATAGCCAATTGAAAATTACAAATCAAAACAAAGAACAAAACATATATCCCAAATCTACTAACAACCCAACTACCATACAACCCAATGTCTATCAAAAACAAACTAATAATAAGTAAATAATTATTTTTGTAATATAAATTGTTATTAACACAAACTACAAGTTAAATAACAAATATAAAAAATGACCGTGGGGAACATGGCGGCGGGCTAACGGCAGTCGCGGGAGCTCCCTGAATGAGGAGAGATGCGCAGGCTGGGATTCAAGAGAAAAACGATGGAATGCTTACCGGGCAGTGTGTAGAAGCTTTTTGGAGCGCTTCTGTGGGGAAAAATTGAACGCGGCGGCTCGGTGGGGGTGCCTTTTCTTCTCTTTTCCTGCCTCTGAGCGTCAGAGTGGAGTGGATGGGACCCCACGGAGAGCAGCATCAGGTCGTCTGGTGCTGGGCGGCGGCTCTCTGGAGAAGGACCCGCACTGCAGTGACTCTCGCTGGTTTCCGGGTGGGGCCTGGGAGAGACAGCATCGGGCAGCAATTGGCAAACAAGCAGCAGCAACTGCATGAGGAGCTACACGAGGAGGAGGTACAGGAATACCTCAGAAATGGCTCCATGCAGGTGGAAGGTTTGGGTAGCTGGAGTCAGACGAGTTTGAAGGAGAAGTGTGACTGCAGTAAGATATTACTTCAACAGGTACAGCGGGATCTGATGGAAAGGAACCCCCCCATACAGGTACTTTTCACTGCTAAGGTGGTTTCGAAGGGGGCAGAGGAGGCGGTTGTTGGAAGGGTAGGCACGGATGTAAAGAGAGGTACAGGCGAGGTAGATATCTCAGCAGATACACCAGGAGAGTCACAATCAAGGAATAGGTATCAGCTAAGGTCGGACCCTGAGAAGAAAGTAAGAGCTGTGAGAGCAAGGGAGCGGTCAGCTTATGAGGCGATAACCGTGTCACCCATTAAGAAACCAGTAAAAGTTGTGGGAAGACCAAAGCGGTGTGGGTTGAAAGAGACTCGCACATTACCTAAACCTTCACCCTCGCTCAATTCGTATTTCAAAGTCATGGAGCAGACAAAAGCGGCGGTATCTATTCAGGCAGGAGGTGGCGGAATAAGCCAAATACAGGTCGCTCCAAGGGATGAGAGAATAACAGGTGTCCCCCTTAGCAGTCGCTTCTCCCCATTAGACCGGCTGGCAGATGGTGAACAAGATGGGGCTGGCTCAAGTCAAGCCCAAGATACCGCAGGGCTATTGGTGGGGGGTAGCTCAAATCAAGGGGAGGGTAGCCCCCGTCGGGAGGAGAGGGCAGAAAACCAGTTGGAGAATATCTTGCTGAACATCTTGCTAAATCTGAGGCAGGACATCCTTAAGAAATTTGAGGTTTCTCAGGTCAATCAGCGAGATATTCAAGAAAAATGTGGGGTGCTTGAGGAAAAGCTGGATAATATTACGCTACGTACTGCAGTGCTGGAAGGGGAGGTAAAGGCACTATCAGCAGGAATGACTCAGAATTCTCAAGATATAGAGGCCCTGAACCTACAAAATAAGTCTTTACAAGATGATCTGGAGCGACTAGAAACTCAATCTAGGCTTAATAATTTGAGAGTACTCAGTATTCCGGAGGGCACCGAGAAAAGCGAAATAAAAGGCTTTATTTGTAAATTGCTAAGAGAAGGGCTGTTACAAGACAGGCCGGATCTCGATCTGGAGAGCGGAATTCAAGGAGTGCATAGGGAGCCTTTCAAGCTAAATCCCAACAGGAAGACCCCCAGGAAAATCCTGATTAACTTTCTCACTTATGCAGTTAAAGAACTTGTGTTAGGACAGGCTCTAAAGGAGAGATCCATAAAATTTGATGATTTTAATTATCATGTGAGATCAGACATTGGGAGGAGAACAGCGCAGAGACAATGGGAGTTGGGTACCAGGATGAATGACCTGCGGAGTAAAGGAGCTCAAGTCCAGATGAAGTTTCCAGCCATGCTGAGAATCATGTGGAGAAATAAGATGTATAACATCAGTAACCCTGAGGAGGTGGATACTTTTTTAGCTCAGATGGAGGGTACCACAGCCACCGCATCTAGCTCTAGTTCTAGCCTATAATAGTCCCCACTAGGAGTGGCACTTAGTAATAGTATTTACCAAAGGTAGGGAGTATGGAAGTAGCCAGCCTGATAAAGTTTTGTTAGTTTTATTTTGTTTAGCACACTTTTAAATCTCTCTTCGGAAGGGGGTCGCGAAGGGCGGATTATATCGCCTAGGGTTAGGAAGGGGGTTCCCCGGGGGGTGGGGGAAGGGGTGCACACGGTGGTGGGAGCATAGGGAAAATAAATAAAAAAATATTTGTCCTCATCTCGGTAATTTTTACCCAGTTTGGTGATATTCCAGGGCTCTATCGGTCAATTATGTATAAGCAGAAGCGCAGGTGGAGAGTGCTAAAACAATGTATGAAGAGGAGTATCAAGTATGAGTAATCTTAATATAGTCAAGTTTATGTCTTGGAATGTCAATGGTTTGAGGTCCAGGAAGAAGCTAGCTCAAGTGGAAGAGTATCTGAAAAAAAGCAGGGCACATATAATATTGCTTCAGGAGACCCATCTGGAACGGAAGGATTGTGTGGATTGGTTTAGTAAGAAACGCTGGGTGCAGGATGTTGTCTGCTCGGATCAGAGAGGCAGTACTAGGGGACTGGCCCTAGTCATTAGAAATAATTCAGGAATAAGGCTATTAAACTATCAAACAGACACCTCTGGTAGGTGGTTGGTGGCTAATTTAGGGATTGAGGGTAGGCCATTATCATGTGCAACATATTATGGCCCAAATAATTATATTCCCGATGCCTTAATAAAGTTGGAATCTTGCCTCTTGGAGACCATGGCCCGATTATATTGGGTGAGGATTTTAATTTAGTTCTAAATAAAGATTTGGATAGAACATCAAAAGTAAAATATGTTGGTTCCCCCAAGACACTAGCCAGTCTGAAAAACAATATGACTGAACTTAATTTAGTTGATGTTTGGCATAGAAAGATGGGGGCAGTAAGGGGTTTTACATTTTATAGTAAAAAATATGGCCACCATTCTCGTATTGATTACTTTCTGGTGGATCAAGACTTGTATGGTGAGGTTAAAGAGGTAACCCATGACCCCGCTGTTCTTTCGGATCACTCTCCGGTGGCCCTGTCCCTAAATTACTATCAACAATTGGGGCAAAGAAGATGGACCTTAGATAGAACCATTTTGTTGGATGAAGAGGTGGTATTAGATGTAGCTGGCAAGACAGCTGACTTTTTCAACCTTAATAGGGGTTCTGCTAGATTACAAATAGTTTGGGATGCTTTTAAAGCATATTTAAGAGCAATAATAGGTTCTATAATGGTGGGTAAAAGACGTGTTGCAAGGCAGAAAGAGGAGAAGGGACTCACAGAAATCAAGGCTAAGGAATGTGAACTCCAGAAGGCCTCGCTTGAGGGATCTGCTGAGGTACCAGGGCTTTGCAGGGAACTGGAAGATCTGCAGGCAAAGTATCAAGCTCTGATAGATAAAAGGATACTGGATAGATGCAAAGTCAGCAAGCTTCAGCACTTTTCCTACGGTGAAAGGTGTAGTTCGCTTTTGGCATGGAAAGCTAAGACCGATGGAGCCAGGAATTCAATACTGAATCTGATGAACGGAGAGACTGGGGCACTTCTAAGTACTAACGCAGAAATTAGGGGGGAAGTCAGGAGATACATGAGTCGCCTATATAAAGAGGACATCCAACCAAGAAAGGAAGACATAGAGAAGTGGTTAAGGGGGATGGAACTTCCGCAATTAATGAGGGAGCAGAAGAACTTTTTGGAGGCAGAGTTCACAGAGGAGGAGATTAGGGTACAATGCAGGAAAATGTCTGCCGGGAAAGCAGCTGGGACAGATGGCCTCCCAGTAGAGATTTATATTCAAATTTTAGATAAGTTAACTCCTTTTTTGAAAGAAGTATTTAATGTAATATATATAGATGGTGAGGAAGCACCTCTCTCTTGGTCAGAGGCAACAGTAGCTATAATTTTAAAACCAAATAAAGACCTGCTATGAGCTGATTCGTATAGACCAATATCACTCTTGAATACTGATTATAAGATCTTTTCAGGGGTAGTAGCTTCAAGAGTAGCACAGGTTATCAAGGGAGTAATCCACACTGACCAAAGAGGTTTCATTCCTGGGAGGCAGCCTAGTGTGCTCACGTATTTGATGATGGGGGTTATGGATATGGCGGAGGCCCAGATGTTGTCTTTGACAGTAGTGGCAGTAGACGCAGCAAAGGCTTTTGACCAAGTGCATTGGGTATATCCCTGGGAAAATCTTAAAAATGTTGGATTTCCACAAAATATGGTGAGGGCAGTGCAAAATCTTTATAGCCTCCCTAAAGCTAGGGTGTTGATAAATGGAGAACTTTCAGATTGGTTTTCCATAACTAGAGGTACGAGACAGGGATGTCCCCTGTCTCCGCTTCTTTTTAACTTATACATTGAGCCCTTTGTGCATCAAATCAGAGTAGATTCCACCATTATCCCTTTCAAGTCTGCTGGGTTGGAGGTGAAATTAGCATTGTATGCGGATAATCTGATTATGTATACCACCAACCTGGAGGCTGCAATTCCTAATTTGATGGCAAAAGCTCAAAGCTTTGGGAAGATATCGGGGTATAAGGTGAATGTTGATAAAACCGAAGTTATGGATTGGAACCAAGGCAAGAGTAGTTGGGGGGCTAAATCTCAAATGAGATACCTGGGCATAATAATCACACAGAAACTTGAAGAAATTCCTGTAGTTAATTGGAAAAAAGTGAGTCAGGAGGTTGGGAGCCTGTTAGTAAAATAGGCAAATCTACCACTAAATATATATGGTAGAGTTAACCTTATCAAGATGATTGTACTTCCTAAGATTACTTTTCTTTTTAATTCTATACCTTGTACATTTCGGAGGGAAGATATAGCTAAACTTCAGGGGAAAATAGGTAGTTTTATTTTGTCATCAAAGGGTCCCAGAATAGCATGGAAGAAACTGAGGAGAAAGCTGGAGGTGGGAGGATTGGCCTTACCGGATTTGCTTATATATTGTCAGGCTTTCCACTTTAAGAACTTCCGTATGTTATTAAACAAGCCAAATAGGTCACAATGGGGAAACCTTTTGAGGCAATGCTTGCTGGCGTTAGTCAGGGACAGTATCACTTCCTGTTTAAATATGGGGATCCGAAGTATTTAAAAAAAGTGAGGTTAAAGATCATGAAAACTGCCTTAAGAACATGGATATATGTTCGGAGGAGGTTGGGAGTACCATATTATTCGTCCTGGGCACCGATTTGGGATTCCCCGGACACTCCTGAATGTTTAACCGATCAGCTCAGTCAACCCTTAAAAGTGGCGGGTTTATGTTACTGGGCAGACCTGAAAGTGGGATCAAGTTTAGTGGGTGGGAGGCTCTATGCAAATATACCAAGGAACAATTAACGAGATTTAAGTATTACCAGTTAGGTTCCAGGTGGGCTACTCAAGACTGGGTTGAGATCTGGCCCATTAAAAAAGGAGGTCTCTATCTGGTATTGGGCCTTGATGGAGGCAGATGATAAATGCTTGTCAGACATTTCTAACATGTGGGAAAAGGAATACGGGGAAGGCAATATTGAGCAAGTATGGCATATTTCCTTTTCCATATTACGTGCAGTAGTGAAACCCGCCTCTCTCAAGAGAAACCACCTGTTTACTACCCATAGGGTGTATTGGTCTCCAGCCAAACTTTCAAGGGTAACCGGGAATGCATATACTTGCCCAAAATGCATGGCCTCATCAGCGAATGATCTACATATGTTTATGCAGTGTCCAAAGATCGCACCCTATTGGATATCGGTATGTAACTTCATAAAGGAAGTGATCGGCCAACAGATCCAGGTAAGCCCTCGACTTATATTTTTTGGGCTGCATCCTGAAGCATGTATACGAGCAAATTCAGTTATATTCAAGTTTTGTTTTTTATGTGACACTGTTGGCAAGACGGCAAATATGCAGGCTGTGGAAATCTGAAAACCCCCCATTGTTTGCTGACTGTCTTAGAGCTATTAATTTCACAAGCCAGAACGATATTGCCTGTGACGGCAAAAGTTTGGAGAAGGTCTGGGCACTCTATGTAGACTGGAGACAACAGCTAAGTGGCTCCGATGATTAAGCCAGATATGCTGGAGGTCCCGGCTCCCCTCCGCCCTGGTTCCCACAGGGAGGGAGATGAATGTGGAAACAGCAGTTATCTTTGCCTGGGCAAGCTCATTTACCCCTCCTTTCCTTTGAGGGATGTGAGATATACCAGCAAGAAGGTTGGCGTAATGAGGACAAAAAAAGAAAATAAAAATAAATAAATTAAAAAAAAAAATGACCAAGAAAATACACTTTAGTTGTTTAATTAATTAACACAATCAATCAATCAATTAATGATTTAAAAATAAAAAGTCATATATTATCTAAAACACGTCCTTCTTCATCCAGCTAAAAAGCTAACAGCCCACTAATAAAATAACATAATAAGAAAGAGCTATGATTAACATTTTACAAAAATTAATTAATATCAACATTTACAAACTAAAAAATACATTTCAGAAAATAAAATGTAAAAGTATTGCAAAGAAAAAATGTTAAGTTATTAAATAAACATTTATTTATTTGGAAAAAATGACGAAAAAAAATTAAATATATTTCTTAACCTATCCCCCTACAAACCCACTAACCTGCCCAAAAAACCCATAAAACATACTATATATTGAGGAGTGTGCGAAATTCACATAATTATGTATTACAATATTAAAGTCAATCTTATTTAGACTAATATTTTCAAGTAAAGAAAAAATATTCTACCTTTGATTTTACGTCCCATGATAGTTGTAGCATCACAATATTTATCCCATGATATTATTGACAAACAATATTTTTGAGTCAATATTAAGGTGGAATCTGGATGTCAGGTGCCTTGATATGCCACATGCCCCCTGATTTAGTAGTGAAATACAACCATAAATGGTTTCCAATGGGTACCTCAGACCTTTGGGCCCAGTGCCATTCTGAAGTGCTAAATATTAGTGCACACAACATAGTAGACAACTCAGGGGCATATTAGCAATGCCTGGCGATAATTATCGCAAAGCGCAATTAGCGCTTGGATAATTATCGCCAGGCATCGCCGGTTTCTATCGCGGAGTTAGCGTGCAATCAGCAATGCTAATCTCCAAAGCGATAGAAACCTTGGAGAACAGTGTGAATATCGCCGGAAAACAGGCGATATTCACACTGTTCCCCAGTTCTGCTTGCTGATAGTGCGAGGGGACTTAGCCATGTAATCCACCTCTCATTGGATTACATGGCTAAGTCAGGGTGGGACCAGGTGTTAGCAAACCAGCGCTAAACGTGTTTAGCGCTGGTTCGCTAATCACCGCCCCTGCCTCGCTGATAGGTGTTAGCGACCTCAGCGACTGTTTCCAGTCGCTGTTAGGTGGGGAACGCCTACTTTGCATGAAATTAGCGATAAATATCGCTGGCATGCAAAGCGGCACCCAACCCGGTCGCTATCGCCTACAAGCTGTCGCTAACAGCAGTTAGTGACAGCTTGTTGATAAGGCGATAATATTATCGCCGCTTTAGCGGGAAAAAGTCCCGCTAAAGTGGTGATAATCGCCTTGCTAATATGCCCCTTAGTTTTTTACTTCATAATACTAGCTAGTTGGCAAGTAGGAAAATGGCATTAGAGAGGTGCAAACAAAGACAAGATTCCCCTGGTATAACAAGGGTTCTAGGATTTCAAAAGCAAACATGAAACTGGGACTTTGGCCATCTGTTAGATAGTGAGTCAGCCATAACAGGGGTGAGGCGGGCCCCTCATACCCCTGCGTCCAAATGCCACTGCACCGGCTGCACCATTGTTGAGTAGACCAACAAAGAATGATGTTTTGTTAAGGTTACTACCTGTTGCCTTTTGCACTCTTTGGACTAGGAAGTAAAGATTATGGTTTACCTCATGATTCTCCTCAGCAGTAGCAGCAAATCTTTCTTGTAGGGGTAATCGATAAACAGAGGGGCATATTAGCAAGACCCACGAACGGCGATAATGGGCTTGCTAATATGCGTTATAGAATTCCAATAGAAGCCCAGGTTAGATGTGCAGGACATCTAACCTGGGCTTCTATTGAATTTCTATAACGCATATTAGCAAGCCCATTATCGCCGTTTTAGCGGCAGTTTCCTGCCGCTAAAACGGCGATAATTTTAACGTGGGTCTTCCTAATATGCCCCAAAGTCTTTAGCTAAGTCAAAAATCCAGTGGGTGGTGATGACTAACTACTAAGCTGCCTGTGGCCATGTGTCCATCGAAAAGCGGAAAAACATAAGTCATGTTCTTGAGTGCTAAGGATAAATGTCTGCATCCTCTTGCTTCATTAGTTTTACCTTTTCACAGTTGTGTGCCACTTTCTTTACTTCTTCTAACTTCCCAATAAATTTAAGAACTCTCTGTCACTCCTTAATCATTTGCTACAGAGAAGAACAGCTACAGCAGAGTCTCAGATTGCATTCTCTGGGCCGATCGCACCTTGCCTGTGACAGACTCCATGCACTAGTGCAACCCAGGTGCCCATTGACAGACCATTGGAATCATGAAATTTTGGGAAAGCTGCATTTTCTGCATGATTATGAGCATTTGCTATTTCCGTTTCATCACTTAATGCTTCCTGTTGTTTTTGTTATCTGCGAAGGAGTAACCTATAGCTGAGTCAGAGGGAGTGAAGCTACAGGAAATCTGGGGAGGCAGGTCATAGTGTGAGTGCAGACCCATTTCCCAGGTTTAGGCACAAATACTTTGAAATGTCTAGGTAGATAAGTAAACATCTAAGGGAAGACTTTGCTTACTTATAAACTCGAGAGTGTGAAACTATATTGGAGGAAAATGTGAAAACAAGCACAAGATGGACGGTATAAAACATGAACAACCAAAAACAGTTATCATGCACAAAGCACAAAAGAACACACACATATAGTAACATAAGCACACGTGTCATAAGGAACCATAATTATCATGGATACGTCTAATAAATTCCATTTAGAATAATTGAATAAAAATGCATATTCCGCATCTGAATTGGTTCTGACCCTTTTAGACCAATCTTGGACACCCGCAATTATCACGGACAGCTGTTATCTCTGACCCTTGTGTTCAGTTTCCAGTACTTAGTCTATAGTCACTATTATAAATAAATGATCTATATTAATTAATACCAATTAATATATGTAGATCTGAGTACTAAGGCTTTTAAAAAATTGTTTTCGTTTCCTTATGATTTATCAATCCATTTCTTATTGTAGTATACACTGGAGGAACTAATAAATTAAGATAAGTTGTAATATAGATATTTTAGGTCCTCGCTGCTGTTCTGTGTTTTGTAATGCTATATTCCCTTCAGTCAAAAACATACTTTTACATGTAATACAAAGAGAAACGAGTAATGTTCTCTTGCCATATCATGTCAGCACCCTAAAAATAGTTGCTGTCAGCAACAGACATTGGTGTGTTTAACACAGTTATTACAAAAACGTCAGAGATATAAATTATTCTGAAGTCATCAGGGTTAAGGCTATGTGACATCACTTCTTGGGAAGAATTAGGGTCAAAGGTCATATGGTGTCATTTCCTCTGATGCCATTAAGGTCAAAGGTTATGTGATTTAATTTTTTCTACCACTGGCATTTTGGTGAAACGACATCCATGGGGGAACGCCACTTGACAAAGGGGTGGGACAGTAACAGCACAGTAGTATTTTGGAAGAGAGGTCCTGGAAGGAGGCTCCTGAAGAGTATGAAAGGCATAGACTTTGATCTTGGAATTATGACCTAGAGAGCAATTAGGAAAATATCACTTGTTTTATGAACACTCAGGTAGTAGGCGTGCTCAAAGTTTTTATCCCCACCAGGAAAGTTTTGCAAATTTTCCCCCTTAGTTTCCGGAATTATATTCTACTTAAATTACTCAAAGCTTTTTTGTGTTCAATATGAAATAGTTTTCTCGATCAGTGAGATAATTTTTGCTTTTATTAAGCCCAGATAAACTGAAAAATGCACGTAGAAATTTCTCTGCAAGTTTATTTTTGCTGACCCTTCAACAATTTCCCTGCAAGTTGAACGTTTGAAGTGCTCTTACTTGCACAACCGTACTGCACAGGGGAGGAGGCCTTAATGCTTTCTTTAAATTACATCTAGTGCAGAACCTTTTGGGTAGTATTCATCGAGGAGATGTATACTACAAATTGGAGCAAAAGTCGTGATTTTCATGAAAATTATGCAAAATTAAAAACTTTCCGTACAGCCCTTGCGAAGGTTGCAAAAAAAACATTTGCGCACTTTAACAGTTGACTTCTCTAACAATTATAGGCCATCATAATAACAAACCAGGGGCATTCGAAAAGTAACAACCCTACTGCATGGATATCATTTAGGGGTCCCCAACCCCAGGGGTCGCAACTCTGACCCTTGGTTTACCTCTTGAGACCTCTAGCCTTCCATTGGTACCCATGAATGGATGAATGGATGAATGAATGAAAAAGCTTTTTAAAGCGCAGCAGTTGCACAAAGGCGTCAAGGCACTGGCAGCAGTTAGTCTTGGAAGGTAAAGAAAGAGAAAAAACAGATTAATACTACTACCTATGCTTAAAGAGTGAAAAGCCAAGTTTTAAGGGCCTTACGAAATGGAATATGGGATTGGAAACTGGAGACAGAGTGAGGGTTGCAGCCACTGAGAAGGCTCTACCTCCCCATCTTGATTTTCAATGCTTAGGAACAATTAGGAGATTTCTTCCGAGGATCTCAACAGTCTGGGGAGAGTATATTGTTGGAATAAGTTCCTATGTTTCGGGGTCCGTGATGAAAAAGCCTTATGGACAATGCAAAGAGCCTTGAATGTGATACGTTTGCTCACAGGTAACCAGTGATGTGTACGAATCCCCTCAGAAACTGACTGAGATCTGAGCACATCAAGAATGAATCTGGCTGCAGCATTTTAAACCAGCTGAAATTTGGCAGGTGAAGTCTTATTAATATCCAGGTAAAGAGTATTACAATAATCAAGCCTGGACATAATAAGTGCCAGAACCACTTGCTTCCGTGCTTGGAGAGGGATGAAAGGATATAAGGGATATAATTATCCAGGAGCAAGGCGAAACAGTCCTGTTGACCTGGAGATTGACGGACAGGTTTTTGTCAACCAGTAGGCCGAGAATTTTAGCGGAGTCAGTAGGAATGTGTAAAACTCCCGGCCTACCTGGCCACCACAGATTGGACCAGATGGATGGTTGGTCCCCAAAGATCAGGACTTCTGTCTTGTCTCCACTGAGTTGTATCCCTGCCCTAAGATGTTCGCTGAAGAAGTACTACTAATAGAAGTTAAATGGTGCTTTCATGTCCCTTTTTTAATTCTTTTTTAACCCAATCAAATCGGGACATTTGGCTGCCATAAATAAATTTAACAGTGAAACTCTGAACACTGCAATGAAGCAAAATGCTGCCACCATTCCTGAACTGGAGCCCTGGCCTCAACTGCTTTTGCAGTGTGCTGTGAAGGTGGTGTGGTCAAACAGGAAAAACACAATTGCAACAAGGGCCCAGCAGACAAGAGAGAAAAGGAAGTGTTAACAACCAGGGACAATAGGGAGACTAGACGAGAGGATGAAGACTCACAGACAGACAGGTGAGACACAGAAAAAGATACGAGTGTGTGAGTAGGTGTGTGCAGAAGTTGTAGAGCTAGATATAGATTGGTTTGAGACTAGGAGAGACAGGAGTGAGCTGGTGACAGAGATTAGTGAAAAAAACTGTAGGAAGGGGAAGATATGTGTCAGGCAGACATATGAGAAAGACACTGCTTAGAGAGACGGAAATAGAGGGGGGGGGGGGGACCAGTCTGACAAAATTAATAAAGAGGGGTCTTGGAAGAGACAGGCAATCGGGTAAAAAGAGACATCTGAGAGAGAGGAAAGATAGATGAGAAAGAGACAGTTCTGGGTTGAGTGCGTGGAGTGCCGCTGGGTTGTAGCGTTGGCGGTGCGGAGGTCCAGGGTTCCTGGCGCTGGTCGTGGTCGGGTCGCGGACGGGCGCAGACGGGCTTGCCTTTGGTGCAGCCGCCATTAAGTAGGGGTCGGGGAGGGCTGGACAGCTGGAAGGCAGGAGCGGGGAGGGGAACTGGCTTGGGCTGGTCGTGCTGGGGGGAGGGGCCGCGGGGGCAGCAGCGGCAGGAAAAACGGGGGAAGCAAGCAAGAGAAGGGGTAAAATGTAAAGAGGAAAAAGGGTGAAAAAGAAAAGAAGAAAGATATAAAGAGTAAGAGGGTGAAAAGAATAAGGGGTGAAATGGAGCAGAAAGCAGAAGAAAACTGCTATAAAGAGTGAAAGGGTGAAAAAGCTAAACGGTGAAAACGGAGCAAGGGTGAAAACGGAGCAGAAAGCTAAAGGGTGAAAACTGAGCAAGGGTGAAAACGGAGCAGAAAGCTAAAGGGTGAAAACGGAGCAGAAAGGAGAGGATGAAGGGGGCAGAAAGCGGAGTGAGAGAAAGGAGTCAGAGGTCCACTGGACCACCAGGGATGAGGCGCAGGTATAACCTGCGGGTGGAGGAGGGCCTCGAACACCAACACTACGGGAGTGCAGGGGCTCAGGAGAGGCCTCACTTAATGGTGGTACTGCAAGGGTGGGAGAGCAATTTCACTGACAATGAGTCAGTGGTCTTTTGTATCATACCAATAATTAACAATAATGTATTACTCACTATTAGTGTAATAAAAATGGAGTCCAAGGAGCTGTAACAGGACATTTGCTGACAGCTGAAGTAAGTTAAATAGAATGCATTTAAATGTATATTATGTCCATGCATGCAATGTGAGTGTTTTTGTGTGAGAGAAAGCCTGTGTAACTGTGAGCATGTCTGTTTGTATGTGCGAGCATGTGTGTGTGAGAGTGCAAGTGAGTGAGATTGAGTACGAATGAGTGAGAAATTTGTTAGAGTGAGGGAGTGTGAATGAGAATGAATGTGAGTGAGTGAAAATGAGTAAGAGTTAGTGGCACTGAGTGAACATAAAAGTGAGTGAGAATGAGTGTATCAGAGTCAGTGAAAATGAGTGAATGAGTGTAACAGTGAGTACAAGTGAGTGTGAATGAGAAAGTAGGAGAGAATGTGAGTGAGAGTGAGTGCCCATGTATCAGTGAGAATGAGTGAGTAACAAAGAATGGATGAGTAAGAGTAAGTGGAAGAGTGTGAGTGAGAATTTACGAGTGAGCTTGAGTGAGAGTGAGTGATAATGAGTTTGAGTTAAAGAGTGAGTGAGTGAAAGTGAGTGTGAGTGAACAAGTTTGAGTGAGAATGAGTGTGAGTGATTGAAAGTGAACGTGAGAGAGAATGTGGCATTAGGCTTGCAAGTCTGCAGTTGGCCATGGCAAACTGAAAGAAATTCCTGCCTTGTAGAGTCATCCATGGCAATAGGCTGGCACTGGCACACCAGAGACAATTCTTAGCATGACGGACACCTGGAGGTAAAACTTAACATATGGGGACACCCACGGAAATATCCTGGCACTGGCATATTGAAACAAATTCTTGGCATGTGGCATCTATGGCAAAATGCTGGCACTGGCTTACTGGCGGTAATTCTACGTATAAGTGAGGACAGTTGTGGCATACTGGGGGGGAGGGGGCAACCAAAATGCTGGCCGTGACATACTGGAAGTACTTTTTGACATGAGTCACCGCTAGTATTTGAACAGCACTAATGGCAAAATTCTGACACAGGCATATTGTTTGAAATTTGTGAGATAAGGGGTCACCAGTGACAAAATGCACATTTTTAAACAGGTTTTTGTTGTGTTTCATTGGTCCACATACATGAAAAAATATGTTTTTGAATGAAATTTTAAAATATTTTACGCTCCCCATACAGTTTGGTGTTTTGTGGCACTATATACTCTGCAGATGAACACATAATGAGTACATCATTTTACATTTAATACAAAGAGAAAGGAATATGATTCCCCGGCATATATTATCAGCACTGAAATATAGGTGGTATCTAAAATAGGCACAGGTGTTGTTATATTAATCATACAGTTATTATGGAACTTCAGTGATGTTAGTTATTGTGGTCTAATCAAGATCATGTGACATCACTTCGTGGGGAGATTCAGGGTCTAACGTCATGATTTTATCACTTCTGCGAAGTCATTAAATTCAAAGCATGAATGATGTCACTTCCGCTACCCCTGGCATTTTGGTGAATCGATGTCATTTGCAGTGGCGGCTCCTCCGCTATGGTGGAGGAGTGTTGCCCCCCCTTCCAGCACCTTCAAAAACATGAAAAATAAAACGATAATAAAACAGGTTTAAAAGCCGTTTTATTATCGTTTATTTTTCTTGTGTGTGCCGAGTCTTGGGGGCGGGGTCAGGGGGGGTGACAGTACTGGAGAGGGAGTGGTGGGCGCTGCCTTCAGCGAACATGAAAGTTTGACCAGCTGTCTCAGGCCGGCCAAACCGCCATGCGCACCGAAGCTCTCTCCAACCCGAGCTGTGTTGCCGGGTTGGAGAGAGCAGGTACAGGCTCCCAGTCTGTCTGGGAGCACAAATTCACGGCACTCAGGCCAATCCTGAAGCTGCTCTCATGCATGAAAACAGCTTCAGGATTGGCTGCCGGGCAATCTGGGAGCCTGTGCCTGCCTGCAGTGGAGCCAGAAGAGCGCAACCCTGGAGGGCGGCAGGTAAGTTCTTTATTTATTTTTTATAGTTTTCTCTGTAGCCCCCAGTCACCCCCGCCTGACCTCTCCACTCCCCGCTCCGCCTCTTTACCCTGACACCAGCCGCTCCTGGTCAATTGCCTTTATTTTTTGCCAGTGCACACTCTTTTTCCCTTATTATTTGAAGCACTCTGACAAACTTCATGTGCATCTGGGAAGTCTGCGCCGGCTTTTGGGGGGGGGGGGGGCTGAGCTGAAATGGACTTTGCCTCTCTTGCAGCTCACACAGAAGGGAGAGGCGAGGCATTAAAAATAGATTTGCCGCTGATAGGATGAATTCATTTCAGCAGGCATAAATAGGACAGATGAGACATCCAGACGTCTGACGAGCAGCACGTATTAAAATATTTATCACCCACTCATGGCCACTGCATGAGGGCCCAATAATTTGTTTTCTCGCCGCATTAGTATTTTGTGGCAGTTGCAGTAAATTATACATTGCCAATATGCATCATTCACCCGCTTTTCTATTTACCTATCTGGTCCTAGGTCTCGTCCATCACATCTCAGATCATTTCTAGATAAAAGCCAAGCTATAAATTCCCGAAAGCAGAAGAGCCCTGCCATGTATGATACATGATTGCGCCGCAAATAAACATCAAAAGCAACACGTTGGAAGGCCAGCAGGAGGTCATAAAACTGACCAAAGAAACGCTAAAATCGGTCATTATAGTACTGTGTAATGTGCACTTACCTAAAGTCTAGCATCGCTACTTACTGCAACACAAGTGTTACATGGCCTGTGGGATGCAAGAACAGAACATTTCTCATTTAAGTCAGGAGTTTAAATTCCACCTTATTTATTTATTCATTCATTTATTTATTGAAGATTTGGGTAGCAAGCTGTTGTCATTTTACAGCAACTCCTGAGTGCTGAGGAATACCAGAGAGAAAACAAGCTTGTGAATAATGAGCAGTGCATGTAACAGGCTGTTACAGTCCAGCAAGATAAGCGGAAATTGCAGACTCTTCACTCACAGCCCTGCAGAAAAGGCTTTAGAGAGTTTGGATTTAAGATGTTTCCTAAATTAGAGGCAGTTGGTTCAGTTGTGGTTGGTGGACCCAAGGTTTTGCCTAGTGACGGTCCATCAAACACACAAAAGGTGATGGGAGGAATGCTTGCAATAAGTCTAACCACTGGCAATCGCTCGGGTAGCATTCCAAACAATTGTTCTTTTGCCTACCGTGGCAACTCAGTTTGGACTAAGCCACATCCAAATGAGTCTTGACCTATCTCCAATAGGAACAGTCCAGTCCATACTGCCAGGCCAGGTTATTCCTGATCCGGAACACGAGCAGCCTAAGACCTGTTCTGCCACAACTGTGGCTTTTCAATTAGCTGAGTTCCAGTGACACAGTTGGCACTGGACCCACATCTGGACATACATACCTTGGGCTATTTAGGGCCTTTGTTTAGAATGGCATAGTGGACAAAAAACGATGGACTGGAATCCGGCCTGAGCAATTGCCAGTGGTTGAGATTAATTCAAGCATTTCATCATCACCTTGTTGTTTTTGAGGTTATGCCCAAAGTGCGATGGGTATTCCCAGACATGGGTCCGGTGCTGACTGTGCAATGGGAATCAAGCTTTACCTCACTGATGAGACTTAAGTAGGGCGATACCGTTTTGGGGTTGCCTGTAGTCTCTTCTGGAGGGGGTCTCTCCATGCAGTTTGGGATGGACAGTTCCCCTGAGGACTCCTCCTCCTGATTTGCATAAGGTGGCCGTTATCTAGAGTGGCATGGTGGGCAAAAAACATTGGACTGGAATGTGGCCCATGCAGCTGAGAATAATTCAACCATTCCATCCATCACTTTGTTGTTGCAGTTTACGTCCTAAGTGTGTCGGGCATGCCAACATGTGGATCTCATGCTCACTGTGCCATGGGACTCAAGCTATATCTCACTGATGGGCCTTAAGTTGATCAAAACAGGTCTGAAGTTGCTTGTGGTCCCTTCTGTAGTTGCAGTGGCAGTTTGGGGCGGACTGTTCCCATGAAGAGATGGGCTGGTACAGATTTGCGTAAGGGGGGGGACATTGTATTTAGTGGCATGATGAGCAAAAAATTGATGGGCTGGAATGTGATCCAAGCGATAGTCAGTGGCTGAGATGAATTCAAGCATTCCATCCATCAGCTTGTTACCGTTATAGTTTACAGTCCAGCATACTCAACAACCAACCACCATGTTTCTGTCTGTTGCAGAAGTGTTGAGAGATCATATGCACAGATGCTGACAGAAGTTTCCCCCTAGGGGAGTATTATGGGGCCATCATTTGGAAGTCTGCTGTGTTTTTCTTCCAGATCTTTTTAATAATTGAAAGTCTTGAGTTTGACCCTAGAGTCTGCTATGCGCCAGCAAAGTTCTTTCAGATCTGGTTTAGCATGGTCAAACGTTTGTAAACTTTATCTTGGCAGCTTCATTTTGAAATCCTTGATGTCTGTATATGAGATTCTCAGAAGACCTGTGTAAATTGCAATAGTCTAGATGTCCCATGAAGGAACATCTTGTTAATCGAATCCGATTGGAAGTATGTAGTAGAGAGAGGATTTTCTGAAGCAGGGAAAATTGCAAGTTAACACTGTTAACCCCATTGAGTTAAACGAAATGGAAGCTACAGGTGCTTTCCCCCAGCTAGCAGGTGTTTCTGCTCCCAAATTGATAAGACGTATGATCGCCCAAACATAAAACTATCAGAAGAGAGGGCAGAGCAAGTTTAGGTGATTTCAAGTTTAGTGTCAAGAGAAACGTGAGAGAGGCCACCTGTCTCATAGAAAAATGCTCACAATGGCTTCAATTGTATGAATTCAGAGTTGCTTCTGGGTTTAAAAAATGTTGTCTATTTGTCAGCCGAACACTGCATCTGTGCTGCTTCTCTTAATGGTGACCTTGGTGAGCCGTCTGCACTAGGATGCAGTTGCTGTTCTTTGGTATCTTGAGAAAGCCAGATTAATGAATTTTCAAACATCACCAAAAGTCCTCTTGGTGCCTTTAGCCGAACTACGTGTCAGTAATAGCTTTTAGCTCAGTAATTGCTCAAACCAAAAAGTAATTTCTACAGGGAAATAAATATATCACCAAGCCCAAGAGCTCACCATACAACCGAAGGTTTCTACTGCACTCCTTCCCTCACTAAATCCCTCAATTCCAATGCTGTCACCCTCCCCCTTTATTTCAAAGCCATTCCAGTGGATACAATCTAATTCAATCTGAGGACCTTTCCACCAAAACAAATCTACCCTCAATGCTATCTGCTGCAAAAACACTAACCATCATAAAGGGACTAGGATATTCTATTCAGAAATGTAAAGTGCTGTGACAGATCTAGAAAGCATACATATCTGTGCATGGACAAGAAAATGCAACCTGCTTAAAAGACTTAGCAGAGACGAGTGAGGTTTACTTCGCACAGCACCAGGGCTTGACCAGACCTTCTGACACTCTGGCATTTCTCCAGTCGGCTGCAGGCTAGGAGGCTGTTTTCAGAGCTGTATGGTCTGCCTTGACCCAACCATGAAAGACCCGTTGCCGTCTTCTCGTCATGGCACCTGGTGCTGGGGGTTCATTTGAACAACTTACCAAGGCTGGGTTTGATTTCCACTGTGGTCCTGTAGAGCACACACTGTGATCTGAATCATCCCTAGGATCTATCAGAATGTGAGGTCTGGTTTTGATTCTTGAGGAAGGTGCTGGATTGGAAGAATTGGTGACTACATACTTCCATGGCAATGAGCACTTCTACTGCCTAACAATGTGCTTCAACCTTGCTCAGGCGCTTCAAAAGCAGTTCAGAGATCATCCTCTTTCACTCCTAGGCTTTTTTTGCAAAGACTGTCAACAAGGTGAGAGTTGTGATGGTGGTATTAGAGAGCAAAACAGTGAACATTTCTGAGTGTACCATTGGCTAAGAAATTCTATGATTATATCAATAGAGGTCTTATTCTGTTACAGCATGCAAGCGATACTTAAAGTAGCATTTAATTGTGTTTGAACTCCTTGATGCTCCTCAAAATTATGGAAAGGGAGCTCTAGGATCACTACTTGCAATGGAAACTATTTCTATTTGGGACCCAAATATTGAAGGCAAAAAGGGAGTGGAATCAGGAAAGGCAAAGTCACAAGGAGCCCAGTCATGGGGGCAGAGTTAGTGAATGAAGACTGTGACTATGATTTGCCAGTAAACAAGCATTATTTTCACAAACTCTACCAGCACAAAATGAGGATCACTGAGTTGGGTAGTAAATAATACCATAAATTAAGTGCCAAAAACAATTGACCTTGTATTTTGGGCTCCATAAGTGGTAAATGTATTAGTATAATGATACAAACACAACTGCATGCCTGCGACTTTCACTTCTTCAGAGAATCATACCACTCCTCTGACTGGAACATGGGGTAGATTTAACATGAGCCATGGCAATGCCACCATCAGACTACTGCAACATCTTGTACACCAGGCTTACAAAAACATTTTGGATGCAAAGTCTCGAACATCAAACTGCCAGACTTTGCCTTAGACTGAAGATGTGTGACCACAATCAGCCACCTTGAAAGTGACAAATCACTCCGAGGTCAGGTGTTCCTCTGTTCCCGGTCGATCGCAAACGCTCTCAGCTCCCTGCTCTCACTCCCAGAGGCAACTCTGCTTTGCACAACGCACGACGCATTACGCGCCCTATGCTCCACGTCGAAACGCCGATACGCTGATACGCCGCGGTAGACGCGAGCTGCGAGCCAGGGAGAAGGCCGCCGCTGCTGCCGTGGCGGCTGCTGTGATGGGAGGAAGAACATGAGAATTGGTACGCGACCTAAAGCTTAAAGGAAGGCGCGTGATCCAGGAAAAACGCCAGTGCCTGCAGAGAGCGGGTGGCTCCGATAAGAGCGGCGGTGGTGCCAGTAATTGATAAGCAGTGGCTGCAGCAGTGGAAGCAGTGGCTGCAGTAGTGGCTGGAAGAGCAGAGAGAGCGGTGAGAGCGGTGACGACCGCGGAATGGAGGTAAGTAAGGTGCAGCTGTCTATATTTTAAATGGTTAAAGGAATGCATCTGTGATAAATAGGATATCTACCCCAGTGATAAAGAGCGGACATTGGTTGACATTGGACATTTGGCTGGCAAAAAGGGATTTGGAAACCCTTTGGGGGACTCGTGTCAGGAAAAAGCAAATTTACTAGAGCTGCAGGATTGGGGCATGAGAGAGAGAGAAGTAGGAAGAAAGAAAGAACAAAGGATGGCACCAGGCAAAGCAAAGGTCCGTAAAGGCCCAAAAAAACGCGAAAAAGAATGAGACTAATGCATTAGTGGCAGACGAAGTGGGTGAAAATCGCATTATAAAAGGAGCCCTAAGTGATCCTGCCAGAAGGAAAAAACTAGCATTGAGAAATGCCCAATCCTTGACTCTAACACCGCAGTCATCAAAATCAAGGGTAACAAAAGGAGGCTCATCAGTGTCAAACTCTATTAAAGACTTTTTGGGGAGACATTTTAAGGGGAAGGACACGACCGATAAGGAGATGAGTGCCATGGCTCACCCAATATCAGGGGATCTGGTAGACTTGGACTTAGACCCCCCAAACCAAACCATTTTCAACATCTCAGGGATATCCCTGGACCCACGGCTGTCTTCTTCGCCAAGACTCTTCCTGCCGTCAATGGAACAAGAAAACGAGGAAGGAGGCGAAGATGATCCCCCAAGTAGCAAGGATCACAGTAAAAGGGCCAATAATGGAACTAATGATCAATCTAACGAGAAAGATGGAGTAGAGAGTTTTTTTGGCATAGGAAATGATTTGCTGCGCTCTTCAATGCATAGTCTAGAGGTTACTGGAACCTCGAGTGCCTCCATGCTTGAGGTTATGTGGATCCTCCAAAAAACCTTGCAAGGCTTGTTAGAGGTATCACTATTGAATAACGAAATTTTAAAAACACAAGGGGGACAGTTTGAAGCAATACTAGGAGAGCTGACACAAATTAAAGGGTTAGTGCCAGCTATAGTCAGGCCAGTTGGAGAAGACCAGGAAAGGGCAAGCAGTAGGGAGGAAGTAGCAATAAGGGTTGCCCCATTACAGAAAGAGGAACCAAGTGTATATATATCTCGATACCCTATGATCGTAAAAAGACGGGGGAAAGGAGGAATTACAAGAAGAGCTTCCCATTGTCAAGGCGGGAGGAGATTGCCCCTAGTAAAAGACAAACTGCATGGAGGGCGAGAAAAGGGAAGGGAGTTGGGAATGAACACGGGAGTCTAGGAAGGAAAGAGACCATAAGTCCTAAGAAGAATAAGAAAAAGCCACTGGAAAAAGAAATAGATGCCAGTACCCTAGTTGGACAGGGGAGGCTTGGGAAACAGCTAGGTAAATCAAAGAATAGTAAAACTAATCTTAGAAAAACCCCGGGGGAGAAAGAGGAGGAAGATACGGAACGGAGGTTGGGAAAGAAGCTACAATTGGGACTTAGAAGCCCTAGTAGCAGTAATGTCCTTAGGAAGAATGATAAAGTGAGGGAACCAAAGGGTAGAAGGGAAGTTTCACCGTTGGGGGGACTTCATGGTTTAAGGTCAGAATGTACCCCGGACCTATGGGTCCTTTTAGAGCCTTCTGATCAGGGCAAAAGGGGGAAAAAGCTAGGAAATTAAAACCCCTAAACCGATCACAACTCCTCTTCTCTTTATCAAAATGTGCAAGCCTCCGTAATATTGGCACAGAGGATCTTAGAGAAGTAGGGTTCCTCATAAACAGCAAAGGGGTGAAGTAACTAAGATCCTTTTTACTCAGCTTTAGTAAAGGCTGCAGTAGAAAAAGCTAAAAACGAGTTGCAAAAGGAGTGCATTAGTTTGGTAAGAAGGGAGGAAATGCAGGAAGAAAAGCAGGGGTTGCATTTCCTTACGAACCATGCAGGGTTAGGAGTACGGCAGATAAGATTAATTAACTCAAGCTGGGATAAGAAGGAGGATCTTGAAATAACCATAACTGATAAAGAAACAGTAAGAAAAGTGCCCGTTTTGCCTCTGTCTCCCCTCGTGCCCCCATTTTATTGTGTCCACTTTTTGCCTTCTGTCTCCCCTCGTGCCCCCATCTGATTGTGTCCTCTTTTTGCCTTCTGTCTCCCCTCATGCCCCCATTTGATTGTGTCCTCTTTTGCTTCTGTGTCCCCTCGTGCCCCCATTTGATTGTGTCCTCTTTTTGCTTCTGTGTCCCCTCGTGCCCCCATTTGATTGTGTCCTCTTTTGCCTTCTGTCTCCCCCATTTGATTGTGTCCTCTTTTGCTTCTGTGTCCCCTCGTGCCCCCATTTGATTGTGTCCTCTTTTACCTTCTGTCTCCCCTCGTGCCCCCATTTGATTGTGTCCTCTTTTGCTTTCTGTGTCCCCTCGTGCCCCCATACTGCTGTGCCCAACTTTGCCTTCTGTACCCCCGCCGCTGCGTCCCTGCGGCCCCGCCCCACTGACTGCCAATTCGCTGCCCCTGCCTCCCGCCTCCCAGCTGCTCCTCCCTCCCAGCTCCCCATATATGGCGGCCGCTGTGCGGCCGCGCCGCTGGCGTGCCGGAGGCGCGCCTAAGGCAAGCCCGTCTGCGCCCGTCCGCGCCTGGACCGCGCCCAGCGCCAGAACCCCTGGGCCGCGCGCCCCCGCTCCAGCATCGAGGACCGACGCCGTTACGATGCCACCACACTCCACGCTCTCAACCCCGGACGGAGACACAACTGCTTCAAGGCCGCCCGAAACGCACACATGGCCCCTTCACCTGCCGGAACTGCAGCTACACCAGCCTCAGAGCCACCGAAGCGCCCGCCAAGAAGGACCCCAACCACCTCCGATGCATCCTACTGAACACCCGCTCCGCACGAAAACACGCCTGTCGAGCTCTGGGACCTGCTCGACTCATCATCACCAGATGTCGCCTTCCTGACAGAGACCTGGATGAACGACTCCTCCGCACCCGACATCGCCATAGCCATCCCAGACGGCTATAAGATCACCCGCAGAGACCGCGTCAACGGAGTAGGAGGAGGAATCACCATCATCCACAAGAACTCCATCAGGGTCTCGACCAGCACCGACGACGTTCTCTGCACCGCCGAACACATGCACTTCCAGATCCACACGGACCCCAACACCACCCTCAGAGGCACCCTTGTCTACAGACCCCTGGGCCCCGACCCCAGTTCAGCGACTCCATCGCCGACTTCATCAGCACGCACGCCCTGACTTCTACCGACTACATCCTCCTCGGAGACCTGAACTTTCACCTGGAGAACAACAACGACAGCAACTCCACCACCCTGATCGACAACCTCGCCAACCTCGGACTGAGCACCCAGCTCGTCACAACACCGACACATTCCGCCGGCCACACGCTCGACCCCGTCTTCTCCTCAAGCTCCCACGTCTCCTTCACCCACACCACGGAACTCCTCTGGACCGACCACCGCTGCATCCACTTCACCTTCCAGAAACCCACCACACACCACCGCACCCAACAGATCCCACGCCGCTGCTGGAGCAAAGTCACCGAAGACCAACTACTGGCAAACCTCGCTCTCAGCCCTCCCTCCGACCCATCCAACACCGACGACGCTGCCTGCAACCTCAGACGATGGATAGACGACTGTGCCAACACCCTCGCCCCACTGAAAAAACTCACCTACAGCGACACCACCAAAAGAGCCAGCTGGTTCACCCCGGAACTCCTAGCTTCCAAGCGTACCTGCCGGAAACTTGAGAAGAAATGGCACAGTGATAAGACACCGGACAGCCACGCAGCCCATAAAGACGCCATCTGTAACCACCACCACCTCATCAGGTCCGCCAAGAGAATCTCCTTCAAAGACCGCCTCGACAACAACGCACACAACAGCAAGGAGCTCTTCAACATCGTGAAGGAACTCTCCAACCCCAGCTCCAACACCAACGACATCCCGCCGTCGCAAGCCCTGTGCGATTCCTCGCCACCTTCTTCCACCGCAAGATCGTCGACATCCACGACAGCTTCAACACCCAGACAGCCCCCACCAAGATAGATACTCCAGACCCGGCGCACACCATCGACCATGACCCCCTGCCAGCCTGGGCCAGCGTGAACATCGATGACACCATCAAGACCATGGGCACAATACACTCCGGCTCCCCGTCAGACCCTTTCCCGCACCACATCTTCAACAAAGCCAGCAGCTCCATCGCACCCCACCTGTGCAACGTCATCAATCTCTCCTTCGAGACCGCGACCTTCCCAGAGAGCTGGAAACACGCCGAGATCAACGCCCTACTCAAAAACCCAAGGCGGACCCAAGAGACCTCAAGAACTTCCGGCCCATCTCCCTGCTTCCGTTCCCAGCCAAGGTCATCGAGAAGATCGTCAACAAACAGCTAACCCGATACCTAGAAGAAAACAGCATCCTGGACCCATCCCAATCGGGGTTCCGCAGCAACCACAGCACTGAGACTGCCCTCATCGCCGCCACCGACGACATCAGGACCCTGCTGGACAACGGTGAGACCGCAGCCCTCATCCTGCTGGACCTCTCCGCCCCCTTCGACACTGTCTGCCACCGCACTCTACGCGCACGCCTCCATGACGCAGGGATCCGAGACAAGGCCCTGGAATGGACCACCTCCTTCCTCGACGGCAGAACCCAGAGAGTCCGCCTCCCACCTTTCCGATCCGAAGCCTCCGAGATCATCTGCGGCGTACCCCAGGGATCTTCCCTCAGCCCAACACTGTTCAACATCTACATGGCCCCGCTCGAACGCATCGCCAGACAGCACGACCTCAACATCATCTCCTACGCCGACGACACTCAACTGATCCTCTCCCTCACCAAGGACCCCCTCGCCGCCAAAGCCAATCTCCATGAAGGAATGAAGGCCGTCGCCGATTGGATGAAGATCAGCCGACTAAAGCTGAACACGGACAAGACGGAGGTCCTCAACCTCGGCTCCAACCCCTCAGCCTGGGACGACTCCTGGTGGCCAACGCACGCTGGGAGCAGCCCCGACACCCACCGACCACGCACGCAACCTGGGAGTCATCCTCGACTCAACGCTCTCCATGGCCAAACAAGTCAACGCAGTCTCCTCCTCCTGCTTCAACACCCTCCGCATGCTTCGCAAGATCTACAGGTGGATCCCGACAGACACAAGAAGAACAGTCACCCAGGCCCTCGTCAGTAGCAGACTTGGCTATGGGAATGCCCTCTACGCGGGAGCCCCGGCCAAGCTCATCAAGCGACTGCAACGCATACAAAACGCCTCCGCACGCCTGATCCTCGACGTACCACGCCACAGCCACATCACCCCCCACCTGAGGAACCTGCACTGGCTCCCCGTCGACAGGAGGATCACCTTCAAACTCCTCATCCACGCACACAAGGCACTCCACAAAACTGGCCCAGCCTACCTCAACAGACGACTCTTCTTCTACGTCCCCAACCGCCAGCTCCGCTCCGCCGACCTCTCCTCGCCACCGTCCCTCGCATTCGAAGAACAACCACCGGCGGCAGATCCTTCTCACACCTCGCCGCCAAGACCTGGAACACCCTTCCACTAAGCCTACGACAGACCCAAGACCTGCTGACCTTCAGGAGACTACTCAAGACCTGGCTGTTCGACCAGTAGCAGCACCCCCCCTTCCCTCTCCCCAGCGCCTTGAGACCCTCGCGGGTAAGTAGTGCGCTCTACAAATTCTGTGATTGATTGATTGATTGTGCCTGCAGGAGACTTGGCTGTGCAACGATACCCTAGCTACCCTAGTTACTGAAGGTTTTGCCCAACATTCTAAAGCAGCAAGGAAAAATCCTTTGGGCAGACCTTCGGGAGGGCAATTAACATTGATCTCTACAAAAATTGCCAGGAAGGTTGAAACCCTGAATCTACACTGCAAATGGGCATTAGGTTGTAGGGTGTTGTTACAGAAGTCTGAACCATGTTACGAAGGAATATGAATTATAAATGTGTATATACAGAAGCGAAATGAGAGTGAATATAATGAGAATCTGGGAAAACTAAAAGAGGATATAGTGTCTGTGAGTGAAAACTATCAGAAGGATGTATTATTGGTGTTGGGTGATTTTAACCATAGATTGGACCCCCGTAGGGTAGATAGTTAGTGTAAGGAAATGTTAACATCTTATAATATTGAAGTAGCCAATTTCCCTAGAGGAGAGATCTCGCCCCAAGATATGGCTTTTACACAGTTGATGGGCTCATTAGGTATGGTATGTGTAAATGGGAGAGTGCAGACGGATTGGCCAGCAAGGCGTACGTTTGCGAATGGCCAGCAACTCTGCCCGATAGACTATGTGTTCACCCACGCCTGGAGCTTTGGCCTAATTAAATACTTCGAGGTAGTAAAAATTGAAGGCAGTGACCATTACCCACTGAGGTCAGAACTACATATAACAAGGGGCAAACATAGAGAGACGGCACTACAGGTACAGGTGAACTATCCAAAAGGGCTTTCAACCCGTATATCGGAAGAACATATAGAAAAGTTAAGGGCTATCCAGCAGACTATTCCCTTAGAAGAAATCTCAACCAAAAATGGTAGTGCCTGGTTTGAAAATACAATAAGTAAGTTGGTGGAAAGCCTACAGGTAAACTTTAAAGGAAGTAAACCGGGGTCAGGAAGTAAAAGATCCTACAAAAATGAGTGTCCCTGGTTTGATGAGGAATGTCGTATAGCCAAGGCACATATCAGGCAAAGCGAGAGAAGATTGAGGGCAAGGTATGATGTGGAAGTATCACTGACCCTCCAGAAATTAAGGATAAAATATAAATCGTTAATTAGGAATAAAAAAGAACCTATAAAGATAGTTGCTGGGCAAACTTGTTGGCTGTAATTGAATGCAAAGATGTGAAAGGGTTTTGGAAGTTGGTCCAAGATAGTGCCGGTAGGAAAATAGGATCCCTAGATTGTATGGTCCCTGAAGACGACTGGGTGGGCTATCTGGGAGAAATATATGGGAAATGCCCAATTCAAGAGAATGCAAGCACAATAGCATGGATACGAGTGAGGGACGATATAAAATAATATGTTTCCTCTAGCTACATTATGAAAATAATAACAAGTCTGAACCTTACTCGTGCCGCAGGCCCAGATAATCTGCCGGCAGTGATAATAAAAACAAGACCTGAGTGGTGGGCAGAGTTTTTCGCAAAGATGTTTCAGGGGATCCTAGAGTCAGGGATTGTACCAGAAAACTGGAGAGGAGCCATTATAAGACCAATCCACAAGAAGGGTGATTTAAAAGCTCCAAAGAACTACAGGCTAATAAATCTCCTGGATATAGGGGAAAAAGTCTTTGTGAAATTAATATTGGGATTGCTCAGGGACTGGGTTGAAGAAAATCAGATTGTACCCCCTGAACAGGGGGGGTTTAAAGCGGGACATTCTACAGTCGACCACTGTTTTGTTCTCTGGTCCATTGCGCGGAAGTCGATTGAGCAGAGGGGAAGTTTGTTCTGCTGCTTCGTGGACTTCCGCGCAGCTTTTGATTTGGTGGACCGGGAGCTGCTGTGGGAGACTTTAACCGGATATGGTATCCCAAAGGACTTGTTAAGATTGATACAAACTCTCCATACAAATAACTGGGCCCAGATAATTTTAGATACAGAGGGAAGCCTATCTGAAAAAATTGAGATTGGAAATGGGCTACGGCAGGGGTGCGTACTGGCCCCTCTGCTGTTCTCTCTGTTCTTAGCAGATTTGCCGTCAATTTTAGGAAAGGTAAATGGGGCAAGCCCGAAACAAGATGGTAAGCACATTACATGTCTATTGTATGCGGACAACCTAGTAATTATGGATCAAACTGAAATTGGCCTGCAAAGAAAGTTAAGTAGGTTCAATGATTATTGTCGCTTGAAAAAACTTGTCGTCAACATGAACAAGACAAAGATCCTAGGATTTGGCCGAAAGAAAATTGGGTTCACTTGGTTTTTGGGTGCTGAGAAGCTGGAAAAGGTTGTAGAATATAGGTATCTGGGAGTGTGGTTTGAAAGAAGATTGCAATGGCATACCCACCTAGATGCACTAAAGCTGAGATCATCAGCATCGGTCAGCAGATTGAAAAAATGTAATACGGCTTATGGCGCGATGTCCGATAGACCGGTTTTAAAAGCGTACTCAGCTATGGTACCCCCTCAGTTTTTGTATGGTGCAGAATTACTTTACCTGAGTGGCAAATATGGTTGGGATTCCGAGGAGGGTAAAACTCTGAAAAATGTATTCTCATTGCCAAAGCAGGCAATGGTCCAGGCAGTGAGACTTGAATTGGGAATTACCTCATGGGGCATTCTAGCTTGTACTGCCCTACTTCGTTTCTGGCAGCGTTTAGGAACAGGAGAGGATTTTAAAATATCACAATGGTGCAAAAATGAAATTGAGAAGAGTGAATTAAGTTGGGCAAAAGAGATTAGAGCTACTATCACAAAGGCGTGTGGTCTGATGAAGGTTAAATTGTGCCCCAACACTTACCTGATTAAAATGGACAAGAGGGAACTTAGGGTGCAGGGGAAAGAAATTTCGCGGGCACAGGATCAAGACTATCTCTTGAACAAAATCGCAGTACATTTTATGGCTACCGCGTGGAAAAACAAACAATGCTTCCCTTACGTCGATAGGTTACCCGACTGTCAATTACGAAGAGAATTATTAAGGTTAAGAATTGGGGTGAACCCCTGCTACGCAAACAATGGGGTGAAAGGCTCTATGATAGACAATAAAGGAAAATGCACCTGCACTTTGGGCACATCATGTGACATTTTACATATTTTAATGGATTGTCAGAAGCTTTTAGATATTCGAATACAGTTTTTACGACCGATTTTTAAGAAGTATGATATTAAAAATAGGGCCCAGGCAGTAATCCTTGTAATAGAATTGAGCCATTTAGACATAGCCGTTGCCATCGGGAAATTTATGCAAAGGGTTAAAGTATTTTTAAATGGTTTTAGAACTGAAATGTAATACATTCTGATGCATAAGGTTATGGGCTAAGCTGAAAGGGAAGCTGAGTGTATATTATGATTTTTTGATGTTTTTACAATGATGTGAGATTTTAGATGTATTTTTAATGTATTTGTAAAAATGTTTGAGGATCTTTGGTCCAAATAAACGTGAATAAACGTGAACGTGACAAATTGTCTCCTAGGTAATGGTAGGATCAAGGCCACCATACCCAGCAGACCCACATGACTACTAGAATACTACAAAGACAAAGACTTACACTACATTCCAGGCCTATCGGGACCCTGAGCTCTACATCTGTACATGGTATTACCCAAAGACTGATTCACTGTATCAGACATAGAGGCAGGTCCATAGGAGGACAGTAGACTAGAATGTGGAACTCAGTCCGGAGGGCGGATCCCTAGTAACATGTGCTTCACATAGGACCTGAAAATTGAACTACTCTGACTCACTCTAAACTGAACACTTTGTTCCCGCAAATTGATGTGAAGAGCGTTGGATAAGGCGCACGTCATAGTTTGGATTGCAGTTTAGTCTTATGTTCCTATACACTAACAGTTAACCTTACAGTGCTCTTAAGGTACCCTAAGCCAGTGCACAGAACTTTAGAAAACTTCCTAGTAAAAAGTCAAATAATAAAATGATATGTTGAATGGTACCTCATAAAGAAGATGAATAATATCATGTAGCAATTTATGCTGTCCCACCCTGCTCTATTTTATATAACAAATGCTATAATAAATTACAATCAACATACAAATGCAATAACCAAGTGAAATAACTCTCCATAAAAGTGACAAAGGACAAACTTGAAAAAGTATAAATCAAATCTGTCTGATAAATAATCTTAGGAGATAACAATTAGCATAAATGACAATAAATCAAGTATATTTTAGACACAAAACTAATAATTATATATTAATACTTCCATAAAATCAGTTACTGGGTTAAGGTTAAGCATATCTACATGACCAACTAATTGACACACTAAGCAAGGCAAAAAGGTTCCTTATGAATATTAGGCATGGTTAGATGGCTTTGCTGGCTGTCACTCTTTCCTGCTCTTTCTTCAGTAACTTTCCTTCCTCTTCTGGTGCTTACCCCACTCGGGAACACATCTACTGTCTCAGAGCATTTTGATTGGATGAGTTGAATCACCAGCGGCTAACGCTGGAGCTACTTACTTGACCATTGTGATTCAAAATACATATTTGTTTTCGATCAGAAAACATTTAACACAAAACCACATTTGACAATACATCGTCTTGATATTGTTGTTCCATTAGGTTGTTCTACATTCAAATGTCTGCAATAACTGATAAGGTTAGGGTAAACTAGTCCAGCATGTACAAGAACGTGTTTAGAGAAATGATAATAAGTATCATCATCACAACCCCGTATTCACATATTTATTTAGAACATAGAAAATTAGCAAAACTTGATAGATGTGCAAAAGTGAATATGCAAATATTTATGTTGAAGCCACCCCCCCTGCGTGATCTGGCCTGATGAAAACAAAAACACAACCATCCTTTTGTCATGGTATCTATCCACCTTCATAAAAATGCATTCAAGGATGTCTGCTCGATACTTAATTCTCTGGTGTTCTGATGTCAAAGGTGCAGTTATGAACAGCTGTGGGACCAGGAGTACTGCTGCTTGTTTACAGGAAGTGCCTGCTTCCACTCAGATAGGCCTTAAAATTAGGTACTTGGAGCTAGGCCAATGGCAGTAAAAAGAGGGCCTCTTACATCTCATGTCCTTTGCAGGCTGCATGCTGCTGATCAGCACTGCACAGTACACAGACACAGTGAGTGCAGGGTGCGGTGCTATGTGCCCTGGTTCAGACTGCTCCAGCCTACAGCCTAGATGATTCTGCAGGGCTTAAACCTAGTTCCAGATTTTGAATCTAGCAAGCACTGGAATCAATACCTACCAGCCTTGTGCTGTAGACTGGAGGCCACAGCACCTTTCCATGTCTCAGGTGAGTGGAAATAGGAAGAACACCACAAAGTTGTCTTTATACACCAAGACATTCCTAGCAAGTGATCAAGTGCTTTTCGGAGTGGAAAAGGCCAGGTGAAAAATAAGACTGGCCAGAAGTATGAGAAAAAAACACTCTGGACAGGTTTAGTAATATTTCATGCAATACAGTGCAGCAACCAGAGTTGCAGCCCTTAGTTGCATGAGAAGCTGATAGAAATATAGCACCATACCTACTAAGATGTGGTGCTGCTGTACTCTTCCCACGCACTGCCACACAATTATGCTGCCTAGTGCCAGGCACCCACCTTTGCACAAATGTTTACGCAATGTCTAGCGTAGGTGTTGCACTGGAATGGTGCCCTTCCAGTACAGAAAGCTATGCTCAGACACACTTTAAAACACAGGCAAAGTTTGAAATGTTTGGAGAGAAATAAATGATTATCCTGCTTTGTACCTGCCCCAAAGAGGTGTATTTTTGCGTCTAAAGTCATGTATAAAAATGTTAGGGGCATATTATCAAGGGCCGGCGATAAATATCGCAAAGCGCGCTTAGCGCTTGCATATTTATCGCCGGCTATCTCTGGAATTTATCGCCCGGTTAGCGCGTTATTAACAACGCGCATCGCCGTGGCGATAAAAATGTCAGAGATAGCGTGGATATCGCCGTTTTCCATGGGAAAACGGCGATATCCTAGATGATAGGGCCTGTGGTCTTAGCCACAGAATCCACTCCCATGTTAAGTATGCCTTAGTCAGGAATTTAACAGACGTTAAATTCCTGCGTTAAAGCATACTTAACGCGATTAAAACAATCGCTTCCCGCATTGTAAATATCGCGAAGCTGCCTTCGCGATATTTACCCATGTTGTTTCCACAGACACGCCTACTTTGCATCTCATTATCGATGTGAAGTCAGGCGTGCTGGAAACGGGAGCAAAATCAGCAAAACACGCGATAGCGTGTCTTTGCTGCTAAGGCGATATAATTATCGCCGCTTTTTGGCCGAAAACGGCCGCAAAAGCGGCGATAATTGTTTATCGCCGCCTTGTTAATATGCCCCTTAGTAGCTAGAGCTTTGTGTCAAAAACCATGAGTGGTAGCATAGAAATGCTCAGGTACCACACATTGAATGTGTCCTTAATACAAAGTAACACTGAGTAGCGCAAACTGCTATTTTCGTCCATTTTAGACACCTTTGCAGCATAAAAAAAGTTTAGCAAGAGTTTGTATTGGTCTGCAACACTTTTTGTGACTTTGCACTGGAGTAAGGCCTTGATAAATCTACATTGTTCTTTTTCCTTACTGCCCTCCTAAAGCATTTTTAATTTTGGTAATACTTTCCCTCGTGTGTTTACAGCCTAGTAGATTAACAATAGTTTTGGCAAATGGAAATGAGTATGTAAGGAGGTCGATGACTGGACAAACTGTCTGCCAAGAATGTCCGTTTTCTTACTTAAGCAGTGCAGGGGAATAATCTAGGTTATCTGGGTATCACCTGACAAGCAGGAAGGGCCGGCTCTAGGGCATGTGATTGGTGCAGCCACACCTGCCACTGACCTGAGCAGTGGGGATGCTGTGTTTAGAAGTAACTCTGGTTTAAAAAGCACCTGCTGCCAAATTCCTTGTTTGTCCAGCAGTTTTCAGGCAACAATAAAAATGTCAAGATAACTCCGGTGATTACTGTTCCTGCTGGAGAGAAATTGAAGTTTTGTTTGGTGGTAGTTTTGACTCATCATAAAGAAGCGCAGAGGGTTAATATGCCTGCTGGAAAGAGCGTGTACCATGCAGAATACAGAACTGTATTTTATGTTGATTGCTGAGAGTTACTGCTTTTGTCACAGAGATCTTTTTGTTACTTGCAGTTCAAAAGTTTCAATGCTCATATAGCACAGTGAAGAGGTGTGAATTGTCATCAAAGAGCTGCATTCAAACTGCGAGGTATAGGTTAGAACATTATGGGGCATATTATCAAGGGCTTTATCGCCCTATTAGCAAGCTGTCGCTAACAGGCGTTAGCGACAGCTTTCAGGCGTTAGAGGCCGCATTTACCATCGCCTTGCATGTCAGCGATAATTATCGCTAATGACATGCAAGGAAGGCGTTCCCTACCAAAAGAGACTGAAAACAGTCGCTAATCCCACTACCCCCTATTAGCAAGGCAGGCGAAGCGATATAATAATTCGTGCTAAGCGCGTTTATCGCTATATTTTATCTCCTGCTAGTGAGGATGACTTACCTGTTTAAGGTATAGGAGGTGGATTCTAATGCTGAATCCACCTTAGCGATAATGCGAGAATATCGCTGCTTTTCCAGCGATATTCTCACATTTTACCGCTATCGCTGGAAATTTTATCGCTATGGAGATAATCCTTGTTAATAGGGTGTTATCTCAGCGATATTTTCCAGCGATAGGCGGCGTTAACCAAAGTCGCGCTAAGCGCGCTTAGCGATAAATATCGCTTTTCCTTGCTAATATGCCCCTATGTTTTTTCCCCCAGTCTTTCATTATCCTAATGTTGCGAAAAAGATTTATTTTGCATAGAAGTACATTCTTATTAGTAAAGCCGACCACTGTGGAACCTTTTAAATTCTGAGTTTGTGCTTCTCCAGACCAAACGCTCTTAAAATATAATGCCTACTAGTATGGATGACATGTCAATCCTACACCTTGGAATCCTCATTGTTTTGTGTAACATTTCCTACAAACTGATTTACACATGTATGATGCTTTTTCTCTGTATAATGTGTGTGTGATCTAAAGTGCTGTGACCCCCTACACTGGTATGAATAGCATTATAAAACAAACAAAATGCATATGGGAGAGGGGCTATGGAGAGGTGAGTGGTACTGGTGGAGAGTAGTAGCGAGGTAATTCGCTGAGAAGGGCATTTTTGGGGGAGACAAAAAAGATTCTCGCAACGGGCGCCACCAGCGCTAAAGCTGGCACTGCAAGCAGTGCAGTAGTTGGCATTTGAGACATCTTAGGTATGCTAATTTTTTATTTTTTTTTGCAGTTTTATATAGCGCAAACTCAACCCGAAAGTATCGGAGCACTTTCCATGAGCACCATTTACATTACATGAGGATACATTAATTTTTTTTTTTTTTCGTAGGCACAGGGAGATTTAGGGGCATATTAGCAAGGGCACTATCGCCGCTTTAGCGGCACTTTTTGCCGCTAAAGCGGCGATATTTTTATCGCCCTATCAGCAAACTGTCTCTAACAGCAGTTAGCGACAGTTTGCGGGCATTAGCGCCCGTTTTTACCGCTTTGCATGTCAGCGATATTTATCGCTAATGACATGCAAAGTGGGCGTTCCTCACTAAAAATACACGCAGACAGTCGCAAACACAACTTCACACTATTAGCAAGGCCCGCGAAGCGATAAAAAAATGTGCGTTAACCCCGATTAGCGCTGGATTTTAACACCTGCTAGAAACCTGATTTAGCCATTATAGTCTATGGGAGGTGGATTCTACGGTTAAGTCCCCACCTGACTATTAGCGAGTTTTTCCTTAGCGATGGGAATTTATCGCAAGGAATTCTCGCGCTAATGCTGGGAATCGCCGCTATCGCTGGATTTGTTTCGCATTGGAGATAAAACGTTGCTAATAACGCGTTATCTCCGCAAACGAATCCAGCGATAAAAAAAACCACGCTAACCGTGGTTTGCGTTATTTAACGCACGCTGTTGGTAATAGGCCCCTAAGTGATTTGCCCAGAATCACACGATTTTGAGCCAACGCTGAGACTTGAACCTGGTTCCCCAGTTCCAAAGTCGGCAGCCACATTCTCTCCCTTATGTTTACCTAAAATATAAATTGGCCAAAAATGCCAAAGTGATAGAGCTTTTCAGCAGCCCCGGGTTATTGTTGTGTATAAAACGTAGATTGTGTTAAATGTGTTTACCCGAGTGCCCACAACATTTCTGACTGTGCACATCCACCTCTTTGCTCCTCTTGATGGGCATTTATTACTGATGACAGGTGAGGCAGTCCATGGTTCAGCCCCTCCACCCTCCAGATTCAGCCTAGTTTTGCATCTCGCAGCTGCTTTAGTCACACTTCGACCCTCTGGTCTACTCAAATGTCTTTTTTTCGCTGTGCACTTCATTTTACTGGTGACCCTCTGTTAGCTTCTTAAATTAATACCACTGGGTTTTCTTCCTCAGCATTTTTTTCTTGAGTTGTAGTTTTTCTCCTCTTTGTTGCATTTCTGCTGATTTGCTAAAGCTCCCCTCTCTCCTTCTTGTGCCGGCTGTTTCACGATGCACCTGTGTGTGTGTTTGTTGACGATTTTATAGTTATTCGTGCATTTAAGGAGTTTCTTGCAAATATATTTTAAATGAAAATAAGCAGATTATTATACATGTACATATGCTCCTGAAAAATCAATCCAATGTATGTATGTACGCATTGTATAAAATCATTTTTCAAATTGATGGTGTTCTGACTACTGATGATAATGAGGGCTATAATTTTTATTATTTGATGATGATAAAATAAGTAGTCCATGGCTGTGTTACTGGCCTAGGGCATGCTGGTGCTATTAATTGCAGCCACGAAGGGGCAGATTTATTAATATTTCGCTCCAGATTTGCGTGATGCAGATTGGTGCAAAATGTTCATTTGAAATTTACTTTCCAGCTGGAAAGTTGCCAGAAAGTAATGCGAAGCAGCTCTTTGTGCTGCTTTGCATTCCTTTCCATCAGGAGGGCTTTCCATGGGTGGTACCTGGGTGCTCTCATGCAACCACCCATGCATTTTGATGCAAAGCCCTAAAACTAACAATACCAGACAGGGTTTTGAGTCCAAAACATTTTTGAGGCAGACGTTAAAAAGAAGGAAGGCTTTTATTTCTCCAACCTTTTCAGACTTTGCATGTGTGCTGGAGGGTACCCTTTCAGTACAAAAACTATGCTAGACATGATGCAGACACCTTGTATGTCGCACAATCGTGTGCATGGCACTTGGCAGCCTGATTTCTGTGCTAAACATGAGGAAATATTTCTCATTTATGAGTCAGTTATAGACTACATTTCCCGTTATGTTTTTCAGCCTCAAAATGATAAAATTGGCCAGCAGTCCATCTCTACAGTTCAATGTTTCTTGTAGGAAAAACAAATAAATAACATTTGTCTATGTGTCAGACAGAGACTACATCTCCCAACATCCCTTAGCGAGTAAATAACTTCTGCCTCAAATTGATAACACCAGCCAACGCATCAGCTTAGTGAACACCATTATACCGGATGAGTGCTGCAATGACTATGAGCGTCCCAGCGAATGTGTGCACCCGTATAAGTAATTAAATATGAAAGGGAGTGGTCGCACACCAGGTGTATACATGGAACTGGTGCACCTTTTGTAATCAGTGAGCAATAACCAAAACTATGCTGGATTTAACTACCTAACATAGCAATCTTGTACTAATAAGAGATACAACTATGTTAATTTTAGGTTCAAAAGCAATACCATACCGGCCCTAGATGAGCGTTTTAAAAAACTTTCATGGGTACTGGTGTTTAATGATCTATCAAATTCAATACTCTTACCAACCCCGGGCTCCACACACCCCTTTTTAGGTCGAGCTACAGTGCGCAAGCACTATCTGCAAGACCTGCTGTTATCAGTAAAATGACGATATTCCCACCTCCTACTTACCATTGGTGCAGTCCAGCGTCGCTCTTCTTTGCTGCCTCCTGTCTCGTCCTGCAGCCTATATGTTACTTGCTTTCAAGGCTGAGGAGCACCGGTAAAGTACAATGTACTTACGCTTGTTTAACATATATTCCTTCCTGCTCACTCTTTTTTCGTATCTAAAGGCACGCAGCATTGCAAAACTTTGCTGAGCTGGTAAATCAACATATTGGTTATTTTGGATGTAAAAATAATTTCTAACTCCCTCTTAATGAGTCTGTTGCCTGCTCTCCCCTTCTTTCTCACACACTCTTTCCTCTCTTCTGCCTGGATTTCATTCACCACTTCGAGCGCAAGCTACCTATCCCTCTATACCTTCCTTTCTAACTATTCTATGCAGCTCTCACACCTAAGTATTCACCATACCACATAATTACACTACACAAATACACTACACACCACACAATTCCACAACTAACAATTCCAATACAAATCACATAATTCCTCTACACACCACTTACATTCACCCCACTCCAAAAAAACATGGGTAAAAGGCATTATCATTTACAACGCCAATAGCTCTAATTCTCCCAAATGCGAGACCTATTGCATTGCAAATGCTTGTTCCCTTTACTTTCAGTCGGGGTATCAATTACTTAGGACAAGTAGCAACAGCTTACTTATAACCAATATGAATGATTTACAAAGAAAAACAAATAGAGATATAACACACACAAAAATTTTTTGAATCAATAATGTATTAAGAGAAAATCAAATAATAAAGGCTGTCGCAATTTACAATTTCAATTGCAATGTGAAGTACGTGACTGTGGTGAAACAGTGACATGTGGTGAATGGTGATAAATATAGTCCACTATATACAGAAACAATTGTGCAAAAAATGGGGAGGGGGAGGGAGAAAGATTTCATAAATGTCCTTATTATTAGCACATATGCTTAATGATCCAATGACGAATGGGACTGTGATCATAAGCGTTGTGTAGACATAGACATTTAGGCGTATTGTATATGTCTACACAACGCTTATGATCATGTGTGCTGCATTATGCAGCACACATGAAAACAGCAAAAGGCCAATGATTGTTTATGTACAGGAAGGTCCCCCTTCTTGCACATAAGCAATCATTTTTTTAAAATGCCGTTTTGCAAATTCTATGTGTGCTGCATTAAGTAGCACACATAGAAGTTACAAAACAGCATTTAAAGATTGTTTATGTGCAGGAAGGGGGACCTTCCTGTGCATAAACAATCTTCCCCTGCACGCAGACACCCTTGCACTATGGTGCAAGGGTGCCTGCGTTGGCGCTAGGCTGCTAAGTGTAGCGCCAGCGCAGGGGGAAACGCAGGGCTGCACCATATTCTTGTAAATATGGTGCAGCCCTGCATTTCTGAAGTGGCGGAGTGAGGCGTTAAGTCAAGAAGGCTAACGCCTCACTACACCACTTCCCTTGTAAATATGCCCCACAGATTCTCATGGAGCGCACTGGCAATTCTATTCGATTGCAAGCGGGTATGTAACAAAATAAATGTAAAAAATGTAAGCAATCAAAAAGCCATTGGACTACATTGCAATCACACCATATAATTATTTTCTTGATTTAGTGTATAAATAAAATTGATACACGCCCTGATGATAACCTCACTAAAAGTTATGTTCCAATCATATTGAGGTCGAAACGCGTTGGTGACCTTCAATGCGAGGAGTGTGGAGGAGCTTCTCCCTTTTGGAAAATTTAAATACATCCTTTCAAAAGAACTGATAAACAATGGAATTTATATCCTTAAGGTGGAAACAACATTGCTAATGCATCTCCCCCTCCTCACCAATGGGAAATCATTGAGTGTTTATACACACAAAAAATTGCGATTCACCCCAAATCTTATGTGTACTATCTTGGATACATACTTTCAATATGTGAAATGTATACGTGTAATTTTTGTATTAGTGCTGTTGCTATATATGTACTTGACAATCGAGGGTCTATATGTATAACATGATATGTAATCACAATATTTGGACGCATATGAGTTTATTTTGTTTTTTTGTCGTCATACAAAAAAGATCTTAAGATTAGTGCTACATAAAATATCATACAAATAATATTGATAATTTGGGAAAGATTTATTGGTGCAAATGATTTGTGTTCATCTTGTGAGGAATTAACTAATGTTGTATCTATGGTTATTTGGGAGGGCAAATTAGCTTATGATTGAATTTCTGGATCCCTCCCCCCAAAAATGCTTCACAGGGTCATACTCTGAGCATTTTCAGTGCTAATAAGAGAGCAGTAAGAGTGCCATATCTTAGCAGATATAGTGCTATTCTGCTCTCTCCTGACGCAATGCAGCGCAGCGACCTTGATTCCTGCACTGTGTCACGTGATATTTTAGTAAATCTATACCCTTAGTTTTCTGGTAGCAATGCAGCTGGCAGGCGAGAAGCACTGTGGACACACGGTCACTTCTAGCTCCTATTCAGAGTTGCAGCTGGAGTCCTTTTACTGTTTGACTCTGGCCCTGATTTATTTAATCTTTGGGGCATTGCAAAGACCCACAGACCAACGCACAGTGTCTCATTGGGAATAACTTTCCAGTGTAAAAGGGATTTTTCACTAGAAAGTTGATCTTTTTTCAGTGCAAATACCCCTTTCCACTGCTTTGCACTGCTTTGTGTCAGGGTTGGATGTTACTGGGGTGTTATTTGGCTGAATCAGCACAAACCCTCATAGCTTTTGACGCAAAGCGTGGGCTAGTAAAATAGCCATTTGAGGCTTTTTGGCAGAAACTAATATGCACCAAAATGCAGTAGAAAGTTGGTTTAGATGAACTGCTCACATTTAACAGAGGACAAACTGAGATCTCTGAAGTTGTCCCATCTCATGTCCCAGCTTCAGTTCTTTTACTTTTCCCTTCTAATATCGATAAGTGTATGTATTTTATTGTGCCTTAAATACTGCTAGGTATATATTACACAGTGGTGGTTGCCACTGTGGAGTTATAGTTAAATCAAAGGGGCATATTATCAAGGGCTCTATCGCCGCTTTAGCGGGACTTTTTCCCGCTAAAGCGGCGATAATTCAAACGCCCTATTAGCAAGCTGTCGCTAACTGCTGTTAGCGACAGCTTCTAGGCGATAGCGACCGGGTTGGGTGCCGCTTTGCATGCCAGCGATATTTATCGCTAATGGCATGCAAAGTAGGCGATCCCAACCTAAAAGCGACTGGAAACAGTCGCTAAGGTCGCTATTGCCTATTAGCGAGGCAGGGGAGGTGATTAACGAACCAGCGCTAAACACGTTTAGCGCTGGTTTGTTAACGCCTGGTCTAAACCTGACTTAGCCATGTAATCCAATGGGAGGTGGATTACATGGCTAAATCCCCTCGCCCTATCGCCAAGCTAACACTGGTCACAGTGTGAATATCGCTTGTTTTCAAGCGATATTCACACTGTTCTCCAGGGTTTCTATCGCTTTGGAGATAAGCGTTGCTGATAGCACGCTATTTCCGCGATAGAAACCTGCGATAGCCGGCGATAATTATCCTAGCGCTAACTGCGCTTAGCGATAATTATCGCCGGTTATTGTTAATAGGCCCCAAAGTTTGAATAGGAAGAGCATTTTTTGTTTTGCTAAGAATTTTGGCACCGTTTTATGACTCTTCACATAACATTCTAAAAAATGTGCACCCACTTCAGCTCCTTCTTGGAAAGTTTCAGGGAGACCCATCAAGCAGGGGCCAAGAAAATGAGCGGGTCCCAAAAAGCTTTTTTCCCATGCAATTTCCATAGGGAATTTTAGACAGTGCTACAGCCAAAGCAGCTGCTCAGAATCACATCAAATTTGGCAGAAAGCTAAATCTTTACCCAGAAAGTGTGCTTTTGCTATAAATCTTTTCAGGAGGTTTTGCGAAATGAAGGTTCAAATTTTACAGATATATTGACACTTGATCCAGTAGGATCAAAATGGTCCATCGGGAGCTCACATTCTGGTTGGCAGGCCGCAACCCTTTCAGAAATGTGGCAGTTCTCGTTGCAGAGCACGGGGACTTGATTCCCCAGTCCTGAACACAAACATAAAATCATATAGAAAGGGGCAGGGTAGGGGTACCCTGACCACCTGACCCTGTTGATGGGGGCAGGGGGTTCCCAGAGGGACCACCCATTTTGTCAAATCTAAAGAAAACATCCTTTTTTAGGGTTGTCAGAGTCCCACCTGACTGGGAGAGGCTAAAAAAAAAAGAATTGAACCACAGCCTTCGGGCAGTTCATAGCTCTTTACGGAAAGTGTACTTCCAATACACTATGGGCAAGCCTCTACTACACACGGTCTGTGCTCAGTGCCCAAACTATGCAGAGAACTAATCCCTCCAGAGACCTAAGCCCCATTCATTAGGTAAGCACCTACTATTCACAGTGTGCGCTCAGTGTGCAGACTGTGTGTACAGCCCACGCCCTTCCGACGTGCAAGCCCTATTAAGTGAGCAAGCTGCTACTATATCAGTGCTCAGAGCACAGATTGAGCGTAGAACACACTTCCACCACAGCCAAGACCCATTAGGCAGGCAAGATCTTACTATGCATAGCCTGTGCTGTCTGCGCCATTCTTCATGTATGCTCACTCTCTCCAGACAAACAAGCCCAATTAGGTGAGCGAGCCACTAGTATGCAGAGGCTGAGCTCTCTCTGCAGCTCTTCGCATAGAGTTCACTCCATCCACATACTCAAGCCCCATTAGGTAGACAAGCTCCTACTACACAAAGCCTGCTGTCTCTGCACCGCTCGTCATGGAGAGCTAACTTCCTCCAGACACCCAAGCCCCACTAGGTAGGCAAGCTCTTACTATGCACAGCCTGCTGTCTCTGCGCCGCTTGTCATGGAGAGCTCACTTCTTCCAGACACCCAAACCCCACTAGGTGGGCAAGCTCCTACTATGCACAGTCTGTGCTCAGTGTGCATATTGTGCATAGAGCCCACTTCCTCGAGAGATCCAAGCCCCATTAAGTGGACAAGCCCCTACCACACACAGTTTATGTTCGGTACATAGACTGTGCATTGAGTCCACTGTCTCCAGACACCCAAGCTCCATTAGGTGGACATGCCCTTGCTACAGACAGCCTGAGCTCTCTGCACCACTCTTTACAGAGACCAAATTCCTCCAGATACCCAAGCCCAATTAGTATACAGAAGCTGCGCTCTTTCTGCAGCTCTTCATGGAGAACTCCCTCCCTCCACATACTCAAGCCTGCTTACATAGCCAAGAGCCTTCTACATACAGTTAGGTATGTTAGTAATATTTTACTTTTCATTGTAAAAACCCTAGAAATTCACTGAAAAAACAAAGGTTAAAGTAAAGAATTTGATCATCAAAGTTACATTTTATCAAACTGTCTGCTATAATGGAAGGATACTTTGTTTCAGTAAGTGCATTTTGCCACAGGTGCCCGGTGCCGATAATTTATCCAGTATGCCAGGGCCAGCAGTTTTCAACAAGTGTCCTTATGCAAAGAATTACATTCAGTATGTCAGTGCCATCATGTTTTCCTTGGTGTACCCTTATGCTAAGTATAACCTCCAGTGTGCCCTTGTTTACTAGCATTTTGTCACCGGTCCCAGTCATGCGAAGAAGTACCTCCAAGATGCACAATTTTGCCAAAGGTGCCTCTTTAAGGCAATAATTACATTCAGTATGCCAGGGTGATGGGCAAACTTGTAAGCATAACACCACATTCTCACTTATCAATCAATCAATCAATCATTCAATCAGCATTTATATAGCGCAACACTGTCACCCTAGGGGTATCTAGGCACTGAGGATGACGTGTCACCATCGAAAAGCCAAGTCTTGAGTTTCTTTCTGTAGTCCGCCAGGGAGGGTGCTGTTCGGAGGTGGTGAGGCAGGTCGTTCCAGGACATGGTGGCGATGTAGGAGAAGGAGCAGCCCCTGCTGCAGCTGCTGCAGATGAGGGGTGTGTGTGCGAGGGCAAATGAGGCGAAGCGCAGGTGTCTTGCGGGCAGGTGGAAGTTCAGTCAATGTTGGATGTAGGATGGTCCTTAATTGTGTAGGGCTTCATATGCGTGCTTAAGGATCTTGAACTGGCATCTTGAACTGGGTGGGGAATCAGTGGATGTTTCTGAGGTAGGGGGTGATGTGGGTCCATTTGGGGAGGTCCAGGATGAGTCTGGCTGTGGTATTCTGTATGTTCTGGAGTTTTCTGAGGTGTTGGGTGAGAATTCTTGCATAGAGAACATTGCCGTAGTTGAGGTGGCTGATTGCAAGGGCCTGCGTGATGGTGTTTCTGGTGTTGATTGGGATCCATTTGAAATTTCTGCGGAGCATGCGAAGGGTATAGAAGAAGGAGGATGAGACTGCATTGACTTGTCGTTTCATGGTCAGTTGGCTGTCGAGGATGATGCTCAGGTTGCGTACATGGTATGTCAGTGTGGGTGTTGGTCCTAGCTCTTTTGGCTTGGTCCCATGTGGAGGTGTTCTTCCTCAAGATCAATACTTCTGTTTTGTCAGAGTTGAGTTTGAGGCAGTTGTCTCTCATCCAATTGGCTACGAAGGTCATGGCATTCTAGAAGTTGGTCTTGGCATTGGTGGGGTCCTCGGTCAGTGAGAGGATGAGTTGGGTGTCATCTGCATAGGAGATTATGCTCATTCACATTGATTCATTCTCACTCACTTGCACTCACTCATTCATCCTCATCCACAGTTACCCTTATTCACTGCCTCTAACTCTTACTCTTTCACACTCTCTCACAGTCATACTCATTAATTCTTACCCGAATACTCTCACTTTTAGCTGTCACTTTTTCTCTCACTCACTTATTCTCACTCACTGACTTACTCTAACTTACTGCAAAACACACAAGATGATGGACGGAATGCTGCACATTGGCAAACATTCACCCCCAATCACAGATCTGGGTTTAATCCATCGTTATTTTGCTTCACCACGCCACCCCAGTTCAGACATAGCCATATGCAAATCAGTCTTGACCCTGTGCCTCATGGGAACAGTCCAGACCAAACTGCCAAGCCATGTCTTCCCTGGACCGGAATCAAGCATCCTAGGACCAGTTTCAGGCTATCAGCCTTCATCAGCCAGGATAGCTTGACTCCAGTGGCGTAGTGAGCACGGGACCCACGTCTGGGCATACCCTTCCCACTTAGGGCGAAATGCAAAACACACAAGATGATGGACGGAATGCTGCACATTGGCAAACATTCACCCCCAGTCACAGATCTGGGTTTAATCCATCGTTATTTTGCTTCACCACGCCACCCCAGTTCAGACATAGCCATATGCAAATCAGTCTTGACCCTGTGCCTCATGGGAACAGTCCAGACCGAACTGCCAAGCCATGTCTTCCCTGGACCGGAATCAAGCATCCTAGGACCAGTTTCAGGCTATCAGCCTTCATCAGCCAGGATAGCTTGACTCCAGTGGCGTAGTGAGCACGGGACCCATGTCTGGGCATACCCTTCCCACTTAGGGCGAAATGCAAAACACACAAGATGATGGACGGAATGCTGCACATTGGCAAACATTCACCCCCAGTCACAGATCTGGGTTTAATCCATCGTTATTTTGCTTCACCACGCCACCCCAGTTCAGACATAGCCATATGCAAATCAGTCTTGACACTGTGCCTCATGGGAACAGTCCAGACCGAACTGCCAAGCCATGTCTTCCCTGGACCGGAATCAAGCATCCTAGGACCGGTTTCAGGCTATCAGCCTTCATCAGCCAGAATAGCTTGACTCCAGTGGCGTAGTGAGCACGGGACCCACGTCTGGGCATACCCTTCCCACTTAGGGTGAAATGCAAAACACACAAGATGATGGACGGAATGCTGCACATTGGCAAACATTCACCCCCAGTCACAGATCTGGGTTTAATCCATCGTTATTTTGCTTCACCACGCCACCCCAGTTCAGACATAGCCATATGCAAATCAGTCTTGACCCTGTGCCTCATGGGAACAGTCCAGACCGAACTGCCAAGCCATATCTTCCCTGGACCGGAATCAAGCATCCTAGGACCCATGGGGCACAGCATTCCGTCCATCATCTTGTGTGTTTTGCATTTTGCCCTAAGTGGGAAGGGCATGCCCAGACGTGGGTCCCGTGCTCACTACGCCACTGGAGTCAAGCTATCCTGGCTGATGAAGGCTGATAGCCTGAAACCGGTCCTAGGATGCTTGATTCCGGTCCAGGGAAGACATGGCTTGGCAGTTCGGTCTGGACTGTTCCCATGAGGCACAGTGTCAAGACTGATTTGCATATGGCTATGTCTGAACTGGGGTGGCGTGGTGAAGCAAAATAACGATGGATTAAACCCAGATCTGTGACTGGGGGTGAATGTTTGCCAATGTGCAGCATTCCGTCCATCATCTTGTGTGTTTTGCATTTCGCCCTAAGTGGGAAGGGTATGCCCAGATGTGCGTCCCGTGCTCACTACACCACTGGAGTCAAGCTGTCCTGGCTGATGAAGGCTGATAGCCTGAAACCGGTCCTAGGATGCTTGATTCCTGTCCAGGGAAGACATGGCTTGGCAGTTCGGTCTGGACTGTTCCCATGAGGCACAGGGTCAAGACTGATTTGCATATGGCTATGTCTGAACTGGGGTGGCGTGGTGAAGCAAAATAACGATGGATTAAACCCAGATCTGTGACTGGGGGTGAATGTTTGCCAATGTGCAGCATTCCGTCCATCATCTTGTGTGTTTTACTCTAACTTACTGACACTTAGGAGCACATTTACAAACAAAATAGCACCATGCAGCACAGCAACCAAAGTTGATACGCTGTGTTGCCCTAGGGGAAGAGAGCATTGCAGAAACATATCTTCTAAAAGTATTGCACTGGTGCTCTCTTCCCCAGTGCTAGAGCACAAACAGGTAGCCTAGCCCCATGCACACATTCCATTTGCACATAAACCTGAGGGCCCTCCCCCCTGCAAAGTACATGCAGAGGCTACCCGATGCTCTAGATCCAGTTTGGAGCTCTCACTCCAAGCTCCTTCCAGTGCCGGTGGGGGCCCCCCAGAGTTCGGGCCCCCCGCACCATGGAGGGCTGCAGTGGCTTTTGTTACGCCACTGGTGAAAAGGTATGTTCGTGATGTCTAGCATAGGTATTGGTTATGTACTAGAAGGTTAGCCTTGCTGAACAAATAGGGAATAAAATACTACTATTCACTATTAGCATATTAAAAAATGGGCTGAAAAGGAGGGTGGCAATGACAGCTATGAGGGCGAGCACCTCAGGGTTCTTGGCACCAATTTAGCCACCTTTAAGGTCATGGGTCGCATAAACAGTGCAAGCAACTCCATCCCTTGATCACCCCTAAATAATGTCAATGGATTTGGCCTAAAAAACATAAATAAAAAAGACAATTGCCAGAAGAATTTTGTTTTAATGGCCAGGACTTTGTTAAAGCATATGAAGTTCCATATGGGTACTCCGTAGCGTATCCATATGGAACTCCATTAACAATTTTTTTAAGATATTGTGGTTCAACAAAGTCCATAAATTCCTCACAGGAAGGTTTGGCCTTAACAAAAAGATACTGTTCTGTTAATTGCCCAGAAGAGGAATATGCTAAAGTGACATGTTTCTGCCTGGCAGCATATGGTAATTTCACTGTTTCTCCTGTTCCAGTTTGCATGGCTTCAGGGTTAATCCACAAATTCTCCAATCCAGACAATTGAAACTGATTACGTACATATTTTATCCATATAATAAATCTGGCGGGACAGCTCTGAACACCGGCAAGTCAATAGCTGCGCAAAGACGTGGACAGCACAATAACAGCGGGTGGCGTATATTCAGGGACACTGGAATTATGCAATTGTGAGGCCGCTGCGATGTTCGCATAGTTATAGATTTGTTGCTTTTGCCACATAATCGATCATCTGCTGCATAATCTGCAGGTTTTAACAAAAAAAATTGTTTCAAGTTTAAAAAGTTCAAAAGTTACTAAAAGTGCAGTGGCATGTGTTGCTGCGCAGTGGAAGGCCTTTTGCTTGGTCACCTTTCTTTAGCTTATTGCTATATTTGGGTATTACACCGGTACTAATGAGATGCACCCAATACCCAGACAGTGCTAACAAGTGTGAAAAATACAAAATAACAAAGTAAAATATTTAAAAATGTGCTGCATTATGCTGCATAATTTGCCTTTTCTTGCTGCATAATTTTGTCGACCCTGATGCATAATTTGGCCTTCTCCTGCCACATAATTCCAGTAGCCTTGTGTATATTTGTCTCAGTTACAGTCAACGCCAGGCTTAAAACGGACAGGAACATTAGATGTACTTTGTGATAGACCAAACAGAGGGGCATATTATCAAGAACGGCGTTAAAATTATCGCCGGTTTAGCGGCAGAAAACTGCCGCTAAAGCGGCGATAATGGGCTTGATAATATGCCCTGGAGAATTCCAATAGAAGCCCATGTTCACACCAGAACATGGACTTCTATTGGAATTCTCAAGGGCATATTATCAAGCCCATTATCGCCGCTTTAGCTGCAGTTTTCTGCCGCTAAACCGGCGATAATTTTTAACGCCGTTCTTGATAATATGCCCCAGAGTTTTCAAAAGTCTTTTTTCAGTGATTGAACAATGTCCACAACCAAACCTCACCCCCAAAACAAGAGCCCATTTGTGCTTGGGTGTTGTATACAGAAATATCTGGTGAAATGGCTCTGCCCTCCCCCCCCCCCCCAAATCTAGCCGCATAACAGCCCCTGACCTTAATCAATCAATCAATCACGGCATTTATAGAGCGCGCTACTCACCCGGGAGGGTCTCAAGGCGCTGGGGGAGGGGGTAAGTTACTGCTCGAACAGCCAGGTCTTGAGCTGCTTCCTGAAGGCGAGATGGTCCTGGGTTCGCCGAAGGTGAGTGGGGAGGGAGTTCCAGGTCTTGGCCGCCAGGTAGGAGAAGGATCTTCCTCCGGCGGTGGTTCTGCGGATGCGTGGTACGGTGGCGAGGGCGTGGCTGGTTGATCGTAGCTGGCGTGTGGGCGTGTAGAAGGACATGCGGTCGTTGAGGTACTTTGGGCCCAGGTCGTGGAGGGCCTTGTGTGCGTGGGTGAGGAGTCTGAACGTGATTCTCTTGCTGACGGGGAGCCAGTGCAGGTCTTTCAGGTGTACGGTGATGTGGCTGTGTCGGGGGATGTCCAGGATGAGTCGTGCGGAGGCGTTCTGGATGCGCTGGAGTCTCTTTTGAAGTTTGGCTGTGGTTCCGGCGTAGAGGGTGTTCCCATAGTCCAGTCGGCTGGTGACGAGTGCCTGGGTGACGGTCTTCCTGGTTTCAGTGGGGATCCATCTGAAGATCTTGCGGAGCATGCGCAGGGTGTTGAAGCATGAAGATGAGACGGCGTTGACTTGTTTGGTCATTGATAGGGAGGAGTCCAGGATGAAGCCCAGGTTGCGTGCGTGGTCCGTTGGCTTGGGTGCGGTGCCCAGGGCCGGGGGCCACCAGGAGTCGTCCCAGGCGGAGGGTGATGAGCCCAGGATGAGGACTTCCGTCTTGTCTGAGTTCAGTTTAAGGCGGCTGTTCCTCATCCAGTCGGCGACGTCTCTCATCCCGTCGTGCAGGTTGGCTCTGGCGGTAGTGGGGTCGTTGGTGAGGGAGAGGATCAGCTGGGTGTCGTCGGCGTAGGAGATGATGTTGAGGTTGTGTCGGCGTGCGATGGCTGCGAGGGGCTCATGTAGACGTTGAAGAGGGTCGGGCTGAGTGAGGATCCTTGTGGAACGCCGCAGATGACTTCGGTGGCTTCGGATCTGAACGGGAGAGGCGGACTCTCTGGGTTCTTCCGGCGAGGAACGAGATGATCCATTCCAGTGCTTTCTCTCGGATTCCGATGTTGCTGAGGCGCTTCACTAGGGTGCGGTGGCAGACGGTGTCGAACGCCGCGGAGAGGTCCAGGAGGATGAGGGCAGCTGTTTCCCCGTTGTCGGTTAGGGTTCTGATGTCGTCGGTGGCTGCGATAAGGGCGGTCTCGGTGCTGTGGTTGGCCCGAAACCCGGACTGCGAGGGGTCGAGGGATCCATTCGTCTCGAGGAAGGCGGCAAGCTGTCTGTTGACGGTCTTCTCGATGACTTTGGCCGGAAACGGAAGGAGCGAGATGGGGCGGTAGTTCTTGAGGTCGGTGGGGTCCGCCGTTGGTTTCTTCAGGAGGGCGGTAAGCTCGGCGTGCTTCCAGCTCTCCGGGAAGGTGGCGGTGCGGAAGGAGGAGTTGATGATGTCCCGGAGATGGGGTGCGATGGTGGCGTCGGCTTTGTTGAAGACGTGGTGTGGGCAGGGGTCGGTTGGTGATCCGGAGTGGATGGAGTTCATCGTGCGGGTGGTGTCTTCGGTGTTGATCGGGGTCCAGTTGCAGAGGGTGGTGGTGGCGGGCATTGGTTCGGCGGTAGGGTGCGTTGTTTGTGCGTTGAAGCTGTTGTGTATGTCGGTGATCTTGCGGTGGAAGAACGCGGAGAGTGAGTTGCAGAGGTCTTGCGAGGGGGTGATGTCGTTGTTTCCGGCGCTGGGGTTGGAGAACTCTTTGACGATGCTGAAAAGTTCCTTGCTGTCATGGGCGTTGTTGTCCAGTCGTTCTTTGAGTGCCGACTTCTTGGTGGCACGGATCAGCTGGTGGTGTTTGCGGGTGGCGTGCTTGAGGGCGGTCCTGTTGTCTGTGGTCTGGTCGAGTCGCCAGGTTTTCTCGAGAGTGCGGCAGTTCTTCTTGGATTCCTTGAGTTCGTTGGTGAACCAAGGGGTTTTCTTGCTTCCGGGTCTGCTGGGAGGGTTTTTAGTGGTGCGAGGTCGTCGGCGCAGGCGGTCAGCCACTTGGCGAGGTTGCTGGCTGCTTCGTTTGGGTCCGTTGTGTCGGTGGGTGTGTTCTGGCTGAGGGAGGCGGTGAGCTGCTCGGCGGTGATCTTGCTCCAGCTCCGGCGGGGAGCCTGTTGCGGGTGGTGGTGGGTCGCAGTCTTTCTGAAGCTGAAGTGGACGCAGCTGTGGTCGGTCCAGTGGAGTCCGGTGGCGTGGCTGAAGGAGATGTGCTTGCTGGACGAGAAGACGGGGTCAAGCGTGTGGCCGGCGTAGTGGGTGGGCGTGTTCACCAGTTGCTTGAGTCCGAGGTTGGCGAGGTTGTCCAGCAGGGCGGTGGTGTTTCTGTCGTTGTTGTTCTCCAGGTGGAAGTTGAGGTCCCCTAGGAGGATGTAGTCGGCGGAGGGCATGGCGTGCGGGCTGATGAAGTCTGCGATGTCTTCGCTGAATAGTGTGCGTGGTCCCGGGGGTCTGTAGATGAGGGTGCCTCGGAGGGTGGTCTTGGGGTCCGTGTGTATCTGGAAGTGTAGGTGTTCGGCGGCGGTGAAGGTCTCGTCGGAGTTAGTCGAGATGCGGATGGTGTTCTTGTGTACGATGGCGATGCCTCCTCCCGTCTGGTTGACGCGGTCCTTCCGGGTGATCTTGTATCCATCCGGGATGGCTATGGCGATGTCAGGCGCTGAGGAGGCGTTCATCCAGGTTTCGGTGAGGAAGGCGATGTCCGGTGCTGTTGCGTCGAGCAGGTCCCAGAGTTCCACGGCGTGCCTGTGGACGGAGCGGGTGTTCAGCAGGATGCATTTCAGGTGGTTGCTGCTGTTGCTCGACTTGGCGGAGGTGGTGCACGTCAGGGGGCAGGTGAATCGGCAGGTTTGGCAGGTGAAGGGTCCGTGGGTGCGTCTCGGTGAGGCTCGGTAGCAGGCAGGGTTCCGGCCGGCATTGAGTGCGGTGAGTGTGGCGGCGTCGTAGGTCCGTCGAGTGGTGTTGCATCGGTGGGATCCAGGGGTTCTGGCGCTGGGCGCGGTCCAGTCGCCTTCGGCGCGCCAGCGGCGCGCCCGCTGCGCACGTCCGCTGCGCGGCCGTGCAGCGGCCGCCATTTATGGGGAGGTGGGAGGGAGGAGCAGCTGGGAGGCGGGAGGCAGGGGCAGCGAATGGGCAGTCAGGGGGGCGGGGCCGCAGGGGACGCAGCGGCGGGAATGGCGATAGGCAGCGAGGGGCACAGAAGGAAAAACGGGGGGGAGAGCAGGTAAATCACGGGCACAACAACAGTGGGGCAGCGGGGGCACAGAAGGAAAAACGGGGGAAAGCAGGCAAATCACGGGCACAACAACAGTGGGGCAGCGAGGGGCACAGAAGGAAAAACGGGGGGAAAGCAGGCAAATCACGGGCACAACAACAGTGGGGCAGCGGGGGCACAGAAGGAAAAACGGGGGAAAGCAGGCAAATCACGGGCACAACAACAGTGGGGCAGCGAGGGGCACAGAAGGAAAAACGGGGGGAAAGCAGGCAAATCACGGGCACAACAACAGTGGGGCAGCGAGGGGCACAGAAGGAAAACGGGGGGAAAGCAGGCAAATCACGGGCACAACAACAGTGGGGCAGCGAGGGGCACAGAAGGAAAAACGGGGGGAAAGCAGGCAAATCACGGGCACAACAACAGTGGGGCAGCGAGGGGCACAGAAGGAAAAACGGGGGAAAGCAGGCAAATCACGGGCACAACAACAGTGGGGCAGCGAGGGGCACAGAAGGAAAAACGGGGGGAAAGCAGGCAAATCACGGGCACAACAACAGTGGGGCAGCGAGGGGCACAGAAGGAAAAACGGGGGGAAAGCAGGCAAATCACGGGCACAACAACAGTGGGGCAGCGGGGGCACAGAAGGAAAAACGGGGGGAAAGCAGGCAAATCACGGGCACAACAACAGTGGGGCAGCGAGGGGCACAGAAGGAAAAACGGGGGGAAAGCAGGCAAATCACGGGCACAACAACAGTGGGGCAGCGAGGGGCACAGAAGGAAAAACGGGGGGAAAGCAGGCAAATCACGGGCACAACAACAGTGGGGCAGCGGGGGCACAGAAGGAAAAGCGGGGGGAAAGCAGGCAAATCACGGGCACAACAACAGTGGGGCAGCGAGGGGCACAGAAGGAAAAACGGGGGAAAGCAGGCAAATCACGGGCACAACAACAGTGGGGCAGCGAGGGGCACAGAAGGAAAAACGGGGGGAAAGCAGGCAAATCACGGGCACAACAACAGTGGGGCAGCGAGGGGCACAGAAGGAAAAACGGGGGGAAAGCAGGCAAATCACGGGCACAACAACAGTGGGGCAGCGAGGGGCACAGAAGGAAAAACGGGGGGAAAGCAGGCAAATCACGGGCACAACAACAGTGGGGCAGCGAGGGGCACAGAAGGAAAACGGGGGGAAAGCAGGCAAATCACGGGCACAACAACAGTGGGGCAGCGAGGGGCACAGAAGGAAAAACGGGGGGAAAGCAGGCAAATCACGGGCACAACAACAGTGGGGCAGCGGGGGCACAGAAGGAAAAACGGGGGAAAGCAGGCAAATCACGGGCACAACAACAGTGGGCAAGCGAGGGGCACAGAAGGAAAAACGGGGGGAAAGCAGGCAAATCACGGGCACAACAACAGTGGGGCAGCGAGGGGCACAGAAGGAAAAACGGGGGGAAAGCAGGCAAATCACGGGCACAACAACAGTGGGGCAGCGAGGGGCACAGAAGGAAAAACGGGGGGAAAGCAGGCAAATCACGGGCACAACAACAGTGGGGCAGCGAGGGGCACAGAAGGAAAAACGGGGGGAAAGCAGGCAAATCACGGGCACAACAACAGTGGGGCAGCGAGGGGCACAGAAGGAAAAACGGGGGGAAAGCAGGCAAATCACGGGCACAACAACAGTGGGGCAGCGGGGGCACAGAAGGAAAAACGGGGGGAAAGCAGGCAAATCACGGGCACAACAACAGTGGGGCAGCGAGGGGCACAGAAGGAAAAACGGGGGGAAAGCAGGCAAATCACGGGCACAACAACAGTGGGGCAGCGAGGGGCACAGAAGGAAAAACGGGGGGAAAGCAGGCAAATCACGGGCACAACAACAGTGGGGCAGCGAGGGGCACAGAAGGAAAAACGGGGGAAAGCAGGCAAATCACGGGCACAACAACAGTGGGGCAGCGAGGGGCACAGAAAGGAAAGGGGAGACAAGCAGACAAAACTGGCACCGGGGCCACAAGCGGAGGGCGATCTTACCTACAGGAGCAGCGGGCAGACAGCACAGGCGGAGCTGTGTGGTGGGGGAGCGACCTACCTGGCAAGGTCAAGGGTCGCTCACCTTAGTGAAACTATAACATTATTCTCGGAGATTTAATTATCTCAACTTCTGTTCTAAACTGTACCTAATTTCTCAGACATTCCAGGGCAAATCCAATCAGAAATCATTTGCCACGCAAAGACTTGCAGGGGTTGAAGCCATGATTAAACATTCGTAACCCAAAGCAGCCCTATGTCACTGTCACTCAAAACAAGTCTGAATTGAGAAAAATGAAATATATGAGTTTCCTGCAGACTCCCATATCAGACAAAGACTCATGCAGAAGAGAAACACAGGAACCAACCAGCCAAAGCCAATTCTTCAAATCAAGTCAAATGCTTGTTTTAAATCATTTAAACCATTGGCTAGTGTCACAACATGAATTAAGCATTTTACTAACCATGGAAAGTACAACGTCTCTGAAATTAGTAAAATTAGTAACAACCAGGTTAACAAAGACTATGCAATAGCAACTGATAAATAGCAGGACTCGAAATTGTGTAGGTTGTTTCTATGAAATTGCAAAATGTTTTGGAAACTACTCAAAATTACATGAAGAGTGATTTACCACTGTCTCGCTTCATATTTGATTACAAGGGCATATCTTGTGTACAAAAGTCATATTAGATACTTGCAGGAGAGGGGTTTGAGCAGAAAATGTCCGTCACCTGCGGATTGACCATTCTCTTGAGATATCTTGTTGTAGCTAGTTTCCTGCAGGAGAAAACTGCATGAAATTGTTTGATACAAATTTTTTATTTTTTTACATATTTCACATCACACAAATTTCACAAGAATTTGCGTGTGCAATTAAAAATTTTCCCAGGCATACTTCCGGCTCAAGGCTTGCACTCATTAAAGTCCATCACAAGAGTAAAGTCCATACCTGATTAGCAAGTAGCCCAGTATTAGCAGTAGCGGCCGGCACAGGTAAGAGCGGAAAGGCGGGAGTCGAGAAAGTCGACATACAATGGGAGAAGTAAAATTAAATGTAAAAAAAAAAAAAACTCACTTGCCTGCGCTCGCCGCATTGCCGACTCGGCGATGCAGCGAGCGCAAGGTAAGTGTTTTTTTTAAATTTATTGGCATATTACTAAGGTCCGGCGATAATTATCGCTCAGCGCGCTTAGCGCGAGGATAATTATCGCCTGACTAACGCTGAATTTTATCACTGAGATAGCGTGCTATCAGCAACGCTCATCTCAACAGTGATAAAATTGCAGCGCTAACTGCCAAATGTGCGATTATCGCTGGAAATCCAGCGATAATCACACAACTTTGGCGATAACTTGCTGATAGGGCAGGACAGACTCAGCCATGATATCCACCTTCCATTGGATATCATGGCTAAGTCATACTGAGAGCAGGCGTTAGAAAAGTAGCGCTAACTGCGGTTAGCGCTACTTTTCTAATCGCTCTGCATGTTCCCCTGCAGCTTGATAATAGGAGAAATGTCGGTTAGCGACATTTCTCCTGTTATCCTGGGAAGGAACGCCCACTTTGCATCTCATTAGAGATGCAGAGCGAGACGTGGGGAAAACGGGTGCTAACATGCGTTAATGCATGTTAGCACCCGCCTTGGTAATAGGGCGGTAATATTATCTCCGCTTTTTTGGCTCTTAAAGCGGAAAAGCGGAGATAATGGCCCTTGCTAATATGCCCCGTAGTTTTACTTTTCCCGTCGTATGTCGACTTACCAGACCTCCGCCCCATCCCGCACTGCTCCTTTCTTCACCGCTCTTACCTGTGCCGTCCGCCACTGAGTATTAGTGAAGAAAAAACTACCAGGAGCTTATAGTGATGCACTGTATACAAAACGCAAAAAGGCACTTTGGCTGTTCCCGAAGATCCCCCATTTTAGGCATTTCATCTAAAACACCTCAATCCACCAGCAATTCCCTATGTTGCTGCTACATAATCAGTTTTTTTTTTAGGTTCTGATTTTTTAAATTTTTATATAATATAGAAAACAATAATTTTATCATGCCAAGCCGGTACATGGATTAAGCATTTAGATTTCCTGGTAGTGTTTCATGTTTTACATTTGTACCATCCAAGTTAACCTGGACAGTAAAATGCAACTCTTAAAATGTATATGTTGTGTACAAATAAAACAAATTTATGCCTGCGCATTTGAGAATTCTGTGAAACAGGAATGAAAACAAACACGTTTTTAATTGAAAAATGTACTGCTTGATAATCTTCAGATAAGAAGGCATTGGTCGGAAATAAACGGAAGGCTATTACAAATTACAAATGTTCTTTTCCGTGTGCCAATTAAAACATGATCAGATAGATTTTTGGAATGTATCTGTTTTTGATGTACTCCCCTAACAGGTACATGAACAACGCCTGCACTCAGAAGCTCTATGAAATTTGCATTTGTATTAACCTTTCTCCTCGCCCGTCTCTTGCAGAGATTGGCTCTGCTCGCCCGGTTCCAGGGAACGCATTTTGAACATAAACGGATCTAATGCATAAACATGCGAAAAGAATATTAAGTGGAATATTATGCCAGTGTTTACCAACAGATCTATAATTACAAAATCAATTAGCCATGAAATGAAACGCTTGCAGTTCTCTGAGAAAGTGCTATGAAAATATTGCGAGGTTATTTAAAAGTGAGCTTGCTAATGCATTGAAAGTGCAATAACCCCTTGTGTTCCAGAGCAGATCCGTGCCGAGTAGCATTTTTTCTCACAGAAAGGAACAGGAAATAGGCTGAAAACTGCCCGGCACAGGGCATACTGAAGATTTCAGTTTGGTGACGTATCGTGATTGCCTAGTAGATATTGTAAAAATACTTTTGAATTGATGGGGTATAGTTTGTGCAACTTATTGGGCCAAGGAACTAGCGGCCCGTCCCCTGCCAAAGTGGGGAGGTGGGCTGGGCTGGGCCGAAGGAGGGAGGTGGGGAGTGTTTGGGTACAAAAAAAAAAAAAAACTTACCTTAACGCTTCCGCCCCCGTCCTGCACATTGAATCTTCCTGCTTCTGGCTCTGGGGTTGGGCAAAAAGCTCCCAGCCTGCACTGCGGCCAATCCTGAAGCTCCTCTCACATGAGAGCAGCTTCAGGATTGGCCTGAGCATCAGCAACTTGCGCTCCCAGGTAGACTGGGATCCTGTGCCTGCTCTCTCCAGCCCCAGCAACGCAGCTGGGGCTGGAGAGGGCTTCACTGTGGATGAGGGGTTTGGCCGGCCTGTGACGGCCAGTCAGACACCTCATGCGCAGTGAAGGGAGTGCCCACCACTCCCCCACCAGCAGTGTCATCCCCTGGACCCGCCCCAAGACTCGTCAGAGTCCTGGGTGCGGGTCCAGGGATTTAAAATAAAACAATCATAAAACTGGTTGAAACCCGTTTTATTATCGTTTTATGTACTGGTGGTGGCAGGGGGCGACGTTCATCCACCCTAATGGAGTGGCCGCAGCTGAAGGAACATAGTGTGGTTGGGGGGAGAAAGTCAAAGAGTGGTCAAGGGAACAGAGGCTGATTTGGGGTTGGGCTGCAGGTTTGGTGATCTCCAGCAAATGACCCTAAGGGGCGAGGAACATAGGGGACCATTACGATTCCGGGCGGATCGCCACCGCCGGGCCGGCGGTGGCGATCCGCCCACCAAATGTCTCTGTACTCCCCCGCCATATTAGTATGGCGGGGCACCGCGACGGACGGAAAGACCGTCCGCCAGCCTCCGCCGGTCGACTTGTCGACCGGGCGGAAAAGGGACACAATATGGTGGCGGTGTCTGCAAGACACCGCCAGTATTATTATTATTATTATTATTATTATTATTATTATTATTATTATTATTATTATTATGTAGCTTATAGAGCGTGCAGCTACCCCCAACGGGAGTGTCCCGGCGTTGGCAGTGGAGACATAGAAAGAGGTGGCGTGAGTATGTTGGAATCCGCAAGGTGCTAAGGCAGACTAAAGAGCCACGTCTTCAAGGATTTCCGGAAGCTAGACTCCGAGTTAGCCTTTCTGATGTGTTCGGGCAAGGAGTTCCACAGGGTCGTGGTTCTGACGGGGAAGGACCGCCCTCCAATTCTAGCTTTGGCAAAGCGAGGGGTGACGAGGAGTTCAAGATGATTGGATCTTAGGTTTCTTGTTTGATGGGATTTACGGATTCTTTTTCGTAAATAGTGGGGGCCAACTTCGTTTATTGCCCTGTAAGCAAGGGTGAGCGCTTTGAATTCTGTTCGTTTTTTCACAGGCAGCCAGTGTAGACTACGTAGATGGGGGGAGATGTGATGCCTTAGCGGGACATTTCTGATAAGCCTTGCAGCTGCATTCTGTATTGTTTGCAGTTTCCTGAACAGATAGGCTGGTAAGCCCAGATATAGACTATTAGCGTAGTCTAGTTGTGATGTTATAAGTGCGTGGACAATTGTTTTCCTACAGTCCATTGGTAGGAGATGGAGAAATCTTCGTAACACCTTCATTTTCCAGAAGCAGGATGAGGACACATGTCCTATCTGGGTTTTGCATGAGAGGGTGTTGTCAAATTTAAAACCCAGATTCCTGGCCAAGGACACAGGAAGTGGAGGAGGATTGAGCTGTAAAGGCCACCAAAGATCAGATTGGGGAGGGGAAGGCTGATTAAAAAACAGTACCTCAGTTTTATCGGCATTCAGCCGTAGACAGTTCTTAGTCATCCAGGCTGATATATCTATCAGACACTGCGTAAAGTTTGTGAATGCGGCCTCCGAATGGTCTTTGAAGGAGAACACCAGCTGGGTGTCATCAGTGTATGAGATGACACTTACGCCATGTTGCTCTACAAGTGGGGCTAGGGGGGCAAGATAAATGTTAAAAAGGGTCGGGCTGAGAGCCGAGCCCTCTGGTACTCCACAAATCACGGGGCGGGGTGATGAGACATGAGGATGCAGCCTTGTTCTCTGGGACCGCCCCTCAAGAAAGGAACTGAACCAGGCCAAGGTGGTCCCATTTACTCCCAGTTGCCTGAGCCTGTCAAGGAGGATCTTATGTGACACCGTGTCAAACGCTGCTCACAGGTCTAGCAGCACCAGCATTGCACAGCTACCCTTATCTAAGGTTTCGCGGATTGTTTCAGCTACCTCCAGCAGAGCTGTCTCAGTGCTGTAGCCAGCTCTAAATCCGGACTGAGAATCGTGTAGTAGTTTGTTAGCTTCTAGGAAGTTGGATAGCTGTTTCTGCACTTCTTTCTCAAGGATCTTGGCTGGTGCTGGCAAAAGGGAGATGGGTCTGAAATTTTTAGTACAGCTGGATCTGCATCGTCTTTCTTGAGGATAGGTTGGACAAGTGCAGTTTTCCAGATGGACGGATAAGTGCCTGATTTTAGGGATGCGTTCCAAAGCAGATTCAGTGGAGGGTTAATAAGTGGGGCAAGTAGTTTAAAAACCTAGCAGGGCAGGGATCCATAGGGGATCCAGATTTTATTTTTTCCAACTGCCTGAGAGAGGTATTGGGGTTAAAAGGGCTGAATTCCGACCAGGTGTGTGTGGGGGGGAGGAAGGTATGTTGGGGGTATCCGTTTCAGTGAATGAGGCGTAAATGTCTTGAATTTTTCTTGAAAAAAGATCGAAAGATTCTCACAGAGAGTATCGGACGGGGTTATATTGCTTTTCATCGTCCCTGGTTTCAGGAAGTCTTGGACAATTTTGAAGACTTCTTTAGTCGAATTGTCTGATCGTTTGATTTGATTGGCAATATAATCCTTTATGGAAGTGCACTTTAGCCTATGAAATTGTTTTACTGCTTTCCTATAGGTGTTTTTCATCTCAATGCTGTAGGTTTTGCGCCATTTCCGCTCAAGCTTTTTGCAGTGGCTTTTTTCTGCTTGCAGTTCTGGCGTGAACCAAGGGGCAGAGGGTTTATTCCTGGCTAATTTCATAACTTTCATGGGGGCTATTTTGTCTATAGCAGAGGTGACCCAGTGATTGAAAGTTGCCACATCACTGTTAGATTCTCCAGTAAGTAGTAGGGGGGTGTTAAGTAATGCCGGGCCCATGGTTTCGAGGGTGACTTTCCTCCAGTTTCTTCAGGCTTCGTGCTTAATTTCCCTGTGGCTATGGTTTGTGGTGGAGGTTATGTTGAAAGGAATCAGACTGTGATCCGACCATGCAAGAGGGATGGGGTTTTCTGTCGTTAAGGTTGAGATATTGGTAAAGATAAGATCCAATATGTGGCCTGCCACATGTGTAGGCATAGAGACCAATTGGTTGAGGTTTAATCCTTTGAGTGTGTCATCTAGTTGAGAGGCCAAAGGACATTGCGTGTTGTCCATATGGACATTGAAATCACCCAGGACTAAGAAGTTTGCGTATTTCAATGAGAGGTCAGCGATCAGATCGCAGATATTCCATAGCTCAGTGGGTTTGGATCCCGGAGGTCTATAGACCAACATTCCTGCAATGGAGAGAGTGGGGGAAATTGTAACATTAAAGGACATTGCTTCCAACAGGTCAGTGGATTCGATCCTTTTGTGTGATATCTCCCATTCCTTTTTTATGATTATAGCTAGTCCACCACCTAGTCTGTTGCCAACTCGATTTTCTGTGACTATTTTATAGCCCTCAGGGATGGCCAGACTAATATCTGGGGTGGTGCTTTCTCTTAGCCATGTTTCTGTGAGGAATATGATATCCCAAGCTCTTGCTTCTAATAATAGCCAGATATCATCTGCGTGCTTGGGAAGAGACCTGCAGTTTATCAGGCAGGCTTTAATATTGACGTTTGACCTTTTACTGGCGGTCATTGAGCCTGAAGGTGTGACCTTATCAAAGGATTTACACCTCTTACCTAGGTATTTCTCGTTGAATTCAAAGGTACAGTACTTGCAGTGGGGCCTCTGGGCAAGTACCTCATGATCAAGTGTGCAAGGGTTTATGCGTGTTGGATTAGGACAACCTTTGGGCTTAAGCTCAAGGATTTGGTCTCTGGTCAATATTATTCTTGTGGCTGGCTGAAAACGGGCAGCATGGCCGGTGCTGGACGCGAGCCGGACGTGGACGGCATACTCTAAATGCCGATCTCTCTCTCCAGCCAGGTCTGACCCAGCTGGCCCTGCCGCTCCAAAACCAGACGGCCAATTCACACACTAGCAAAAGCCTACAGGAAAGCTTCAGGCCAGAAAATACCTCGTTTCTAGTAGAGGCATTTTCGAACACGGGCTACGCTAATAATCCTTACTAAAAGATGCATCTCAATGTTCTGAGTTTAAACATATCAAAGTCGACGTTCCTATCAGGTTCCTGGGGGCAGTTTGGATTAAGGCATGTAATACTCAGCCTGCACATTCTGGCCTATGAGAACGGGTGGCCTCGCAATAGTAAACAGTGAAATGGAGGGTAACTCGCTATTAGAACATGCTACACAGACATACTTTAAAAGCTGCTTCGGTGGGTAGCGCAAATCAGCGCTGCTGGCCCACCAGCAGTATTTGGTCTACCAGCCCTGGGCACACACAGTGCACTGATACTAGGGACTGACAGGTAAACCAAACGAGCCAATTATGATTATCCCAATTCATACAGGTATCTTTACACAGGGAGCATTCGCGCTGTGTCACTGATTGGCAGTGGCACAGCGCCCAGAGCATCTAAATCCAGCCAACATAAAAGGTCAGAAGCGAAAAGAGGAAGGGAGACCCGCGCCAATGATGCCAGGTCTAACAGTGCGGTTATTGGCCTTTCCATGGCGGCGTTGCCGTCATTGAAAGGCATGCAGTGTTTGATATTGGGGGCCCGTTGCGGGCCCCCAGGGTGTCGGAGGTGGGGGTTGCACATGGGGGGGTACCTATGGTACCCCCCTCATTGCAATGCACTACGTGGCAGGCACCACGTGGTGCCTGCCATGTTGTGCATGGCAATGCTGTGCACAATCCTTTTACATTGCGAGCGGGGCTGCAGCCAGCAGATCCACCCGCAATGTAAAAGGGCCAGGATGCGCCCGCCAGTGTGGCGGGCGCATCCTAATTTGCATGGTGGGACCGCCGCAACATCGGCGGTCGGTCCCGTGCTCCGTTGCGGTGGGCGGACAAAGTCCGCCCGCCTTCGTAATAGGCCCCATAGTGTGATAGTGAGGGAGAAAGTCAAAACGTGGTCATGGGGACAGAGACTGATATGGGTATGGGCTGCAGGTTTGGTGCTCTCCAGCAGTTGACCCTAGGTTGTTACACAGGTCCATCCACATGGGTCTGTGATGCTGAGTGTATTGTAGGAAGGACCAGACTAGGACGATGTATTGTTTTTTCTCTTTCCCCACTCTTTTGAACAGTAGACTTAGGTTAGTCGAGGGATCACCAACCTTTTCTATAATAAGAGCTAATCATGTTCATTAAAAATCATCCCGATCTACTAACACAAAAGACTAGATTCCATTAATGGCCCTAGAATGCAGGATTTTCTGGCAGTGACCACATCAGTGCATCAGGCAAGGCAACCAGCAATAATGTAAAAAAAATATTTATCAATTTTAATTTGGAATGACTCTACATGTCATGGAAGTCATATACGCGAAACACCCTGGTACGTAAGAAAGAACATTAGTAATAAGACTCTCCAGCGTAGCATTAGGTAAATGGCCTTCAATATATGTTTTTTGCAAATATTAACTTACCAGCTTTGAAAATAGAAACATTTTACTTTTTAAATACATCCTTTTCAATTGTGGAAATGTACCTAATTCAACCAGACAAAATCTTTTTGTTTACTGGGTTGAGCTACACATGGGGCAGCTACGCACAGTTAGCTGGAGTGCTACCAGTACCTCAAGGGCTACTCATTGGAGATCCCTGGGTTAGGATTTTCCCCTTCATGGGTTGAAGTCCCCCCATGTCAACAAGGTGCTGATAATCCCAAGACTATGCCATACTTTAATCCAGACATATGAGGTGTAGCATCTTCCCCAGCCGGGGGCATGCAAATGAAATACGCAGCACACAGAGCTCTGCAACATAGGTCTTTTGTCTTCAACATACAACCACACACTGCACGCATTGTTCATAACTTTTATACCACACTGTAACACCTTCCCGCAGATTACGTCATTCTTGTTTAGAGTCCACGCAGAAATGCAAGGTTCATAGCATTCATAATCTCAAGCCACTACATCTCCCCCATTATTAAATAGAATGTACAGTCTCATTAGCATAATATTTCCTCAATGAGTCATCGAGGTGCTGGCACTGGTCTGCCAGATCGGGTGGTATGTGGTTGATGGGCACCTTGATCAGGCACCAATGGCATTGGTTCGGATGCTTAATCTGGACAGGTAGGTGGGGTCTCCTTCCTTGTGATATCAGGAACTGACGAACATCGAGGTAGGTGTTTAAAGTGTGACGAGCCTCATGTGATGGACTTTCTGGGACGATGCGCTGTCACCATTTGTCCTTTGCACGTTACAGCTCTCAAAGGGTCAACATCAAACAAAGTCTCAGTTTATCGCTTCCTTTTCTGTTTGACCAGTACACCGTTCCCTTTTATGAAGACTGTTTCTTGGGAGCTAATCAGCATATGTTTTCATCTTGCACTTTCGCAAAGCGTCTGTGACATGAACCTCATCGTCATTCATCGATGGGTCCAATGTCCATTGTGGTACTTTGGTTCTGATGGCTCTCCCAAATAGCAAGGTGGCAGGACTCTCACCAGTTGTGGATTGAGGAGTTCATCGATAGGCACTAAGGGCTTGACACAGGGCTTGGTTGAGATCAATTTCCTCTAACAATGCTCACTGAATTGCCTTCTTGAGGGTGCCCATGAATCGTTCAACAACACCACTGGTTTTGGGCCAGAGAGGTATACTCTTTTGATGCTTGACATTGAGTCGAACAAGAAACTCTTTGAATTCTTTGCTATTAAAAGGTGGGCCACTGTCAGATTTGATAATAGCGGGGATGCCCCACGTTGCAAAGATGTTATCAAGTCGCTTGATGGCTATGTCATGAGTTGTCGATGACAAGCTTTCTAAAGAAAAACATGAATATTCATTATTGACTACCATGAGATGATGTCCATTCCCTAAAGACCCAAAGAAATCAACTGTAACTCTCTCCAAGGCATGCGTAGGAAGGTTAGACGTTGCCAGTGTATGCTGTGACACCTTGGAGGATAAGCAGTTACAAAGTTGGCACGCTTTCAGCTCTTTCTCAACTCGGTCATCTAAGCGAGGGAACCACACTTTGGCTATTAGGGCTCTTTTGGTGGCTACAATACAATCATGTCCTCCATGGGCCAGTTGAACGATTTGCTGTCTCAGGCTCACAGGTATGACGATTCTCGAGCCTCTCAGTATAATTCCTTCTCAGGTGACAGATAGCTCATCGTGTACATTTTTGAATTTTTGAAAATAAACATCATCAGTAAAGGGTCGAACTCTTTTTTTCCAAGATTGCCTGGTAATGAGGTCTTTGAGAATGAGCATGTCCTTATCTGCGTTTGTCGCACCGATAATTTGTTTAATGGATAGAGCTGCTGGTGAGCTGAAACTCACAATGAAGTTGAGATACTCTTCAGCCACTTTGGACGTTGAACTGTGGTGATGTAGTGACACTTGTGAAAAGTAGTTGGCAGGATTTTGATCTTTTCCTGGCTTGTATACAATCACATAGTCATACCCTTGCAGTCGCAACCTCCACCTATCGATATGAGGGGGCATCTTATCTTTTGGGTATCCGAAGATAGTGAGCAATGTCTGGTGTGTGTGATAATAGTGAAACGTTTCCCGTATTAAAACATATGAAAATGTTCGCAAAACCCACACTACAACCAGATTCTCCTTCTCCGGCTAACAGTAGGCACATTCTGTTTCAGACCAGCTTCTACTGTCATAGCCTACAGTGTGTTTTTTGGGCATTCGAATGGCCATTGTGTTGTGCAAGGATTACCCCCAGCCCCACCGGGCTCGCCTCTACTGTGATCTCAGTATGTAACTTGGGGTCAAAGTTTGCCATTTCAGTAGCATTCTTAATCGCATTCTTTATATCTTTGAAGCTTTGGTCGCATTCATGGGACCTGTGCAATGGGACATTTTGCATTGCTAAGTCTCGCAATGTGGCAATTACCGTAGCAAAGTCACAAATGCATCTTGAGCAATAACTAGCCATGCCTAAGAAGGATCACAGCATGGTTACATCTTATGGGGGACAAGTAGATGACAACGCTTGCACTTTATCCAGGTCAGGAGTCTTTCCCCCATCAGAGAATATGTGCCCAAAGAATTTGAGTTTGATTTTGTGAAACTCACACTTTGTCGCATTCAAAATGAGACCTGCATCAGCAAGTAATTGGCGCACTTGTGTATGGGCATTGTCTTGCTCTTTTTGGGTTTTCCCAAATAGCAGTATTTCATCCCTTTAATTGAAAGCATGCGTGAAAGGTTGAATTTGAATTAATTGGCGGATGACATCCTGAAATATCTCCACAGTTAAAGATACTCCAAAACTCAATCTTTGTATCTGAACAAACCAACATGAGTCTGAAAAGTAGTAATGTACTTACAGTTCTCTTCCAAGTCGAGTTGATGGCATCTTTTGTTCAGGTCAAGACGGAAGAAGACTTTGGCTCAGTTCAGCTGCATAATCATGTCCGCGATGTGGGAACCAGGATATCTTTCTCTCTCAATTGCATTGTTGGCCTGGCACATATCAACGCAAATGCTCACTGCTCCTCCCCTGCCCTTTTTTGGCATCACAACTATGGGTGAAACCCACATCGTAGGAACCATGGAGCGTTCAATGATGTCATGTTTCAACAATGTTTCTAGTTCTTTCTCAATGGCTTCTTGTGAGTGGAAAGCAACTCTGCGGTGTCGTTGGGCAACAGTGCGACTGTCCTCATTATTAAAATTTGCATTTTCATTGACTTGAGCCTTTCTAAGCCATGAAACAACAACGGGAACTGACTCACAATTTCAGACTGAGCACAGATGTTGTAGTTGAGAGATATCACTCCCTTGTCAGCAGCAGTGGCAAAGCTAAGTAGGTGTGCACTCAATGAAGTTCCTGAAGAACATGAATTGGCGCTTGTGCTGACATCATTTTATGTATCATGGTTGCTATAAATGACCCTTAACTCTGTAATGGTTTGGATGCAGCCCACGTGTAGACCTTTGTATTTGACGGGGTAAGGTGTGGCATAGGAGATAAGCTGTTTCTCTATTGGCATGATAATGATAGAAACACCACTGTCTATAATGAAAGTTATGGGGCAACAATTCACCTTGAATGTAATTTTAGGACAGCATCCAAATGAATCTTTTCGCTCCGTTTGGTGCTTCTCTTTTAACTTTTGATCTTTTTGCAAGCAGCGAATCCTACATGTGCAAGTCATTCTTTGGTAGATATCATCAACGACATCCGTCTTCTTCACTGGCTCTGGATGGTGACGTTGAAGAAGCTTTGTATGATAAATTTGACAACCATCAACTTTGTTTTGTTTCTACTTGTCGTAACTGATGTTGCTTTTTGGCTTTGTAGGTGTGTCGAGAATGCTTCTGGAACCTTCTGGCGCCCATTTTCTCTTTCGTATCAGCAGCTTGTCGATCTGCTCATTCACTGCCCTTGCAGCCATTAGCATTTTCTCTAAACTGTGTGTCTCTCTCAACATGCATCTTCTGAAGGAGTCTGAGAGACAACAATCGATGACTCTGAGGCGCATGACTTCTGCATCATTGAAATCAATTAACTTTCAGTGTTTCTGATAAGTGCATCAAGTCTCTCAACAAACTCATCCATCATTTTACCAGCCTGTTGTCGTGCTTGGTTGAAGATGTATCTGTCATATTCAACATTGAACTTGGCTTCCAGTGCTTCTTTTATCTTTTGGTACGACATTGCATCAGTTTGTGAAACCTTCTTTAGCACTTCTTTCACTCCATCACCGGCAAGGTTTTTTTAGATATTTAAGGATTCTCTTATCGTCTTTTTTTTCTAGAGTATCTATGAAGTCATTGAACGTTTCGATCCATGCAGCCCACCTTGCACCGATGTTCTGCTTCTTTGCCATGTCAAACAAAGGTGGTGGCTTTACGAATGAAGCTGTGTCATACCTTTTCGCTCCCTTCTGTTGCCATCAAAAGCATGTGCTATTCAGGCAGCATTCCTCGTGCACAGCAGGACTGGCAACCTCTCCACGCAACACCCCTGTTGTTTTGGCCTGGTCGTCTCTTCTGATTTTGAAGTCGTATAGCACTTCACTTGCTTGTGCCAGTAAGGTTCTGCTTTTGTACCTGGTTGTCACTGCTTTTAGCATTTGCTTTGTATAGCTGATGGTTCCGTGTTATGGTGCAGCTCAGTCTCTCTTCTTTTGGCCTTACTAGCGGCTTCTGGTGGGCTTTTCAAATGTGCTCCTCTGTAGGGCCTTCAACTTCTTCGATGGCTATGTACGGGCTAGAGTTGGACCTTAACTACACATACACCCCTCACAAGCTGGTTTGCATTGATTTGGATGCACATGTCACACACAAGCAGTTTGCTATAATGTTGCATCCTCTCAGGGAGAGCAGCTTTGTTTCTTTAGGGCTCCTATCCCTTATTCGTCACCAGTTGTAGTGTCCTCCCCAGCGCAGAAGCATTCAAATGAAATACGCCACACATGGAGCTCTACAATGTACGTCTTTATTCTTCAAAATACAACGACACACTGCACGAATTGCTTCATAACTTTTATAACCACACCCTAACACCTCCCAGCTGATTATGTAATTCCTGTTTAAAGTTTGCCCAGAACCGCAAGGGTCATATCGTGCATAATCTCAAGACACTATAGGAGGCTCTATCTCATGAGAGGTTATGATTGGGTGCAGATTGCAGGATAATTCCACATCTGATAATTATGGTGGTGTCCATGCACTTGAGAATATGGTTTTTTCATTTCTGTGATAAGTTAGGCTTCAACCTTCTTAAATTAATAATACACACATCACAGAGAGAATTATTTTGTACACTTTTATTGTAGACAGTTAAAGCAGAGGATAAGATTAAACAAGAGAAATTGAGGGTGCCATTAAAGCATTATATCCTACTGTTGAGGGCTGTAAGGGTTGTTAAAGGCTTTGAACTTGAGTTGTAGGGCCGATCCTGTGGCCCGAGGCAGAATAGCTATAATGGTGTTAGAACATTCTATACACTGAGAGAAAAATGTTCATTATCTTCAATAGAGCTCTCAGCATTCCAGGATTCCTTGTAGCCCACTACTGTAGGCCTAAAACTTGGGCTCAGGGCCTTTAACAAATGGTTCCTCCCACTGAGAGTAGAATATTCCAAATTAAAAAGGGAGCAACAGAAAGACTGTTAGACCTGGCATCCCTGGTGTGGTTTCCCCTGACTTTCTGCCTCTAGCTCCTGTATTTTTGACTGTGTGCTGGACTTTGTGTTTGCTGGTTTAGGTACTCTGGGCACTTTACCACTGTTGATTAGTGCTAAAGTGCAAGAGCTCCCAGTGTAAATTGTGATCATGATTGGCTATCCATAATTGGCATCTTTGATTTATTGGTAAGACCCTAGTAAAGTGCACTTTGTGTGCCCAGGGCCTGTAAATCAAATGCTACTAGTGGGCCTGCAGCAGTGGTTGTTCCACCAACATGAGTAGCACTGTAAACTGGTCTCAGGCCTGTCATTGCAGTGTCTGTGAGTGCAGTCTTAGACTGCCATGCACCCACTCCCAGGCCCTAAACCTCTCTTTTACAACATGTAAGACACCCATAAGGTAGGCCCAAGGTACCCCCATGGGCAAGGTGCAGTGTATATGGAAAGAAGGACATGTACAGGTGTGTTTTACATGTCCTGATAGTGAAAGACTGCCAGATTTGTTTTTCACTGTTGCAAGGACTAGCTCTCCCATAGGCTATCATTGGAGCTCCCTTGTATCATTTTTCACATGTAACTTTCCAGTGAGAACAGCTAGCGATTTGGAGTTTGGGCTCTCTGAGCTCAGAGTTTAAAAACACATCTTTTAGTAAAGATGTTTTTTAAATTGTGTGTTTGAAAATGGCACTTTTAGAAAGTGGGCATTTTCTTATGTGTGTGTGCCTCTGCCTGCTTGTGGATTCACTGTCTGGCAGTGCTGAATTTGAGCTGGTGGTTTCCGGTGCTCAGCACCGGCACTTAATTGGTTGGTGCTGCTCATCTAATTTAGAGAGGAGCAGAACAAAGGTTGTTTATGAATACAATATACATAAAAATGTACTATACCTGCCTCTGCAGCCATTCCTTTAGCTTTGTGGACCTGGAATAATCTTAACTGTCGCACTTGCAGGTGAGAGAGATGGTTAGTAGTTGTTTTGGCACCGCCATTGGCAGCGATGTCAGGGGCAGTGGGTGGTGCAAGCTGCAGTGGCCTCCTGGTCAGGGCCCTGGCACTTATTTTACAAATTAAGCACTGCCGTCTGGGTTTAGGCTGACACAGGCTGTTTGTGCATTTACTCCAGACACTCACACAAAGGGAGCTGAGGTGTGCCCTGCATATGCTGATGAGTCATTCTGGCATACAGTGGTGGGAGGAGTTGTCACTAACACCTGAATAGGCTGTGGCTGCCTTGCACAATGCTGTCTCCACTTCCTGTAGTGTGGCTGGACCAGGGAGGACAGAACTGGTTTTCCTGAACAAGAGAAACGTTCTGACAAAGACTTCAAAGGGAAAAATGGATATAAGTAGTAGACCTAAATCCCCAGATCTTTAGAAAACTTCTGGACCAAGAGGACCCTCTGCCAAGGAGAAGAGCTGAAGGAGGAATACTGCCCCTTTGCTGTGTGTTGCTTTGCTGGATTGACCAGCAGTTGCTGCTTCTGCTTTGTAGAGGACAAAAATTGAACTTTTCTGTGCATCCTGCTTGAGAAAATTTTCCAAGGGCTTGATGTAGAGCTTGCCTCCTGTTAAGAAGTCTCAGGGACACAAAGACTTTACCTGCAGCATCCCTGAACTCCACTGCTGGGAGTTCCGACCTGCCTTGTGGTGCCAAACTCCGTTCCTGGGCCCTTGGAGATTGTTTCACTGCTCCTGTTGCTGAAAATCCACACCGCCCTTCCAGCGCCGTTTTTCCAGCCGCAAACGTTGTGTGGTTTAAAAAACACACACATCGCCATGGTACGGCTGAAAATTCCGACAGCTCCTATTCGCAGCGTGAAAAATTGCTGCTGCCCAAGTGCTGAGTCTCTGAAGTCCGAAACTCCCGGTCCGCCTCCGACGCAGGCCCGCTGTGAGCCTGGAAAAATCAATGCATCACCTGTCTGCGGCTACAGAAATCAATGCAGCACCTGGATCACCACCCCATCAACCCATAGCACCTGGATTTTATCATGCATTGCATCTGTGCACCAAATCTACAATAATGCTGGGCTTTTCAGTAAGAGACCGACGCATCATGTCCCCTTGGAGTAAGAAACCAATGCATCACCCCCTCTTCAGTGAAGAACCGACGCATCACCTCCCCTGCGTGGTAGTAAGGAACCAACGCATCACCTCCCCTGAAGCAAGGAACTGACGCATCACCTTCAATGCGAGAAGGAGCTGATGAATCACTTTCCCTGCACCTGTTTCTGTCCTGTTATTTTGACATCTCTAAGGTACTGTGCTCAAAACTAAGCCCAGGAGGAGTTGGCAGAGTGCCACTACGCTGAGTTCCACGGAGTTGGAATTTTTTTTCGTGGAACTCCGCTCCCCTCCAGTTTCCCTAATTTAATAATAACAACATCATGCGCATGCATACAACGTAGGGTTTTGCGTGGATGAGGATGGCGAGGACAAGGAGGAGAGAGAGACCATGGTTAGGAGGAGTGTTAGACCTGGCATCCTTGGCGTGGGTCTCCCTTCCATTTTTTCGTAATGCCTCCACTGTTGCCGATATGTTTTTGCTGGACTAGATGCTCATGGGCACTTTGCCGCTGCTAATCAGTGCCAAAGTGCAAGTGCTCCCTATCGTTAATTGATGTATGTATTAGTGACTCCATGATTGGATGATTGGTTTACTTGTCAGTCCCTAGTACCGTGCACTGAGTGTGCCCAGGGCTTGTAAATCCAATGCTGCTGGTGGGCTTGCAGCACGGGTTGTGCCACCCACAGAAGCAGCTTGTAAAGTGTGTCTCGCCTGCCATTGCAGAGCCTGTGTGCAGCCTAGGGCTGCCATGTCGACTTGGTGAGTGCACCCACTTACCAGTCCCTAAACCTTCCCTTTACTGCATGTTGGTCACCCCTAAAGTAGGCCCTAGGACAGGGTGCATTGTAAGTATAAGGTAGGACATGCCCTGGTGTGTGTGGCATGTCCTAATAGTGAATTACAGCCATTTTCGTTTTTCACTATTGCAAGGCTACCTGCTCCCCATAGGCCAGAATGGGCAGACTGACTATTACACCTTATAGTCAGAACTGACCCAGGGAACATGGTAGAAAAACGAATTTAGTATGCCTGAACTCAGGATGATAAAATACATCTTTTAGTGAAGTTGGTTTTAACATTCTGTGTTTGAAAATACCACTTTTAGAAAGTGGGTATTTTCTTGCCTAACTATCCAAGCCTGCCTCTGCTAGGTTGTGTATTCCTTGTCTGGAGATTGAGTGACAGGGACTGGGGGTGGCTACAGGAGACAGGGTGAGTCAGCACAGGGCTGAATAGAAAGATCTGCATCCAGAGTGGAGGGAGGAGTTGCACCTGGGTCTGAATAGGGCTGTGCCTGCCTTCCACAATGCTGGCTCCACCTCCTGCCGGGCGGCTGAGCACTCTGCCCCACATTCTGGAAGGAAAGAAGGAGTCAGAAAAACAAAGTGCTCCAGGAGTGACCAGAACTGGTTTTGGGCTAGGCAGAGGCCTCTCTGCCCTCAGAGAACAAAGAGAAACTGTGTATAAAAAGGGGACCCAGACCCCTAGGAAATTAGATCACTTTTGGGAACAAGAAGAAACCTTTGCGGAGGAGCGGAACCAAGAAGAAACTGAGGAGAGACTATCCCTAAGCCTGAAGTGCTGCTTGGGGTATTGGCCTGCAGTGGTTTGCCTGACTGCCAAAGAAAGGAGAAAGGAACTTTGCTTTGCTGTGACTTTCATCAACTTGTGAAGGATCTCCAAGGGCTTGGAAGAGAGCTTGCCCCCTGACCGAAGTCCCAGGACCATTGGACTTCACCCCCTTTGTGAATTGCTGCTGGAAACTCTGTTTCAGTGGCTACAGAGGTAGGGAGCTGTGACCGACTCTCACGACCGACTCGGTGTCCTGTAAGCACCGCATCGAAGCACCGTCTCGCCCTGCAACGCACGGCCCTGGTCTCACCGACTCCGTCAACGAGCCGCTGCCTGCACCGCATCGAGGGACAACGCGTCCTGCAACGCTTCGCTACGCCAAATCGAACTGGTCCGACCGACACGGTCACTGCTGCTGAGTTCGAGTCCTGTGACCGCACCGGAGTTGGGCACCGCTCGCACGCTTTGCGACGCACCGCCCGACTCGCACCGCTGTCCGGACTGATCGACGCCAGCTCCTGAATCCGGCTCCGTCGCCGCACCGCAACCTGCCAGCACCGCATCGAAGCACCGTCTCGCCCTGCAACGCACGGCCCTGGTCTCACCGACTCCGTCTCGACGACGTCAACGAGCCGCTGCCTGCACCGCATCGAGGGACAACGCGTCCTGCAACGCTTCCATTTTTTGCACCGCGACCGCGACGAACAGCCATCCGGCTCGCACGCCCGTGCCTGCCGCTTCAAGTAAAGGTACTGTGACCGAGTCTGTCTACGCTGTGTTGGCCCGTCTCGACGCGGTCAGCTGGATTTGTTAGACTCTGTTTGTTCTCGACCTCGCCGTAGCCGGAGGAGGCTACCGACTCTCACAGAACCTTGAATTAAGCCTTTTTGATCAGAACTAAGCACTCTTGACAGTATTGTGGATTATTTTTGTCGTTTATGGTCTTGTGATGAATCTATATAAAGTATACCTATTTTTATAAATATATAACCTGTGTGGTGTCCATTTGTAGTGTTGTAACTTGATTACTGTATGTGTTCAGAAATGCTTTACACACTGCCTCTGAACTAAGCCTGTCTGCTCGTGTCAAGCTACCAGGAGGGTGAGCAGGGGTTATTTCGGGAGTGTACCTACTTTCCCTGACTAGACTCAAGGGTCCCTATTTGGACAAAGGTACCTACCTCTGCCAACTAGAGACCCCCAAATCTAACATTGGTGGTCAGCGGTGAGGATTCTGGACTTGCATTTGTGACTCATGTACAGTGATTGGTGAACACTACTTAGTGAGTGCAGACCAAAACGCAACCACATACTTTTATAGCATTTTTTCTAGGATTTCCTATTTTTGCGACTGCCAAGTTTAATCACTATGGAGAAACCAGCATCAGTAGCCTCTGTTGAGTGTGATTGGGAAGAGGAGAGGCTAGAATGCTACACCCTCAAGCAGCTCAGGCAATTCTGCAAAAGTTTAAAGTGTCCATGACCGGGCTCTCCAGGAAGGAGGACCTCCAAAAGGCGCTGAGGGCCTGGGTCGAATCAAGGAGTGCCCCTGTGGAGGGGCTGAGAATGCAGAAGGGCAGCTGGAGGGGCTATTGTGTCTAGGGGCTGGAAGACCACCTTCCCCAGTAGGTAGCAGTGTTTCTGCCAGAGGACTGTCTCCAGAGGAGTTGGAGGACAGGAAAGAGAGTAGGATGCACGAAATGGAGCTGGCCAAGCTCAAGCTGACTGGGCAGTTAGAATTCGAAATGCAAACTAGGAAATTAGCCCTAGAGGAAAAGAAAATGCAGTTTGAACATGAGAAAGTTTTGAGGGAGTTGGAATTCAAGGCCAAAAGCTTAGAGATTACTCCCTCTGGTGGCAGTGTACCACCTGTGCCTGTTGAAGCTAGGGTGTATATTCCAAAAGATGTGGTTAAGGAATTTTTAAAAAATGATGACATAGGGCAGTGGTTCAAAGCCTATGAAGTAGCCATGTCTTCCCACCGGGTCCCTGAGAAGGATTGGGGAGCGGGGTTGTGGGGACGGTTCCTCAGTGAAGGGCGGGATACCTTGTTGGATTTGCCCTCTGAAGTCTATAATTCGTACAGCCACATGAAGGATGCCTTAATGACTAGGTATGGTTTGACCCCTGAGCTTTATAGGCAAAGGTTCAGGAACTGTAGTAAGATTGAAAGCAGTACCTGGGTTGAATATGTGACCTTCTTTTGCAGAGCCTTGGATGGTTGGGTAAAGGGTAGCAAAGCGACTGATTTTCAGGCGCTCTTTGATTTGATTGCCTGGGAGCACTTGTCCGGTAATTGTTTTCCTGAGCTACGCCAGCACCTGATTGATAGTAAGCTGACTAACCCTAGGCAGCTTGCTGAGGAGGCGGACCGCTGGGTGAGTACCCGGGTCCACAAGGGTCACGTGGGAGACTCCGCCAAGGGTGGGCAGGGTCCCCAGCAAAAGAGTGGGGGACAAGGGTAAACAGAGGGAGTTCCATAAAGGGCCCCAAAGTAGACCCCAAGGGAACCAAGGGAAAGGTTCCCAGCCTCCCCTGAGAAGAAGCCAGTGGCCCTGACAGGCCCCCTGTTCACCAGGGACCACTGGTATGTTACAAGTGTGGCGCCCCTGGCCACAAGGCAAGCGATCCTCGTTGCCCTTTGCATGGAAAACCAGCACCCACTGGTGCAGTACCCCGGCAGTTGGCTAGTGTAGCCCTGGGGGAGGAGTTGGGTGCCCAAGGTGGGGGATCCCACAGTGTTTTCCCTTGTCTCATTAGGAGACTCTGAGATGGTCCCTAGGACCCCGCTGCCTGAGAACACTAAGAAATACAGGCAGTGGGTGACCATCAATGGCCATAGGGTGGAGGCTCTGAGAGACACAGGAGCCAGTGTGACAGCTGTCAAGTGTCACCTGGTGTCTAAGGAGCAGGTTATCCCTGATGCATTCTATCCAGTTGTTGCCGCTGACAACACAGAGAGTCACTGCCAGGTGGCTCAGGTTCCCTTTGAGTGGGGGGGGGTCTCGGGTACTCTTCAAGTAGCTGTGAGGCCAGCCATGCCTGTTGACTGTTTGTTAGGGAACGATTTGGAGAGCTCACCTTGGGCTAAGGTGGAGCGGAGTGCGCATTTAGAAATGTTGGGCTTGCCTGATTGGGCATGTGTGACCACCCGGTCAATGGCAATTAAAGGTGTTCAAGAGGACATGGAGCCTGAGAGGGAGGCCCAGGTGCCTGCCGGAGAGAGAGGAGGCAGGCACCCACGGTCCAGGAGGAGGCAAACCCTGAGGGGGATGCCCTGGAGCCTACAGGGGAACAGGTAGCTGAACTGGGGGACTTACCTGAGCTGACCCATTGGCAGCAAGAAGGAGGACCCTCCAGGGAAGAGTTCTGCGAGGAGCAGAACGCATGCCCCTCTCTCGTGGGTCTGAGGCAACAGGCCACAGACCAGGCAGCAGGTGATCAGTCTGGATCGCATTGGATTTACTGGGAGAATGGTCTCCTGTATTCAGAGCCTAAGGTTGCTGAGCCTGGGTCAGCCCATGTGCTGGTGGTACCCCAGCGCTTCAGAGCCTTCCTACTGGGGTTGGCTCATGATGTACCGTTAGCAGGACATCTGGGGCAGGACAAGACCTTTGACAGGCTTGTTACCCATTTCTATTGGCCCCAGATGCGCAGGAGTGCCGCCACTCACTGCAGGACATGCCAGACTTGCCAGGCAAGTGGAAAGAGTGGGAGGAAGCACAAGGCTCCTCTCCAGCCATTCCCTGTGGTCAGCACCCCCTTTGAACGGGTGGGTATTGACATTGTGGGGCCACTGGACCCCAAGACAGCCATGGGCAACAGGTTTATCCTGGTCTTGGTGGACCATGCCACCCGGTACCCTGAAGCCATCCCTCTGAGGACAGTGACGGCCCCCGTGGTGGGACGGGCACTGATGGGAATTTTCTCACGTGTGGGATTCCCTCAAGAGGTGGTGTCTGACAGAGGTACCAACTTCGTGTCCAAGTACATGAAGTCCCTATGGCAGGAGTGCGGTGTAACTTACAAGTTCACCACTCCTTACCACCCTCAAGGAAATGGGCTGGTTGAGAGATTCAACCGGACCCTCAAGGGCATGATTATGGGTCTGGAAGAACCCATGAGGCGTAAATGGGACGTCCTCTTACCATGCCTGTTGTTTGCATACCGGGAGGTGCCACAGAAGTCTCTAGGGTTCAGTCCCTTTGAGCTCCTCTATGGACACCCGGTGCGAGGACCTCTGAGTTTGGTCAAGGAAGGCTGGGAGCAATCTCCCAGGAAACCTCCCCAGGATGTATACAGTTACATGCTGGCCTTCAGGAACCAGACTAGGCGTTTCAGAGAACTTGCTGAGGCAAATCTGGAAGCCAGCCAGGAGGAGATGAAGCGGTGGTACGACCAGAATGCCACTCTGGTAGAGCTTCAGCCTGGTCAGAAAGTGTGGGTCATGGCCCCTGTGGAGCCTTGTGCGCTCCAGGACAGGTGGTCCGGCCCTTTTACGGTGGTGGAGCGCAAGAGTCCAGTTACCTATTTGGTGGACTTGCAGTCTCCCAGGAACCCCTTGCGGGTCCTGCATGTGAACCGCCTGAAGCCCCACTTGGAGAGGTCCCAAGTGGGCATGCTCTTAGCTACAGATGATGGAATGGAGGAGGAGACCGAGCCTCTTCCTGACCTCCTGTCAGCCCGAGAGCAAGATGGATCAGTGGAGGAGTAAACCTCTCTACCTCCCTGACACCTGAGCAGCAGGGTGACTGTCGCCAACTGTTGGGACAGTTCCCTGACCTGTTCTCCCTGGTTCCCAGTGTCACTCATTGGTGCGTCCATGATGTGGACACTGGGGACAGTCTTCCTGTGAAGCACAAGGCTTACAGGGTGACTGACAGGGTCAGAGCCTGCATCAAGGAGGAGGTCTCCAAGATGTTTGCGCTAGGGGTGATTGAGTCCTCTAACAGCCCTTGGGCCAGCCCAGTGGTCTTGGTTCCAAAGGCTGCCGCGCCTGGTGCCACACCAGAACTCCGGTTCTGTGTGGACTACAGGGGACTCAATTCCGTCACCAGGACTGACGCCCACCCCATCCCCAGAGCTGATGAGCTCATAGATCGGTTAGGGGCTGCGCGGTACCTCAGCACGTTTGACTTAACGTCTGGGTACTGGCAGATCGCCTTGACTGATGGGGCAAAGAGAGGTCAGCATTCTCCACACCAGATGGGCACTACCAGTTGCGGGTGATGCCCTTTGGGATGAAGAATGCCCCTGCCACCTTTCAGAGGTTGGTCAACCAGGTGTTGGTTGGACTGGAGGATTTCAGTGCCGCCTACCTGGATGACATCGCAGTGTTCAGTGCCAGTTGGGAAGAACATCTGCGCCCCCTCTGGGAAGTGTTGATGGCGCTGCGGAGGGCAGGCCTCACAATCAAGGCGAGTAAGTGCCAGATTGGGCAGGGTTCTGTGGTGTACTTGGGACACCAGGTTGGGAGCGGCCAGGTGGCGCCCTCCAACCGAAAATTGATACCATTCTGGCTTGGGAGCCCCCAAGACCCAGACAGAGGTGAGAGCCTTCCTAGGACTCACCGGGTATTACCGGAGATTCGTCAAGGGGTATGGCAGCATTGTTGCCCCCTTGACAGAGCTGACTTCCAAGAAGCAGCCCAGGAAAGTGATTTGGACTGACGCCTGTCAGAAAGCTTTTGACACCTTGAAGACTGCCATGTGCACGGCGCCTGTGCTCCAGGCACCCAACTTCTCCAATGAGTTCATTGTTCAGACGGACGCTTCAGAGCATGGTGTAGGGGCTGTTCTATCACAGATCAATGAGGAGGGCCTAGACCAATCTGTAGCCTTCCTCAGTAGGAGGTTACTTCCCGGGAACAGAGATGGAGTGCTATTGAGCGGGAGGCATTTGCTGTGGTCTGGGCACTGAAGAAGCTGAGACCATACCTGTTTGGGACTCACTTCCGGGTTCAGACAGACCACAGGCCCCTCAGATGGTTGATGCAGATGAGGGGTGAGAATCCAAAGCTGTTGAGGTGGTCCATTTCCCTACAGGGGATGGACTTTACGGTGGAACACCGCCCTGGTACAGAACAAGCCAATGCTGATGGACTGTCCAGATTTTTCCGCCTTAGCGATGAGAACTCCCTAGGGGTAGGATAGTTCTCCCCACATTTCAGCTGGAGGGGACACGTGTTAGACCTGGCATCCTTGGCGTGGGTCTCCCTTCCATTTTTTCATAATGCCTCCACTGTTGCCGATATGTTTTTGCTGGATTAGATGCTCATGGGCACTTTGCCGCTGCTAATCAGTGCCAAAGTGTAAGTGCTCCCTATCGTGAATTGATGTATGTATTAGTGACTCCATGATTGGATGATTGGTTTACTTGTCAGTCCCTAGTACCGTGCACTGAGTGTGCCCAGGGCTTGTAAATCCAATGCTGCTGGTGGGCTTGCAGCACGGGTTGTGCCACCCACAGAAGCAGCTTGTAAAGTGTGTCTCAGGCCTGCCATTGCAGAGCCTGTGTGCAGCCTAGGGCTGCCATGTCGACTTGGTGAGTGCACCCACTTACCAGTCCCTAAACCTTCCCTTTACTGCATGTTGGTCACCCCTAAAGTAGGCCCTAGGGCAGGGTGCATTGTAAGTATAAGGTAGGACATGCCCTGGTGTGTGTGGCATGTCCTAATAGTGAATTACAGCCATTTTCGTTTTTCACTATTGCAAGGCTACCTGCTCCCCATAGGCCAGAATGGGCAGACTGACTATTACACCTTATAGTCAGAACTGACCCAGGGAACATGGTAGAAAAACGAATTTAGTATGCCTGAACTCAGGATGATAAAATACATCTTTTAGTGAAGTTGGTTTTAACATTCTGTGTTTGAAAATACCACTTTTAGAAAGTGGGTATTTTCTTGCCTAACTATCCAAGCCTGCCTCTGCTAGGTTGTGTATTCCTTGTCTGGAGATTGAGTGACAGGGGCTGGGGGTGGCTACAGGAGACAGGGTGAGTCAGCACAGGGCTGAATAGAAAGATCTGCATCCAGAGTGGAGGGAGGAGTTGCACCTGGGTCTGAATAGGGCTGTGCCTGCCTTCCACAATGCTGGCTCCACCTCCTGCTGGGCGGCTGAGCACTCTGCCCCACATTCTGAAAGGAAAGAAGAGTCAGAAAAACAAAGTGCTCCAGGACTGACCAGAACTGGTTTTGGGCTAGGCAGAGGCCTCTCTGCCCTCAGAGAACAAAGAGAAACTGTGAATAAAAAGGGGACCCAGACCCCTAGGAAATTAGATCACTTTTGGGAACAAGAAGAAACCTTTGCGGAGGAGCGGAACCAAGAAGAAACTGAGGAGAGACTATCCCTAAGCCTGAAGTGCTGCTTGGGGGATTGGCCTGCAGTGGTTTGCCTGACTGCCAAAGAAAGGAGAAAGGAACTTTTGCTTTGCTGTGACTTTCATCAACTTGTGAAGGATCTCCAAGGGCTTGGAAGAGAGCTTGCCCCCTGACCGAAGTCCCAGGACCATTGGACTTCACCCCCTTTGTGAATTGCTGCTGGAAACTCTGTTTCAGTGGCTACAGAGGTAGGGAGCTGTGACCGACTCTCACGACCGACTCGGTGACCTGTAAGCACTGCATCGAAGCACCGTCTCGCCCTGCAACGCACGGCCCTGGTCTCACCGACTCCGTCAACGAGCCGCTGCCTGCACCGCATCGAGGGACAACGCGTCCTGCAACGCTTCGCTACGCCAAATCGAACTGGTCCGACCGACACGGTCACTGCTGCTGAGTTCGAGTCCTGTGACCACACCGGAGTTGGGCACCGCTCGCACGCTTAGCGACGCACCGCCCGACTCGCACCGCTGTCCGGACTGATCGACGCCAGCTCCTGAAGCCGGCTCCATCGCCGCACCGCAACCTGCCAGCACCGCATCGAAGCACCGTCTCGCCCTGCAACGCACGGCCCTGGTCTCACCGACTCCGACTCGACGATGTCAACGAGCTGCTGCCTGCACCGCATCGAGGGACAACGCGTCCTGCAACGCTTCCATTTTTTGCACCGCGACCGCAACGAACAGCCGTCTGGCTCGCACGCCCGTGCCTGCCGCTTCAAGTAAAAGGTACTGTGACCGAGTCTGTCTACGCTGTGTTGGCCCATCTCGACGCGGTCAGCTGGATTTGTTAGACTCTGTTTGTTCTCGACCTCGCCGTAGCCGGAGGAGGCTACCGACTCGCACAGAACCTTGAATTAAGCCTTTTTGATCAGAACTAAGCACTCTTGACAGTATTGTGGATTATTTTTGTCGTTTATGGTCTTGTGATAAATCTATATAAAGTATACCTATTTTTATAAATATATAACCTGTGTGGTGTCCATTTGTAGTGTTGTCACTTGATTACTGTATGTGTTCACAAATGCTTTACACACTGCCTCTGAACTAAGCCTGTCTGCTCGTGTCAAGCTACCAGGAGGGTGAGCAGGGGTTATTTCGGGAGTGTACCTACTTTCCCTGACTAGACTCAAGGGTCCCTATTTGGACAAAGGTACCTACCCCTGCCAACTAGAGACCCCCAAATCTAACAAGGAGGCAGCCCGGAGATGCCACAGCAGGTAAGTGCCTTTTTTTATATAATTAAATTAGGAAGGGTGGAGGGGCCGGCTAACTCCGCTCAGCTACGGAGTCAGAGTTTTGCCTGAACTCCGCGTTCTCAACGGAGTAGGCAAAACTCCATAAACTCCGCTGGCGGAGCAGAGTTCTCCGCCCGGGGTTACTCAAAACTTGACGGATCCATAGTTTTCTATGGACAGAACTGGTTTTACCTTTTAAAATTCATATTGTGATATCGGTATGTGGGATTTTTGTCATTTTGGTCTTGTTTGGCTTAGATTGATACTTTATTTTCTAAACTTGTGTGGTGTCCATTTGTAGTGTTTTCACTGTGTTACTGGTGTTATATACAAATGCTTTACACATTTCCTCTGTAGTGTAGCCTAACTGCTCAGTGCCAAGCTACCAGAGGGTGAGCACAGGCAAATGTAGGTGTGTACTTTACTCATCATGACTAGATTTGTATATAGTTGTAGTTTTATGACTCTATAGCTGATGGCCACTTATACTTGATAAAGTAGGCATGAGTTGGTTATGATGATGAGCTAATGATAAAGGCTATAGGCCTGATAGGTTAATTAGCGAAAGGTATGTCAGATGTCATATGACTAAACTACAACTACTGCAGTAGGCCTTATTTCTCATATTGTGAAATTCTATCAGGACACACTATCCTGAAAATAAATCTGGATCCAGCAGGAGGGATAGTAGTTTCCACACTTCGTCAAACCGACAGCCAATCGTACACTACTATCGTGGGTATTTGCAGGAGGCCTGAGATAAAGGGAATGGAATGAGAGAGAGAAGCAGAGACGCGGGATATCATCACATGCCTGTTTGCACAGCTGGGCTTTCATATGCACTACAGGAGTGTTAATATCTAAAAAGTAAATGCGATCTTTAGCATGACGACACTTTGAACATCGAAGATTCACTCATAGATATTGTCTGTGATATATCTGCCTGCACACTGTATGTCCAATCTCTAGCTGAAACAAAATTAATTTTGATATAGTAACTGTGAAGCATAGTCAGGGCTACAGTAGGTTGCTTGCTAATGAGAGCTACCACTGATATCAGGAAATAACTTTTCAATCTTGGTTTACATTTAGAGCGACAAGTGGATAACTGAAACTTGAAAGCTTGTGTTAGTATTGCCTGTTCAGTTTCTACCCCGTCATCAAATATTTATTAGCATTGTTGTCACCATTTTGTACAACAAAGAGTCTGTGCGAATATTCTTCCAATGGCATTTACCAAATATTTCAAAGACCCAATGAATAACACATTCTATAATAAACAAAGCAATAGAGTTCATAATTCTTAAGGATAACTGTTGGTGAAAACAAAGAAATGTGATAGTCTTGGTACTCCTAATGGATGATTCCTTGTGAAAACAAATAAATACTACAGATTTGTAATCCAAATGGATAACTCCTTGTGAAAACAAGAAGCAGAAGTCTACATTCTAGCAAGGTATCTTTCATGGTGGAACAAATGACAGGATTCCAACAAGCAGCTGTTTATCAGGAATGCCTCACAATGTTGGTATAGACCAAGAGGAACTTACACTCTAGGCTTCCAAAACAGTCACCACGATTGGCAACTCTTGTGACAGTCCTGTGGGCTAATAGGACATGTAGTCCTTCTTGTCTCTATTCAGGTGTTTCACAAAACACACTGTTCTGGGATGCAAGACTTCTGTCAAGGCAATGTTAACACTTAACTCACTCTTCCATCCTCTTCTGCTCCAGCCACATGCACATTCATGACCCTTGAAGTAGAGTGTCATACGAGACCAGCTCATAAGGTTAAGCATCTCCTGCAACACATCCTGACAAAATCACATGTTAAGGCCAATAGAACTTTAAGAATGTTTTGTGATAATGCATGTAGGGTCTGGCAGGTGAAGGTGCCTGCCAGGCCCTTGAAATTCATTTCTTTCCTTTTACTTCTCCTTTCTATAGAGCATTCTGCAGCTCCCAGGCAGTCGTACCATTCCATAGCCTTTCTTTTTATCTGCAATGTGCTTCATCCTGTGAGGCCACTAATTCAAACCTAGGAGGCCTTCTTGGAATGGTAATATCTATTTTAGTGCTCCAGGATTGCCACCATGCTTAAAAGCATTTGAAGTTATTCTACATAGTATATTAATATTTTTACTAGGGGTGGGCGGAACTCACAGAGTTTCACTCCGTGGAATTCTATGGAGTGCCAGAAAAACTCCACTAGATTCTGTGGAATTCCACCAATGGGATGAAAATATACAGCTCGCACTGCTCACGCTGCAATGTAGCACCGGTAGCACAGGCAGCGCTAAAAAGCAGCGTGACCGGCACCATGCATTCCACAAGAGCACTCAACAAGTTGAGTTGATTTTGCTGTCGCTCTAATAGAAGACCTGCTCGAACTGCAGCAAATCTGCTCAAACAGCAGCCCTCTGACCATGACAGCTCGCGAACGCCGGCGACCCTCTGCATTAGAAAATCAGGCTATGGGATGCCAAATCGAGCTCGTATATTCTGGAGCCTCGCAGGATAAAAATTCAGCCACACAGTGATTGTCAGAATTTGGCAAGAGCTGCACATTAAAGACTAATGAGGAGTGGCCAAAATTTCACCAATTCCACGGGCGAAATGGAACATTCTACCCAGCCCTAGTTTTTACTTCTCAAAGAGGGCCAACACCTTCCTTACAGACATGGGCACTCTGCTGGATCTTTAAAACAATGATACCCTGTATAAAGTATCATTGCAAGATGGCTGTCAGATGCTTCATTTCATTTAAGGTTGGTATTGCAAGTATGTGCACACACACACACACACACCAAGTTTGGGTAATGACATGTTTTTCTTTTGCTATACTTAGTTGTTTAATTTATCTTATGTCTTTTTTGGGATGCACCCTCCAACCAGACTGAGGTCTTTATATATTAAAAGAATAGAAAAAGTTAATTGCATCAAACACCACCTGACAAGAAGCATAATGCATTGGGAAAGTCAGGAAGAAACTAGGCCCGGGCGGAGATCGCAGAGTTCCACCACGCGGAACTCAATGAAGTAACCAAAAAACACTGCCACGCTACATGGAGTTCCACAAGCGGTGGAGTGTGTTACGTCATGCCCTTTGTGCTGATTTTTTTGTGCTGGGAGTTTGTCCCACGCTGTAAAATCAGTGAACGACACCCCACGCCGTGCAAGAGGGCACTTCTTCTTTCTGCCACTCGAGTAGATGTTGTAATCGAGCGGCAGCTTCCTCAATGTGAACTAAAGGTTTCTCAACGCCAGTGGTAGTGACCATCCACGACCACCCGCGTTGAGAAATCTCGCCAGGAGGTGGTTTGGAGTACGATTTTCCTTGCTTGCACTTACCAACTTTACATTGGGGAGCGAGGAAAAAACTCAGCTCCCTGGAGTTTTTCAGAACTCTGCACGCTACATAGAGCGTGGAGTGGGAAAAACTCTGCAAACTCCATGAGCGGAGTGAAATTTCATGCCCAGGCCTAGAAGAAACCAAGGAAGGAAGTACCATGATGGAAAGGGAAAAGAAAAAAGGATGAAAAGCTAAAGTGAATGATCTGTGTAGTCACCTTAAAAGGCAGTTGCAAACCCTCAGGAAGGTGATTGTCATTTTAGAGCAACAGTCAGGAGCACAGGCGCACAAGAAGAAACAGGCTTAGATGAGAGAGTCTCCCAGCTTGCAGCTGTGGGTTTCATAAGGCGTCTTTTGAGGCCCGGGAACCCTTGTTGAGTTTAGGTGTCTGATTTAAAGCGAATGAGTCAGCGGGTGGATGAATGGATGTATGAGTGCAAGGATGAGTGACAGAGTGACCTATTGAGTGTATAAACTCATCAACGACTGAAGAGATAATCAATTTCCTTTATTTGCCAGACCATTGGCACAACTTGTTCTTTGTGTTTCCAAGGTAAGCTAACATACTTGCTTCTGGCTTTTGATTTATATTGCCGAAAATCACTACTTCTCTCTTGTCCGTGTTGAGCTTGATTTAGTTGGCTATTATCCAGTTAGCGACTTGGGTCATGCAGGCAGTGAACTTGTTTATTGTATTGGTGGTTTTGTCCGAGAGGGAGAGCATGAGTTGCATGTCATCTCCATAGGAGAGGATGTTAATGTCATGTGCGCAGATGAAATTGGCCAGGGGGATCATGTATGCATTGAAACGGGTCGGGCTTAACAATGAACCTTGGGGATTCTGCATGAGTTTGCGGGCTTCCGAGGAGTAAGGTGCCATGCTGACAGGTAGTGTGCTATCCGTTAAGAAGGAGCCGATCCAATGGAGAGCAGGTCCCATGATGTCAATCTTGATGAGGATGAGATGTGAGACCATGTCAAATGCTGCAGAGAGGTTTAAGAGAATGAGGGCTGCCATGTCTTCTCTGTAGGGATGGGCAGAACTCGCAGAGTTTCACTCTGTGGAATTCCGCGGAGTTACAAAAACTCTGCGAGATTCTGCGGAGTTCTACCAAAGGGCAGAAATAGGCATGGGGGCTGCTCACGCTGCCATTTAGCACCAATAGCGTGAGCAGCGCTCAAAAATAGTTGGGTGCTCTTGTGCACCCCATTGTGCTTCTCGCTCTAATTTTTCAGAACAGCTCACACTATTGGTGCTAAATCGCAGCGTGAACAGCGCTGAAAAATTAGAGCTAATGTCACCATGCAGTGCGCAAGAGCACACAACTATTTGAGTTGAATTTGCTGCCAGCAGCAAACCTACTCGAGAAGCAGCCCTCTCACCGCTACCACCAAGGACCGCCCACAATAGAAAATGGTGCTAGGGGATGGCAAAACATTCTACCATGCGATGATTTGTGGAATTTGGCTGATACTCAGCATTACAAGAGTAACGAGGAGTCTCCAAATTCCAACAATTCCGAGAGCGGAATGAAACATACCACCCACCCCTACTCCTCTGTCAAGGATCATCCGGTAGTTGTCTGTGGTGGCAATGAGTGCTGTTTCTGTACTGTGTATGGGCCTGAATCCAAACTGCGTGGCATCGAGGAGCTGATGGTTGCTGAGGTGGTCAGTGAGGCGTTGGTTGATTAGTTTCTCTAAGACCTTTGCTGGGTATGGTAGGAGGGAGATATGTCTGTAGTTGGAAAGCGTGGCTGGGTCAGTGGATGGTTTCATGAGCAGGGGCATGACATTGGCATGTTTCCAGGTGTCTTCATAGTAGCTGTGATTTCGACAGTGGTGACGGCAGGCCTTGAGGTCAGGGTTCGTTCATCTGCTGTGATGGGAAGTTGAGTTTCAATGGTTACGGGGTCTGGTTGAGGGCTGAAGTTGCTTATATGGAGGTGATTTTGTTACAGAAGAATACTGAGAGTTTGTTGCAAAGGTCTTGTGAGGGTAGTGATGTTGCTGGAGGTGGCACAAGGCTTGGTGAAATATTTGATGTTGGTGAAGATTTTGTTGCTGTTATTAGTGTTGGCATCAATGTGATCTGCAAGAGCTGTGCGCTTGGTGTTTCGTATCTGCTGGTGGTAGTGTTTTAGTCTAATTTGAAGATGTAGCATCCAGTCCCACAAAATCAACACCAGGTATTCTGGTGAAAAATGTGAGCAACTTAATTATTATGCCAGGCTATCCAGAAGGGTATCAAAAATGTAAACTTGCATATAATCCACTGAGAGTCACACTAGAAGTAAGTCTGTTGAAGGAGAGGCGGAGTACCATTAAATGACAGGGGAGTTCAGGTAAGACAACACAAATGACATTGTGAACAGCTGGTGAAAGGGGTAGCTCTCCTCAGCATTGAACATTGAAATTACAAGGGGGATAGAGCCACCAGACAACCAACGTTGTAAGAAAGGCCTGGCATCATAGGATTGCTGATTAGTTGACCTGTGCTGTGGCTTGTTTAGAGAGTAAGATCTGATTATTAGCATTGAAAAAACACCAAGGACATGGGAGTATTGGGCTGCCAAAACCTTTGACTATGTGAGGCTATCAACAACAGGGATTTTTGAAAGATCGTGGCATTCACCTTGGCAGACAGAGGAGTGAGGTTGCCAAAATGCTCCATTACTAATGGATGTAGACTTGGGAGGCAAATATTCTACATATAAAGGAACACTAGAAGCTCAGGGCAACTTTGCTTACATAGTGTAAGCCGAAGCTAGTCCTAGCAAACAGACAAGAGAATTTTAACATGGGACCTTAAAATGAATAATCAAGTACTCCTCCATAGCATTTGATTCCCAGTGGTAACGTTGAGAGCAATTCAAGGTTTATTCAAGGAGATGGTGGGGGTTATATACTTGGAAATCAGAAACAAACAATATACCACTCAATAAGCCTACCAACTCAGTCATTGTTTTACTTTATGAAGGAAAATACTTTAATACATTTATTACTCAATAGCATCATAAAAGATGGACAAAGAAAACCACAGCTCTCTACCTCTTTTGTGGCCTGAAATAGGACTCTAAATGCTGAATGTGAAACATTTCTGAGACCAGTGGCTTGAAGATCTTCTGAAAACAGATAAATGAACTTCAGTCTGTGGAGTAAAGGGGTCTGTTTGAGACTCATACCTGTAGGAAAGTGTTAGGTATAGTAAGAGTGTGACATGGATCGGCCATCAAAAGGCAAATCAGGGGCTCCAATTATGACAGGCTAGTACAAGTCAAAGCTGCTGGAGTCTGCTTGGTTACCTGCTGAGATCATGGTCCATAGTTCAAACCTTGTAAGAGATTGATGAAGTTGCAGAGAAGTAGCCCCAAAGCTTCTCCAATGTGTAGTTTTGCCCCACCACAAACCCCCACATAAAACACACAATGGAGTATTCAACAAAAAACTGCAGCAAAGAGTGCCTGAGGATAGGACCCCCAATGGGATTTGAAGCAGTGTATGGATGCAATCTCAACGGAGCCTTGCCCAGATCTGTGAGTACTCATCTAACATACTCTCAGGTGGACCCCATCTATCCATATTGTGCACTGCATGATGGGCTCACCGCTAATAAACTGGCCACTTCTAAAATGGAATGTGTGGCTATGTTGTGTTTATTTTTCAACCGCTCCACAACATCCCATGCCTCTGAGCTGCAACGTTCACTGCATGATGAAAGACAATATGGCCAGGTCAGGTTTCTGTGCAATATTTATTCATAGATACAAAGTAAGCTGAAATGATGTGGGAGACAATTAACAGCACAACCTCCTTCTTCACAAGCTGCCAACAACCGTCCCCACATAACCGTAATTTAGAATTTTGCTCACGAACATTCTGTCACGGAAACCTTGTGATCATAAATCAAAACAACACACCTCCCCACTTTTCAACGCAACAGACAATTTACAGGGCGTAACAATAATAAAACAATAAAAACATATAACCTCTACAAGAAAATCCTAAAATGGAAATTCTAAAATAGAATCATAAACTATATCAACAAAAATTTTAAACAAAGGTAAAATAATTATACACGTTACATTCTAGGAACTTAAGAGGCAAAAATGATACAAAGTAACAGTACTGTGTGTATTTGAACTAATATATTCTTATAGTTTTGAAATTTAGTTGGCACAAACTTAACTCTATGTGGTCTACATTGATTAGTTAGACCAGATGAAACATAACCTGCACTAAAAGAAGATTTATTGATAAAAACACCCCTCTGAGTGCATTCAGACTCACAAAATTTAGGCCCTAATAACATCTTTGCAATTTTCTACGTACTTTCACAATTTTACTCCAATTCCACCAATCACCATTTTACAATTTCACAGCACTTGAATTTTCATTTCTTGGACTCTATGAGGTTGACTAAATATCACTCCTGCTTTTCTCACACTGACTTTGGGTAACTTAACCCGCAAAGAAGGGCCAGTCACAGAGGCAGGGGGAGGGGACGGGCACGCCAGAACCTGAATTCAACATGGCAGATGTTCTCACCCAGAATTACACGCAGCCGGGGCAGAACCCCCCTTTAGTTAAGAGCAGAAATGACATAGTGGTCAATTTATCAGACCACCAATTGACTGAGGACGAACTTAGGGTCCTGAATAAAGGCCTTGGGTACGTTCCTACCCCAAAACATGACAGTTTTAAATTTCGAGGGGAATTCCACGGCCACATGAGAAAGATCAAGCTCAAAAAATGTTTTGAGGGTAAGGAACAAGACACCCCTTCAGTCTTTTCGACTAATTTGCGACGTCCGTCACAGTTCTGCTCTCCCAACAATCAAGTGGGCCCGGAGGTCCACGTCTTCGAACAGAAGGTCTTGCAGGACATCTCCAATTTGGAACAAAATGCGAATGGTATGGTCCTCAGTAATATGAGCAGCCGAGACTGGCAAGCCGTCAAGTCTATACAAAATAATCTCTCACTCACCATCAAACCGGCTGATAAGGGCGGGGCGGTGGTGGTGATGAATACCCAAGATTATGAGGCTGAGGTGTCCAGGTTGCTGGGAGCACGTCAGAACTACCAACCGCTACTTAGGGATCCAACCAAAGAACTTCAGATAACCATCATCAAAATGGTCACGGAGGCCAAGGAGAAGAAATGGCTTACATACAAAGAGGCAGAATTTTTGATTAACAACAAACCCAGGGTCCCGCATTCTACATCGTGCCGAAAATACACAAGGCTCAGCGGCCCTCCCCCTGGGCGCCCGATAGTCTTGGGTATTCAATCTTTGTTGGAGCCGTTGTCACAGTTCTCTGACTTTTTCCTGAGGGATTGTGCTATTACACAGCCCTCATATGTCCAAGATACGACTGGTATTCTAAAAATCATAGACACTGTGGAGTATGACCCGGATCATCAATTTTTGGTCACCATTGACATCGAGTCGCTGTACACCAGCATCCCCCAGGAGGCTACATTGGTGGCAGCAGCACGCGCCCTGGGGGATTGCGAGTGGTTTTACGACATCCCACAGACGTTCGTACTACAATGTGTGGGAATTGCTGTAACAAAAAAAAAAATTGTGTACAAAGACCAGATGTACCTCCAGATATCTGGTACTTCAATGGGGGCTACTTTCGCCCCCAGTCTGGCCTGCATTTATGTAGGCCAGTTTGAATCCAACTACATTAATCACCCTACCAATCTCTTCCAGAGGAACATTGTCCTCTGGAAGAGATACATCGATGATGTGTTGTGTATATGGTCGGGCACTCAAGAAGAGCTCCATACATTTTTGAACTGGCTTAACACTCCTAATGCATGCTTGAAATTCACATGGACTGTCAATAGGAATACAGCGACCTATCTGGACCTTGATATTAAGGCTGAAAACAACAAACTTGTGGCCAATGTACACCAAAAACCTACCGACAAAAATTCACTATTACACTACAGGTCTTATCACCCAAGGGCTCTTCGTGATAATTTACCTGTAGGCCAGTTCTTACGATATCGAAGGAATTGTTCATCAACCCAGACATATGCAGAACAGGCAGAGGACCTGTCCAGGAAACTGGAGGATCGAGCCTATCCCAAAAAGGTCATTAAACATGCAAGAAAGAGGGCCTTAAACACTCCTAGAGCCGCCCTCCTTGAAAGAAATCCGAAAAACAGCGGGGAATGTATACCAGTGGTCACGACCTCTGGACCGCTTTCAACCAAAATCAGACAGATTATCAGGAGACATTGGCACCTGCTCAGTACTTCCACATTGAAAATGCCCCAACCCAGATTTGCCTTTAAACGGTCAGCTAATTTACGTGACCGCCTGGTACATACCCGGCCTATCCAAAAATCTAAGGAATCCGGGGTGCCTGCTGGACATTACCCATGTGGGGGATGCTCGGTCTGTGAGCTTACTGAAACTGTCAAGAGTGTGACCCTGACTAATGGGAAGACCTGGTACCTTAACAGGTTCAGCAATTGCAACACGGCTAATGTCATTTATAGACTCACGTGCCCGTGTGGACTCCATTACATCGGTCTCACGACACGCAAAGTCAAAATCAGAGTACAAGAACACCTGAGCACGCTGAAATCAGGAAAATTAACCACAAGGCTGGTGCAACATTTTTTAACACAGAAGCACCATTACAAGGATATACGGTGGGTGATCCAGGAAAGGGTACTGGGTGACCAGTTCAGTATAGAGACCAGACTTAGTACCAAAGAAGCACGCTGGATTTATCAGGAGGGGGTGGACCAACATGGCTTGAATGACCTCATTGACTGGAACAGAGTAGAAGTATATTAAATACGTATGACTGCCGGTCTCATGGATCTCTTCCGAACCAGTCCTGTGAACTAGGTCTTTCTAGTTGCCAACAGAGGTGTATGTGGGGGTGGTGTCGACCTGATTTAGAACACAGGGCTATAAACAGTGAGGCGATGTATGCCTCCTAATTAACATCCATAGGAAAGGGAGCTCACATATCCTACAATATGGAATAGATCGCTTTGTAAACATAGGGACTGGACATAGCGAAGCACTATCCAGTAACCAATCTATGAGCAGATAATAAGAGTAGATAGAAGGGGATCATGTTGCCGTTTACACACTGGTAGGATTTCTCTAACCAAGCGTCTCAGGACGCTTTGGCCCCAGACCGCAATATACGCAGAGACACCTATATGAATACCAAGTCCGGTGGACATTGGTACAGTTCAAATGGATTGTGGGACATTTTAATTAGGAATCGTACACACAGTGAAATTTTAGCAAGGCTCCTAAAAAATGAGTATGAAAATGATGATATAAATACTTCTGAAAAACTGTTTACCCACAGAACTTCACCAATGGGGTATTGTCAAGTCGCCAGTCTAATATGGCGCCCGCTCTAGTCTCGATTGACAGAAGAGGTCTCCAGTGTCAGGAAAGGGGCGGGACACGTACGCGCCTATGCTCTGTGCCGTACTTTGAAAAAATGATCTCGCTCACCGAGACCGCGAGGAGCTGAGCCAACGCCAGATATTCGCGTTCACACGGTAAGCGGTAGCACACTGTTTTGGGAGCGGGTATAATTGTTTTTAATGTTAATCTCTCGCGGAGCAGTTTAACGATACTGCAACTACGAGAGGAAACAAAGCTGTGATAGAGCTTTCAGCATTAGTAAGCTATGTACATACCCTGAGGAACACGAAAGGGGAAGGTACGGTTGAGGCTACATGGGGATTCTTACCAATAACTGCCTCACGCTGAACCAGCTAGCATGTTGTTTAGGCTTTTTAAGTTTTGTGCGTGCTTGGAATATGTAACTTCTGAAAAACGAGCAAGCACAGGTTTTTTCAAAATGAGTGGGCACCACTTGAACCAAGAATCCATCTTTATATCTCTCTACAGGCTGACGTTTAGCAGCGAGAGTGACGGATCGTGTGACTGTGGACTAGTACACATTCACAAATAAAGGGGTTGCAGGTATGCCCATGATGGGCAACTACCCGGTAAATATGTTTATGAAATGAAGGTGGCTCCCACATGTATGAAACTACACGTTACATTTGGTGTTAACTGTTGATATGTTGTGTTGTGTTGTCTCTGTCTCCCGCAGGTATAAAAAAACAGATAAAAATTGGTGCAGTGTGGTGAAAACTGACCCTTGCCCTGATGAATTTGCCGTAAGTTCCCTTTGGCATTGAAACATGTTGGCCCTCTATAACTAAAGTAGATAGTAGGCAACAGTGTGTCCTGGTTTTAAAGTGAGCAGACCCACAGCACGGAATAAAATAACATAGCCAGTGGTTGTCTAGCTCATTTTTAGATTTGGAACAGCGGTATTCAAGCCCAGATCCCGCTACTCCTTATAGGGTTGGTACTGCCGAATGCCCGGATAAGTTATCTGGTACACCGGCAACACGCTATACCATACTGAGCACTTTTTTCTCTTTTCTTATTTCACTACAATTTTTTGTTATGGGTTGGTAGTCGCTGATGATGAGAACCTGAGGATGCAGGTGAGAACCAATCTGCAAACTCCCATGGTGTTACTCCCGTGAGGCACTGCCAATCTTCTCCACCACTTTTTCTTTCTTCTTCTATTAAAGTTTGGTTATTTACACTAGAGGGTGGTATAGACCATGGGAGACAGAGCCCACAGACACACCTTTTTTAATGAATAGCAGGTGATCAAGGATTCCCTAGAATAGACGGCATCAGTATAGCCGCTGTTCAAGTCACACAAAATTGCGTGACCATAGACTTATGGAGGGATCTCCGAATACTTCATTCACCTCAAGATCAGGTCCTTTTTGTGTTATAACTTAATCCGCACCCAATCACCTTTATTGACCTGCAATTTCTTTGCACATCTAATGGAATCAAATCTAACCTCACTCTGACTACATCGAGAGGCATCATTTTTCTGAAACATCCTCCTATAAAACTCCCTGAAGCTGCAGCATCCACCAACACACAGGGGGCATATTCACAAGGACCTACCGCCGATTTATCTCCACCTTAACCCATCAAAAGTGGAGATCGATTTAACGCCCCATTCACAAGTGGGTGCAAACTGCAGACATCAGCAGTATTCCCGCGATAACTGCCCCAAAATTTATCTCCACGGTGGACACCACCAAATAACCCTAATGAGATGCAGAGTAGGCGTTCCCGTGCAAAAACACACGAAAAAACCACAACACCACTTTCACAACGAACTGCCAGATCTGTGATGCGAGTCAAAACCACGCGATAAGCCGCGGTAGCAGCAGGGATTTAACACCTGCCTTTTGCTGTTGTTAAGCAGGACGACTACCTGCAGCATGAAAGGGAGCCCAGCCAAGAGCCACATCTGAAGACCCACAGATGCCATGGCGACAATGATCATGCAGCTCCGAGACCCATGAGGGCCACAACACCCACCGCCACCCACCCCAGGCCCGCCACCACCCCCAGGACCCGTCCCGCCCCCCCGGGAACACCACAGAGGCAGCGTACACAAAGACAGCGGACCCACCTGAAACGCACCTGCCGCCCAGACCCAACACCAGAGGAGGACATTGCCCACTACAGGCGCAAAAGGACAACCATCCCCCGCATCCTGACCCACATCCCCCACCTGCTGACGGTACCAACCCAGCGGACAACCAACATCCCTCCGCAGACAAAGCTGTCGGCTGCGCTGCACATGTCGGCCTCTGGTACCATCCAACCCACAACTGCCGGAGTCGGAGGAGTCACACAGCCAGCCCCATCCAAGGTCATCACACCTGTCCTGGATGCCATCATCAGCCTGGTACCCCAGCACCTCCACTTCACACACACTGCGCAGGAGCAGCTGGAGACCAAGCAAGGCCCCTACGCCATAGCTGGATTCCCTCACGTCTTGGGGCCAATCAACTGCACACATGTACCCCTCGTGCTCCCCTGCCGACACTGCACACAACTACCACAACAGAAAGCACACGCATCCCATGAATGTGCAGGCAATAGTGGACCGCCCGGGACTCATCAACAATGTCGTGGCCAACTCCCCAGGCAGAGTGCATGATTCTCATATCTTCCGACAGTCCATCATCACCCAGCGCTCCCAGGATGGCACCCATGGAAATGCAGAGCTCGTTCGTAAGTCCAAAATGAACACACCACACACCTCCAGCTCACAGTCATGCAACTCATGACACTGGCAATGGGCACGCAGCACAACTACATTCAACATGCCACACAACATGCCAACCGACCAGACACGACAACACGACTCCATTGGGAACTTGGCCTTGCCATGCCCACAACCCAGACACGGCATGGCACCACAGACACACAATAGCAGGATGTGAGGAGAGGCATGGAGCAGGCATGTGCGAGAGCGGCAAGTGACTAAGGAATGTGAACCTACCCAATGCCAGGTGTGGCGTGGAGGTGCCGGACAGACCACAGTGTGCAAAGCACGGAAATGGCCATGTGGAGATCAACTGCTGGTGCATGGAGTGTAGTGGCCAGTGGACGCTACCATGTCCCCACAGGCTGTGGGGCAGAACGCGGAAATGTCGCAAATTACGTCCCCTCCTGCATGCGCAGGCGGAGTGGGTTGGACCTGCGTACGCCAGGCCTGCGTAGGGGTGTGAACAAAAAGCCTGTCGCACTGGGCGTGGTTCTCATTCGGAATGGACAACGCGTCTGCCAGGGCGGTGCCTCTCAGCCCGCCACGAGTCCTGCGCTGAGCGCGGCAGGGCCTGCGTCCCTGTGCGCCTGCTGCACCCTGGGCCGCTGGTCCCCAGACCCATCATGCCTGCCCCAGCGCACCAAAGAGGCTCCGCTCACCTGCCTACACCGGCGTGTGTCAAAGAGGGCCCACCACGTGCCGGTGCAAGTTCCAAGCCCCAGTCCCGCGACCTCTGCAGCCTCCGCAGACCATCGCTGGCACCCACAATGCTGGCCCACATTACTCCTTTCTCATTGACATACTCCACCGGCGTCCTCTTCGGCCCAGTAGGGCCCACATGTGGAACTGTGTCCTGAGTCTTGAATGGCAGTGACCCCAAGTCTGTGGCAGCAGCCATAGCACCAGACTCCCTTCGATCAGTGAAGCATAATTCCGCATCGCAGGCCTGCGACACGTGGTGCCACTAACCCTGTTCAACGCAAGCCGGCGACACGTGGTGCCACTAACCCTGTTCAATGCAAGCCGGCAACACGTGGTGCCACTAACCCTGTTCAACGCAAGCCGGCAACACGTGGTGCCACTAACCCTGTTCAACGCAAGCCGGCGACACGTGGATGAGGGCTCAGGCCTACCCTGCGGACCAGTAGGTCCCATATCCAGCACTTAGTCGTGAATCATGAATGGCAGAGTGCACACCAGTGAACGCACGGAGAGGAGAAAGAGGAAGATGCGGCTCAGTGCGGACGAAAGCCGGATCAGAATCACGGAGGTGATCGAACACTATCAACAACTGACCTGGTGCCATCAACCCTGTTCACCGCAAGTCTGCGTCCTGTGGTGCCACTGAACCTGAACTACGCAGGCCGGTGGGACCATCCAACCTAAGCCGGCGATACACGGTGAATGGCCCGTGCTGAACGCTGCCTCAGGCCTACACATGTGGAACTGTGTCTTGGGTAAGATGTGGAGGAGTCCACACCATTGGACATGCCTCATCGCAGGCGGCATCCCCTAACAGCACTGGTGCCACAAACTCTGTGCGCAATGAGTCATGGGCACTATCTGGTTGGACCTTGGTGGCGTCTGAGTCCATGGCCTGGGGGTTTTCTGCATCTTCATCTGGCTGGACCGGACTTGGTGTCCGACATGTGTCTGTTCCATTAATCTCCACTATAGTGACTGTTTCAGCGTGGTTCTGCCCTCTGCATCATGCCCTGGGGGTACACCTTCCACTGTCCACCGAGACACTCCGCGACAAGCCCCTTTGTCATCTACGGAAACCTGCTCTGCACTCGTGACCCTGCCCAAGTGCACCCCAAGTCAGCGGCCCGTGCGTGGCGGTAGGCCCGTGCAGGACGCTGTGCATCCGGGGTCACTAACTCTGTGCAGCACAAGTCATGGGGCCTTTATGGTTGAATGGTTGTGTCCTTTACGATGTACACTGTTGTCAATTTCTGACTGCACGAGGCAGCCCTTGCCGGCTGGTGTGCACACACCCCACACACATCCAACACAGGTGTCACTCGATATGTGTGCCTGCTAATAAATGTGGCCGGGCGCACGTGCCCGTAGCCATTCACCCCATCTGAGCAAGTGTGTCCGTGTGGTCATTGTGTCAGCATGATGGGCACGGGCCCTGCAACATCACAGTGTGCTGTCTTCAGCGGACGATACCATGTCACCTCAGCATTGGCAGTGACCTTGGACATGTAGCTTCGCCCGCCCCCCCTGCATGCACAAGCGTCGTGTGCTGGTCCGGCGTACGTCAGGTCAGCGCAGGGGTGTGCTGATTTGGCAGGGGGAGCAGGGCGTGGCTCGGACCTGGCCTTGGGCAGGAAGTGCGGTAAGTGTGTCTCTGTGTTGGGGTGTTGTCGCCACCAGGGCCACAGTAGTCGATGTTGCAATGTAGCATGCACCAGGAGGGCGGGCCCACAAGTACAGGGAAATGTAGGAGCGCAAGACCGCTCGGGGTCTTGGCACATGCATGCCAAGTGTTATGTGTATCAGTCTTGCGGCTGCATGAGTCAGTTGCCTAGCCTCATTCGCAGCGTGATCACAGCCAGCCATGGACTGTACACCTGTGTCTGCCCTGTCCAGACCATTGGCCTACACTCACGTGGCCGCACACCTTCAAAGGCCAGCGTCACGGTGTTGTTGGCATGCCGCTGGACATGCGCGGACAGGCATTACAATGGTGTGCCGTAGGAGTGCACGTGATACAACCGCACAGCGCACACAAGTGTGGGGGCTCGTGGGAGGGAGGAGCAGCTGTAAGGCAACGTAACACACAGTGAGGCCGCTCATGTGCCACGTGCTGGGCATATCATCCATGATTCCCAGGGTCGCAGACATCCCACCACACCCACGACAGGCCTCTGTACATCTCCTGAATGCATGCAGATGGTGAAGTTACTGTAGGGATGAAGGGTTCTTTGTCTGTACTATCAGGCGGTGGCACATCTGCAGCTCCAAGCTGGGACTTGCATGTGGCCAGCACCCCCTGACAGATACGATAGCATTTACTTGCGACTCCCACACTACGCACTGCCCGATGTGAGACGAACGTGTACACATCCCACACGCAGAAATCCTTGGTCGTAGTTAGCGTGTGTGAAATGGCCTTCACACGTACTCCCACCCCACCCCAGGCCTGCACCCGTTGCACACAGACACTGCTCATTGCTCCGAGCTGTGCCATTTCATCCACAGGACTGGCGCAGGGCAAGCCAGTGCTGCTTCAAGCAGAGCCACTGACGCAATGGCAGACCATCCCGGACACATGCTCGAATCCAGTCACGTGGACCTGTACCGTGCACGTCTGCTGCATGTAGTGGGGGCACTGCCGTTGGCAGTGCTGCGGATCAGTTACCGGCTGAGCTTCCGCCTTGCGAACGTCACCTGCATTCAGCCTGTGTTGCATTGTCGCTCGTGCATATTCGAGTGGACCATGGATGTCAGCCTCTCCAACGTAACGGTAGCTGACCTGGATTTCGACATGTGTGTGCGCCCCCTGTTGGCCCACGACCAGGAGTGTCACCGTGATGCCCGTTTATGGCATGCATGGATGTTTGGCATGCATGCTGGCAACTGGACCTGGGAGATTGCACAAGTCGTCGTGTGCAGTGAGCACATTGAGCCCCTACCTGATTGGGCTTTGGTGCACATTGGGGCCAGGGGTTGGAATCAGCACATCTGTCCGGGTCAGCTGATGGATTACATCGACGACATGTCAGATGTGGTGGACAACGATCTCTCATTGGAGATGTTGGCCTACGCTGCTGCACTCGCGTTCATGGACGAGTGACAAGGTACCTGCAGCCACAACTGGATGTGACCCATTGCATGTGTCCCGACGCCTGGTTGTATGTTGGGAATCTGGTCACATGTCCCAAGACAACAGTGGACATGGCTGCATTGGCCTGGACTCCTGATCCATGCGCGGACAACCAACGCGGGTTGGCACTGACTTGTGTTGGTGATGGACTCCCCCGGGGTGGACATGGGCGCTTTCCTACGTTCCTCATTCAGACATGCTGCTGCATTGGTCTGCATATCCTGGCACTTTTCTTGGCCGTATTGACACGCACTTGTTGATAAAGTTTCCGCACTTTCACTTGTCTCCAACTGTGTTGTGTCTTGATTTGTATGCCAATGTGTGTGTCACGGACTCTCTGGCTCCCTGCCATACGTACATTGCTACCCCATCAGGGCTGTGGGTTTGTACTTGTGCATTATCATGTCCCTGTTTCGTGCTTTGCCAGATGCGTATGGCCGTTTACCAGCCACAAGAGGGTGCACTTGTGTCCTGTGTTTGGTTGTGCAAATGTTGGTGTTTGTACCACATCGTGTTCGATGTTGGGGTGCTCTGCTTCCTATGTGTGTGTGCTGCATTGTGTGTGAGATGTCCCTTCAGCTCCGATTTGGCTCACCCTTCTCCCCTTCAGGCAGTGTGGTTTTCACTTCTGTGCTTGTTCAGTGGTGTGATATTGCCGGGTTGTGTGACTTGTGCTCTTGGTTGGTGTTGTTACTCTTGGGCATGGTTTGTCTGCAGTTGTGCTGTGCTTAATTGTGCATGTGTGCCATTGTGCCCATCTCCCCCATCCCCCAGTCCCTGGTCGTTCCTCTCCCTGTTGCTGTTGTGTCTGTTGTTTTGGGCAGTTTCCGGTCCCTGAGTCCTGCCACCATCTCCAGACTGATGTGGTGGACCCCATTTCCTCCATGTCATCCAGCTCCTGGTGTGGCACTGGACTCCCACCTCCGGTGTGCATTGCTGCCTTCTTGTTGTTGGCGTGTTTCTGCTTGTTTGTGCGTTTCGCATCATTCCGGCTGTTCTGGTTTTCTTCCATTGTCCTCCCCCGCTCTCCGGTTGCATTCACCTTGTCCACGATGGCCTGCCATGTACAATGTTTTGTTGCCAATGGGGCTTGTGGGGTTGTATACTGGCTCTGGTTGCCTCCATTGTGCTTCGCTGTTGTTTTCTGTTTGGTTTGTCTTTCTTTTTCAGGCTTTTGTTGTGCTTATTCCCGCATGCCGTGTGTGTGTCGCGGGCCTGGCGGTGCTTATCGCTGCTTTCCTCATCGCGAATGGGTTCATCGCACGTTTTTTTGTGTTGTGGTTTGTGTTTTTATCTCCGTCGAGGTGGTTGTATCGCGGACATTGGCCGCGTTTTCGGCGGACTATCGCATGGTACTGCCGTGTTGTGAATTCCACGTTAACACAGGGTTATTTTCCCGCGATAGGCTGCGATGTGTAAAGTTGCATTAACATTTTTTGGAGATGTTTAGCACACGTTCTTGTGAATATACCCCTAGGAGTGGGACAAACTCATGGAGCTTTACTCTGCTGAATTCCCCGGAGTTACATAAAAACTCCACAAGATTTCGTGGAGTTCCGCCCACCTATGAGGTCTGTTTGTACTGCGCATATTATTCTTAGAGCTCTGTTGAATGGGCAGTCGCTTCACCACCAATCTCAAGACCCCTTTATTATACAACTGGCGAGTAACAGGTGTGTGCCTTTTTACATGTTGATTGCGTATAAAGCGGGAATAGTTGTGGCTGCGCGTCTTCCAGTAGGAGAGAGCTGAGGAAGGATTGGTTCTAGAGAAAAACCCCAGTGCACTTAACAGCAGCGCACTTGACACATTCATTCTTTGTACTAAGCACAGCACAAATGAGTACACACAAAAGTGCCTCCTTAAAAAAGGACAGCGCTGCGCCCTATCATCTTTTGTTGGCAGCACTATTTATATGAACAATAAGTAACCATCTGCAATTGCAAAATTTTCAGAATTAGGTTGAATGAAAACCCTCGGGTGTGGTATAGTATTTATCAGCATTTGCAAAGTGGTAACATAACATAGAGTATGTTCACCGTGGCAGGTCGGTACAGACTGTGAGCCTTCCGAAGAGCATGTTTTTTGGCTAGTTGCACCTCTTGGGCTGTGCGGCGCTGTGAAGCCAATGGCCAGTTGTAGCGCCATATAAGGAATACATAAATAAAGTGCACAAGGGAGAGTTGGGAGTGAAGTTTCTTTGTGAGGAGGGCAGCTAAGAGTCTTTACACAGTAGAAGGCAGGGTACTTGTGCCCCAAACACGCCAGCACACACGCCTCTTCCTTTAACTCGCTTCCCGGAAATGCAGTGAGCAGAATGAGTTCCTAAGAAAAACATTCACAACACAGGGTCGATTAAAGATAGCCAGGGGTCGAAGATGCTACTCTTAATTTGCAACTCCTGGCTTGCCCCTTTAGTAGTATACTATGGATAGCTCCAGTCCTTGCCATTAGAGCATTACAGATCCATGTCATTATGTTAATGAAGATGTCATGCATGACCTGGTGTCACGTGTTAGGAAATTCATGAAAGTACACTTATCAAGCACCTTCGATGCAGCGTCCTAGCCTTCTCTCTTTCCACGGCATTCACCTATCACTCTCTTCCGTTGCCTCAGTCAACCCATCTAGCTTGTTCAAGCAACCCTTCACCTTACCCGATTCAATCTCAGCTGTCCTGGTGATCCCTACACTTCTACTGTAGCTGCCCCATCTACTAATGTCACGAGTACTCCTGCCTCCAACTAAATGCCTGTATCCCCACCATCCCTCTATTGTATGCCTATTTATCAGGGTATACTCCTACAACCCAGGACCACTGTGTGCGGGTGGCCAGTCAAATTAACATTTTAGGGCTCCCTTGACAAATGTTCGAAGGTGGCTTTAATTTCTGTTTCGCCTTTCAATAACCCACCTGGGGTTTCTTAGGCCTCTTGACACCTACCTGAGGTTCCTAAGTTCTGGAGCAGGTTTAACAGTATGCCTGTGTGGTGGTTACTCCGCGCTGGATGGGGTGCTTCACCGGCCCATGTCACAGCCACTTTCTTTGAGCTTCACACATGACCCGATCTTCCCCCACACACATGCACTCAACAGCCAGTTTTTCATGCTGGGACGCGTCCAGAATGGCTGCTGCGGTGAATATGTGGGAAAAGCTTCACCTGGCACTTGCTAGGCTAAATAATACAGCCTCTCTCATTTGAAATCAGGAGTTCCAGGAATAGTCCCCAAATCATATTCCAAGATAAAGGTTTCTCGGTGGGGATTTTAACTGGGACAGCACGGTGATGGGCACCGCTCCTTGGGGTTGCACAGACTCACAGCACATGACAGTTTAGGTAGTGCTCATTAATTCCGACGGCGGAATTTATTAGTAACTCTGCGACACAAGAGTAACACAGAATTACTAAATTCCTCCAATTCTGCCGTTGGAATCAAACATTCTGCCTATCCCAACAAAGCACCAGATCTGAACAACTATGCTGGTTTAAGAAGCACAAAAAGGGGTGACCTCTGCCTCTTTGTTGGGTGTGTTACGATGTGCCCAAAGCTTAGCCCTAATAGCATCCTCAACACCTACACCCCTTAAAGATGCTCCACGTACACGTTCTATCACCATTCTATTAATTTGTTCTACAAGACCATTGGCTTGAGGGTGATATAAACTACAGCATTTGTGTTTAATACCAGTCTCATTCAAAAACATCAACATTTCTTTTGACGCAAACTGCACCGACATTAATTCGGCCGGAAAACCCTCTCTGACAAAAACATTAGTCAAAAAAGTAATGATGTTTTTTGTGTTAGTTTCTCTTACAAACCTAACTTCCAGCCACTTTGAGACATAGGGGCCGATTACGATGCGGCCTGTAAAGGCTCGGACCCACGGTTGGAGCCTTCAGGGCTGCATTGTAATGGGCCACTTTGTTTTCCAACCGCCTAATTATGAACTAGGCGGCCGGAAAGTAAACCCGGCCGGTAATTCCGGCTGGCTTCCGACGGGGTCCTGGAGCCCGTCAGCCAGTCAGAAGCTGGCCAGTAATCTCAAGGGTGGGCCTTTCCACCCTTGAGATTAGATGCATTGTTTCCAGCATAGTTTCCATGCTGGCCTGTCCGACATGGAAACCATGTCAGAAAGCGTCCTTGGGGGGCCCCCAGCAGGGCCCCCTTGTGCTTGCAGCCTCCAGTTGGGGGCTGAGGGGGCACCTTGAGGTGCCTGCCACGGGGTGCAGGGATGAACTGCACCTCCCATTTCCCTATGGGAGCATGGTTTACGGCCGTAATGCATACTCCCATAGGGAAATGCAGGACTGCGACCGAACAGTGTTCGGTCGCATCCTAATGAGGCCGTCGGGACTGCCGACCAGAGGTCGGTCAATACCAGGACTTCTAAATCGGCCCCATAGTCTGCTAAAACGATAGCATATTTGTGTTGTAGTGGAAGATAATAAAATGACCCCACAAATTAAATGGCAACTCTTTCCCATACATTTTTGGGTGAGTCAACAACAGTCATAGGTTGTACTCTCACTGTAAGACCTTTGTTATTTTGCTGATAATTACCACACTTGGACACCCATTCCTCAAAGTCTCTGTCCATACTTGGCCACCAGTACAGAACCCTTAATCTTTTCTTGTTGAAGCTAATGCCCAAATGCCCTTCATGACTGAGAGCAAGTAACTTATTTCTAACATCGGAAGGTGGTGTTAAATTTATCACCACAAAAAAGAAAATCACCCTCCACTGACAATTCATCTTAAATTTTCTAAAAACTCTGTAATACCAAGGATAAATTCTTCTCTCCAGGCCAACCAGCAGTCACATAACCCATCACTTTCTTCAAAATACTAGCTTCTTTCAAAGCATCTTTCAAATCTTGTTCAACACACATTCCACATCCGACTAACAAATATTAGCCAACAAACATTCCACATCCTCTTCAGCCTGTTTCAGCTCATCAGGTTCGAATGAAACTGGAAGACGTGAAAGACAATTTGCCTTCTTGTTTTCCCCTCCCAGGTGTGTGTATGACTTGAAAATGATGCTCCAAAGATTTTGTGCTAAGTCTAATTAATCTAGCTGTAGCTCTACTGGTATTGACAATGGAACTACTCAAAATGGGAATCAATGGCTTATGATCAGTTTGTTTTCAGTACAAAATATTTTATTGGTTTTTCAAAATTAAAAGACAACACAAAAAAACTATACATTAATGATATATATATATATATATATATATATATATATATATATATATATATATATAGTAAAAATATACAGAACAATAAAATACACTATGGGGTCGATTCCGATCTCGGCCGGAAGCGCACCTAACAGTATTCGTCTGGAAAAATACCAGCCGAACGCGTGTTTTCCGACCGACTCGAACACTCTACCGAGCGAACAAGTACGATGCGCATAACAGCCCAGATTCCGAGCGAGCCGTACTTACCCATTCCAGCTCCTGTTCCCCGCCCGAGCCGGATCCGTAAACGCCGAATCGAGTCGCACGGAACCAAATACACAGCACCTTCCGGCCGGACTAGTACGATGCGTCTTCCGTACGCGCCGAACTCGTCGCTACGTCCGGCACGTTTGAGCATCCGGGCGAGCCGTACATAAGCTCCGTTTCGCGCCACAAGACGATCCACGGCTACGAGGCGAACAAGCCTGCTACGAGTACGACTCGAAGACACGAGAAACCCGAACGAGGCGATCCAAGCATGAATCCCATTGCGCAGGTCCTACCTATACTCTACATCTATTACCGGGACCGGCATGGACGCGTCACGGCGCAGACGGTAAGTCAAACACCAACAATACAAACAAACCACACGTACACGAAATATGTCACACACACATAGGGATGCACAAATAACGTACACTAGCAACAGCAGAACCATAGGGGTGGGATGGCCAACACCAATGCCATACACACCCATAGGGGGATGGATGCCTGCCACTACTACCACCCCTACCTAGGGGGCCCTGGATGCCTGCCACTACTACCACCCCTACACAGGGAGCCCTGGATGCCTGTCACTACCACCACCCCTACTCAGGGGGATGGATGCCTGCCACTACCACCACCCCTATCCAGGGGGCTGGATGCATGCCACTACTACCACCCCTACCCAGGGGGCCTGGATGCCTGTCACTACTACCATCCCCACTCATGGGGGCTGGATGCCTACCACTACTACCATCCCCACTCATGGGGGGCTGGATGCCTACCACTACTACCATCCCCACTCATGGGGGCTGGATGCCTACCACTACTACCATCCCCGCTCATGGGGGCTGGATGCCTGCCACTACCACCACCCCTATCCAGGGGGCTGGATGCATGCCACTACTACCACCCCTACCCAGGGGGGCCTGGATGCCTGTCACTACCACCACCCCTATCCAGGGGGGGCTGGATGCCGGTCACTACTACCATCCCCACCCTTAGGGGATGGATGCCTGCCACTACTACCATACCCACCCTAAGGGGGATGGATGCCTGCCACTACCACCACCCCTACCCAGGGGGCCTGGATGCCTGTCACTACCACCACCCCTACTCAGGGGGGCTGGATGGCTGCCACTACCACCACCCCTATCCAGGGGGCTGGATGCATGCCACTACTACCACCCCTACCCAGGGGGCCTGGATGCCTGCCACTACTACCATACCCACCCTTAGGGGATGGATGCCTGCCACTACTACCACCCCTACCCAGGGGGCCTGGATGCTTGTCACTACTACCATCCCCACTCATGGGGGGCTGGATGCCTACCACTACCACCACCCCTATCCAGGGGGCTGGATGCCTGTCACTACTACCATCCCCACCCTTAGGGGATGGATGCCTGCCACTACTACCACCCCTACCCAGGGGGCCTGGATGCCTGTCACTACTACCATCCCCACTCATGGGGGTTGGATGCCTACCACTACTACCATCCCCACTCATGGGGGGCTGGATGCCTACCACTACTACCATCCCCACTCATGGGGGTCTGGATGCCTACCACTACTACCATCCCCACTCATGGGGGGCTGGATGCCTACCACTACTACCATCCCCACTCATGGGGGCTGGATGCCTACCACTTCTACCATCCCCGCTCATGGGGGCTGGATGCCTGCCACTACCACCACCCCTATCCAGGGGGCTGGATGCATGCCACTACTACCACCCCTACCCGGGGGCCTGGATGCCTGCCACTACTACTATACCCACCATTAGGGGGATGGATGCCTGCCACTACTACCACCCCTACCCAGGGGGGCCTGGATGCCTGTCACTACTACCATCCCCACTCATGGGGGGCTGGATGCCTACCACTACTACCATCCCCACTCATGGGGGGCTGGATGCCTACCAATACCATCCATCCCCTCATGGGGGGCTGGATGCCTACCACTGCTACCATCCCCACTCATGGGGGGCTGGATGCCTACCACTACTACCATCCCCGCTCATGGGGGGCTGGATGCCTGCCACTACCACCACCCCTATCCAGGGGGGCTGGATGCATGCCACTACTACCACCCCTACCCAGGGGGCCTGGGTGCCTGCCACTACTACCACCCCTACCCAGGGGGCCTGGATGCCTGTCACTACCACCACCCCTACTCAGGGGGCTGGATGCCTGCCACTACCACCACCCCTATCCAGGGGGCTGGATGCCTGTCACTACTACCATCCCCACCCTTAGGGGATGGATGGCTGTCACTACTACCATCCCCACTCATGGGGGGCTGGATGCCTACCACTACTACCATCACCACTCATGGGGGCTGGATGCCTGTCACTACAACCACCCCTACTCATAGGACGGGTAATGCATGACACAACTAGCATACTCCCACATAAGGACTGTCTGTAAATTACATCCCAGCCCTCAACATCATGACAAGCGTGTGTGGTCTGTGTCAAATGCATACAACACTGAACATGACATTGAACATACAATGTGACCCCCTAACACATGTGTCACACATAATTATGTGTGTGGCCTACACAATGCAAGCAGACCATGACCACTGTGGCAATGTGGCCCAAAGCCCCATCACCACAGTGCCCATAAGGTAAGTGTGTGCCCCATAGCTGAAGCACATTTTGAACAGTGTGGCAATGGGGCCCAAAGCCCCATCACCACAGTGCACAAAAGGTAAGTGTGTGCTCCATAGCTGAAGCACATTTTGAACAGTGTGGCAATGGGGCCCAAAGCCCCATCACCACAGTGCCCAAAAGGTAAGTGTGTGCTCCATAGCTGAAGCACATTTTGAACAGTGTGGCAATGGGGCCCAAAGCCCCATCACCACAGTGCACAAAGGTAAGTGTGTGCTCCATAGCTGAAGCACATTTTGAATAGTGTGGCAATGGGGCCCAAAGCCCCATCACCACAGTGCCCAAAGGTAAGTGTGTGCTCCATAGCTGAAGCACATTTTGAACAGTGTGGCATTGGGGCCCAAAGCCCCATCACCACAGTGCACAAAAGGTAAGTGTGTGCTCCATAGCTGAAGCACATTTTGAACAGTGTGGCAATGGAGCCCAAAGCCCCATCACCACAGTGCCCAAAAGGGAAGTGTAGTCCTGGTAAAAGCTGCAAAAACATAACTGCAGGGATTATTCCTGGCCACACAACACCAAACACTACAGTGGCATTGTAGTGCTTGTGTCCCATAGCAACATAGATTGTGTGAGGCAAGCAGTGCAGTGCCAATGACACATCGTTCTGGCCATGTGCACACAAACATCAGCCATGGGGGCCCACATTGTCTACATTCACAAATAACACAATGACAGAAGTGAGCATCATAATACAGACCCACATATCTGCACCAATGGACACACAAATGTAGATATCCTGTGGAGACTGTAGATGTCAGGTGAACAAATACCATACCATGGCAGCAATGGGACATACTAACCATGATCAATGTGCTGACTGATGACCTAGCAGTCCCAGGGCCAGCAGGGGAAAGCCAACAAACAACATACAGCCAATGGCAAACTAAAGATATGCCAATGCAGTGGTGCAAATGCACAAACACAAACAGGCAGACTCACACTGCATATCATACACAACAGGTGATGGGGGTTGTGTGCCAGTGTCCCCAGGCAAACACACAACACATGAGGAGGCCAAATTCACTGATACACAGATGTCAACACAGTCACATACAAAAGTAACTCATGGATTGGATTCCCCTATGTGGGCAAACAGGCATTGTGAGATGAGAGGGAGCCCAAATTACAAATGTCACACAAGCTTGTAGGAACAGCAACACACACAGCAAGAGACAGAACCACCACAGAACTCCCCCCAGGGACCCCACATTGTGGTGACACTAGCCTGCATGACAATCACACTGTGATGACAAAGGTAGATGTCATCCACACTGTGAACCACAGCCATGTGTCCTGAGCAACAAACTACCATCACACCTATACAAGCACAAAGCACTCAGCACGGCCTGCCAGCCAAGGAACATATGGAGGTAATGCCCCAGCCATGCAACAACTCACATTTGCACACACTCAACGCCACACACCTTGAACTCCACCAATGTGCAGCGTTGAAGCTCACATGGACTGCTGACATTGCACATGCACCCATGATAATCCCAGGGGTGGTGGGGGGAAATAAGGTGCAGAAACCCATCACACATGGCCAGTCAACAATACTTGTGAATGTCTGACACACTGCACAGTATGCCGTACATGGGCATGACGTGAAATCCACCCCAAACAATGGGATCCTGGCCATAGTCACACACCAATGAAGAAGCCAAGCTGACCCACAAAGGACACACATAGACAACTTCCAACATTGCAGCTCTGACCCTGAGGAGTGGCAGCAGTCACACACAAAACGTGTCACAATCACTGAAAGCATACACAAACAGAAAATCACATTACTCGTGTAACCAACAAGTGCCAAGAGGAATCCTGACTGTGTCCCATCTGCGTTTGCCCACATCCCCAGCCCTGACAACAAAGACAACTAGGGATGACAACCTCATGAACATTAGTTTGCCATGCACCCACATCCCGGAGTAACCAGGTCCAAGATGCTGGATGAACACAGAACAACTCAGCAAGCATCACAAACAGGAACATCCGTAGGGACACAGCCTGTGTAGGAAAAGGAGAAGGGAACACGCACAGACATGCCTACACAACACACAACATGGGCACAGCCTATATCACGGAATCACGCACTGCCATGAGGGCACTCCACTCCTGTGGAAGGTCAGCTGTGCCAAACCTTGTCTGTGCACAACTCAAACATGTCAGCAGAACACTCGGTCAGTGAGTCAACAACTACAACACACTGAAGGCTCTGCTCATATCAGCCTGGGCACGGGAGTGTCACGTCAGTCATCTGCATACACCCAAGACACGTGTCAAGCAACTTGCACTGTGTACACAGATGAGTCCTCCAAATTTGATGTGCTAAACTGCATGTCCATTGGAGACGGGCACACAGTCAGGGTACTAGGAACATTGGACAGTGGTAAGCCCACCAGATGTGCATCAGTGTAGGACAAAGATGGTAATCTACAAATGTTAAACGTACATCCCTGTGTCAAATGCTGAACATTACACCCTCAGACTGCAGCAAAGGATGCTATAGATCCAGACTAGATTAGGACACATATCCCATGGACCACATGGAGCCCATCACAGCAAAACTTCATTTACCTGATCTGAACACTATTACAACAGCAAATGCATGATTCTACACATCTACATCATGTACCTCCAAAGATTAACCACAAGTAAACAAAAAGAGGCTTTATTCAGCAAGTGTGCAACTCAAATCAAAAGTCCAAAATAAACTAAGCCCAATGGCCAGTCCAAATATACAGTCCCAACAGGGTGATGTGTGACAACTTGTCAACAATTGCTTGCCTGCACAGGTACGGACAGGGGACATCCCCCTTGGAGGGGCATACGAGGGGCAGGCCAGGCACCGCAGGGACAGGATCAGGGGATGCCAGAAGGAGGCAGTGAAGGGGAGGTGGGTGCAGGAGTGTCACCGGCAACTGCAGTGGAGGTGTCTGACTCAGGGGGCTGGCACCACCGCAGGGCTCAAGTCAGATGGAGTTGGTGCTGCAACCACTGCAGTGGGCTGGTCAGATGGAGTGGACTGGGTCCCCAATGCAGTGCCCGAGTCAGACGGGGTGGTTGTGGACTCCACTGCAGTGCATGACTCCAAGGTAGTGGAAGGGGGGCAGAAGAGCTGGGCAGGATAGAGGGGGGACACGGTCTCCACACCAGTGGCACAAACAGGCAGGGCGTCTGGTTTGGGGGTGGAAGAGCAAGTGGCAGGGGGGGGAGGGCCTAAGCAGTTTGGGGATGCGGTATCGGTGTGTAGGGGAACCTGGGGCAGGGTGTGGCGGTGGAACCTGTGGAGTGGTGGTTGACTTGCAGGGCGGTGGCGGGGTCTTGCTCTTCCGGGACCGGGGGGACTTGCGGGTGGGGGGCTCACTCTGCCTGCGCCTGGGGGAGGGTGTCCGGGGTCGAGGGGCACTCCCCTGTGTGTGGGTGGACTTCCTCTTCCCCCGGTATGCTGGATCAGCAGGATTGGAGGGGAAGAGGCCGAGGTCACACAGGAAGATCTGCTGTGTAGGTGTGTTAGCAGGCGAGGCAAGGGAAGGGGTCTTGGAGGGAGAGGATTTGGAGTACTGCGGAGTTAATGTGGATGCCTGTGTGTGTGTGTGTCCCCGTCCCCTGTGTCTGTGGTATCAGTCCCCTGAGGATGCGTGTGTGCACGTCTTGCCTTTCTCTTGGGTGTGTCTGTGCTGCTCGTGTCTGTGTGTTTGGGTGACTGTGCAGGTGTGCATGTGCTTTGGACAGGTAGGGGGCAGGAAGTGTGGATGGGGCAGAGGTGGGAGGGGTGAGGGACTGTTGGAGGAGGGACACTGCTGCCGTCAGGGAAGAGTCCATGGACCTATTGCTCCTCTGTAGGGCAGACATACCCGTCGAGATGCCCTCCATGAACGACACCAGCTGTGTCAACAGAGTGGTGTGTGCATGGAGGACACTCAGCATTGCTGTCTGCCCTACATGGAGCTGCCGAAGGAGGTACACAGACTCCTCACTCAGGGCAGCAGGGGACACAGGGGCAGGGGCTGCGGTGCCTGGCACGAAGGAGACACGCTCCCGAGTACGGGAGCCTCCACTGACCTCAGGAATGGGAGCCAATGGGAGGGCGGTGGTGGTGGTGGTGGTGGCAGGGCCAGACAGACTAGCTGGCCTTTGGTGGCTGCTGAGACCCGCCTCCACAAGGGAGTCATCCTCCGAGCTGCTGTGGTCCTCAGCTGAGGTGGATGGTGCTGAGGACTCCTCGGTGTGGCTCCCCTCGCCCTCCATGCCACTGGGTCCCTCTGACCACTCGTCCGATGCTGACCCAGTCTGGCTCCGCTGCTCCTCCTGGTCCGTGGAGCTGTCCCTCTCCTGTGGCGTGGATGTATCTGCAAACAATTAGGGAAACAGACAAACATCAGTCACCTGCACTGACCGCACACACCACAGTAAGTACAGCACATTACAGAGCAAGCCCTGGCATCCTTAGTTGAACATTGCCTAAAGTCCTCACACAGATTCGGGGAAGCCAATTGTCAGTCTGATGGTCAACCATGGGACTCACACCCCTCCTGCCCTTGCACCCATCTGTCTGGTGCCTGTCTGATGGTAAGACCCCAGTGTGGACACATGCACCACCTACACAGTTGTTGGACATTGCAGGGAACACGGTGAAGTATGTGAACATGCACACATCACATCTCTTGCCACTGAGTCAGTGCATGTGTCCGGATAAAGGGATGGCCAGAGTCTAAATAGAAATGCATGTGATGCATACCAGCACCAGACACCATGATGCACCCATGTCCGGATAGTCAATGCCACAATGGGGTGCATGTGGCACATGTCACTCCCCTGCAGGATCAGTCTCAGGAAGTTGAATGCCATGACACAGGAATGCGTGCAAAGTCATACATTACTGTCTCAAGTCACATGGCCATGGCAGCCAGCCAACAACAGTCTGCACTGTGTCACAATCCGAGGGCATGGGGAATGCAAGTTATGTGACTGACAATTGCACATGTCCATCCCCCAACTACCACATCATCTGTACTACTATTTGTCCACGTCATACCAACTGGACATATGGGGGACATGAAACACAACTCTCTGAACATGAGCACCTCACAGTGTGCTGTGAATGACAATACAGCTGCCTGAAAGTCACAGTCGCAAACACCTGTGTGCACAGTCAAGTGATCAGACACCTATAAGTCACAGAAGTATCGTCTATCATGGTCACATCTCAGATGGCATGCTGAGCCCTAACCGAAACACATACCAGTAGTCCTGACAATGAAGACACAGCACAATGAGACAGAGGCAGACACCTGAGGGTACATTACACTTATCACAACATGCCAGATGATACACGGGGGTGGGAGTACAGAGTGCATTGCATGCCCTGGAGTAGGCATTACTGTCCAGCTCCACCTGTAAGAGGGATGGGTCCTGGACAGTAGGCAGGTGGCTAAGCATGTGTGACACACTGGATACACATACTCCTGAGGCCCAAACATTGTTCCCACCAGCAGCATGGGTGTGTGCCAAATTCCCCAGGGACATGTGGTGAGTCAGAGCAGCAAGCGGACCACATATCAAAGTTACACCCAGATTACATGTCAGAACTTAGGCATTGTGTAAGCAATTGACCCACCCATGAATCGCACAACATAGTCACGGGAACAAATGCTGTCCCCCAGCTTGAGCAAAGCTAAATGCAATGACACAGTCCCCAAATGACACAATTTCCTGACTATAAGGGCCACACATATGCGTATCAGAGGAGAAGTGGGCATGTCACAAATGAGGGACATGGGTCCTGGACCACATGACTGATGTACTGTGGAAGTTTAACCAGGCCAGAGGAGGGCACATAGCAGGTCATACAAAGTGCACAGTGCAGTCATGGACTCACCCCTCCTTGCTGCTGTCTGTCCTTCAGCTGCCCATCCAGGTCAGGGAAGACCACCGCCAGGATCCGGAGCATGTGGGGGTCAGGGTCCGGTGTCCGCCCCTCCTGCGAGGAGGCGACAGCTTCAGCTGGACCCTTGCGATCCTCCGGGTCCAGCCACGAAGGTCCTGCCACCTCTTCTGGCAGTTGCGGATCCTGCGCCTGTAGACCCCACGGATCTTACTTTCCGGGCGATGGTCAGCCAGATTTCCTGCTTCTGGTGGGCATCAACCTGTGAGGATGACAAAGTGAAAAGGCCATTACTACACATGCAACATATACGTGCATCACACAGTTGTATATACATGTCTCAATCACAGGGGCATATGATGTACACAGGCAGTGCAACAATGGCTATGAACAGTTTGCCAGCAGTCACTACATGGTATCATTGCATGGGAAGTAAACCTAGTTGAAATGCACTGTTACTGCACTGTACCAGTTCAGTGCATGTAACTCCACACTTTAGGGTGTGACAACTACTCAGTGGGCATGCTAGCCAGTGGTGTGCACACTGAAAGCCCTGCTAGTCAGACAACATGCACAATTAGTGAGGCAGTGGACAGCACACTCACCTGCTCCCTGGTTTCCCATACAGCTTGCTGTACTGTGGAAGGAGGCTGTCCAGCAGGGCCTGGTTCTCCTCAAGGCTGAAGGCTGGGGCTCTCTCCACAGTATGTGCCATTGCAGGAGCCAGAGGATGCATAAACAGCAGCAGTGTTGGTGGCACATGTCATCCTGGAGCATGTAGTGCAGGCAAGTGAGCTCTCAGGGGAACAGCCAGCATTATATGTGTGCTGCTGAGGCAGATACTGTCCCATGTGTCCAAAGTGATAGGTCCAAGTCGTTTGCATCTTCTGAATCTGACCAATCCATGGAATAGCAGCACTAATACACGCCCACAGCATCCTTCAAATCTTCAACTTCATGACACCCATGATTTTGCATTATATTAAATCAAGAGGAGGGAGAGAGAAGGGATTGTGACCCATTCAGCTTCCTTGCATTAGTACTCAATATCAAAAGGGAATGGATCACTTGACCTGAGTAACCAGGGTTTGCAACATTTGAGTAAGTTACCAATAAAAAACCCTCATTCACGTTACACAAGTCGGAAGGCAGTATATCTTGATTCTCCGCCCTGTTTAAAAACGTGACAGCATCATCATTGGGTTTCTTTTATTTGTCGTATGCTTCCTCCATCCGGAGGTGAACCACTGGTTATTACAGTAGTGATCAATGAAATAAAAACAGTGAACGTGCTCTAGTGAAGTGAAGTAGAAAGGTGGCTCTAAAAACTCGTATACCTAGATTGTATTTTAATAAGTCTAGGATCGAGATAGATTAAAATCAGTGTCATGCGTAGGAAGACCTATTATTAGTCTACCGCACTAAAGTGTCCATAAAAAGGACGACATGTTTCAGCCCTACGGTTTGCCCAGATGGGTCAGGGGGCTTTCTTCAGGACCTACGAAGAGAATGGAGGCCGTGTTTTGTCACAGTCTCAATGAGTCAAAATGTAGTTCATTTGATTCTGGAGTGGTCAATAAGTACCTGTTCCTTAAGAAGGGAGGAAAAAGAGAAAAAGAAACACATAGGAATGTCATACTTCGCATTCTTTCAATAGTCAAATTTGCTATCTCGTAATGTATACTCAACATAATGTATGTTGACATTGAACTCAATTGTGATAGAAGAAATAAGTAACTAGAAAACGGCAATTCTTTATCCCCGATTGATGCTAGAATATGTACTGATAAACCGGTGTATGTATCAACATTGTGCAGGTAAATTGGTGTGACTTAATATGTATTCCGAGTCAATTGATAATCTATAGACGATGGAGCACTGCCCTAAGTCTACCGCGTATTTTTAGCGCGGTGGATACCTAAGCTGCCCGCTAGTCATGTGTGACATAGTGAGGATTTAGTATAGTATCTTAAAGTCTCTCAAAGGTAGTTGAAAAGTGAATTGAACTACGTGTAGTCGAGATTGTCAGGAGAGCTCTAGGCATTTTACATATTCCTGTTTGGTGCGGCGGTGCCGATATAGGGAAATTAACCAAAACTAAATTTGAGACCCTTCAGCATGTTGCACGTCTATTTTTAGCGTGGCGGTGTCGATATTGGGTCTGCGTGTGTACTTGAATTACCCGCTGTATATACAATACAGTGCTTGCTTGGGACTTTATTTCAATGTCATTTCCGCTGTCGTTTGTCTTTTTATATAAAGGGAGGATACGTGCAGTCAGATATATTTGGGAAAGCCGTACCTCAAAGTCCTAGATTACGGACTTCTTCAGGGAGCCGGCGAGCATTTTGACCTGCTGGGGAGAAATATGGATTTCAAAACAGAGTAATAGAAAGTAATACGATACGTGTCTCGTAGGGCCTTCCTCCTCGCTTCCTCGTGTAATACCTGCTACAGGGCGCAGCGCGACTTGTGCTGGCTCTTCCCCGGCTACCTGGATATGGTCGGTTCAAGAGTGGCGGTGTGATTTATAGTTAGAAAAATGGCCATGGAGGAAAGACTATGTGTCTTATATGCTGCAATTTGGAAGAACAGTACTGGGTTTGGTAGTGAGTTCTATCTCAGCGAGTTTACAAAGAAATAAAAATAAGAAAAATCTGTGTAGTATATATTATTATGAAGGCTATATATATGAATATATATAACAAACGACAATAGTGTCAGCAATGTTTAAATCGTTCCTCTTGGGGTGGATACTCTTCTTTAGTAACAATTTCGCCACGATTATGGTCAGATGTTTTATTTCACATAATTCTTTGTTCATATAACAGTATGTGGGTCAGAATTTTTTTATCATATTTGATCTTAATGTCCCAAACTGAGCCACGGAATATTCTTGTTAAGGCCTTTTATGTTTGTCTTGAGGCGATGGACCCATCTCTGCTCTTTTTCAAAAAGTATCTGTTCTGCATTGTGATTTTTCTTCTCTAAGGTTTCCAAGATTATCCATTTCAGATCTTCCACGGTGTGCTGTGATTCAATAAAGTGATTACTCATCTTCGTTGTGGCCCTCTTGCACTTTACATTACTTCTGTGCTCACATATTCTTTGTTTTATTTTTCGACACGTCATCCCTATAAGCTCACCCTCAAGCAAGCACACCCCACAGAGAGTGGAAAGCCCCATCAAAGATGTCTGACACTGGTGCTCTGTTGTGGGGATCACAAGGCCATGCTGGGAACTGGCCACCAACCAACAGCAGGACACCACTGTCAGCCATCTTGCCATTGCTCTCACACTCACACACAGTGAAGTCCACCCAAAAGCAAGTAAGTATGGGCATGCTGGGAAGTGAGGTGGAGGCAATAGCATGATGGGAGTGGTAGTCACAGCTCAACATCCCCCACCCACATGGCCCAGCAAGCTCACACTCAAGAATGCACACCCCACAGAGAGTGGAAAGCCCCATCAAAGATGTCTGACACTAGTGCTCTGTTGTGGGGAGCACAAGGCCCTGCTGGCAACTGTGCAACAACCAACAGCAGGACACCACTGCCAGCCATCTTGCCATTGCTCTCACACTCACACACACTGAAGTCCACCCAAAAGCAAGTAAGTATGGGCATGCTGGGAAGTGGGGTGGAGGCAATAGCATGATGGGAGTGGTAGTCACAGATATTGGTCACCCCCACAACTGTCCCATCAACACCACCCTGAACCATGCGCACATCACAGGGAGTGGAAAACAACTGACAAGATGGCTGACACTGGCTACTGCTGTGGGTAGCACAAGGCCCTGCTGGCAACTGTGCAACAACCAACAGCAGGACACCACTGACTGACATCCTGAAAGACAACCTGCACTCCCTGCAATGGAAGCACGGTCCATGGTGGGATATCTGGCTGGGTGGGAAGGAGGACTCACAGCACTGATCATAGTCACAAGCACCTCCCCTCACACCCCCCCCTCAACACATACTCCACAGAAGCCACCTGGCGGAATGCAATGCCTCACATCCTAACTCAAGGTCCCACAAAGAATCACCACCCTGGGTCATGCTGTGTGAAGCACAGGGACACTCCTGGGACATTTAGCCAAACAACTGCCCGGACAACACTCACAGCCATCCTGTCAGCACAGGCAGCCCACCCCACAGGGAAGCAGAGTCAAAAGGAAGGAAGTATGGGCATGCTGGGAAGTGGGGTGGAGGCAATAGCATGATGGGAGTGGTAGGCACAGATATTGGTCACCCCCACAACTGTCCCATCAACACCACCCTGAACCATACTCACATCACAGGGAGTGGAAAATGACTCACAAGATGGCTGACACTGGCTACTGCTGTGGGGAGCACAAGGCCCTGCTGGCAACTGTGCAACAACCAACAGCAGGACACCACTGACTGACATCCTGAAAGACAACTTGCACTCCCTGCAATGGAAGCACGGTCCATGGTGGGATATCTGGCTGGGTGGGAAGGAGGAGCGGATGACAACCAAATACAACCAATGCAGACCATGTACACACCCCAACATTCACATAGAAATGCCCAAATAATGCAGGACAATGTGCTACACCAATATCAACCCCTGACTGTGACAACTTAGGACAATGCATTGTACAGGCCCGCATCCAGAGGCACAGTCACAACTGTCAGGTGTGTCAACCATTGATGCCTGCAGAAACATAACATACATTGTGTGTGTCTCCCAAAAACAGGTGATGATGTGGACACAGCAGCAGATGCTGAGGAGTCCTCATCCCAGGCTCAAGAGGATACGGAGCTCACTGGTGTGGAACAGCCTCTGCCCTCCTCGGATGACGAAGACTTACCTGGCACCTCCGGAGCAAGTCATCATGCAGCACCAGCAGGACCACCAGCTGCACCCCCTGCACCCACCCCTCCAACGACTGTCAACACACATACCACCCCTGCCGACACGGACAGACCAAGGAGCAGCACCCCCACCAGCACAGGGACCCTGGACCAACGTGGGGCCATGGACACCACCACCACCAACAACCCACAAGGTGGCCCAGGGTCACCTGTGCCTGCCACCTCAGGTACTGCACGTGTCGCCAGGGGTGGTGGGAGGGGTGGGAGACATAGGTCGCTGCTCACAGAGGGGTCTGGACTGCATGATGACCCACAACTGGCACGCATAGCCGATGCGTACCAGTCCAGCACCGGAGAGTTCAGCCAGGTAGTGGGGCTCCTCAGGGACATCAAACAGCAGCAGGCTGCCCATCATGCCCGCTTGGACTCACACATGTCCCGCGTGGAGTCCAAGTGGGACACACTGCAAGAGATGACGGCGGTGCATAGGGACATATTACAATGCCTCCGCCAGATGAGCAGCAACCAGTCAACACCTCCCTGTGTGCCCACAACATCTGCTGCTGAAACAACTGTAACTGCCACAGGGAGGCAGGATGACTCTGGCGGAGAGTCCCCTGCACCGCAGCAGCCTGCACTTGAGGATCCCCCCAAAGAAGAGGGGCCGTCCGAGGAGGGGCAAGTGAGAGGCCGATGGCCATGTGCAACCCCAGGAAGCCAAAACCTGTTCTGGAGAATAACCTTTGCGCGCAAACTGTTCACCCTGTTGACTGCAACACAACTCTCCCACATGACATGGGGAGCTCAAGTTGGACCAATGTCTCTGATTACTGTGGACTTTACTCTGGACATTTCTGCTACCAGGACTTCCAAATTATCTAGGAACTTTGGATCACAATCACAATGTACAGCACCCAACAACCTGTGCACTATACTCACACATGTATGTCAATAAACTCACTTATACACCATACTTGCCTCTGTTGTGATTCCAATGTTGTCTCAGAAGTTGCGATGATGATCGGGGAAATGACACTGTGCATGCTAACTGCTACAGCAAGTACAACACCGGCATGTGAGTCATGGCGACTTCACACATATGGGGAGGCATACCACCAGGGCTACACAACACATACACACCATGGACATCTGACTCATCGCCTATACTGGTGTTGCCAGGAAATACGTTGCATTGCACAGACCCAACACCTATTCACAGTCTGTGTTAACTAGCCCACTGGTGCAGTAAGCAAATGTCAGTCAGATGTGTGACAACAGACAACGCACATCACATAGTGAAGCACAGGTTTATTACACATTTGCAACATGTTGAAACCACCACAGATGCAAGGTAATCCCACCTGGCAGCGGGCACATAGTCAACAAGTGTAGAAGGAAGGAAGTCCATGGGTGTGGTGCACATCACCTGTAGGGACACAACAGCTACCACCCGGGAAGTCGAATCACGGTGTTGGGGATCACAGTTGACCAAACGACTCTGAAAGTACCCTGTGAAGGACAGAAATGACACACAGTCAAAAGTACTGAAGAACAGGACAGAACTGCAATACTCATGCACAATACATGTTACAAGATACCCACCCAGAACCAAGTTAGCATGTCAACACTGTTGGGGAGTACAGACTACCTGCAAGGACACATCGCTACACGCATACAGACATGTAGCCCATGGACACACTCAAACAGCACCAGAGCACCACCAACACATATCATGCAAACTCACATCATTGACATGCCATCTCTGGATACTCACATTCAGCTGAAGAAGTTGGTGATGAGCTGTGTGCGGACATCACCCTCAACATCATCATCATCATCACTGGCATCGTGGTCCAGGCCAGGATCCTCCACAGGTGGCGGACGTTGGTCATCGTCATCCAGGATGAGAGGCAACTCCTTCCGCACTGCCAGGTTGTGGAGCATGCAGCAGATGATGATAATCTTGCATACCTTTGCTGGGGCATATGGGAGGGACCCTCCTGTCTTGTCGAGGCAGCGGAAGCGGCTCTTCAGGAGACCAAATGTCCGCTCAATCACTCTCCTGGTCCGACCATGTGCCTCATTGTAGCGCATCTGGGCTGGTGTCACAGGGTTCCTGAGGGGCGTCAGCAACCATGGCATGTTGGGGTATCCGGAGTCACCTACATACAGACAATTGCACATTAGCAGAGTTGGAAAAGAGGGTGGAACACTACATAGCAGAACACACACAATGGTACAAAGTCAGTACACACCTACAAGCCAGGCACGCTGGATCCGCATCTTTGCCATCATCCTCGGGATGTGACTACTCCTCATCACGTACGCATCGTGTGCAGAACCAGGGAAACGGGCACACACGTGTGTGATGCTCATATCTGCAAGACAGACCACCAGTGCATTGACCGAGTGGTAGTGTTTGCGGTTACGGTAGGCCTGCTCTTGGGCCTGTGGTGGTACCAACGCCACATGTGTCCCATCAATGGAGCCAATGACATGCGGCATCCTCCCCAGGGCATAGAAGTCACTCTTCACGCCAGTGAGTCGTTGGAGTCTAGGGAAATAGATGTACTGGTTCAGGTATATCAACATAGCCTCCAAAACATCCCGGAGCACACGGCTGAACATGGTCTGTGACATCCCACCAGCAGTCGCCAGAGTGTGTTGAAAGGTACCAGTGGCAAAGAAGTGTAGGGCTGCCATCACCTTCACCTTGGGGGTCAGCGCTGTAGGGTACGGACGGCCAGGTTGCAAATGTGGTGCCAAGCGCACTGCCAAATCCTCAATCAGCTGCCTGGTGAAGCGGTACCGTCGGATGCTGTCCCGTTCCACCATCATTGCCAGGTCAGGGAATGGTCTATGGACAGCTGGTGCCCTGCAGTGCATAGGTGAAGAAAGCAAGATTGTCAGTCACCCCACATATGTGGCATTGAACACACTCAACATCACATGATACATCATAATGAGGCACAAGTACATGATGTGTGCAGTTCTGTACGGATATGTATGACACATACATGGCCAATATCTAACATCACAGTCCAACAAGTGGCATCAAGAAGTCCCAGGTCATGCCATCGGATACCATGAGGCCGTGTCCCAGTACCCATCTCCTGCTGCCAAATAACAAACACACGCCACAGTGACATGTGAGGACTGATGTGCCCCAGGCATCACAGCTCAATGACAGGTAGATTCCCAGGGACCCTGTATTGCCACATGGACACTGGCATGACATGGTGTATCATGTATACACCACAGCAAAACAACCATGAGCCCCACAGGTAGTGGTCCGTGTAGCCTCGGCAGGACAGACATGGACGTCTGTGACACACACACGCACAACATCAAAGTCCATGCACAAACAACGTGGATGTGGAGACTGCCTCCCATTGTGCACATGAAATCAGAGACATTGTAATCACAACATGCACACAGACTGTGGAGGACCATCAACATTGTGCCAATGTGTCACACTGGGTTGAACATAACGTCCCACATGGGACTCAGGGGGTATGTGACATGACATACACATACACCACCGTGAACTGTGACCATGCCACATGCACAGATATGAACAGTTGCACATCACAGTGGACATGTAACGAAACACCAAGGATTCTGTCCCCATAAACACGTGCACAGCCTGGGGGTGGCTGCCCCCAAGTGACACCCACAGAACAACATGTTCACCCCCATACACGGAATAGGTAATGCAGCCTTACATGCCCTAGGATACAGTTTGGACAGGCTGTGGTGTTGTAGGTGTGCCCCTCACTGCCTGGGAAGTATATGTGGCTGGCATATGTTCACCTATGACAGGCATGGTGACATATGCCAGTGACTTGTACAGGGATGCGTTGGACAGCAAGGGACCGATCAGTGCACACACATTGGCCATTGCATTCAATGTGCGCTGGTACGCATTGTATTGGCAATACGCCTTGGACAGCAATGGACCGATCAGTGCGCACACATTGGCCATTGCATTCAATGTGCGCTGGTACGCGTTGTATTGGCAATACGCCTTGGACAGCAATGGACCGATCAGTGCGCACACATTGGCCATTGCATTCAATGTGCGCTGGTACGCGTTGTATTGGCAATACGCCTTGGACAGCAATGGACCAATCAGTGCGCACACATTGGCCATTGCATTCAATGTGCGCTGGTACGCGTTGTATTTGCAATACGCCTTGGACAGCAATGGACCGATCAGTGCGCACACATTGGCCATTGCATTCAATGTGTGCGGGTACGCGTTGTATCCTATGTACGCGTTGAACAGCAATGGTCCGATCGGTGTGCCCGGCCGGCCCATTGCATTCAATGTGTCGGGTACGCTTTGTATCCTATGTACGCGTTGAACAGCAATGGTCCGATCGGTGTGCCCGGCCGGCCCATTGCATTCAATGTGTGCGGGTACGCGTTGTATCCTATGTACGCGTTGAACAGCAATGGTCCGATCGGTGTGCCCGGCCGGCCCATTGCATTCAATGTGTGCGGGTACGCGTTGTTTCCCATGTACGCGTTGAACAGCAATGGTCCGATCGGTGTGTCCGGCCGGCCCATTGCATTCAATGTGTGCGGGTACACGTTGTATCCTATGTACGCGTTGAACAGCAATGGTCCGATCGGTGTGCCCGGCCGGCCCATTGCATTCAATGTGTGCGGGTACGCGTTGTATCCTATGTACGCGTTGAACAGCAATGGTCCGATCGGTGTGCCCGGCCGGCCCATTGCATTCAATGTGTGCGGGTACGCGTTGTTTCCCATGTACGCGTTGAACAGCAATGGTCCGATCGGTGTGCCCGGCCGGCCCATTGCATTCAATGTGTCGGGTACGCGTTGTATCCTATGTACGTGTTGAACAGCAATGGTCCGATCGGTGTGCCCGGCCGGCCCATTGCATTCAATGTGTGCGGGTACGCGTTGTATCCTATGTACGCGTTGAACAGCAATGGTCTGATCGGTGTGCCCGGCCGGCCCATTGCATTCAATGTGTGCGGGTACGCGTTGTTTCCCATGTACGCGTTGAACAGCAATGGTCCAATCGGTGTGCCCGGCCGGCCCATTGCATTCAATGTGTGCGGGTACGCGTTGTATCCTATGTACGCGTTGAACAGCAATGGTCCGATCGGTGTGCCCGGCCGGCCCATTGCATTCAATGTGTGCGGGTACGCGTTGTATCCTATGTACGCGTTGAACAGCAATGGTCCGATCGGTGTGCCCGGCCGGCCCATTGCATTCAATGTGTGCGGGCACGCGTTGTTTCCCATGTACGCGTTAAACAGCAATGGTCCGATCGGTGTGCCCGGCCGGCCCATTGCATTCAATGTGTCGGGTACGCGTTGTATCCTATGTACGCGTTGAACAGCAATGGTCCGATCGGTGTGCCCGGCCGGCCCATTGCATTCAATGTGTGCGGGTATGCGTTGTATCCTATGTACGCGTTGAACAGCAATGGTCCGATCGGTGTGCCCGGCCGGCCCATTGCATTCAATGTGTGCGGGTACGCGTTGTTTCCCATGTACGCGTTGAACAGCAATGGTCCGATCGGTGCGCACCCATTGGCTATGGCCTGGCCTGGCAACGGACGCGTTTTCAAAATTTGAACGAGTCTGATGCTGTAAATTCAGTTGGTCACCCACAACAATGTTGCAATTTCATGGGTGTCGCGAAGTTGAACATTTGAAGGACGCTGGGGGCGTGTGTAAGTGGTGCAATTCCATGGATTGGCCAGATTCAGATGATGCAAACGACTTGGACCTATCACTTTGGACACAATCTGACAGTATCTGCCTCTGCAGCACACATCTAATGCTGGCTGTTCCCCTGAGAGCTCACTTGCCTGCACTACATGCTCCAGGACGACATCTGCCACTACACTGCTGCTGTATCTGCACCCTCTGGACCCTGCAATGGCACGTACTGTGGAGAGAGCCCCAGCCTTCAGCACTGAGGAGAACCAGGCCCTGCTGGATGGCCTCCTTCCACAGTACAGCAAGCTGTATGGGAAAGCAGGTGAGTGTTCTGTCCACTGCCCTTCTAAATTTGCATGTTGTCTGACTAGCAAGGCTAACAGTCTGCACGCCACTGGCTAGCAGGCTCACTGAGTAGTTGTCACCCCCCATAGTGTGTAGTTACATGCACTGGACAGGTATAGTGCAGTGACAGTGCATTTAAACTAGGTTTTACTTCCCAGGCAATGATACCATGTAGTAACTGCTGGCATACTGTCCATAGCCATCGTTGCACTGCCTGTGTACATCATGTGCCCCTGTGATTGAGACATGTATATCCAACTGTGTAATGCACGGATATGTTGCATGTGTAGTAATGGCATTCTCACTTTGTTATCCTCACAGGTTGATGCCCACCAGAAGCAGAAGATATGGCTGACCATCGTCCGGGCAGTGAGATCCGTGGGGGTCGACAAGCGCCGGATCCGCAACTGCCAGAAGAGGTGGCAGGACCTTCGGGGCTGGACCCGGAGGATCGCACGGGTCCAGCTGAAGCTGTCGCCTCCTCGCAGGAGGGGCGGACACCGGACCCTGACCCCCCTCAGGGGAGGATCCTGGCGGTGGTCTTCCCTGATCTGGATGGGCAGCTGAAGGCCAGAGAGCAGCAAGGAGGGGGTGAGTCCATGTCTGCATTGTGAACTATGTCTGCCATGCTATGTGCCCTCCTCTGGCCTGGTTAAACTTACACAGTACATCAGTCTTGTGGTCCAGGACCCATGTCCCTCTATTGTGCACTGCCCACTCCTCATCTGATACCCAGGTGTGGCCCTTACAGTCAGGGTATTGTGTCACTTGGGTACTGTGTCCTTGCAGTTTGCTTGACTCAAGGTGGGGGACAGCATCTGTTTCCCTGACTCAGTGGTGGGCATCATGGGTGGGTCCATTGCTTACACATTGCCTGTGTTCTGACATGTGTTCTGCGTGTGATTTTAATATGTGGCCCAATTGCTGAGCTGATCCACCACATGTGCCTGGGGTATCTGGCACACACCCATGCTGCGGGTGGGAACAATGTTTGTGCCCCAGGAGTGTGTATATAACGTGTGTCACACATACTTAGCCAGCTGCCTACTGTCCAGGGCTCATCCCTCATTCATGTGGGACAGGACAGTCATGCCTACTCCAGGCCATACAATACACTCTGTACTCCCACTGCCGTGTATCAGCTGACACGTTTTGCTCAGTGATTCGTCCCCTCAGGTGTCTGCCTCTGTGTCAGTTTGCTGTGGCTTCGTTGTCAGGTCTGCTGGGGTGTTCCTCGGTTGGGGCTCCGCATGCCACCGGAGATGTGACCATAGGAGATGATACATGTGTGACACATAGGTGTTTGATCACCTGACCGTGCAGACTGGGGTATGCGAATATGAGGTTCAGGCAGCTGTTTCCCATACACAGCAGATTGTGATGTGCTCAGGTGCAGAGGGTAGTGTTACAGGTCTCCCATATGTACAATGGGTATAACCTGGACAGATGAGGGTACAGATGATGTGGTGTGTGGGGGATGTACATGTGCACTTGTTCAGCTCCAGGACTTGCATTCCCCATGATCTACTATTGTGACACAGTGCAGAGTGTTGTTGTCTGGCTGCCCTGCCCATGTGACTGGAGACAGTTATGTATGACTTAGCAGGCATGGCTGTGCCATGGCATGTGACTTCCTATTAGTGATCCTGCAGGGGAGTGACATTTGCTACATGCACACCATTGTGGCAATGGCTATCAGGACATGGGTGCATCATGGTGTCTGTCGCTGGTATGCATCACATGCATTTCCTATTTGACTCTGGGCATCCCTTTCATCCGGACACCTGCACTGACTCAGTGGCAAGAGTTGTGATGTGTGCATGTCCACATGCTTCACCGGGTTCTCTGCACTGTCCAAATACTGTGTAGGTGGTGCATGTGTCCACACCGGGGTATTGCCATCCCACAGACACCATACAGATGGGTGCAAGGCCAGGTGGGATGTGAGTGCCATGGTTGACCATCAGACTGACAATTGACTTCTCCTGTTCTGTTTGTGCAGTTTTAGCAATGTTCAACTAAGGATGCCAGGGCTTGCTCTGTAATGTGCTGTACTTACTGTGGTGTGTGCGTTCGGTGCAGGTGACTGATGTCTGTCTGTTTCCCTATTGATTGCAGATACATCCACGGCCACAGGAGGGGACAGCTCCACGGACCAGGAGGAGCCGCAGAGCCAGACTGGGTCAGCAGCCGAGGAGTGGTCGGAGGGACCCAGTGGCACGGAGGGCGAGGGGAGCCACACCGAGGAGTCCTCAGCACCATCCACCTCAGCTGAGGACCAGAGCAACTCGGACGATGACTCCCTTATGGAAGCGGGTGTCAGCAGCCACCACACCCCAGCTAGTGTTGCTGTCCCCGCCACCACCACCACCACCACCGCCCTCCCGTTGGCTCCCATTCCCGAGGTCCGTGGAGGCTCCCATGTTCGGGAGCGTGTCTCCTTCAGGCCAGGCACCGCACCCCTGCACCTGTGTCCCCTGCTGCCCTGAGTGAGGAGTCTGTGTACCTCCTCCGCCAGCTCCATGTAGGACAGACAGCAATGCTGAGTGTCCTCCATGCACACACCAGTCTGTTGACTCAGCTGGTGTCATTCATGGAGGGCATCTCATTGGGCATGTCTGACCTACAGAGGGGCAATAGGTCCATGGACTCCTCCCTGACGGCAGCAGTGTCCCTCCTCTGACAGTCCCTCACCCCTCCTGTCTCTGCCCCATCCACACTCCCCAGCACCTTACCCGTCCCAAGCACACACACACACACTGGCACAGGCACACACCAGCACAGACACATGCAGCACACGGACACACACGCCAGAAACAAGACGCACACGCACGCACCGTCAGGGGACTGCAACCACACTCACAGGGGATGGGGCACAGGCACAAACACACGCATCCACAAGCACTGCGCAGTCCTCAGTTGCCTCTCCCTCCAAAGACCCCTCCTTTGCCTCACCTGCAACCCCATACACACAGTGGCTCTTCCTCTGTGACCTTGGCCTCTCCCCCTCCGACCCAGCTGATCCAGAATTCAGGGGGAAGAGGAAGCCCACCCACACGGAGCGGAGTGCCCCTGGCCCCCGGACACCATCCCCCAGGCGCGGACCGACTGAGGCCCCCACCCGCAAGTCCCCCCGTCCCGGAAGAGCAAGACCCCGCCGCCGCCCTGCAGCTCAGGCACCAAGTCTCCTTCCTCCATCCCTCAGGGCCCCACTCCACAGGTGCACCCTGCCCCAGGTTCCCCCACCCACAGATACACCATCCCCAGAAGGGTCAGGCCTTCTCCCCTGCCACTTGCTCTTCCGGCCCCACACCCCCGCTGCGCTTGTCTGTACCACTGATGTGGTGAGGGTGTCCTCCCCTCTGTCCTGCCCACCTTTCCTGATCCCCATTCTCCTCCCCTGGAGGTGGGCACTGCAGTGGAGTCCACTATCACCCTGTCTGACTTGGGCGCTGCAGTGGCGGACCTGTCCACTCCATCTGCAGGGTCCACTGCAGTTGTGCCGGCACCCACAACATCTGAGTCATGCCCCCAGTTGTGCCGGCACACACCATGTCAGACACCTCCACTGCAGTTGTCAGTGGCTCTCCAGCACCCACCACCCCTTCCCTGCCTCCTCCTGGTGAGCCCTGATCCTGTCCCTGCGGTGCCTGGCCTGCCCCCCGTATGCCCCTCCTAGGGATTGTCCCCGGTTGTGATCAGTGCAGGCATGCGTAGGGTGACATCTGCCACTGTCACCCTGTATAGACTTCCTTGATGGACTGGCCATTGGCCTTTGTTGATACCTTGCAGTTCTTCCAAGTTTTGAACCCACATGCTGAATAAAGCAACTTTCTGTTCTCTAGTGGTTTTGCTTCTGATGTACATGATGTTGATGATGCTAACCGTGCCCTTGCTGCAGTGATGGTGATTTTTGGACTCATGAAAATGAAGTGTTACTGTGCATGTACCCATGTGTTCCAGGGGGACAGTGTCCTATCCTGTGGTGAATCCATGTCGTCCTTAGCAGCATCTGAGGGTGTCATGTATTCAATATTTGGCAATGGGATTTCCTACTTACATTAGCAATGTCACATCTGTGGGTTCCACCCATGCACATCTGTTGTGTTTGCCATTGTTCAATTAGTCTAGTTCCCTGACCGTGTGGCCATCTCCACTGGACATGCAGGTTTGGGCATCAATGGGGAAGGAGTCTTCTGTGTTGTCAGTGCAACTTGCTATACATGTGTGTTGGATCTGTGCTGTTGATTTCGTTGACATTCCCATGACCAGGCTGATGTGACGGGAGCCTTCATTTGGTGCTAATTGTTGACTGTGTGACCAAGTGTTCTGCTGACATGATGGAGCCCTACTGATGCGACATATGGCACAGCTTTCCTCACACAGGAATGGAGTCCCCTCATGGCAGTGTGTACTCCTGTGACATCTCGTGCGCCCAAGGTGTGTGTTGTATGAGCATGTGTGTGTGTTCACTTCCATGTTGCTGTGCATGCTGGGATCCCTAGTGATGTTCCTGTTTGTGATGCTTGCTGAGTTGAGCTATGTTCCCCCAAAGTCTTCTCCCTGGGTTCTCTGTGATGTGGGTGCATGGCACATTACTGGTCATCAGGGTGTCACCCATAGGTGTGTTTGCTGTCAGGGCTGAGTTTGTGGGCAGACGCTGATGTGTCACAGTCCGGATTCCCCTTTGCACTTGTTGTTGACACCTGTCATGTGATTTCTGGTTTGTGTTAGCTTTCATTGGTTGTGACACGTTGTGTGTGTGACTGCTGGCACTCCTCAGGGCTGCAATGTTGGTAGTTGTCTATGTGTGTCCTTTGTGGGTGACCTTGGCTTCTTCATAGGTGTGTGACTGTGGCTGGGATCCCATTGGTTGGTGTGGTATTGCCGTCATGTCCATGTACAGCGTAGTGTGCAGTGTGTCAGACATTCAGGAGTCTGGTAGAGTGGCCATGTGTGATGTGTTCCTGCACCTTGGTTCCCACCACCCCCTGGGATTGTCATGGGTGCATGTGCAATGTCACCAGTGCATGTGAGCTTCACTGCTGCACATTGTTGGAGGTCAAGGTGTGTGGTGTTGAGTGTGTGCAGATGAGAGTTGTTGCCCGGCTAGACCCCTGCCTCCATGTTGGCCTTGGCTGACAGGCCGTGCTGGTTGATTTGTGCTTGTGTAGGTGTGATGGTAGTTTGTTGCTCAGGACACATGACTGTGGTTCACAGTGTGAACGACATCTAGCTTTGTCATCACAGTGGGATTGTAATGCAGCCCAGGGTCACCACATTGTGGGGGCCCTGGGTGTGGTGCTGTGGTGTCTGTGTGTCTTGCTGTGTCAGTTGCTGTTCCTACATGCTTGTGTGACATGTGTGATTTGTGCTCCCACTCATCTGACAATGCCTGATTGCCCACATAGGGGATTTGGATCCATGAGTTACCTTTGTGTGGCACTGTATGCACGTCTGTGTAATTGGTATTCAGGCCTCCTCATGTGTTGTGTGTTTGCCTGGGGACACTGGTACCCCCCTCACCTGTTGTGTTTGATGTGCAGTGTGGGTCTGCCTGTTTGTGATTGTGCATCTGCACCACTGCATTGGCATATCTTTAGTGTGCCATTGGCTGTATGTTGTTTGGTGTGTTTGCCCTGCTGTCCCTGGGACTCCTAGGTCATCAGTCAGCACAATGATCATTGTGTGTGTCCCCCATTGCTGCCATGGTATGGTATCTGTTCACCTCCCTTCTACAGTCTCCACTGGGTATCTGAATTTGTGTGCCCATTGGTGCAAATATGTGGGTCTGCATTCTGATGGTCACTTCTGTCATTGAGTCATTGATGAGTGTTGACAGTGTCAGCCCCCATGGGTGATGTTTGTCTGCACATGGCCAAAGGTATGTCTTGTTTGCACTGCACTGTTTGCCTCCCCCATTCTATGTTGCTATGGGACACAAGCACTACTTTGCCACTGATGTGTTTGTTGTTCTGTGACCAGGAATAATCCATGCAGTTTGGCAGTTGCAGCTTATTCTTTGTCAACACATACATTTTGGTCACTGTGATGATGGGGGTCTGGACCCCACTGCCACAATGTTCAATATGTGCTTCAGCTATGGACCCCACACTCACATTTTGGTCACTGTGATGATGGGGGTTTGGACCCCATTGCCACAATGTTCAATATGTGCTTCAGCTATGGACCCCACACACACATTTTGGTCACTGTGATGATGGGGGTTTGGACCCCATTGCCACAATGTTCAATATGTGCTTCAGCTATGGACCCCACACTCACATTTTGGTCACTGTGATGATGGGGGTCTGGACCCCACTGCCACAATGTTCAATATGTGCTTCAGCTATGGACCCCACACTCACATTTTGGTCACTGTGATGATGGGGGTTTGGACCCTATTGCCACAATGTTCAATATGTGCTTCAGCTATGGACCCCACACTCACATTTTGGTCACTGTGATGATGGGGGTTTGGACCCCATTGCCACAATGTTCAATATGTGCTTCAGCTATGGACCCCACACTCACATTTTGGTCACTGTGATGATGGGGGTCTGGACCCCACTGCCACAATGTTCAATATGTGCTTCAGCTATGGACCCCACACTCACATTTTGGTCACTGTGATGATGGGGCTTTGGACCCCATTGCCACAATGGTCATGGCCTGCTTGCATTGTGGGTGCCACACACATTTATGTGTGGCACTTGTGATAGGGGGTCACATTGTATGTCCACAGTCCTGTTCAGTGTTGTAGGCATTTGACACAGTCTACACACGCTTGTCATGGTGTTGGGGGGATGTCTTTGTGTTGCATTCTTTCTGCTGGTGTGTGCTTCTTGTGGCATGTATTTGCCATCCTGTGAGTGGGGGTGGTAGTAGTAGGCATCCAGCCCCCCTGGGTAGAGGTGGTAGTAGTGGTAGGCACCTGGCACCCCTGGGTTGAGGTGGTAGTTGTGGTAGGCACCTGGCATCCCCATGGGTAGAGGTGGTAGTAGTGGTAGGCACCTGGCACCCCCTGGGTAGAGGTGGTAGTAGTGGTAGGCACCTGGCACCCCCCTGGGTAGCGGTGGCAGTAGTGACAGGCATCCAGCCCCCCCTGGGTAGCGGTGGCAGTAGTGACAGGCATCCAGCCCCCCATGGGTAGAGGTGGTAGTAGTGGGAGGCACCTGGCACCCCCTGGGTAGAGGTGGCAGTAGTGGGAGGCACCTGGCACCCCCTGGGTAGAGGTGGTAGTAGTGGTAGGCACCTGGCACCCCCTGGGTAGAGGTGGTAGTAGTGGTAGGCACCTGGCACCCCCTGGGTAGAGGTGGCAGTAGTGACAGGCATCCAGCCCCCCATGGGTAGAGGTGGTAGTAGTGGGAGGCACCTGGCACCCCCTGGGTAAAGGTGGTAGTAGTGGTAGGCACCTGGCACCCCTGGGTAGAGGTGGTAGTAGTGGTAGGCACCTGGCACCCCCTGGGTAGCGGTGGCAGTAGTGACAGGCATCCAGCCCCCCATGGGTAGAGGTGGTAGTAGTGGGAGGCACCTGGTACCCCTGGGTAGAGGTGGCAGTAGTGGGAGGCACCTGGCACCCCCTGGGTAGAGGTGGTAGTAGTGGTAGGCACCTGGCACCCCTGGGTAGAGGTGGTAGTAGTGGTAGGCACCTGGCACCCCCTGGGTAGCGGTGGCAGTAGTGACAGGCATCCAGCCCCCCATGGGTAGAGGTGGCAGTAGTGGGAGGCACCTGGCACCCCCTGAGTAGAGGTGGTAGTAGTGGTAGGCACCTGGCACCCCTGGGTAGAGGTGGTAGTAGTGGTAGGCACCTGGCACCCCCTGGGTAGCGGTGGCAGTAGTGACAGGCATCCAGCCCCCCATGGGTAGAGGTGGTAGTAGTGGGAGGCACCTGGCACCCCCTGGGTAGAGGTGGCAGTAGTGGGAGGCACCTGGCACCCCCTGGGTAGAGGTGGTAGTAGTGGTAGGCACCTGGCACCCCCTGGGTAGAGGTGGTAGTAGTGGTAGGCACCTGGCACCCCCCTGGGTAGCGGTGGCAGTTGTGACAGGCATCCAGCCCCCCATGGGTAGAGGTAGTAGTAGTGGGAGGCACCTGGCACCCCTGGGTAGAGGTGGTAGTGGTGGGAGGCACCTGGCACCCCCTGGGTAGAGGTGGTAGTAGTGGTAGGCACCTGGCACCCCCATGGGTAGAGGTGGTAGTAGTGGTAGGCACCTGGCACCCCCATGGGTAGAGGTGGTAGTAGTGGTAGGCACCTGGCACCCCCTGGGTAGAGGTGGTAGTAGTGGTAGGCACCTGGCACCCCCTGGGTAGAGGTGGTAGTAGTGGTAGGCACCTGGCACCCCCTGGGTAGAGGTGGCAGTAGTGACAGGCATCCAGCCCCCATGGGTAGAGGTGGTAGTAGTGGGAGGCACCTGGCACCCCCTGGGTAAAGGTGGTAGTAGTGGTAGGCACCTGGCACCCCTGGGTAGAGGTGGTAGTAGTGGTAGGCACCTGGCACCCCATGGGTAGAGGTGGTAGTAGTGGTAGGCACCTGGCACCCCCATGGGTAGAGGTGGTAGTAGTGGTAGGCACCTGGCACCCCCTGGGTAGAGGTGGTAGTAGTGGTAGGCACCTGGCACCCCTGGGTAGAGGTGGTAGTAGTGGTAGGCACCTGGCACCCCCTGGGTAGAGGTGGTAGTAGTGGTAGGCACCTGGCACCCCCATGGGTAGAGGTGGTAGTAGTGGTAGGCACCTGGCACCCCTGGGTAGAGGTGGTAGTAGTGGTAGGCACCTGGCACCCCCTGGGTAGCGGTGGCAGTAGTGACAGGCATCCAGCCCCCATGGGTAGAGGTGGCAGTAGTGGGATGCACCTGGCACCCCCTGAGTAGAGGTGGTAGTAGTGGTAGGCACCTGGCACCCCCTGGGTAGAGGTGGTAGTAGTGGTAGGCACCTGGCACCCCCCTGGGTAGAGGTGGCAGTGGTGACAGGAATCCGGGCCCCTATGTGTATATGTGGCATTGGTGATGGGCATCCCGCCCCTATGGTGCTGCTGTTTCTGGAGTAAGTAATTTCTGCATCCCTGTGTGTGTGTGTGATATGTCGGGTACGTGTAGTTTGTGTTTGTGGTTGGTGTCTGACTTACCTTCTGCGCCGTACGCGTCCGTGCCTGTTCCGGTAGTAGATGTAGAATATTGGTAGGATTGGAACGATGGGATTCATTGTTGGTTCGTCTCGTTCGTCTTCGTCGTTGCTTCGCCTCGTCCTCGTCGCTGGCGTGTTCGTCTCGTAGCCATGGATCGTGTTGTGGCGCGAATCGGAGCTTATGTGCGCCTCTCCCGGATGCTTTGACGTGCCGTGCGTAGCGACGGGTTCGGCGCGTACGGGATGCGCATCGTACTTGTCCGGCCGGACGGGGCTGCTTTTTGGCTTCCGGGCGACTCGTATCTGCGTTTACGGATCCGGCTCGGTCGGGGATCAGGACCTGGATTGGGTGAGTACGACTCGGTCGGAATCTGCGCTGTTGTGCGCATCGTACTTGTTCGTTCGGATTCATGTGCAGATCGGTCGGGAAACAGGCATTCGCATGGCTTTTTTCCCGACCGAATGGCGTTGGGTGCGTCTCCGACCGAGATCGGAATCGACCCCTAAGTCTTTCCTCCATGGCCATTTTTCTAACTATAAATCACACCGCCACTCTTGAACCGACCATATCCAGGTAGCCGGGGGAAGAGCCAGCACAAGTCGCGCTGCGCCCTGTAGCAGGTATTACACGAGGAAGCGAGGAGGAAGGCCCTACGAGACACGTATCGTATTACTTTCTATTACTCTGTTTTGAAATCCATATTTCTCCCCAGCAGGTCAAAATGCTCGCCGGCTCCCTGAAGAAGTCCGTAATCTAGGACTTTGAGGTACGGCTTTCCCAAATATATCTGACTGCACGTATCCTCCCCTTTATATAAAAAGACAAACGACAGCGGAAATGACATTGAAATAAAGTCCCAAGCAAGCACTGTATTGTATATACAGCGGGTAATTCAAGTACACACGCAGACCCAATATCGACACCGCCACGCTAAAAATAGACGTGCAACATGCTGAAGGGTCTCAAATTTAGTTTTGGTTAATTTCCTATATCGGCACCGCCGCACCAAACAGGAATATGTAAAATGCCTAGAGCTCTCCTGACAATCTCGACTACACGTAGTTCAATTCACTTTTCAACTACCTTTGAGAGACTTTAAGATACTATACTAAATCCTCACTATGTCACACATGACTAGCGGGCAGCTTAGGTATCCACCGCGCTAAAAATACGCGGTAGACTTAGGGCAGTGCTCCATCGTCTATAGATTATCAATTGACTCAGGGAATACATATTAAGTCACACCAATTTACCTGCACAATGTTGATACATACACCGGTTTATCAGTACATATTCTAGCATCAATCGGGGATAAAGAATTGCCGTTTTCTAGTTACTTATTTCTTCTATCACAATTGAGTTCAATGTCAACATACATTATGTTGAGTATACATTACGAGATAGCAAATTTGACTATTGAAAGAATGTGAAGTATGACATTCCTATGTGTTTCTTTTTCTCTTTTTTCCTCCCTTCTTAAGGAACAGGTACTTATTGACCACTCCAGAATCAAATGAACTACATTTTGACTCATTGAGACTGTGACAAAACACGGCCTCCATTCTCTTCGTAGGTCCTGAAGAAAGCCCCCCTGACCCATCTGGGCAAACCGTAGGGCTGAAACATGTTGACCTTTTTTATGGACACTTTAGTGCGGTAGACTAATAATAGGTCTTCCTACGCACGACACTGATTTTAATCTATCTCGATCCTAGACTTATTAAAATACAATCTAGGTATACGAGTTTTTTAGAGCCACCTTTCTACTTCACTTCACTAGAGCACGTTCACTGTTTTTATTTCATTGATCACTACTGTAATAACCAGTGGTTCACCTCCGGATGGAGGAAGCATACGACAAATAAAAGAAACCCAATGATGATGCTGTCACGTTTTTAAACAGGGCGGAGAATCAAGATATACCGCCTTCCGACTTGTGTAACGTGAATGAGGGTTTTTTATTGGTAACTTACTCAAATGTTGCAAACCCTGGTTACTCAGGTCAAGTGATCCATTCCCTTTTGATATTGAGTACCCATGATTTTGCAACATTGTTGTGGCTGGCCAACTGAATTCACTGCATCAGACTCGTTGGAGCTTCGAAAACGCGTCCGTTGCCATGCCAGGCCCCAGCCAATGTGTGCGCACCGTTCGGTCCACTGCTGTACAACACGTATTTCGGGATACAACGCGTACCCGCTCACATAAAATGCAATGGGCCGGGCACACCGATCGGTCCATTGCTGTTCAACGCGTCCCTGGACAGGTCACACTCATATGTCACCATGCTGGTCACTGGTGAACCTATGCCAGCCACATATACTTTCCAGGGACTCAGGGGCACACCTACAACACCACACCCAGTCCACACTGTATCTAAGGCATGTGTGGCAGCATAACCTTATCTGTGTATGGGGGTGAACATGTGGTTTTGGGGTGGCATTTGGGGGCAGACACACCCAGGCTGTGCACGTGTTCATGGGGACAGGGTCCTTTGTGTGTTGTGCACCTGACCACTGTGGTGTGCAACTTTTCATTTATGAGCATGTGTCATGGTCACATTTCCAGGTTGTGTATGTGTATGACATGTCACATACCCCCAGGCTCACATGTGGGAAGGCATGTACGTCACAGGGTGGCCCATTGCCACAATAGTGATGTCCCTCCGCAGTCTGTGTGCATGTTGTGTTTCGCATGTCTCTGACTCCATGTGCACAATGGGAGACAGTCTCCACATCCACGTGGTTTGTGCATGAACTTTGATGTTGTGTGTGTGTGTGTCACAGACGTCCATGTCTGTCCTGCAGAGGCTACAGGGGCCACTACCTGTGGGTGTCATGTTAGTTTATCTGACGTGTACATGATACGCAATGTCATGCCAGTGTCCATGTGGCAAGACAGGGTCCCTGGGAATCTACCTGTCAATGAGCTGTGATGCCTGTGGAGCATCTGTCCAGACATGTCACTGTGGTGTGTGTGTGGAACGTGAGAGCAGTAAATGGGTACTGTGACACAGCCTAATGGTTTCCCATAGCACACCCTGGAACCTGTTGTCAACACTTGTTGAACAGAGATGTTAGATGATGTCCATGTAGGTGCCATATATGTCCAAACAGAACGACACACACATCAAGTACTTGTGTTTGTTAATGATGTATCATGTGAAATTGAGTATGGTGAACGGCACATAGTTGGGGTGACTGACAATCTTGCTTTCTTCACCTATGCACTGCAGGGCTCCTGCTGTCCATCGACCATTCCCAGACCTGGCAACGATGGTGGAACGTGACAGCATCCGACGGTACCGCTTCACCAGGCAGCTGATTGAGGATTTGGCAGTGCGGTTGGACCCACATTTGCAGCCTGGCCGTCCGTATCCTACAGCGCTGACCCCCAAGGTGAAGGTGATGGCAGCCCTACACTTCTTTGCCACCGGTAACTTTCAACACACTGTGGCAACTGCCGGTGGGATGTCACAGACTATGTTCAGCCGTGTGCTACGCGATGTTTTGGGGGCAATGTTGATATACCTGAACCAGTACATCTATTTCCCAACACGTCAACGACTCACTGACGTCAAGATTGACTTCTATGCCCTGGGGAGGATGCCACATGTAATTGGCTCCATTGATGGGACACATGTGGCTTTGATACCACCACAGGCACATGAGCAGGCATACCGGAACCGTAAACATTACCATGCGATCAATGCTCTGGTGGTATGTCTTGCAGATATGACCATCACACATGTGTGTGCCCGTTTCCCCGGTTCGGCACACGATGCCTACGTGATGAGGAGTAGTCGCATCCCGAGGATGATGTCACAGATGCCGAACCAGCATGCCTGGCTTGTTGGTGTGTACTGACTTTGTACCATTGTGTGTGTTCTGCTATGTTGTTTTCCGCACACATTTTCAAATCGGCTAATGTGCAATTGTCTGTCTGTAGGTGACTGGGGATACCCCAACATGCCGTGGTTGCTGACACCGCTCAGGAACCCTGTGACACCAGCCCAGATGCGCTACAATGACGCACATGGTCGGACGAGGAGGGTGATTGAGCGGACCTTTGGTCTCCTGAAGAGCCGCTTCCGCTGCCTGGACAAGACAGGAGGGGCCCTCCCATATGCCCCAGCAAAGGTGTGCAAGATTGTCATCGTCTGCTGCATGCTGCACAACCTGGCAGTGCGGAAGGAGTTGCCCCTCATCCTGGATGACGATGACCAACGTCCGCCACCTGTGGAAGATCCTGGCCTGGGTCACGATGCCAGTGAAGATGATGATGATGATGATGGTGATGTCCGCACACAGCTCATCACCAACTTCTTCAGCTGAATGTGAGTCTCCAGAGGGTTGTAATATCAATGATTTGAGTTTGCATGATATGTGTGTGTGGTGCTCTGTTGCTGTTTGAGTGTGGCCATGTGCTACTTGACTGGATGCGTGCAGCGATGTGTCCTTGCAGGTGGTCTGTACTGCCCAACAGTGTTGACATGCTAACTTGGTTTTGTGTAGTTATCTCGTGACATGTATTAGACATGAGTATTGCCGTTCTGTGCTGTTCTTCAGTGGTTTTGACTGTGTGTCATGTCTGTCCTTCACAGGGTGCTGCCGGAGTTGTTTGATCAACTTGGATCCCACGAATCCATGAATCAACTTGCAAGGTGGAAGCAGTCGTTTCCCTACAGGTGATGTGCCACACACCCCTGGACTTTCTATCTTCTGCACTTTTTGACTTTGTGGCCACAGCCAGGTTGGATTAGCTAGCATTTGTACTGGAAACAACATGTTGCAAATGTGTAATAAACCTGTGCTTTACTTTGGGATGTGCGTTGTCTATGGTCACACATCTGACTGACATTTGCTTACTGCACCTGTAGTCTAGTTGACAGACTGTGAATAGGTGGCGTGTCTGTGCATTCCACTGTATTTAGTTGCAACATCAGTATAGGTGATGAGTCTGATGGCCCTGGTGTGTATGTGTTGTGTGGCCCTAGTGGTGTGTCTCCCTCATATGTGTCACGTCGCCATGACTGACATGTCGGTGTTGGACTTGCTGTAGCAGTTAGCATTAACCCTGGGCAAAGCACTATGCTACGCTCGCGTAGTTTGCGAAGTTTGCGCTACTTCGCACAACGCGAATTGCACGTAGCACAGTGCAAACACGCGTAGCGTAGTGCAGCGGTCATTTTTTGCTTGCTCGCGGTCCTCAACGTCAAGTTGGCGACCGCGAGCAAGCAAAATGACATCCCGGCGAGACTTTTTCCTCGTTCGCGATCAGCAACATCAAGTTGCCGATCGCGAGTGTGGAAAATAAACCTCCCGGCGAGATTCTCAACGCGGGGAGGTCAGGTTTCTCATTGCGAGTGGTCGCGTATGCTCGCGACCGCTCGCGATGAGAAACTACCAGTCTGCGTTGAGAAAGCTGCCGCTCGAGTAAAAATCTACTCGAGCGGCAGTAAAAGACAGCTCGCACTGTGCAAGATGCCGTTTTCAATGATTGCACAGTGCGGACAAGCATCCGGCACTGTGCAATCATTGCGAACAGTGCACTACGCAGTTCGCGTAGTGCTACGCGTAGCTCGCGTAGTGCGAACTGCACTTTGCGTAGCTTCGCGTAGCGCTACTTCGCGAACTACGCCCAGGCTTAGTTAGCATGCACTGTGTCATTTTTCTGATCACCATCTCCATGACAGAGAGCACGTTGGAATCACAACAGAGGCAGATATGGTGTATTGGTGAGTTTATTTACATACAGGTGTGAGAATGGTGCACAGGATGGTGGGTGCTGTACATAGAAATTGGAATCCAAAGCTCCCATGTGATTTGGAAGTCTTGGTAGCTGAAATGTCCAGAGTAAAGTCCACAGTCATCTGATGAATTTGGCCAACTAGAGCTCCCCATGTCATGTGGGAGAGTTGGGTTGGCTTCGACAGGGCGTGCAGTTTGCACACAGAGGAAAAGTTCCAGAACAGGTGTTGGCTTCCTGGGGGATGTAGATGGCCATCGGCCTCTCAGTTTGGCCTCCTCGGACGGCCCCTCTTCTTGGGGGGACCCTCAGGTGCAGGCTGCGGCGGTGCAGGGGACTCTCTGCCAGAGTCCTCCTCCCTCCCTGTGGCATTTGCAGTTGTTTCAGCAGCAGATGTTGTGGGCACACAGGGAGGTGTGGCCATGTTGGTGCTTATCTGGCGGAGGCATGTCAGTATGTCCCTATGCACCGCTGTCAGTTGTTCCAATGTGTCCCACTTGGACTCCATGCCAGACATGTGTGTCTCGACACGTGACATGTGTGTCTCGACATGTGACATGTGTGTCTCGACACGGGACATGTGGGAGTCCAAGCGGCCATGATGGGCAGCCTGCTGCTGTTGTATGTCCTTGAGGATCCCCACTACCTGGCTGACCTCTCCGGTGCTAGTCTGGTACGCATCCGCGATGCGTGCCAGTTGTGGGTCATCATGCAGTCCAGACCCCTCTGCAAAGAGCGACCTATGTCTACCACCCCTCCCACCACCCCTGGCGACATGTGCAGGACCTGCGGTGGCACGCACAGGTGACCGTGGGCCCACTTGGGTGTTGTTCCTGGGCTCGTTGTCACCAGCTCCAGTTTGGGTCTGGGTCCCTGCGCTGTTGTCATCTGTGGTCCTTGGTCTGTCCGTGTTGGCAGGGGTGGCCTGTGTGTTGGCAGTTGTTGGAGGGGTGGGTGCAGGGGGTGCAGATGTTGGTCCTGCTGGTGCTGCATGATGACTCACACCGGAGGGTCCAGCTGGTTCTTCGCCATCCGAGGAGTGCAGAGGCTGATCCACACCAGTGAGCTCAGTGTTCCCTGGAGCCTGGGACAGGGACTCCTCCTCGTCTGCTGCTGTGTCCCCATCATCACCTGTTTTGGGGAGAGACACAGATTGTATGTTATGTTTCTACTGGCATCAATTGTTCAAACACCTGACAGTTGTGACTGTACCTCTGGATGTGGGCCTGGACATTGCATTCTCCTAAATTGTGACAGTCAGAGAGTGATATTGGTGTAGCACATTGTCCTGCCAACCTGTGGCATGTCAATGTGAATGTTGAGGTGTGTGCATGACCAGCATTGGTGGTATTTGCTTGCCATCCGGGCCTCCTTCTCCCCCAGCCCAGTTATCCCACCATGAAGCGTGCTTCCATTGCAGGGAGTGCAAGTTGTCTTTCAGGATGTCAGTCAGTGGTGTTCTGCTGTTGGTTGTTGCACAGTTCCCAGCAGGGCCTTGTGCTCCCCCAGCAGTACCCAGTGTCAGCCATCTTGTGAGTCCTTTTCCACTCCCTGTGATGTGAGCATGGTTCAGGGTGGTGTTGATGGGCCAATTGTGAGGCTGACCAACATCTGTGACTACCACTCCCAACATGCTATTGCCTACACCCCCTTCCCAGCATGCCCATACTTCCTTCCTTTTGAGTGGACTTCACTGTGTGTGAGTGTGACAGCAATGGCAAGATGGCTGGCAGTGTGGTCCTGTTGTTTGTTGGTGCCCAGTTCCCAGCAGGGCCTTGTGCTCCCCACAGCTGTGGCCCGTGTCAGACATCTTTGAAGTGGCTTTTGACTCCCTGTGAGGTGTGCATGCTTCAGTGCTAACTTGCTGGGCCATGTGGGTGTAAGATGTTGATCTGTGACTACCACTCCCATCATGCTATTGCCTCCACCCCCCTTCCCAGCATGCCCATCCTTCCTTCCTTTTGACTCTGCTTCCCTGTGGGGTGGGGTGCCTGTGCTGACAGGATGGCTGGGAGTGTTGTCCTGGCAGTGTTTGGCTACAAGTCCCAAGAGTGTCCCTGTGCTTCACACAGCATAACCCAGGGTGGTGGTTCTTTGTGGGATCTTTTGTTAGGATGTGAGGCATTGCATTCTCCCAGGTGGGTTATGTGGAGTTAGTGTTGAGGGGGTGTGTGAGTGGAGGTGCTTGTAACTATGGTCAGTGCTGTGAGTCCTCCTTCCCACCCGGCCGGATATCCCACCATGGAACGTGCTTCCATTGCAGGGAGTGCAAGTTGTCTTTCAGGATGTCAGTCAGTGGTGTCCTGCTGTTGGTTGTTGCACAGTTCCCAGCAGAGGCTTGTGCTCCCCCCAGCAGTACCCAGTGTCAGCCATCTTGTGAGTCCTTTTCCACTCCCTGTGATGTGAGCATGGTTCAGGGTGGTGTTGATGGGCCAATTGTGAGGCTGACCAATATCTGTGACTACCACTCCCATCATGCTATTGCCTACACCCCCTTCCCAGCATGCCCATACTTCCTTCCTTTTGAGTGGACTTCACTGTGTGTGAGTGTGACAGCAATGGCAAGATGGCTGGCAGTGTGGTCCTGTTGTTTGTTGGTGCCCAGTTCCCAGCAGGGCCTTGTGCTCCCCACAGCTGTGGCCCGTGTCAGACATCTTTGAAGTGGCTTTTGACTCCCTGTGAGGTGTGCATGCTTCACTGCTAACTTGCTGGGCCATGTGGGTGTGAGATGTTGATCTGTGACTACCACTCCCATCATACTATTGCCTCCACCCCGCTTCCCAGAATGCCCATCCTTCCTTCCTTTTGACTCTGCTTCCCGGTGGGGTGGGGTGCCTGTGCTGACAGGATGGCTGGGAGTGTTGTCCTGGCAGTTGTTTGGCTACAAGTCCCAAGAGTGTCCCTGTGCTTCACACAGCATAACCCAGGGTGGAGGTTCTTTGTGGTATCTTCAGTTAGGATGTGAGGCATTGCATTCTCCCAGGTGGGTTATGTGGAGTTAGTGTTGAGGGGGTGTGTGAGTGGAGGTGCTTGTAACTATGGTCAGTGCTGTGAGTCCTCCTTCCCACCCAGCCAGATATCCCACCATGGAACGTGCTTCCATTGCAGGGAGTGCAAGTTGTCTTTCAGGATGTCAGTCAGTGGTGTCCTGCTGTTGGTTGTTGCACAGTTCCCAGCAGGGCCTTGTGCTTCCCCCAGCAGTACCCAGTGTCAGCCATCTTGTGAGTCCTTTTCCACTCCCTGTGATGTGAGCATGGTTCAGGGTGGTGTTGATGGGCCAATTGTGAGGCTGACCAATATCTGTGACTACCACTCCCATCATGCTATTGCCTACACCCCCCTTCCCAGCATGCCCATACTTCCTTCCTTTTAAGTGGATTTCACTGTGTGTGAGTGTGACAGCAATGGCAAGATGGCTGACAGTGTGGTCCTGTTGTTTGTTGGTGCCCAGTTCCCATCAGGGCCTTGTGCTCCCCCAGCAGTACCCAGTGTCAGCCATCTTGTGAGTCCTTTTCCACTCCCTGTGATGTGAGCATGGTTCAGGGTGGTGTTGATGGGCCAATTGTGAGGCTGACCAATATCTGTGACTACCACTCCCATCATGCTATTGCCTACACCCCCTTCCCAGCATGCCCATACTTCCTTCCTTTTGAGTGGACTTCACTGTGTGTGAGTGTGACAGCAATGGCAAGATGGCTGACAGTGTGGTCCTGTTGTTTGTTGGTGCCCAGTTCCCATCAGGGCCTTGTGCTCCCCACAGCAGTACCCAGTGTCAGCCATCTTGTCAGTTGTTTTCCACTCCCTGTGATGTGAGCATGGTTCAGAGTGGTGTTGATGGGCCAATTGTGGGTGTGACCAATATCTGTGACTACCACTCCCATCATGCTATTGGCTACACTGACTTGACCAGCATACACAGAATTCCTTCCTTTCAGTGAGCTTCCCTGTGAGGTGGTGTTCTAGTGGTGTTTAAATATCTGGGAGTGTTTGTTGGTTCTATTTGTGCCACTGCCTTGCTGTATTTGTTGTTAGGTTTGTACATGTCATGACACAGTTACATATCACTATGAGATGGGAGGTATTGTGTTTGTCTGACTAGCATTCACATCTTGGGATGAATATCTTTTGGTTGCTGTGTATTTGCTAAGGGTGCATGGTTTGCCTATCCCCTTGACTGTGATGTGTGTGTGTTGTCACACCATATTGTGTATATTAGTTGTGTACTCACCAGGCTCTGGGATGTCTGTTAGTCCGTATACGCTCACTGGTGGTAGGATGGCCCGCACCTTCTCCTCCCAGGGCCTGAGGTATACTGGTTTTGCAGGAGGGCCACTGCCGGTGTGCTGGCTGAGGAGGTAGTCCTTTTTGAGTAGGTCCCGGACCCTCCTGCGCACATCATACCACCTGTTCTGGATGTCTTCCTTTGTGCGCAAACATGGTGATTGTGCGTTCACCCTGTCGACAATCCTCGCCCACATCTTGGTTTTCTGCGACATGGGGGTCTGTTGTACCAATGTACCAAACAACTGTGGCTCTACCCTCAGGATCTCGTCTACCAGGACTTCCAATTCACTATCTAGGAACTTATGGTTCTTCTTTGGGGGCATGGTGATGGGTGGTGGTGGTGATTGATGTGTGTGTGTGCAAGTGGGGGTGTGAGTGTAGGTTTAGCTGGGTGTGTGTGAGGGTGCTATTTGTAGGTGTGGTAATGGTGTGTGGCTTGTGTGATGTATGAGCTGTGAGTGTGTCTGTGGTTGCTGTGTGATGGTGTTGTGTGCTGGCAGGTCAGTGGAATTTGCAAAGGATCATGGTAGGGATTTGTGGCCTTTATGTAGGTGGAGTTGGAGGTGTGTCCTTGTTCCATTTTTTTCTTCCTCCCTGTATTTATTGGCTTTGTGGTTGCTTGTTTGGCCCTTTTGTTTCAAATTTTTCCTTGGTGTTTTTGGTGCATGTAGGAGTCGTTCTTGTGTCCGAGTAGGACGCTGCAGTTGTCTGGTGCGATCTTGTCCGACTCGTTCCCGCTGTGTGTCAGCTAGGTTTCATATGCGGCGTACGAGTCGGTCGCGTAGTATTGGGTTGCTTCGGCTGGGTTTTGTATGCGTGTCGGTCGTACGGCTTGTGCTCCGGGCGAGTCGGTCGTGTTTTGCACGCACAGCATCGTACTACGCGGGTCGGAGTTTGCGGGTACGTTTCGTTCAGGTTCAATCCGGGTGCGTGTCGGTCGGTTCGTTTCGCATGATTTCCCGGCCGGATGGCTTGTTTCCGTCCGGCTCGATCGGTCGTTTTGTATTCCGTCCGAGTCGGTCTGATTTCACATGCATTTCATCGTACTACCAGGGTCGTACGGCGCCGGTACGTGTCGGTCGGACTTTATTCCCGGACCGAGTCGGTCGGTACGTTTTCCGGCCCGAATCGGAATCGGCCCCTAATTGTATTGTAAAAATACCTAAATTATGTAATTGTCATGAATTTATCAGAAAAGAAATATTGAAGAAGGAACAAACAAGTGCTACTTCCAATGCGACAAGCTTGAAACTACCTCTATTAGAAATAACAAATATAAACAATAGATACCTTACATGTAAGTGGCTATATAATTATCATTTGGACTCCATAGATTTTGAAATAAAGAAGTATTTTTACATGTTCCCTTAAAGGATAATTGGGCTCCAGCTCTAATATACATAACATAGGACCACCAAGCCTGTACCGACAAAGCTTCAGGGGATTTCCAATTAGACGTTGTGGATTTGATGGTTATAGATATCAGGAGATCAGAAAGTTTATTATGCAGGTCTGATAAATTCAAAGATAAAGCATGAGATTTACAAATAATCATACTATATGAGGGAGTACCAGTGATGGGTAGTATTTTAACAATAATGTCCCAAACATTTTTCCAAAACTGTAATGTTACTATACAATCAAATTAAACATGTTTTAGAGAACCTTTAATTTTGTTTACGCTGCCATCAAAGAGGTGAATCAACACGTTTAGCCTTGTATAATTTACATGGAGTCCATAAACAATTGAATAAGATAAAAGCATTAGTTTGTGATAGAGAGACTAGGAACCATCCAGATATATTTGTGAGTCACATTCTTCTCCAATCATTTAAGGAGAAGTCAGTAGACAGTTCAGTGTTCCAGTACTGAGTTATAAAATTCAAGTTGGTATCATGGGTACAGTTTAGTCGCTTGAAAAATTTAGAGACTGTGGGGCCGATTCCGATCTCGGCCGGTAGGGCACCGAATCTGATTCGGCTTAACCGGATCCGATTCGGAGCCCTCTTTCCCGACCGATTCGTACGTGCATCCGGCCGGGCAAGTACGATGCGCGCCGCGAGCAGTCCGACCGACTCGCGCCGTCCGGCTCGAAAGAGCAGACGGAGCCGCACTTTGGGGGTCCGTGTCAGACCCCCCTGTACGCGTAGCCAAGCGAGTCGCACACAGGGGGGACCCATGGGTCCCCCCTACCTGTGCATGTATGCCACGAGTCGCTTCGAGGCGTACCCGGTACCTTGTTCGCCTCGCACCCATTGGGTCAATGGGAGCCCGCGTACTCGTTGTACGTCCGGCTCCCATTGACTCAATGGGAGTCCGACCGACTCGAGTCCGATTGCATGCGTGCGCATCGTACTCGTTCGGTCGGACTGACAGAGTCCGATTCGGTCGGAAATCTCTCCGGGTCCGGCTCGGTCGGAGAGATTTCCGGCCTGAATCGGAATCGGCCCATGTGTGTGGTGAAGCAGAAAAAGCTCTAATACAGATTTCTGAATCGAGGTGGTAACTTGAGGTAACATATTTGGAAATCAATTAGGGATAACATTACATAAAATATCATATTTATGGGCTTCTGCATCAGGTATCATAAATTTGGTTTGCAAATCAGAGAATGACACCAAACCTCTTTTATCATAAATGTCATTAAGGTTAAAAATACCAGCATTATTCCATAATTTCCAAAATTTGACGGTATGATTAAACTTTATTTTAGGGTTATGTCAAAGGGATATTTTGGTAGAATCTGAAATTTGTGAAGAAAATGATGAATCAAAATCTGATATGACTGACGTAGTAGGGGCAATAATGGAAGATGACATAAGGAGTTTATTTGAGTTAGTCATAGACAGTAATGTTGGAAAAGGAAATGGTGAAATCAAATGTTTCTCAACCAAAAGCCATTAAACCAAAGATAACCTTGTTCTAAAATTAAGGCTTTATGGTATTTAAAAAAATCTGGTAAGCCAAATCCTCCATTAAGTTTGGAAAGTTTAAGTTTGATATAGCGACTATGTGGTAGTTTATGTTGCCACAGAAATGTGGAAATAAGTCTATCTAGTTTTTTATAAAATGTGAGAGGAAATTATATTGAGATCATGGACACAGTGTAGAAAATATTAGGGGCAAGAACCATTTTGATAGTCTCGAGTTTTGACCATCATGATAAATATAATGGAGACCAGTGGCAAAACGTGTCAGTAACTTTAGTAATTAAATTGTCACAATTTAATGCAATTGAACATTTAAGAGAATGTGAACATTATGTTCCAAAATATTTTAATTTCTTTTTTTGCCAAATAATATCCGGATTGTCTAATACTTCAGGTGTGCATTGTATATTCAGAGGAAAACATCTGTTTTATTAAGATGTAATGTGTAAGCTGAAATAACAGAGTATTGGTGTATGATATTGAGAACCGCAGGTATAGATGTAACTGGATTGTTAAGATAAAGCAGAACATCATCTGCATAGGCAGATGTTTTAAGTGTAATGTTCGCTGTGTTTATGCTTATGACCTCATTGGAATTTCGATTATGAGAAAGTAAAGGTTCAATTGATAACAAAATAAAGAAGAGGTGACAATGGACATCCTTGTCAGGTTCCTCTTTAGAGAAAAGAAGAGTTAGAAAACTAACCATTAAGAAAGAGCCTTGCAGTAGGGGAGTAATATAATGCCACAATCATTTTAATAAAATGAGGTCCAAAATTAAAAGAGGATAATGTTTGAAACAATAAGTGCCAATAAACTTTGTCAAATGCTTTTAAGCATCCAAAGAAAGAAGTCCAAAGGGTAAAGAAAAGGCAGGAATATTGTCTCTGAGAAGGAAAAAAAGTTGGGTGTTATTAACAGAAAATCTGTTTCTAATGAAACCTGTTTAGTCTATATGTACCATTAATGATAAGATTTTAGATAATCTGGTGGCTAAAATGTTTGCAAAAAGTTTACAGTCTTGATTTATGATGGATATAGGGCGATAATCAGAAACCTTAGTCTTATCTTTATCAGGTCTAGTTAAAACTATTATTAAGGCTTCAGTAAAAGACCCTGTGACCCTGCCTTATGTACTTAAATTGGAAAATAAGTAATGTAAATGAGGAGCAAGGATATTTGGAAATACTTTATAAAATTCCACAGGGATGCCATATGGTCCTGGAGATTTTTGAGATTTGAATGAATGAATAGCTAAAATAATTTCCTCTTTAGATATGGGATTATCTAATTTGGATTTGTCAGATTGAGACAGTTGTGAAAGGTTAGCGGATGTTAAAAGAGTATCTATGACTTTAGTGTCAAGGAGATCTGGTTTGTTTTATAGTGAAGAATGAAATTTAAGGATTTTGTCAACGATCCCTGACGTGGATAAAGCAATTGTACCATTATCTTTGTGAATGGCATTAATTTGTGTTTTATCTTCTTTATTCTGAAGATAGCTGGCTAACAATTTCCCAGATCTATTAGCATTAAAGGAAAAATCTCTTTTTCTTATTAAAGAATGATATTCATATCTAAGTTTTTGAAGTGTAGTTTTAATGGTAGGATTGTTAGAGGAAATAAATAGTCCTTCAAATGTAGTAAATTGCTTCTCCAACTGTAGTCGTTTTACATTGAATGCTTTATTTTCGTGCACCATAATAGAAATTGTTATACCTCGTATATATACCTTAAAAGCATCCTATTGTATACTAGGAAATATCTCACCATCAATGTTAAGAGAGAAATAATCTTTAATAGCGGTCAGTATTGTGTCTTTATTAGGACTTTGAAGAACTATATCTAAATTCATGTGCCATCATAAATTAGTAACAGAGGAATCATTAAATTGTAAACATAGTGAAATTAAAGCATGATCAGAGATGACAATATTTCCAACTGAGGGCTGTGTTATGTATTTTACCAAATCTCTAGATGCTAATAAATAATCTAAACATGAATGAGAGTTATGGGGATTGGAGAAAAAAGTAAAGTCTTTAGGAGTTGCAAAATGTAATCTCCAAATGTCAATAAGTTTTGTATTTTTAAACAGAGTTCTAAGTGAATAAAATGCCTTTGGAGGAGTAAACCTAGTAGAGGAAAGTTTATCTAAAAGCAAGTCATGTATTAAATTAAAATCCCCACCAACAATGAGGGGGACATTTCCAAGTTGTAGTATTTCAGATGTAATGTGATTCAAAAAACTAGGGGGCCCATTAGGATGGCGGGCGGAAGCACCACCGCCGTGCTGGCGGATGCAAAAAGCACCATTTACCGTCCGCCCGCCACAGCACACACGCCCGCCCAATTAGGATGCGAAAAGACAGCCAAACACCGCCCGTACGCCAGCGACGCCGTCCGCCATCAAAGTGCGCCCGTTCACGGAGCGGCGCAGCACAATGGAGACACAACGCCCGACTAAATCACGTACCGCCCGGCGTACAAATTACGATGCCAGAACCAAACAGTTCCTCCGGCTAAGAGACACCGCACGTGAAAGCAAGGCGGAAAACCGAACTCACAGTACGGATATCAAAGAGGCGGACCCCCCGAGCATGAATCCAGCACTGCAGGCCCTCCCCATGCTCTACCTGATGCAGCACCCAGGAGTCAACGCACCGCGGCGACGCAGGTAGGCAGACACAAAACAGGGGCACGCAAACAGCGCACACAGTGCAAGGGCGGGAAAACTGTACATGGCCCCCACCCCGACACCCCTGCGTGGACACGACACATCCACCACTGCACCCACACATGCGCACAACGCAGAGGCCAACGGCAGCGCAATGCATGCGCCGCACACAAACAACACAGGGTCACAACCAAACACCACACACACCAGCACCACCCAGAACGCACATGTCACGTGACAGCCCTGCCACAGTCATGTCCCCAACCGGCAATTCACTGTTGCCAACCTGACGTCACACAACTGACCCGAACATGTCAGTGACGTCACGCCACATTAGGACACACCCCTGTGTGCAAAACACGGCGAAGCACACAGCGGAGGCAACATCACCCATCAGAATATGGACCCCGTCGGGAAAAGGTACGCCAGTACCACACAGAAACACCGGTGCCACCCTGCACCCAATAACAAGACATGCAATACGTAACATCAAAGATACCGGGGACAGACAACAGGTGGGACCAATTATAACACAAGGCCCAACGTACAGCGGAAAAGCAGCCTGCTGCCCACACACGGGAGAGGAGACAGCACCGAAGGACCTTCCATTCCCACTGTGAAACCACATCCCGACTAAACAAGCCGGAGACAACAGTCATTGCACCAAACAAAGCCCAACACAGGCATGCAGAGGGAAGCGGCCACAGGGCAGATAGCGCATAACACCAAAGAACATTCACAACGGAAAGAAGAAATGATAACACTCCCCCATGTGGTTCACATGCAAGTTATCTGGAAGGAGTCAGACACCACTGACCTTGACCATTCAGAGAAGCATGTGGGATGAGGGCCCGTGTCCTCCGCACAAGCCAACATAACACAAGTCCTGCCTCCCTACGACCATTACAGAATTCCCAGCAACATCGGAGGTTGCACTCTGCAGACTGCACAGACAGCCGGAGCACGCCACCACAGCGCCCTGCAGCAAAATGGCACTTGCACCACACCTACCCAACTACGCCGGACAGATCAAGCTGTACAAACATAACCTGATACAGATATTGGGATGTGACAATCTGGCCTTGCTGAACGTAAGTTACCGACTAACTTACCGCATCGCATTGTTCAGCTGCGTCATCCCCGTCTTCTACTGTCGGAGGTGTCCCTTCTACTATCCTGTGGAGTTATGTCTCTCCAACCCGGCATGTCCAAGGGCGGACCTGCTACAACTAGTCAACCCCCTGGACGCCCACGACAGGGCCTGTTCAGCCTATGGGGGCATGGCGTATGTGGCGACTGTCGGACCCACACTGCAATGGGACCACTGTGCCTCCACACAACGGATAATGGATTACAGTTACATCGAATGCCATCCAACATGTCCCATCATGCTCCTACAAGGGACGACTCACGACCAACACCTTGACAGCCACCATCCGCTACATTGGCTGGCAACCATGTCCACCACCAATGCCATGGAAGCCCTGCTGGAAGGTATTGCATTCCTGACAACCTGTCAATTCGTCGGGCCCCGTCGCCAGACCCCCAATTGAGCAATGATGTCCCACACCGTACCCATGCTTGGCTTACGCACGGACTAGGCAGTTACCAGTACAACTACTACACCATGCAACCTGCAACTGACACCACATCATCAACTACACTGCCATGACATCTGATACTATTTGGGAAATGCACCCTGTACCTCATCACATCCAGTAACTCTGCATGAACAGGGGGAGGCAGAGGCATGGGATTTGTGTATGGCAACCACATGGACAGAACTGCACGTACAACCATGCCATGATATGGATCCTGCGCCAATGAACATATGCACCGGTCAGTGGACAGCAATCGTCCTGCTGTAGTATGTGAGAGCTGTCACCACACCTTACTCTGAACGTCGGTGCCAGGAGCTTTGCATGGACACCAAGTGCATCCACCAACAACATGAGCCCAGTGACTGTGACATGGCCAGTACCCACCACATCGCAACAACAAGTGGGACGCCTTTGCATGCACGTAAGCCCATGCCCTGATGTCACCTCCACGCACGTGTGTATGAGTAACCATAGCAGCAAACCTGTAACATGGAACTGAGATGCACTGTGCCCATGATGACAAGCGGACTGGTAGGCTAAATGTATACTGTCTGTGTCAGTCAGCAGCACCACAGTAATTAGCAAATGTACATTAGCACACCAACGGCTAAGCAGTTGTAACTCTGAAGCCCACATCCCACAGTCAACAACTAATCACTGTACCCCTACACCCTATGCTATGTGTAATCATGCTGAGTATATCCTCCACATGCACTTCGCTGCCAGTAGTGTTCACTATACTGCATCACAGAGGACATTAGTCCCAATACATGGCTTGAAGCAACAATGTGTCTCTGCTGATTCATTTCACAAGTACGAATGAGAGAGGATGAGAGTGTGTGAAGTACACGGCAGTCGTGAGATGACCATGTAGTCCACTGTCATTGGATGTCAACTTAAATGAGTAGCACAACTGTGGGAGACACACATGTGTCATGTGAAGCGGGAGTTACGCATGGCTCAGGTGGGTTGGTGTGACGGGTAGGTGCGCACATGCAATGTTGAAACACGCTGTGTTGGTAGGACTCAGGACCAGTACATTGGCGCACTCCTGGGAATCTGTAAAGACCACCTGTCTGGTGACGAATGTGAACTCGTGTGTGCACAACAGGCGGGCACACGAACAATGCCGCATCAAGTGTAGACGTCAGCCCACCCTCCGTGGACATGCCGGATACTGCTGCGCGTCCGCCAGGCCCTTGCCAAGGCACTCACATCCCCTGTCGACCTGGTGTATCCCCAACATTGTCCACTTGCACAGGCAATCCAGGGCACGGGATGGCAGTAGAGCATGGTGGGTGAGAGGTCATGGCGCGCTCATCCTTGTCACATCACGCAGGCAACACATCCACAATGTGTAGTATGGCACAAGTCAAATGGAAGTAGTGGGGGACGCACACATCACAAGCAGCAGTGATGTCACGGAAGGTGGCTCGCACCATCCCACCCATTGACAATACACCCACACACGTTACATGCCATTGCAACAGAGAAGCCAGCGCGTGCACAAGCAGCTCCAAGCTCGCCCCAGAGAGGCCAAAGAGTGAATGTGTGGGGCCATGAGCACCAGTTGGACGCGGACTGGCCCGCTAGGGCAGCTACAGCCTCTGTGTGTTGCAGGTGGTGTATCCGGACTGCAGAGCCTGTCATGCATTGTCAAGGTTGCCCGGGTCTCGAGTCGGGGCACCACGCATGTGGACGGCGTCATGCCACTAATTATACCGTGAGACAGACCACATGTACAAATGGACCCACACATACACTCCTTGGCCTCTCTGGGGCGAGCTTGGAGCTGCTTGTGCATGCGCTAGCTTCTCATGTGCAAATGCATATTGGTGTGAGCGAGGGGAGGCCATGAGGACAGTGTAAAAGATAACTGTTTGACTTCCAGTTAGTTTAAGGAATGCCCCTGATGTGGTCAGAAAAAGACATGTCTCGTGTGTATTGCAACTAGTAGATAAGCCGATGACCTACCCATGTCTTGCATGTAGCCCCGCACCTAGCCCCGCACACCCGACACAGCGAAATGAGTACCAGCACCACATACTTCCCATTCGAAGCACTGACTGGGGGTGACAACCATTGGACAGTCTTGTGTAGTCCACCCACGCGTACATGTGGGCCCTCCATGAACCATGTCACCTGCGGCAAAGTGATGTCATGGGCAATGACGGAAGTGAGCAGAGCTGTCTGCCCCACGCACAGACGGTGCATCAGCTCAACAGACCCAGCACTGAGTGCAGCAGGGGTCACATGTGCAGGGGCAGTTGTGCCTGGTGTGAATGCACATGCACATAGACAGCACATCGAGCAATGTGTAGCCTGCCCACATCTACTGTCCATTGTCAGGCTGACCTAGAAAAAGATCACAACTACAACACATCTGTGTGGGTGTACCCACTGTGACCAACACTGCGCAACCATCAGCGTACTCGCCCTGTGCATGGCCCACCCCGCAACGAAGGTCACATTCAGTGCCACTATCCCTCACACACATCCCTATCACGAGTCATGGTGTGTCCAATCGACAGTGCAGAGTAAGCGCTCATCCGGGGGTCCTGAACAGGAGACACATGTAACCCACTAGGCAGTCTGTGTCGGCACCTACTGGCATTGTGCAGTCAATGTGCAGGCCAGGCCTGCTGGGACTGAGAAGGGCAGCATGGCCCCAGCCTGACTTCCACACGACCGACAAGTGCACTGAGACCTGCATTGCCAATTGTCTGTGTCACTGGATGTCTGACATGAAGTTGCCATGTACCACCACTCGGGTGGGACAGACAGGTCAAAGCGCCCGAGAGCTCACATACCCATGCCACCTGCAGCCAGCATGGTGTGCAGTGCATGTCTGTACTCCACAGGCTCTGACTCATAGTGCTGCGGATCAACGACATGTGTGTCCCCCACATGCACACCCACACCCACTGCAGTTGTCTCTCACACACAACTTTCGCAAGGAATAGCCATGTGCAGTGTGCGTGGAGCACGGAATCCAGGTTCTCCAGCTCCTCGCTGGTGAGTGGACCTGGACATGTCCTCAGCGTCATCCACGTGTAGGTGTAGTGGTGGCAGCAGCAGCTGTCGTCGAGGGGTGCCAGGCTGCAGTGCCAGGTAGCTGTGGTCATGCCTGTCCCACTCACACACACATATTACCCCCTGGGGCCGTTTCAGTGGGTACAAGCTGCTGCGATTCGTGTACCATGTCTGGCAGCTGCAATTGCAGACGTTGGCCTGCTCCCAGCTGCCCATGGACGCCTACCTCCACAGTGGAACACGCAGGGTGCAACCGCGAGGGTCATTGGAGTTGGCCGTAAGGGCCTGGCCCATGCCGGGTACAGTCCGCTGATGCCATGTGCACCACACAGTATAATGTGCGCAATGCATCTGCAGGTGTGGCCATGATTTGCGTGTGGGAGCAGGTCCACAATGGACAGGGCCACAACATGCCGTGTGCATAGGCAGGGACGGCCAGTGCTCAGCCTCCACATGTATGTAGGAACATCATCATGTACACATTGGCATGGGAGCATGGGATATGCATATGCACACACATGCCATCTTTCACTATGGACATCTGCCACTTGGCACGTGCAATGTTACGTGTCACTTGTGATGTGTAGTTGCAAGCACACAGCCGTGTCGGCATGGGGCTGTCAATGTGTACACCTGTCAATGTTTCTGGAGGTGTGTTCCGTACAGTGCTGTACTTAGGGTGCAGTAGGGACATCAATGACTGTCTCATATCCCCTCGTGCCACCGGTCCCACTTGTTTTGGCCGCTCAGCCTGTGTCCATAGCGTTGTTGGTGTGTGCCCTACACACCCAGCCTCGGAAGCAGTGTGATGCACAGCAGCTAGTCATGTTGCCGTGGTGTTGCAGCTTACCGAATATGCAGTCTGTTGCCTTCAGCATGCCTTACAAGTTGTTAAGGCCTAGATCCCCATGTGCATGCTCATAGCAATGGGGTGTGTCACTGCCCATTGCTATTGGTAGGGGACCTGTGTAAGTGTATTGTGGCTGTGCTGTCCCTACTTGTCAGCCGTTCTGTCATTCAATTGCCCGCTCAGTCATTTATGTTCTGTGTATGTGAATATGCCATGTGGCGTGTTGCTTTGACATGTGTTCACTTCCATCTTTCCTAGGCGGAGACCAAACATTCATCGCCCCTACCAATTGCTGTCAGACATGGTGGATGTTGAGGTCATCCGCAAATATCGTCTGGACCGACCCACCCTGCATCGTCTATGTGTCTTGTTGGAACCCCACCTCCGTCCTCGCAGGGTGTATCCAACAGCATTCACCCCCACGGCTAAGGTGATGGCTGCACTGCATTTCTTCGCCACTGGGTCATTCCAGCACACAGTGGGCAGTGGAGGTGGGATGTCCCAACCCATGTTCAGCATGGTGCTCAGGGATGTACTGTCAGCCATGATGCTGTACAGGAACAGATACATCCGCTTCCCCAGGGCTCGTGAATTGGCGGCAGTGAAGGGTGCATTCTATGCTCTTGGACGAATCCCCACGTCGTTGGTGCAATAGACTGCACCCATGTTGGCCTTGTTGCACCACAGGCCACCGAGCACCTCTACCGCAACCGGAAGCACACGCACTCCCTGAATGTGCAAGTGGTGTGCCTTGCGGACATGGTGATCACACACGTGTGTGCGAAATTCCCAGGATCGGCCCATGACGCGCACATCATGCGCAACAGCATCCTGCCACGTCTGATGACCAATCTGCAACCGGACCGTGGCTGGATTGTTGGTGAGTATGTGGAGTAGTGTAGCGTGCTGGCTGTGCGATGCTGTCTTGTGTCCAGTTGGAATTGCAACGGTTCTCTGTGTCCCTCACACCCAGGTGACTCTGCTTACCCGAATGGACCCTGGCTGCTCAGCCCATTACGACGTCCTGGGAGCCCAGCAGATGTACGCTACAATGAGGCACATGGGAGGACCAGACGTGTGGTTGAGCGGACCTTTGGCCTCCTCAAGTCCAGGTTCAGATGCCTGGACCGCACCGGGGCGCACTGGCATACTCCCCACAGAAGGTGTGCCAGATAATTGTGGCTTGCTGCATGCTGCACAATCTGGCGATCCGCAAGCAGATCCCCCTAATTGTGGATGACGGAGATCAACCAGGGCCCCAGCCTGCACACCAGGACAGCTCCAGTGAAGAGGACAGTGGAGAGGATGAAGCTGTGACTGTGCATCAGCAGCTCATCGCCCGCTACTTCACTTGACGGTGAGTGACCATGTACGACGGCTGATGTAGCTGTAGTTGTGCAGGTGTATGTGTGCTCTGTTACGGGGGCCTTTTGTTCACTGAGTGCTGTGTGTCAATGGTCCATGTCCAGGTTGGTATGCCACTGTCAGTGGCTGTAGCATTGTGCCCTGTAGCTCTGTGAGATGTGTGTGCATTGCTTGTAGTTGGTGACAAGTACTGTGTGATGAGTGTGTGACACACTCATTGAATGTACTCTTGTTCTGTTTTTCACCCCTAGGTCCCTGCAGCCTCTCCTGTCCCATCGACATGCCACACAGCAGATGCATTTCTGCTCATGGTGGCGATTGCACATCGTGGAATAAACCCAGGACACATTAAGCCGATTGTGAACAAGGTGTATTTATTAACAGCGGTGACATGTGATTGTGTGCAAGGTGATGACAAATGTGGTGCATGCTGTGACAATGAGTTGACGGTCATGGCTGCGTGATGGTCAAGGTGTACCCATGGAGTTCTATGTCCACAGTCCAACAGGCACATGCCATTCACATGGCAGTGTGGGGTAGGATCGTATTACAAGTCAATGCAGTAGGTGGTCAAGGTGGCTGGCTGACTCACTGGCGTTTGGTGCGGGCGAAGTCCTCTCTGGACACCTGTTTCCTCTTCGGACGGCCCCTTCCACGTTTGGTAGGGGGTGTTGATGTTCCGCTGGTGGTGGTTGAGGAGTGCTCACTCGCTGTGGACGCAGGGGAACGCGATGCTGCACGAGCCTGCGCCACAGCAGGTGGTGGCGGAGGTGGTGTTGCTGGCCTTGCTTGTGCCCTCCCCCCACCACCAGCTGGCCCATGAGGGCCGCGATTTGGGCCATATGGGCGTCCATGGACCTCAACACCGCAAGGACCTCCCGCGTGTCGCTTGCCGACCTGGCCCATTCGCCTTGGGCCTCTTCATAGGCCCCAAGGACTCTGTCGATTGGCGGCAGGGCTTGGCTCCCAGGCACAGTTGGCGTTGGCCTGACCCTGCTCCTCCTACCAGTACTGCTGCCACCGACCTGCCCACTAGCCACATTGCTCACCACGGTCCTCGCTCTGGCTCCCAGGGTGGAGCCCGACGGCCGTGCCGACCCTTGCACAGGGGCTGTGGCGAGGGATGGCGTGGTGGTGGTGGTTGCGGCGGTGGTGGTGGTTGCGGCGGTGGTGGTGGCCGCAACGGCCGTGGCAGCAGGGGTCTGTGACTGGTCAGCAGCCCTGGGTGATGGGTTGGTAGGCAGGAGGGGCCCTGGGGAGCGGTTGTGCCCTGCCACTCCAGATGGGCCTGCTGGGTGGTCCGTGTCCGGAGAGGTGTCCAGCTCCTCTACATCCGTGAGTCCGGGTCGGGGGCTTGCGGACTGGCTGTGCTGGCTGCTGTCACCCTCTCCAGCATCCAGCAGTTTGGCACCTGTGGGGAGGATGAGATGGGTCATTGTGTTGCACCTAGCAAAGTATGTATTGGTTGTCTGACATTCACAGTTCGTGCACTGTCGTGCACAGGTTTCCCAGTGGCGTGTGTGTGGATGTACGATGTGTGTATGCGTGGGCTAGGCAATGGGTCTGTGTGATGTGGACATGTGGCATGGGACGGATTAGCAATGCCGATGGGTGTGTGTTGCTATGCTCCTACATTTTGTGGCTCGTGTGTATGCGTGCTCCAGGACCATCGGCGATGTTGGGTTGAACGATGGTTTAGGGGGAGGGATGGTACGCTTAGGTACGCTGATGCCAGAAGGGGGTACAGCCCCCTAAACGCTCTTGGGTTGAGATATGCTTTTGGGGTACATGCTGTGGGTGATGGGCTCAGAACGTGACATGTGTTCTGGCAACGTGACAGTGCATGGACAAAGGTGTGTGTCTGTCTCACATGGCCGGAATATCTGCTGACTGTTATCATTCATGGACATCACATTGGTAGCAATGTTGTGAGTTCGTGCTTGTTGTGCCACACGTCATATTGCAGATGGGCCAATTCCTTTGTGTGCGCGCTGCCCTGGTACATGTGCATCAGTGCTGTGCTCTTGGGGTGTTGACTATGTTATGTGTGTCGTTATTCGCAGTGTGACGTGCGCTTCGGTCACTGCAGGCACTTGATTTGTCATGGGCAGGTATCTTTGCATGTCTACTGTATGGGGGCCAGCTGTTCGGATGTCATACCTATCATGACATTGTGGCTGTGAGATGAGATGGATGATATGTTGAATGTGCATTGTGTGCCTGTGTGTTTCATGGGTCCGGTTGTCTTTGTGTGCAATATTGTGGTTCCAAGCTGTTACTTCTAGTACAGTCTGTCTTACGTGGGCGTTGTTGTACGATGTGTGGGTGACAGGCAGTGAGGACTACATGGACAGGACTTCGATGGTGTTGCTGATGTGTGTGATGGGTGGCACAGTACCTGCCGTGTGGGTCTGTGCTCCAGTGGGACTTGTACATGCAGACGTGGCTCCTTAGGTGTTGCTGTATCTGTGATAGGTCATGTGGGGTTTGACTCTGTCGAACATGTCCGTGTGCACATTGGTCTCATGATTGTGACTGGGAGCAGTGCTGCGTGTTCCTCTGCTACGTGTCATGTCCCATGTGTCAGTCGTAGTACAATCCTCATGCCTACAGACGCCCCGCCCTGTACAGTTTCCCACCTACAGGTTGTTTCTGAGTGCGCAATGCAATGGATGCCACATGGTACTGGGAGGGAGGGGTGCTCCACCTTGCTGGTCTGTGGTAGTGGGGGCCTGGTGGGTGTTTAACTTCAGCTGTCCCCCTCCGACTCACTGTCTTTGTGTTCCGGCTACTTACCTGTTAATTGTCGGTCAGTGCAGCTATGGCGGACACATGGATGTGGGGTGTGCTCCACCTTGCTGGTCTGTGGTAGTGGGGGCCTGGTGGGTGTTTAACTTCAGCTGTCCCCCTCCGACTCACTGTCTTTGTGTTCCGGCTACTTACCTGTTAATTGTCGGTCAGTGCAGCTATGGCGGACACATGGATGTGGGGTGTGCTCCACCTTGCTGGTCTGTGGTAGTGGGGGCCTGGTGGGTGTTTAACTTCAGCTGTCCCCCTCCGACTCACTGTCTTTGTGTTCCGGCTACTTACCTGTTAATTGTCTGTCAGTGCAGCTATGGCGGACACATGGATGTGGGTGTGGGGAGTGCTCATTCTGGCGCATCTGGAGTACAAGGGGACCTGGTGGTAGTTGCGGTGCTGGCTGACTGTACACATGCCCCCATGGTTTTGTTAGTTGGTAGCTTTGGGCTGAGTGTGTATGAGTGTCTGTTGCATGTGTGGGTGATGTCTTGTGTATTGTGTACTGGACATGGGGGTGTTTGTCCCTAGGAGCTATGGCATGGTGGTGGTGCATGTGAGTACATAGCGGTGTGCTGGTATACGTTTGTTTGTACTTACCAGCCTCCACTCCCCCTGGTAATCCGGTGAGGATCTCCGGATGTATGATGACTCGCACCTTCTCCTCCCACGCCTTGAAGGTCTTGAATAGCGCGGGATTCCCTCCGCCAGTCCTGGCAGCCAGCTCTCGATTTTTGCTCTCCTTCTTCTTGACCACGCTTTTGAGGTCGTTCCACCTTTGTTAATTTCTCCTCTGTTGCGTGGAACGTTCCCGACTGCATTGACCTGGTCTACGATCCTGCTCCACAACCGGTTTCTGGTGGATAGTGGTGTCTGTTGGACCTGGTTGCCATAGATTTGTGGGTGCACCTTGACGATCTCGTCGACCATGACCGTCAGCTCGGTGGAAGTGAACTTGGGCATTCTGTGTGATGCCATGGTGTGTGTTTTGGTGTTTGTGGTGCTGGTGCGGTGTGTGGTGTGTGATGTGCAGGGGGTTTGTGGGTCAGGTGTTTGGTGGTGGTGGTGATGGGTGTGATAGGTGCGTGTCTGTGGTGTGCTGCTGTCCTTTCTGTCTCGCTGTGTTGTGTGCTTTCGTCCTCAGTTTGTAATGTTGCAGGGGGTTGTGGTCTGTGGAGGGGCTGGTTTTGTACTTACCTATGTGGGTGTGTCATGATGGTCTGTTGTTTTCAGGTGTGTTGTGGCTGGTGTTCTGGGATTTGTAGTTGATTTGTATGTCCGGGGGGGTGTTTCAGGGATGTGTACTGTGTTTGGGTTTTTGTGCGTGGGTTGCTGTGTGGACTTGTTAGCCATGTTGTGTGTGTTTGTTTTCGTCAGCGGATGGTTTCTGTGCATGGAGGTGGCCGCCAGGGCTTCCGCCGTGTCCATTTTCGTCACTGTTGTTTGCGCTGGCGGGCGGTGTATTTGTGGATTTCCCGCGCTCATGTCGGTACGATCCTAATTTGACGGGCGGTGTCTCGGTCGTCAGGGCGGGCGGTTTTGGCTTTTCGTGCGTCTTTCCGTCCGTGGCGGGCGGATGGACTTGGACTCGGACATGGGCGGGCGGTTTTTTCTGTTTATTTTCCGCCTCCGGCGGTTTTCGGTTCGCGGCATCGTAATTGCTCGGTCGATATTCAGAGGGTGTAGGCGGGCGGATTTTCGCCACTGTGGTTGGTGGCGGATTTTTATCCGCCCGACATCGTAATGGACACCTAGGATCTTCAATTGTTGGTCCATATATATGAATCAAGTGTAAAACTGTATTGCCAGGTTGTATTTTAGCAAATAAATATCTGCCTTCGGCATCTTAGTGTTTGTGTAAAATTTGTAATTGAAGCTTTTTTTAAAATAAAATCGCCACATCATTTTTCTTACCCATTGCTGCGAAATAAATTATTTGACAGACCCATTTCTTTTGAATATAAGCTAGTATTTTGTCATCAATATGTGTTTCTTGCAATAAGCAAATGTCTGCCTTATGTCTAAATAAATAATCTAAAATGTTCAACCTTTTAGCAGGATGTTTCAATCCCTTAATATTCAGAGACACAATTTTGATGTTATGATTATTATCTATAGTTCAAAGCAGAAAAAAGAATTATAGTCAGAGGACAGTAGTAAAAGAAATAAAAAAAATCCAGCGGAGGACCGTGAAGTAGTTCGGAAACAAAGAATAACATAAGAAAAGAAGACATACAGAGAAACATATAGAAAGACAAGAAGGAACATGAATAAATAGGTATGCAGACATAATATCGAGTTTTAAATATCAATATGCCATAATATCGATGTTTAAATTTCGATGTGACAGAATATCGACCAGCAAGAATATCCTCAACAAGAATATTGACATGCAGGTAAGAAATATCGTTTTACTTAATATCGAAGTTAGTAATATCGTAAGTAAAAATATCGTTGTTTATAATATCGATTTTTTTTGTGTGTTTTGTATGTTAGTATATGTGTTAAAAGTATAGCTGATTTTTCTAATGTTTGTTTGAATTTTTTACAAGTAATAAATTTTATGTTAATTAATTTTTGTGTATTTTAGTTCCGTAGCGGGTTGTGAGTTTATAGGGGAATAGGGTGGGAAGTAATTTAATTATAATATATTAATTAATAATTTTTTCGAAGTTATTAATTAAAAAAAAAAAAAAATTGTGTTTTAGTTCCGTAGCAGGTTGTGGGTTTATAGGGGAATAGGGTGGGAAGTAATTTAATTGAAATTAATTAATTAATGATTTTATCAATTAATATTTTTGTATTTAATCATTTATATTGTTAATTGTGTTAATTAATTGGTTATTAATTAATTTTTAATTGGTTATTAATAATTAATTGGTAAATATGTTAATTGTGTAATTTTTGGGGGAGCGGGTTTTGGATTTATAGGGGAGTAGGGTGGGAAGTAATTTAATTATAATTAATTAATTAATAATTTTATTAATTAATATTTATGTAATTAATATTTTATATTGTTAATTGTGTTAAAAATGTTATTAATTAGTTAATAATTGGATATTAATTTTTTTAAATTAATTGGCAAATATGTTAATTGTGTAATTTTTTAGGAGTGGGTTGTGGGCTAATAGGGGAGTAGGGTGGGAAGTAATTTAATTTTAATAACATTTTAAATATTTTTTATATAATATTTATTTAAAGTTATTTTATAGTGGTAATTGTGTGATCTAATTTATTTTTGATGGCTTTTAATTTGCTTGTTAATTGTTATTAATTAATTAATTGTTAATTAATTATGTTAATTGTGTAATATTTTATAGTATTGGTGGTGTCGTTTATAGGGGAATATGGTGGGATGTTAATAATTTTTGACAAATTAATTATTTGTTAATTAATGTTAATTATTTTGCAGGAGTGGGAATACTAAATTATTCCCCTCCGCTATCCAACACTTTCCCTACTGTTGCACTCACTGGAGTGGGAATAGTAATTTTTACCTACCCGCTATCCAACACTTTCCCTACTGTTGCAATTACTGGGGTGGGAATAGTAATTTTTACCCCTCTGCTATCCAACACTTTCCCTACTGTTACACTCGTTGGAGTGGGAATAGTAATTTTTATCCACCCGCTATACAACTCTTTCCCTACTGTTACACTCGTTGGAGTGGGAATATACATTTTTACCTCCCCGCTATCCAACACTTTCCCTACTATTGCACTCACTGGAGTGGGAATAGTAATTTTTACCCACCCGCTATCCAACACTTTCCCTACTGTTGCACTCAGTGGAGTAGGAATAGTAAATTTTACCACTCCGCTATCCAACACTTTCCCTACTGTTACACTCGTTGGAGTGGGAATATTAATTTTTACCTCTCCGCTATCCAACACTTTCCCTACTGTTGCACTCACTGGAGTGGGAATAGTAATTTTTACCCACCCGCTATCCAACATTTTCCCTACTGTTGCATTTGCTGGAGTGGGAATAGTAATTTTTACCCTACGCTATCCAACACTTTCCCTACTGGTGCACTCACTGGAGTGGGAATAGTAATTTTTACCCTCCCGCTATCCAACACTTTCCCTATTGTTGCAATTACTGGAGAGGGAATAGTAATGTTAACCCCTCCGCTATCCAACACTTTCCCTACTGTTACAGTCTGTGGAGTGGGAATAGTAAATTATTCCCTTCCGCTATCCAACACTTTCCCTACTGTTGCACTTGCTGGAGTGGGAATAGTAAATTATTCCCCTCCGCTATCCAACACTTTCCCTACTGTTGCACTCTCTGGAGTGGGAATAGTACTTTTATCCCCTACGCTATTCAACATTTTCCCTACTATTATAGTTAATGTAGTGTAAAATATTTTTTTACAAATAAATATTAATTTCAATATTTTAATTTATTATATATATATATTTTATTTTTATATTTATATTACAGGTTTATGTATATATATATATGTATTTATAATTTTTATTGTTTCTAACATTTTATAATTAAATAAAATAATTATTTATTAATAATATTAAGTTAATATATATATTAAAAAAAGTAAATATGTATGTTATTTTTTTTATATATTACATTTATTATTTATCATTTTTAACTTTTTAAAATAATTCTAACTATGGGGTCTATTACGATGTCGGTCGGCGCCCGCCGTACCGGCGGTGGACATCCACCCGCCATCGCAACCAGGAAAACCGCCGATCACATCAGGATGTCGGTGGTGACCGCGGCGGTGGGAAATTCCGACCGCCGCTTTACTGCCGGTTGCCGGTTGCCATCCGCACTCCTGCCTGGCGGACGGAGCAGGACCGGGATAATGGTGGCGGTGCAGAGCAGGCTCCGCCGGCAGGATTATGATGCCGGCGGTAGCCCACCTTTCCTCAGCGGTCAGACCGGCATTGAAAGACATGCAGTGATTGTCTTCTGGGGGCCCGTTGTGGGCCCCCAATGTGTTTAGGGGGTGTGGGTGCACTGGGGGGTACCCATGGTCCTCCCTACATTTCCCTGTACCAGGTGGCAGGCACTGTGCAGTGCCTGCCCCGCAGTGCAGGGAAATGCAGGACATGCTCCTTTTGACAGTGCGGCGGTGCTGCGTGCATCAGCAACTGCCGCAATGTTAAAGCCCGCGATCCGACCGCAGCGGTCGGATTTCGAGCATGGAACATCGTAATACGACCAGCGGTTATGTCGCGGGCCTTGCGGGTGGTCTTTTCCTGTTACCATGGCGGTCGGGGAGGTTTTCCGACCGCCATCGTAATAGGCCCCTATTTTTTTATTATTTATATTTATTATTTAATTAATTTTATATTATTTTTAAGACATTTAAAAAAAACGATATTTTAAACAACGATATTTTGGTTTTTATATTTTTGTACTTACCTTTGTAGAGATAGGATGTCGATATTCTGTCCATCGATATTCTGTACTCGATATTCTTGTAGGTCGATATTCGGTCCGTCGATATTCTGTCAGTGAGCCAAATAAATATTAGTGAGACACACGTGCATTGAGAAGAATAGCCATTTTAGAAAATGAAAGAAGCGCCTGTAAAGATCATAGTGACGTAATATGAGGCTAAAGAATAAATAAAGAATAATGAAATCAGTCACAATCAGTTTGATGGTTCATGAGTATCCATTGAGAGTGGAAAGTGGTATCCATGAATGCGCAAAAATAATTTGGACAGTGAGATAATTTAGAGATGTTGTCCTTCCAAATGCGCATAGTAGAAGGGTCAAAGAGACTATATTTGAATCCAGAGTCTCCCAGTTGAGTTCTTAATGCTGCAAAGTCTTTACGGATGGCAACTGTCTCTTTAGCAAATTCTTGATGTATAAATATTTTATTTCCGTTAACCAAAAGAGAGGGAATTTCTAGTGCATCCTTTGTATATCGACAAGATGATGGTGATGTAGAACCTCAAATATCATTTGTCTTGGTTTGGTGTTGCCAGTCTTAAGATGGGACGGAACGCGATGCGCTTTATCAAGCTCAGGTTTTCCTGGAAATTTTAATTTTAAGAGATTGGGCAGTAGGTTCTCAAGAGAGCATCCACAATCGTTGCCTTCTTTGTCTTCAGGCAAATTGAGTCCAATAACTATTTATTCATAGATTATTATTTTTTTGTGGTAAGTGAAATTAGTTGATCAATTTGAGCTTTGTTATCTTTAATTTTAATGTTATTGTCTGCAACCTTCATTGATAGATCTGCCAAGTCTTTAAGAATTTTTCATTTTGGCTATATATATATAAAACAGTAAAGAACGAAGTAAAAGTAAAGAAATGATGCAAACCAGTGCAGAATAGTGAAGAATTCCTGGTGCAGAAGCGATAACCAACTGTAGGTGGATACAAGGCCAATGCCCTGCCCTTTCCTGCAGAAACTCTGCCCTCCTAACAGGAACTCCTGGGATAAAGCAGAGACAATTCCACCAAGAAAGGTTCAGGCGCTTCAGCGACCCCACAAACAGCAGATACTTCAGAAAAACTGGAGTCTAGGAGGATCTATACCACATACGGGTAAGGTGCGTGTGCAGGGAATCCAAATTTGCCTCAAACTGTTGTGTTCTTTGACAGAGTACATCCTCTCTTGAGGTTTCAAGGTGTGTGTAGCGAATGCAATAGTGTTTTCTTAGCCTGCACATTCCTATGCTAACACTGCTCCAACCCCAACAGTGCTGGCATCTACTGCAATACACATCTTTCACCCCCAGTAGAAAAGGACTCAGTAAAGGAGCATCACTAAGTTTCTTCTTGATAACATCAAAAGCATCTTGCTGTTCGACAGCCCAAGCTAACTTGGTATTCTTTTTTTTGATAACCTTAACAAAGGTTCTGCAACTGTGGCAAAATTCTTAATGAACTTTGCCCAAAATTCACACATGCCCACAAAACATGAAGTTCATCGCGATCTTTGGGTTTGGCTACATCAAAGATGGCACTGAGTAAAACTGGTCTAGGTGAAAGTCTCTTGCAGGACACTAAATGCCCTAAGCATTCAACCTCATTTGCTCTGAATACACATTTTTCTTTTCTCAATTTCAAACCTCTTCCTGTCATGGTTTTTAACACCCTATTCAACCTGTTATTGTGTTCAAATTCATCCTTACCATGGATTAGTACATCATCTTGAAATATAGAAATACCAGGAATACCACTTAGCAAATCCTCAATCACTCTCTGCAAAGTAGCAACTGCTGAAGCCAAACCAAATGGTACTCTTCAGAACTGAAAAACACCATCCGGAGTGTCAAAAGCAGTTAAATGCTTGGTTTCCTTACTGAGAACAAGCTGATGATATGCAGAGTGTATGTTCAATTTGGAAAATATAGACGCTGAAGATAATGACACAATCAACTTATCAATCTTGGGAAGAGGATGCCCATCAACCCATATAGCCTTGTTTAAGCTCCTTAAATCTATGCACATACGTAGTTCATTGTTTTTCTTGCGAGCTACCACGATAGCAGACAACCACAACGAGGACTCAGTCGGTTCAATAACACCCTCTCGACATAAATTCTTCAGCATTTCAGATATCTCTCTTCTGATGCTCAACGGAACACTACGCAATTTAAGCTTGACAGGTAGCTTCCCTTCTTTTAAATTAAAATGAGGCTCAAAATTGCTCACTGTACCCGAATTCTCTGTAAATATGTCCTTGTAACGCTCTAAAATTTCATTCATACTCATGAAGTCTCATCAATTTTACTTACACTCAGGAGTTGAGAGTCACATCAATTGAAGACCTAAACACCATTGATGATGCTACCCTAAAATGTCATCTGTATTCTTGAATGTATCTTTACTCTGATACCCCCTTTTTTCTCCTTATCTGTCTCACATATGAGCACGCTTCTTTTCACTCCCCTTTGGAGCAACCTCTCATCTTGCTATAGAATATGGTAATTTGTTTACCGAAAAGTGTCTGTGAAATAAAAACAGTTCGCTTTTCAAAGAAATAATGGGTGGCATTTTTATTTGAGGGTGCGTAAATTTGGGAACTTTGTATGTGCCTGTGACTTTATGCTAATCATATGCATATTGAATGTGTATTTCAAATCATGAACGTCACTACGACTCGAATGCATGGTAAATGAGTCTAGGACCAACTGTTTTCTATATCAATCAATACCCAGGTCTGTGGACAGTATTTGGGTTACCCCATTATGTTACAATGGCCCTAAAATGTCTGGCCCAGCAACTGACATATAAACCTTGTTCACAGTTAAGCGATCTTTAAATTGTATAGATGACTCAAAATACCCTTCAAGGTGAATCTTGACCCTATTGTACCCTCCTGGATTAACATCACGGAACAAAGGTTTGTGCTTAAGACCACTAACCAACAGGGTTTGTTTTGAAATTATAGTAATTTTGGAGCCTGAATCAGTCAACAAAGGAGTACTAGTTCCATTCACCGGAAACCTTTCAACAGGTTTTGTGCAAAGAGGTACATCTTTCTTGTGTACTTTTACACAAAGCTCCATATTTCTAATTTCATTACCTAAATGATCTGCTTCTTCTTCCATCACAGAGTTGACTTTGACAGTTTTCATACTTCTACATACTCTTGCAAAATGATTCAAGACTCCACATTTATTACATTCTTTGCCTAGCACTGGGCACTGTTTATAAGATGCTAAATACATTTTTCACCCACACCTGAAACATGTGAAATCACTTGTAGCTTTAGGTTTCTGTTGTGGACCAGTGTTAGGGAAACCAGGCTTCTTATTTTTAACAATAACAAGAGTATCAGATGAAGCTTTGTTAAATTCTTTCAGATATTCTTTGGAAACTTGGATGCTGTTGTCTATTCCAATAGTTTCTTCAATAGACGGGTTCTTATAGGTCAACAGGCATTCTGCAATTTTTTTATTGAAGCATCTAGTAACCAACTTATCTCTAATCAGTTGATCAGCAAAAAATCCAAATTCACATTTTAATGCTAACATTCGTGAAGATTCTACATACACATGAATAGATTCAGCTCCAGATTGTTCTTGTGCAAAGAATTTGTGTCTTCTGACAATTAAATTGGGTGGTTTAGCAAAATGTGTCTCCAAGCATCAAACAGCATATTTATCTAATTCTTCTTCAGAACCATCATTCACTAACTTAGGCAGATGCTCAAAAATATTCTGCCCTTCTAACCCTAAAGAATGCTCCCATATCTATGTTTTCCTTTTAGGTCTGAATCATAACCCATCTATTCCTCATAAGTACACATGAAATGCCCTGAACCACTCTTTCTATCTAATTGGCGGTTCACCAGGAAGTTGCAAAAATGGTGAAGGTGGAGTGATAGTTTGCATAATGCTAATAATAATAATGCAACTAATAAACCCAATAATAAAAATGTAGTTACAATGAAACCTTTAAGTAATACTAGTGCAATGCATTATGTAATACCAGTAAGCAATTTACACTAAGAATCCAGTAAAAATAACAAATCATGCTCCTCAGATTATTACACAGAAGAACAAAAATTTTGTTCAAACAGCAGAATTAATGATGCGTAATTGTTTAAATGCTGTGAATATCACTGTGAATGTGTTAAACGGGCAACTGTAATAGTGTGTGCATCACCGTGAATTGAAAATCGTAGTTCTTCCAAACAGTAGTGGAGCGCGTATGTCTTTAAATAGAAAATTCATAATGACTGCCAAGTGACACACAAGTGTACTTTTGTCTGGTGTGCGTATCACAGTTCTTAAAATGTGAAACACATGAAATACGTATGTCAAAGCAAATGGGGTGCATATCGCTGTGTTTGTGACCAAAGCTTGCCTGGTGTGTGTATTGCTTGCTGTTCTCAGGACCAATTAAAATGGCCACTATTAGACATGAAACGCATGAAATACATTTATCAAAGCAAATGGCTTGGTATCGCCATGTCTGTGACTAAAGCAAAATGGCTGCCAGACAACATGACACACACGCAAGAGGATCAATATACTAAGGCAAATGGTGTGTGTATCGCGGAGCCTGAGATCAAGGAAAATGGTTGCCAGTCAACTTGACACACATGTACAAGAAACCAACCAGGGGAAACTCCACCCCCAGGGCGAAAATGTTACCGGAAAAGGCGTTGTCTCCCACCTCCAGTAGTAATGATGAGCCACCTGAAACAGCAGTGAGGTAGGTCCTGACTACATCAACAGAAGCACGGTATGGAAGAAGGAATTCAGGACTCCAACATGGATTTGCTTTGTCGCTCGTCGGCAGTGATGAAAGACAATATGGCCAAGTAAGCTTTCCGGCAATATTTATTCATAGATCCACAGTAAGACAAAATGCTGCGAGAGACAATTAACAGCACAACCTCCTTCTCGATAAGCTGTCACCAATCATCGCCACATAACTGTCATTTAGAATTCTGCTCATGAACGTTCCATCACGGAACGCTCATGAGCATAACACAAACACAACACTGCACCATGCTTGGACCATGTCTTTGCTCTTCATGCATCCCACCCAAGACCTCCCAAAAAGGCCAATCTGCTTTCAATGCCCAATCAGTCATGCACTAGGAAATAGCACCAACAATCTAAAAGGATTTCGCAACATCCCCCGCACAAAACCGGGACTGGGACACGGAGCCCGACCCAGCCAGTACTGGTCACTCACTCCAAACCTTTGAACCAGCTTCGCTGGAGCAGACACGGGCTGCAATTGCCGCCTGTAAATCAGGCTCTCCCTTGAATCAATCAATCAATCACAGAATTTGTAGAGCGCACTACTTACCCGCGAGGGTCTCAAGGCGCTGGGGAGAAAAAAAGGGGGGGGGTGCTGCTACTGGTCGAACAGCCAGGTCTTGAGTAGCCTCCTGAAGGTCAGCAGGTCTTGGGTCTGTCGTGGGCTTAGTGGAAGGGTGTTCCAGGTCTTGGTGGCGAGGTGTGAGAAGGATCTGCCGCCGGTGGTTGTTCTTCGAATGCGAGGGACGGTGGCGAGGGAGAGGTCGGCGGAGCGGAGCTGGCGGTTGGGGACGTAGAAGAAGAGTCGTCTGTTGAGGTAGGCTGGGCCAGTCTTGTGGAGTGCCTTGTGTGCGTGGATCAGGAGTTTGAAGGAGATTCTCCTGTCGACGGGGAGCCAGTGCAGGTTCCTCAGGTGGGGGTGAGGTGGCTGTGGCGTGGTACGTCGAGGATCAGGCGTGCGGAGGCGTTTTGTATGCGTTGCAGTCGCTTGATGAGCTTGGCCGGGGCTCCCGCGTAGAGGGCGTTCCCATAGTCAAGTCTGCTACTGACGAGGGCCTGGGTGACTGTTCTTCTTGTATCTGTCGGGATCCACCTGTAGATCTTGCGAAGCATGCGGAGGGTGTTGAAGCAGGAGGAGGAGACTGCGTTGACTTGCTTGGCCATGGAGAGCGTTGAGTCGAGGATGACTCCCAGGTTGCGTGCGTGGTCGGTGGGTGTCGGGGCTGCTCCCAGTGTCGTTGGCCACCAGGAGTCGTCCCAGGCTGAGGGGTTGGAGCCGAGGATGAGGACCTCTGTCTTGTCCGTGTTCAGCTTTAGTCGGCTGATCTTCATCCAATCGGCGACGGCCTTCATTCCTTCATGGAGGTTGGATTTGGCGGCGAGGGGTCCTTGGTGAGGGAGAGGATCAGTTGAGTGTCGTCGGCATAGGAGATTATGTTGAGGTCGTGCTGTCTGGCGATGCGTGCGAGCGGGGCCATGTAGATGTTGAACAGTGTTGGGCTGAGGGATGATCCCTGGGGTACGCCGCAGATGATCTCGGAGGCTTCGGATCGGAATGGTGGGAGGCGGACTCTCTGGGTTCTGCCGGCGAAGAAGGAGGTGGCCTATTCCAGGGCCTTGTCTCGGATCCCTGCGTCGTGGAGGCGTGCGCGTAGAGTGCGGTGGCAGACAGTGTCGAAGGCGGCGGAGAGGTCCAGCAGGACGAGGGCTGCGGTCTCACCGTTGTCCAGCAGGGTCCTGATGTCGTCGGTGGCGGCGATGAGGGCGGTCTCAGTGCTGTGGTTGCTGCGGAACCCTGATTGGGATGGGTCCAGGATGCTGTTTTCTTCGAGGTATCGGGTTAGCTGTTTGTTGACGATCTTCTCCATGACCTTGGCTGGGAACGGAAGCAGGGAGATGGGCCGGAAGTTCTTGAGGTCTCTCGGGTCCGCCTTGGGTTTTTTGAGTAGGGCGTTGATCTCTGCGTGTTTCCAGCTCTCTGGGAAGGTCGCGGTCTCGAAGGAGAGATTGATAACGTTGCACAGGTGGGGTGCGATGGAGCTGCTGGCTTTGTTGAAGATGTGGTGTGGGAAAGGGTCTGACGGGGAGCCGGAGTGTATTGTGCTCATGGTCTTGATAGTGTCATCGATGTTCACGCTGGCCCAGGCTGGCAAGGGGTCGTGGTCGATGGTGTGCGGCGGGTCTGGTGCATCGATCTTAGTTGGGGCTGTCTGGGTGTTGAAGCTGTCGTGGATGTCGGCGATCTTGCGGTGGAAGAAGGTGGCGAGGAATCGCACAGGGCTTGCGACGGCGGGATGTCGTTGGTGTTGGAGCTGGGGTTGGAGAGTTCCTTCACGATGTTGAAGAGCTCCTTGCTGTTGTGTGCGTTGTTGTCGAGGCGGTCTTTGAAGGAGATTCTCTTGGCGGACCTGATGAGGTGGTAGTGGTTACGGATGGCGTCTTTGTGGGCTGCGTGGCTGTCCGGTGTCTTATCACTGAGCCATTTCTTCTCTAGTTTCCGGCAGGTACGCTTGGAAGCTAGGAGTTCCGGGGTGAACCAGCTGGCTCTTTTGGTGGTGTCACTGTAGGTGAGTTTTTTCAGCGGGGCGAGGGTGTTGGCACAGTCGTCTATCCATCGTCTGAGGTTGCAGGCAGCGTCGTCAGTGTTGGATGGGTCGGAGGGAGGGCTGAGAGCGAGGTTTGCCCGTAGTTGGTCTTCGGTGACTGCTCCCCCATGATTCTTCACCAAATTATAGATATTGTTAACCCAGTAATCAACCAGATAGTCAATTCCTCATTACTCTCAGGCACAGTCCCAGACGAATGGAAGCTAGCAATAGTAAAACCACTGAAAAAAAAGCAAAATATAGACTCATCCAATCTCTCCAACCTCCGGCCTATATCGCTCCTCCCGATACTGGGCAAAATCACGGAAGACTAGTCCACAAAGAACTAACCAAGTTCCTTGAAACTGCCATGATCCTTCACTCTCGGCAATCTAGCTTCCGCCCCAAGCATTCCACAGAATCTGCACTAAATATCGGACACGCTAAAAACTATAGCGGACAAAGGCAGGAAGGCAGTTCTGATTTTGCTCAACCTGTCTGCCGCATTTGATACTATCTCACTATTCTCCTTGCAAGGCTCAAATCCAGTGGCATCTCCAATACCGTATTAGCATGGATGGAGTCCTTTCTCACCAATCGCAGGCAAGTAGTGTCCCTTGGAACGTTCCTCTCTGCGGAACGCCCCATCGCAACTGGAGTACCACAGGGCTCATCCCTCAGCATGCTGTTGTTCAACATTTATATGACCCCGCTCATCTCCCTGATATCCTCCTTTGAGATAGAAGTGACGTCCTACACAGACGATACACAACTGATTCTATCCCTGGACAAAGATTTCACCAACGTGGAACTCAACTTCAAACTATGCCTAGCTGAGGTCCTCCAGTGGATGAAGGACAATCACCTCAGGTGTAACACAGACAAAACTGAGATCCTACTGATAGGAAAAGACAATCGCTTCCAGCCGAGTGCTTGGTGGCCGGAGGGCGCAACACCACCTCCCACCACTGTTAAGGTAGCCAAAAACCTAGGAGTGCAATTCGACACAGCTCTCTCCTTCCGACCACATGCAGTGACAGTAGCAGGGACCTGCATTAATCTCATCAAGTCATTAAAAGAATTCTTTGACTTCATCCCCCTTTCTGCAAGGAAGACAGTGGCTGTGGCACTGATCCTCTCGCGCCTGGACTGTTACAGCCTTCTGGTGAGAGAGAATAAACAAACACTAAAAAGACTTCAAGTCGTACAACACGCTGCGGCCCGCTTAGTCCTGAAATTACCACGTAGGTCCTCCGCATCCGCAGCACTTAAAACCCTTCATTGGCTTCCACTGCATAAGAGAATCTTATTCAAGATACTCTTAATCACTTTCAGAGCATCACTAAACCAGGGCCCAACGTACCTATCAGCCAGGTTCACCCCATATACCCCGATCAGGACTCTGAGATCCTCAACAGCAAACCTCCTCAAACTCCCCTGCTTCAGGTGCAAAAACAAGGGAGGAAGCACAGTATCCGCAATAGGAACCAAAGCCTGGAACCTTTTGCCAATATACCTGAGGATGTTGAAAACAGAGACACAGTTTAGAAAGGCACTGAAAACTTGGATCTTTGGATCTCCAGACAAACTCTGCCTATCCCTCATATAGGATCCCCGCGGCTCCAGCTCAACCTTCCTTCCGACCAGCGCCAGGATGCTCCTTTCGGAGTGACAGCTTGCGCTCTATAAATGCAACAATCAATCAAATCAAAAATCTGAGTACTTTGTGGCCTCGCTAGAGTATGAAGTCATATATAAAGCTACTTTAATATACATTTCTTAAGCACAACTCAAGTAAGCAATTGCTTCTTGTTTCTTTCTTATTTTAGTCTTTTCCTGGATTGCTTTCCTTGTTCGGGCAAACCTAAAAATGGTAACGTGTTGAGTGATTGTAAAGTGAACAATACTTCTCGAACTTTCCTTGTATATATTCTAGGCTGGAATCAATCTTGTCTCAACAGCAGCAAGAAAACACAGTATCTGATAATCTTAATATACTATAAAGAGTAGTGCATGTATTTTATCCTCCTTAAAAATTAATGTAGCTCTCTATTGGAAGCACTTTCTGGGCTCCTTTGCTTGGAAACGCTTATTTATTGACAGTAAATCAGGAGCTGAAGTAAAAGGGACCATCAGTAAAGCATCCAGCAAGTCATCTCTCATTTTACACTTTCTACAAATTGAAACATAAAGAGAAAAAATGCTACTGAACCCATTTTCTGGCAACCGTCTTTTGTCGGCTTTGAGACACATTCTAACAATTATGTTGGTTACTGAAAAGACTGCATTTTTTAAACATCTCTTTGTCTTCTCGCTTACAATTTGCCATATGCATATTTTAGTACATTGTAAGATACAACCAGCAATAGTCATTCTATTGCATCATCTTTTGGATTCCAGATATAACCTTTATTTTGTCTATGAATTATGAGTAGATTGAACATTTCTGCTAGAAAGTACTTTAGTGTGTTTTGTTGTAAACAATACATCATTTTTTCACTTGCCACAAACCAAATGTGTTCCCAAGGGATAAATGGGAAATGTTTTCGATAAGGTAATGTATTTTTGTGTTTTCTGAAGTGTTCAAAATCAGAGAACATGTAAGATGGTTCAAATGATTCTGTCTTTTGTTAGGATGCCAGTCTTTCTTTCAATAAAGGAGAGCACTTAAGTGAAGGAGCACTTGTAGGTGAATAAAACACACTTATACAAACTGCTAATAATATGCTCCTTTCCATTTCCTAAGTGAGAGAATTCATAATACTTGGCAAACTTGCATGTGTCTGATGTGGTAATCTGAATTTGTGCATGGCAGTGTTTGCAAGCTTCAGCATAATGAATAAAGTCATCCCAATTGCTGATATACATGGTGTCTTTTGAGATGTCATCAGTGATGTCATCAATGATGTCATTTAACATGTCAAGAGGGATGCAATATATGAAGTCATAAGCAATGCAAGATGGATGGTGAAACAATTTTTGTTATCTCATTGAACTATAACTGGGAAGTTTTTATTTTTTTATTAAACTTGTGTTCTTATGTGACTTTGACACTTAACTATAATGTCTCTTTAACCTTGGTACAGTATGGCCATGAATCATTGCTAAAGGCAATAGCTCCAATAGGAAAAACCTATTGGCTTTGGAAATTCTTATTTTTAATTCCATTATGGTTCTGAACTTCTACTTTTATATGGCGGCTGCAGTCTTATGTCACACCCACACCTCTAAACGTTAACAATTGGGAAAGCATGGATGCACCGATCTTCCGGCTAATGCATGCCATACACTCAACAAAAATACCTGGGAATACATCATTTGATAGTTTTTATAGCAAATATGGCACCTTTTAAAACCGAAAATTGAATGAGACTTTTGCAGTGCCCTACAATATTTTCATACAGCACTTAAGTGACAGTTTGTGCCTTATCAGCTTTGAGGAGAAGAATATGTGCGATCAAGGGGTTAGAGGTTTCGAGAAGTTGCAAGATGTAAGGTTGCTCCACTTGGGGTTTATAGCAGATAGAAGAGAGGCAGGGCCGGACTGGAAACAAAAATCAGCCCTGGCAAAATTGTGCAAACCAGAGCCACAACCTGTAGGAAGGCACAACTTGAATGGGGGGGAGGTTGGGGCATGGTTGGGTGATAGCATCCCACACTACCCTGAAAGCAGGGGCGGCTCCACCGTTAAGGCGGAGGAGCGTTGTCCCACTAAAGCATGCCCCCAGAGATAGAAAAATAAAATGGTAATTAAGTTAATTTATTACCAATTTATTTTTCAAAACTCCATACCGAGCCAAGCGTCAGGACGGGGGGGGGGGCAGGGTCTTCTGCTTTCTGCTGCTTCCAGTCAGGCAGCAGCAGAAAGCAGTGATGCACAGGGCCCTTTAAGTTTAAAGTGTGCATGTCTTTTTAGCCTGCCGTCTTGCGACGGCCAGTCAGACATGCACAGTTAAAACTTCTCTAACCCAGCTGTCTGACAGCTGGGTTAGAGACAGCATAGGGCTCCAGTGCCCTTGGGGGACAGTGAGAGAGGCCGCTCCCTCCAATCCTGGTGCTGCTCTGATGCAGCATGAGAGCAGTGCCAGGATGAGGATTGGTTACTGCAGTTTCCTGGAGCCTGCCTGCCTGGCTGGAGAAGACCCGAGTGAGGAGGAGGACGTAGTGCCAAGAAGGTAAGTGGGACTATTTTTTCTTTTTTTAACTTTTATTTTTGTGACCCACCACCCTCCTTACATGCCAACCACGACACCCTGAAAGCAGCTCCCTAGCCTGTAGCCAACAGCAAAAAATGTTAGCCGATGCCTTACAAACATATGTTAATGCTGAAACTTTTCAAACACTCACCCCCAGTCTCACAGATCTGGGCTGAATCCATCATTGTTCTTTAGCTCACTTCGCAGCCCCAGTTCAGACCCAGCCATATGCAAATCAGTCTTGACCCTGTTCGTCATGGGGACAGTCCAGCCCGAACTGCCAAGCCAGGTCTTCCCTGGATGGAAATGAAGCATCCAGGGACCGGTTTCAGGGTAACACCCCTAATGAGCCAGGATAGCTTGAATCCAGTGACAAAGTGAGCAAGGGACCCACGTCTGGGCATACCCTGTCAACTTAGGGCAAACAAAGCTAACACAAACAGATGATGGACGGAGCGCTGAAACTTTTCAAACACTCACCCCCAGTCACAGATCTAGTTTGAATCCATCATTGTTCTTTAGCTCACTTCGCCACCCCAGTTCAGACCCAGCCATATGCAAAACAGTCTTGACCCTGCTCCTCATGAGAACAGTCTAGCCTGAACTTCGGGGTAACACCCCTCATCAGCCAGACATATGTGGCAGTCTTAAAACACATTTAAGCTTTTAACAGCACACCCTTATTGTATGTTAATCAGTCCAACACTAGTTTAGGATGAATTCAAGGCACAAACCAAATACATATATTGGATTAACTGATTTCGAAAAAATTCAATTCAATCAGTATTGTTCAAAGCCAACACACAGTCCAAACTGAGTTCAACAATTTTCAAATCCTTGTCTTTATTAATTCTTTTTAAAAGATTCCCAGCACACGATCTAGCCGACACGTGTTTCGTCTGTACTCAGACTTTTTCAAAGCTGGAAGAGTAAATAAATACAATAAATATACCATATAAATACAAAATACAGAAAATGTCCTATTTACAAAGTGATAAAACTTGTTATCACAACCTACTCTTATTCAGAGTCATTGAAATACAATTAATCAAAGTTACAGCTTTCGGTATATGTACCTCAGCATAATTGAACAATTCACTACAATAAGACTTAAAATATCCGAAAAACCATCTGAGGAGAAAAGAAATCCAAGTCATGTTGGTGCAGATAACCCTCTAAGAGGCCAGAGAATAAGAACATACCAGAAAGTATAGCTAGTTCACACATGAATGTAAGAGGTTAACATACAAAAATAAAAAGACACCGATATAGTGTTCATAAAGAGAGAATGTGAAAGTGTTGCCTATAAATCATGAGAGTGCTCCACTACCATGCTCCGCTTATAAAGACACACTAAAAATGAGCCGATACACCAAGGATTCCAAAAAACCCACCGGTATGGGAATGTGGCAACAGTAGGTTCGAAGAACGGTAAAACACAGAGGCGCATCAATCTGCATACAAAGTTTCCTAAGGTTGTCTTGTGGATTACCCGTTGATCTAATGTCACAAAATAAAGAAATGCAATGGATTATGCCCTGTACAGACAATGCTGTACAAGAAGACTCAGTAAGCCATGGTTACATATCTATCACTGTGGGCCCAAATATGAAAAAATGAAAAGCGCTTGTGAATAATAAATCTACCTGCCTTAGTGTTCTAATCTATAAATCAAAAATCTACGGGAAAGCTGGTCTGGCCAAAGAATGACAGAGTACAAAAGTATCCACTGGTCACACTCACCTAAATAAACTAAATATTGTCTGCAACTGGTGGTCTTGGTGGATCACGGGTTAAATAGACCCGCTGAATGCCGAAGAAGTATCTTACTAGTGCACAAATTTATTTATTTTTATATTGAAAAATGAACAATAGTACAACGTGATTTCCTAACATAATTCACACTAAGGACACAAATACCTGTTTAGAACATACCTCTAAAAAACTGGAACCACTGTATGTATAAGACAAATGGTCAGTCCTTAAAGGTTAAATACTCCAGGAAAAAACTGAAGGTACAAATCCATGATACGAATGTACCTATCAGTAAAGACACAAAATTAAAATAAATAAGCGTGTATGCAGTGCGTACAGCAATAGATATGTGTCCCTAATGGCGTCGCTGGGTACTCACCCTGAAAACAGGATTGTCCACAGCAACTAGTGGCACGGCAGTCCGCTCGCAAAAAGTAAAACGAGGCATCAGTAGCCATATTGCAAATTTAAGGTCTCGATCACGTATCACGTGATCTGTGTGAGCACGGTGCTCATGTGACCAGGGCCAAACTTTGAACGTTGCTAGTGGTAAAAGTGACCGCCATCTTGTAATGGTGATTTGTTGATTAAATAAACATTAAGCGAGGGATGTGCTCGAACAGTAGGCAGGCTTGCCGGTATGTTGATACCCATATTAATAATTACAACAAGTAACCATGTGGCCAAAATACATTTTTCACCCCAAAACATGCACTTTCCTAGAATTAAAAATACTATTAATGTATCCAGTGATTGCGGTCTAAATAAACACCAGACGGACAATTATGTAATACATGCTGCCCAAATGGTGGATAAGTGTGCAGCACAAAATTATGAATAACTGTTTCATGCCCGGTATATTAAGTGCAGCTGATGCAAATTAGGATGAGCGAATAAGTGATCGATCTCAAGTAATAAAACAAAGCGTCCTCGGACCCGTGGGTTGTCAGCTCTGGACAAAATTTAAAAACATCATAGGGTACCATGATGGAATGGGGGTGTAACTAAAATAGTATCCAATCACCATTGTGTATAGATATTCTCAGAGAAAAGTAGACAGAGAGGTAACTCAGTTGATTTACAATAAAACACAGCAAGTCCTGTCACATGGTTTAAAATACCAAATAGCCATGATACATTGTATATACAATAGATGAAGGGAATGATAAGGTATCATACTGTAGTCTGGAAACAAGTCGACATAATCACAGGTTGTTATTCTAAAGAACATTGTAGATACTGTCCCCCAATATGCATACAGGTTCTTATTTGTGCAGTGATCTTTGTTATTAACATCATGAACTGCCTTTTTAAAATGGCGAAATGCTAATTCCTTGTTATTCAGTAAGGCACATTGCATGTATTGATATTACAGGACATCAGTCCCTTAGGAAAACATAAAGTTCTCTATCAATATTTAGCCCTAAGTCAACCGTTCTTAATTTAATAAGCCATTTGGATTCAAGTTTTCTGAGTGCAGAAGTTTTGTCACCTCCACGTGAATCCTCTTGTACTATGTCCCATGAAACCTAATTCTTAGTATCTCTGCATTGGCGTGTGCAGTGTTGTAATGTACTGCTAATGGGTAGTTGGTATTATTGTTACGAATGGCTCTAATATGTTCCTGTATCTGCTCTTTGAGCGGTCTGATGGTGCTACCTACATAAATGAAGTTGCAATGACAAATAATGCAGTACACTATAAGTTTGGTATTGCAGTTCATAAAGTGATGTATTTGATTTACTTGCCCGGTGTTATAGCTGAAGCTAGTTATTTTATTTTCAGCAAATTGGCAAACACTACACATTGTACATTTGTGAAAGGCCTTGGGTTTCGCTGGTAACCATGATCGATTTGCGTCTGTCACTCTGTTGCCTGTATAAGAGGGACTGAGTATGTTACGCAAAGTTCTGCCCCTTTTATATGTAATACGGGGTTTGTTAGAAATATATGGATCTAAATCATGATCCAATTTCAACAAATGCCAATGTTTATGTATTGTCCTGAATACATTGTTGCTATGTGAATTGTACTGTGTTATCAGGGCAATATGTTTCCTCTCTGTTTCGTTCCTCCTTTTTGATTTCGATTTGAGAAGTCCTTTGCCTTTTGTTCTATTGATCCTGGTGTGGGCTCTATCTAATATGGTGTGATCATATCCTCGAATGAGGAATCGTTGTTTCAGATTCGTAATTTCCTGTTGGAAAGTAACATCGTTGCTGCAATTCCTCCTCAGGCGAGTCATTTCGCCAAAGGGTATTGCACGAATTTGAGAACCAGGGTGGGCACTGCTGGTGTGCAACACAGAGTTGCATGCTGTGGTTTTGCGGAATAGTTTACACTCCAATTTTCCATCCTCAACAAATAGTGTAATGTCCAAAAAGTCAATTTGTTTTGTATTGATGTAGTGTGTAAAGCTCAAATTATAATCATTTGTATTAAGATGTTCAATGAACATATCTAGAGTAGGTCTGTCACCACTCCATATCATTAAGATGTCATCAATAAATCTACCCCACTATATGATGGAATTTGTCAAATTGGGTGGGCATAGTTTCCAAATATGATGTTCTTCAAAGAAGCCCATGTAGATATTGGCGAACGATGGGGAAAATTTGGCACCCATTGCAACCCCAGAGTGTTTTTTGTAGCAGGTCTCATTGTGCATAAAATAGTTGTTGTTAAGTGTCATTCTTGTAAGTTCGAGAAGCATGTCAGTATGTTCGTATAGGGTCGCATCACGTTTAGATAGAAAGTATGTGAGTGCTTCCATCCCTTTAGAAAACGGAATGCTGGTATATAAAGCACTCACATCTAGGGTGACAAAGGTAAGGTCATCAGTCCAAACTAGATCTTCCAATTTATTGAGAAGATCCTTGGTGTCCTCAATAAAAGCAGGTAGATTTCTGACTATTGGTTGAAGGTAAATATCTATATATTCTGAGATGCGTTCTGTTGGTCCCCCTATCCCTGATATAATAGGCCTCCCAGGAGGCACAGTAGGATTTTTATGTATTTTTGGCAGAGTATACATGTATGCTGCTCTAGGTGATGGATTAAACATGTACTTGACCTCGATGTCTGATAGTAGACCACAACTCTGCCAGTATCTCAGTGTTTTATCTACCAGCTTATTAACTTCCTGCATTGGGTTTTTGGAGATCTTAGTGTATGACTCTTTATCAGACGACTGACTATCGATTTCTCCAAAATAGTAGTCATTGTCCATCAACACTATATTTCCCCCTTTGTCTGCTTCCTTTATGGCTAAATTAGGATACTCTGCTAGTTTATACAGGGCAGTTCTTTCTTCCTTATTCAGATTGTCCTTGAATTTACTGGGTGCATTAGATATCTTATCTTCTAGTTTATACAGATCTTGGGTTACAGCCTTATAAAAACAATCGATCATGTTGTCTGGGGGTAGTACTGGCGTAAAAGTAGACTTAGTTCTCAACCCACTATCAATCTGACAATTGGTTCCTATGTCTAAGTCTTGTAGTATTTCACCTATACTAGTAACCACATCCAAACTGTCATCCATTGATAATAACATTTGTATGTTCTGGATATCCCTGATTGTCTGTCCACTTTCATTAACTGTATATATGGGTACCGGACAAGGTTTTTGTTGTTATCAAAGAATTTCTTTAATTTGAGCCTACGAACAAATTTAAACAAATCTATATGGATTTGTGTAAAATTGGGTCTGGACATTGGGCAGAAGCTTAAACCTTTTTTGAGTACATTAATTTCAACATTGGTTAGTACTTTTTGTGACAAGTTAACAATAAACACATCATTCTGTTGTTCTAAAAACATTGATATTGTGGATGAGTTATTAGCCACTGGAGCTACATTTGCTTGACTCATCAGTTCTTCTGTATACGTGTTACTGACCTCGTCACTCTTTTGTTCTCTTCTTGGTCTGTTCTTTCTACCCCCCCGCCTGGTTCTCTTCCTCCTGTATTCTTTTTGTTGTATCCTAGTCGTGTCCCTTTCCTGTACCGCTCCAACTCCGATAAAAAAGATGAACCTGTGGCATTTATATCATTCTCTCCTGCAAAGGACAATGTTTCACTTCTGGCCTCACTGGTTTCACTAGTAATACTTGAAAGATCTCACTCACTTGCTGATATCTGGGTCTCGGATCTCTTATTAATAAGAGCAGTGACTCCCCCTCTTGGTTTGACTTTGTTAAACTTTTTCGCAAAAGTAAAGGTTCTACCGGTTTTATAGTCGTTGTCATCTCTCTTTAGTTTGCGAATTTTTTTGTCCCTGATATATGTTTGGTGCGAATTAAGAACTTCTTTTAGTATTTTGAAGTTCTTATCCGTAGCTTCTGTAAGATTGAGTCTTTTGATTTCCTCCTCCACTTGTTCAATTTCCTCAAGTAATTTGGATCTTTTTCTCTCTGCATGTCTAATAAGTAGCTCCATCATGCCGTAGGATGAGGATGATATTAGATTCTCCCACTCCAAAAGGAGATCGGGATCTAGATCCTCAAAAGTGGGGAAAATAATGACTCTGAGTCCCCTTGGAACTTGTTTGATCTCAATGTATTTTTTAAGGTTGTGAGATCCCACCATCTAGAGAGTTTCAGTTTGCGTAACCTCTCTACTTTTATGAAAAGTTGTTTCAATCCCTGTGGTTTGGCCTCACTGCTGGTAACTTTCTTGGACTGAATACTTTGTCCTAAAAAAATGTCATTAAACATTTTGTCCCTATCATCTTCAAATCCTGGCTTACTTAGCAGAAAATGTTTTACACATAAAACTAGAGAGGTTACGCAAACTGGAACTCTCTAGATGGTGGGATCTCACAACCTTAAAAAATACATTGAGATCAAACAAGTTCCAAGGTGACTCAGAGTCATTATTTTTCCCACTTTTGAGGATCTAGATCCCGATCTCCTTTTGGAGTGGGAGAATCTAATATCATCCTCATCCTACGGCATGATGGAGCTACTTATTAGACATGCCGAGAGAAAAAGATCCAAATTACTTGAGGAAATTGAACAAGTGGAGGAGGAAATCAAAAGACTCAATCTTACAGAAGCTACGGATAAGAACTTCAAAATACTAAAAGAAGTTCTTAATTCGCACCAAACATATATCAGGGACAAAACAATTCGCAAACTAAAAAGAGATGACAACAACTATAAAACCGGTAGAATCTTTACCTTTGCGAAAAAGTTTGACGAAGTCAAACCAAGAGGGGGAGTCACTGCTCTTATTAATAAGAGATCCGAGACCCAGGTATCAGCAAGTGAGTCAGATCTTTCAAGTATTACTAGTGAAACCAGTGAGGCCAGAAGTGAAACATTGTCCTTTGCAGGAGAGAATGATATAAATGCCACAGGCTCATCTTTTTTATCGGAGTTGGAGCGGTACAGGAAAGGGACACGACTAGGATACAACAAAAAGAATACAGGAGGAAGAGAACCAGGCGGGGGGGTAGAAAGAACAGACCAAGAAGAGAACAAAAGAGTGACGAGGTCAGAAACACGCATACAGAAGAAATGATGAGTCAAGCAAATGTAGCTCCAATGGCTAATAACTCATCCACAATATCAATGTTTTTAGAACAACAGAATGATGTGTTTATTGTTAACTTGTCACAAAAAGTACTAACCAATGTTGAAATTAATGTACTCAAAAAAGGTTTAAGCTTCTGCCCAATGTCCAGACCCAATTTTACACAAATCCATATAGATTTGTTTAAATTTGTTCGTAGGCTCAAATTAAAGAAATTCTTTGATAACAACAAAAAACTGTGTCCAGTACCCATATATACAGTTAATGAAAGTGGACAGACAATCAGGGATATCCAGAACATACAAATGTTATTATCAATGGATGACAGTTTGGATGTGGTTCCTAGTATAGGTGAAATACTACAAGACTTAGACATAGGAACCAATTGTCAGATTGATAATGGGTTGAGAACTAAGTCTACTTTTACGCCAGTACTACCCCCAGACAACATGATCGATTGTTTTTATAAGGCTGTAACCCAAGATCTGTATAAACTAGAGGATAAGATATCTAATGCACCCAGTAAATTCAAGGACAATCTGAATAAGGAAGAAAGAACTGCCCTGTATAAACTAGCAGAGTATCCTAATTTAGCCATAAAGGAAGCAGACAAAGGGGGAAATATAGTGTTGATGGACAATGACTACTATTTTGGAGAAATCGATAGTCAGTTGTCTGATAAAGAGTCCTACACTAAGATCTCCAAAAACCCAATGCAGGAAGTTAATAAGCTGGTAGATAAAACACTGAGATACTGGCAGAGTTGTGGTCTACTATCAGACATCAAGGTCAAGTACATGTTTAATCCATCACCTAGAGCAGCATACATGTATACTCTGCCAAAAATACATAAAAATCCTACTGTGCCTCTTGGGAGGCCTATTATATCAGGGATAGGGGGACCAACAGAACGCATCTCAGAATATATAGATATTTACCTTCAACCAATAGTCAGAAATCTACCTGCTTTTATTGAGGACACCAAGGATCTTCTCAATAAATTGGAAGATCTAGTTTGGACTGATGACCTTACCTTTGTCACCCTAGATGTGAGTGCTTTATATACCAGCATTCCGTTTTCTAAAGGGATGGAAGCACTCACATACTTTCTATCTAAACATGATGTGACCCTATACGAACATACTGACATGCTTCTTGAACTTACAAGAATGACACTTAACAACAACTATTTTATGCACAATGAGACCTGGTACAAACAACACTCTGGGGTTGCAATGGGTGCCAAATTTTCCCATCGTTCGCCAATATCTACATGGGCTTCCTTGAAGAACATCATATTTGGAAACTATGCCCACCCAATTTGACAAATTCCATCATATATTGGGGTAGATTTATTGACGACATCTTAATCATATGGAGCGGTGACAGACCTACGCTAGATATGTTCATTGAACATCTTAATACAAATGATTATAATTTGAGCTTTACACACTACATCAATACAAAACAAATTGACTTTTTGGACATTACACTATTTGTTGAGGATGGAAAATTGGAGTGTAAACTATTCCGCAAAACCACAGCATGCAACTCTGTGTTGCACGCCAGCAGTGCCCACCCTGGTTCTCAAATTCGTGCAATACCCTTTGGCGAAATGACTCGCCTGAGGAGGAATTGCAGCAACGATGTTACTTTCCAACAGGAGATTACGAATCTGAAACAACGATTCCTCATTCGAGGATATGATCACACCATATTAGATAGAGCCCACACCAGGATCAATAGAACAAAACGCAAAGGACTTCTCAAATCGAAATCAAAAAGGAGGAACGAAACAGAGAGGAAACATATTGCCCTGATAACACAGTACAATTCACATAGCAACAATGCATTCAGGACAATACATAAACATTGGCATTTGTTGAAATTGGATCATGATTTAGATCCATATATTTCTAACAAACCCCGTATTACATATAAAAGGGGCAGAACTTTGCTTAACATACTCAGTCCCTCTTACACAGGCAACAGAGTGACAGACGCAAATCGATTATGGTTACCAGCGAAACCCAAAGGCTTTCACAAATGTACAATGTGTAGTGTTTGCCAATTTGCTGAAAATAAAATAACTAGCTTCAGCTATAACACCGGGCAAGTACATCAAATACATCACTTTATGAACTGCAATACCAAATTTATAGTGTACTGCATTATTTGTCATTGCAACTTAATTTATGTAGGTAGCACCATCAGACCGCTCAAAGAGCGGATACAGAAACATATTAGAGCCATTCGTAACAATAATACCAACTACCCATTAGCAGTACATTACAACACTGCACACGCCAATGCAGAGATACTAAGAATTAGGGGGCATATTAGCAAGACCGGCGATAAAATTATCGCCGTTTTAGCGGCAGGAAACTGCCGCTAAAACGGCGATAATGGGCTTGCTAATATGCGTTATGGAATTCCAATAGAAGCCCAGGTTAGACGTCCTGCACATCTAACATGGGCTTCTATTGGAATTCTATAACGCATATTAGCAAGCCCATTATCGCCATTTTAGCGGCAGTTTCCTGCCGCTAAAACGGCGATAATTTTATCGCCGGTCTTGCTAATATGCCCCTAGGTTTCATGGGATTGCCATAGTACAAGAGGATTCACGTGGAGGTGACAAAACTTCTGCACTCAGAAAACTTGAATCCAAATGGCTTATTAAATTAAGAACGGTTGACTTAGGGCTAAATATTGATAGAGAACTTAATGTTTTCCTAAGGGACTGATGTCCTGTAATATCAATACATGCAATGTGCCTTACTGAATAACAAGGAATTAGCATTTCGCCATTTTAAAAGGCAGTTCATGATGTTAATAACAAAGATCACTGCACAAATAAGAACCTGTATGCATATGGGGACAGTATCTACAATGTTCTTTAGAATAACAACCTGTGATTATGTCGACTTGTTTCCAGACTACAGTATGATACCTTATCATGTCCTTCGTCTATTGTATATACAATGTATCATGGCTATTTGGTATTGTAAACCATGTGACAGGACTTGCTGTGTTTTATTGTAAATGAACTGAGTTACCTCTCTGTCTACTTTTCTCTGAGATTATCTATACACAATGGTGATTGGATACTATTTTAGTTACACCCCCATGCCATCATGGTACCCTATGATGTTTTGAAATTTTGTCCAGAGCTGACAACCCACGGGTCTGAGGACGCTTTGTTTTATTACTTGAGATCGATCACTTATTCGCTCATCCTAATTTGCATCAGCTGCACTTAATGTACCGGGCATGAAACAGTTATTCATAATTTTGTGCTGCACACTTATCCACCATTTGGGCAGCATGTATTACATAATTGTCCATCTGGTGTTTATTTAGACCGCAATCACTGGATACATTAATAGTATTTTTAATTCGGGGGGCGTGGCTTGCACGCATCTGAGATGGCCGCATCTCTGTGAGCTCCGGCGCGTCTCTGTGAGGCCGGTCGGATTTCCTGCGTCGGAGACCTCGTATGCCGGTTCCTTTTCTGGAAATCGGCGGCGGAATGTGCTAAGGAGGCGGAGGAGGAGTTGTGACGCATTTTGAGCATCTCATGCGAACTTTTTCTCGTGTTGGTGATTCCCTCAGACGCGGCTCCTAAGATGGCGGCGGCGCGAGGAACACAGACGGAATAACGCCAGAGGCTTTCCTGTCTTTGAAGTATGACGGTGAGAGCGGGGAAGGCTTCTCGCTTAACAATTTTTGGGTTGCTGTCTCTCAGGTATGGCACTTTTCCTGAGGTGGTTTCCATCAAGGATGAAGGCAATTTGAGTGGGCTACTACGTTGGCTAGTCTCACCCTCAATCTCCTGAATGTGTGACACAATATATTGATGAGGAGGTTTTCAAGGTCCACATGGTTCCAGGTCCATGTAGAGATAAATGCATTTCTATGGTGACGGCCATTCTTACAACAGTCTCTGCAGTATACCATCTCTGCGCAGGCTTTTTATTTGGCAGTTTCGGATTGCTGCTGGCAATCTAACAGATTAAGGCTATTTGAAGCTGCTCCATACCAATGCCATTTGTTGGATGCCAGCATTCCTGTGTGGTGACCTCATATGTGCACCGGTCAGCAAATTTTGTGGTGATTGCTACATAGTCTGATGTTGTTATTCGCTAATGGTCGTCTAGGTGCCTGATCATCGCTGCTTGTCCTTTGTTGGGCTGGTTCTGAGCTCTTTCTGAGGTGTGCACTGGAAGTATAGTGAAGTGCTTATACGGTGCTGGTGTCTCTCTGTCACTTAATTTGCTTTTTCCAATGGCAGACAAAATGGGTCTCCTTCGAAGGACAAAGATACAAAGGGTAATCTTAAGAGACCCAAGCAAACGTCACCCATGCCGGATTCAACACCTGTGGAGTCTGCTACTACTCTTGACACAATTCTCTTACGTCTAAATGCTGTCCATGATATTGCGCAGAGCACTAAAACAAACACGGATTTACTGCAGGTTGAAGTTGCAGCAATCAGAAATGATTTTAAAAGCTTGTCACTGCGTGTTGCGAATGCAGAATCTCGTATAAGTACGGTTGAGGATACCACACATCAACAAGTCAAACATGTGCAGAGCTTGGAGCGCTCTATGGCTTCTTTGAGGAGGGATCTTAGGGAGCAGGAAGATAGGAACCGTAGCAGTAATCTACGTATTTTTGGTTTACCAGAGAACTCAGAGAAGGCCGCCCCTTCAATGCTTGATTTTCTATTAGAATGGATTCCTGCAGTTCTGAACATTTCATTTCAGAAAGACTTTGAGATAGAACGTGCTCATAGGGTTCCCTCATTTCGACCTAAATCGTCGTCACATCCCAGACCTGTGGTTTTCAAACCTTTACGACATCAGCATTCGGAGCTGATTCTGGCTCAGATGAGGAAAATCAGAGCAATTACATGGGAGGGTCACAGGATTGCTATATCGCAGGATTTTGCTAGAGATACTGTCATCAGGCGGAAGGGTTTCTTGAATCTTCGACGGCGACTTCAGGAAATGAACATTCCATTTTCTTTTGCTGGACCCTCACGGTTCAGAATATCTTTCAAGGGTCGCTCTCAGATTTTTTATGAACCCTCTGATTTGACCACTTTTTTAGACAATCAATCTGAGTCAAGAATGGATTCGGACTCTCCTTCAGGCTCTTCTGGTTCTTGAGTGTGATATCTTGTTCCTCTCCTGAGAGATTAGGATCATTTGTATCTATCTTTTTCCTCACAGGTTTTTTAGGTGTGTTCCCTGTGAGAAGTTGGTGGTCCTCTTCTTTTACCAATGTGTATGAATCTTTAATGCTATTATCATATCTCTCTTCGCACTAACTTTTCCTTTGCAGGTTTATTTCTTGACCTACGACTTATGGTGACCGCTTTCTTTAGGGGTCTGGATCAGAGGTATTAGATAAGGTGTTTATATAAAGTGCGTTTTAAAATAATGTTATGCATTCAGTTTCTCTACTCAATGGTAATTCTAGTATATGTGTTTATGCACTTCTCTAGTTGCCTTCTAGTTGTTATCTGTAATATTTGCTCATTTTTTCTTTCGTATGTACCATGAATTTGTTGTTGTATGAATGATATTTTACATTATAGGTGAGTTTGCTGTTTTTCTTAATGGATTATCTAATCTTGCACAATATTGTTGAAGCTTTTAATTATCTGATTCCTTCAGGTACTTTTATTTTATGTTATTGTCGCATTAGTTTCATGATCTCCCTTTTTTTAGAATATTTATAAGTCTTTAGATTCTTTACTCCATAGTAACTTTCTATAGGTATTGATGAATTTTTTCTAGATGTCCACAATTTGATCTTTATATGCAATTGTTCATTCCTTATACCGCATATCCCATGACTTTGCTGATCTACGGATAAGATGTTTGTTTTTCTCTCCGAGTGGTGTCGTGTATATTAGATAATTGCTCTTTATGCGGTTTGGTTATTTATTGCTGTTGGGGGTTCCTCAATAAATTGTTTCTCCACAGGTATTAGACAATGTGCTCATATACATTACTTTTTTATTATCTTTCTTGTTTTGTGATATTGCTTTTTGGGAAATGTTATGTATTCAGACTATCTACTCAATGGTATGCTAATATCTGTACTTATGAACTTATTGCTCAGTTCTTATTTTGCATATTCCATGAATTTGTTGTTTTATTGATGTTGTTTTACATGTATGATAATTTTAGTGTTCTTCTAAATGAATTATCTGTATTTACATAAATAACTTTTAATTATCTGATTTATTAATGCAATGTTATGTATATGTAAATGTTGTTTTTCTTCTCTCCGGTACCTTCCTTTTATCTTATCCTATTAATGGCTAGTGGTAAATAATGGCCTCTTTGGTTGCTCTTTCATGTTTTTCCCTCACATGTTTTTGGTCTTTTATGGACTTCCCCGGGTGGGGCTTCTCTTCTTGTTGGTTCAGTTTTTGGTTCATTCCTCTTTTCTTGTTTCTCTCTTCTTTCCACTCTTGTCTTATTTTTTCTCGATTCCTCTCTTTCTAGGGATTCCAGCCTTAATTTCTTACGTCTATTTGTTTGGGTTTCCTCCTTCATTTGATCCTCTCCAACAACGTATACACTCTATTCTCTCTCATTCACTGAATACTCTTCTTTCTGTTAATTTTTCGTGTTTATGGCTGGTCTAAATGTTCTTTCACTTAATGTACGTGGTTTAAATCACCCAGTGAAGAGGTCAAAAATATTGGATTATTGTAAAAGTCTTGCTACTGATATAGTGTTATTGCAAGAAACCAAAGTAGCGTATAAAGAGGCTTTATTGTTGCGAAAGGAGTGGGTTCTTGATGTGGCATGTTCAGAGGCCTCTGGTAAGAGAAATGGGGTGGTGACATTGATCTCTAAAACCTCAGGTCTTTCTATTGTTTCTGCGGAACATGACACTGATGGTAGGTGGTTACTTACGCGTTTATCCAATGGGCCGTCTGATATTTATATTATGAACATCTATGCACCCAATAATGATGATCCGTCTTTTTGGTGTACAATAACCAAAAAACTTTCTGAACTATCTTTGAGTGATAAGCTGATTGTAGGAGGTGACTTTAATCTTCCAATGGATCCTATCTTGGATAGAAACTCTGCATTTAAATTCCGCCCACCTAGGGCTCATAAGCAGATGCTTAATATGTGTTCCGCCCAACGGCTTACTGATGTTTGGAGAATGCATAATCCCAGTGGTAGTGATTTTACCTTTTTTTCTTCTCCTTACTCTAGTTTCTCTCGCATTGATTACCTCCTGATTCGCGCTAACTTGTTGAGACATACTACGAATGTGATTATTCATCCTATAGTTGTCTCTGATCATGCAGCAGTTTCATTCACTCTTCTTAATTTCACGGAGAGTTGTGGGCCACGTGCTTGGCGTTTCAATATGGAACTCTTACACGATGATAAAGAGGTTGAGGCGCTTAATGTAGCTATTCACACTTTTTTTCGAGAAAATGTGGCCTCTGTGACATCCCCGGTAGTTTTATGGGACCCTTTCAAATGTACTCTTAGAGGTAACATTATTCAAATAATGGCAAGACGGAATGCGGCTATTAAGAAGGAGCTCTTTTCTTTAGCAGACAGTATTAAGCATAAGGAGTCCTTATACAGAAGCTCCAAGGAGAAAATATTACTACAAGATATTAAAAATCTTAAATATTCTTATAACTCTATTTTAACTAAGAGGGCACACATTGGTGTACAAGTACAAAAATCTAAACGTCTCTTATTAAAGAATCGAGCAGGTAAAGTTCTGGCGGCAACTTTAAAGTATCAGGAGACCAACATTAAATCCGCTCAGATTTCTTGTATTAAGGACAGTGCGGGTGCTAGGAAACTTTAGACTAAAGATATTCTGGAAGTATTCCGTGATTTTTACTGTAAGCTTTATTCTCCTCCGCACCAATCTTCTCTGGTCCAGTGCCAGCAATTCCTGACCTCTATTCCTACTCACAGGATTTCTGACGCTGATATAGAGTCTCTGAGTAAACCTATTGACTCCGAAGAAATTATTCAAGCCATTAAGGCTACTAGGTCGGGGAAGGCTCCAGGACCTGATGGGTTTTCTATTGATTTTTATAAGCAATTTCTATCGTCTTTAACCCCACATCTCAAAGATGTTTTTGATCACTTTGTTTCCTCAGGGAAGGTGTCGGGGTCGGCTACTGAGGCGACTATAGTGGTTATCCCCAAAGAGGGTAAGGACCATTTAGATCCTAAGAACTTCTGTCCAATTTCTCTATTAAATATGGAAGCAAAAATTTTCGCAAAACCTTTAGCCAAACGGTTGGAGCGCCATATTCCGTCACTTATTCATCCCTCTCAGACGGGTTTTGTTAAGGGGCGGTTGGCTAGGGATAATATCCGGACTTTCTGTCATATTCTAGAGAAAGCAAAGTTGGCTAACTCTCCGTCGGCAGCCATTGCCCTTGATGCTGAGAAGGCTTTTGACAAGGTCTCCTGGCCTTTCTTCCAAGCAGTACTTCAATCTCATAACTTAGGAGATGTATTTATTGATATGGTTATGTCACTTTATGCACAACCTAAAGCTAATATTAGAATTAATGGAGCTACTTCAGCCTTTTTTGATCTTGGCCAGGGCACCCGGCAGTGTTGCCCATTATCACCGCTTCTGTTCTTGGTCTCTATTGATCCGCTTCTTCGTTTACTTAATCTAAATCAAGACATTCGGGGCTTTCAATTTGGTACACAGAACATTAAAACGGCCGCGTATGCGGATGATGTGCTTATCTTCTCGGAGGATATAGAAAATGCAATACCTGCTATTTCTCATATTATTAAAGAATTTTCTCTTGTTTCAGGATATACTCTGAATAAAGATAAAACCGAAATGTTCCCTCTTAATCGGTTATGTTTTTCTTCTCATATGGGAGAGGCTGGTTTTAAGTGGCAAGCTGATCGGATTAAATACTTAGGAATTTGGTTCTGTACTAATTTGGTAGACACTGTTGCATATAATGAGGCCCAGGTGATTGCTAAAGTTAAGCAATTGTTGGAGGCCTGGTCGCCTAAATTCATCTCCTGGTGGGGACGTCTTCAAACATTGAAAATGATGATAACTCCTATTGTCAATTTTGTGTCTTCTATGCTCCCTCTGAAGTTGTCCTCCTCTTTTTTTCATGAACTGGATGTGATCTCTTCAAGATTTGTATGGAGTAATAAGCGTGCTAGGATTTTGTATAAACAATTACGAAAATCCTATGTTTGGGGTGGGTATAATCTCCCGGATTGGAGTTTATATCAATCGGCGTTCTTGGCATCTCAGGGTGCTTTATGGTTTTCTTCTGAGTCTAGACATATTCCACTGTGGTTGTATATTGAACAACATCTGGCTTCCCCCTTATCTACTTCTGCTATGTTGACTGCATCTACACTACCTTTACCCTTTTCTAGACATATCATATCCGATACCATTGCTGCATTGAAAGTGATTGATAAGAGGGTTTCCTTGCGTATACATAAATCTAGATGGTCTTCTTTGTGGTTTAACCCCAAAATCAAGATTGAGGTTGACGCAGAGACAAGATCACATTGGGCTAGCAAAGGCATTACATTGGTCAAACATCTTTATGATGATCATCATGATCCTTTACCTTTTTCATCATTGGCTACAATGCATAATCTTAGTAATATAGATTTCTATTCATTTCTTAAAATAAAAGTGGCTTTGTCCAAGGGGACTTATCATCCGGATTCACATACTATTTCTCTTCTCCAGTTGTGGCATAAGGCAGAGCATGTTGCCTCTAGGATCTATACATTTCTGGTAACTACCTCGCCTTCACAATCTACGGTTACGCAGCATAAATGGTTACATCATTTAGATCCTGATATATTCAAGCATATTACACCGGAAACTTGGAAAGTCATTGGGAAATTTTCCCGACGTAATAAAATTGCTCCTTCTCTAATTCAATCTAAGTTTTTTACCATCAACCTTCTCCATTGGACCCCGGCTCATCTATATTCACTCAATCTCAAAGAGGATGATCTGTGCTGGAGCTGCAAGAGTGCTGCTGGTACATATCAACATATGTTTTTTGAATGCTCCCTTCTCAAATCGTTTTGGGATCTGATCCATAAACATTTATTGTTAATCTTTGATATCCAATTTGAGCTTTCCTTTCCGTTGGTTGTGTTGGGCCCGTGGGCAGCTCCATCTCCACTTCCTCTAGATGAGTTAGATTTACAACTCTTAGATTTGCTGTTATCCATAGCAATTAAGATTATCTTGACGGAATGGAAATCCTTTAACTCTATATCTTATCACACATGGTGGGCATGGGTATCGTTTCTTCGAGGAGCTCACACGTCGGTGGAATAAAGAAAATATACTCCTTCTATTTCTTCTGGTGTTTGGAGATCACTAGATAAATATATGCAGTTAGCTTCTCAAGGCCTGGTGGCTCAATACCCTTTTCAGATCTCTGCTTGATTCTCCTCTTTCATTAAGGTTGGAATCCCTGCTCTCCTTTTCTTTCCTTTTCTCTTATTTATTTTTCTTCTCTTTCTTCTTTTCCCTCTTTCTACTTCTTTCTTGCTGGGTTTTTCCCGGTTGCTATCTTTGTTTTTCTTTTTTGTGATGATTTATCTTTTCTCCAATGTAATACAAATGAAATATTTGGGTCTCTATGTTTTTTTTGTAATGGACTTTATTGATGCATATCCATTATTTATAACATTGCTTCTATGTATTCTTTTTATTAATTAGGGATTATTTATTGTTCAAATCTCTTTTTAAATGTATTGCATATTGTGATATCTTAACTATTTATATTCTCTCTCTTAAATTAATAAAATTTATTGAACAAAAATAGTATTTTTAATTCTAGGGAAGTGCATGTTTTGGGGCGTAAAATTTATTTTGGCCACATGGTTACTTGTTGTAATGATTAATATGGGTATCAACATACTGGCAAGCCTGCCTACTGTTCGAGCACATCCCTCGCTTAATGTTTATTTAATCAACAAATCACCATTACAAGATGGCGGTCACTTTTACCACTAGCAACGTTCAAAGTTTGGCCCTGGTCACATGAGCACCGTGCTCACACAGATCACGTGATACGTGATCGAGACCTTAAATTTGCAAAATGGCTACTGATGCCTCGTTTTACTTTTTGCGAGCGGACTGCCGTGCCACTAGTTGCTGTGGACAATCCTGTTTTCAGGGTGAGTACCCAGCGACGCCATTAGGGACACATATCTATTGCTGTACGCACTGCATACATGCTTATTTTTTTTAATTTTGTGTCTTTACTGATAGGTACATTCGTATCATGGATTTGTACCTTCAGTTTTTACCTGGAGTATTTAACCTTTAAGGACTGACCATTTGTCTTATACATACAGTGGTTCCAGTTTTTTAGAGGTATGTTCTAAACAGGTATTTGTGTCCTTATTGTGAATTATGTTAGGAAATCACGTTGTACTATTGTTCATTTTTCAATATAAAAAAAAAAAATTTGTGCACTAGTAAGATACTTCTTCGGCATTCAGCGGGTCTATTTAACCCGTGATCCACCAAGACCACCAGTTGCAGACAATATTTAGTTTATTTAGGTGAGTGTGACCAGTGGATACTTTTGTACTCTGTCATTCTTTGACCAGACCAGCTTTCCCGTAGATTTTTGATTTATAGATTAGAACACTAAGGCAGGTAGATTTATTATTCACAAGCGCTTTTCATTTTTTCATATTTGGGCCCACAGTGATAGATATGTAACCATGGCTTACTGAGTCTTCTTGTACAGCATTGTCTGTACAGGGCATAATCCATTGCATTTCTTTATTTTGTGACATTAGATCAACGGGTAATCCACAAGACAACCTTAGGAAACTTCGTATGCAGATTGATGCGCCTCTGTGCTTTACCGTTACTTGAACCTACTGTTGCCACATTCCCATACCGGTGGGTTTTTTGGAATCCTTGGTGTATCGGCTCATTTTTAGTGTGTCTTTATAAGCGGAGCATGGTAGTGGAGCACTCTCATGATTTATAGGCAACACTTTCACATTCTCTCTTTATGAACACTATATCGGTGTCTTTTTGTTTTTGTATGTTAACCTCTTACATTCATGTGTGAACTAGCTATACTTTCTGGTATGTTCTTATTCTCTGGCCTCTTAGAGGGTTATCTGCACCAACGTGACTTGGATTTCTTCTCTCCTCAGATGGTTTTTCGGATATTTTAAGTCTTATTGTAGTGAATTGTTCAATTATGCTGAGGTACATATACCAAAAGCTTTAACTTTGATTAATTGTATTTCAATGACTCTGAATAAGAGTAGGTTGTGATAACAAGTTTTATCTCTTTGTAAATAGGACATTTTCTGTATTTTGTATTTATATGGTATATTTATTGTATTTATTTACTCTTCCAGCCTTGAAAAAGTCTGAGTACAGACGAAACACGTGTCGGCTAGATCGTGTGCTGGGAATCTTTTAAAAGAATTAATAAAGACAAGGATTTGAAAATTGTTGAACTCGGTTTGGACTGTGTGTGTTGGCTTTGAACAATACTGATTGAATTGAATTTTTTCGAAATCAGTTAAACCAATATATGTATTTGGTTTGTGCCTTGAATTCATCCTAAACTAGTGTTGGACTGATTAACATACAATAAGGGTGTGCTGTTAAAAGCTTAAATGTGTTTTATGTATATGCATGTTATGTCATAATGTGCTGATAACATCTCTAGGTAGTAGGTGTTACAGGCTGCCCTAGCACCCCGACCCAAATTTTTGGATAACAATACTGCATGCCCATGATTAAGATTCACATACATGGCCATTATTTGATGTGCGGTTTCTCCCTTTAGGGAACACTACTACCTATTTCCTTTGTTTTTATATGTGGCAGTCTTGGCTGGACAATGCACATGTTTTTGTGATTTCAGCGACTCCTTGGTACTTTATAATTTGATGCATTGTTTTTTTGTCGATTATTTTGCAGTCGCTGTTGAATTTCCTCTCTAGGGGAGTGATGCTCCTTTACATAAATGCGTATTACGTTTTCCCAAAGTGACCACATTCTGCAAAGATTTTGCACATATGACTTACAAAGGACTCTTGTCTTTTCCATTCTTTTTTGCCCATCCATCACTTTGCCCTTTACGCGCTTTCTCCATAATGCTCACCACAAATGCTCCCTCTCAAATCTTGCAGTTTTCTCATTTTAATACGTTGGACAACACGATTTCTGGAGGATTAAAAAAAGGACCAAAGGAAATAATCTGCTGTACTCTGGTATTTTTTTCACAACCCATTGCGATTTACAGCAGGTGCGATGCCTGCATCTGTTCTGCCTGGCTGCTGAGTTTTTGTTTTTAAGAATACATTTTAGAACACATTCTGAATTAAGGAGGCATGGAATGGAACGTCCAGGAGCACACTAGGTAGTACTTAGATGAAAATGTGATGGAAAAGAGAAAAGGTGAAAGGCTTGCCATTGTTCTATTACAGTTAAAAGATTGCTAAAATACTGCATTTTTTTTTGTAAAACCCCCTGTAGGAACCCTTATAAAGTGAAATAACGAAATGGTGGCCAGTAAGTAACGGTGAAGAACTGGAAGTAATTTCTAAGTATAATGCTAAAATGTGATGTACTGAAGAAGTGACAGAACATCAGGTTTTAGAGGTTGAGCTATTAATATTAATGCTGTCACTAGTCCAGACAAACAGTAATACTGCAGGCACACTTTTCATCATGCTTTTTGCATTGAAATCAAACATGGCTGAAGTGAACTAGATGCAGATTGGGGAGAGGGGGCTGCCTCGTTTGCAGAAGGTTGTCCCTTCAGCCTCCCTCACATAGACCACTTGCATGCTAAGTTTTTTTTTTCACAGTCTTTGTTTATTTCTTGCAAAACCTGACCAGCATATAAACAGCAGGGTCAGACTGGCCAATAAGACAATCAGGCAGTGCCGGTGGGCTGGACTGACACGTCAGTGTGTGGGCCTGATTTTTGACAGTTTGTGGGCCTGTTTTTTGGTCTGCTGTGCAGTTTTTTGTTTTCTTTTGTTTTTTTTTTACTGTTGATGTCCCTCCGATTAAAACAAACATTGTTTACAGCAAGCTCAAATCCATGCAGTTTCTTCCCATGCCTTGTAAAACACATACTGCAAGTCTTAAACAAGTTTAAAATTGCCTCAATTTACAAACGTGGGCCACGTTTCTTAGCTTTCAAATTCACCAACGGGGTCAACTTTCATTTTGCTGCAGGGGACAATTTTCTGTCCCAGTCCGACCCTTATGAAAAGGGTGCAACTTTCCACGTGGGCAGATTTCACTTGATAATCAAGACTTCGGCAATGCATTTAACACCGACTAAACCTCACTGTCGCCCTCAAAATCAAGCTTTCCCGCATCCGGAAACGATTGGAGATAAATGAATGACGCACAGCTTTGTGCACCACTGACGCTGACCCGTCCTGTCCCAAGACCCACCCGCGGCCGGTCCCGTAATGCGCGGGAGGATGCGCGCATGCGCCTGTGTGCTTGCACGTGTCGAATGCGCGCAGAATACAGAATTCCCGCCTGATGCTGTGTTTAATCAAAAGAAACATCCGAGCCCTTGTTTAATGATGATAATGCAGACACGGAAGATTAATGAGACACAGCCCACTATAGCGATTCTAATTTGTATTTACAACAATTAGATTTGAAGCCAGCTACTCCGGGGGACGCGGCAATGAAACGCCGCATAAATGTGGGGTGGCGTAATGGAAAGCTGGGAAATTCCCTAGGAAGGCTGTGGGGTATGTTATCAATCTCATTTTAAGGCGCACGCTCGGAGACCGAAGCCACTTCCAGCCTCGCGTGGGCAAAATATGTAAATCTAATCCGAGCGACGAATGACACACAGCGGTTTGGACACTCTGGGCATTAGGAGCGCTGCCGCGGCCCTCTCGGCGCGGGGCCTGCGCGGTTATTCTTTCCGCCGAACCCCTAGGCTCGGAAGATTGGATCGGACGCCCGCTGTTACTAATGTGCGCCCGGCGCAGATATTTATTAATGGGGTTGGGTGAAGGGGGGTCTACTGAATATTTCATCTGTTCCCTGGCTGAGGGGTGGATTGTGGTGATCTGTGCTTATATGTGCGCGAGCTTTTACATTAGGGTCTGATCTGTCTTTTAAGTTCACGGTTACATCACTTGAAGCGGGTGTGGAGGTTTTAGCAGTGATGCACGTTATGATTAACCCCGGGCTTTAAGTGGGATGGAAAAACTGGGGGGTCTCTCAAAGGGGCGTGGCCAATGTAATTAAGGGCGTGGCTTAAAACACTTAAGCTAAAAATCTGTGTTTAGTATGGTGTGCCGCCCGACTTCTATTTTGCTGTTTCTGTCATTCCATCCAGATACGTTGATACAACAAGTAACATCATACCTGCAACAAACCAGGACTATTGACTTTGTAAATGGTTGTTAGTTGCATAAGATAAATAAGCAGCAACTATGGCTTGTATATAATATTGAAAAAGCTTCCACTTAAAGCCCTGGTGACACCACGACAATGTTGCTGCTCCTGCGTTTCAAAAAGAGAAGGGAAATCCAGAGAGAAAATTACTCTTTAAAGGATTTCCCTTCCCCTACAACGCTCACGTGGCATGACGTCATGCTGTACCTTCTCCACTAGTGAGAAGTGTGAGCACACGCACATCGATGTGCCTGCTATCACTGAAATCCAGGGAAAAATGGACTGCCTGTGCCAGGGCACAAAACAGAGCTCGATATAGACCCGTTTCGAGGCCCCCTTAAAAAAACTGCCGGTGCTCAGCACCGGCGAGACCAGGCCCACTTATAACCCTGGATTAACCCTTTCATTGCTGCAGTGGCGTAACGAAAATGGTGAGGGCCCCTGCAGAATCTGATGAAGGGCCTCTGAGGCTCCCATATTTCACAGATATTCATTCACATTGGCTTGATAGGGGGGGCCCGAGGGGCCCCCTAAAAAGATGCCCCCTGCATGCACAGCAGGGGCTTGTTGGACGGCCCTAAAATTGTCGGTGTTTTGGGTGCAAGGAAAATAGAAATTACTTATGATACAGAGATCCCAATTATTATGTTTTGAGTGAAAGTAAACCCAGGAAATAAATATAAAGCAAAGTCTGCCCTAGCCTAATGCTCTTTTGTTATTAAAACAGGGGAAAACAAGAAGAAAGCACCAACATATAACAACAAATAGATTCAAGTTTCGATTTTCATTTTGCAAGCTGTTCCGCTATTGCACTCGTTTTGCGGGGTGTTCGTGAACTTGCTGTCCCTGTTCATGCATTATTCACGTTTAATATGTTGTTTTTGTCATTTTGACATTGTTATCACAAGTAGCTTTGAACAACAGCTGTAACCGCCCAGAATCAGTTGTGTCTCCATAAAACAAGGTTCAATCAGTTTATGTATATTCAATACGTAACCATGGATGATGACTGAGGACTTTACTTTTTAGGTCTCGCATAGCGTTGCAGCGCAACCCGCTGTTCGCTTTGCGAGGCATGCAGTATACAGTATACTGGGGGGAAGCTCCGCCCACTTTCCGTCCATGTTTTTCATTGGCTTAAATCGGAAATGCTGCATTCTGATTTGTTTTTGGCTTGTTTGTCCCTCCTCCTGACAGCCATGTCATCATTTTTCTCCTTCCATAGCTATCAGCCCCTTTACTTTACAAACTCGTTTGTTCCTCTGCCCCCCCTTCCCTCCCGCAGTCCGTAGCTTCTCTGCCCACCACCACCCCCTCCCCCACTCCCGATCATGCCTTCTTGGACGCCCGTACTTTTGTTTATAATGCAATAGGTCTCGCGTAATACGAGTCCTATTGCATTTTTAAATGCTTGTTTGCACCTGGGATTGGCTGGCTGAGTCTCGCACTTTATTTTGCCTGACATGTCCAGACGGCTATTTTGCGCATGCGTCCAGCAGCCGCTATACAGACGCTCCTGCGCATGAAGAGGAAGGTGCCATCACTCTGTCAAGATGCAGCCAGAATGTTGTATTTCCTCTGAGACGGATGCTTCTCGGACGGTCGGACCTCCGGATCTTGGGCTTCGCAAGCGACATACAAAGAAGACAGGCCTATCGATGCCTCTGTGGACAGTGTAAATCCATGATGCACAGTATAATGGTCGATTTCACAGTTTGCCACAGGCGGAAAAATCAAAAGACCAGTTTTCCTAAAGATAACTTTGGAATTAAAAGTCTTTAATATATATTTACATTGATATGTCAGATTTTTAATGTGAACTACTACTAAATGCAGTTTCAAAACAGATAATCGCAGCAGTAGTGTCGTCCGCGAACATAACTTCACATGACAGCTGTAATTTTGCTCAGTCAGTTCGTAGCAAGAATGTTTTTATATTAAAATTCGGAGGCGCTGGCGGATCACTGGTTCGTTTCCCCTTTCAAGATGGCCACCACTTAAGCTGAGGAGAAACCTCCCAAGTGACGGTGGCCGAAGGGGGCCACGTGTTCCAGCTCCTAGGAGTAAACACGCCGTCATCCTGTCACACGAGACTTTACTACTCCTGAGTTTTGTGTCACTGCCGCCAGGTGCTGCCAGCCATGAAGCAGACAAAGACAGGTGAGTTCTGCTCAGTTTACACTCCTCTCGTGTTTCACCACGGGTACCATCACCACCACCAAGATACATGCACATTGCACGCACTGCGCTAACTTGCCTTATTTCCTTGTCATGTCTACGCCTACACACATTGACCACACCTCTCTTGCGTCCCTGGCGACCTACATCTCTCAACCAGGTGATTGCCTGGTCGGCTACAGCACTTATCCTGTGTTGCAACTCAGCGGAGAATGCCTTGCATACATACATTCTAATGCATGTACCCGCACTTATGTCTTCCCCGGCGTGTGCCTGCAGTGGAAAATATATCCACCACGGTTCATTCCTATAAGAACTAATGAATCCTCAGAGCTCGAGGTTTAATTAATTTACCCAGTGAACTGGCTTCAACAAAAAAAATTGTAAAAGGAAAATCCAGGGCTGAAACTACAATGTCGCTAATTACATGGAATCATCTGGTAACCTTACATGTACGCACTGTTCTCACTGACTCTGGCTTCGCACCTACATCCACTGACACACAGACATTAGGACAGGCAGACACGGATTTAGGGGCATTTGAGCATGGGTCGTGTGCTGTGACAAATCAGTAACCAGGACACTGATGAGAAAGGCAGTCCTTTATTCTTGTTTTATTTGTATTCTGATAGATGTGTTTTTGCTGACCCCGTCATACGTCCAGCACTACACGTACCATAATGTAAAGAACACTGAAACTTGGCCTCGGGCTCTTCAGGTTTATGATATAAATGTATATATTTTAAGGGACTTGTTTATGCGATTAAACTGTATAGGATGAGATGAGGCATTAGCAGCTTAATAACGTGCGCTACACAAATGCCAGTGAGGTAACATTAGACTACCCCTGTCTTTATGCTTGTAAGTGTTGGAAGTTTTTAGGTGTTGTGGTTTTTTTTATATATATTTTTTTTAAGCCATATCTGCAACTTTTCCAGTTCAGAGCCCAAAATCCAGTGCATTTCTGGACGAAGAAGGCTGTTTTTTTCACTGGGTCCAATTCTACGCCAATCATAGAATTCAGAGTGTCCTTTCATTTTTCTTGAATTCAAATAATTTGACCAAACGTTTAATAGCATGTGAGCGTAATGGAACCCGAAGAACATAGTAAACATATTGATGTTAATTAACACTTGTTGGTCACAGTCTGACAGTATTGGAATTCAGCGCCACTGTGTTCTAGGACGTGACATTCTAAACCTTTCGTTCACTAAGCCAGATACTAGTTGAGGTTTGTGGGGAGCCTATTAAAATACGTGAAGACAGAGTGTGAATGTTTATGAGAGGGATATGGGCTGCATTACCCGAAGAATTGATAAAGTTTGATGGAATCTGAAATCGCCCTGGGTGTTTTAAAAACCAACGTAATTAAAGAGCAGCAAATATATATTTTTTTATACTTACGTAAAAATGTTTTGACCTGCAAATTCTCGAGCACTTTCTTGCATTTGAGCTTTTGGACCACAGTTCATTCCCTCGTGGGACAGTATGAGTCACTGTTGAGGATATTTAAGGCTTAACAAATACGATCATCGTTTTAATCCCAGAGGTGCGACTAAACCCCAAGCAGGTACAATCTTGTCACAATTATCTAGGGGCATATTAACAAGGCGGCGTTAATGAATTATCGCCGCTTTAGCGTCCGTTTTCGGACGAAAAGCGGCGATAATTTTATCGCCGAGTTAGCAAGGACACGCTGGCGCGTGATTCCTGACTTAGCGTCCGTTTTCTGCACGCCTCCCATCACATCGCTAATGAGATGCAAAGGGGCGTGCCTGTGAAAACAACAGGGGAAATATCGCTAACCCAGGTATCGCCATATTAGCAACGTGGGTTAGCGATATTTTAAATTGCGTTAAGTATGCCTTAACGCAGGAATTTAACGTCTGCTAAATTCCTGACTAAGGCATACCTAACATGGGGGGTGGATTGTGTGGCTAAGACCACAGGCCCTATCACCAAGTATATCGCCGTTTTCCATGGGACATCGCTGGAAAACCAGCGATGTTCCATGTAAAACATCGCTATCACTGGAAAATTATCGCCTTTGCGCTAAGCGTTGTTAATACAGCGCTAGCATGGCGATAATTTCCAGCGATAACCGGCGATAGGATTCCTCGCGCTAACAGCGGCTAGCGATAATTATCGCTGCCGCTTGATAATATGCCCCCTAATTTCTACACCTCCCCTACTTAACGCCTGAATCTGGCTTCGCATATCTTTATTCACACTCCAAGTACACACGTCGGTTCATCCTGCTGGCCTTTGACATGTCCTTGCCCACCCGTCCCTGCATCCACACAGTTGTTTGGCTACAACGTCATCTCATCTTCGCTTGCCACTCCTGCATCACAGCCACAAAGCCATACATTCTTAAGCTGCGGTTTGCGTTGCCTTCATGTTATTCATCTTTGAATTGGGTTGCTATAATTGGATCTCGGTGTCTGGTCCAGGAGATGTTCAATTAACTCTCACACTGTAGTTAAAGATATGATTGACATGTGATTTCTTCTTACTCCATTTTCTCTTCCTGTCTGCTTTCTGTGAGTTCCTTTTTAAGCCATTGTGGTACTGAGTAAATTGCATCTACTTCCCCATTTTGCCGTTCTAAATGTTCTTCTCAGTCCAGACTAGTATGAGGATGAACTATGGAATCAAATGAAATATGTTTTCATGTATTTTTTTCGAATTCTCTCTCTATATTAAATATTAAAGAGATATGTGCGGTTACCATGGGCAGTAGCCGTCAAGAGTGGTCTCTGGGCCAGGAAGTTGAGGGTCCAACTGGACCTCAATGATTATTGTCATTTACTACTAACTGAGACAGGGAGTTTGATTTTCTGGGCTTGCACTAGGATGCATGATACTTTTCCTGTGCCACTGGATAAGAATGGAATGAACCCAGATCTGTGACTGTGGATGAATGTTTGCTTTGTTCAGCATTCCGTCCATCATTTGTTCTTTTTGCTGCCTGATAAGAATGGGCACTTCAGTGAATGTACATTTGATTTTTAGCAGACGAAGCTGAAGTGGCTTATTGAAATGGCTTGGATTTCAAGTTAACGGTAGTTTGCTTTCTGTGACTTGAAGTTTTGCTTTTTTTCTAATAGAAGTGTGGGCTCCACTGTGTCTAGATGTGAAGTGGTGTTGGCAGATAAGACTGACCTGTCGGCGATTAGCTCACTTGACATGGGATCACTTATCAGATATGCGACTAGCTGTTTCATAGCCCTGCCAGACTTTCAGAAGCAGATTAGGGTGAGTCAGTTATACATGCAATAAAATACAAACATAAAATATGATTATTTTATTAGCAATAAAAGCCAGACATATGTTAATTAAGTAAGAGCAGTGGTAATGAAAAAGAAACCTCAATGATCACGTTTAACCATTTACGAAGCATATTGTTTATCCATGAACTGATTGAATTCCTTAGCAGTGCATAGAATATTAGCACACACCAAAGGTTACAATAATGCCACTGTCAACAGTGCTTTCAAAGGTGCCAGGACTTCTGAGTGTCTAGAAGTTCAGTGCACATTGTCACTGGCAGTTACTTACTTGCTGTTCATAATGAGGTTAAGCAACTCAACCTTGACATCATTCTTGCCAACAAAGTAAGAGGGTGAGGATCATTTTGGTGGCCTGCAAGGGTATCAGATGTATGGGCCTAAACCTGGACAACTCAGTGAACTAAAGCCTCAGCAGCTAAGATTCTAGCACCAAAGATAAAAAATTAAGTAATTGTCCCCACCCAGTGACGTAATTGGTGCTCTATGAAGATCTGGTAAGAGTTAATGTTGACTTTCGCTTTCAGGTCAAGCAAATACTCTAACACGGATTGGGGTCTAGGGACCACTTAATAACCCAACTTATCCATCATTTTTTCAGTACAACTAATGAAAAGAGTTTACCAGTTCCCAATATTGAGTTCCAGTGGGCCTTTTTCTTTTAAGGACCTATGATTCAAGATGTACTTGTCATAGACAGGATTTCTCAGTGGCAGGATACCTGCTGTATAACTGAAGGCACCCGTCCCACCTGGAAACTGGTCTTATTAGCATTATATTTGACAAGTATTTCAAAAGCTGATATCCTACAACCATAAGAGGGATATACAGGGCTCAAACACTTCCGGAGTTAGAGTGTTTGCCCTCAGCAAAGAAAAATGAACTGTGCTGGAAGTGTCTAGGTCAGCTGGCTTCCTGAACTTCTGGGAGGAGATATGTAGGCACACTATGGGCATGCCGTGGAAGGTATGGTACAGGACCCCTGATTATTACAGGCGGCCCGCTATCTAGATGACACCTTAATGTGGACTCTGCTTCTCCTGACTATATAGAATATGAAGGGTTTATCTCATGGTTGATCTATGTTGATCAAGGCACCCACCTGCTGGTTTCAAATCAGCATGGCCTTTCTCTGGTCTTCCTTGGATCAGGTGTACCCATACAAGCAAATGCTGTTCAGGCTCTCTTGCAAGCAGCCAAGTTATTTCTCTTTTCACAGATTACAGCAGCAAGGTGACTTTGCAGCCATCCAAAATGTTGATTGAACCTAGAGGGACAATGGCTGCTATTCAGAGGTTACGCTCCTTGTCCTGTAATCTTCTTTTCTACACTGATGCACATTCCTTCTCAGTTTCCAGTGGAAGGAGAAGAATTAATTAGTGACTGTGTTGCTAAGGGGTGGGTAGTATTTGTAATCCTCTATTTGCCATGCAGCAAGTTGGAGTCAGCCAGGGGACGTGTAACATTAATATGTTGGGATTTTCCTCCTTTACTTAAGAGAGGCATCTTGCTTTGGCTTACCTGATTTTGTAGGCTCATGTGCCAAACAAGATAAAGATAAGTGCTTCCAGCTGTGTGGACTGGACAGGCAGTATAGCTCTAAAGGAATGTGCCCATGGACTAAAATCATGCTACAAGAATCTCCGAGCACTCAATGAATCAATAATTTGTGATTGTTACAGTATCCAATGTCCTTTATTTACAATGCCAATAGCTTCAACACAAACAAATGCGAGACCAATTGCATTTCCAATGCTTGTTCCTCTTCTCCTCCAGTACCAAAACCATCTGAAGTTTAGAGGATCACTCAAAACTCATTTGGTCCGCTGAGTGCTTAATTTGTAAAAAAAAAATATTTGTGTTGTTCAATATTTTGCTATTTTGCTAAGAAGGCCATCAGCTATTTTCTCTATCAGCCCACTTCGAACACGAGGTCAGCCCACTTCCACCACTGGCGTGGCCTCTCTCTTTGCCCCCTACTCCTGTTCTTCTCTCTATCCCCACTCCACCTTTCATATTCTACAATCTATCTTCACATCACTCAGCCCACTCGAACCCTATCTTCCCTTTTATTTATTATCCATTGTCTGTCACCTCTACCCTTCTATTTCTGATTTGCCTTCTAAACCTGTTCATCATCTTTCTTCCCACTTCACCCCTGCTCTGATCTTTTCTGTCTAACCATTTTATGCACGTTCAGGGGCGTAACATAGACCCCTGCCGCCTCTGTGGTGCAAGTGGGCCAGAACTCTTCAGGGGCCCCAAACCTGTCAGTGGACCCCATTTAAACCAATACCAATGAATATCTAAGATATATGGGAGACTCCGGGAACTCTCTTCAAATTCTGCCTGTTGTCCCCTTTCATTTTGCGATACACCACTGTGCATGCTTTATTAACCTGTATCTTGTCTGTGCTCTCCTCCACATCCATGCCTTTCCCCCCGTATTTCTCTCCTACACACCAAGCACCAGATTTACAAAGATTTTGTGTTGGGTTTGCTTCACTTTTTTGACCAGATGTACAATCCATTTTGGTATTTACAAAGCAACGCAAATGTCAATTTGCGTCACTTTGTAAAAATAACAAACAATAATGCTTGGCAGCTCATTACCAACTTTGCATTTCTTTACATCAGGGAGGCTTTCCTTGGGTTTTCCTGTGTATCCACCCATGAATTTGTACGCAAACACATGTCTACAAAGAGCTATTGACATAGGGTTGTGCCAAAATGGTGCGCCAGCCTGAGGATGGGGTAACGAGGGGAAATAGCTTTATTTCTCTTTGGTATTTTCTATTTTCATTACCAGCACACATACAAAGAGGAAATAGCCTCATAGGATATCCATTCCTGAACAAAACTATCCTGACCTTAACTCAGACACCCTTGAACTTTAGCACAATGGTGCCTGCATTGGTGCCGGTCAGCTGCAAGTGCATCATTAGGGCGAGAGGAGAACTGCACTATTTCCTTTTCTTTTTTGTCCCTCATCACCTCTCAAGTTCGATGCCAGAGTTTACTAACTGTGCCAAATTCCAGTGGGCAATTTGTATCCACACAAGTGGAGGTAAGATAAAAACCTGTATCTTCCATGTTAAAAAAGATCATCCATTGCCCCGCTTCTTATTCAATATGAAAGCTGAACTTGACACTGGTGTAATCATAGGACCAAAAACTTAAGTATTTAAGCCCAGCCATGCAGTCATCTGGCCCCAAAACTGAACCACCTTCTTGTTTGAGCTGTCTCTTTCGAGGTTACAAATTCTTCTCACCTCCATAATCCATTCCTTAATCTGTGGAGACCGCAAGTCTACCCAGTTTTTAAAATCACATATCTTGCAATCAACATCAAATAGAAAATTTGGTAGTTCTCCTCTGGGCCATTTTTTGCTTGTTCATGTGTATCCAAATATAATGAGAGATGGGTTTACCTTAAGTTCTTGTCCTATTACTTCTATATTTACCTTACTTATTTTGCCCCAGAATTGCTTCAAGGCAAGGTGCTGCACAAACATGTGATCCTTGTTTGCCTCAGGGGCTGCCCACTTCTTACACAGGGATCCTTGTCCCCCTGCCATTCTCGAAATCTTATTCAGACATCAGAATGCCCTGTGCAGAGTAAAAAGATGGTTCCTCTTAAGTGCAACTGGTTTAACAATAGAATAAAGGATTTGGAAAGATACTTGCACTAAGTTTTCCAGCTGTTGATTCAGCAAGTATCCATCCCACGTTGTATACAATGGAAGTCTTGTTAGATCTTCATCCTCGCAAAGAAAGTTGTACCACTTTGTTATTTCTTTACTGAAAGTGCTTGTATCTCTGAAGTGCTTTTTCCAACTCCCACACAACGTATTTTTCCCATTTTTGTGTTGCCCTCCATGAATATAGTTGAATAAACTTACATTTGAAGAGTTTGTCACTGTTCTTAGAGAAGAACTAGACCCATGATTTCTTCATCGTCAATCAAATCACTCCAAGTTGTTAAGCCAGCTTCTTTAAGCGGATGGCTCAAGGCATCCTTTAGGCATTCTGGGGTGCCCGGGTGGTCCCTTATAGGGGCATACTCATTATAATATGGTATCGCCCATCTAGACCTGATGTATTGCCAGATGAGTGCGCCAGTTCTGAGAGTCTTAAGTCTGACTTTTTTTTAAAACTTCGGACCCTATTTCTTTGAAGTTATGATGCACTTCTGCTCTCTCCAGGTGACGCAACACATCGTCGCAACTTTGCTTGCTTCATCACTTCTTTGTTAAGCTGCCAACTAGTATACCTTCTTTCTTCTTCGCTATTCTGATTTGCTATCCTCTCTCATTTCATCACTGACCTCTATTAGCCTTCCCTCACTCCAGCCCTGCCAGTGGTCACTCACTCATCGCGGGTTAGACAACTACATTCCCAGAATGCTTTGTTTTGCCTCAAGGTCCTACACAGTTCACGCAAATAAGGTGACTGAGGTGACAGTGTGTTTCTCACACTCTTGGCCTGCAGCATCTTATAGCTTACAGTGCTTACTTTGTAAAAAACGAAGTACCAGGGCTCTCTTCAAGAGGCCACTGCAGCTTGCTCCGCACATTGCCCCTGCCAGCGCTGCCAATGATAGAAATAACCCAACTACTAGCCATCAGCCTCCTACAAGTGTGACAATTCGGACTATTTCGGGTCCCAAAGCTAAGGAATTGCTTGGGTGGCAGGTAATTGTCATTTTTAATGTGTATTGAATTAATAATTAACTGTAGTTGTGGTCATTTCTAAATTTGCCTGGTTGCTCCACCTTGTGGCAGACTGTCACAAGCCCCGGTGTTGTAAATTAAGTGCCGGTGCCAAGCACTGGAACCCACTGGCTCAAATTAAGCACTGGATTACCCTTTTCCTGTGTCTTGCTGCCAGAGGTCGCCAATGAGGAGGGTGTTTCATAGGTGCCAGTTTTCGTACATGTGATATTGCCATATCTACGGTGCACTTATGTGAGTCATTTTCAGCTCTGATGTGCGACACTTTGATTGACACTTCAGCATGAGTCAAATAAAGCTGTTAAGACCATTTTATAAGTTACATATCAGAAAAACAACATTTGTGCAATGTCATAGTTTAGATGTGACCTTAACATAGACCAGAGTGCAGCGTTATCCCAATTAAAAAGTCATAGCTGGCTTAAGATGTCAGTCACACAAGAGCAATTATGTCATGAACTGTCCATCATCTCTGTTACACAGACACACATGCACTCACCTTACAATAATGCAAACTGTTCTTTTTAGTTTGTTTTTGTAAATATATGACCTCCAAATATCAACCCCTTTGTAATCTATTGTGCTAATAGTAGAATCAAAACGACTATAACTGTAATTCCCCGAATGCATATGATGTTAAAGTAATGGTTTGTATTGTGATGTGTCCATTTCACAATGACATAATTGGACAATTCTTTACCTATTGCACGCATTTTCTTCAGGCCAGAAGGATGAAGGGTGGATTAGGCCCTACCTGAATTTCAATTGTAACCTTCAGGCTATGAACCGCTATACTCAGGAGGAGCTCCTATTAGAGAGCTGTCGCATATTAAATATATTTCATGACATGAAGTCTCACACAGTTACCATCACACCAAACCTTACTAAAGCAACAAGAGTTACAGCAAACGTCCCTGAAAGACACTCATAGGTTGAGAAGATGGGAAACAACAGGAAATTAACATATGATGTAAATTGTGTAATCAATTTACTATTTATTGATCAAGCTTTAAAACTAAATGTGTATAATAAATGTAGTGCAAAATCTAACAACAGTGTGACATGAAACAATCCTGTACTGTTCTGCCAGTACCTCTTTTGCGTTTTTGGACATGTATTTTTTTCTTTCTATTGAAGGCATTGTCTCCGTATTCAGGTATGCCAGTTGTATTAGCTTAAAAGAAGATTTGCCAGCGAGTGTCACACATCCAGACTCTAAAATATGGAAATGTTCTAAAGTTTCATGACAAAAAAAATCAGATTGTGCATTTAATGCTGAATAAACTAAGCATGTCCAAAACATGCATGTTTGAAAGTCACCTCATGCAGCACAAATTGACCAGTGAAATGGTCCACAAAATGAACATGTGGCTTTCTCAAAAACATATACATTGCCCCCAAAATATGCAGACTGTCCTGAAATATGTAAGAATACCCCTGAGATACGTCAAAGGAGATACACCAATTAAGCTTTAAGTAGCCCTTCACATATGTCTCAGTGTGTCCCTCAAAATCCACCAGGCTAACTCTGAAATGTATATCACAATGAACCGAAATATGTTGTAAACTTATCCTCAAAATATCCATAACAATGTCCCCAGAAAAAACACGTACGAGACTGTCCCTTAAGCATTCAGAATATCTCCCCCGAACTATGCAAGCTGTCTCTCAAATATGCATCCAACTGTTGCCTAAGGATGACATATGAAGCACCACAAATATGTAGTCCCACCAATGTTCTTTATTTAACATTTTCCTGAAATGTGCATCAGACCTTCCCCGTACATTTGTCCCACTTCTTTCCCCACGTATGTATGAAAATATTCATTAAATATATTCCACAAATACTCCAAACAATCAAATGGTTCCCTTAATAAGGTTCATCTTATTCCACAAAAAAGTGCATAAAACCATTTACTAAATGTGCATCATACTTCCACTCATACATGCCTCATACTTCCCAATAAAATGTACTGACTGCCACCCTCCTGCACTATACACTGCTACCCTCTTCTGGAGACTGCTAATGCAGGCTTCTCACTGTGGCGTAACAATAGCCCCTGCAGCCCCCACAGTGCAGGGGGGCGAGCTCCAAGGGGCCCTCTCGGCACTGTGCATGGGCCCCTGACTTGAGAGCTCCTGACTGGATCCGGTTCGTTGGGGAACCCCTCCATGTACGTTGCAGGGGGGGCCCTCTCAAGTTTCGTTATGCTTCTGGGCCCTCTTATTGGCAGTGGTTGAAGTGTGCAGGGTCTAATCGAAAGGATGTTCCGGATCTTTTTAGATTTACAAAAACAGTTCCAATACTGAGAGGGCGTATCTTCGGGGAGGGGATGTTGGGGTGTTACACCTCCTAATAAATCTATTCTCTAGTAAATAGTTGGGTACAGATGTTTTCAGTCAGGTATGGTGAGAAGTATGTTGGATTTCACATGGGATTTTTGCATACACACAGACAAAAACACGCACACACACACTTTGTCATTTCTGATATATAAAGATCGTAAATATGTTGGTTATTTTACAAAATATTGTGTTTTAAGAACCCCTTACAATCTACACTCCACCCCCTTTCCACCACCCCCTAAATTTCCCTTCAGCACCAGGGCCAAAATGGGAACTGAAAGCAGCCCTGGCAAATTTTGGGAGACCAGCCCCCGTATGGTGCGCAGCCAGCAAGCAGAGCGAGGGAGCCCGACCACTGCTAGAAATATTTGCAAAAAGAAAGACCAAAACGGTGCATTTTACAGCACATTTTTCATTACATATTTAATTGTATTAACTTTCAAAGCACAGTAAATAGTAGATGATGACCTTAAAGAGCACCAGGTTACCCAGTCATATGTACCCATAGACATTCTTACAGAGAACATCAAAAATAGACACAAAAGTAGTGAATCAGAGAGCACAAAGAATAAGTCAGACCAGCCCCCATACAGTGTGTAGCGAGCTAGCACAATGAGCAAGCCTGGCAACTACTACGGGGGTTAGGAGGGTTCTCCCCCAAGAAAAGTTTGGAGACAGAAAGGCCAAAACAATGCATTTTTCAACAGATTTCTTCATTACATGTTTAATTGTATTAACTTTTAAATCATAGTAAATGATAACCTTATGGTGCACCAGGATACCCAGTCATAACTCACAGACATTCCTACAGAAAACACCAAAAAATGAGATGTCGAGCACAAAACATGAATTTAAATATAACAGATTTATTCTTACTATAAAACAGTATAAACAAGAGATTTAAAACCCACCTAACCTCAAACAATTGTGCAAAGGTTTAGAGGAAAAAATGTAAAAGACAATGTGTAAAAATAAAACGATTTTTATATCCTGCGTTTTGTAAACCGTGCTAAAACAAAGCATCTTATGTAAAGTGCAACAGTGCACAACATTATGATTTGGGGCATTTTAAAATTTTAAACAGTTAACATGACCTGCAGCAATTTCCTTAATATGAAATACTGTAAAAACATAATAGCATACTTAATCTCAAACAAGTGTTATATTCAATCGCCCTTCACGCTATTTTGCATTAATGTGTGTAAGAGGTTGTTTCATGGGTGAGATGTGGGAGTCCCCAAGCAACCACCCTTGGGTTTTGATGTAAATCCCTACCTACTAACAAAGGCAGACCTAGATTTAAGCCACAAACAGACACCTCCTTGAGGTTTTCCAAGAATGCATGTGTGCTCTACTGTACAGCATAAATACAGTGCGGTAAACATTTTAAAGTTGGCCTAAGCATAGGATTTTGTAAACCTATGCTAGACATAGTGCTCACCACCTTTCACTATGGTACAAAGGTGTGTGTGCAGTGTGTGCACAGTGCAAAGCAGGCTCAAAGAGAGCCAATACAAGGAGGTCAACTCTGGTTATTGCACTGCGTCGTTTGATAGTTGTAAAGCAGCTTTAAAATGTTGATGGTAGCATGCAAAAGTCAAATGCTTTTCATGTCCCGAGTCTTACATGCAGCCTTCAAATAAAATATTTTATTAAAAGTGCTCAGCTTAAAAAATGTGGCAACTTGAGCTCACATTTTAAAGTGTTAACATCCCTTGCATCAATTTGCTTTTGGAGGCAAAAAGATCAATGATTGTCTCATTGCTTACTCGCATTAAGGCATCTTTCTCCACAGACATACGCATAAAGACTTCCAAACAGGACTGAGTGAGAAAATTACGCATCCTGGTCAAGATGTACTTGAGCTTAGAAAAAGGTGTTTCACAAGCCACCTGAGAGGAGGAAAGAGTCAATGTCAACTTATAGGCATTAAAGAGAGAAGAGTAGGCTTTACTGTACATGTTATAACGCAATAATAAACTATAGCAGCAAGCAATACAGTCCTTGCAAGTCGTATACTTAGACTTTTTTTGCCCAAAATTAGCGTGTTGTACTATCTCATCCTCAAAGTTGAGATAATGGGTGTCTAGGTCTTGCTCATCTTGAACTTTTTGGTTGATATTGTACTCTTCCTCAATACTGCGTTTTAGTCTGCTCCACTTAGGTGCAAAATCGAGCAACTCAAGCTGCAGTTTTTCAACAGATGCTTCTAGATCAAATCTAGTTAGCAAGATACTTAATCGTTGAAGGGCATTTTGGGGAAATTTCTGGAGGATGTCTTCAAAGTTTCTGGGGTACAGGCATGCCAAATCTGCAAAAAGCTGACCATGAGCTGTGAAACGACTCTGCAGGCTGGTAACTACTTTGTCCATTGCAGCATTGTAAACTTCTAGTATGTATTTATCAGTAGCTGACCTGGTGGGTCAATCAGTCGCATTTTCACCAGGCATCATCTTCTTCCTGCGTACTCGAACCTCTGGGAAGTCAACTTGAATCAAAATTTCGCTATCACACTGATCCAAATTTTCTTTTGCCCAATTGATGAATTTGTTTGTAGCATCCATTATGCAGCTGAAATCCTGACCGTGTTCCTGTAGGGAGTCAATGGTTTTAGTTACCATCGATATGCCTGCAGTACATCAATACCTTGTGTTTGCAAGTACAGAGATAAAGGAGTGGTATTTTGAAAAATAAACAGATATATCTGTGCCGTTAAAATGGTGTCAAATGTAACTAGTGACTTTAAAAATGAAATGGCTTTGTATCTGATCTCATCATATCACTTATCTGATGTAGATATCTCTTCCATAGTTTGAAGAACCTCAATGTACACCAATTTGCTTGGGCCATTGTAAAGACCAAACATTTTTTGAATGCTACATCTTTGGCCCACCATCTTGTTTCTCCAATTATAGAGATGGACTGAAACCGTGCTTCAATACTTTTGTCTTGCCACACGTTCAATGAAGGTATGAATCCCTGAGAAATACAGCACAAGAATTTAACAGCCCAAACTGTGATACTGCAGATACAGAGATTTTAGTGACATCAGTTATGGCAAGGTTAAGTACATGCGCGTAGCACTACACATGAATCTGATCAGGTGCTTTTTTACTCAGCCATGCTGTGAACCCATTATACTGTCCCTGCATATTGGAGGCTCCATCTGTTGAGTTAACAACACAATTTGCAAAGTTAATGTTCATGGATTCAAGTGCAGTGCAAACTAGCTCACACAATACCTTTCCAGTTGTCATTGTACAATTCACAGCAGACATGAGTTCGTGGACAACATCGGTCACATATCTGATCATAATAGAGCCCTGGTCTACAACATTTATGTCCCGTGTTGTATCCATCTGTATTGAGAACATTTCAGCTTCTCTGATTTTCAATAATGGATCAAATTTTTTAAGATACTGAAGAAGTTCCAAAAAATGTCCATGATCCAATGTTTCATCTTCTAAGGTGTAGGTTGCTTCTGTAGTTGCTCGATAGCTCAGACCTTTTTTGCCAATCAACTTTATTGTTTCCACTACTCTTTCTAAAATGGCACGTTTTCACTTAACATCCTCTTGTTTTGCAGTTCTGTGCTTTTTAAAAAGATGGCTACATATATGGATGTTTCTTGATCGCATAATGAAGGATTCTGAAGTAGTATGATGAAGGATGCTGTCTTCGTGCTCATCAACTCTTTGGTACATATGCCTTTCATCAGCACAGCCATCAATGAAAGCACTTCTCTCTGTCTGTCATACCACACAGAAAAGGTTTCAGCTTAGTGTGAATAAGTCAACCACTGCCTTGGTTTCCCATTTTTTTGCTGATATCTTTCAGCATTCCAACATAGACCATCTGGCTGACAGGGATGAAACTTAAAAAATGCATTCACATTTTCAGATGTTGGTCTCAAAAACCATTGGTTCTCATCAACACGTTCAGCTGGATCAATCAAAGTCACATCAGCACATGCTGATTTCTCAACTATGGGGCCTGCTTGACGCTTCTCTTTGGAATCTTCTTCACTTTCTCTTTCAATGTAACCTTCTAAAGACTTGGGAGCTGCCTCCTTTACTGTAGCATCACTACATATTTCAGTCCTTTGGCCTTCAGCAGTTTGTTCAGCAGCTTCAGTTCTGAAGCTGGTAGACGTGATGTCACCTTCAAGAGAAACCAAATCTTTTTTGGGCCTAAAAATGTCAGTCAATTTTTGGTAATGGCTTGCTTCTTTCTCTTGCATGTTTTTCTTCTTTTCACGGTCTTTATCAGCTCCTCCTTCCTTGTGCGATTTCCTCTTTCCAAAAGCTGCATGAGTCAAAGTCACATCAGCACATGCTGATTTCTCAACTACAGGGTCTTCTTGACACTTCTCTTTGGAATCTACATCACTTTCTAATTCATTGTAATCTATACACTTGGGAGCTGCCTCAGGTACAGTAGCTTCACTGTCTATTTCGGTTCTTTGGCCTTCAGCAGTTTGTTCAGGCCCTTCAGTACTGAAGCTCGTGGATGTGCTGCCGCCTTCGAAAGAAACCAAATCTTTTTCGGGACTAAAAATATCAGTCAATTTTTGGTAATGGCTTGCTTCATTCTCTTGCGTTTTTTTCACATTCTTTCTCAGCTCCTCCTTTCTTGTGTGATTTTCTCTTCCCAGCACCTTTCATATCCATAGTAAAAATCTAAAATGATAGACGGGAGGGTTTTCAAAGCTGACACAAACTGATAACAAATTTGAAAGATATCACTTAGTATACGTCAGCACACATCAAAACTCTTGATAGAGGAATTAAAAGAAATGACCAGATTTGACATCAATCTGACAAGTTTTCTGTGTTTCTATTCTTGTGACAAGGTGTCACGGAAGCCACCACTCAAGGTATGCACATGAAATGCATAAGGATGCTACAATCATAGATATGTGATGATTTTTCTGGGAGAAAAACCATAGTTCACAAACACCTTATGCATGGGGCTTGGTTATATGGCATACAGAAACTGTTGTGTCACGTGTGCGTAGAGCATGCATTGCTCAATTTAATTTCCTAAACAGGAAATCCCACAGATTCAGGCAGCTACATTATGAATTTCAAACATGTAAATAATTCCAACTCAAGAATTTTCAATAATTGGCTCCTTTTCAGTCATGCAAGTTTTCATTGGCAATTATCATTAACACTAGAATGACTTTTTTTTGTTTCATCATTAATAATGATGTCAGTGCCCTCTGTTTGCTTCTTTCTATCAGTCTATCTGCACATGCCTGGGGTCCACAAAAGTATCGACATGGCCTGAAATAATTTTCCGAGTGCTTCCCAGAATTTGTTGAGAGACTGCACATGGTCGAGTGAGATCACAGGGGAGTGGTGGTGTCCAAGACAGAGTAAGAGGCTTCTCTGCAGTGCAGTTTAAGAAATAGCATACAATAGTGTGGGATCATGTTTCAGGAACAGACTGCACAATGCTGAGTGATATCATAATCATAACTCTTCAAGAGAGTGTTTCCCGGGACAGGCTCAGAGACACTCTATACAAGCTAAAATCGCAACAGAAGGAGATACAGCATCATTGAACAGACTGAGGCATGGTGTGAAACAGAATAAGATCATAACTGAAGAAGAGACCACTCCCTAGGACATGATCAGAGATAGCATGGTACAGAGTGAAATCACAACCTAGAGGTTACTCCCTGGGTCAGTCTAAGAGAGAGTGAAATTGTATACATTGCTGCCCAGGACTCTTCAAGGGGCCGTAAAGTACTGATCACAATACCCTTCGGACCACTCTTGTCTTTTCAGCCAAAAGTGCTATGCATTTTAGGCTGTTTTAAGACTGTTTCAGAGCCATAACTTTACAGCATAAAAACTACATTCTGATATTCTTTTTTGTATTTTCAATAAATTGTCACTCACATTAAGCACTGAAATGTCACATATGAGCACCCAGGCCAGTAATCATGGAAACGTCACACATGAGCAGCCAGGCCACTGAGGCCAGAAACTGTGGAAATGTCACACATAAGCACCCGGGCCAGAAAGCATGGAAACCTCACACATAAGCACCCAGGACAGAAAGCCTGGAAATGTCACACATGAGCACCCAGGCCATTGAGGCCAGAAACTGTGGAAATGTCACACATAAGCACCGAGGCCAGAAAGCATGAACATTTCACAGCAAATCACCCAGGCCGGTGGAGTGTGGGTGCTGCCATCAATGTTACATCACTGAAGTCATTGGATTGTGAAAAATTCAAGAATCACACAAAGAACAAGGGTAGCAAATGAGCCTCGCCTATTCCGGCGGAGGTGCTGAGGGTGTTGTTCAGAGTGCAAAATTTCATCTCAGCACATGACACCCCTTCAGAACAGATCAGATATAGTGACAGATTCACCATCTGTGGGGGTGTCATGGAAGCTGAAGACCCTTCTTTAGCAGATCTGAGCATTCCCACACACCCTTTCAACACCACTAAAAGCGAGATCACCGGATTTATGAAATGGCACTATAGATGGACTGGACATTTACTTCCAGCATGCCACTCTACCTCATAGACAGATTTTAGACTTCATATAGCAGGCACAGCACAAGCAGTCTTAGCATTGTCAGACTAAGGACCAGAAACTGCAAGAAAGAGAACCCGAAGACAGGCCTTCCGCATCATGCATTGTAGTTTAAAACAGCACCCTTTCGAAGACCTGACAACAGGGCTTTAAGTGGGCCGGGTCCTGCCGGTGCCCCGTAGTTCTAAAAAGCAGCTGTTGAGACGAATCCCTATCGGGCTGTCCATTTTTGTCCTCACCCTCAGGCAAGGTGAAAAAAAAATCTCAACTCTGCAGCAGTACCACTCTTCACTGCCTTTGATGTAACTTCAAAGAGACTCAGTATAGTTCTTCCACAGTCTCATCATTTCAGAACTGAAGCATTTCAATATTTTATACAATGAAGCAGTAGTTGCTGTTTTTTTCTTATGCAACTAACAACCATTGACAAGGCCTGGCTTGTAGTAGGTATATTGTTACTTGTTGCACTATATATCTGGATACAATGGCAGAAACAGCAAAATACCAGTTGGGCGGCACACTATGCTTAGCCCAGATTTTTAGCTTTTGTGTTTTAAGCCACGCCCTTAATTACATCAGCCACGCCCCTTTGAGAGACCCATTTGTTCATCCCACTTAAAGCCCTGTCTGACAAGCATCATAATATGATGACTCTGCTTGTCCCTGAACCAGAGAATGAAAAGCGCAAGGTCAGGGTCACCCATCACTTGCTGGCTGGTGAGGTGCAGCTCAATTCGTAGGCCGACAGGTCTGAAGGTCTTTATATTCACCAGCGCAGCAGCGCCTCTGTACATTTAATAAATTTTTGCTCAAACATGTGCAAGATTTTTTAAGGACACTTAATTACTTTATACTGTGGTCAGACTCGGAGGCCTCAGGCCCTTGTAGTCTTTGTTGCTTCTACTCTGGTGCATGTGGAGTACGCGCGCACTACTATGCTGAGGTGTCGGCAGGCAAACTTGGGGAGGAGGCGTAGATCATTGGTCCAACTTGCGCATCGTGCTGCGCGACTACTGAGTCGGACCAATGATCTGTGCCCCCTCCCCAAGTTTGCCCTATACTCGCTCTGTCATTGGCGGGCGCTCTAGTCTTCAATGGTGGCTTCTGGCGCTTCATGCACTACCTACATAAGGCAGCGCCAAAAGTGTACGCGGCGTACACTGCACCGCACACGCACCACTAAATTCAAACAACAGTGAAATTGAATTTAGTAGTGTGTGTGCGGTCTGACCTCTGTGCGGGTAAAAAGATGCTTTTTCCCAGCACAGAGGTCAGAGTGTAGAGAGACTCACGGACCGGTGGCCGTCTGATTTTGTTACTGGGGGCTAATTTTGCTAAAAAATCGCCCCCCAGTAACTAAACTGGCCCCCTGTGACAAAACCAGCCCCCACCCTTCCGGTCTACCGGGGGATTGTCCGGTTCCCGGCATCACCAGTCTGGCTCTGTTCAGCACTGCTTCTCTTATAATGTATTTTAACATGGTATGCCAGGATGGTTGTTGGAAAATCTGAAGCTCACACACCCCCTTATCTTTAATTTACGCCCCTGACAATATGTTTTGTTCCAAAGTATCGCTCCCTGCATGGTCATAGCTGACCTTTGGGTGCTCTGCCTGGAAAGGAAGGGAGGGGGGTCTCCTGTACTGTGAAGCCAAGGTGGAGGTAGACAGACAGTGTAAGAAGAAATAAGACTTCTCCCCAGAGTGTTAGTTACCTCAAAGCAATGATAATGTGTGCAGTTGGTTAATCAGCAAATTAAGTGCTGCTTGGGAGCCAGGATGTTGCTTTAATTAGTGGGGGGTTTTAGAAGCTTTATAGTGAAAAATATTTATTTTCAAGTGGCTACGTAAACGTCTTACTATGTGAGTTCTGGTGTGTGTATTTCCAATGGGAAAGTACAAAAAAGGTCTGCACTTGGTACAGTCTGATTGCATTTTATTAAAAATATACAATTTTTGTAGGCACTTGTTTTATCTTAACACTAAATCTCTTTGCACATTTTTCAACACCCTATCATATTGTGTGTAATACAATTTTAAAATAACGAGTTGCATAGTCACAGTCCTTTTCATTAGCACTCTGCGACTTTGTAGCACTATAAGTACACAGGGGAGGCTCCTCCGTTATGGCGGAGGAGCGTCGCCCCCCCCTGCTGAAAGCCAGCAGAGGCAAAGGAGTCAGGACAAAAATAAAATGATAATAAAACATTTTTATTATCATTTTATTTTTAGCCCTGCAGACTGCGAGGGAGGGGCGTGGCCTCTCATCCTGACGCTACAGCTGCAGCACCCGGGAGGAGGGGGAATTGGTGGGCAATGCCAAGTGCTCATGACAGTTTGGCCGGCCCTCATCGGCCGGCCAAACTGTCATGCGCACTTAGCCTTTCTCCACCAAGCTGCGTTGTACAGCTGGGTGGAGAAACCAGCACAGGCTTCCACTATATGTCTGTTTGCCGAACCGAGGCACTCAGACCAGCATTCCTAGCATGTGAGCAGCGCTGGGATTGGTAGCAAGGAGCCTGCACAGTGTGCAGCAGGGTCCTGGCAAGGACGTGATGATCGGGAGCAAGGTGGCGGCCGCCTGAGCAGGTAAGTTTTCTTTTTTTCTTTATACTTGTTTCTTTGTTGTGTTTACCTCCCCTGCCCCATCACTTCAAAACTACAAGTGGCCACTGCTGTAAGTACACATCACTATTCCCCACTAGGCCAACCAGGATTTAATTCTGTGACTACCTGGTCACTCATAAACATTTGCAGTGCTCGCATTAAACAATGAAGCATTCATAAGGTGGAAGCGTGCACTCACCACCAATTATTTCAACTTGCATTTAGTTTTCTTTTAAGGTGTGTGTTACATTTTCTTTTTTGGGGGGGTTATATAGCGCGTACTCGACCCGAGGGTATCAGAGTGCTTTACATGAGCACCAGTTGCGTTACAGATGGACACATTCACTTTGTTAGGCACAGGGAGATTAAGTGATTTGCCCAGAATCACAGGATATTGAATGTCCTTGCCGAGACTCAAACCTGGTTCCCCAGCTTCGAGGTTGACCGCTCTAGTCGTTAGGCCGCATCATCTTTGGTATGCATTACCATGACTCCCATGAAGTCTGTCCAAACCATGTGTGTGATGTATTGCATTGTTATTGTGTTGTAATTGTACTTATGTAGTGCTTACTTCACCACACAAGGCATTGAAGCGCTTTATGCTGGGCAGCAAACTGTTACAGATCCCAAGGTTAGTGGTTAGTCCAGCACACTTGGTTATTGCAACTGCAGATGCAGAGATCATGATACTAAAATCACATGAAAATGCCTGGAATATGGTTTCATAATTAACTAGACTTCCGCGATCATCATAGAGAAATTACTGTGCTGCTGAAATGATGCAATTTTAATAAGGCATGCTCAGACCATGGAGCACACTTAATATTGACTGGTCATAGAACTTCTTTCAGTTTTCCCAATATAAGTGAGGGCAGTCAAGATCACTTATTTTTTTTATTTTTATTTTTTAAATCTGTTTTTATTTTATTTAACATAGTGAAACAATTACAGGTTCAAAGGATCATCGGTACAACGTGAATGGCAGTGCCAGACACACATTATTCTACCATGTTACATATGTCATCGCATCAACAGTGCACCTCCCACTGCAATAGCAAATATGTATATACAGGTAATGTCATGTGGGAGTAGATGTGCTAAATATGCCGTGTTCGAGAGCGTGCAGCGAGAGATGGCGGTAACCGTGCATGGCGTTGCCTCTGTGCGGTATTAGCAGCGTATCCTTCCCGCTTTAATTTGTAAGTAATAGGAGGCAGAGGGGCTGGGCTTTAAGTGGGCCAGGTCCAGCCGGTGCTCAGCACCGGCAGTTCTACAAAGCAGTTGCTGAGACGGGTTTCCATCGGCCTCTCCATTTTTGCCTTCACCCTCAAAGTGAAAAAAAGATATCTTAACTGTATCAGTACCACCCTTCACTTCCTTTGATGTAACTTTAAAGAGACTCGTTATGGGTCTTTCTCAGTCTCATCATTTCAGAACTGAAGCCTTTTCAATATTCTATACAACAAAGCCATAGTTGTTGCTATTTATCTTATGCAACTAACAACCACTGGCAAAGCCAATAGTCCTGGCTTGTTGTAGGTTTAATGTTACTTGTGTTATATATTTGGATGCAATGACAGAAGCAGCAAAATACCAGTCGGGCGGCGCACTGTGCTAAGCACAAATTTTCAATTTACGTGTTTTAAGCCACGCTCTTAATTACATTGGCCACGCCCCTTTGAGAGACACCCCCCCCCCCCTTGCCACTTGAAGCCCTGCGGAGGGGTAAGGAGCTGGGCGAAACAATAATAACAGGAGGAACTTGGCCCACCTTAAGTGCTTCTGGCCCTTGTACATGGCAAACGTAAGTGCAATGTGCATCTTCGAGACTGTGGACTTCAGATGTAACAACAATTGCAGGAGGCAAACACACATCCCCAGGCTCGACTGCTCCACGTCGGCTATGTAGGGCATGGTCAGGACTCTTCTACTCTCAATCTCTGTTGACAGTCAAGATAACTTATCCTACACTGTACATCTGTTACTTGCAAGGTGCTCCTACAACTGTTACCTGCAGCATGCAGGTAACAGTTGTACCTCATGTTCCTAGTGTCCGATGGGTCTTTTTTGCAGCTGTGCACACCTGTGATGGCTCATTGTCCACTTGGGACCATCAACGGTCTGTGGCTACTTAGCTCTGCCAGTCTACTGGTATTGCAGATGAAATGGTACGATGCAAACACATTCAGTCCTAGTTTTCTGCGCTGCCAACTGGTTGCAAGACTTAAAGAGCCCCTTCGCACAACTCTGTGCCCCATCCAGTTATGATCAAATGGGCCATACTCAACAGTGTCTCAAAACAAGGCTGGACATCTCTCAACTTTAAGGATGGGCAGCATGACTGCATGGCTGTTCTGTGAAACTGCAAGCTGAGCACCAATTAGAGTGCCAGGATGACAACGATATGCTACCTGAGATCAAATTAGAATCTCAAATAGATTCGGTGCAGTAATTGGGTTATTAAGTTAGGAGGGGGTGACCCTTACCATTTTAGTAAACACAATCTGTTTAGGCCAAACAGAGCTTTGTGAGAAACTCTGCTCAAACTCTGGTAGCTGTAGCACAAGATTCTGGGAAGTGCATGTTATTTCCAAACAGTACCCAATCCCCAAAATAATTTTAAATAGCAAACAATATAATCAGAAAATGATGGGAAGATGTTTGAAAATGGATACGGGGAAACAGAAATGTGCAATTTTAAAGTTTGACCCCGTAAGTGCGGCTGGTGGCCAATGGCCGATGGCTGGACTCCCTCCCCAGTGCATCTGTCCATCATTGTCCGACACTGGAGAAGTTTAGAAAGGCCCATCCTGTGCTTTCCGCCAGAGGGTTTCCTTTTTTTTCACCTAGGCTCAGGCTGCTCAGGAGCTTTCCGAGCAGCCTGATTTTTTTTGTGTGTGTGTTTGTAATGACAATCAGCGCACAGGGCGCGCTGACATCATTACATTACAAAAGTGGGCATATCTCAGCCTCCTGAGGGCTGATTCTTATGGGAGAGGTATTTTTGGAAAGAGGAGAATGTCCTGGGCAAGGGTTTGTGCTCTCCAACCCTCCTCCAAACTTTCAGTCCTTCAGGGAGGTAAATGGGACAATTACCCTCAATCTGCCCCTCTGGGGGAAGGCAGAAAGTCCACTAGACCCCAGGGACTTTTTCTATATATAAAAATATAGAGGTGGGGGCTACCCACCTGGGCATGGATATGTCCCCACCCCAATATACATACAACAGACTTTCTGGCCAGTTGAGGGGCAGATGAAGCAATTACCCCTGATCTAGTTTTTTTCTTACATAAAAATATAGGGGTGGGGGCTGTCCACCAGGACATGGCATGCCCCCACCACAACAGTCTCTCTGCACCCCCTGGGGACAGATGAGGGCAATTAGTTCCGATCTGCCCACAAAGGGGCAGAAAGCCCACTAGACACTAACTTTCGGAATACACAGGGATCCACAAAATTCCTACTGCCCAGCATTCCCCCACTTGTTCCAATGAAAAACTACTAGTGTCACTACCAGGAAAAGCCCCAAACAGTAATGTGGAAACAACAATATTTACTGTAAAAAACTAACCCGATTTGGCAATGGATTAGCTGCGTTAAACTGGGCTTGGGGTCTGACTTGGCTGCCACAGAGGGAAACATAGCAAACCCATACATTTCTGAAAAATAAACATCTGGGGGGAGTCCAGGGTGGTGTACTTTGCATGGATCCCATGAGGTTTTCTTACCCGCGATGCCCTGCAAACCGCAAACTTTGCCTAAAAGCACACATTTTCCTTGCATTTCTGTGATGGAAACGTCTGGAATCAGGAGGAATGCACAAAATGCCTACCACCCAGTGTTACCTCACTTGTGCCAATAAAAATGCTGCACAACATGTATGGCTTGGCCTAATGCTCGTGCCAGGAATAGATAATACAAAGGCCATTGGGAGTCCCCTCAAAAGGGCTCCCATAGACCTTGGTTTGATCCAGTCCTGTCGTGGGCAATAGGCCCAGCCACACAAGTGGCACAGTGTTTTTATTGGCACAAGTGGGGTAACACTGGGTGGTAGCAATTTTATACATTCCTACTGTTAGAAATTGGGTTGTAGGTTGACTGGAGTATGCGCTCTAGCCAAGCAGTAACCACAGTCCTAGTCAGGGTAAGAAGTAAGCAAACCCTAAATTAACCTATGCTTATCCTCTGGTAGCTTGGCACAGAGCAGTCAGGCTTAACTTTAGAGGCAATGTGTAAAGTATTTGTGCAACACTTCAAATAGTAAAACAGTGAAAACACCACACAAATAGATTCCACACCAGGTTAGAATAATAGAGCTTAATTTAATAAATAAAACAAGACCAAAACAACAAAAACTCAATTAATAGACCTGGAGATATTGAATTTCAAAGATTTTAGGTAAAATAGCACCTGGAAGCTAAAAGCGCTATTCGGGATATCTGGTCATGCTGGACTGGGACAAAGTCAAAAGTTCAGGCTGACCGCGATGGAGCGTGGCCAGACACAGGAAGCCAGTTAGACCCCCTGAACCAAAATACCTTAATCCTGGTTGCGGAGCACTTGCGTGGATCCGCGTCTCAAATGTGTCGTTCAGCCCGAGGAGATGTGTTGGTTCCAAGATGCGGTGAGGCTGCGGTGCGAGGTCCTGATGCATCGTCATGGAGGATCCTGTCAAAGGGGCTTGCGATGTGAAGTCTGGTATCGAGGATGCATGCGCACCAAAGGCAATGAGTCAGGTCCGATGAGCGATGAAGCTGCGATACGAAGATCTGGCATCATCGTCGAGGCTGCCGTTGACGAAGGATGTGAGGAGCTTGTGCAGGGTATTGCATTGCGCAGCGGCAGTTCCGAAGGTGGTCCGTCGGTCCCAGATGCGGGAGGCTGTCGTGATGCGAGTCTTTTGCGACGGGTCCAATCCAAGCAACAGCAGTGATGCGTTGCTTCTGCTTGAAGATGCGCAGCTTAGCCTAAGAGATGCGTCGGTTCTGTTTGAGGATGTGTCACTCAGCAGAACATGTGTCAGTTCCACTGGAGATAAACCTTAGGCCCACTTCCAATATTCCAGGACTGGGGTGGCACCACTTGGCAGGGTAGATTGACAGATGGCAGAGTCTAGACGCAGAAGCAGGTTCATTGGAAGTCTTTTATGTCCCTGAGGCTTCTGATCAGCGGGCGAGCCAGCTAGCCCTTGGAGGCACTTTGGATTCTGAGGTCAAGTAATGCAGGTCCAGTCCTTCTCACTCAGGCAGGAGGGCAAAATCAAATGTCCTCTCTCTTGCCTATGGGATGCGATGTTATAGTATATAGGAGTCCAGCAAAGCAGCAGTCCAGCATAGTGGCAGTCCTTCAGCATCACAGCAGCCCTTCTTTCTGGCAGAGTATCCACAGGTCCAGAAGTGTACTGAGATTGTGGTGTCTGAGGTCCAGTACTTATACTCAGTTGTGCCTTTGAAGTGGGGAGACTTCAAAGACATGCCTTTGAAGTGCACAGCGGCCTTCCCTTCCTGCCCTGGCTCCAGAATCACTACAAGGGGGAGGTATGCAGCCCTTTGTGTGGGAACAGGGAACAGCCTATTCAGGTGTAAGTGAGGCTGGGTTGAGCTCCTCCCTCCTATCCTACCAGGATAGCCCATCAAGTCACACCTAAGCTCCCATTGTGGGTGGCCGTCTATGGAAACTACACACATTCCAACTGTCACCCACTTGAGATATGTAATCATAGACAGGCAGCATGCACCACATGGCTAAGATAATGCCAACTTTCTAAAAGTGGCATTTTCAGAACTGTAATTTAAAATCTGACTACACCATAAGTTTGGATTTTAAATTGTGATTCCAGAGACACCAGACTTGAAGGATTCATCTCTTCCCAATTGGGAATTACACTTATAAAGTGGAATAAGGTAATCACAATGTTATCCTAAGGGAGAGCTAGGCCTTGCAGTAATGGAAAACAAATTTAAGAGTTTTTCCCTACCAGGACCTGTAAAACTTAAATGCACATGCCCTGTCTTTTAAATACAGTACACACTGCCTTCTGGGTTGTCCAGGGCCTACGGTAGGGGTGAATTATATGTATAAAAACAGGGAAGGTTTGGACCTGGCAAAAGGTTTACTTTGCCAGATCGAAATGACAGTGTAAAACTGCACAATGCTGAGCCTTGGTTAGAGAGCTTCTTAAGTGGATGGCACAATAAGTGTTGCAGGCCCACCAGTGGCATTTAATTTACAGGCCCTGTGCACATGTAGTGCACTTTACTAAGGACTTATTACTACATTAAATATGCCAATTGGGGATGAACCTCTATTACCATGTTTTAGGGAGAGAGTACATGCAATTTAGCACTAATTAGCAGTGGTAAAGTGCTCAGAGTACTAATACCAGCAAAAATGAGGTCAGGAAAAAGTGGAGGAGGAAGGTAAAAAGTTGGAGGGAAGACTACCCTAAGGTTGTCAAGTCTAACACCTGTGGAATCCGGAAGTTTCCCTCACAGAATATAAGGAAAATACGTGATTTGAGGCAAAGTTTGAGGTTTGCAGGGCAATGGTACTAAAACCTCATGTGATCCATGCAAGGCATGCCAAAATGGAATCCGCTGGTTGTCTAGTTTTCAAAAATGTCTGTAGTTTTAAGGTTTGAGTTGGTGATACCACAGCACGCCCCCAAATACCGTGGATACCCCCATTGCTTATCTATCAATGAAGTGCTTTAGCGCCTTTTTATTATGGTCTCTAGGTCCGCCCACATACATGGGGTACCGTTTTTATCGGGAACAAGTTGCAACTCAGGGTGGTAGGAAATTTGTGGTTCCCCACAGGTTCCAGAACTTTCCATCACAGAAATGTGAAGCAAATGTGTTTATTTAGTCAAAGTTTGAGGTTCGAAAGGGATTATGGGTAAAAATACCTGGTGAGAGCTACACACGTCACCCCACCCTGGATTTCTCTAGGTGTCTAGTTTAAAAAAATGTGCATGTTTGCTAGGATTCCCCAGGTGTCGGCTGAGCTAGGGCCCAAAACCCAGCGTTACCCACTTTGCAAAAAAGGGTTAGTTTTGAGTGGAAAAATGTGATGTATCCATGTTGCATTTTGAGACGTTTCCTATTGCGGACACTGGGCCTACCCACACAAGTGAGGTACATTTTTATGGGGAGATTTGGGGGAATGCTGAGTGGAAGGAAGTGGAAGGAAGTTTGCGTCTCCCCACAGATTCCAGTACTTTTCATCACAGAAATGTAAGGAAAATGTGTTTTTTTATTCAAAGTTTGAGGTTTACAAGAGATTCTGGTTATAAAAATCCAGTGAGAGCCACACAAGTCACCACAACCTAGATTCCCCCAGGTGTCTGTTTTTCAAAAATGTGAAAGTTTGCTCAGTTTCTCTAGGTGCTGGCTGAGTTATGGCCCAAAATCCACAGCTACCCACTTTGTAAAATGAGAGTCAATTTAGAGTGGAAAAATGTGATCTATCCATGTCGCGTTTTGGGCCATTTCCTGTCGCGGGCACTCAGTCTACCCACACAAGTGAGGTACTATTTTTTTTATCAGAAAACATGTGGGAGCATAGAATAGCAGAACATTTGTTATTATCCATTGGATTTCACTGCATTTGTGCCTTGCAAATGTAGGCCAGTGTGTAAGAAAGAAGATATTTTGAAAAATACCTTCTAAATCATATGCTAGTATGGGTACCCACAAATTCAGAATTGTACCAAAAAACACTGCTCCTAAAGTCCATATCTTGTGCCCATTTCAGAAATACATATGTTTCCTTGATACCCATTGTTCACTCTACATATTTTACCATAGGAATTGGTTTATACTTGGTACACAAGGAAAAAACATTTTATGGTGCAGCTCTGTTGTTGGTTCTGGGTACCTTGGGTTCTAAGATAACCCACAAACCCTATATATTCCCACAACCAGAAGGTTCTAGGGGATGTAATGGTATATTGCTTTTCTACATTGGCCATCATGACAAAAAAATACAGATGAAAATGTTGTCCCAAATGGCCGTTTTTTCCTACTCATTTTCAATATTTCTTTATTTTAACAGTTTCTTTGGGAAAACCTTGAGGGATCTACACATATGACCTGTTGCTGAATTCTGACTTTTGTCTACTTTTCAGAAATCTATAGCCTCCTTGATCTCCCAAGGGTTTTACACTGGTTCCACCACAAACTAGAAGTAGGTTTAGAGCACAATAAATATTAAAAAAGGACTGCCTCTTTAAAAAATGCCGAAAATGTGGTAAAAAATGTTTTTTTTTTATTCAGCTTTGTATGTTCCTGAACGCTGGAAAGATGGTGACTTTAGCACAGCAAACCGTTCATTGATGCCATTTTTAGGAAAAAAATAGCCACTTTTATTCAGGGCACTTTTTTCCTATTTTTTCCACAAAAACTCAAAATGTAACTATATTTTGCCCATTTCCTTGATCCCCTTCAGAGGAATAACCAAACTCTGGGTACCTTTAGAATCCCCAGGACGTTGAAAAAAAGGACGCATATTTGGCTTGGCTTGGATAACTTATGTGGAAAAAATGTTATGCAGCCCTAAGTACGAACTATCCCAAATAGCCAAAAAGGGCTCAGCACTGGGGGTGGGTGGGTGTAATGCATAAGGTTTTTCTGGTCAGTCCCGCTGCCCCTAGCAACACAGGAAAGAGTTCTAGGCACCAAGTTTCTTTCCAGAAAGTCTTTTGCAGGTTCTGGTCCTCTGCTATCAGTTGCACCTCTTTAAGTCAGGAGTCCTGCTTCTTTTCTTCTCAGAGAAACAAACAAGAGGCCAGCACCTGGCTCTTGAAGAGCACTTCCAGTCCCTGGGTGTCAGCAGGAGTAAGGAATTACTGAGTACCCGAGGCCTCTTCTTTCAGCAAGAGACTGGAGTTGTCTTTCTTCCAGCAGGGCCTTCTTCTTGAGGTTTAGTCTTCCCAGATCCAGGAGGTGATGAGGTACCAATGTCTTCCTCTACATTCTCACCATATGCACATCTACTTTTCAACGGTGCATCTTCACCATAATGCCATCATCAGACAGGCTTCTCTCCAGCTTCCTGGTCACTTTCCTATTTAGAGGAGCTCTCCCTCCTGACATGGTTAGAAATGGTCCTCCCTCCTTCTGGGGTTGGAGACAAAGAGTCTAAGAGGGCTCTGGCAATGAATGGGAGCAGATCTTGTCAGCATTATCTGCAATCAGTAAGTCAAAAGATGAAGTGTTAATGCTGCCATTTGTTTGTCCATCTGCCCTAGACCCTTCAGGGATGGTGAATCTCTGCTAAGTGTCTATGTTTATGCCTTCGTGGCAACGCGAAGGCAGGTAGGAAGTGTCCTCGATTCATACCTAGACTCATACCTGACAGCATGATCAAGTTTCTAGAAGCACAAATCCCAGTCTTGACAGGGAATGTAGAGGACGCAGACATGACATGCTTTGGGCCAAATGGCTCAACCAAGCGGCAGAAAATTGGAGTCAGAAAGAGAGGACAGTGCCCAACTGCACACAGAGAAAAGCAGTATGGTTTAACAACCATCTTGCCTCCCTGAAAAAAGAATGCAAAAAAATCCAAAGGAATTGGTGGAAATCATATGACCCGACTATCAAGGGCCAAAATAAGAAAGCAATCAGACTTTACCATGATGAAATTAAACTAGCCCAAGCCAGGCATTTGGAGGAAAAAATAAATTCTGCAATCCACTCCTCCAGAGAACTTTTCAAGCTGGTCAGATCCCTGACGTCCATTGAGCAAGAAGTCTCCCCATAATCTTCATCCAAGGAGAGATGGTGGTCTCAGTGGCAGAGGGTCTTAAATCAAACTATAACCAAGTTGTTCCTTGTATGGAAAAAGTATCAAAATGGATGACCAGCTGTAGGTTAAAACTGAATGGAGACAAAACGGGACTGATGTTCCTGGGAATAACTCAGTGCCACGAGTCACCATTAGCTGGCCAAAAGGTCTGGGATGTCCACCCATCCACAAGAATTCCATAAAGAATCTGGGAATGTGGCTGGACCACAATCTCTCCATGGAAGTACAAGCAAGGAAATTAGCAGCCACTCGCTTCGGAATACTACGTATGCTTTGCAAAATTCTAGGTCTTATCCCTGAACAGACCCGGAGAACAGTTATACAGTCCTTGGTTGTCTCATGGTTGGATTTCTGGAACTCCCTTTATGTGAGCTCACCCAAATACTTGGTGAACAGACTACAGGTGGCTCAAAACGCAGCAGCCAGGTTACTCAGAGGTATTCCCAGGGATGAATCGATGAAAGCAGCACTGAGGCTACTCCACTGGCTGCCGATCCAGGCCAGGATCAAATTTAAATCATTATGTATAGCACACAAAGCCATGAACGGTAAGGGTCCAGTCCTTCTCAGAACACTCATCTCCCCATATGCACCTGAAAGAGCTCGACGATCCTCCTCAGATCGTCTCATCAAGAACACAAGGATAAAGAGATCCAGATGGGGAGGAAGATCATTTTCGCACCTAGTGCCAAAGCTGTGGAATTCCATGCCCAAAGAACTGACATTGCTCACAGATGAAATAAGGTTCAGGAAAAAATTAAAGACATGGTTGTTCCCCTAATAATCCTCCGATCCACCTGATATCATCCGCTCCTCAGCACTGGGAAGCCCCTGGGCAGCTATGCGCTTTATAAAACCCCTAAACATAAACATAAACTATATTTTTAAACAGCTACTTTTCCAAATATATGATTTTGTTGTTGAAGCAGATTTTTTAAATTTAATGAAAATTAACTTTGAATTACTTTTCCAGCATTTTCCCAACCGAAGATGGAAATCAATATTTTAACCAAATCTAGGTCTTCCTTATTGAGAATGTAGCTGAACCTACACAGAGGAAATAGCTTTTAAGCTTTCAGGAACTGAGAGGGCATACATTTTAACTGTATTGTGTGAAACTGCCTTGTAGGCTTACAAGCCAAAGTTTAGAGATGACTTTTTGTAATATAAAATAGGTTTTCCTGCATGGCAATGCACTTTTATTAGCCATGTGTTACTGCAGTGCCTTAAACAGCAGCCCAGCCAGAGCACAGTGATGCTCCTGGCAGCCATATATTTTTGTCACATATGTGGGTGTTCTAAATATGCATGATAGTCCACTTAAAACATTTAACTCTCATACCCTGGGTACAATTTCTGCACCTTCAAGTATGATCTTACAGAAAAGTTAGATAGGCAGAATGGGTGGAAACAATTTTCTTAACATGATTTTAGTGCCACAACACATACACTGGTTAACTGAATAGCAGTGGCACAGTGCACATAGTTCTGATACCAGCATAAATAAGGACTAGAAATGGTGACAATTCTGGGGAAGCCATGTTGACCATGCACAAATGGCGACATTTTTTCTGTGCTGTGAAAGGGAAAAGAGTGTCCTTGTTAGGCCCATGTGAAGTTTTCATTACTCTTTCATAATTTCCAGAATTTTGCATCATGCTTTCTGTGCAAAACCCCTGATGTTATGCCATTATGCCATGCCACATAGTTTCATGTCTTTTCAGGTAAAAATCCTAAAGTGAAGGCACAGGAACAACACAAATGACCAAAACATGAACGGCTGTTGTTCACAGCTCTTGTGTTTTTTTGCACTATTTTTTTTTAATCAGAAATGCATCTTCATGCCCAAATGTTCCAAAATATAGTCCTAAATGCCACGTTTGCATTTCTTTCAATTTTTCCAAAATGTCCTGGATTTACACAAATGAAAATTATATGAATTTTGCATCCCCCTAATCTTGGCCAATAGAATTAAGTTCTAGTGGTGCCCACTGAACAAATTAATCACTGGGTCAGCTCTGCATGCAGAGGCTAATGGTTCTTGGACTTCCCCCACAGTTACCCCTCTCTTTTTGGCACCCATACTTGCTCCCTTTCCCCTAGCACTAAGAAACGTTCTAGAGGAAGCAAAAATACTCTCCACATCTCAACAATAAATCCATGAAAGGATCCATTATTAACATAGCTAAACACTTCATTTGCTGGAGAAGGCTCAGTGTTTTAATTGTGCCAGTAATTGCAAGTGGTGGCACAGTCACTTAATCTGCCTTTGAGAAAAAGCAAGAGAGAGGCGGAAAAAGGGAGAACAAAGGAGGAAAAAAATATAGGAAAATGGTGACAAATGGTGGAAGCAGGAAGGATTAAGAAGCTGCATATGTGAAATAGAAAGGCAGGAATTGTATAGTGGTGGGAAAGAAAAGATATGAGTTGGAATGCTCCAACCCAGGCATTTGGCAGCACTGGCAGCGCATGTCTAAGAAAAAATGTAGGCTCTTCTACTTATTTTGTTTTTTAAATCAAACACTGAATTGGGACATGAGAGCTGTAGGGTTTATCATGGTTTATGTTCTTTATTATGAAGTAATCTAATATAGCCTTAGAGCCCCCCGTTGTGAGCTATATCGGCCACTAAAGGGTCTCTCCAGCGTTAAAGGCCCAAGCCAAAGGCGAGGGCCTTTAACAATGAAGCGGGCATTTAACGGTAGAGCCCACTACGGAGGGCTCTAAGGCTATTAGAACATTCCGCCCCTAGTGGGCAGAATGTTCTAATTTGTAAAACAAAGGCCTCAAGGAGCCTGAGGGGTGTTGAAATCCCCTCGGGCTCTCTGAGGCCTCTGTTCACAGCAACATTGGAATGTTGATGCGCCGGGCTTCTACCAGGCATTAGAAGCCCGGAACACTCAATTGTATTCAATGGAGGGCTCAACATTCCAGTGTTCTAATATAGCCTTATAGCCCGCCGTAGCGGGCTATATCGGCTGTTAAAGGCCCGCTCAGCCGGATCCGAAGGCGAGGGCCTTTAACAAGGGAGCGAGACTTTAATAATGCCTTATAGCCCACCGTAGCGGGCTATACCGGCTATTAAAGGCCCGCTCCAGCGTTAAAGGCCCGAGCCGAAGGCGAGGGCCTTTAACAAGGGAGCAGGACTTTAATAGCCGGTATAGCCCAGCTACGAAGGGCTATAAGGCTATTAAAACATTTTGCCACTAGAGGGCAGAATGTTCTAACAAATTAAACAAAGGCCTCTCGGAGCCCGAAGGGATTGACATCCCCTAGGGCTCAGAGAGGCCTTTGTTAAAACAACATTGGAATGTTGCTCGGCGGGCCTTTACCGGCCCGTAGAAGCTCGGAGCACTCCATTGTATTCAATGGAGTGCTCCACATTCCAATGTTCTAATGGCCGGTATAGCCCAGCTACCAAGGACTATAAGGCTAATAGAGCATTCTGCCAATAGAGGGCAGAATGTTCTAACAAATAAAACAAAGACCTCTTGGAGCCCGAGGGGATTGAAATCCCCTAGGGCTCTGAGAGGCCTTCGTTTAAACAACATTGGAATGTTGCTCTGCAGGCATTTACCGGCCCGTAGAAGCATGGAGCACTCCATTGTATTCAATGGAGTGCTCCACATTCCAATGTTCTAATAAAGGGTAAGGTGCAATCAAGATGGTGTTGTGCATGCACCCTTATAATGCCTGGTGTAGGAAGTTCTCTGGCTTGTCTTGAATAGAGCAGTTCATAATGCTCATTGAACATGAGGTGTATTTTTCACTACTGATTCTTGAAATTTGGTTGTATGACGGATTATCTTGCCTGACATAAATAGAATGTCCTAAATTGAGTGCAGATTTTCTATTATTAATAATTATTATTAACAATTAGCTGGAAACTTGCAGACAGCAGGTTTTTGGTAATAGTTTGGGAACTCTGTTCAGCCAATGTCCATTACGGGGTGAGACACCGCTCTAGTACATCGGCGGCAGCCTCAGAAGCGTTACTTTTTTGGTGCTGAGGTGGGGGTGGGGGTCAATTTACAATTCTTTGGCACAAAGCCACGCACATCCAAGGCCCAGTCTCATCTCTCACAGTGAAATATTTTCGCAAGTTTGCAGGTCTGTAGTTGGCTGACGCGAGGCATACCACTCATGCACCGCTAAGATTTATTTTTTAGGTCATCCAGGGCCTTTAGGGGTATGAAGCTGGTCTGACAGATCAGTAAGTGGGCCATTTATTTAGCAGTTGTGGGCCGGTTTTCTTGCCAGATGGGCTGGTTTTTGCTGTTGATTTCCCTGATAATACCACCTTTTTAGCCATCTGCCTCACTAACAGCGGTCATTTTTATTTTGGGCTTATTTTTTGTACCAGTCCGACAGTAAAGCCATCATGAGCAACTCTGTTTCAGTAGTTTTCTGACGCTAATCTAATTCGGGTCAGCGGTACAGTTTGGCTTCAGTGAGTCGGTTTGCTCCTTGGAGCCTGGCCGCACTATTTTGACTCCTCGGCGTGCATTGAATGATTTTTCACAATGTGGTTGGCTGAAGTTTGCTGTCTGGAATATAGGAGGATATAAGTTCTGCAAGTGCCCACGGCCTTTACTCCATTGGACTGTGCTGGCAATTTTTATTTCTAGATTATTTTTTAAATGAATGGAGTCTTTTTTAGGGCTGTATTTGCATTTATCCAGTAATGAATGTACTGCATTGTTTTGCAGTCATTGCATCCTGTCTGTGAAGTCTGACTTCTTTGGAAGGCTAACAGCAGGACATTGGCTTAGAATAGCCCCTCTGGCATTAACATGCTTCCTCTTTGATACCTCGAGAGGCAGGGAACACTTGATTACAGCATAGTATTTCCTGGTGACAGGCAGAATATACTTGGCCTCCTAAAGCTTGTCTGAAAACCTGCTGTCTTCTCAAGACCAGACAAACATCCTGTGTTGCAGCCAGTTATTAATCATGCCACCTCCCAGGAAGCTCTTTCTAGCTCAGTGAAGTCGTGTCCTACCACATGATGGTTGACATCACTTTGAAGCCAGGTGGTTCAAAGCAAGTACTCTGGAGACTGTCCGGATAAGCCAAGCACACATAAATATGGTATAAGGTAACCGTTCGCCATTTTAGACACAGGACTTAGAGTGCTTAAAAATGCAGTGGTTGGTGCTCAGAGGTGGTAACAACAAAGAAGGAGGCCCCGCAACAGGGGCGACTCCTCTATTAAGGTGGAGGAGCGTCACCCCACAAAACATTGCCCTCAGAGATCGAAAAATAAAATGGTAATAAAGTTCATTTGTTACCATTCTATTTTTTGAAACCCCGTCCCGAGCCGAGCGTCAGGACGAGGGGCGGGGCTTTCTGATTGCTGCTGCTGCCAGTTAGGCAGCAGCAGAAAGCAATGATGTGCAGGGTACTTTAAGTTTAAAGTGCACATGTCTTTTTGGCCGGCCGTCTTGCATGCACATTTTAAACCTCTCTAACCCAGCTGTCAAGGACCGCTGGGTTAGAGACAGCATAGGGCTCCAGTGTCCTCGGGAGTGGCAAGAGAGGCCGCTTCCTCCAATACGGGCGCTGCTCTCTTGCAGCATGATTGGTTACTGCAGTTTCCTGGAGCCTGCCTACATGCCTGGAGAAGACCGGAGCAAGGAGGAGGATGTCGCGCCAGGAAGGTAAGTGGGATTATTTTTTGTTTGCTTATTTTTTTACTTTTATTTTTGTCTCCCCCTCCCCACCACCCTCCTTACATGCCAGCCACCACTGCCCCGCAACAGAGGTCAAATAGAAGACAGAAATTTAGATTTGCATTTATTTTATTATTTCTTTTCTTTCTTGCAAAAAGAAAGAAAAGAAATTGATTTGAGACCCATGCTCTGCTTATTTTAATGTTAGAAGTATTATATAATCACTTATTCAAGTACCTATAGCGTGTCAGAGCATTTCTTCACTTACAGACCTGGCTTCTCCAAAATAGTTTTCACCCACCAAGGGGAGGAGATGTGGCCTAACCTCTTGAGCAGCTGAATTTGACCCTGGGGAGCCAAGTTCTTGTCTTGGTGTCACTGCATCATTCTGTGCTTCTGGGCAAATTATTTACAGGCTGGTTTAATATTTGGCAGACACAGTCATTTCTGTCACAGTGGTGAAGTACTTTACTCCCACCAAGGCAAGGTACTCCACCCACCAAATTTAGAAATGCCTGATGCCCCTGCTGACATTGGTAACATTTCCAACAACCGCTGCCATGGCGGTTCCTTGAAATGCATTGTAAGTTTGACAGACGGCTCCATCATGTTGATGGAACTTACAATGCTTCAGGTCTAAACTTAGACTTCAGGTCTAAGTTTACTTTTGTGAATTAGGCTCTTAGACTTTGGGTCTAAACTTTGACTTCAGGTCTAAACTAAGACTTCAAGTTTGCGTTTATGTTTGTGAATTGGGCTGTTAGTTCAAACACCCATTAAACTTTTAAGCTTAGCTCCCTTTCCACCTCCTTGTTCCCACCTACAGAAGTTTGAGGAAGCATTATTTATCCCATCTTTTAAAAGAAATCGGTCCATGTGGTGCATTTTGGGCCATAATCTCCAGAGGAAGTTGATTAAGAAGTTATAGGGAGAGGGTGATACACAAGATTTTTTATCTGTGCTTCAATATGCCCAACTCCAACAATATGTCTCTTCAGCTACACACTGTGGAGGCCACACTTTGGATGTGATCTGTTCCAACTTTTCACTGGTGGTGGCGCCTCCTTTGAAAATAACGTGGTCGGATCACTATTTACTGTTTTTCTCATGGCAACTTCCCAGTAAAGCCCTTTTGGCCAGAGCTTGTAGGGACGGTCTGGGGACTGCCACTCACAGAATCGATCCATTAGCCTTCAGCCAGGCACTGGCCGAATGTCTGCCTCAGCTCCCGGAGGATTTCCATGGGGCCCTTGAGAGCTACAATAATTGGATCACTAAGGTGGTGTTGCATCTTACCCCGCAAACTAAACCTAGGCGGCAAAATGGGCCTCTTTCTAAACCCTGGTTCTCTCCTGCACTTAAAGTACAAAAAAAGAATTGTAAAAGGTTAGAAAGGCAAAGGAGACTGAATTATTGCAGTGAGGCCAAAGCTACCCTCAAGAAGGCTCAAAAATGCTATTACGCTGCTATTAAGCAAGCTAAATGCCTGCACTATGCGGAACGTATTTCCTCTTCTGGCAATAATGCTAAAGAGCTTTTTAATATTGTACATAGCTTTACATCACCGAAAGCTATGATCAAAGCCCATGTCCCTTCGCTCCCATGGTGTGAAGGACTTTCCGACTTTTTATTAATAAGTTGAGAACACTCCAATCTCACTTTTGCAATTTGGAAACCCAGGCCACTCCTACCTCCCTCCTTCTACAAAATTCATTTTCCGCTGTGGTCTCTCTCTCCTCCTTTGATGTAATTCCGCTGGCTGATTCTTTGGCCGTCTTGTCCCGCTTAAGTCCGGCTCCCCCAATGATCCGTGCCCCGCCAAACTTTTGGCAAGTGCTGCCACTGTAATCAATCCCTTCTTGAATCAGCTGATTAATTCTTCTCTGGCTACGGCCACAATCCCTCCCGCCTGGAAACAGGCCTTGATTGTCCCCCTTCTAAAAAAGGCATCCCTTGATCCCAATCTTCCGGCCAGCAACCGTCCGATCTCACTTCTTACTGCTATTGCTAAGATCTGTGAGAAGATGGTAAATAAGCAGCTGACTGCATATGTGGAACAGCATGGACTCCTTCATCCGGCTCAATCTGGCTTTAGAGCCTCATATAGTACGGAGTCTGCATTGGCGGAAGTTGCTGAAGCCATCCGCGAAACCTTGGATATGGGCGGCAGGGCAGTACCGGTCCTTTTGGACCTGTCTGCCGCTTTTATTACGGTTCCTCATTCACTTCTCCTTGCCCGCCTGCAACAGCTAGGTATCATGGGTTCTGCTAGTAAGTGGCTTAAATCTTTTTTGGAAGGCAGAACTCAGCGTGTTTGGATCCCCCCGTTTATTTCTTCCTCCCATGAGCTTCAGACCGGGGTACCCCAGGGATCCGTGTTATGCCCACTCTTGTTTAACATTTATATGTCTCCTCTTATCCAGCTGGCAGAGGAATTTGGTGCCAAAGTTGTCGCCTATGCTGACGACACTCAGCTCTTGTTTACTTGGAAAAAGCATGAGTCGTCTACTGATTATGTCAGGACTTGTCTGGCAGCTGTGTTTAATTGGCTCACTTCCGCCCAGCTCAAGTGTAACGAAGACAAAATGGAGATTTTATTCTTTGGTACTTTTCCCTCTCTGTTCTGGCATTCATTTTGGCCAGAGGAGTCTCCTAAGCCCTCGCCACAGGGCCTCCCAGTCAAGAACCTTGGGATCTGGTTCGATGAAAGGCTTAGTTTCAGCAGCCAAATTAGTAAGTTGACAGGTACTTGCTTTGGCATCTTGAAGCTACTAAAAAAGTTTTTGCCCTTTCTTCCATTAGCAGCTAAGGAAACGGTTACCCGTGCGCAGGTCACCTCCCATATCGACTATGCCAACGCACTCTATGTGGGTCTTCCTGGTTTCCTCCTGGATAGACTCCAGGTGGTTCAGAATGCCGCTGCCAGGCTGTTTCTAGGCATCCCGAAACGCATGAGTGTCAGGCTACATTTGCGTAATCTTTATTGGCTGCCTGTGAGAACACGGGTTAAGTTCAAGGCCCTGGTAATGCCCCATGCTGCCTTGTACGAGTATGGCCCCATCTATCTCAAGAAGCGTTTTCAGTTCTACATTCCTGGTAGACATCTGCGCTCTTCTAATATGTTAATGGCCTCTCTGCCCAGATATCGCCTGAAAAGGAGAGGTGGCAGTTCTTTGGCATATCTGGCCGCGGTGGCCTGTAATGCTCTTCCGTATGTTTTACGTAGCTTGCAGAATCCCATTGAGTTTAGGAAAAAGCTTAAAACTTTTCTTTTTAACTGAGTTTCTCTCTGTCTCTTTCCTGTTTTTACTTGGGCCCACGCCGGGACACTCTTTCAGTAGCTGTCACGTTATAAAACTTGCTAACATAACATAACATAGGTTTCAAATGGAAGACCTTTTTTCAAGGGATACTCTTGAAATATTTCAATGCTTTGTTTTATTCCAAGTGAGCCAGTCCTCTTACTCTGTGCTTATTGAGTAATCTCCTCCCTCCAAATAATGAGACTTTTAAATAGGGCAGAACAAAACTGCAAAGTCTCAGCACACCATGGAGTTGCAGAGCAGCAAACATAACTAAATTCCCCCTGAAACAGAGCCAGCGTCAACAGTAATCATAAGAAATGTAAATTCGCCAACCATGCATGAGCAACACTACAAAACCATCACCAGAGAGGGAAATAGTTCATTATTGAAATTGTGAAAAATAACTCTTCCCGTGAGAAAATATAAAAAAATAAGTGTCTTTATTCCCAGGTCAAATAACAACAACAGAAACAGGTTGTGCTCCACCTCCAGTGAGAGGTCTCTTCCAACTGAAGAAGAACTTTCTTTAAACCTACAAGAACATTCTGTTGACTGCAGCCACATGCCATGAAAGACATGGAAGGAGGCTGCAATGAAACAGTGTATTATATTTGCTAAGTATAGAACAGCTAACTAAATCTACCGTAAAATTAAATTTACACAAAATATAACAATCATGCAGATCAATCGCTATGTCACAGTGGCAACAGAAAGTACACAGTTGTCACTTTCATCTAAATCGCTACCACTTCAGACCACACATCTGCTGTTTCTACATATTGTAATTAGCAGGTGTTACTATAATCCAGCTTAATGGTACTCAATTTACTGAGCTTGAAAAGATGCAGTGCTAATGAGGGCTAAGTTGGTTTTCTATAAATTCCATTTTAACCTCCAGATTGAACTGATGTAAAACATTTACTCATTATTCCATCTTTTCAGCAAAAGAAATGACAAAAGTAAAAATAACTTGTAGTCTATCCATGCCTATCTGAAGCTTTTGAGGGGCCTAGGTCACAGAACTGTTTGGGGCCCTTCTCTGGTTTTCCTGCTGCACAGACACCTTTTTCAAAATAGTAAAAATGGGCCTCATCTACAAAACTCTGTTGATTGCAAACCCTGTGATTCACAAAATCACAGGCTTTGCTACCACAAAACAGTGTGTTGCAATGTGCTAAAGCTGTTTTGTCAGTCGAAAACCTTCTCTAAGTCAAAAATGCATTTTGCAACAATTACAAGATGTGGCATTCCCATAGCTGCCAATTTTAAATTGGCATATGTGTGACAGTTTCATATTTTCACGGTGCTTATGTGTGACATTACAATGCCTTATGAGTGGCACATAAAGTGATGCTTCATCACGAGTAGAAACAAAAATTGTATCTACGTGTAATGAGAAAGTTTACACAAATTACCCCTTTCTGCAATAATTGATCATTACACCCATTTGTGCAATGATGGTTTACAAACTTTCTTTAAAAGGCTCACAAAGCACAGTACACATGGCTGAAAAGCCAGGATGGACCTGAAGAGATGTACAATGAAGAGCAAGACTGCTTCTCAGCTATTTAAGGGGCTTGCCACCTGTCCTTGTCCCCCTCCTTGTCTCCCCCTAAGATACTCACCTTTGTCTCTCTCTCTCTCTCTCATAGATGAAATAACCATTATAGTAATTGTGCTTGCTTTATTGATCTCTGGTGGACAAAAGGCAGAGTAGGAACTACCAGGTTTTGAATCTGACACCTCCAGTCAAAGAGCTACTGTCCAAAGCAAGGGATCAAACTACTGTGCAACCTCTTCAGGTATTATGACAGCACACCACTCAACAAGTATTCAGTCACCCCAAACATCACTAAGGTGTCTGGCTTTAGAAATATTCCTCAAACAGACCTTCATTCATTGACAAGAAGGAACACATACAGGGAGGAACCACAATGTAAAATGCATACCAGTCATGTGTTAACTAAAACCAGCTTTAGAACGTGGTCGGTCTGTTTTTATAGTAATGTAAAATTAATCTGCTTTCCTGGTCTGTTGCCCACTTTTTATGTGTAACACAAACCAGTTCACACTTTTGGCAACACTGCTTACCATTATGGGACAGGTAGTTTAACAAGTACCTGTCCCTGCATACAAACTGTTATTGGATTTAAGAGGCAGCTATATCAGTGTTACACTTCCAAACCTGAAAACCAGCAAAACACACACTACGCTTGAAAAAAACAAAAAAGCAGACACCGAACAAGTTGCAGAATACTATACTGCAGATGCCTAACTGCAAACAAATAAATAAATATTGTGCTTGTTCAAAAATGGAAATACACACAGCAACAAAAACTTTAACTACTGTCTGCTATTCTGTTCTGACTCCCTGGCTCTGCACTATCTGACTGCTGCTGTGTTCAGTGGCTAATCATAGACGTCAATTGGAGGTAGTCAGGGGTCGCAGCTGCAACCTCTAGCTTACTCTCTGCTACTCGTGGCATTTCCTTTGCGACCCTTGGACAGTGGCAGCTCCTCCACTAAGGCGGAGGTGCGTTGCCCCACTGCTTGTAGAGCAGTGAAAAGGGGTAAAATAAAAAAATAATAACAAGGTTATTATTGTTTTATTTTTGGTTTCTGCGGGCTGGGTTAGGGCGGGGCGGGGCTGGTGGCTGGTGGCTCAGGTTGGGAGGAGGAGTGGACTATGCGCACTTTGCATATTCCCTACCAGGCTGTAATGGACAGCCTGGTAGGGAATATGCACAGGCTCCCTGTCCTGATCTGAGCGCCGATCCACGGCGCTCAGACCATTGGCTCAGGGAAGCCTGTGTGCCCGGGAGCTTCAGCAGCTTCTTCCGGACTGGAGTCAGGAAGAGCAGAGAAGTGGAGGAGCGATGCGGCCAGCGGAGAAAAGGTAAGTCCAGTTTAAAAAAATATATATTTTCAACCCCCCGTCGTCGTCTCCCCCCGCCCATCCACCCCCATTCCCTACTAGCCGTCACTACCCCTGGCCTCAGAGGGGTCAAAACGTGTGTCTCCTCTGGGGTCAGGGGTCGCAAAGGAAGTGCTAGGAGTAGCAGAGAGCAGGGTAGAAGTCACAGTTCCGACCCCTGACTACCTCCAAATGATGTCCATGGCTAACATAGGGAGAAGTGAACTACTCTTCTTGTGCCGCTGCTGTCAGGGCTACGCTGCATATAGACACTTTGGGGAATGGTCTTGCATCTAAGCACTGATTCACACACTTCAGCTCTCAGCTCTCCTCAGGCCGGATGAGGTGTTACTCTGCCACGTGTCGTGATAGGGCTGCAGTCAGAACCATGCTACGCACAGACACTGTGGGGATGGTCCTGCAGCTGAACACTGGTCCAGGCACTGCAGCTCTCAACTCCTTTCATGTCTGGTCCGATTTGTGCGATCTTGCAGGGCTGCTTGCTGCTGCTGGCATTGCCACACAACATGCAGCTTCACTTCTCTGCTGTGGTCTCACTTTACGCAGGCACATTAGGGCTGCAATCACGCCTCAGTGCTTCTGTTCCAAGTGAGACAGCCACTGAGTCTCAGGCCAAAAAAGCTGACCGGCGCTTTTAAAGTGTGTGCATGGCTGAATGGCCTCACCACCACCACAGAGCGCTGTAAGGGTTGAACATGGCAATATGAAAAAAAAACAAAGACCTGCCACCTCCATAGGGACAAAAACTGTCTACGGTGGGTGGCTACGGGTCCTGGAAAACAATTTTTGCTGTATTCATGTGAGGCTAGGTCCGGATGGATCCCACTGTTCTTCATGTTTTTTTCACTCACTGGCCTGCTGCTGGATGACCACGTTGTGCTGAAATGCCAGTCTTGGGCAGATCGAAGAGGTCATGTGAAATTGTAACTAACAACTCATGACACATTGTAGTGCTAACCTCCCCTAGCCAGGCTTAGGGAGCAGCAGCTCTGTACATCCACTGACAGCACAGCAAGGCATGCTGGCTTTTTTTGTTCCTCAGGTTGTTGAGCACCTATCAACAGTCTCAGAAGAGCTATAATGCATGACTAATGCATTTTAGTGTGTTGATGCAGACACCAGAACTAAAATGCGCTAGTCTAATCTCTGAAGCGTGATACTTGGCAAGGCTGTATTCCCTTCCTCACATTTGAATTGAAAGGTATCATTGGTCTGTGACTGCAATTGTATTTGTAAACCTTTATATATATTGCGACAACTGACAGGGGATGGTATCTGATTAACAAGTGGAATTTATCCCAGTGCACGTCCTCCAACTTTTGAATGGTGCCTGTTCACCTCGGTGGGTGCAGACATGGCCCAGTGGACCACTGCATGCTCTCCTCTCTCCAATGTCATTTCATGTATGCTAAACTGCAGGAAACTGGGTTTTTGTTGCAGTATCATCTCACTTTTTGCCTAGTATCTGGTGCAACTTTGACTGAAAGTGTGCTGGGTTCCTGCTTACCAGGTCCCCAGCACCAGTGTTCTTTCCCTAAACTGCACAATTGTTTCACAATTGCCAACCCCTTTAGGCCCCTTGTAAGTCCCTAGTAAGAGGTACCCCTGGCACCTAGGGCACTGGACCTAAAGAGGGTCCCTAAGGTCTGCAGCACAAATTGTGCCACCCTAAGGGACCCCTCAGCAAGCTCATGCAAACTGCCATTGCAGCCTGTGTGTCTTTGTGCAGAGAAAACTGAAGAGTCGATATGTCACACATCCCTGAGCGCCATGCCTGATTCACTGCATGTGGTATAGGTAAGTCACCCCCTTACAGCCCTAAGTCAGGGTGCACTATACCCATGTGAGGGCACATCTGCATGAGTGGATATGTCTCGGTGATATCGAAGTTCACCCTTAGATATTACCAGTGCACAGGGAAGCCATAACGAGTACATGGGCAGGGCACTCGTCATTACGCGTTCCCCAGCCACATGATGGCTTCATTGTGCTCCAAGGTGTTTGGTACCAAACACCTCGTCTTAATAAACCCACACTGATGCCAGTGCTGGATTTATTAATCAATGCAAACAGAGGGCACCTTAGAGGTGTCCCCTGAAAAGCTACCGACTGCTGGTGTGGTGACTGACTGGTCTCAACAAGCCTGCCACCACTAGACATATTTTTGGCCTCCTGGGGTGAGAGCCTTCGCTCTCAGAGGCCAGGAACAAAGCCTGCTCTGGGCGGAGGTGTTCACACCTCACCCAAGCAGGAACTGCCTACCAGGGTGGGAAGCTTCAAAGGCCATGCTGCCTCTGACATGTGACCCAGGCCCCTCCAGCTTGTGGAAGATAACAACCCCTGTGTTCTGTCACCACTTTTTGGCAGGAGGAGAGGCTGGAAAATTAGTTATATTAGGATATGTGCCCACACCAAGCCAGCACCACCCCTAAAGTTGGCCAGCTGATGTGGACCCCACTTTTGAGAATCCTCCATCTTGTGTTGGATAGAATTAGCCTATTAGGGTCAAGGTTATGCCCACTTCCCACAGGAAGTGGTCATACAGAGGGTGTAGTCACCCTGAAGGTAGGTAGCCCATTGGCTACTACCTGGTACTCCCCTTAACGCCCCTAAATTGAGTACTTAGGTGGCACCACTCAACCCAGAACTTCAGATTTGATGGACCTAAAGATGAAGAGGCCAAAGAAGAGCTGTTGAACCCGAGAACTGAGTGCCTGCCACGGAGTTTTGGTGCAAACCCCTGCCTGCCGCTTCAATATTTGACAATCGAGGTGAACCGTCTCGTCCTGCTGCTGTTTGAGCTCTAAGAACCCCAGTGGACTACCAGCCTCCACAAACTGCCCAAGAATTCCCTTGAAGTAGATCAGCTAATCCAATGCAGACCGCAGGCACTGAAACAGCAGAGTCCGGTCCACCCACTTGCAGCTGCCCGGCCCGACCGGCACGGGAACCAACCAGGAAGAGGTACTTGTGCTCTGGAAGGTCAGATCTGTCTCAGCACTGTGTGTGTAGAGGCACCAGGACTGACCAGAGCCATGCAGTACCAATCTCTGCGATACCGGAAGCTCTGCACCCAAGACCGACATTGAAGAGTCCAGTCAGGACTCCAACTGTACCAGAGCCCAGCAATTGCAGAGGGACATCAAGACCCCTGAGACCCAATTCGAGAGTGACCCAGCAGTTCTGAATTTGCCCCTGCTAGCTGCTGGCCCCTGACCGCGAGGAGCACTTTTTAAGCACCAGGGCCGGCAAACCTACCTGCTCTGCACCCAGCCCACCCAGCTTTGGTAACGACGAACAGGCAGTGCTCCCTTGTTCCTAAAGCCCTTGGGACCCTAGCCCCTGTTTGGGAGCTCTCAGACTTGCCTGCAAGTCCCCCTGTGCAGGCCATCTTTAGAGGGCCCTCTTCCCTGCAGCGTCGACTACCAACTCCACCAACTCCCTGCTCTGAGCGGAATTCGGGACACGCCCGATGAACTGTTGGGTGAACATTGGAACTTGGCTTCCTGCTGCCCTAAGCCCAGAAGGTGAACCCCTACAACTGTCTGGACTGTGTGCTTTACCTACCTGCTTTTTCCTCCCATAGGATTGTATGGTGCGTAAATGCGCATGAGTTTGAACTCTGTGCTTATCTTTGAAAATACATAAGAAATACAGTACTTACCTCTGAACGTAGTTCTTGATTTGAAAATATATATAAAAAGACTTGCTATTTTTGTAAATTGGTCTCAGATTTATTCTTTGAGTGTGTCTCATTTATTGCCTGTGTGAGTACAACAAATGCTTAGCACTACCCTCTGATAAGCCTGGCTGCTCGGCCACAGTACCACAAAAGAGAGCGTATCTACTTTAACCTCTGTAACCCAATTGGGGACCCATTGAACTCTCTGCACAGTGTACTTCGTTTTAGTACACTGTATAGAGAGCCCTTCCTACACTAACTTTTATATTTTTAAAGCAGTCCTGCCCCTTTAAGATACTGTTTTTCAATCTCCAAGGCACTTCCCCCTGTGGGGGCATGATGTTGCCTGAAGGGGTAGCCCCAGTCCTTGTCCCGCCAGTAGCTTGCACGCATCCCAGAACTCTCACTCTTTGTTTTCCTTAGTGTGTTTTTTAGTCTGTTCCCATCATTGCGCATTTTGGCCTAATTTTTAAAGGCAGTTGGGGTTTGTATTGTAAATGGCTTGGTCTCAATGTAATGTAGGGAAGGAACAGCCTTGGAAACTCTGTGAGGTATCGAGAATGGACAGGGAGGTTTTAGCATTGTGCGCTTTACAATTCTTTTTTTAATGTCTGCAGATTTTTCAGTCTGCTTGGCAGTAAAATCACCTTGCATTTTGGCATTTTAATCCAGTATCCCAAATTTGCAAATATTTACTAGGTTCTGGGATGCTGTTGTTTTGAAATCCTGTTTAATACTGCAGCAGTCTTACTCATGTTGGTTATGAGCATCTGGGCTTGATACGCACACCCTTTTGAAGCAACATTGGTATTTATTTTTGAAGTCTATGCATTCCCCTTAGTAAAACTGCTTTAGTGCTTGTCGGACTCAAATATCAAACTTGGAAAAATAAGTTCACTGTGTCGTCTTTTTTTTTAAGGTCGTGGATTTGTATTGCGCTTTTTAACGATTTGGAGGTCGATTCCGATACGGGCCGGAAAAAGCACCGACCGACTCGGAGCCGGAAAAATTACCGACCGACACGTACCAGTGGCGCCCGACACGCCAAGTACGATGCAAGCCGCGATAAATCCGACCGACACGTCAGGAAACCAAGCCGACCGACCGAGCCGCTCGGAAAATAGCAATCCGGCCGGAAAAACACGCGAATCCAACCGACCGACACGCACCCGGAACAAATCCGACCGAATCGTACCCGCCAACTCCAACCCGCAAAGTACGATGCAAGGCGCGAGAAACACGACCGAGTCGGACGGAGGACAAGCCGTACGACCGACACGCATACAAAACCGAGCCGAAGCAACACAATACACCGCGACCGACGCGTACGCAGCATACAAAACTGCACAAACACAGCGTGAACGAAACGGAAAACACCGTACGAGACCAATGCAGGGTCCGACTCGGTCACAAGAACGTTTCCAACATACACAAACAGCACAAAGGAAAATCAACCAAAAAAAGGCCAAACAAGCAATTACCAAGCCAATAAATACTGGGGGGTGGGGACAGAGAACAAAGACACACCCACAACTCCACCTATATAAAGGACACAAATCACTACCATGAGCCTTTGCAAATGCCATTCCACTGCCAGCACCCAAGAGAAAGCAACCACACACCCACAGCTCATCCCTCACACAAGCCACACACCAGCAGCACACCAACAAATACCTACCTCACATACACCCAGCACAACACACACCCACACACCCTCACCTGCACACCAACACACACATCACCCACCATCACCACCCATCACCATGCCCCCCAAGAAGAATCACAAGTTCCTAGATTGTGAATTGGAAGTCCTGGTAGACGAGATCCTCAGGGTAGAGCCACAGCTGTTTGGCACATTGGTCCAACAGACCCCCATGTCGCAGAAAACCAAGATGTGGGAGAGGATCATCAACAGGGTGAACGCCCAATCACCATGTCGGCGCACAAAGACTGACATCCAGAACAGGTGGTATGACGTGCGCAGGAGGGTACGGAAACTGCTGAAGCAAGACTACATCAACAGCCAACACACCGGCAGTGGCCCTCCTGCCAAGCCAATATACCTCAGGCCCTGGGAGGAGAAGGTGCGGGCCATCCTACCGCCAGTGAGCATATATGGACTAGAGGACATCCCAGAGCCTGGTGAGTACACAACAAATGTACACAATATACTGCCACAAAACACACACATCACTGTCAAGGGGAGAGTCAAACCATGCACTCATAGCAATTACACAGCAACTAGAACAGAATCATCCCAAAATGTGTATGTCAGTCAGATAAACACAACACATGCCATCAAAAAAGTCACATCCAACTGTGCCAACACATGTACAAACACAACCACAACTACAGCTAGGCAGTGGCACAAATAGAACTAACACACACATCCACACATGTAGCCACCACAACAACACCAACACACAGTGAAGACCACTCAAAGGAAGGAATTCTGTGTATGCTGGCCAAGTCAGTGTAGCCAATAGCATCATGGGAGTCGCAGTCACACATATTGCCCCCCACAACTGTCCCATCAACACCACCATGAACCATGCGCACATCACAGGGAGTGGAGAAGGACTCACAAGATGGCTGACACTGGCTACTGCTGTGAGGAGCACAAGGCCCTGCTGGCAACTGTGCAGCAACAAACAGCAGGACACCACTGACTGACATCCTGAGAGACAACTTCCACTCCCTGCAATGCAAGCACAGTCCATGGTGGGATATCTGGCTGGCTGGGTGGGAAGGGGGACTTGCAGCACTGACCATAGTCACCAGCACCTCCCCTCACACCCCCCCAACACAAACTCCACAGTACCCACCTGGTAGAATGCAATGCCCTCCATCCTAACACAAGATCCCACAAAGCACCACCACCCTGGGTTATGTTGTGTGAAGCACAGGGACACTCTTGGGACTCTTAGCCAAACAACTGCCAGGACAACACTCCCAGCCATCCTGTCAGCACAGCCAGCCCACCCCACAGGGAAGCAGAGTCAAAAGGAAGGAAGCATGGGCATGCTGGGAAGGGGGGTGGAGGCAATAGCATGATGGGAGTGGTAGTCACAGACATTGCTCAGCCTCACAACTGGCCCATCAACACCACCCTGAACCATGCTCACATCACAGGGAGTGGAGAAGGACACACAAGATGGCTGACACTGGCTACTGCTGTGGGGAGCACAAGGGCATGCTGGGAACTGCACACCAACCAACAGCAGGACACCACTGTCAGCCATCTTGCCATTGCCCTCACACCCACACACACTGAACTCCCCACAAAAGCAAGTAAGTATGGGAATGCTGGGAAGTGGGGTGGAGGCAATAGCATGATGGGAGTCACAGTCACAGACATAGCTCACCCCCACAACTGTCCCATCAACACCACCCTGAACCATGCTCACATCACAGGGAGTGGAGAAGGACTCACAAGATGGCTGACACTGGCTACTGCTGTGGGGAGCACAAGGCCCTGCTGCCAACTGTGCACCAACAAACAGCAGGACACCACTGACTGACATCCTGAGAGACAACTTACACTCCCTGCAATGCAAGCACGTTCCATGGTGGGATATCTGGCTGGCTGGGTGGGAAGGGGGACTTGCAGCACTGACCATAGTCACCAGCACCTCCCCTCACACCCCCCCAACACAAACTCCACAGTACCCACCTGGTAGAATGCAATGCCCTCCATCCTAACACAAGATCCCACAAAGCACCACCACCCTGGGTTATGTTGTGTGAAGCACAGGGACACTCTTGGGACTCTTAGCCAAACAACTGCCAGGACAACACTCCCAGCCATCCTGTCAGCACAGCCAGCCCACCCCACAGGGAAGCAGAGTCAAAGGAAGGAAGCATGGGCATGCTGGGAAGGGGGGTGGAGGCAATAGCATGATGGGAGTGGTAGTCACAGACATTGCTCAGCCTCACAACTGGCCCATCAACACCACCCTGAACCATGCTCACATCACAGGGAGTGGAGAAGGACTCACAAGATGGCTGACACTGGCTACTGCTGTGGGGAGCACAAGGCCCTGCTGCCAACTGTGCACCAACAAACAGCAGGACACCACTGACTGACATCCTGAGAGACAACTTACACTCCCTGCAATGCAAGCACGTTCCATGGTGGGATATCTGGCTGGCTGGGTGGGAAGGGGTACTTGCAGCACTGACCATAGTCACCAGCACCTCCCCTCACACCCCCCCAACACAAACTCCACAGTACCCACCTGGTAGAATGCAATGCCCTCCATCCTAACACAAGATCCCACAAAGCACCACCACCCTGGGTTATGTTGTGTGAAGCACAGGGACACTCTTGGGACTCTTAGCCAAACAACTGCCAGGACAACACTCCCAGCCATCCTGTCAGCACAGCCAGCCCACCCCACAGGGAAGCAGAGTCAAAAGGAAGGAAGCATGGGCATGCTGGGAAGGGGGTGGAGGCAATAGCATGATGGGAGTCGTAGTCACAGACATTGCTCAGCCTCACAACTGGCCCATCAACACCACCCTGAACCATGCTCACATCACAGGGAGTGGAGAAGGACTCACAAGATGGCTGACACTGGCTACTGCTGTGGGGAGCACAAGGCCCTGCTGCCAACTGTGCACCAACAAACAGCAGGACACCACTGACTGACATCCTGAGAGACAACTTACACTCCCTGCAATGCAAGCACGTTCCATGGTGGGATATCTGGCTGGGTGGGTGGGAAGGGGTACTTGCAGCACTGACCATAGTCACCAGCACCTCCCCTCACACCCCCCAACACAAACTCCACAGTACCCACCTGGTAGAATGCAATGCCCTCCATCCTAACACAAGATCCCACAAAGCACCACCACCCTGGGTTATGTTGTGTGAAGCACAGGGACACTCTTGGGACTCTTAGCCAAACAACTGCCAGGACAACACTCCCAGCCATCCTGTCAGCACAGCCAGCCCACCCCACAGGGAAGCAGAGTCAAAAGGAAGGAAGCATGGGCATGCTGGGAAGGGGGTGGAGGCAATAGCATGATGGGAGTCGTAGTCACAGACATTGCTCAGCCTCACAACTGGCCCATCAACACCACCCTGAACCATGCTCACATCACAGGGAGTGGAGAAGGACACACAAGATGGCTGACACTGGCTACTGCTGTGGGGAGCACAAGGGCATGCTGGGAACTGCACACCAACCAACAGCAGGACACCACTGTCAGCCATCTTGCCATTGCCCTCACACCCACACACACTGAACTCCCCACAAAAGCAAGTAAGTATGGGAATGCTGGGAAGTGGGGTGGAGGCAATAGCATGATGGGAGTCACAGTCACAGACATAGCTCACCCCCACAACTGTCCCATCAACACCACCCTGAACCATGCTCACATCACAGGGAGTGGAGAAGGACTCACAAGATGGCTGACACTGGCTACTGCTGTGGGGAGCACAAGGCCCTGCTGCCAACTGTGCACCAACAAACAGCAGAACACCACTGACTGACATCCTGAGAGACAACTTCCACTCCCTGCAATGCAAGCACGTTCCATGGTGGGATATCTGGCTGGTTGGGTGGGAAGGGGGACTTGCAGCACTGACCATAGTCACCAGCACCTCCCTCACACCCCCCCAACACAAACTCCACAGTACCCACCTGGTAGAATGCAATGCCCTCCATCCTAACACAAGATCCCACAAAGCACCACCACCCTGTGTTATGTTGTGTGAAGCACATGGACACTCTTGGGACTCTTAGCCAAACAACTGCCAGGACAACACTCCCAGCCATCCTGTCAGCACAGCAAGCCCACCCCACAGGGAAGCAGAGTCAAAGGAAGGAAGCATGGGCATGCTGGGAAGGGGGTGGAGGCAATAGCATGATGGGAGTCGTAGTCACAGACATTGCTCAGCCTCACAACTGGCCCATCAACACCACCCTGAACCATGCTCACATCACAGGGAGTGGAGAAGGACACACAAGATGGCTGACACTGGCTACTGCTGTGGGGAGCACAAGGGCATGCTGGGAACTGCACACCAACCAACAGCAGGACACCACTGTCAGCCATCTTGCCATTGCCCTCACACCCACACACACTGAACTCCCCACAAAAGCAAGTAAGTATGGGAATGCTGGGAAGTGGGGTGGAGGCAATAGCATGATGGGAGTCACAGTCACAGACATAGCTCACCCCCACAACTGTCCCATCAACACCACCCTGAACCATGCTCACATCACAGGGAGTGGAGAAGGACTCACAAGATGGCTGACACTGGCTACTGCTGTGGGGAGCACAAGGCCCTGCTGCCAACTGTGCACCAACAAACAGCAGGACACCACTGACTGACATCCTGAGAGACAACTTACACTCCCTGCAATGCAAGCACGTTCCATGGTGGGATATCTGGCTGGCTGGGTGGGAAGGGGGACTTGCAGCACTGACCATAGTCACCAGCACCTCCCCTCACACCCCCCCCAACACAAACTCCACAGTACCCACCTGGTAGAATGCAATGCCCTCCATCCTAACACAAGATCCCACAAAGCACCACCACCCTGTGTTATGTTGTGTGAAGCACATGGACACTCTTGGGACTCTTAGCCAAACAACTGCCAGGACAACACTCCCAGCCATCCTGTCAGCACAGCAAGCCCACCCCACAGGGAAGCAGAGTCAAAGGAAGGAAGCATGGGCATGCTGGGAAGGGGGTGGAGGCAATAGCATGATGGGAGTGGTAGTCACAGACATTGCTCTGCCTCACAACTGGCCCATCAACACCACCCTGAACCATGCTCACATCACAGGGAGTGGAGAAGGACTCACAAGATGGCTGACACTGGCTACTGCTGTGGGGAGCACAAGGCCCTGCTGCCAACTGTGCACCAACAAACAGCAGGACACCACTGACTGACATCCTGAGAGACAACTTACACTCCCTGCAATGCAAGCACGTTCCATGGTGGGATAACTGACTGGGTGGGTGGGTGGGTGGGAAGGAGGTCTGGCTGTCAACCAAACACAATCAATGCAGACCATGTTCACACCCCAGAGAATACATAGAAATGCCCAAATAATGCAGGACAATGTGCCACACCAATATCAACCCCTGACTGTGACGACTTAGGACAATACAATGTACAGGCCCGCACCCCGAGGCACAGTCACAACTGTCAGGTGTGTCAACCACTGATGCCTGCAGAAACATGACATACATTGTTTGTGTCTCCCAAAAACAGGTGATGATAGGGACACAGCAGCAGACGCTGAGGAGTCCCAGTCCCAGGCTCAAGAGGATGCCGAGCTCACTGGCGTCGTACAGCCTCTGTCCTCCTCGGACGATGAAGAACAACCTGGCACATCCGGTGCAAGTCAACATGCTGCACCAGCAGGACCACCAGCTGCAGCACCAGCAGGTCCACCAGCTGCACCCCTGCACCCACCCTCCAACGACTGTCACCACGAATACCATCCCTGCCGACATGGACAGAATAAGGAACAACACCAGCGCAGTGACCCTGGACCAACCTGGGGCCATGGACACCACCACCACCACCAACCCCCAAGGTGGACCAGGGTTATCTGTGCGTGCAACTGCACACACTGCACATGTCAGCAGGGGTGGTGGGAGGGGTGGGAGACAGAGGTCGCTGCTTGCAGACGTTGCTGGTGTGCATGAAGACCCACAACTGGTACGCATAGCTGATGCGTACCAGTCCAGCACCGGAGAGCTCAGCCAGGTAGTGGGGCTCCTCAGAGACATCAAACAGCAGCAGGCTGCCCATCATGCCCGCTTGGACTCCCACATGTCCCACGTGGAGTCACACATGTCACGTGTGGACTCCCACATGACCCGCGTGGAGTCCAAGTGGGATGTACTACATGAGATGACGGCGGTGCACAGGGACATTTTACAATGCCTCCGCCAGATGAACAGCAACCAGTCCACACCTCCCTGTGTGCCAACAACATCTGGTACCGAACAAACTGCAACTGCCACAGGGAGGGAGGAGGACTCTGGCGGAGAGTCCCCTGCACCGCAGCAGCCTGCACTTGAGGGCCCCCCCCAAGAAGAGGGGTCGTCCGAGGAGGGGAAAGTGAGAGGCTGATGGCCAAGCGCAACTCCCAGGAAGCCTGAACCTGTTCTGGATTTTCGCCTTTGTGCACAGACTGTTCACCCTGTTGATGGCAACACTACTCCCACACATTGCATGGGGAGTACAAGTTGGAACAATGTGTCAGACAACTGTGGCCCCGATACTGGGGATCCTGTCTACCTGGACTTTCTATTCATCTAGGAACTTGGTATTGCAAGATTCATGTACAGCACAATCCATCCTATGCACTATTATCACAGATGTATCACAATAAACACAATAATACACCATACTTGCCTCTGTCGTGATTCCAACGTGGGTGCTGTTATGGGGATGATGAACAACAAAATTACACTGTGTATGCGAACTGCAACAGCAAGGACAACACAGGCATGTGAGTACAGGCAACGTGACACATATGAGGGAGACACACCACCAGGGCTACACAACACATACACACCTAGGCCATCTGACTCATTGCCTACACTGATGTTGCCAGGGAAGACGGTGCAATGCACAGACACCACACCCATTCCCAGTTGTAGTCAAGTAGCCCACAGGTGCAGTAAGCAAATGGCAGTCAAATGTGTGACCACAGACAACGCACATCACTAAGTGAAGCACAGGTTTATTACACAGTAGCAACATGCCGTAACCACTACAGATGCAAGGTAACCCCACCTGGTAGCGGGCACACAGTCAACAACTGTAGACAGAAGGAAGTCCATGGGTGTGGCGCACATCACCTGTAGGGACACAACAGCTACCAGCCTGGATGTGCAATCACGTCGTCGGTGGACACAGTTGACCAAACGAATCTGAAAGTACCCTGTGAAGGACAGAAATGACACACAGTCAAAAGCAATGGAGTACAGGACAGAACAGCAAAACTCATGCACAATACATGTTACAAGATACCCACCCAGAACCAAGTTAGCATGTGAACACTGTTGGGGAGTACAGCCCACCTGTCAGCACACATCGCAACACACATCCAGTCAAGTAGCCCATGGACACACTCCAACAGCACCAGAGCACCACCCACACATCATGCCAACTCACATCATTGACATGACACCTCAGGATACTCACATTCAGCTAAAGAAGTTGGTGATGAGCTGTGTGCGGACATCACCATCACCATCATCATCATCATCGTCACTGGCATCGTGGTCCAGGCCAGGATCCTCCACAGGTGGCGGATGTTGGTCATCGTCATCCTGGATGAGAGGCAACTCCTTCCGCACTGCCAGGTTGTGGAGCATGCAGCAGACGATGATAATCTTGCACACTTTCGCAGGGGCATATGGGAGGGACCCTCCGGTCTTGTCCAGGCAGCGGAAGCGGCTCTTCAGGAGACCAAAGGTCCGCTCAATCACTCTCCTGGTCCGACCATGTGCCTCATTGTAGCGCATCTGGGCAGGTGTCACAGGGTTCCTGAGGGGTGTCAGCAACCACGGCATGTTGGGGTATCCCGAGTCACCTACGGACAGACAAGTGCACATCAGCTGACTTGGAAAAGTGGGCGGAATACTACAGATCAGATCACACACAATGGCACAAAGTCAGTACACACCGACAAGCCAGGCACGCTGGTTCTGCATCTGTGCCATCAACCTGGGGATGCGACTACTCCTCATCACAAAGGCATCGTGTGCTGAACCAGGGAAACAGGCACACACGTGTGTGATGGTCATGTCTGCAAGACACACCACCAGTGCATTGACCGAGTGGTAGTGCTTGCGGTTCCTGTAGGCCTGCTCCTGGGCCTGTGGTGGTACCAAAGCCACATGTGTCCCATCAATGGAGCCAATGACATGCGGCATCCTCCCCAGGGCATAAAAGTCACTCTTCACGTCAGTGAGTCGTCGCAGTCTAGGGAAATAGATGTACCGGTTCAGGAAGAGCAACATTGCCGCCAAGAAATCGCGGAGCACACGGCTGAACATGGTCTGTGACATCCCACCAGCAGACGCCACAGTATGTTGGAAGGTACCGGTGGCAAAGAAGTGTAGGGCTGCCATCACCTTCACCTTGGGGGTCAGCGCTGTAGGATACGGCCGGCCAGGCTGCAAATGTGGGGACAACTGCACTGCCAAATCCTCAATCAGCTGCCTGGTGAAGCGGTACCGTCGGATGCTGTCCCGTTCCACCATCGTTGCCAGGTCTGGGAATGGCCGATGGACAGCAGGAGCCCTGCAGTGCAGAGGAGAAGTAAGCAAGATCGTCAGTCACCCCACATATGCGGCATTGAACACACTCAAGATCCCAACATACATCATCATGAGGCACAACTACATGAAGTGTGCAGTACCGGAACGACATGTATGGTACATACATGGCCAACATCTGTCAACACGGTCCTACAGGTGGCATCAATTTGTCCCAGGTTGGCCCATTGGATATCATGATGCTGTGTCACAGTCACCCCCCAGTGACATGTGAGGACAGATGTGCCCCAGGCACCACAGCTCAACGACAGGCACATTCCCAGGGACCCTGTAATGCCACATGGACACTGGCATCACCTGGAGTATCATGTGTACACCACAACAAAACAAACATGACCCCCACAGGTAGTGGCCACACTTGCCATGGCAGGAGAGCCATGGACGTCTGTGACACACACGCACAACATCAGAGTCCATGCACACACAACGTGGATGTGGAGACTGTCTCCCATTGTGCACATGAAATCAGAGACATTGTAAACACTACATGCACAAAGACTGTGGAGGGCCATCACTATTGTGCCACTGGGACACCCTGGCTCAAACATACCGTCCCACATGGGACTCACGGGGTATGTGACATGACATACACAAACACCACTGTGAAATGTGACCATGGCACATGCACAGATATGAACAGTTGCACATCACAGTGGTCACGTACACGTAACACCCAGGATCCTGTCCCCATTAACACGTGCACAGCCTGGGGGTGGCTGCCCACAGGTGACACCCACAGGACAACATGTACACCAACATACACACAATAGGAAATGCAGCCTTACATGCCTTATGATAAGGTTTGGACAGGCTGTCGTGATGTAGGTGTGCCCCTCACTCCCTGGGAGCTATCTGTGGCTGGCATATGTCCATCTGAGACAGGCATGCTGACATATGCCAGTCACATGTACAGTGATGCGTTGAACAGCAATGGACCGATCGGTGCCTCCGGCCGGCCCATTGCTTTCAATGTGTGCGGGTACGCGTTGTACCCCTGTGCGCGTTGTACTGCAATGGACCGTTCGGTGCCTCCGGCCGGCCCATTGCATTCAATGTGTGCGGGTACGCGTTGTACCCCTGTGCGCGTTGTACTGCAATGGACCGATCGGTGCCTCCGGCCGGCCCATTGCATTCAATGTGTCGTGGTACGCGTTGTACCCCTGTGCGCGTTGAACTGCAATGGACCGATCGGTGCCTCCGGCCGGCCCATTGCTTTCAATGTGTCGCAGTGCAGCGTTGTACCCCTGTGCGCGTTGTACTGCAATGGACCGATCGGTGCCTCCGGCCGGCCCATTGCATTCAATGTGCTGCAGTGCAGCGTTGTACCCCTGTGCGCGTTGTACTGCAATGGACCGATCGGTGCCTCCGGCCGGCCCATTGCATTCAATGTGTGCGAGTGCAGCGTTGTACCCTGTGCGCGTTGTACTGCAATGGACCGATCGGTGCCTCCGGCCGGCCCATTGCATTCAATGTGTGCGAGTGCAGCGTTGTACCCCTGTGCGCGTTGAACAGCAATGGACCGATCGGTGCCTCCGGCCGGCCCATTGCATTCAATGTGTCGGGTACGCGTTGTACCCCTGTGCGCGTTGTACTGCAATGGACCGATCGGTGCCTCGGCCGGCCCATTGCTTTCAATGTGCGCGGTACGCGTTGTACCCCTGTGCGCGTTGAACAGCAATGGACCGATCGGTGCCTCCGGCCGGCCCATTGCTTTCAATGTGTCGCGAGTACGCGTTGTACCCCTGTGCGCGTTGTACTGCAATGGACCGATCGGTGCCTCCGGCGGCCCATTGCTTTCAATGTGTCGGGTGCAGCGTTGTACCCCTGTGCGCGTTGAACAGCAATGGACCGATCGGTGCCTCCGGCCGGCCCATTGCTTTCAATGTGTGCGAGTGCGCGTTGTACCCCTGTGCGCGTTGAACAGCAATGGACCGATCGGTGCCTCCGGCCGGCCCATTGCATTCAATGTGCGCGGTGCAGCGTTGTACCCCTGTGCGCGTTGTACTGCAATGGACCGATCGGTGCCTCCGGCCGGCCCATTGCTTTCAATGTGCGCGGTGCAGCGTTGTACCCCTGTGCGCGTTGAACAGCAATGGACCGATCGGTGCCTCCGGCCGGCCCATTGCTTTCAATGTGCGGGTGCAGCGTTGTACCCCTGTGCGCGTTGTACTGCAATGGACCGATCGGTGCCTCCGGCCGGCCCATTGCTTTCAATGTGTGCGAGTGCAGCGTTGTACCCCTGTGCGCGTTGAACAGCAATGGACCGATCGGTGCCTCCGGCCGGCCCATTGCTTTCAATGTGTGCGAGTGCAGCGTTGTACCCCTGTGCGCGTTGTACTGCAATGGACCGATCGGTGCCTCCGGCCGGCCCATTGCATTCAATGTGCGTGGGTACGCGTTGTACCCCTGTGCGCGTTGTACTGCAATGGACCGATCGGTGCCTCCGGCCGGCCCATTGCATTCAATGTGTGCGGGTACGCGTTGTACCCCTGTGCGCGTTGTACTGCAATGGACCGATCGGTGCCTCCGGCCGGCCCATTGCATTCAATGTGTGCGGGTACGCGTTGTACCCCTGTGCGCGTTGTACCTCAATGGACCGATCGGTGCGCACCCATTGACAATGGGCTTGCCTGGCAACGGACGCGTTTTCGAATATTCGAACGAGTCGGTTGCTGGAAAATCAGTTGGTCACCCACAACAATGTTGCAAAATCATGTATGTCATGAAGTTGAAATTTTGAAGGATGCTGTGGGCGTGTTTTGGTGCTGCTATTCCATGGATTGGCCAGATTCAGAAGATGCAAACGACTTGGACCTATCACTTTGGACACAAGGGACAGTATCTGCCTCTCCAGCACATATATATTGCTGCATGTTCCCCTGAGAGCCCACTTGCCTGCACTACATGCTCCAGGACGACATCTGCCACTGCACTGCTGCTGTCTCTGCCCCTCTGGACCCTGCAATGGCACGTACTGTGGAGAGAGCCCCAGCCTTCAGCCTTGAAGAGAACCAGGCCCTGCTGGACAGCCTACTTCCACAGTACAGCAAGCTGTATGGGACACCAGGGGAGCAGGTGAGTGTTCTGTGCACTGCCTTTCTGAATGTGCATTTTGTCTGACTAGCAAGGCTGAGAGTCAGCACACCACTGGCTAGCAGGCTCACTGAGTAGTTGTCACCCCCCATAGTGTGTAGTGACTTGCACTGGACAGGTATGGTGCAGTGACAGTGCTTCTGAACAGGGTTTTACTCCCCATGCAATGATACCATGTAGTGACTTCTGGAAAACTGTCCATGGGCAGCCGTGCACTGCCTGGGTACACCATGTGCCCCTGTGATTGCGACATGTATATGCAACTGTGTCATGCACGGATATGTTGCATGTGTAGTAATGGCCTTATCACTTTGTCATCCTGACAGGCTTCTGCCCATCGGAAGCATGAGATCTGGAAGGACATCGTCCGGGCTGTCCGGTCCGTGGGGGTCTACAAGCGCCGGATCCGCAACTGCCAAAAGAGGTGGCAGGACCTTCGGGGCTGGACCCGGAGGATTGCACGGGTCCAGCTGAAGCTGTCGCCTCCTCGCAGGAGGGCGGAACACGGACCCTGACCCCCACATGCTCAGGATCCTGGCGGTGGTCTTTCCAGACCTGGATGGGCAGCTGAAGGCCAGAGAGCAGCAAGGAGGGGTGAGTCAAAGACTGCACTGTGTACTCTGTCTAACATGCTATGTGCCCTCCTCGGGCCAGGTTGAACTGCCACAGTACAGCAGTCATGTTGTCCAGGAGCCATGTCCCTCTATTGTGCACTGCCCACTCCTCATCTGATACCCAGGTGTGGCCCTTACATGCAGGGAATTCTGTCACTTAGGACTGTGTCCTTGCAGTTTGCTTGACTCAAGGTGGGAGACAGCATCTGTTTCCCTGACTCTGTGGTGGGCATCATGGGTGGGTCCATTGCTTACACAATGCCTGTATTCTGACATGTATTCAGCGTGTTACTTTGATCTGTGGTCCAATTGCTGAGCTGATCCACCACATGTGGCTGGGGTACCTGGCACACACCCATGCTGCGGGTGGGAACAATGTTTGGGCCCCAGGAGTATGTATATGACGTGTGTCACACATACTTAGCCAGCTGCCTACAGTCCAGGGCTCATCCCTCATTCATGTGGGGCTGGACAGTCATGCCTACTCCAGGCCATACAATACACTCTGTACTCCCACTCCCGTGTATCAGAGGACACATTGTGCACAGTGATTTGACCCCTCAGGTGTCTGCCTCTGTGTCAGTGTGCTGTGGATTAGTCGCCAGGACTGCTGTGGAGTTTCTTGGTAGGGGCTCAGCATGCCACTGGAGATGTGACCATAGGAGACGATACTTGTGTGACACATAGGTGTCTGATCAGCTGCCCATGCAGACTGGGGCATGTAAATGTGAAGTTCAGGCAGCTGTTCCCCATGCACAGCAGAGTGTGAGGGCTCAGGTTCAGAGGGTAGTGTCACAGGTCTCCCATATGTCCAATAGGTATGACCTGGACAGATGAGGGTTAAGAGGATGTGTTGTGGGGGGGATGTACATGTGCACTTGTGCAGCTCCAGGACTTGCATTCCCCATGACCTACTATTGTGACACAGTGCAGAGTGTTGTTGTCTGGCTGCAAAGTCATACATCACTGAGACAGTGATGTATGACTTTGCAGTCATGCCTCCGCCATGGCATGTGTCTACTGATTGGTGATCCTGCAGGGGAGTGACATGTGCTACATGCACACCATAGTGGCGCTGGCTATCAGGACATGGGTGCATCATGGTGTCTGTCGCTGGTATGCATCACATGCATTTCCTATTTGACTCTGGGCATCCCTTACATCCGTAAACCTGTACTGACTCAGTGGCAAGAGCTGTGATGTGTCCACACCGTGTCCTCTGCACTGTCCAACTACTGTGTACTTGGTGCATGTGTCAACACTGGGGTGTTGCAATCCAACAGACACCAGACAGATGGGTGCAAGGCCATGTGGGATGTGAGTGCCATGCTTGGCATCAGACTGACAATTGACTTCTCCTGTTCAATTAGTGCACTTTTAGCAATGTACAACTAATGATGCCAGGGCTTGCTCTGTGATGTGCTGTGCTCACAGTGGTGTGTGCGTTATGTGCAGGTGACTGATGTCTGTCTGTTTCCCCATTGTTTGCAGATACATCCACGGCCACGGAAGGGGACAGCTCCACGGACCAGGAGGAGCCGGAGAGCCAGACTGGGTCAGCAGCCGAGGAGTGGTCGGAGGGACCCAGTGGCACGGAGGGCGAGGGGAGCCACACCGAGGAGTCCTCAGCAGCATCCACCTCAGCTGAGGACCAGAGCAACTCGGAGGATGACTCCCTTGTGGAGGCGGGTGTCAGCAGCCACCACACCCCAGCTAGTGTTGCTGTCCCCGCCACCACCAGCACCACCACCGCCCTCCCATCGGCTCCCATTCCCCAGGTCCGTGGAGGCTCCCATGTCCGGGAGCGTGTCTCCTTTGGGCCAGGCACCGCACCCCTGCCCCTGTGTCCCCTGCTGCCCTGAGTGAGGAGTCTGTGTACCTCCTTCGCCAGCTCCATGTAGGGCAGACAGCCATGCTGAGTGTCCTCCATGCGCACACCGCGCTGTTGACTCAGCTGGTGTCGTTCATGGAGGGCATCTCATCGGGCATGTCTGACCTACAGAGGGGCAATAGGTCCATGGACTCCTCCCTGACGGCAGCAGTGTCCCTCCTCAAACGGTCCCTCACCCCTCCTGCCTCTGCTCCATCCACACTCCCCAGCACCTTACCCATCCCAGGCACACACACACTGGCACAGGCACACACCAGCACACACACATCCAGCACACTGACACACACGCCAATGACAAAACGCACACGCACGCACATTCAGGGGACTGAAGCCAGACTCACAGGGGATGGGGCCCTGGAACACACACACGCATCCACATGCACTGCGCAGTCCTCAGTTCCCTCTCCCTCCAAAGCACCCTCCCTTGCCTCACCTGCAACCCCAAAGTCACAGCAGCTCTTCCTCTGTGACCTCGGCCTCTTCCCCACCGATGAAGCTGCTCCAGCATCCCGGGGGAAGAGGAAGCCCACCCACACGGAGCAGAGTGCCCCTCGCCCCCGGACACCCTCCCCCAGGCGCAGACGGACTGAGGCCCCCACCCGCAAGTCCCCCGGAGTGCTAAGAGCAAGACCCCGCCACCGCCCTGCAGCTCAGGCACAAGGTCTCCGTCCTCCATCCCTCAGGCCCCCACTGCACAGGTGCCCCCACCACACCCTGCCCCAGGTTCCCCCACCCACAGATATACCATCCCCAAGATGCTCCGGCCTTCTCCCCCTGCCACTTGCTCTCCCAGCACCACACCCCCCGCTGCGCTTGTCTGTGCCACTGATGTGGTGAGGGTGTCCTCCCCCTCTGTCCAACCCACCTTGCCTGTTCCCCATTCTCCTCCCCTGGAGGTAGGCACTGCAGTGGAGTCCACTACCGCCCTGTCTGACTTGGGCACTGCAGTGGCGGACCTGTCCACCCCATCTGCAGGGTCCACTGCAGTTGTGCCGGCACCCACGACATCTGTGTCATGCCCCCAGTTGTGCCGGCACACACCATGTCAGACACCTCCACTGCAGTTGTCAGTGGCTCTCCAGCACCCACCACCCCTTCCCTGACTCCCCCTGGTGAGCCCTGATCCTGTCCCTGCGGTGCCTGGCCTGCCCCCCGGTTGCCCCTCCTAGTGGATTGTCCCTGGTATTGTGCAGGCATGCGTAGGGTGACATCTGCCAGTGTCACCCTGTTTGAACTTTGACAATGGACTGGCCATTGGCCTTTGCTCTAATTTCTTCTGGACGTCGTTATCAAACAACACATATGCTGAATAAAGCAACTTTCTTTTCTCTAGTGCTCATGCTTCAGATGTACATGTTGTTGGTGCAGCTAACCATGCCCTTGCTGCAGTGATGGTGATATCTGGTCTCATGATTATGAAGTGTTACTGTGCAGGAACCCATGTGGTCCAGGGGGAATGTGTCCTATCATGTGGTGTATCCATGTCATCAATAGCAGCATCTGAGGGTGTCATGTGTTCAGTATTTGGCAATGGGTTTCCTACTTACATTGGCAATTTCATATCTGTGGCTTCCACCCCTGCACATCTGTTGTGCCTGCCATCGTTGCATTTGTCTACTTCCCTGACCGTGTTGCCATCTCCAGTGGACATGCAGGTTTGGGCATCAATGGGGAGGGACTCATCCGTGTAGTCAGTGCAACATTGCTATACAAGTGTGTTGGATCTGTGCTGATGATTCCGTTGGCACATCCATGACCAGGCTGATGTGATGGGAGCCCTCATTTGGTGCTAATTGTTGATTGTGTGACCAAGTGCTCAGCTGACATGATGGGGCCCTACTGAGGCAACATATGGCACAGCTTTCCTCACACAGGAGTGGAGTCCCCTCATGGCAGTGTGTACACGTGTGACATTGCCTGCGCCCAAGGTGTGTGTTGTATGTGCATGTCTGTGTGTTCACTTTCATTCATCTGCGCATGCTGTGATCCCTAGTGTTGTACCTGTTTGTGATGCTTGCTGACTTGAGCTATGTTCCCCCAAAGTCTTCTCCCTGTGTTCTCTGTGATGTGGGTGCATGGCACATTACTGGTCATCAGGGTGTCACCCATAGGTGTGTTTGCTGTCAGGGCAGAGTTTGTGTGCTGACGCAGATGGGTCACTGATCAGGTTTCCCTTTGGCACTTGTTGTTTGCCCCTGTCATGTGATTTCCAGTTTGTGTTATCTTTCAGTGATTGTGACACGTTGTGTGTGTGACTGCTGGCACTCCTTAGGGTCCGGGCTGCAATGTTGGTTGTTGTCTATGTGTGTTCTTTGTGGGTGACCTTGGCTTCTTCATTGGTGTGTGACTGTGGCTGGGATCCCATTGGTCGGTGTGGTATTGCCGTCATGTCCATGTACAGCGTAGTGTGCAGTGTGTCAGACATTCAGGAGTCTTGTTGAGTGTCCATGTGTGATGTGTTTCTACACCTTGGTTCCCACCCACCACCCTGGAATAGTCATGGGTGCATGTGCAATGTCACCAGTGCATGTGTACTTCACTGCTGCACATTGTTGGAGGTCGAGGGTGTGGTCTTGAGTGTGTGCAGATGAGAGTTGTTGCCCGGCTAGTCCCCTGCCTCCATGTTGGCCTTGGCTTACTGGCCATGCTGATTGATTTGTGCTTGTGTAGGTGTGATGGTAGTTAGTTGCTCAGGACACCTGACTGTGGTTCACAGTGTGAACGACATTTAGCTTTGTCATCACAGTGGTATTTTTCTTCAGCCCAGGGTCACCACATTGTGGGGGCCCTGGGGGTGGTGCTGTGGTGTGTCTGTGACTTGCTGTGTCAGTTGTTGTTCCTACGTGCCTGTGTGACATGTGTGTTTTGTGCTCCCTCTCACCTGTCAATGCCTGCTTGCCCACATAGGGGATTTGGATCCATGAGTTACCTTAGTGTGGCAGTGTATGCACATCTGTATGATTGGTATTCAGCTCTCCTCATGTGTTGTGTTGTTGCCTGGGGACACTGGCACCCCCACCCCTCACCTGCTGTGTATGATGACAGTGTTGGTCTGCCTGTTTGTGTTTGTGCATCTGCACCACTGCATTGGCATATCTTGGGTGTGCCATTGGCTGTATGTTGTTTGGTGTGTTTCCCCTGCTGTCCCTGGGACTCCTAGGTCATCGGTCAGCACAGTGATCATGGTTTGTGTGTCCCATTGCTGCCATGGTATGGTATCTGTTCACCTCACATCTGCTGTCTCCACAGGGTATCTGCATTTGTGTGCCCATTGGTGCAAATATGTGGTTCTGCATTCTGATGGTCACTTCTGTCATTGTGTCATTGATGACTGTTGACGGTCTCAGCCCCCATGGGTGTTGTTTGTCTGCACATGGCCAAAGGAATGTTTCATTTGCACTGCAGTATTTGGCTCCCCCAATTTATGTTGCAATGGGACACATACACTACTTTGCCACAGATGAGTTTTTGGTTCTGTGACCAGGAATGATCCATGCAGTTTGGCAGTTGCAGCTCTTTCTTTGTCAACAATTACCTTTTGGTCACTGTGATGATGAGGGTGTAGACCCCATTGCCACAATGGTCAAAATGTGCTTCAGCTATGGACCCCACACTTACCTTTTGGTCACTGTGATGATGGGGGTTTAGACCCCATTGCCACAATGGTTAAAATGTGCTTCAGCTATGGACCCCACACTTGCCTTTTGGTCACTGTGATGATGGGGGTTTAGACCCCATTGCCACAATGGTCAAAATGTGCTTCAGCTATGGACCCCACACTTGCCTTTTGGTCACTGTGATGATGGGGGTTTAGACCCCATTGCCACAATGGTCAAAATGTGCTTCAGCTATGGACCCCACACTTGCCTTTTGGTCACTGTGATGATGGGGGTTTAGGCCCCATTGCCACAATGGTCATGGGCTGCTTGCATTGTGGGTGCCACACACATATATGTGTGGCACATGTGCTAGGGGGTCACATTGTATGTTCAATGTCATGTTCGGTGTTGTAGGCATTTGACACAGCCTGCTCACACGCTTGTCATGGTGGTGGGGGGATGTCTTAATCTTGCATTCCCTAGGTTGTGGTGTGCTTGTTGTGTCATGCATTGTCCATCCTATGAGTGGGGGTGGTAGTAGTGGTAGGCATCCAGCCCCCTGGCTAAGGGTGGTAGTAGTGGTAGGCTTCCTGCCCCCTGGCTAAGGGTGGTAGTAGTGGTGGGCATCCTGCCCCCCTGGGTGAGGGTGGTAGTAGTGGTAGGCATCCTGCCCCCTGGCTAAGGGTGGTAGTAGTGGTAGGCATCCAGCCCCCCTGGCTAAGGGTGGTAGTAGTGGTGGGCATCCTGCCCCCCTGGGTGAGGGTGGTAGTAGTGGTGGGCATCCTGCCCCCTGGCTAAGGGTGGTAGTAGTGGTAGGCATCCAGCCCCCTGGCTAAGGGTGGTAGTAGTGGTGGGCTTCCTGCCCCCCTGGCTAAGGGTGGTAGTAGTGGTGGGCATCCTGCCCCCCTGGGTGAGGGTGGTAGTAGTGGTAGGCATCCTGCCCCCTGGCTAAGGGTGGTAGTAGTGGTAGGCATCCAGCCCCCTGGCTAAGGGTGGTAGTAGTGGTGGGCATCCTGCCCCCCTGGGTGAGGGTGGTAGTAGTGGTGGGCATCCTGCCCCCTGGCTAAGGGTGGTAGTAGTGGTGGGCATCCTGCCCCCCTGGGTGAGGGTGGTAGTAGTGGTGGGCATCCTGCCCCCTGGCTAAGGGTGGTAGTAGTGGTGGGCATCCTGCCCCCCTGGGTGAGGGTGGTAGTAGTGGTAGGCATCCTGCACCCCTGGGTGAGGGTGGTAGTAGTGGTGGGCATCCTGCCCCCTGGCTAAGGGTGGTAGTAGTGGTGGGCATCCTGCCCCCCTGGGTGAGGGTGGTAGTAGTGATAGGCATCCTGCCCCCCGTGGGTGAGGGTGGTAGTAGTGGTAGGCATCCTGCCCCCTGGCTAAGGGTGGTAGTAGTGGTGGGCATCCTGCCCCCCTGGGTGAGGGTGGTAGTAGTGGTAGGCATCCTGCCCCCTGGCTAAGGGTGGTAGTAGTGGTGGGCATCCTGCCCCCCTGGGTGAGGGTGGTAGTAGGTGTGGGCATCCTGCCCCCCTGGGTGAGGGTGGTAGTAGTGGTAGGCATCCTGCCCCCCTGGCTAAGGGTGGTAGTAGTGGTGGGCATCCTGCCCCCCTGGGTGAGGGTGGTAGTAGTGGTAGGCATCCTGCCCCCCGTGGGTGAGGGTGGTAGTAGTGGTAGGCATCCTGCCCCCTGGCTAAGGGTGGTAGTAGTGGTGGGCATCCTGCCCTCCCTGGGTGAGGGTGGTAGTAGTGGTGGGCATACTGCCCCCTGGCTAAGGGTGGTAGTAGTGGTGGGCATCCTGCCCCCCTGGGTGAGGGTGGTAGTAGTGATAGGCATCCTGCCCCCGTGGGTGAGGGTGGTAGTAGTGGTGGGCATCCTGCCCTCCCTGGGTGAGGGTGGTAGTAGTGGTGGGCATCCTGCCCCCCTGGGTGAGGGTGGTAGTAGTGGTGGGCATCCTGCCCCCTGGCTAAGGGTGGTAGTAGTGGTAGGCATCCTGCCCCCTGGCTAAGGGTGGTAGTAGTGGTAGGCATCCTGCCACCCTGGCTAAGGGTGGTAGTAGTGGTAGGCATCCTGCCCCCCGTGGGTGAGGGTGGTAGTAGTGGTAGGCATCCTGCCCCCATGGCTAAGGGTGGTAGTAGTGGTAGGCATCCTGCCCCCGTGGGTGAGGGTGGTAGTAGTGGTAGGCATCCTGCCCCCATGGCTAAGGGTGGTAGTAGTGGTAGGCATCCTGCCCCCCGTGGGTGAGGGTGGTAGTAGTGGTAGGCATACTGCCCCCTGGCTAAGGGTGGTAGTAGTGGTGGGCATCCTGCCCCCCTGGGTGAGGGTGGTAGTAGTGATAGGCATCCTGCCCCCCGTGGGTGAGGGTGGTAGTAGTGGTGGGCATCCTGCCCTCCCTGGGTGAGGGTGGTAGTAGTGGTGGGCATCCTGCCCCCCTGGGTGAGGGTGGTAGTAGTGGTGGGCATCCTGCCCCCTGGCTAAGGGTGGTAGTAGTGGTAGGCATCCTGCCCCCTGGCTAAGGGTGGTAGTAGTGGTAGGCATCCTGCCCCCCTGGCTAAGGGTGGTAGTAGTGGTAGGCATCCTGCCACCCTGGCTAAGGGTGGTAGTAGTGGTAGGCATCCTGCCCCCTGGCTAAGGGTGGTAGTAGTGGTAGGCATCCTGCCCCCTGGCTAAGGGTGGTAGTAGTGGTAGGCATCCTGCCCCCTGGCTAAGGGTGGTAGTAGTGGTAGGCATCCAGCCCCCTGGCTAAGGGTGGTAGTAGTGGTGGGCATCCTGCCCCCCTGGGTGAGGGTGGTAGTAGTGGTGGGCATCCTGCCCCCTGGCTAAGGGTGGTAGTAGTGGTAGGCATCCAGCCCCCTGGCTAAGGGTGGTAGTAGTGGTAGGCTTCCTGCCCCCTGGCTAAGGGTGGTAGTAGTGGTGGGCATCCTGCCCCCCTGGGTGAGGGTGGTAGTAGTGGTAGGCATCCTGCCCCCTGGCTAAGGGTGGTAGTAGTGGTAGGCATCCAGCCCCCTGGCTAAGGGTGGTAGTAGTGGTGGGCATCCTGCCCCCCTGGGTGAGGGTGGTAGTAGTGGTGGGCATCCTGCCCCCTGGCTAAGGGTGGTAGTAGTGGTGGGCATCCTGCCCCCCTGGGTGAGGGTGGTAGTAGTGGTGGGCATCCTGCCCCCTGGCTAAGGGTGGTAGTAGTGGTGGGCATCCTGCCCCCCTGGGTGAGGGTGGTAGTAGTGGTAGGCATCCTGCACCCCTGGGTGAGGGTGGTAGTAGTGGTGGGCATCCTGCCCCCTGGCTAAGGGTGGTAGTAGTGGTGGGCATCCTGCCCCCCTGGGTGAGGGTGGTAGTAGTGATAGGCATCCTGCCCCCCGTGGGTGAGGGTGGTAGTAGTGGTAGGCATCCTGCCCCCTGGCTAAGGGTGGTAGTAGTGGTGGGCATCCTGCCCCCCTGGGTGAGGGTGGTAGTAGTGGTAGGCATCCTGCCCCCTGGCTAAGGGTGGTAGTAGTGGTGGGCATCCTGCCCCCCTGGGTGAGGGTGGTAGTAGGTGTGGGCATCCTGCCCCCCTGGGTGAGGGTGGTAGTAGTGGTAGGCATCCTGCCCCCTGGCTAAGGGTGGTAGTAGTGGTGGGCATCCTGCCCCCCTGGGTGAGGGTGGTAGTAGTGGTAGGCATCCTGCCCCCCGTGGGTGAGGGTGGTAGTAGTGGTAGGCATCCTGCCCCCTGGCTAAGGGTGGTAGTAGTGGTGGGCATCCTGCCCTCCCTGGGTGAGGGTGGTAGTAGTGGTGGGCATCCTGCCCCCCTGGGTGAGGGTGGTAGTAGTGGTGGGCATCCTGCCCCCTGGCTAAGGGTGGTAGTAGTGGTAGGCATCCTGCCCCCTGGCTAAGGGTGGTAGTAGTGGTAGGCATCCTGCCCCCTGGCTAAGGGTGGTAGTAGTGGTAGGCATCCTGCCACCCTGGCTAAGGGTGGTAGTAGTGGTAGGCATCCTGCCCCCTGGCTAAGGGTGGTAGTAGTGGTAGGCATCCTGCCCCCTGGCTAAGGGTGGTAGTAGTGGTAGGCATCCTGCCACCCTGGCTAAGGGTGGTAGTAGTGGTAGGCATCCAGCCCCCTGGCTCAGGGTGGTAGTAGTGGTGGGCATCCTGCCCCCTGGGTGAGGGTGGTAGTAGTGGTGGGCATCCTGCCCCCTGGCTAAGGGTGGTAGTAGTGGTAGGCATCCTGCCCCCTGGCTAAGGGTGGTAGTAGTGGTAGGCATCCTGCCACCCTGGCTAAGGGTGGTAGTAGTGGTAGGCATCCTGCCCCCGTGGGTGAGGGTGGTAGTAGTGGTAGGCATCCTGCCCCCATGGCTAAGGGTGGTAGTAGTGGTAGGCATCCTGCCCCCGTGGGTGAGGGTGGTAGTAGTGGTAGGCATACTGCCCCCTGGCTAAGGGTGGTAGTAGTGGTGGGCATCCTGCCCCCCTGGGTGAGGGTGGTAGTAGTGATAGGCATCCTGCCCCCCGTGGGTGAGGGTGGTAGTAGTGGTGGGCATCCTGCCCTCCCTGGGTGAGGGTGGTAGTAGTGGTGGGCATCCTGCCCCCCTGGGTGAGGGTGGTAGTAGTGGTGGGCATCCTGCCCCCTGGCTAAGGGTGGTAGTAGTGGTAGGCATCCTGCCCCCCTGGCTAAGGGTGGTAGTAGTGGTAGGCATCCTGCCACCCTGGCTAAGGGTGGTAGTAGTGGTAGGCATCCTGCCCCCGTGGGTGAGGGTGGTAGTAGTGGTAGGCATCCTGCCCCCATGGCTAAGGGTGGTAGTAGTGGTAGGCATCCTGCCCCCCGTGGGTGAGGGTGGTAGTAGTGGTAGGCATCCTGCCCCCATGGCTAAGGGTGGTAGTAGTGGTAGGCATCCTGCCCCCGTGGGTGAGGGTGGTAGTAGTGGTAGGCATACTGCCCCCTGGCTAAGGGTGGTAGTAGTGGTGGGCATCCTGCCCCCCTGGGTGAGGGTGGTAGTAGTGATAGGCATCCTGCCCCCGTGGGTGAGGGTGGTAGTAGTGGTGGGCATCCTGCCCTCCCTGGGTGAGGGTGGTAGTAGTGGTGGGCATCCTGCCCCCCTGGGTGAGGGTGGTAGTAGTGGTGGGCATCCTGCCCCCTGGCTAAGGGTGGTAGTAGTGGTAGGCATCCTGCCCCCTGGCTAAGGGTGGTAGTAGTGGTAGGCATCCTGCCCCCTGGCTAAGGGTGGTAGTAGTGGTAGGCATCCTGCCACCCTGGCTAAGGGTGGTAGTAGTGGTAGGCATCCTGCCCCCTGGCTAAGGGTGGTAGTAGTGGTAGGCATCCTGCCCCCTGGCTAAGGGTGGTAGTAGTGGTAGGCATCCTGCCCCCTGGCTAAGGGTGGTAGTAGTGGTAGGCATCCAGCCCCCCTGGCTAAGGGTGGTAGTAGTGGTGGGCATCCTGCCCCCCTGGGTGAGGGTGGTAGTAGTGGTGGGCATCCTGCCCCCTGGCTAAGGGTGGTAGTAGTGGTGGGCATCCTGCCCCCCTGGGTGAGGGTGGTAGTAGTGGTGGGCATCCTGCCCCCTGGCTAAGGGTGGTAGTAGTGGTAGGCATCCAGCCCCCTGGCTCAGGGTGGTAGTAGTGGTGGGCATCCTGCCCCCCTGGGTGAGGGTGGTAGTAGTGGTGGGCATCCTGCCCCCTGGCTAAGGGTGGTAGTAGTGGTAGGCATCCTGCCCCCTGGCTAAGGGTGGTAGTAGTGGTAGGCATCCTGCCACCCTGGCTAAGGGTGGTAGTAGTGGTAGGCATCCTGCCCCCCGTGGGTGAGGGTGGTAGTAGTGGTAGGCATCCTGCCCCCATGGCTAAGGGTGGTAGTAGTGGTAGGCATCCTGCCCCCCGTGGGTGAGGGTGGTAGTAGTGGTAGGCATACTGCCCCCTGGCTAAGGGTGGTAGTAGTGGTGGGCATCCTGCCCCCCTGGGTGAGGGTGGTAGTAGTGATAGGCATCCTGCCCCCCGTGGGTGAGGGTGGTAGTAGTGGTGGGCATCCTGCCCTCCCTGGGTGAGGGTGGTAGTAGTGGTGGGCATCCTGCCCCCCTGGGTGAGGGTGGTAGTAGTGGTGGGCATCCTGCCCCCTGGCTAAGGGTGGTAGTAGTGGTAGGCATCCTGCCCCCTGGCTAAGGGTGGTAGTAGTGGTAGGCATCCTGCCACCCTGGCTAAGGGTGGTAGTAGTGGTAGGCATCCTGCCCCCCGTGGGTGAGGGTGGTAGTAGTGGTAGGCATCCTGCCCCCATGGCTAAGGGTGGTAGTAGTGGTAGGCATCCTGCCCCCCGTGGGTGAGGGTGGTAGTAGTGGTAGGCATCCTGCCCCCATGGCTAAGGGTGGTAGTAGTGGTAGGCATCCTGCCCCCGTGGGTGAGGGTGGTAGTAGTGGTGGGCATACTGCCCCCCTGGCTAAGGGTGGTAGTAGTGGTGGGCATCCTGCCCCCCCTGGGTGAGGGTGGTAGTAGTGATAGGCATCCTGCCCCCCGTGGGTGAGGGTGGTAGTAGTGGTGGGCATCCTGCCCTCCCTGGGTGAGGGTGGTAGTAGTGGTGGGCATCCTGCCCCCCCTGGGTGAGGGTGGTAGTAGTGGTGGGCATCCTGCCCCCCTGGCTAAGGGTGGTAGTAGTGGTAGGCATCCTGCCCCCCTGGCTAAGGGTGGTAGTAGTGGTAGGCATCCTGCCCCCTGGCTAAGGGTGGTAGTAGTGGTAGGCATCCTGCCACCCTGGCTAAGGGTGGTAGTAGTGGTAGGCATCCTGCCCCCTGGCTAAGGGTGGTAGTAGTGGTAGGGCATCCTGCCCCCTGGCTAAGGGTGGTAGTAGTGGTAGGCATCCAGCCCCCTGGCTAAGGGTGGTAGTAGTGGTGGGCATCCTGCCCCCCTGGGTGAGGGTGGTAGTAGTGGTGGGCATCCTGCCCCCTGGCTAAGGGTGGTAGTAGTGGTAGGCATCCTGCCCCCTGGCTAAGGGTGGTAGTAGTGGTAGGCATCCTGCCACCCTGGCTAAGGGTGGTAGTAGTGGTAGGCATCCTGCCCCCCGTGGGTGAGGGTGGTAGTAGTGGTAGGCATCCTGCCCCCATGGCTAAGGGTGGTAGTAGTGGTAGGCATCCTGCTCCCCGTGGGTGAGGGTGGTAGTAGTGGTAGGCATACTGCCCCCTGGCTAAGGGTGGTAGTAGTGGTAGGCATCCAGCCCCCTGGCTAAGGGTGGTAGTAGTGGTGGGCATCCTGCCCCCTGGGTGAGGGTGGTAGTAGTGGTGGGCATCCTGCCCCCTGGCTAAGGGTGGTAGTAGTGGTGGGCATCCTGCCCCCCTGGGTGAGGGTGGTAGTAGTGGTAGGCATCCTGCCCCCTGGCTAAGGGTGGTAGTAGTGGTAGGCATCCTGCCCCCTGGCTAAGGGTGGTAGTAGTGGTGGGCATCCTGCCCCCCTGGGTGAGGGTGGTAGTAGTGGTGGGCATCCTGCCCCCTGGCTAAGGGTGGTAGTAGTGGTAGGCATCCTGCCCCCCGTGGGTGAGGGTGGTAGTAGTGGTAGGCATCCAGCCCCCTGGGTAAGGGTGGTAGTGGTGGTGGGCATCTGGCACCCCCTGGCTAAGGGTGGTTGTGGTGGTTGGCATCCAGCCCCCTGGGTTGGGGTGGTGGCGCGCATTCAGGCCCCTGTGTGCATATGTGGCATTGGTGATGGGCATCCCGCCCTATGGTGCTGCTGTTGCAAGTATATTCAGATTCCCAGTGTATGTGTGTGATGTGTCGTGTACGTGTTGTATGTGTTTTGTGGTTGGTGTCTGACTTACCTTCTGCGCCGTACGCGTCCGTGCCTGTTCCGGTAGTAGATGTAGAATATTGGTATGATCGGGACGAAGGGATTCATGGTTGGTTCGTGTCGTTCGTCCTTCTCGTTGCTTCGCGTCGTCCTCGTCGCTTGGCTTCGTCCTCGCCGCTTCGCTTCGTCCTCGTCGCCTCGCGTCGTCCTCGTCTGTGCTGTGTTCGTCTCGTAGCCGTGGATCGTGTTGTGGCGCGATTCGGAGCTTATGTGCGCCTCTCCCGGATGCTTTGACGTGCCGTGCGTAGCGACGGGTTCGGCGCGTACGGAAAGCGCATCGTACTTGTCCGGCCGGACGGGGCTGCATTTTCCCTTCCGTGCGACTCGATTCGGCGTTTCCGGATTCGCCTCGGTCGGAGAACAGGACCTGGTTTGGGTGAGTACGGCTCGGCCGGAATTTTTGCTGTTGTGCGCATCGTACTTGCTCGTTCGGTGTGCTGTACGGATCGGTCGGGAAACTGGCTTTCGCATGGCTTTTTTCCCGACCGAATAGTATTGGGTGCGCCTCCGACCGAGATCGGAATCGGCCCCTTGGTGTCTAAGTGGCCATTTTGAAATGCCAACCTATCCCTGCCTCCTGATGCTCACTGCTCATTGTCACATTGGCCCTTGTAGCGCTCGGAAAACGACAAGTGAGCATCACTATAATTAAGCACTGTATACAGTGCCGTTGGGCCTTTGGATTAGGTGAAGCAATTGTGCACCTGTCTTGGAGCTCAACAGCTTTGTAAGGCTGGAGCTTCGAAGAAACAACATGGAGCAGTCTTTGTATAGAAGGTTTGGATTGGACCTGGGAATGGTATATGGTTGGTGAGCAGGGCCACTGGAATAAAGCAACAGAGAAGAAGAAATTACGCAGCCGGGTTTACTAAATAATGCAGTACGAAAAGGCAAATTATGTGACTTAATGTGCCACATTTTGTGATAGTTTTATTTGATTATGTTGCCATTTTTGCACGTTAATACGGTCATGGCAACGGTTTTACCTCACTAGTACCAGTTTAACACCCAAATACAGCAATATGCAACTAAAAGGTGACCAGTCAGCCATTCCAAAAGTCCTCCCACTGTGTGGCAACATGTGTTAATGTGTTTTTGATAACTTGTGATCCTTTTGAGCTAGAAACAAAAGTTTTTCTAAAAGTAAGCAGATTATGCATCAGATGATGGATCATATGGCAAATGCGACCAATCCATAATTATGTGAAAAAAACCACAGCCACAGGATCGCAAAATTGCAGTGGCCCTGATGGTGAGAGATTTGTAGAGTTTGGGACGATATAGCTTTCTGCAGTGGCTTTACATAGGTGGCTGGACGTGAGTCTGAAGATGAGTGCTGCTGTGGCGTTGAAGAAGACACCACATGGGACTTTGCAAAAGTGTTGCGGATGGGTATTTGAAGAGGGGTTTTAAATTGGGTTTTTAGCAGGGTTGGTAGTGCTTTGAAAAGGGATTCTGAATGGGGTATAAAGATGGTCCTAAACGATGTCTTACAGAGTAGTGTCTGGATGGGGATTTGTAAATGTTGTCTGAATTGTGCTTTGTAGAATTGGTACTGGGTAAAGGTGCTTTTCAGAGAAAGTCGAGGTAGAGGATGCCTGGTTGAGAGCTCTAGCGAGTGGAGTCTGGGTAACAATCTGCAGGATATTTTGGGTGAGACACTGTAAGTACCGGTCAGAATGGTGCTTTGCGGAGGAGGTTTGGATGGGGCATTGGTAAAAGGACCTGGATAGGGCTTTTACCCAGTGGAATTCCTAATGTGCCAATGATTTACTAAGCCTTCCGACCCCAGTTTCTATCTGCCCTTGTCTCTATCTGAGGGGGGCCTGACCCCCAGACATTTTGCTCCATGGAGGAGGGGAGGTTGGGCTTGGCATACCAAAGTTTGAAGACCACTGTTTTAAGAGATTTAAAAAAATAATTGTCAACATTCAGGTAATGCATATGTAGAAATGGAGCTCTACTGTAGGACCTACATCCCTGCACTCGCAGCCATTTACGCAGGGTCACAAAATGCCTCCTGCTTCATAAATAGATATTAATGAAACCAAGGTTTTTGTGCCCTCCTGCCAATGAGCATTTTGCAATGCATAGAAAAATTTAGCCCACACTGCAAACCAGTGAGAGTGCATAAGAAACAACAGGATTGTGACCTGGGCTTTCAACAGGCCCAATGTCCAGGGAGATATTTGGAGACAACTCCAGCATATGGCACTGTTGCAACTGGGTTCCCATTTAGTGTGCCCAAATTTTTTGCTTTTCAATCACCAGGCTTTGGACGTTTTACTGTGGGAGAGTCTCACTGCTTGTTTCTCACCCACGGTAATCACCCTGTAAATGGACTGTGCATGTTTACCACCAGTGTCCACTTTTTAAGATAAGGCCACTGAGATGCAACTGGGGTAAGGGGCACTTGGCTGGTTACATGTACACCTGTTTGACCACATGGGTGCACACGTGTGCGGGTCAGGGCCGGACTGGCCGTAGCGGGCACTGGGCACTTTCCTGGTAGGCCGGAAAGGTGGGGGCCAGTTGTAGACCGGTGGGGGCCATTTTTGGTACAGGGGGTCATTTTTACAGCAGAGCTGCAATATCGGCCCCCTGTACGAAAAGCAGCAGCAGTGTTTCCCACCAGCACCGCCCCTCCCCCCCACTCATGGCCAGTCCGACTCAATTGCCGGGCTAGTTTACATTCCCCGTCCAGCCCTGGTGCGGGTTACGCATGTGAGACTACCATCGTACACAGCCTGGTACCTGCACACAGGTAGCCTGGGGCAGAGGGGAATCTGCAAGGGTAGATGTTAACCTGGGATAGGCCTTATAATATTAGTGGGACTCATAGGTAAAGTCAGTATGTTTTACTGTTTTGCCTGCAGTGACACTGTATTATACACATAGAGGGACATCTGCCTTAGAGTGCAGTTACACTTCCATTAGGCCTACAAAGTCCCATATGGTATGAAACTGGGGTGAAACACTTGCACCCAGTTTGAATATGCGGGTCCCAAGCTCATACATGTACACCTTATGGGTTGTCCAGGATTTTCATATTTCCCTGGCTCAGCTCAGGATCAGAGTCCAGGCTTTTTGTCACCCTGCTGGGCCAAGTTAATTACACTGCTCACTAGCAGAAGGAACAAATGCCTCCCCACACAAAAAGAGTAATTAATAGTGCCTCACTCCTTAGGAGGAGGGAGTGGGTAAGAAAATCTGCATATCTTAATTAGTTGTCTCACTGTACGAGAATTGAGGCAGCCCAAGCCCACTGAACAAAGCTCAGACAACTGGAGCCAACACAGGAGAGGGCTCTCTTTTGAAGTTTGGTGGAAAAGTCCAGAAGGGGAAGAACTGAGGTCCCCAGAGGAGATGTGAACAGCGACTTCTTTAGGGTGCCATCTTGAATGGTCCCATAATGCTGTGTTGGAGGGTTGGGACAGGGGTGGACTGCTGATATGGCACCCTAGGATTGTCCAGTGGTGTCTGCCTTCTAGAACTTTCTACCCCATTTAAAAAACTCTTCCGGAAGGGAGAGAGAGTTGTTGTTGTTGAACCCTGGACCTGGATTGGGATAGCAGCAACACCATGGAGAGCTTGGAGGACAAGCCACCTAATGGACTAAGAACTCTGCCTACAGGTGACCCCAACATCAGTGGGTCTTTCCTGGGACCAGTGAGGCAGGTTTCCTTACACACCCTAAGGACCAGTTGGGGGGAAGACCTGGAGTCCTCTGCCCCCTCCATATGCCCTGCAAGACGGCTAGGAGGCCATGGGGTCCGTGAAGGGAACAGCAGAGGAGGAAGCTGACATGGGGAGCCAGTGAAGGCAGCTCCCTGCAAAGTGTGCCCTTGCTAGGCCAGGAGGCCAGTTAGACAGCCTGACCTTTGAACCCTTTTTGAGCCATGGAGTGCATGGAGCTTCACTATATCTTGGAATTTTAACTCCGGGGTGGACCAGAACCGGGGGTCGATGCAAAGTTTATAAATTAACAATGCTCCAGGTGGGGGCGTGTATGAGGCCCCTTCCCTAGATTGTCCTAGGGGCTGCAGTCCCTGGCCCGGCGTCTACCAGGAGAGGCCCGGGAGCCCATCTACGAAGCCTGACGCAAAAGGAGGGAGAGCAGCGTTGTGCCCCCCAATGGAGGAAAAGGGCCTTGGACCCCCTCCTCCAGGCCCTGACACAAAGAAGAGGAAGGGGGATCGGTGTCAATCTGCCTGACGCATATACTTACAAATTAATGTGTAGTAGTTAGTAGTATGTCTGTGTGTAACAAATGTACTTTCCTTTTCTAAAGAAAAAGCACTCACAGGACAATCATTTATTGAGTGTTATTATTGTATGTCAGAGAATGGCGATTACTAGTCCCTACCACCTCTCCTCAGTAGGCCTTAGACTGCTCTGCTTCACTACCCAGAGAGAGTCAAGAGCTATAATAGATTGCTTGGTTCCCAGTAAGGGAAAATTGTGGATCTATTACATGCACATGTCTCACATCCTGCACAAGTAATAACCCAATTTCTTATAGGCGCCAAATAGGGAAGGCCTGCTTTTTTGACATATATAAATACATTTTTGCAGCAGCAAAATGGGGCCTGGAAAAGTGGGGCCTAGAGGTAGATGAGATGGCTGCAACTTTGTTACGGCAGTTTTTATTCTCAGTGGTGTATTTTTAATGGGGTTGTTTAGGGTGCGACACCCCCAAATAAATGCATTCTTGTCTTGCTGGTTGGGTCCAGGGGCCCTGAGTTGGGTCTGCTACATCTGTGTCAGGTTTTTTTCTCCGGAGCTAAGAATGAAAAATAAAATCGTGACCTTTGATGTTAGAGAGAGAGAAAGAGCGATGGAGAGAGAGCGAGAGAGAGAGAGAGAGAGAGAGATACCTATCTGGTGGATGAAAATGTGAAACCAGATAACCTGGAATCAATACCAGCTTCCGTGCTTTTCCAAATTGTGTGCTCCCAGGCAAATATTTTATTTCACAGAACCTCCTGTTTCTTTATTATCACATATGAGTGCACATTTAAATAGTTGAGTTCAGAATGTGCACTGTGCAGGCTCCTCTTTTTTTTTTATTTAACCGGTTCCAAACTTAGGGGCCCATTACGATGGCAGACAAAGTCCGCCCGCCACCGTAACGGTAAAAGGGACCGACCGCCAGAGGTGCGGCAGTCCCGCTGTGCCTATTAGGATGCGACCGCCACCGTGGCGGTCGCATCCCGCATTGTTTACATTGCGGCGGGCGGTGCTGTCAGCAGCACAAGCCGCAATGTAAAAAATGCATGCAGAACATTGGCATGCACAACGTGACAGGCACCGCGCGGTGCCTGCCACCTTGTGCATGCCAATGAAGTGCAGCCACCCACCACCCCACCCCCCCGGGGGCCCGCAACGGGCCCCCAAAGCAATTCCCGCATGCCTTTCCATGGCGGCGATGCCGCCATGGAAAGGCCTTCACCGCCAGGCATCCTAATATGGATGGCGGTGTCTTCCAGACACCGCCACCATATTAGGCCCGAGTTCCGCCCGGCAGGCAATCGGAACGATTGCCTGCCTGCGTAAATGCAGCGGACGGTCTTTCCGTCTGCCGCTGTCCACCCCGCCATTGTAATATGGCGGGGGGTAAATGGAGGGCGGGCGGGGAAAGATGTCGGGCGGATCGCCACCGCCCATCGGGCGGTGGCGATCCGCCCGACATCATAATGACCCCCTTAGGACGGAATGGTTCCATCCTCAGCCACAATGGTCATGTGCTGAGGACAGGACTGTTCCGTCTTCCGCACATGACCAGGAAATCCCCCTGCTGTTTAAAGCAGAGGGATTTCCTTTTTTTATTTTTCAGCCCCGGGAGCTGGAGAAAAGCTTCCCCAGCAGCCCAATGCATTTTTTTTATTCAGTGTAATGACGAACGGTGCACATGGTGCTCTGACGTCATTACATTGAAAGTAAAAGTGAAATTAACCAATCGGCTCATTTCGATTTCACTACTTCGGTTCTCGAGGGGCTATCTCAGCCCCCCAACACCTGAAGCACATGGGAGAGGTATAATTAGAAAGGGGAGAATCTTTCCAATGATACACTTCACTAGTGGATCCCTGTTTCGGGCTCGCTGCAGGAGGGTGTTCCCCAAGCAGGGATCCACCACTAGACACCAGGGTGGGGGAGGCTTGCCCCAAACATTTTATGGGCATGTTTAAGCTTTCTGCGTCCCCTGTGGGGGCAGGTGGGGGCAATAGCCCCCGATCTGCCCCCCCCCGGGAGGCAGAAAACACACTAGGTACCAAGGATGTTTTTTTTAATACATAGTGGTGGGGGCCGTCCAAAATGGGCATGCCAATGCCCTGACCCCCCCAAACACAAAAGGGACAGTCTGTCTGCCCCCCTGGGGCCAGATGGAGGTTATTACCCCATTTTCCCCCTGGGGGGCAGAAAGCCCACTAGACACCAGGATTTATTTTTTATAAAAGAGGGGTGGGGGCTGCCCACAATGGGTAAAACCATGCCCCCACACAAAATATATTGCAACCAAAGTCTTTCTGCCCCCCACTAGGCACCAGGGATTTTTTATAAATATGTAGTGGTGGTGGCTTCCCAAAATGGGCACCGCCACCTCAAAAATGGGTACAGTCTTTCTGTCCCCTTGGGGGGCAGATATGGGCAACAGCCCCCGATGTGCCCTCTGGTGGGGCAGACAGCCCACAAGACACCAGGGACTATTTTTACTTTGTGTAGGGGTGGGGCTGCCCAGAATGGGCATGCCAATGCCCCAAACCCCCCAAAAAGATGGGCACGATCTTACTGCTCCCCCTGGGGGGCAGATGGTGGTTATTACAACCGATCTGCCCCCTCGGTTGGGGGCAGGAAGCCTACTAGGCACCAGGGATATGTTTATGGGCATGTCAGGGAGCAGCCCCATAGTCAAGGGTCACTCCCCTTTTTTTAGACACACATTTCAGCTGTTTCTGCTCCCCTTGGGTACAGATCAGCGACATTTGTAGGCTCATCTGTCCCCAAGGGGGGCAGAAAACCATTAGATACCAGGGAATGTTTCTGTGTGTGTGTGTGAACCAGAGTTCGGCTGACAGTCTGCATGTACTGGCATTTGGCTAGCTGTGTGTGTACTGACATTTTGCTGGTGGTGGTTGTGGACTTGCGCTTGGCTGGCGGTGTGCGTGGACTAGTGCTTGGTGGTGGTGTGTGTAGACTGGCACTTGCCTGCCAGTGTGCGTGGACTGGCGATTGGTTTTTGGTTGGTGGTGTGCACGGATGGTGCTTGACCAGCAGTGTGGGTTGGATGGTGCTTGGTTTGCAGTGTAGGTTGTCTGTTGCTTGGCTGGCAGTTTGGCTTGCGTGGATCACCCAGCGTTTTCTTACCCAAGATCCTCTGCAAACCTCAAATTTAGCTAAAAAGTCACATTTTCCTCATGCCGGTGTGGGAAAGTTGAAGGATCACCGCGCCGGCACAAATTTCATACCACAGTGTTCCCCTTGATATCCCGATAAAAATGATACCTCAGTTGTGTCGGTGCCCAAAGCAGAGTCAACCTAAAATCATATTTTAAAAAACTGCCCCTTTGGACACGCTTTGGTGCCTCTTCAATTTGTACACATTTTTGGCCCTTCCCTGTCGCATGCACTCCGCTCACCCACACAAGTGAGGTATCAGTTTTATCAGGAGACTGAGGGGAACGCTGGGTGGTAGGAAATTTCTGCTGGCATGCTGATCTCACAGAGAAATCTGAGGAAAATTTAGATTTTTTTTGCGAATATATGACGTTACAACGCAAGCCATTACAAGCACGTTTTTACAACGCGGTTTTTACAACGCAAGTACCATTACATCGCATGTTTTTACAAGGCATACCATTACAACGCAAAATAATGTTAATGCATTAAAGGTACCATTATAACGCAAACATTTACAATGCATACTAGTACAACGCATACAATTACAATGCATTTTTTTTAAATGTATAATAAACCCCTGGGACGGGATGCAGGGAAAATAGGGGTTTTGGGTGGGGTAGTGTATTAAAACACGGATATTTAAAATTAATACTAAGGGCCCGATTCCGATCTCGCTAGGAAAGCCCTCCGTACGACTCGGATACGGAGGGCTTTCCGAGCGAGACGTGCTCCAGGAGTCCGAACGAGTGAGTAGGATGCTGCCGTATGCTTACGGACTTGGTTCGCTCGGACTCCCATTGAACTCTATGGGAGCCCGTGTACAGACGCGTACACAGGCTCCCATAGCAGAAAAGGGGTGGGTGGGGAAAAGTGTACACCCTGTGGCGGGCACCCCATGGTGCCCGCCACACTGTGCATGCCTAGATCGGGGGGGACCCATGGGCACACCCCGTGACAGATTCGGAGGGCCCCGGGTACGCTTCCGACAGGCGTTTCGTCTCGCTGAGACCGAGGCTAAGCGGCTGTCCGAATCGTGCATCGTGCTCGCTCGGTCGGAAATCGGCTCCATTGCGCGATCCGATTTGTCTACAAACGAGACGTACGAAGCGCATCGGGTTCGGAAACGATTTGGTCGGCACTTACGCGATCTTCGCATTGTACTTGGTCGTTCGGACTTGTGTATGATTAGGACGTGAACAAGGTCTACGAATCAGATCCGGTAAAGCCAAATCCGATTCGGAGGCCTTCCGAGCGAGATCAGAATCGGGCCCTTAGTATTTAAATTAATACTCTAGTACTAAAATTAATACTCATGTATTATTATTTTTTTCAAAACTCTTATACTAACCACTGGGATGGGATGCAAAGAAAAAAGGGGTTTTGGGTGCTGTATTGTATTAATACATGGTATTTTAAAATAGTACTAAATATTAAAATGAATACTCGAGCACTAAAAATAATACTCATGTATTTTTTTTAAATCTTGAACAATAAAAAAAAATTATGTAGACCTCTTAAAAAATATAATTTTAATTTATATAATGAACATATATTTATCACACAAAAAAACATTTTATAATTACTAAAAAATAACAGTATAATTTTTTAACGAACAATTAAATTAAATACACATCATATTAAGGGACCGATTCCGATCTCGGCCGGTAGGGCTCCGAATTGGATTCGGCTCTACCGGATCCGATTCGGAGCCCTATTTCCCGACTGATTCGTACGTGCGTCCGGGCGAGCGAGTACGATGCGTGCGCTCGCGAAATCTCCGACCGACTCGTTCGCAAGACCCGACCGCTCCGACCGACTCGCACGGGGACGACTCGCACCGCGCAATGGAGACGTTCCCCGGCCGGGTAAGTACGATGCGCACCTTGACCGCTCCGACCGACTCGCGCAGTCCGGCTCCAAAGAGCTGTCGGAGCCGCACTTTGGGGGTCCATGTCGGACCCCCGTGGAAGCGTAGGCACGCGAGTTGCACACAGGGGGGACCCATGGGTCCCCCCTACACGTGCATGTACGGCGCGACCCGCATCGATGCGAACCCGCTGTAGGGGGCGCCCTTGTTCGCGTCGTGCCCATTGAGTCAATGGGAGCCCGTGTACGCGTCGTACGACTGGCTCCCATTGACTTCAATGGGAGTCCGACCGAATCGAGTCCGATAGCATACGTGCGCATCGTACTCGTTCGGTCAGGCTGCTAGTGTCCGATTCGGTCGGAAACCTCTCCGGGTCCGCTCAGTCGGGGAGATTTCCGGCCTGAATCGGAATCGGCCCCTTAATTTTCAAACATATTTTTAAAATGACGGGCACCCCAAAATTTATATTAACACACTTTAATTGACTAAAATATCTACCATTATTTAAAGAAAATATTAAACATAATAAAACGCCAATAGCACAAAACTAATCGAAAACCAAACAAATAAACCACCATTTTAAACTTCACGAAAACCAAAGTCCTACAACCCTTTCTAAGACATCACCTTGACCCGCAGGTCGCCAAAATGGCAGACATAACAGATATAAAAAAAAAGTAACGAACATTTATAAATCCAAAAAAACAATTACACTTTTACACAGCACTAAAAAGACGACAAAAAAATAAACACAAACCATATTTTGTTTACAATTAACGTACACTACAAAAAAAGGTATAAAAGCAGCCGTCCACCATTTTAAAAACAGTGGTTAACTGACTGCCAGACACACCACACACGTTTTGCCTGCCAGAAAAATATCAACATCAAACAGTGCCATCTACAGTTCCAAGTAAGTGAACTCTATATTAAATGTAATAAATTTGCAAATTAATCAAAGCATGATTTTAATCACATATACCATTTTAACTATTTTACAGATTTTTGGGAAAAATGTTCAACGTTGCATTAAGCACAATAGAAAACACAGTCACAGAAAAAATATATAATGTGAGTAAACCAAAGTTTATGTGTTTAAATATTTAACATTTTTAAATAAAACAAAAATTTATTAACATTAAAAAAGAGTAGAATATTGTAAAGTTTAAAATTAGTAATACTACTCAACAAATGTTTTCTGCGAGTAGAATGCAGAATTGTGTAGTTTGCAAATTTACTAGTCCTATACCAAAAGGAACATACCTCAGGAAAATGCAGGATAGTACTAGGGGCAAAATTACTATTCCTACTCAAAGAGTTGCTTGCCTCAGGGAAAGTGCTGGATAGTGGTGGGAACAAAATTACTATTCCTACTCCGACGGGTGCTTGCCTCAGAGAAATTAATGGATTGTGGTGGGGGCAAAATTACTATTCCTACTCCAAAGGGTGCTTACCTCAGAGAAAGTGCTGGATAGTGGTGGTGAAAAAATTACTATTCCTACTCCGAGGGGGGCTTACCTCTGGGAAAATGCTGGATAATGGTGGGGCAAAATTACTATTCCTACTCCAAAGGGTACTTGCCTCAGGAAAATGCTGGATAGTGCTGGGGATAAAATTACTATTCCTACTCCGAAGGGTGCTTACATCATGGAAAATGCTGGATAGTGGTGGGGCAAAATTACTATTCTTACTCCGAAGGGTGCTTGCCTCAGGGAAAGTGCTGGATAGTGGTAGGGATAAAATTACTATTCCTACTCCGAAGGGTGCTTACATCAGGGAAAATGCTGGATAGTGGCGGGGCAAAATTACTATTCCTACTCCGAAGGGTGCTTGCCTCAGGGAAAGTGCTGGATAGTGGTGGGGATAAAATTAATATTCCTACTAAAAAAGGTGTTTGACTCTGGGAAAATGCTGGATAGTCATGGGGTCAAAATAACTATTCCTACTCCAACATGTGCTTGCCTCTGGGAAAGTGCTGGATATTGTTTTTTGGTTCTAAATATTTTTTCAAAAAATGTAATATTTGTTATACATTTTTATATGTCAACAGACAACTACAGCAATAAAAATCAGCTGGAAAAAATAACCATATATTTTCTTTGAAAACAATCAACAGAAGACCATCAGAAAATTATTTAAAAATGTAATTTTTCTTTTTAAATACACACGAAAAAAGACAAAAGCAATGATATTGTAAGTTAAAACCAGTTTGCTAAATAGAATTACATCCAATTTACATTTTTAAAACAATGTTAATATATTATTTCTTCCAGATTTTACAACTATAAACATCTTAAATCTTCATAAACTCAATCAACAAAATAATAAACATCTCAAGGTAATTTTTACATCAAAATAATATGTCAGTAAAGTTTTTGAACAGAAAAAAATAATAATAATATTATAAATCTACAAAATGATCTTCTCCAAACGAATAATAATTTTTGAAGGTATATTTTATCTGTGAAAAGACAAAAAGTATTGTAAAAACGCAAAACATTAACCTGTTCTTCCATAACCAAAAATAATTAATTCTATTTCAGGTTAAAAATTTTACAATTATCACCAACTCCTAACAATAATTTTTTTCTACTGTTTCAGACCACAATAAAATTCAACCTGGTCAAGAAGCAGAAAACCACAAGAAAAACCTTTTAGGTAAGATAACAAAAACATTAAACAATAAAATCACTTAACCGTGTTTCTCTCCCTAGAAATATTTATTTAAATAATATAAGACTGATAATACACTTAAAATCTTTTTCCTTTCAGAATCAACTAATAAACAAAACCGTCCACCAACTAATAGCATCAAGTAACATCTTATGAAAAGGTAAGAAACTAGAAATATTTAACAATAAAACAACTTAACCATTTTTCTCTCCCAATAAAGCTTTTTTTAAGTAACATCTCAGCACAATTTGAAATGCAACACTTTCAAAACATTAAATATGACTTCAAACAGCATTAACTTTACACAGTAAAAAAAAATGCAGAAATTGTAATTTATATATATTTTTCAAAACAGTAAAACACAAGAAATTAAAAACAAACTAACATTTTCTTTTTTTCTTTCTTTCTTTTTCAATCCATAACAGAGAATGACTTCAAATCAAGCCAAATATATAAGCTCCAGCCGGGAAAACCGTCTGCTCAAACATAGTGGGTATTATTATTGTAAGGAGAGACTAACTGAGCCCAGGTGTCATTGGAGGTGTGTGCAATACTACTCAACCCATTGCACAGGCAGAGCGGTTACTCTTGGTGACTCTGTTTTAAGAACCACAGACCATAACAACTCTGCCTCTGCAATGGAGATTGAGGTAAGAGAAACAATAAATGAAATTAAAGATATTGCATCAACCTCCAATGAACCCTGTGGTGCAGTTTTGAGGGAGGTAGCCCAACACATTACACCACATGTTGCAAGTAGTATGCCCACAAATCCTAATCTGAGAAGAATTGTTCAACGTAAAAACAGGCAAGTAACCCACAAAGAGTAACACCCCAAACCTTTTCTGACGTAATCATTCCACCTGAACTCTCTCTAACTGTTAATAATGAACAATTTCTTTTGCATGACAACTAAAACCCTCAAAGGAGAATACTAATCTTTAGCACACCCCATAATCTTGTAAGGTTGGACAACAGTGATATTTGGATGATGGATGGGACGTTTAAAAGCACGCCCCATCCATTCACCCAAATATACACTATTTACGCATATATTAATAACACAGTAATTCCCTTAGTTTACAGTTTACTCCCTGATAAACAATGCTCAACATACACTGAATTATTGTCAGTGATAAAAACTAAAACATCAAACAAAAGTCCTAGAAAAGTACTAATTGACTTTGAATTTCCTATGATTAATACTATTACCAAATTGTACACGGATACCCAAATTCAAGGATGTTTGTTTCACTTTTCACAGGCATATTCGCTAAAAATTGAAAAGAACATCCTTAGTTGAGGATTATATATCAGATAACAAACTACAGTTTGAACTAAAAAAACTAACAGCCCTTTGCTTTGTTCCTCCTGACAGTGTAGACGAGTACTACACTTCAATTACAGAATCAGAATATTTTACATCAAACGAAGATAAATTGGCACCTATTCTAAATTATTTTGAAGACACATGGATTGGCCTTCTAAGCAGGTCGGGTCGCAGGAGGAAGCCACGTTTCCATGTGAAGTGGTGGAATTGCTACTCAACCTGCTTAGAGGGAGGAGCAAAAACAAACAATGCCATAGAGGGATGGCACAACTCCTTCAATAAATCAATTGGCAAAACTCATCCTAATTTCTATCACTTCTTGGAAATTTTGAGGAAGGAGCAAAGTTTCCAAGAAATGAGAATGTCGCAATCATTAACAGGTAGTCTGAACCCACGTATTTCTAAAAGAACAAAGGAAATGTCTGAAAGACTATTGGGTGCAATTCAACAGTTTACGTTGATGGTAGCTTCAGACTACCTTGATAATCTTGCACACATCCTACTACTGCAACCTGTTATGGACTAAAATAGTTGGTTAACACACATCAAAAGTACTAAAAAAACATTTACTACATCTATCTACCTCCCTCCTCTCTCCTTACAATAAACATTACCACTAAGCTATGTATTTTAATACTTTAAATTTGTCTTACCTTGACGGAGCTCTCCCTTGCATCTGATCCGTAGCGCGACGATCCTCGTAATGACGAAAGTTACGTTTACGCGTCAACGTCATGTCTTTCTGTAAAAATGAAAAAAGGACATTTTCTCCCATTGACTTCAATGAAAAAGCGTGGGAAAAAGTAAACAAAATGTGTACAAAAATGCTAATGTACATTATAAATTGCAAATTCATTTTTGTAAATTATTCTTAATATTAAACTAATTTTTGAATATTTTTTTATCATTTATTTGTATAATATAACAATATTAAAAAGTTTAATAAAAATATTTTATTAAGCAATTTCATGTCTGGTATTTCTTTCTTCATGTTATATTAAATAAAATTAGTATATACATTTTAGAATATTTTTTTTAATTATTTACACAATAATGTCTCTTTTTCATAAATTGTTTTAACTTTCTTAATAGTCTCCATAATAATCCAATACCTATATACCTATTTAATGACTCATTTTATTCTAAATGTTAATATTAATTCCTTACACTTTTTAATTAATTTCCCTAATTTTCCTAATTATTGTTAATGTTTTTCTATTTTTTTGGGTATTATTTAAACTATTAATTCATCAAAATTTAAAATAATTGTTTATTTTTTGATCAATTAATAATAATACATTTGATACAACTTATTTCTAAATTCGCTTTTACACTAATTTTTCTCAAAACTTCTAATATAATTTATTTGAAAAACTATACTCTAGTATTAATTTTAATACCTGAGTTTTTTTATATGTCCTAAACATATTGTTAATTTTTTTTTTTTAAAACAATCCCCCTTTTTTTAACATATAAATATATTTCTTATTTATTTAAAAAAAATACATTTGTATTAAATTTAATACCTGAGTATTAAAATAAACAATAACAATAACAACATTGTTTTAACATATTAAATAGTAAAATCACATATAAAAAATGTAATATATTACACATTTAAATACCTGAGTATTAATTAAAATATAATACCACTACCTAACAAATACTTACCATACTATATTTACCAATGCGTTTTAATAGCATAAGTTGTAATAGTATACGTTGTGATGGCATGCGTTGTAATGGTATATGCATTGTAATGGCATGCAATGTAATGGTGTCTGCGTTGTAATGGATGCGTTGTAAAGGCAGTGCGTTGTAATACCTGCGTTGTAATGGATGTCTCCCTTTTTTAGCTAAATTTGAGATTTGCAGGGGATTCTGGATAAGAAAATGTTGGGGGATCCACACTAGGCACACCTCCCTAGACTCCCCCGGGTGTCTAGTTTTCAGAAATGTCTGGGTTTGGTAGGTTTCCCTAGATGGCCACGAAGCCCAGGATCAAAAACTCAGGTGCCCCCCTATCTATCACAAAACAACCTGTTTTTGCAAAGGGGGCACCTGCTTTTTGATCCCGGGCTCTGCGGCCATCTAGGGAAACATACAAAACCCAGACATTTCTGAAAACTAGACACCTGGGGGAGTCCAGAGAGGTGTGGCTTGCATGGATCCCCAAAGTTTTGTTTACCCAGAATCCCCTACAAACCTCGAATTTAGCTAAAAACATCACATTTTCCTCACATTTCTGTGTGGGAAAGCTGTGGGATCACTGGGCCGCTAAACATTTTCTACCACCCAGCAATCCTCCAGGTCTCCTGATAAAAAATCCTACCTCACTTGTGTGGGTGGACCAAGTGCCCACAACAGGGAAGGGCCCAAAACATATTGTGGAGGCATCAAAATTATTGATCACAAAACGACTTGGTTTTGCAAGGGGGTCATCTGTGTATTTGGTCCCTGGCTCGGCAGCCATCTAGGAAAACCTACCAAACCCAGACAGTTCTCAAAACTAGACACCCGGGGGGGGTTGAGGGAGGTGTTACTTGTGTGAATCCCCCACTGTTTTCTTACCCAGAATTCACTAAAAACCTCAAATTTAGCTACAAAAAAATCATATTATCCTCACATTTCTGTGTGGAATCACAGCCCTGGCACAAATTTCCTACCACCCAGTGTTCCCCTCGGTCTCCTGATAAAAATGATACCTCACTTGCGTGGGTGCCCAAAGCGGAGTCAGCCTAAAAACGTATACAAAATTAATTGCGCTTATCAACACGCTGTGATATCCCCTCAATCTTTACACATTTTTGGCCCTTCCCTGTCGCAGGCACTTGACCCACACACACCATTTTATATGGACTCTTAGAGCCAACACAGACCCATGACTCCGCTCTCCAATTAATTTGTCTGCCCACCCTCTATTGATTCGAGCTTAGTACATGGGGCTGTCAGTCACTTGATAAAATGATTTGTAAAAGATGAGGATTAGAAAGATGGAGCCCTGCTCACATGCACTGATTGTACAACTTTATCATCAAGACTTGTAGCAGACGAAGAAGAGTGCGTGCAGTGAAAATACATTTAAAATAAGTGATCCCAGGGCAGGGGAGAGCAGGGCAGTTCTGTTTTACATGTCCGTAGTCATGTGTTCCCTGGGAACTACCAGGTCCAGCTGGGTTGGGCAGGGCAGGGCAGTAGCTTCAGCAGCGGTGTTTAGGGTGTGACACCCCTGAAATGCATTGTTTGCTTGGTAGTTGTGTCTGTGGGCCCTATGTTTGGTGGTTCTGAGTTGGGTCTGCTATGTCTGTGTCGTTTTTTTTTGATCTGCCTCATTTCACCAAGAGGTTTTAACTTTTCATTTTTTGGATCAAGATATTAAGTATATATAGGGACCAATTTACCAAAATAGTAGTAAATCTGCACTCATAAGTACTGCTTGAATAGGTACAAATGTACTACATTTTGGAATTCAATCTTTGGCAGCAGCAGGGTTGGAAAGCTGTGCCAGTCTCAAGTTTTCATGCACGCATCGGACATTTCCCCGATCAGGACCACCTCCTGTACGCGGATGATTGTTTATTTGAGAAAGACGGTCCTATTCCTTAATTGTGGAAGCCCCGACCGAAGAACAACTTTCGTTCCTTGAATTCTCGCCACCCCGGGATCTCAGTGTCTCGGTTCCTACTTAGGGCCCAATTCCGATCTCGCTCGGAAAGCCCTACGGCCAACTCGGTCCCGTAGAGCTTTCCGACCGACTCGTGCTCCTGGGCTCCGAACGCCCGAGTACGATGCAAGTATGCGCTGACGGACTCAGGTCGCTCGGAGCCCCATTGAAGTCAATGGGAGCCTGATGTACGTTGCGTACATAGGCTTCCATTGCGAAAAAAGTGCGTTGCGGAAAAGGGCACCCCCTGACGTGGGGACGCGTCGGTGCCCCATGCACTGTACATGCATGTGTCCCCCCTGTGACCGAGTCGTAGGGCTACGGGTGAAGGAGAGCCCGCTATGGCCCCCCAAAGTCCGCTTCCCGGAGCTTTTTCGTGTCGGAGGTTCTGAGTTGATCTGGCTGCTCGACGCGTGCATCGTACTTGGTCGTTCGGAAATCGGACCCATTGCGCCATGCGCGTTCAGTGAAGTCGGAGTTGCCCGACGGCCTCGCTGACGGGTACGAGTCGGTCGGCGCACGAGGCTATCCTCGCATCGTACTTGCTCGCTCATAAAGCGGTGGGAGTCGTCCGGAAATCGCGCATACGTGACGGAGTCGCTCCTGACAGATGCCGTCAGGAGCCCCTCCGACCGACATTGGAATCAGGCCCATAGTCGGACTTTTAGCAATACAATATTGAGCATTATTGATACTTACGTGCACTGGATATTCTTTGCCAAACATCCTTATTTACAAGGAATTTTTCACAATCACAAATTATATGTGACCTGTTGTACACCATTATAGAATGTTTCAAAAATCACTGGCATGAATTCCATGTGACCTGTTGTATGCTATTACAATTTGGTTGTAAAACAGGTGTTTGTCTGTTAATATATCGTTGATAATTGGACAGGCAACTGAACCCTAGTCCTGCTGATGATCCCATATCCCTAAGGGATCGAAACGCCGCCGACATACACTCTGACCCGTCAATACTATGGTTTAAATCACTTTTTCTCTGGGTGCAGTAGTGGTTTTATGCCATACAAAAAGTGACCTATGTATTTTATACTATTGTTAGTTGCTGCTTGAATTTTTTGTTTGCTTGTATGTGTTTATATGTTATTTTGATTTGTCATTTTACACCTGTCTTTTTCGTAATTTGTTCCTCAAAATACTCCGGCTGGGGTAATTCATATATATATATTTTTATATATATATATATATATATATATATATATATATATATATATATATATATATATATATATATATATATATATATATATATATATATATATATATCCAAACGAAAAGGGTGCTCCCAGATGAGACAGAGTAGCCAAAGCCAGTGAACAAGGGCAAATGTGCCTGAAACGCGTATGGCAATTAGTTGGCAAGCTGATTTTCGCTGTTGAAGACAACGCTGAATGACCTGCAGTCCTCCAGCAATAAAGGAATACTTTACACACCGCATGTGGCGCCTTCATTTGGGAGCACCCTTTTCGTTTGGATATATGGCGGCCTTGCTCTGGTCGCGAAGGCGCCCTCCTGCACAGCAAGCGGGTCCTGAGCGCTTAAGGAAATCAAGCGCGGTTGGAGCGGTGTGACCTGTTGGCAGGACACGAATTGTGTGGGGCATCAACTTTGTGAGTAAACAACGAGTCCACTTGGATATTGAACATTTTAAAGTAATAAGCACGCACCCACTATGGACTGTAAACTACAGAGACCAAGATGCACCTGTCTGACACGCCCACTGAGGCGGGACTATTTGAAGCGCTGTGAATACAGCGTCACTGTTTGTTGCCTGTTACAGAGTAGCCAAAGCCAGTGAGCAAGGGTAAATGTGCCTGAAACACGTATGGCAATTAGTTGGCAAGCTGATTTTCGCTGTTGAAGACAACGCTGAATGACCTGCAGTCCTCCAGCAATAAAGGAATACTTTACACACTGCATGTGGCGCCTTCATTTGGGAGCACCCTTTTCGTTTGGATATATATATATATATATATATATATATATATATATATATGCAAAGAAGAGAGGTTGTCCCCAGACGAAGTGCGCTCTCAGCAGATTTATTTCTAGAAGGAAAAGAAAAACTTCAATGAATCACATATAACCAGCAGTCCAGTGCCGATGCGTTCCGGGCCTCACGCCCTTTGTCAGAGGCATCCTGCATGAACACGGCAACATCACTACAAAATATATCCCCTCTTTTATATCAAACCTTCTCAGGTGAGTAAACGGCTTGTGCCGAGGATTCTGGGATCTGTAGTTTGAAAGACTGCCCATGTGGGCTGCCGTTGCCACACAATCCAAGAATATTGTCTCTGCTGATGGCATCCAACAAAGGGGCTCATTAGGATGGCGGGCGGAGGCACAACCGCGGTGCTGGCGGAAAATGCCTTTTTCCGCACACCAGCAGCGGTCCTCGCGCCCGCCATATTACAATGGGCAAACATAGCCCAGTTTCCATCCGCTGCGGAGTGACGCGAACCGCCAGAAATTTGCACCCGCCACCACAGCGAAGGCAGCCAATAGAGACACACCGCCGTGCGGAATGACGTCCCATCCGCCGTACAAATTACGATGCCGCAAACAGCCCATCACACTGCAGCGGAGAATCCACCCACCCAAAGACGGCAGAAGCACAACAGCGGAGCCCGAAACCAGACTCCCGGTCCCCTCCACCCGGTCCTGACCGCAATGAATCCAGCTCTACAAGCCTTTCCGGCACTGTACCTCATCCACTACCAGCAAATAATGCACCGTCGCGGACAACGCCGCAGGTACGCAAATACACAACTCCGCACACAACCACAACATACAACTCCTGTGCTGACATACGGTTCCTGTCCACATCAGACACTCTGGTGGGGACAGGAACCTATCCCCCAGTGTACACACACATGTCCCACCTGATAGAAACTCACCCCTCCGCATCCGGGTCACCCATCAACCGCGAAATCACTGCAATGTTCCGGTCACGTCACCGCAGCAGTGAAGATGCGGGAAAACCTGCGCACAATGTAGTAGGCAGGGCCGGCGCCAGGCATAGGCAGTTTGGGCAGGTTTCCAGGGCCCTACCTTCACCCTACCCACACTAGGCCTCCCATACCCATCTGTGAACATGCTTTGTGCTCCTCCTGTGCCCCCCCCCTGCACAATTATTCTGCCAGGTGTAGCCAGACCTTGCAGCCCACACACCAAAGGACAAGTGAGCCTGACTTGGAAGGTGGGGTGAAGAGGAACACCCTGCACAGAAGCTTAGGGGCTGGACAACCGTCCTCCTCACACCCACCTCCCACTCATGTGTAGCAAACTGAGCATGATTACAAAATGAAGACTCCCACTGCCTATGAACAGCCACTGAACTGTCCACACTGCCTGTCAAGTCACTCACAAACACCCAACACTGACACCCAGCCACATACTCATACCATAGGTCAGCAGCAATGGAGGACCAGAAATGGCCCAGCTAAAAGGGAAGTGTTTAGTGCTGGAAAACCATGGAGCAAGCCACATAGCATCTGTACATCACATGCAAGAGAAGGAACATATCACACCACCCTTAGGCCAACAAATCAGACATGGGTGGCACAGTGAGTGAAATTAAACCAAAGTGACCTCTGTGCAACAACTCAGGGATACATCAAGGCAAGCCATGCATAGGCACAGGAATGATAGGAAGTGTCTGAAGTCATACAGTGACCAGCCACACATCTGTGTCAACTTACTTGACATGTGTATGTCATCAGCACAAAACACATGGCTCATTGTCACACTCCCTGACTGTCAAACACAAGTAGGACCTTCACACATGCCACTCACCCAAGCACCTCACACCTGCAACACTCCACACCTGTGAGAAACACACATAATGGTGCAAATAAGGTCCTGTGAGTTCACTAACAACCACTCACACACCCTGTGCTGCATCCAAAAAACATCACACTCAGGGATGCCTGAACCAATGCTGACACAAACACAACTGTCAAACACAAAGCTCACAAACAACATCCACAGCAGTCCAACAAGCCCAGACATGTGCAGCCAAACAGTGGAAAGGCAATGTGACCCTAGACAGAACATGAGTACACAACATTGCCACTCAGGGCCAATGCACAGACACCATACCCCAACACAAACAAGAATTGCATCATCAAAAAACACACATAAACACCAACTGGGATCAATGGGACAATCAGCTAACACAGAGACACCACACCACTCATCCAGTGAACATGGTGTCACAGTGTACCACAAGCATGCACATGCACAATCCTGACAAGTGACAGGCCCAAAATAGGAGGACAAACCACTAGTGTGCACTCAAAACAAGCTCAGGAACAAGAATCCACCTTGCTTCATGTGACAGACACACAAGTAATGCACACTACACTTGCAACACACATCTGAATGTATCACACAGCAACAACTACTTACACACAATCTAATGCAAATAGAACCTCACACACACATAGCATCTGCCAGTAGAAAGAGCCAACACAGGCCAAACACTGCATACATCCACAACAAACACACAACAGATGCACAGACCAATCCATCACATTGCAAACTCAGCTGGACATCAGGGGATGCACACCAGGCAAGTACAAGGCAACATACACTGACAGCACTGCATGCACACCAAGCAGTGTGTGCACAACAACCAAACCAGTAGCACACATATCTGAGTGCCACACCATGAACTCCCACAACAAAAATCATCACAGCACAAACATAACATCACACTCAGGAAGGGTAGCAGAACCTCAGCAAACACACATACAGCTTACCCATCTCCCACAGATGCACAACTCAGGGAAACCCAGATGGAAACAACATGACTAGAGGACTGTGCTGCTCAAACATATGCACTGCACATGAGCAACCATGACAGCAAACCAGTAGAAGAAAATGGCACATAACTAATTTGGAAACTGTCCTGGAGTGTCACATTGGTCCTATACACAGTTCAGCCTCACACAGCATAGTGTCACACTATGAAGTGGTGGGGAGGCTCACACACTGGCAAGCCATGGGGTGGAAGACATGAGATTGAAGTGGTGTGTACGTCAGTAGTGGACAGGTGAGGAGTGCACAGAACACAAACACATAGAGGAGTTACTCACAATGTGTAGGCATCAGAAGCACATATAGGGGATGGCATGACTCCACATACCACATACCATCATGGAGCCAAAAATGGGTCAAGTGACAGCAATGCATGAGAAAACTCACAAATAATGTCAGTGTGGCTGAGCAGGTCTGCACAGTGAGCACAAACAGTAACAAGACACATGGCTGATCAACAAAACACAACACAGACTTGGCAGTCACACACTCTGCATACTCACAACTGGCAGCAACAACAAGTAGGTGTCCCCCAGGAGTGCAAGGACACACCAACACACTGCACAGTGCCCAAACTACAACTCCTACATGTGCCCACAATCTGAAGCACATGGCAGACAATTGAAACAAACAGACACTCATTACCTGGATCATACATGTGTGCAGTTGGCATTGCAGGGGCACACACATATCAACACTACTGACAATGACAGCCCATCCACACTGTATGACCACTCAAGTTCACATATCCAAATGTAGCCATGTGACTAGGAAGACAGGCCTACACAAGATGACCACACATCAACACTGCTGTACACACATCAAGAAAGATCACACTGATATGATGGACCCTGGCCACCCCACAAGTAATCCTGTGGATAGGATTCACCTCTGTTGTGGTATAGCAGCATAACATGACATGTGTACGATTTAGCAAACATGACCCTAGAATGATTAGGATAACAGCAGAGCATCACAAACACCCATCATTGCACCCTCAATCCTCAGAGTCAACAAGAACAAAAGTGCCTGTCACCTCTGGCAAACTCTGAAAAAGTAAAACAAGCAATTGGCAATGTTAAAGTGGCATACAGAGCATGTGTCATATGCATCCATACCCATCCAGAACACATTTCATTTAGCAAGGACACTGACAAAGCAGACAACAGGAGTAACTGTCTTTATTACATATTCCCCAGATAGGCATCAAAATTATAAAACAGCAAGGCCAGTGGCCAGTCCATAGTTCAAAGTATGTACATGTGTGCATGAGAACCTGCACAGGGAATGGGCATCCAAAGTGACAAACAGCAAGGCCAGTGGCCAGTCCATAGTTCAAAGTATGTACATGTGTGCATGAGAACCTGCACAGGGAATGGGCATCCAAAGTGAAAAACAGCAAGGCCAGTGGCCAGTCCATAGTTCAAAGTATGTACATGTGTGCATGAGAACCTGCACAGGGAATGGGCATCCAAAGTGACAAACAGCAAGGCCAGTGGCCAGTCCATAGTTCAAAGTATGTACATGTGTGCATGAGAACCTGCACAGGGAATGGGTAACACCGTACACTGCCATGGGACTCACCACAGCTCGGGGGACACAAATGGGCAGTCCAGGCACCGCTGTGGGAGAGATGTGTTTGGGAGGGGGACTTTGCCTCAGACCTGGCTGTCAGTTGAACTGGGAGGTGGCTGATTGTCTGGGCCAGTTGGAGGACTGGACCTGGGAGAGAGAAGAGCAGCTGAGGTAGAGGCATCAGTGGCTTTGTGAGCCAGAGGGCTGCTTGGACCGGGTGGCATGGTGGCACAGGGAGGCGGAGACATGCTGCCGTGAGACACAGTGTGTGAGGGAGAATGTGGAGGGCTGCCTTTCCATTTCTTGGGGATTCGATAGGTAAGAATTGTCTTGGTAGGAGTGGAAAGTGGGGCGGGCACAACAGACTCACTCTCCACCAAAGGTGCATCAGGTGCAGGTGGCTCTCCCTGTGGGGATTTGCTGGATCTGGTGTTACGCTTGGGCTGGCCTTGCCTTTTCCCCTCCATCTCCTGTTGACCAGGTGAACCCCCAACATTGCTCTCCTGTCCCAGCTTCACAGGGGTGTGGGTGGGAGTTGAGGTTGTGGGTGAATCTGCCTTGGAGATCTGTTTCTGCGGACTCTTTGCAGGCACCAGCTTCACAGCAGGCAGGGCAACTGTGTGTTTGTCTTTGGGAGCAGGTTTGGGGACGGGAGTGTCCTTGGATGGGGCTGATTTGGATGCATGTGAGCCTGAGGCCTGCTTCTTGGCCTGATGGCCCGGAGTGTCACCTGAAGGGCTTTTGCCTTTGCGCTCCTGTGTGCCTGGTTTTTGTTTTGGGGATGGTGTCTGTGCTCTGGTCCGCTTGGAGTGCTGCTGTTGTGTGCTGCGTGTTGAGTACTTGGAGCCTGAGGGCTGTGGTGTGTGGTCACTCTCGTCAGATGTTGCCACTGGCAGGGTGGTTGCCGAAGGGACTGGAGCTGGACTCTGAGCCTGTGACAACTGAATGGCTGCCGTCACTGTGGAGGACAAAGACTGGACAGTTCTGTGTAGCCCACCCACGTCAGAATGAATCCCCTCCATGAAGGCAACTACCTGTGCCAACTTCTTGTCATGATCCTGGAATGCATTCAGGAGAGTAGTCTGACCCACACACAGCTGGCGCAAAGGTCCACCGCCTCAACACTGAGGGCAGCAGGGGAGACAGGGGCAGGGGCAGCGGTGCCTGGGGGAAGGACACTCTACCCTTCTTACTGCTGCGGGCACGGGCAGCACTAGTGGTAGTAGCCGGGAGGGTGGGCACTGGACGATGTGTGGTGGAAGAAGAGGCAGATTTCCCACTCCCTGTGTCCGCCAACATCGAGGAGTCACCGCTGGAGTCAGATGATGTTGAGGTTGGTGTTTCTGGGCGTGATTCTTCAAGGGCACTCCTGTCCCCCTCCGAGGCGCTGGTCACATCAGTGTCAGTGTGCTCATGTGTAGCAGTCGTGCCAGATGCCTCACCACTGGTGTCTGTCCCCTGTCCTTCTGTGCCCTCAGTAGATGCTGCAAAAGACAGAGACGTAGGTTCAATATGGTGTCATACTCACAAACATCACATGCAAGCAAAGCACAAAACTAGAACATGATACCCCCATGTTGCACACCACCCTGTGCAGTCTGCAGGTGCAACCTTTATGCAAAACTCAGAAGATGCATGGAAACATGCATAGTTGGCATTAATGACCCAGGTGAAGTTCACACAGCCAAATAGCTGGCCCGTGCCTCCTGGTAACCTGACATACTGATTACTGTAAGCATACCTACGTGTCTGTAGGTGAGATAGATGTACATCTCAACATGTTGTCACAGTCACATACGGAGTCACTTTAAGGGGCCAACACAGATACTGACTCAAGAATGTCCTCATACTATGTCCATGAGCTACAGATGTCCACCATGTTGTGCCTTGAAGCACAACGACGTTGCACATTGGTGTCAGATGTGTAGTTCTCACAATTTTGAAGTCAGGCACTGCACACATTGAAGAAAGCACACTAAGATGAGGCACACTGCTGTACACTTCCCGGTGATGTCTATGACACCCATAATACAGCAGATGTCAGAAGGCCACATCTCATCTTGCAATGACAAGGGCCCTTATCTTAAACACATGAGAAAGTACACGTAGCAAAAATGCATGACAGCTGCACTCAACACAGAGGCCACTTACAAGCCATTGCATCACACTAGAAACATCACAGAGCTCCGCACTGGCTCAGGGTTGGGATACATGCAGTCACTCACACCCAAATTCACCCTTCACAGAATACTCACCCCCAACTTGCTGCTGATGGGCCCTCAAACGTCCATCCAGCTCTGGCTGTGTCACTGACAAGATGCGGGCCATTAGTGGTGTCATGCTCCTGCGCGCCAACCTGCCAGTCCGAGGGAGCAGCCCCAGCGTCATCTCTGCCACGTTTTTGCTCAGCCGGCAGATGTCATCCCACCTCTTGTGACAGTGTGTGTGCCGTCGGTTGGAGACACCCAGAGCCCGCACCTTGCGTGCAATGGCCCTCCATAAGGCCTTACGCTGGCGGACTTTAAGCTGCAGGCATGGGAGACAAGAAGAGGAAGTTTCAGTGTCACTGGGTTATGTACCACTGTGTCTCAGTACAGGAGCATGCACAAACTTAGCAGAGCTATACAGATATGTTCAGCTCACTGTGTCATGGAGGTCACATTTAGGGACATGATCTTACATTCTCACACCCTTCTCATAAGGTCTGTCTTGTGCAATCCACAGGCCTAAGATAGAACATTGATGAATAGGGTGGCAGACAACACATATGTCTCACTCTGTCCATTTACTGATGTGTCCCAGGCAAATTGGGCAGTATCTGTGCAGGCCAGGGGGACTCACACTGAGGTTAAACGTGGGCCATCAGAACATTCACATGCATGTACAATATGAGAGGGCAAACAGTGCCTACACATGCGAGTCAGTACACATAATGAAAACAAGGGAAGGAGGATGTTTCAGGAGTACATTAATATGATGTGTCATAGGTGCATTTCCACCAAGAGTGTCACCCTCAGGCATTTCAATCTTGTGCATGATGCTTACATATCCATGGTGGCAATATTAAAAATGGACACACATCCTTCAGTACCCTCTGGACGAAACACATTTGTAATGTCACAAATGAACATGTGAACAGCTCATGGACTCTGACATCCATTAGCACAGGCAATGTTTGTTCTGACTTCCACTTTCCAAATCAGCAGTGTTACTGTATGGCTGCAAAAACACTGCATGTCCCTCCCATCCTGAAATGCAGCCATGAATCTGTGGAAAATAGGCTACAAAACTACATTGACATGAAGTCAGCATGCTAGGCAGTGTATCACACAAACTTCCACTCACAGGCACATACTACAGCAGATCAACTTCATGTGTGCACTCTTTGCACACGCCAATGTTCACTCTGAAACACTTACCATTACATCAGGAGCACCATATAGCCTCCCATACTGTGAAAGCACCTCGTCCACCAGGACCTCCAGCTACTCTGTGGTGAAGGGACGGGCCCTGATGTTCTCAGTTCTCGCCATCACTGGGTCCAGGAGACAGGAACAGCAGCAGTTGGGGATGAAGAATGGCAGGCAGCAGTGTCTGGATGCAGTGGAAATGTGTGGCTCTCTCCCAGACATATATAGCCCCCTGGGGTTGTTTCAGTGGTAGTCAGATGCTGCAATTGGTGTTCCAGATCAGCTTTTTTCAAATGTAACCAATGACCGGCTCCGCGGTAGCAGAGCACGCCTTCCGCGATTTTCAAATTTGTATTTCACTACCGCGAATGCGGTTCCCATTAGCTGAATGGGCATGGGCATTGGCGGTGTCACACCGCGGGGCCCAGGCGGTCGCTACCGCAATCGTGCATCTTTCAATTGCATCCAATGACCGGCCCGCGGTAGCGGAGCACGCCTACCGCGATTTTCAAAAATGCATTTCACTACGGCGATTGCGGTTCCCATTGGCTGTAGGGGCATGGGCATTGGCGGTGCCACACCGCAGGGGCCAGGCGGTCTCTACCGCGACTTGTCATCTTTACCTTGGTGCCTATGGCCATGATTGCGGTGGTGGTGCATGCCTACCACGGGTTTCAAAAGTGCATTTCACTACCGCGATTGCGGTTCCCATTAGCTGAATGGGCATGGGCATTGGCGGTGTCACACCGCGGGGCCCAGGCGGTCGCTACCGCAATCGTGCATCTTTCAATTGCATCCAATGACCGGCCCCGCGGTAGCGGAGCACGCCTACCGCGATTTTCAAAAATGCATTTCACTACCGCGATTGCAGTTCCCATTGGCTGTAGGGGCATGGGTATTGGCGGTGCCACACCGCAGGGGCCAGGCGGTCGCTACCGCGATTTGGCATCTTTACCTTGGTGCCTGTGGCCGTGATTGCAGTGGCGGTGCACGCCTACGGCACCTATGGACACATCATGCTGTAGCAATGGCAATAGCCAGTTCTCAGCATTGAACAGTAGACACTTACTATGAATCATGCCACCAGATAGTGTAATTCAATGCTAGTGTGACATTTAACTCACTGATGACTACACATGCCATGACAGTGCACAGGATTACATGCATTGGCAAGTACTCCCTCACATGTCACTTATGATGTTGTTGTGCATGTACACAGATCTGTTGTGTGATGGACTCTCAAATATGTACACATGTCAATGTGTGAGATGGCTAAGCAACCCACAGTAATGAAGGACTGACTACATAATGTGCATATTTCACTGTGTAGATTGCTGAAGTCATGTTGATACTTGATCTTTGTGCACACACTGTGCTCATTGTGTTGGTAATGTGTGCCCTGTCCGAATCACGCAAGAAGGTGTGGCAGGTACAGCAGCTACGTAGAAGCCAGCAGTGTTGCTGTTTCAGACATGTGCTGTGTCAACTACTCTCAGGGCTGGTGACACAAGATGTAGGAATGTACTTTTTGGCATTCACATAGTCTGAATCTGTTTTGGTGGTACTCACTGTGTAACTACTGGACACGTGTACAACTACTTTAGATCAAGGTGTCTCTACATGTGACTTGTGCTGTAAGCTGTAGTTTCAGGCCATTCATTGTTGGTGCTGTGTCAGTCAAAACGTAAGATGTTGGACACATCTCAGAGGGGAATTGAATTGACACTGTGTCCCCTTTCATCCTACCTAGGAGGCGACCAAATGTGCATCGTCCATTCACATTGCTTTCGGACATGGAGGATGAGGACATCATACGGAAATTCCGTTTGAATCGACCTACCCTTCAGGACCTATGTGCTCAGTTGGAGCCCCATCTGAGGCCTCGCAGAACCTATCCAACTGCTTTGACACCAACATGTAAGGTGATGGTCGGCCCTGCATTTTTTTGCAACTGGTTCATTCCAGTACACGGTGGCCAGCACTGGTGGGATGTCTCAACCAATGTTCAGCATGGTGCTACGTGATGTCCTGTCCGCTATGATGACCTACAGGGACAGCTACATCCATTTCCCCAGGAGACATGAATTGGCAGCTGTGAAGGGTGATTTTTATGACCTTGCCCACATCCCTAATGTTGTTGGTGCCATTGACTGCAAACATGTTGGTCTGGTTCCACCACAGGCACGTGAGCACATCTACAGGAACAGGAAGCATTCCCATTCCATCAATGTGCAAGTGGTATGCCAGGCGGATATGATAATCTCCCATGTCTGTGCCAAATTTCCGGGATCAGCCCATGACTCCTACATCCTGCGTAACAGCATCGTACCACAGCTGATGGCAAATCTGCATCCGGAGCGTGTGTGGATTGTGGGTGAGTACGCAGAGTCAAGTAGCGTGCTGTATGTGTGACATGCTGTCCTCTGCCACAGTTATATTACAAAGTTGGTCTGTGTATCTCACACCTAGGTGACTCTGCATATCCCAACCGGCCTTGGTTGCTGAGCCCACTGAGGAATCCCAGGACCCCGGGTGAAGTCCGCTACAATGAGGCCCATGGGAGGACACGTCGTGTGGTGGAGCGTACCTTTGGGCTTCTGAAGTCTCGATTTCGGTGCCTGGACAGGACCGGAGGGGCACTGATGTACTCTCCCCAAAAGGTGTGTCAGATCGTAGTTGCATGCTCCACAACCTGGCATTGCGCAAAGAGATCCCCCTGATCCTGGACGATGATGAGCAGCAGATGCCCCCGCCTGCAAACCCACACATGTCTATTGAGGAGGATAGTGGAGAGGAGGAAGGTGTCGACCTGCGTCAACAGCTCATCAACCGCTACTTCCATTGAGTGTGAGTGACATTGTACAACAGTGCCATTGTCTGCTGTCTTTGAGGGTAGTGAAAAGGCCTAGGGGACCTTTTTAACTGCTGCCTGTTGTTGGCTCTGTGCTGATGGCTGATGTTTGTGGCACAGTGTAGTCATGACCAGCCACATGACGTCTATGTTGGTGTTGTTTCTCATTGTAATGTGTGCTGGGTTGTGTAGCTTGATGACTAGTGTTGTGTACTGGCTGTGATGGCATCACCTGACAAGTATATGTCGTTCTCTTGTGTCTTTCTAGGTCCTTTCACCCTCTCAATGCCTCGTCACAATCAGAGCTTCTGGTACATTGGAATCAGAGTCAACATTGTACATCCTGTGATAAACCTGGAGCTGACACAAAGACATAGGTGTGTAAGGAGTGTTTATTTACAAAGAGTGTTTGTGACAGACAAGTGATGTTTGAGAAAATGGTGCTAGGTGAATTAATGAGTTGTCAGTGATGGTAAACGAGACAATAGAGTAGTCACCACATTGCTGAGGTGACACAGTCCAACAGACACCTGCCATCAGCATGGCAGTGTGGGTAAGGATAGCCCACAAATTCAATGTCAAGGTGAAGAGAGGTGCCATCATGGCTGTCTTTTTGACCTGCGTTTGGCTGGTGCTTTGCCACGGGATCCTCACGTGGTGTTTCTCGGATGGCCCCTTTTGCCTTTTTCAGGAGGGGCCTCTGCTACAGGCTCATCGGTGTCTGAGGAGTCATCCAGTTCCAGCTCACCCCTCTCTGTGGCCGCAGATGAGGTGGTGGGAGTATCAACCTGCGGGCCACTGGAGGGAGGTTGAGCTGTCCTTTGGGCCACAAGACTGTCCCTCAGAACCCCCACAAGCTGGCCCATGAGGTCCACGATTTGGCCCATACGTGTGTCCAAGGACCTCACCAGCAGGCGGAGCTCACGCAAATCTTCCAGAGCCTGGCCCATGTGTCCCTGGGTTTGTTCATATGCCCCAAGGACTCTGGCGATGTTGGCCATGGCTTCGGTCCCAGTGTCCTGTTGATTTTGTCCCTCAGTTGACCTCCCACCTGCCCTGCTGTCCCGGACATGTGGCGTTACCACTCGACACACCCGCAGACTCTCCCTACCCTCCTCTGATTGTGGGGTGGTGTTGGTATCCTCTGAGGCAGGGAGAGTGTTGCAGGCAGCACTGATGGTGGTGGTGGTGGTGGTTGAGGCGGCACAGGTTGTTGCAGCAGGGGTCAGCATGGTTGTTGTTGCTGAGGTGGTGGTGGTGGGGACAGTGGGGGCCTGGGACGTGGTACGCCCTGGCAGTCCTGATGGGCCAGGTTCGGCCTCCGCATCCGATGAACTTGGTGAGTCTGCATCCGAGAGTCCATGTTCCGGGGGGGGGGAGACTGGGTCTGCAGGTCGGTGTTGTCATCTGCAGCAGTCAATTGTTGATCTCCTGTTGAACAGAGGTGAAATGGTCATTGAAGGGCACCCCACACACTGGGTGTTAGACGTTTGGCTGTTATATGTGATACACCACACAGTTTACATTGCAATCACGTGGTATGGCTGCAAGATACTGAGCATCATGACATGATGTTGATGTACATACATTACTTGTCCATGGTGTGACATGTCAATAGATCCCATGTTCCAAGTACAGATTGTTTCATTACACATGTCCTCATCTGACGACTAGCAGCACAACAACTTTATGTGAAGCGTCTTTTCGGTTTGCTCTGCATGGAAGATGTTACATCTGAGCATGAATTAGCCATTGTAATCTAAAGCATACCTTTGTCATAACATGTACTTTACTTTCTTTTTACAAATGACCATGCATGTTTTGTGTTCATATGTGCCTTGATGCTCTGCCCCCATGGCACTTACACATAGCATTCAGTGCTGTGCATGATTGGACCCTGAATTTCTTCAACATGTGATTTGGTGAGTCAAACTGAAATTTCTGTGACAGTTACATACCCATTTCTGTCTGCACACTGGAAGTGGCTATTGGATCTATGCCAAGTTGGCTGCCATGTGAGGGCTAGTGTGGTAATTTGCTCCATGCATTTTGAGAGTAATGACAGGGTGCACACACTGTCTACCTACCTGTTCTGTGACACAGTTGAGGGTAATCGCTGCCACATGTTTGGGGTGTGTGTTCCATACTGCTCTGCTGTGGGACAAGAGGGCCTGGTGAGAGTTGTAGTGCTGGCTTCCAAAGCACAAACCACCCTCCCTGTTCAGATGGCTGCCTCCCTGTGAAGTGGAGAAGAGGAAGGGAATGAGCTACACATGGCTCTTGGATGGGGGAGTGTTCCATCCTGCTCAGGGGTGGGACAGGGGGGCATGGTGGAAGTTGTAGTGCTGGCTGCCTATCCACAAACACCTCTCCCTGTGAAGATGGCTACCTACCTGTTAGTTTGATGAGTGAAATGCAATGGCTGCCACATGGTTGGGGGGAGTGTTCCATCCTGCTGGGCTGTGAGACAACGGTGCCTGGTGGGAGTTGTAGTGCAGGCTTCCCACCCACAATCCCCCCTCCCTGTTGAGATGGCTGCCTACCTGTGAAGTGGAACAGAGGAAGGGAATGGCTACACATGGCTATTGGATGGGGGAGTGTTTCATCCTGCTCAGGGGTGGGACAAGAGAGCATAAGATGGCTACCTACCTGTAAGTTTGATGAGTGAAATACAATGTCTGGCATGTGGTTGTGGGTGTGTGGAGTGCTCCATCTTGCTCAGCTGTGGGACAAGGGTGCCTGGTGGGAGTTGTAGTGCAGGCTTCCCACCCACAAACCCCCCTCCCTGTTGAGATGGCTGCCTCCCTGTGAAGTGGAGCAAAGGAAGGGAATGGGCTACACATGGCTCTTGGATGGGGGAGTGTTCCATCCTGCTCAGGGGTGGGACAGGGGGGCATGGTGGGAGTTGTAGTGCTGGCTTCCTACCCACATACCCCCTCCCTGTTGATATGGCTACCTACCTGTTAGTTTGTTGTGTGCAAAGCCCCCTCCCTGTTGAGATGGCTACCTACCTGTAAGTTTGATGAGTGAAATACAACGTCTGGCACATGGTTGTGGGTGTGTGGAGTGCTCCATCTTGCTCAGTTGTGGGACAAGGGTGCCTGGTGGGAGTTGTAGTTCAGGCTTCCCACCCACAAACCCCCCTCCCTGTTGAGATGGATGCCTCCCTGTGAAGTGGAGCAGAGGAAGGGAATGGCTACACATGGCTCTTGGATGGGGGAGTGTTCCATCCTGCTCAGGGGTGGGACAAGAGAGCATAAGATGGCTACCTACCTGTAAGTTTGATGAGTGAAATACAATGGCTGCCACATGGTGTGGGTGTGGGGTGGAGTGTTCCATCCGGCTGGGACAGGGGGGCCTGGTGGGAGTTGTAGTGCTGGCTGCCTGTACACATGCCCCCATGGTAATGTTGCTAGCTACCTTTGGGGTGAATCAGAGGGAGTGAATGTTGGATCTGTGAGACAACTGTTGGGGAGAGTGTGGTGCACATGAATGCATTTGGGCCTAGGAGGTGTCGCTTTGTAGTTGTGCAAGAGAGTACATAGCATTGTAATGGTAGACACTTGTTGGTACGGTGAATGTTCGTAGTGGAAAGGGAGGGCCACCGCCGGTCCTCGGAGCCAGCTCACAGTTCTTGTTGTTCTTCTCTTTCACCTTGCTCTTGAGGTCATGCCACCGCTTCATGATCTCCTTCTTGGAGCGCGGGATGGTCCCTACTGCATTGACCTTGCTGACTATCCTTGCCCACATTTGCGTTCTGGTGGCTAATGGTGTGTGTTGGACCAGGTTTCCAAACAAATGTGGTTCTACTCTGATTACCTCATCTACCATCACTGACAACTCATTGTCAGTGAATTTGGGCATTTTCTTCTGTGACATGGTGTGCAAATGTGTGAAAAGTGCAGTTGTGAAGGTGGTGGTGGTGATGTGTGTGGTGTGTGTGTGTGGTTGTGCTGGTGAGATGTGTGGTGATGTGCCTCTCCTTTGTGCTGTGGGGTTGGTTCCTTCAGTAGTGGAGTTGAGCAAAGGATTCTGGTCAGGGAAGGGGCTGGTTTTATACTCAGCTATGTGGGTGTGTCAAAATGAAGTATTGATGTCAGGTGTGTAGTGTGGGTTTACCTGGGATTTGTATTTTTTTACTTGACATGGGGATGTGTCATTGGGGTGTGTTAGGTGTTTTTTGAGGCTGAGCCAGGTTAACGGGTACACTTGGTAGCCTTGTTGTGTGTTTTTTTTGTCGACCGCCATTACTGTTCCGGAGCGACCGCGGCGGTCGGAATACAACAGCCCTTCCGCCGGCTCTCCCATTCATAAATAGTTGCGATCGCGGCAGTCGGATACAGCGGATCGTTCCGCTGTCACCGCAATGGTATCCTAATTTAACGTGCGGTCAATCCGCTGGCCGTGCGGCGGTTTTGGGTCTTTCCGCAGCAAATCCGACCGCCGTGGATGGATTTTCACCTGCTCCGCACGCTCCCGGCGGTCTTTCATGGAATCCGTCCGCCGCGGTCGGAGTTTCTGGCGGTTCATCCTAATCTGGCCGCCGGTTTTCCCGCGGTACATGCGGACGGTTAATTTCCGCTAACACGGCGGTTGGAATGGTTTTCCGCCCGCCATCGTAATCAGCCCCAAAGTTCCTTTCCTTTACTTAAAATCTGCTCTTCCACTCAAAAGGCTGCCCAGATAAGCACGTCGTGGACCCGCATTGCTTCCTGCGAACTACAGATCCCAGAATCCTCGGCACAAGCCGTTTACTCACCTGAGAATGATAGATATAAAAGAGGGGATATATTTTGTAATGATGTTGCCGTTTTCATGCAGGATGCCTCTGACAAAGGGCGTGAGGCCCGAAACGCGTCGGCACTGGACTGCTGGTTATATGTGATTCATTGAAGTTTTTCTTTTCCTTCTAGAAATAAATCTGCTGAGAGCGCACTTTGTCTGGGGGCAACCTCTCTTCTTTGCATTTCTACAGCCAGCCCGGTCGTGAAGTGGCGCCACCCCAGGAAGCAATGCGGGTCCACGGCGGGCTTATCTGGGCAGCCTTTTGAGTGGAACAGCAAATTTTGAGTAAAGGAAAGGAACTTTGTTGGATGCCATCAGCAGAGACAATAATCTTGGATTGTGTGGCAACGGCAGCCCACATGGGCAGTCTTTCGAACTACAGATCCCAGAATCCTCGGCACAAGCCGTTTACTCACCTGAGAGTGATTGATATAAAAGAGGGGATATATTTTGTAGTGATGTTGCCGTTTTCAGGCAGGATGTCTCTGACAAAGGGCATGAGGCCCGAAACGCGTTGGCACTGGACTGCTGGTTATATGTGATTCATTGAAGTTTTTCTTTTCCTTCTAGAAATAAATCTGCTGAGAGCGCACTTCGTCTGGGGGCAACCACACTTCTTTGCATTTCTACGGTCGGCCCGGTCGTGAAGTGGCGCCACCGCAGGAAGCAATGCGGGTCCACGGCGTGCTTATCTGGGCAGCCTTTTGAGTGGAACAGCAGATTTTGAATAAAGGAAAGGAACTTTGTTGGATGCCATCAGCAGAGACAATAATCTTGCATCGTGTGGCAACGGCAGCCCACATGGGCAGTCTTTCGAACTACAGATCCCAGAATCCTCGGCACAAGCCGTTTACTCACCTGAGAATGATTGATATAAAAGAGGGGATATATTTTGTAGTGATGTTGCCGTTTTCATGCAGTATGCCTCTGACAAAGGGCGTGAGGCCCGAAACGCGTTGGCACTGGACTGCTGGTTATATGTGATTCATTGAAGTTTTCTTTTCCTTCTAGAAATAAATCTGCTGAGAGCGCACTTCGTCTGGGTGCAACCTCTCTTCTTTGCATTTATACGGCCGGCCCAGTCGTGAAGTGGCGCCACCGCAGGAAGCAATGCGGGTCCACGGCGTGCTTATCTGGGCAGCCTTTTGAGTGGAACAGCAGATTTTGAGTAAAGGAAAGGAACTTTGTTGGATGCCATCAGCAGAGACAATAATCTTGGAATGTGTGGCAACGGCAGCCCACAAGGGCAGTCTTTCAAACTACAGATCCCAGAATCCTTGGCACAAGCCGTTTACTCACCTGAGAAAAATTGATATAAAAGAGGGGTTATATTTTGTAGTGATGTTGCCGTTTTCATGCAGGATGCCTCTGACAAAGGGCGTGAGGCCCGAAACGCGTCGGCACTGGACTGCTGGTTATATGTGATTCATTGAAGTTTTTCTTTTCCTTCTAGAAATAAATCTGCTGAGAGCGCACTTCGTCTGGGGACAAACTCTCTTCTTTGTATATATATATATATATATATATATATATATATATATATATATATATATATATATATATATATATATTACTGGCAACTCCGTTAACACACTGGATATCTTCCTCCCAATAACGGAGCACGGACCACAAAGTAGTGCAGCAAGATGTTCTTTATTGCTCACCAAACACCTCTACAGCCATGACGCGTTTCAGCCCTACCACGGGCCTTGATCACATGACACGCTCTGTCAGGTAGGTAGCTTTTTTATACCTTGCTTTTTTCTTTTTGCTGTGCATTACTTAAAGTGACAGGTGCACAAAGTCAAAATCATAGACATAGACGGCAAATAAACACATATACTATTTTAAATACATAAATAATTATCATCCAAAAAAGACACAAATAATGTTGAAAGGAAATCCATTACTTCAATAATATTAGAATGTCTAATATATGCCTAACCTTGTAGTGTGGTCGTTGGCATGTACATTGCTCACAAATATATTGTCGATTTAAAATACAACTTAGTTCCCCCTCTTAAAATTAATAATAATAGTAATAAAATTATTAATAAAATTATTAATAAAAGATTACGGTAGGTAGTTATTAAAACCCTGCTTTGTTGAATTCCGGCATAAATGCCTCATTTGTATTTCATATCAAACATTAATTCCTCTTGGGGATCTACCCATTTCTTGTGGGTGATTTCAATAGATGATGTGTAATGCGTTTGCCGTTTGCCTCCTAAGCTTGATGCTAAAGTGCTAGTGCTATTTCAACAAAAATGAACCTTAAAACCTTATGAATAGATAAAAAAAAAAAAAATTATGAATAGATAAAAAACTACCTAACCCTGTGTGTGGAATTCAATTTAAAATATGTGATTAGTAGTGGCAGCGTTAAAAAAGAATATTGTTGATATTAACATAGTATTTACAATCTTAAATGACACAGGCCTATGGGCAAAATTCATGTTATTAATTCAGTTTGATTAATATCCCAAAAGACTAAATTATTGTAGACAGGTATGTAACTCTTCAGTGACGTTAAGACCTCTAGGTTGCTTGGTATCGAGGTTGATAATATATTGGGCCTCAAGTAATCTGAGCTGTTTTTCCCTGTCGCCACCTCGTTTCTTTAGTGGGATCGCATCTATTAGAAAGTATTTCAGACCACTGGGGTCTGCTCTGTGAACCTCACTGAAGTGTCTTGCGACAGGATAATTATGGTCCTGATTTTTTATCGCTCTAATGTGCTGGAGCACCCTTTTGTGCCCTTGCAGTATTGTACTGCCGATGTATCGTAGGCCGCAAGGGCACTCCAGCACATAAACCACATACTCAGTTTTGCAATTCAGAAATAGCTTGATAGGGCATTCTAGGTCACTGAAAGGGGTCGTGTAAGTGGTTGTGTTGATACCAAACTGACACGCTTTACACACTTTGCATTTATAAAACCCTTTTCTTTGAGATAACCAAGTGTTAGGGCTGGGACCACTAGGATCGTTTTGTACCAGAATATCCTTCATAGATTTGGCCCTGCTATACGTAATGGCTGGTTTCTTAGGGAGTAAATGGCCAATCATAGGGTCGCTTAAAATTAGCGGCCAGTTTTTCATTATTAGCTTTCTCACCTGATTTTCCTGTTTGTTAAATTTGAAAATGAATCTAAAGGCCTCATCTTTCTCTTGATTTTTAGATCCCTCTATTGATGTTATTTGTTTTATTTGGGGTTTACATAGTAAACTTTCTCTAGTTCTAGACCTGCTCTTGTCAATAGCTTTATTGATGCAAGTGGTGGAATAGCCTCTTTCTTTAAATCTTATTTTGCTGCTTTCTTGTGCTGCGATCAAATCACTGTCACAGCTGCAGATGCGTCTTAACCTCAACATCTCACCGTAAGGAATACTACGGATGAGATGTTTTGGGTGTGCGCTACTTGCATGTAGCACTGCATTACCGGCTGTGGATTTTCTGTGTAACTTTGTTTCCAATTTGTTATTTCTTACAAACACCTGTACATCTAAAAAATTGATAGTATTGGGACTGATGTCTGCTGTGAAATGTAGATTTAATTGATTGGTGTTAAGATTCTTAATGAACTCTTCTGCCTCACTGATTGTACCTTGCCAAATAACAAAGAGGTCATCGATATATCTCCACCAAGCCTTGACATTTGTTTTAATCACCAATGTATGTTCTTTAAGGAGGACCAACTCCTCCCACCAGCCCATGTGGAGACAAGCATAGCTGGGGGAGAAGCTGGCCCCCATAGCTACTCCACGTAGCTGTTGGTACAGATTATTTTGGAACAAAAAATAGTTGTTATGTAAACAAAAAACCACCATATTTAAAAGCATAAGATTGTGTTGGGCATATTCTTGTCCTCTTTTGGCCAAATAGTACTCTAGGGCCCTCAGTCCATCTCTGTGATTTATGGATGTATATAGAGATGTCACATCCAATGTGATTAACAAGTAATCTGTCTGCCAAGGACAATTCATCAATTTTGTTAAAAAGTCACTCATGTCCTTTATGTATGAAACCAAATTTTGAACATATTCTTGTAAAAAATAATCTATATATTTGGAGACATTTTCGAGTAAACTTTTGCGGGCAGATATAATTGGCCTTCCTGGTGGCATTGCAGCGTTTTTGTGTATTTTAGGAATAAAGTACAAAATCGGGGTTACTGGTTTATCATTCCTTATGTACTTAAACTCTTCCAGCATTAGTAATACAGCATTCTTCCAAGCAATCAATTTCAAATTGAATTCGCCAGTTGTTTTGTGCATGGTGGAATAATCACTGCGACAATAACAAGCTGTATCTTTAAGCTGTCTCATTGCTTCCTTTACGTAATCCGCTTTTTTCCATAGCACTGTGTTGCCACCTTTATCAGCATTTCGCACTACTATGTCAGGATTCCCTTTAAGTTTTGACATTAATGTATGGAATTGAATTTCCTGTTTGTTGGCTTTTGGTTGTTTGTAATGCTGAACTTTGTAGTTTAAGTCCTTTAGGCCTTTTATCACATTGTCATGAAAATTGTCGATAGAATCTCTAATCATGATTGGATTGAATGTAGAACTAGGTTTGAAAGGTGTTTTAGGTTTCATTTGGTCAGATATAACGTAACTTCTGTCCTCGTTGTTTAGATTTGGACTTTGACTTTTGCCCTCCACCATTAATTCATGCATATCTGTAAGCAGTGCCATGTCAGATTGTGTGAGACCATGATGGAATGCAGTTATATCCTGGGAAGTACTTTGTGTTGTAGGCAAGTTTTTGTCAAGGATCTCCTGATGTTGACTTTGTTGAATGAAGTGTTTTTCAATTTTAGTTTCCTTATACTTTTGTATATATTAAATCGGGTTGTTGCGTAGTTGAAGGAGCTTACCGGACAATATGAGAGTCCCAGAGAGAGGAGTTGTTCCTCTGCTTTGTTAAGCACAACATCAGTGAGATTCAATATTGTCAGGTTGTTTTTATTACTCTGCTGGGTTAGCGCCTCCAATTCCTTTTTGGCTGTTTTCTCTGTTGAACTTTGTTTTTCGAAGTTGCGCTTTCTTGCCCGCCTTCTTGCCCGGCGCTTGGATGTTCTTGATTCAGTTTGCTGTGATATATCCTTGGGCGCAGGGTTTGCCTGCGCTCTTCCACTAAAAATTAACTTCCTCTGCCAATGTCACTGTTGAGGGAATTTGTTGAGACGTTTGTTTGTGTATATCATTCTCAGTTTCGCTCTCTACAGCCGAACTTAAATCGGAATATGAAGAACCCTCAGCTGTAGTTCCCTTCGGTACTGCATTCCTACTATCAACTTTGACGCTCCCATATTTTGAAGCTTTTAACGACTCATATTTTTGGGCGAAAGTAAATATACGTCCATTTTCATAATCATTACGATCCCTGTGGAACTTAAAAGCCTTTCTTTCCCTTATTACATCTTCCTCTCTTTTGAGCCTTTTTGACATTTCCTCTTTTAATTTAACTGTTTCTTCTTTTAGTTCCATTTTATCAATTTCGCCATTCAGTCTTTCAATTTCTTCTGAGAGTCTCACTTTGTCTTTTTCCGCATATTTAATTAGGATTAGCATTAGCCTTTGCGATGAATCTAAATTTGCCTCTGCCCATTCCTTCATCATATTTGTATCTGGTTCCTCATAGCTGGGGGCCAATAATATTCTTAAACCTCGAGGTACCCTTCCAACGTCCACATATCTTTGCAGTGATTTTGCCTCCCACCACTTTTTTTGTTCCGTCCTCATCAATTTCTCCAATTGCTTGATCTTGTCTTTAAGACTTATATTTTTCGATCCTGTCAATGCATTGTGGGAAATGGAGTCCAATACTGGCCTCTTTGTGTCATCAAACATGTCCGCTGCCGCTGCTTCTCGTTCCCTGAGCGCTTCGGCTGACATGGTGTTTTTGGAGCAGTTTAATGCTATGAAGTAGGATATTGAACAGCGAGGATCTTGTCAGTGCTGCCCTCGCGTTGTAATCCTTGCTAAACCCCGCACCCGACTTCCGCTGATTTGTTTGACGGTGCAGCCTCTAGACCCTTACACATCGTCAGCTAGCTATCCCTCGCGTCCTCCGACCCAAAGTCGCTTACCTGACAAATGCTATGTGGTCCAGAGACATTCACCTTGTTGATCGTACAATCGTCGGGGGGTGACGCCACACTTAATCCTCCCGGATTTGAAAAGTTGTTTGTTTGCACAAACGGAGACTCCTTTGATGGCGGCACCACTTCAGGCGGAGGGGTCCGTGTTGAGCCGGAGGAGTCCAACCGGCTGTTTGTATTACTGGCAACCCCGTTAACACACTGGATATCTTCCTCCCAATAACGGAGCACGGACCACAAAGTAGTGCAGCAAGATGTTCTTTATTGCTCACCAAACACCTCTACAGCCATGACGCGTTTCAGCCCTACCACGGGCCTTGATCACATGACACGCTCTGTCAGGTAGGTAGCTTTTTTTATACCTTGCTTTTTTCTTTTTGCTGTGCATTACTTAAAGTGACAGGTGCATAAAGTCAAAATCATAGACATAGACGGCAAATAAACACATATACTATTTTAAATACATAAATAATTATCATCCAAAAAGACACAAATAATGTTGAAAGGAAATCCATTACTTCAATAATAGTAGAATGTCTAATATATGCCTAACCTTGTAGTGTGGTCGTTGGCATGTACATTGCTCTACAAATATATTGTCGATTTAAAATACAACTTAGTTCCCCTCTTAAAATTAATAATAATAGTAATAAAATTATTAATAAAATTATTAATAAAAGATTACGGTAGGTAGTTATTAAAACCCTGCTTTGTTGAATTCGGCATAAATGCCTCATTTGTATTTCCTATCAAACATTAATTCCTCTTGGGGATCTACCCATTTTTGTGGGTGATTTCAATAGATGATGTGTAATGCGTTTGCCGTTTGCCTCCTAAGCTTGATGCTAAAGTGCTAGTGCTATTTCAACAAAAATGAACCTTAAAACCTTATGAATAGATAAAAAAAAATTTTTTTATGAATAGATAAAAAACTACCTAACCCTGTGTGTGGAATTCAACTTAAAATATGTGATTAGTAGTGGCAGCGTTAAAAGAATATTGTTGATATTAACATAGTATTTACAATCTTAAATGACACAGGCCTATGGGCAAAATTCATGTTATTAATTCAGTTGGATATATATATATATGAACATTTTGGTTGAACATATGTGTTGAATATAAATAATTTCGATTTTGTTTATCTAAACTATTCTTAGAACTATTCATGGAACTTATTGTTGTATCCATGGTGATTACGTTTTTATTCTTAATAAGGGACCCTTGTTCCTAAAAACAGTCTGAAGTTTGCAGGCATATCACTGACAATCAAAATCCAAAAGGTGGTGGGGAGAATGCTTGCAAATAGTCTAAACAGTGGCAATTGCTTGGAGTAAGATTCCAACCTATCATTTTTTGTCCACTGTGCCTCTCTAGACAGAGGCACCGGTAATGCAGACCAGTACTCACCCTGTTCCTCATGGAGACAGTCCATTCCTAACCTTGGTCATCTCAACCCTCCACGCTGGAGCCCACTGCGCTAGTTGGGATATTTGAACCCCCCCCCTTTTATTTCCTGCTAAGCTACACCTCTGCTGAATCTGTCTACCTGCTCCTGCTCAGAGTCAGTGCTTAATTTGTGCCTGTGGTTTCCAGTGCTCAGCACCCGCACTAAATTGTCAACACCAGCACTTATGACTGTCTGCCACAAGGGGACGCTATTTGTCTGATTTAAACATGCGCACAACAACAGTTGGTTACTAATTCAAAATTCATTGCAAATGACTAATACCTTGTAGCTTTGGGGCCTGGAGGAGTCTGAATTGTCACACTTGTAGGGTGTGATGGTTCTGTCGTTGGCAGCACTGGCAGGGGCAATGGGTGGTGCGCGCTGCGGTAGCATCCTAACGAGGGCCCTGCCACCTATTGTTTTATAAATTAAGCACTGCTAAGGGTGCAGATAAAGTAGACTTCCACAGCTCAGTGTCTGTGCAAGGCCAGCAGGGAGCTTGTCCTCTGTCAGTCAGTCCATGCGCTCCTGGAGAATTGAAAGGGCTGGGGCAGAGTAAGTCATGTCAGAAAATGTCACTTCTCTTCGGCCAGATTTTTTTTTCTGCACAAACCCTTAGCATTTCGCCGGTTATGTGTACTAACACAAATAGGGACATTGTTGGTTGCAACTCCTATAACTTTCTACAAGGCTGAGAAAAAAACACTTAAGAAAGCACCTCTTTCCCTGCCCCGAGTCCTGGCTGCTTTTACAACAAAACACAGCGCTGAGAAAAATAGCAGTTGATTGATTTCAGGCTAAATGTTTTCAATAAACATGTATTCCTTCGAATACATAATTTCTCACTTTTGAGATGATGCCCGCCTCCCCGCCTCAAGTGCTAGTGTCAATCATTTTAAACTTGATTGTGAGGCGATGGCTGGGAGAGCGGGAAAGAGCGCGAGGCTCAGCGTTCCCCTAATGAATACATGCGCCGTGTTATTGCTTTGATTGAGGAATTTATGTGACTGGAATTTCAATGGAAGGCTTCACGTGGCCAACTTGAGCCACGCGTTGTTTTTGCTTTAATAAAAATATGCCTTTTCTAAAGTGCTGGAAAACGTGCTGTCTTTTAAAGCGATTCCTGGGGATTTGCCCATGATGGGGGCGGGGTGAAACTTTGGGGCTTATTTACAAGCCCCTTGCGCCACTTTTGCGTCATTTTTAACATGGGAAAAGTGACACAAACGGGGCGCAAGGGGCTTGTAAATCTGCCCCTGTGTCTTTCAAACATTTGGTAGTAGGACTACAATTTTGCATCAACCACCGAGGACATCGTTGACTCATCAGCATACATGTTAACATTTTGAACGTGGTAAAATGGAGATTGTGGGAAAAAACGGGGGAATTGATTTTTCCCGTTGACTTACATTGAAAAGGAGAAGATTTTAGGCGGGAGACATCTTAAATAAAGTCATTTTGAACTTTAAAAATCAAGAGTCTCCCGCCTGATTCGGGTCTGTTGGCATGTACACAACCGCATTCTTCAACATAGAAAACATGGACAATGAGGCACTAAGGGGAAAGAAGTGAAACCTTTACACAGTATAATGTGCATTAACCGCTCTGCAACGAACTGCTCCTGGTGGTTTTGTGCTGTCCCTGGCCCCTAACTAGCACTAGCGCACTTTTGCCCCGCTCCCTGGAGGACGCTACGAAGGCACAGAGCCGGCACCGCGACGGCGGGATCCGCTCTGCAACGAACTGCTCCTGGTGGTTTTGTGCTGTCCCTGGCCCCTAACTAGCACTAGCGCACTTTTGCCCCGCTCTCTGGAGGACGCTACGAAGGCACAGAGCCGGCACCGCGACGGCGGGATCCGCTCTGCAACGAACTGCTCCTGGTGGTTTTGTGCTGTCCCTGGCCCCTAACTAGCACTAGCGCACTTTGCCCCGCTCCCTGGAGGACGCTACGAAGGCACAGAGCCGGCACCGCGACGGCGGGATCCGCTCTGCAACGAACTGCTCCTGGTGGTTTTGTGCTGTCCCTGGCCCCTAACTAGCACTAGCGCACTTTTGCCCCGCTCCCTGGAGGACGCTACGAAGGCACAGAGCCGGCACCGCGACGGGCGGGATCCGCTCTGCAACAAACTGCTCCTGGTGGTTTTGTGCTGTCCCTGGCCCCTAACTAGCACTAGCGCACTTTTGCCCCGCTCCCTGGAGGACGCTACGAAGGCACAGAGCCGGCACCGCGACGGGCGGGATCCGCTCTGCAACGAACTGCTCCTGGTGGTTTTGTGCTGTCCCTGGCCCCTAACTAGCACTAGCGCACTTTTGCCCCGCTCCCTGGAGGACCCTACGAAGGCACAGACCCGGCACCGCGACGGCGGGATCCGCTCTGCAACGAACTGCTCCTGGTGGTTTTGTGCTGTCCCTGGCCCCTAACTAGCACTAGCGCACTTTTGCCCCGCTCCCTGGAGGACGCTACGAAGGCACAGAGCCGGCACCACGACGGCGGGATCCGCTCTGCAACGAACTGCTCCTGGTGGTTTTGTGCTGTCCCTGGCCCCTAACTAGCACTAGCGCACTTTTGCCCCGCTCCCTGGAGGACGCTACGAAGGCACAGAGCCGGCACCGCGACGGCGGGATCCGCTCTGCAACGAACTGCTCCTGGTGGTTTTGTGCTGTCCCTGGCCCCTAACTAGCACTAGCGCACTTTTGCCCCGCTCCCTGGAGGACGCTACGAAGGCACAGAGCCGGCACCGCGACGGCGGGATCCGCTCTGCAACGAACTGCTCCTGGTGGTTTTGTGCTGTCCCTGGCCCCTAACTAGCACTAGCGCACTTTTGCCCCGCTCCCTGGAGGACGCTACGAAGGCACAGAGCCGGCACCGCGATGGCGGGATCCGCTCTGCAACGAACTGCTCCTGGTGGTTTTGTGCTGTCCCTGGCCCCTAACTAGCACTAGCGCACTTTTGCCCCGCTCCCTGGAGGACGCTACGAAGGCACAGAGCCGGCAACGCGACGCGGGACGCGCGCGGGCTCGGCACGGGCGAAGACCGGGCCAAGACGGGCCCGTCTTAGCCCGTCAGAGTCCGGAGGAGGCTGGGCTGGGCCAGGTCTCTTGGCTTGAATTGCTTTGTATGTGCGCTTATTGAGCCTGTATTATTCAGTGAATGCTTAATTGTTAGATTCTGCAAGACCTTTCCCCCTGATTGTTCAGTTTTAAACAATAAGCAATCGCGGTGTGCTGTGTAGTGGGAAGTATACATCATTAGCCTAACTTTAAGAGACAGTAAAATGGGGAAGAGGAAAATTCAAAGTGTGAGACTAGTGCAACCTGGTAGTAAATCAGCAGATGTGAATAAAACTATCTTGAAATATCTTAAGGGGGCGGTCGGAGCATTAGATAAACAAATATCCACGGTTGAGGAGTCCATAAAAGGGAACTCTCAGGAAGTGGGTACTACGAGTAAAATCATTAACCTACAACAGACGGAGTTCGAAGAGGCGGGGGAGAAGGGGCCTTTGGGAATTCATAATAGGGAGCCCACTAATGGTTGCATCCAGACTAGTGGTGAAGAGAATATCATCAGTGATCTGGATGCTGAGCGGTCGCCACCATCTAAAAGATGCCGCATCCCAAAATCAAAAAAAGGGCCGAGTAGCTCAAAGGTTCTGATACAGAATGTTCCAACTGGGCTGAACCCGCAGATGCTGGTAGCAGAGAACAAACAGGGGAACAGTAACTTGATACAGTCCAAAAATAAAGGTCTGGATAGGAAAATTAAAAAAAGGAGGGGGAAAGGGAACTTTAACGTGGTTGCAACCAATACAGGGAATGAATTAGTTGATCTAAGTAATTTTATTAAACAATCATTTGAGGCTGTAGAATTAAGATTAGCCAAAATAGAGTTGGACTTGGCATTATTGGTTAAAAATCGAGATAGGCCTCCTATAGTGGACCTCAAGGATAATATAAAAGATCCAGAGAGAAGGAGTGACACCCCTAATTTATGCCTTCTGAATATAAAAGATAATAACAATGAACAGCCAGATAGGATTACTGATAGGATGGACATACGTCAGGATAACAGTCATCAGAGGGAATCAGGCTTAAATATAGGGAAAGAGAAGATAACATTACCAGAGCAATTAGAGAATAGGCAAATCTTAAATCTACCTCCTGCGGCGCAACCTTACTCAGTGGTTCTGATAAATGTTCCCCCGTTACTTGAAGGAGAAAAGGAAACCTGGGACATATTGAGAAATAGGACCATTCACTTCTTGGGAATAAGAACGGGTCTAGTCCAGGATATGTTTTTGGCATTCAAGATGGTTAGAAGGGTCGCCTGGGTAGGAACAACTGGAAAAAATACGCAAGAGGATTGCATAGTCCTTTCATTAGGAAGTCCTACTCTGGTCCGGGAAATTTTCCATAGGCTGGGTAGTAATAGTTGTAATTTGGAAGTAGGTATTAGGGTATATCCCTTGAGCTTTTTCTACCAACCTGGCCCTACAAATCAGTTTCGGGACAGGCATCCCCATGCGCAGACCTGGAGAAAGCAGGCACATAGTATAGAGGTCTCCAATAGATTTTTGCCACTCCAATCTCTGGACGAGAATGATTGACTTCAGGTTATTGGGGACGAGTATAATTATGCTGAACAAACTGCATCACTAGAAATAAATGAGACGATACGAGAGCGTGATAAGGGGGAGTGTAATCCTGTCCCTAGTAGGATAAAGGACTATAGTGATGAGGCAAATAAGGTAGTAGAGGTGGAAGCTAGTGTGGGAGGCTCTATAAATGCTATTAATGATGGCGAGATAAACGAACACACCAAGGGAAGCACAACCCATGATAGTCCAACTGTTTGTGTTTCTGATGGAATACGGGTACTCTTCTGGAATATTGCCGGTCTACAATCAAAAATATATAATTCTATTTGGTTAGATTTTATACATAGTTTTGACATCTTATGTTTTCAGGAGACCTGGTTATTGAAACAGATTAATTTAGATGGGTATAAGACGTTCCATATACCGGCTGTTAGATCTACGCATGGAAGACACAAAGGAGGTCTGAGTGTATATATTTCAAACCTGATAACGGTTAGGAAAATAGAAGAGCTTAGTTCAACGAGTTACTACCAACTGTTGGGCATTTATCTGAACTCTCCGGTAGTACTATGTGTAGTGAATTTTTATAATAACATCGAACAGGACGAACTGGGTAAAGTTATAAACTCGCTTAGTGAGGAAATGTACAAAATAAGGGTACCAGATGAAGTTGATGTGATCTTCATATGTGGAGGGGATTTTAATACTGGTATATGTGGTAACACGGAAAAGGGCAGTGTGGGCTACATGATGAAGTTGATATGTATACCCCACATTTTATACATAATGTAAGGGGAGAAACATTTAATGATTTTATGGCAGGACATGATTTGGGCTTTGTAAACTATCTGAGTATTCCTCGCGTCGATTTTACCCCAACTTTTATTGGCAGAGGTTTAGCCTCGCTAATAGATTTTATAATCATTCCCAATAGATACGCAACCTGGTTCGATAAATTTAATACCCACTCTAACACCCTCAGCGATCATCTGCCTCTGAGCATCCGCGTAATTATCCCACATAAAGTTGAACAACCAAATAGCAGTTATCTGGCACTGTCACAAAATATTACCCTAGCGCGCCAAAATGGTTATTCTTTACGCTGGGGGAAAAAAAAAAAAAATTAAAGTCGAAGAAGTGATGAAACAAATTATAATTAATGCTAACGATCATTTAGCGGTATGTTTACAAGAGAGTGCAGACTATAGTGACATTTTGAGGGCTTATTCCTCTATTACTCTGGAGATCCAAAACTCACTAGGAGCAAAAAAGATGACATCCCAAATAAGGACTAATGGGTGGTTTGACACAAAGTGTACGAAAGCATATAACATGCTGAAGGGCGCCCTCCATAAAGCTGTGAGAAATAAGGAGGAAATTAGTGCATGTAGAAAGAATTATAATCTGGCTAGGAAAAATAGGAAAAAGAAATAAAAGAAGAGGCATGGGACTTGCTCTATGAGGCTTTAAAGAAAAGGGACAGTATTATGTTCTGGCGGGCAGTAAACGCTCCATTTTTTGTAAATAATGAGGGACCCAGGATTGAAGTTGCAATAGACGAGGAGTCTTGGATCAAATTTTTCTCGAGGGTGTATAGTTCCAGGGGGCAGATAAATGCACAACTGATTATGACCTACAGATACAAGATGGGCTGGATAGATTTGTGACTATTGGGATAAATATAACACTAGATGAAGTCACGGCAGCTATTAATGAAAGTAAAGGTGGAAAGGCACCTGGGCCAGACGGAGTGCCCATGGATTTATTTAAACACTCTCCAGCACTATGGTCCCCTTTGCTGACACAGGTTTTGAACGCATGCTGCGAGAAGGGCTTCATCAAGACATGGTCTGAATCTGTGATCATTCCAATTTTTAAAAAGGAGAACGCGATAACCCTGCTTGTTATCGCCCGATATCCCTTTTGGACTCCTGGTTAAGGTAGTAGGCAGAATAGTCCTGAACAGACTACAAACTTGGGCGGAGGACAACAACATTTTAAGTAAAGTGCAGTATGGTTTTAGACAGGGGCTGGGGACCATTGAACAGGTGCTGAACTTTATAATGATATCAGGGAAATACACCCAAGCTAAAGAAGGGAAAATGTACGTAGCATTTGTGGACCTTACGTCCGCTTTTGATTGCGTAAACCACGATAGACTCTGGGACATTTTGCAGGAATTAAAGGTAGACCCAATTTTAGTTCAGTTTTTGAGGCAATTATACAAGGGGCCTCAGCAAAAGTGAGACATGGAATTGGGGGTGAATGCACTGCGTCATTTCCGGTGGAAAAGGGCGTGAGGCAGGGGTGCGTCCTGGCTCCGTTCCTCTTCTCACTATATACCAACGCGTTGGAAGATGAGTTAACAGCCAGGACAAAAGACCCACCTTACTATAACAGCAAGCCCATAGTATCACTTCTTTACGCGGATGACGCAGTGCTTATGGCCAGAACTCAGTTGGGTCTTCAGAGTGCTCTTAATGCATACATTGAATTTATGGATAGCCGTGGCCTAAAACTTAACATTAAGAAGACCTTTGTGATGACATGTGGGAAAGGGAGAAAAAGCTGCAAAAGTCTCCCTGTGGGAAAAGCTAGGATAGATGCAACCAACACATTTTCCTATCTGGGTGTATTACTGGATCATGCTGGATCATGGAGTCCAGCGGTCAAAAGTAGAACTCTTCTTTTTAAAAGGTCAATTGGGGCACTGATGAATTTTTCTATTAAAATGGGCAAAAGACCCCGGGGATTCTCCTTAAAATTTACAAAGCAAAATGTACGAGCGTAGCGATGTACGGGGCTGGTGTTTGGGGTTATCAGGACGTGGCTACATTACAAAAAGAGGAAAATAAGTTTTACGATTTATATTAGCAATCCCACAGAGTACATCAGTTTATAATTGCCATAGCGAATTGGGGATTCCATACATTTCAGACCTGATAAAGATGCAGCCATTGTTGTTATGGCACAGAAGTCTGGACGTCACAGCACACACAGTTAAATAGAGAGATTATAAGTGATGCTATGAGTTTAACCCACGCGAACAAGATTTTATGGCTAAGGTATATTAGAAGCTTTTTTATAGACGTGGGAAAACCTGACTTTTATAGAAACCCTGTTATACTGACCACAATTTCTAGGAAGGAGTTCAAAGTTCTTTGTCAGGATCATCTGGAATCTCTGAGGGCGGCTTCAGAAATGTATAAAAATACAGTTAGTAAACATCAGATAACTCTTGTATGTTCCACCATTCAACCTTATTTGGAATGGTGCTTAGGAAGTTATGATAGGTTTGTCCTCACTAGATTAAGATTTGACAGCTTCCATCGTTTAGTCAGCTTCCCTATACAAAATGATTGGAACAGCAAGCTTTGTAGGTGCCCCTGTGATGAAATGTCCCCCAAACGACTATACATGTGATTTTATTTTGTAAATTTTATAGAGTAGAAAGATCTAGATGGATTTTGCCAATGTTGAAGGGCGGGGGATGGAGACAATGTCGACCTGCCTTCCTTTACTTACAAAGATTGGATAATGTTTACTGTGTGGGAGCTATGTCTGGTCTCTTGAAGGCCATTTTGAAAAAAAGGAAAAGTATTACATGGGAAACATAGCATGAGACAGATTGGTTTTTTAGAACAAATGGGGCATTGATTAATTGAGGATGTTATTTTAAGATTTTAGCGATATTTTAAGATGTATATATGCAAGGTATTAGTCTTTTTAAACATTAGAATGTATATTCTCTATTGTGCAACTTTTATGATTTTTTCTACTAAAAATCGAATAAAGTTTATTTGATTTGATTTGATTTGCATTAACTTAATTGTTTTCTAATCAGGGCTGCTGCATATATGCGAACAGATCATATTCAGCCAGGAGACTACCGATTTTTAAGCCAAATCAGTTTATTTTGGCCACCTACCCAGGGGCTGCTTCTCCACTATGGCGGTCGAATCGTCGCCCCACTGCTCTCAGAGCAAGAAGAAGGAAAAATAAAACGATAATAACATTGTTGTTATATGTTAGATTTGGGGGTCTCTAGTTGGCAGAGGTAGGTACCTTTGACCAAATAGGGACCCTTGCGTCTAGTCAGGGTAAGGGGGATACACTACTAAAATAACCCCTGCTCACCCCCTTGGTAGCTTGGCACGAGCAGACAGGCTATCTCAGAGGCAGTGTGTAAAGCATTTGTGAACACATACAGTAATCAAGTGACAACACTACAGATGGACACCACACCAGATGTATATTAAAAATAAGTATCTTTTATATAGATTTAACACAAGACCACAAACAACAAAAATCTACAATACTGTACTTCAAAAATGGTAGAATTAGCTTAGTTCTCTTAAGATGGTAAATGCGACACTTTGAGTTCAATGTACCTTAGGATGCGTAACGCTATACAACGAAAGTGTTGTAGGGAAGGTGATGCGTCGGTTCCTTACACGCAAGAACGGTGATGCGTCGGGTCCCTACTGATGCTTAGGGGATGCGTCGGTTCTTCTCTGCGAGGGGAGGTGATGCGTTGGTTTCTTACTGCGCTTTCGTGGCGATGCGACCAACAGCGCCGTGATGCGATGAAGATCCGGTGCAATGAACAAAAGATGGCATCTTCTTCTTGATGCGACACGATGCGTGCACGCCCGATGGCCGTGTGGCGACTCAACGATTCTTCGGAGCCGCGACAGGTCCTGCGACACGCTTCCCGGTGATGCGGCGGCGTCTGATGCGATGTCGGTCCTCTTCTCCCGCGATGCGGGGCGCTTCGGTAACGATGCTTCTGAGCCGCAACAGGCCCTGCGACACGCTTCCCGGTGATGCGGCGGCGTCTGATGCGACGTCGGTCCTCTTCTCCGGTGATGCGAGGTGCTTCGGCAATGATGCGACAGCCGTGCGGCGACTCGACGATTCTTCCGAGCCGCGACAGGCCCTGCGACACGCTTCCCGGTGATGCGGCGGCGTCTGATGCGACGTCGGTCCTCTTCTCCGGCGATGCGAGGCGCTTCGGCAACGATGTGACAGCGGCAGCGACACTCTTCTCCGTTGATGCGGCGGCGTCTGATGCGACGTCGATCCTCTTCTTCGGCGATGCGAGGCGCTTCGGCTGCGGCGGTGACGCTTCTTGGTCGTGAGTCGCGCTTCCAGCTCCTTGCGACACGCAGTCCCTCAGAAAGTCCAGCTCAGCAGCAGGCACTTTACAGAAAGACTCTTGGGTAGCTGGTTGGTGAAATCTATTGTCCCTGAGACTTCAGCAGGAGGCAAGCTCTTCTCTCAAGCCCTTGGAGATCTTTTACAAGTTGATGAAAGTACACACAAAGTTCCTTTCTCCTTTCTTTGGCAGTCAGGCAACCACTGCAGGCCAATCCCCCAAACAGCACTCAGCTTAGGGATAGTCTCTTCCTCAGTTTCTCTGGTTTCTCTCCTCAGCAAAGGTTTCTTCTTGTTTCCAAAAGTGATCTGATCTAAAGTTCTGGGGTTTGGGTCCTCTCTTTTATACACATATTCTCTTTGTTCTCTGAAGGCAGAGAGGCCTTTGCCTAGTCCAAACCAGTTCTGGTCAGTCCTGGAGCACTTTGTTGACAAGACTCCTTCTTTCCTTTCACAGTGTAGGCCAGGGACATCAGACACACCACAGGAGGTGGAGCCAGCATTGTGGAGGGAAGGCACAGCCCTATTCAGGTCCCAGGTGCAACTCCTCCCACCTATCTCCATGCAGATCTCTCTATTCAGCCCTGTGCTGACCCACCCTGTCTCCTGAAGTCCCCCAGCCCCTGTCACTCACAAACCCAGACAAGGAATACACAACCTAGCAGAGGCAGGCTTGGATAGTTCGGCAAGAAAATACCTACTTTCTAAAAGTGGTATTTTCAAACACAGAATGTTAAAACCAACTTCACTAAAAGATGTATTTTATCATTCTGAGTTCAGGCATACTAAATTCGTTTTTCTACCATGTTCCCTGGGTCAGTTAGGATTATAAGCTGTAATAATCAAACTGCCCATTCTGGCCTATGGAGAACAGGTAGCCTTGCAATAGTGAAAAACGAAAATGGCTGTAATTCACTATTAGGACATGCCACACACACCAGGGCATGTCCTACCTTATCCTTACAATGCACCCTGCCCTTGGGCCTACCATAGGGGTGACTAATATGCAGAAAAGGGAAGATTTAGGGACTGGCAAGTGGGTGTACTTGCCCAGTCAACATGGCAGTACCAGACTGCACACAGGCTCTGCAATGGTAGACCTGAGACACACTTTTACAGGCTGCTTCTGTGGGTGGCACAACCAGTGCTGCAAGCCCACCAGCAGCATTTGAGTCACAAGCCCTGGGCACAACCAGTGCACTGTACTAGGGTCTGACAGTGAATCAAATAGGCCAAACATGTAGTCACTAATCCATACATCAATTTTACCATAGGGAGCACTTGCACTGTGGCACTGAATAGCAGTGGCACAGTGCCCAAAGCATCTATAACCAGCAAAAACACATGAGGCAACAGCAAAAAATGGAAGGGAGACCCACGCCAACAGTGCCAGGTCTAACATTATAAATTTATTTTTCATAGGTACGGGGCTGGGTTAGGGCCCGGCCGGGCTGGTTCATGTACTTAAGTGTGCATGTCGGTTTGGCCGGCCGTCTTGGGCCAGCCAAACAGTCATGCGCACCTAGCATGTTCTCCACTGGGCTGTAATACACAGCCTGGGCGCACAGACCAATCACAACGCTGCATTGTAGTGTTGTTATTGGCTTAGGGGAACCTGTGTGCTTCCTGCTTACGCGACTCGCCAGAAAGAGAAGCGGAGAAACAACTGTGGAGAGACGGCGGCCGTGAGGAGGGAAGTGTTTTTTTTTGTATTTTGTTCCCCCCCTCTGCCCGCCATCCTGTTCCTTGCCAGTCGCCACTGTGCCTACCACCTAAAATTGGCTCAATGTAGATTAATGTGGAAAATAAACTTCCCCATTTTGTTTTCAAAATCTCCCTCTTTCTAGGAATAACATTTTAACATGTATGCTGCTAACTATTTCTGCACATGGAGGTTGTGCCTTTCTGTGTCCAGGCATTACTCTCAAAAAATCGGACAATGGTCTACATTTACTAAAAAGTTGGCTGGACAAATGGTGATAAACCGGTACTGTCTCATCAAATCCAGGGCATCTGGTCAACCACCTTCAGGGGCAGATTTGCAATGAGCACTCCGCTCATTACAAGTGTGCACATGCAGTGCATGCAGTGATGTCCATGCGGAGTTTACTGCAAGGACATCCCGAGTCAAAGATGGGACCTGTACTGGAAGAGGGTCAGGCTGGTTTCACAAAGTAACTTGAGCAGCCTCTCTTCCTTTGCTTCAAGGAACCTTATATGGGAGGGACAGTGCCTTGACACATCAGTAGGACCAGAGGGGTCTTTTCAGGTGGTCCAGGGATCACATTACCCTAAAAGTCAGAGAAAGGCCTAGTCCAAGGAAATAAGATGAATTTAATTTTTAAACATACATCACAGGTAGCAATGAAATCCTGCACACTCTGGTAGATCATGTGTCAGACCCATGCTCAGTCAGATATTTTTTATTTGCTAATTAAAAATAGATTTTATCCCGTGGTAACAGTAGTAATGTATGAAAGTAAGTTGCACAGAAGCAAGGCGTAGGCCATATTACAGACGTTCTCAATTAGTCTTAGGGTAGTTTGCTCCCACTTTTTGCTCTCCAGGGACATATATGTGCTGCAGAGGCAGATACAGACACTTGCATGACCACTTCTGTAACAGCAGTTGGGCTGGTGCATATTTTGTGCCTGTGCAACATTTCTACAGGGTCATGGACACGTTAAATTAAGGGCACACCTTTACCCATGTGCCTGCAACATATTTAGCAAGCAGGCAAATTGTCTAATAGTCCCTGTGTAAAGTTGTGTGGCAACTAAGAGATGACACACATTCAGCTCACTGCCTAGGGTTACCTTGTGAAGTGGACCCAGAGCACCCAAGGCTGTCACAGAGTTCACATCCTGGGATACTATGCAAAGGAAGAACACGGTGTGCATCTAGTAAAACATGGAGCAGTAGCTTGAACTTCAATGTTGGCCCCATTACGAGCAGCCCAGTTAATTGCAATATGTGTGGAAACTGCTGCTACAAGTCCACTCATAATAAGGGTCTTTGGCCTGATGTAGACATTGGCAGACGGAGGCGGGTTACTTCGTCATAAACATGATGGAGATCCCATTTGACATATTACAAATGCAATAGGATATAACGCACTTGTTGCAAGGAAGGGGGGATATCTGTAATGTTTGTGATGGAACACCCTGTCCGCCAAACTCTAAATAAGGCCCTGTGTCTTTTATTTTTGTGGTTTTCCCAGTGCATGCCCAAACACAATGGGTTAAAGCATTTGTCTTATGCTCTTTCGATGTTCAGGGTCAGGTAAAGCTTTTACATGAGAGAAGGAGCTTTCAACAACTCGGTCATGCAAGATCATCGCTGAGAATCCTTGACATGATCTGAAGCGATGTGCTGGACATAGGCTGCCATTTGCAATCATGATATAAACAGTTAGGCCGGTGACAATCTATGACATTTTCTGAAGGCAGAGAACTGCAGATCCATTTGTATAAAATATGAGGCCCTAAGATACAACACACAGAGGGACAGGTTCAGAAACTGCTCAAGATGATTTGGTCGATTGACTACGTGGGGAGAGGGACGGGACATTTGCCCCATCAGCAGGGCCGACGCACTGCAACTTACCTGGGGTAAGGAGCTCATTTCTGTGCACTGTACCTCAAAGGTAGACCAGTCCAGAAATTTATAAGAGATTTAATTTATATTCTGAAATTGCGGTTATTAATGAAATGCTATGCAGTAACATGAATGCTGCGCTCTCCATTGGTCATTCAGATATTTTTAATGTGTAAAAGAAGCATATCTTTAAACACACAATAGTGATATTACACAGTTAAAACAAACCAAGTAGAAGACAATCATTGGTTGCATGAACAAAAGTGTCCAAAACAGCCATGGGCTTTGATGCTTCTGTATTACAGCAGGGAAAGTAGATGCTTGTGCAGCCACTTCTGTAATATGTGTTGCGCAATTACATATTTTGCGTATGTGCAACTTGAAATGAGTGTTCTTCATTTGCTTGGATGTGTGTTCCCAGGCAAACAAGGGGACAGCTTTGATCATGTACTTTTACAGATTAGACGTATGGGAAAAATAGCCCTTGGGGAAATGGCTAGCTATGTGCATTACATGAGGTGGAGTACTGTTAGGGCTCTCCGAAGGAAGTCTTTTGAATGGAGCCTCAGGCATCCCTCGGAGATCCCACAATTTTAGTGAGGTTAAAAGTGGTGACCACATATTATGCATAGATATTATACATACAACTGGGCAACAGTATTGTAGATATATATAATGTAAAAATAGCTCTCCCATCATATCAATTTAGTATAAATATAGATGATGCAATTCTAATATGCATAAAATGATGTACAAAGAGACTATGGTGGCAGTGGTATGAAAATGTTCTGCACATCCAAAGACATTGGGTATGTAAATAACATGCAAAGTAAAGTTTGCTCATTGAAAACACCATGCCACTAAGCTAGTGTGAAACATATATGAAAAAGAAAACGCCTTCATGCAGCTCAAAAACCTTCATAGACCCAGAGCACGACAAAAAATCCTTTGTTGGTCTGCTGTTGAAACAGGTCCAATTTTATTGCTGAAGAAATCAAAGGTCCAGCAGTAGTAGCAATATTTGTATATAAGAAGACAGTCAACACGTGTTTCCTACTGGGCATATCACAATCCTACAAAAACTATCCGAAAATACATGTCATGACTTCAGAGGTTTAAAACAAAAGATTTTTTTCCAGAACTGCGCGGTAAAGACTCGCGGGCCAATTTTAGCCCAGTATGCAGGGATTCCATTATTGTTAACTAGTTCAGCATCAGGGTTCACATCTATCCCTCGGACCTTAGTGGTTTTATTGGACTTCTCCAGATAGCTACATTAATCAGCCTTGAAAAAGTAATCTAAGACAAAACACGTGTCGGCTGTTTTCTTATGTACAAATATTGCTACCACTGCTGGACCTTTGATTTCTTCAGCAATAAAATTGGACCTGTTTCAACAGTAGACCAACAAAGGACTTTTGTGGTGCTCTGGGTCTATTAATGCATAAAATGATGCCAGATGAAAGTTTGGGAGGAAGAATGAAGTCTGTTGGGACAAGATGAACAAATTACAGCAAATGGCTCTGACAGCAGTGGCAGAGAATTTTTATGACTGGACCAAAAATACATATTTTCACAGAAAACACTTTAAGGCAAATTAGATTGTTAGATAAATTTTCCTTTATAAAAAAAAAAAAAAAAAAACGAAATAAAAGAAGACGGTTAGACATCCTACCATGCCACATCAGAGCCTAGTCCTCTCTTGAATTCCAGAAGAACACAAGAAGCTGGAGACCTGACTTATCAATTAACCAGCCAACCATAGGCAGGACTAGACACAAACAAGTGCTCAGCACTAGGATACCCTCACAGGTGATAGCACTTTACAAATAATCATAACATGACATAACACATTTTTAATACATTTGCACTTAGAGATTGTGTTTCATGTTAATTTTTATGTATGAAGTTGAAAAAAAGTAGAAAGACTATGGTCTTGAGAAAGATAAGTAGTGATTGACACATAGATGCCGCTTTAAGGAGCACTGCAACCAGTATCGGCTTGGGCGTGATTCTCTTCAGTTACAGCAAGGATTGCTGTTTAGGTATATTGGGTCATTGGCTCTTGTGCCAACTCTGAAAGAGGCTATATATATATATATAACTCCACTGCTGTCCCCGATTATAGAGCCAGCCGCACCAGTGCAATATATATATATATTTATATATTAAACTGCTGGACAGTGTGTTTTTAAACAAATCAGCTCCTGTGTCTGCTTACTTCCTGGGAGTGCATCTCACAATGGGGCGAACTCTTTTAATTCAGTAATTCGGCCCGCCCAGGTCGAGAGAAGCACCACCGCAAGATCCAAAGCGGGGCCGCCGCTGTTTTCACATTGACTGTGGGCGGAACAGGAGGAGCGGCCTGCAATGGTGAGCTGTGTTTCCTTGTTTTAAAACACCATTAAAGAACTTTGAAAATGAGTGATGGTTACGAACTGACCCACTGGGGTAAGGAACTACCAGCCCCATCATGCTTTGTGCAGGCAAGGAGATTTGCCGGCCCACTTGGGGCGTGACTTGTATAAATGGAGGGAAAATGCTGGCAGAAATGTTTGGCCGTCCTGGTTTGCAGTTGGCTTTGATGAAGGGCGCAAGCCCGAAACGCGTCACATTAAACTGCTGGACAGTGTGTTTTTAAACAAATCAGCTCCTGTGTCTGCTTACTTCCTGGGAGTGCATCTCACAATGAGGCAAACTCTTTTAATTCAGTAATTCGGCCCGCCCAGGTCGAGAGAAGCACCACCGCAAGAGCCAAAGCAGGACCGCCGCTGTTTTCACATTGACTGCGGGCGGAACAGGAGGAGCGGGCTGCAATGGCGAGCTGTGTTTCCTTGTTTTAAAACACCATTAAAGAACTTTGAAAACTAGTGATGGTTACGAACAGACCCACTGGGGTAAGGAACTACCAGCCCCATCATGCTTTGTGCAGGCAAGGAGATTTGCCGGCCCACTTGGGGCGTGACTTGTATAAATGGAGGGAAAATGCTGGCAGAAATGTTTGGCCGTCCTGGTTTGCAGTTGGCTTTGATGAAGGGCGCAAGCCCGAAACGCGTCGCATTAAACTGCTGGACAGTGTGTTTTTAAACAAACCAGCTCCTGTGTCTGCTTACTTCCTGGGAGTGCATCTCACAATGAGGCGAACTCTTTTAATTCAGTAACTCAGCCCGCCCAGGTCGAGAGAAGCACCACCGCAAGATCCAAAGCGGGGCCGCCGCTGTTTTCACATTGACTGCGGGCGGAACAGGAGGAGCGGCCTGCAATGGTGAGCTGTGTTTCCTTGTTTTAAAACACCATTAAAGTACTTTGAAAACTAGTGATGGTTACAAACAGACCCACTGGGGTAAGGAACTACCAGCCCCATCATGCTTTGTGCAGGCAAGGAGATTTTCCGGTCCACTTGGGGCGTGACTTGTATAAATGGAGGGAAAATGCTGGCAGAAATGTTTGGCCGTCCTGGTTTGCAGTTGGCTTTGATGAAGGGCGCAAGCCCGAAACGCGTCGCATTAAACTGCTGGACAGTGTGTTTTTAAACAAATCAGCTCCTGTGTCTGCTTACTTCCTGGGAGTGCATCTCACAATGAGGCGAACTCTTTTAATTCAGTAATTCGGCCCGCCCAGGTCGAGAGAAGCACCACGGCAACATCTAAAGCGGGGCCGCCGCTGTTTTCACATTGACTGCGGGCGGAACAGGAGGAGCGGCCTGCAATGGCGAGCTGTGTTTCCTTGTTTTAAAACACCATTAAAGAACTTTGAAAACTAGTGATGGTTACGAACAGACACACTGGGGTAAGGAACTACCAGCCCCATCATGCTTTGTGCAGGCAAGGAGATTTGCCGGCCCACTTGGGGCGTCACTTGTATAAATGGAGGGAAAATGCTGGCAGAAATGTTTGGCTGTCCTGGTTTGCAGTTGGCTTTGATGAAGGGCGCAAGCCCGAAACGCGTCGCATTAAACTGCTGAACAGTGTATTTTTAAACAAATCAGCTCCTGTGTCTGCTTACTTCCTGGGAGTGCATCTCACAATGAGGCGAACTCTTTTAATTCAGTAATTCGGCCCGCCCAGGTCGAGAGAAGCACCACCGCAAGATCCAAAGCGGGGCCGCCTCTGTTTTCACATTGACTGCGGGCGGAACAGGAGGAGCGGCCTGCAATGGCGAGCTGAGTTTCCTTGTTTTAAAACACCATTAAAGAGCTTTGAAAACTTGTGATGGTTCCGAACAGACCCACTGGGGTAAGGAACTACCAGCTCCATCATGCTTTGTGCAGGCAAGGAGATTTGCCGGCCCACTTGGGGCGTGACTTGTATAAATGGAGGGAAAAAGCTGACAGAAATGTTTGGCCGTCCTGGTTTGCAGTTGGCTTTGATGAAGGGCGCAAGCCCGAACCGCGTCGCATTAAACTGCTGGACAGTGTGTTTTTAAACAAATCAGCTCCTGTGTCTGCTTACTTCCGGGGAGTGCATCTCACAATGAGGCGAACTCTTTTAATTCATATATATATATCACTTATAGCAGAGAGGAACGAGCCATCAAGGCAATCGTCAATCGACATTGGCGTATTGTCCAAACGGACCCAGTTCTTGGCCCTATGATTGCCAATAGACCTACTGTCACCTACCGCAGAGTGTTCTCCATGAGAGACGCTCTTGTCAAAAGCAGCCCTGAGGTCGTGAATAAATCTAACTGGCTCTCTGTTATCAAGGGCTTCCGCAAGTGTAACTCCTGTAGAGCTTGTAGGTTTGGCTTAAACACCACCCAAGTAACTGCCAAATTCTGCAATAAGCCCATCATTTTGCAACATAAGTACACCTGTAGGACTGACTTCGCAGTCTACATCCTCCAATGTAGCTGCAATCTTATGTATGTAGGCAGCACCAAGCTCCAAGTACATGTAAGGATCTTACAACATCTTAGGGCAATCGTCAATAACGACCCGAGTTACCCTGTGGCTAGGCACTTCAGAGAGGCACACAACATCAACCTTGATCACCTTCAATACTTTGTGATTGACAGTGTACCAGTACTGAGACGCAGTGGTAACCGCGAAAAGAAACTGAGGCAACTTGAAACCCGCTACATTCTAGAGCTTGATACTAAGGCCCCTTATGGGCTCAACATTAGTGAGGATTTATACAATTACCTCTGAGTTGTCTTTGAATCATGCAGTTACTTTGGTTTGCTTTGTTACTAATGACATCACTTCCTTATGTTGCCTATTGCTCCTCTGACTTATTGATTTCTCGCTCCCTGCTGTTTGCTCTCACATCATGACCATCTTATCTTCACTGTATCATTTGCTGCATCTTGCTGCTACCTCTCATGATGTATCTGTTTCTCTTTTTCAGTTCTGCTGATTGCCTACTTTCTGTCTTTCTTCTTGCCTTTTGCACTTTCACGCGTCTGCACTTTGACTGTTTTCTCCACTATGGAGTTAGTATTTTTGCGCATTATGCGGTCAGTGTTTGTACATAATTATATCGTTTTCTCTATAGAAATATTATTTTTCTGGAAATCCGGCTGGGTTTCTGAGCATAGTTCAGTATTGAACCTTGTCTCTTGACTTTATCATTTGGTATATATATATATATTTTCTTAGACGTCGCATTACACATAATTGTCACGTTATACTATGTTGCACCACTCATCACCAACTCATTCACCACCTTTAACGGTAACTTATGAGGCATTTCCTGGTTGTACAGACAGAACACATCCACGTACATGGAGCTTTACTTTTCTCCTTGTGACGTGCTCCTCCAGATACCAGACAGCAGTCCTGTGGTGATATTTATTTATATATTTCTTTTCCTTTTTATGGTTTATTACATTATGTATTTAGAGTTTTGCACTACGGTCTTTAGTCTTATGACTCTCCGTGGCCGATGCCCTTCCTCTGTTTCATTTTTTAATATTGTTTTCGGTATGTATATTTATATACCTAGTAGGACGTGTTGCAATCACCATTTTGTTTCTGCCACTTTCCTTCATTTTTTATTCCTCTTGCTGCATACATTATCTTTTGTCCCTCTGTGGGTTTCAGCATTGTTGTGATAAACGTCTAGCTCGTTATGACCTTGTATTATGCAGACAGTGGGGCACATGCCCTGTACTACCATGGGATGGCACTCGCATCTCACTTGGTCATTTCACTGCGTGCGGCATAAATCAGCGAGGAATGCGTGTCTTATTCTTTCAAAATTTTAAAATCTTACTTCTCACCATTTTCTTTTCTTTTCCGCCTCACGTCGCCTTTGTGAGTCTGTCTTCATTTCTCCCGGTTTCCTCAGTTCTGAGGTTAATCCGACTAACTCTACCATTTCTAAGGGCATTGAAGCAGCTAGCATTGTTTTGCTGCACCTGGCATTACAGTAAACCAGTTTTTCACACAGTCACTGCCTCAAAACTGTCATAAATTACAGTAAAGTATATTTTTGCACTGTCACCGTCACAAATTCTAATGTATTACCGTAAAGCACTTGCACTTTGTATGTTTTACAACATATTGCAACATTAGCACTTACCTGCCTATTTAAGCTGCTACTTGCACGTAGCGCTGTTATGTGATCAAGGCCGCAGGTCGGCGGCCGAAACGCATTATTTGGACCATTCTTGGCTTGAAATAAACTCCTGATTTCACCTGCTGCTGTGGTCTGTGCCCGTGTGTTCCTTGCTGGTTGCAGTTACTACGGGACTATGTGCTGATATATATATATATATATATATATATATATATATATATATATATATATCCACTCCACAGCTTTCGCTAAAGCCCGAGCCTCTTAATACGGCGGGCAACGCGGCGGGGTAGCGAACCCCTATTATTCCTACACAAATCTGATGTTTCGGCCAGAGGATAATCCAAACCAAATCACAACAGTGCCGTGCCTCCAATAAACAAACCCGTGACAAAGGAGTGAAGTAACTCCGAAACGCATCGGGACTGTTTGTTGCCTTTTGGAATACACACGTTGGTTTATTGGAGCCGCGGCACTGTTGTGATTTGGTTTGGATTATCCTCTGGCCGAAACATCAGATTTGTGTGGGAATATATATATATATATATTACCTACTGGCGGTCGCCAGTAGGTAGTTATAGTTAGGACCTGGTTTCCATAGGAAAAGCATTTTTTGATCACAGCGAAGCCAGTGCCGTTTAAAAGAGCGAACACTTGCAACACTGGTTGTTTTAGAGCATTTGATAAAGGTAGTTACGCCGAAACGCGTCATGCTCGTTCATTAAAGCTGCCGGTCTCCCATGCCTGTGTGTGCTCGGATCTTTCTTGGTGTGCGGCCACGCAACACTTCGAGCGCCCATCCTACAAGTAGTGTGGCCGGCTGATATATATATATCCAACTCGGCTGCTTCATTCACCATACGCTCCTCCTCGGCGAAAGCAGGCACGGACCACAAAGTATGTGCAAATAAATTCTTTATTCCACGTCGGCCATTACGCGTTTCGGTCCAGCCGGACCTTGATCACATGACAGCGCTTGTGCATTACCTCCACCCTTTTAAAGTGATCAGTGCCAACAGCCAATGAAAGGTTACAATAGACAAGAAAGTGTTGTACCTTGACTCCCATGTTATAGGACTCAATTACTACAGAAAGACATACTCCGTTTCTATCAACTCTCCTTTGATCATTTGACATTTCCTGTGCAAAGATGCATAAATAATTTAAAACTTTACCCTAAAATAGATAGATAATATATGCTCATGAAATATATAAAAACAGCATCCAACAATATAAATACCATTAAAAAAATTACCATATTTTTTACATTTCATAATTTCGACCATCAATAAATATGTAAACATATAAATAGATAAATAAATATAAATAACTATTTGTGTAAAATTTCTTCAGGATCATTTTAACCTGATTTTGAGATCAGCATATCACATTATAAGAGTTTCAAACATATTCGCATAAATGCAATAACGAGTATAGAAGATTTTTACTTCTAATCTTTCTAAGTATGTTTATTTGTTTATGTCACTCTGGCTTCATCCCTTAATCCTTCAACGGACTGTCCTCCTTTAAAGTGCAAGTGCTACTTGTTTCGTGCTAAATCCCATCACCCTGATCATAAAATCTTGTTTATTTTGATTTTTTATATATATTTCATAGTTTAAATTTGATGTTTGGTGTTGAAAACCACTGTTAAAGTGGTTATAGTCAGTCAAGCGGCATTATCTATGTTTCCTCAATACCCATGTTCCTTTAGTTTCTGTCTTATGCATCCCAGTTATTTTAAAATCATCATTGCCTTACTCTGTTTACAGAGTAATAGATTTGTCCGGGGACCTAATATTATGTGGCCTTCATTATTATCATATTGGTCTACAGGCAAGTATAAAGATCAGCTGTCGTGTTGAGTCCTCCCGGGGCCTTGCTATCGAGATTTAATATATATCGTGTTTCCAACTTTCTTAGTTGCTTCTCCCTATCCCCTCCTCTTCTATTAACCGGAATTGCATCAATTAAATAATAAGAGAAATTATTTAGGTTACTTTGATGTATTTCCCTAAAATGTCTTGCAACTGGATAGGTTTGGTCATAGTTTTTTATTGCCCTGATATGTTGCAAAATTCTTTTGTGTGCTGGCAGTTTGGTGCTACCCACATACTTGAGATTGGTGTGCGGCCACGCAACACTTCGAGCGCCCATCCTACAAGTAGTGCGGCCGGCTGAGTGGCAATTTGGTGGACTTTCAACGTTCTTGGAGAACTGCCGCACCGCCGTAGCCCATGGTGAGAGATTGCAACAACACTTGTTGGGACTGACTCCAGTCCGGAATGTACAAGGGGCAGAGAAGCGGCAGGATGTTGGGCTTGTGAGACTGACAGCTCGGTACTTGGGCCATCGGTACAAGCGTGGGGAACAGTGAGCGCCACCCACCTGGGGGAAGAGGTACTTACCTGAGGTGCCCGCACCCATGAGCCCGGAGTGCTGGGATCAGGGATTCTGCCACGCCTACCTTTGGGTCTCCGCCTATCACAGCGAAGCCAGTGCCGTTTAAAAGAGTGAACACTTGCAACACTGGTTGTTTTAGAGCATTTGATAAAGGTAGTTACGCCGAAACGCGTCATGCTCGTTCATTAAAGCTGCCGGTCTCCCATGCCTGTGTGTGCTCGGATCTTTCTTGTGGGAGGTCATGGTTTGGATATATATATATATATATATATATATATATATATATCTCCACTCCACAGCTTTCGCTAAAGCCCGAGCCTCTTATTACGGCGGGCAACGCGGCGGGGTAGCGAACCCCTATTATTCCTACACAAATCTGATGTTTCGGCCAGAGGATAATCTAAACCAAATCACAACGGTGCCGCGCCTCCAATAAACAAACCCGTGACAAAGGAGTGAAGTAACTCCGAAATGCGTTGGGACTGTTTGTTGCCTTTTGGAATAAACACGTTTGTTTATTGGAGCCGCGGCACTGTTGTGAGTTCTATTGTTATGGAAAGTTTGGGGGTGATCCGCGCAGCGGGGACCGAGAATTTGGGGCACGAAATAAAGTTGCGTTTGTAATGTTAATTCCCTTAGGAACCTTTAGCCACACCTACAGCCCAAACCGCTGAACGGACTTACACCAAATTTGGCAGGGAGGTAGATGTGGGTTCAGGGAAGTGCCTTTTGCTTATTTGGTGTAAATACGTTCATCAGTTGTTGAGAAATGTAAAAGTTTAATATTATAATGATATCTCTGGCCGCAGATATTTTGTGAAGGTTTTGCGATGAATTGTGAATGCACGCGCCAATGGGAATGCTCTGATTGGCTGGACGCAACCTGAACAGAAAGTTGCGGCCGCCATTTTATCTATCGGGAATGGTTCCCGGGGCAGCAAATTTCTGAAAAAGCTAACATAAGGGGTCAGAGTATGTTTGAGAAATGGGGGTGTTAGTGACACAAGTTATGTGTCCAAAATTGATTTTTGCAAATCACTCGTGATATTCGCGACAAAGACGCGACCGCCAGTGCGATCCCCTGTGTACTATCGCTGGGACATCGTGACTAGCAACGTCACCACGGATATTGGTGAAAATATAAAAAATGTATCAGTGAATCATTAATACGCATTATAGAAAGAAAATAGGAAAATCTTAGAGGTTCACTTAAAAAAATATGGATGTTAATCAATCAATCAATGGTTTGTTAAGCGCAACTACTCTCCCGGATGGGACTCAAGGCACTGGGGAGAGGAGGGGGGTGCGCAGCTCCTGGGCACTCATGGAGTATCGTCGGAGGCCAAGAGGGTCAGAGGGCTTCCCTGGCCTTTCAGGGTATGTGCGGAGCCGGACGCTCATGGTGATTCGCGAAGAGCCAGGTCTTGAGGTCCTTTAGGAACTTGGAGAGAGTTGGTGTCTGGCGGAGGTAGAGAGGGAGGGTGTTTCATGCTTTTTTCCACGAGAAAGGAGTAGGAACGACCTCCTGCTCTGGTCTTCTTGATGCTTGGTACAGTGGCGCAGGAAAGCTGGGCTGAGGGATCTTTGGGTGCGTGGAATGAGAGGCGGTGGTTCATGTAGGTGGGGCCAGTGTTGTGGAGGGCTTTGTGGGCGTGGGTGAGAAGCTGAAAGGTGATTCTCTTCTCAACGGGAGCCATGGTAGTGCGCGTAGGTGTTGGGTGATGTGGCAATGGCACGGTAGGTTGAGTACTAGTCTGACGGAGGCGTTCTGGAGGTTCTGGAGTTTGCAGGTGAGGTTCTTGTTGATCCCGGCGTAGAGTGCATTGCTGTAGTCCAGTCTGCTGCTGATGAGGGCATGTGTTCGAGGTGGATCCAGTTGAAAGTTTTACGTAGGAGACGGAGGGTGTGAAAACAGGAAGAGGTGACGGCGTTGATCTGGTGGTCCATTTTGAGTTTGGAGTCCAGGATGATTCAGAGGTTACGTGCGTGGTCCATGGGTGGGGGTGGGTTCCCGAGTGCTGGGGGCTCGTTACAATTAAGAAATAAAAAAAAATTTAAACGTAGAAATTCACAGAAAAAAACAAAGTTTACAGGGACGTTATAGTTACGAAATTAAATTTAAAAAAACCTTAGAAATTCACTGAAAAAAACAACGGTTATAGGGACGTTATAGTTAGGCTGACATTTCACTCGTACATAACCAGAGAAATTCAGCGGTTATAGTTAGCTGAGCTAACTGTATCCCGCGCCCCCGCAATGTACTGCTTATGACCTCACATATTACATCACTCATGACATGGTCAGTGACATCACTGATGACATCTCAAATTACATCACTGATGACATCACTGATGACATCATCCACAGAATCTCTGATGCACCCACTCACAATCCAATGTAACCTTTCATACACACACTCAAACTTCCAAACTAGCATTCTCAAAACCATTGACACACCCATACCCATACTTATTCACCCAGTCACTGATTCATAGTACTACACACACATCCACTCAGTCACCCATACAGCCACACATACACCAACTCACTCACTAATACAGACACTGATATATCCACTCATAGACCCATAAAGCCACTCAGACACTGTCAGTCACCCACAGAGCTACTCACACACCTACTCACTCACCCATAAAGTCAATCACACAGCCACTTACTCACCTATACAGTTATACACACACCCACTCACTTATTCATACAGATACTAACACATACTCACCTATACAGTCACTGACACAAGCACATACTCACCTATACAGCCACTTATATCCAACTCACTGACCAATACGCTGGAACACAAATGGTGACTGTCTAAACAAGATAAGGACAGGCTGGTATATAAGGCAGAGTTGAAAAGTTACAACAATGCTATCAAGAATGCTAAGAAAACCTACTTCGCGAAGCGAATAAAAGAGAACAGCAACTCACCTAAAGAGCTACATAAAATAGTAAAAGAACTCTGCAAACCAGCAAGTATGTCCTAAACCCTGCCTCCTTCAGAAGAATGCTGTGAGATTAGAAAATTCTTCTCTGATAAAATCAGCGAGATATATTCTTCATTCAGTATTAAACCCTCGATAGACACGACCAATTGGGAATACTTGGATCCTCACCCTGATGCTCTAGCCCGACTGGGAAGTTTCTCCCCTTTTACAGAGGAACAGGTTGCAAAGGCAATGGGGGAAGTCAAATCAGGGTCTCCACTTGATCCATGCCCGCACTTCATTTTCTCCCGGATTATATCGGCATTATGCCCATATGTAACCCAACTATTCAACCAATCTCTGGACACTGCAGTTTTCCCAGAAATTTGGAAGAAGGCTATTGTGACCCCTTTGCTGAAAAAGGCAGGCACGGACGTCCACTACGCAGCCAATTATCAGCCACTCTCCCAACTCCCCTACCTATCTAAAGTTATGGAGAAGCTGGTTAATACACAATTATCCAATTATCTTGAAACCAACGAATTGCTAGACCCTTCTCAAACTGGCTTCAGAGCCACCAATAGTACGGAGGCAACTCTCCTGGCTGTCCTAGACAATATAAGATCTTTAATCGATCAGGGGAAAGCTGCAGCCTTGATCCTGTTGGACCTGTCGGCGGCGTTCGACACGGTCTCACACGGACTGCTGCTGAAGACCCTACACGAAAAAGGTATACACGCCAAAGCCCTTTAGTGGTTCAGCTCCTTCTTGAGCAACAGAACACAAACTGTACAAATGGGGGCATTTGCCTCAAGCCCAAATCCATCAGCTATGGTGTCCCACAGGGAGCCTCCCTGAGCCCCATGCTCTTTAACTCCTATGTATCATCTTTGGCTAAAATCAGTGAGAAATGGGGATTCAGTATCTGCTCCTATGCGGATGACACACAACTGATGATAGACCTCGAAGAAAGGAATGAGGACACCAGGATCAAACTGAACAACTGCCTCTCAGAGATGGTGACCTGGATGTCAGAGCACTGTTTGAAATTGAACGCCGACAAATCAGAGATCCTGCTCTTTGGAGGAGCCCACTTAATCTGGGATGCATCTTGGTGGCCCCAATCGCTGGGAGCCGCCCCAGCACCCAAGCAGGTCGCAAAAAACCTGGGCGTCCTTATTGATAACACATTAACCATGCAGGACCATGTCCGGGCCTGTGCGGAAGAAGATTCGCCACCTTAAAGCTCCTAAAAAGGCTTTTTCCTTGGATTCCTATGGAATGTAGAAGAGCAATCACACAAGCCCTACTCATTAGCAAGCTGGATTACGGGAACACACTGTTCGTGGGCATGGCTGACTATCTCTTCACACGCCTACAGGTGATACAGAATGCAGCTGCCAAATTGGTGCGCAATAAAAGTAGATATAGCTCAGCGTCAGAATGCATGAGACAGCTCCATTGGCTGCCCGTACGTCAAAGAGCAAGATTCAAGCTTCTGAGCCATGCACATAAGGCCCTACACCAATTCGGTCCCAGAATTCTTCAAAACAAAGTCCAATTCTATGCCCCTACAAGGTGTCTGAGGTCATGCTATCAGGCGTGGACCAAGACAAAACGTATCAAGAAAGCAAGGGTAGGAGGCCGCACCTTTTCCCACCTGGCTGCAACTCAATGGAATGAACTACCGCTAGATCTACGTCTCACTGATGACTACAAGGCATTTTGAAAGAAGCTGAAAACCCATCTGTTCCCTAAGGCCTAATGTTGGATATATTGGCAGCACTCTTCATCCCACCTCACCCCTACCTTTGGATCTCGCTCCTCTAGCGCCGTGATATCCTTTTCAGATGAATGTTGCGCTCTATAAATAGATAAATAAATTAAAAAATGAATAAATAAATAAATAAAAATAAATAAATAAACAATACAGCCACTAATATATCCACTGATACACCCATACAGCTACTCACACACTGTCAGTCACCCATAGAGCTACTCACACACCTAGTCACTCACCTATAGAGTCAATTACACACACCCAATCACTTATTCATACAGATACTAACACATACTCACTCACCTATACAGTCACTGACACAAGCACACACTCATCCATACGCCACTCTCGCAATCACTCAGTCACACATACAGTCACTCATATACTCCCAACACTCATCTATTCTGCCTTTTGCATATGCAGTTGCTCACCCATATATCACTGACACATCCATTCACTCACCGGCACAGCCATACACACACTCAGTCACCCATAGAGCCCCTCACACATGCACTCACTCATCCATGGAGGCAGTCACACACCCACTCACCCACGCACACAGACACTCAAACAGGTACTCAGACAACCAATCAATCACCCATACAGCCACTCACATACCCACTCACCAACCCATACAGCCACTTACACATCAACTGACAGACTGATACAGACATTTGCATAACCTAGTCATTCACCCATACATTCACAGAGACACCTAATCACTTACTTATACAGTAAGTCACGCTCCCACTAAATCACGCATACGGGCACGCATACACCACTGATTCACCACATTTTTCAGTGTATATATATATATATGTATGTATATATATATATATATATATATATATATATATATATATATATATGTATATATATATATATATATATATGTATATATATATATATATATATATATATATATATATATATATATATATATATATATATATATATATATCTACTGGCGGTCGCCAGTAGATAGTTATAGTTAGGACCTATTTTCCATAGGAAATTCACAACATTCTATTTCCAATAACTTTGGCGCCGGTTGACGAATCTTCGCGAAATTTTCAAAACTCGTGGGGCGCTGCGGTCCGCTCCTATCCTGAAAGTTTCAGGGTGATTTGGCAAGCGGGGGCCGAGAAAAAAGGGGGTCCCAAAACGTGTTTTCCCCATGCAATTTTCCATAGGAAACTTTAGACACGGCTACAGCCCGAACTGCTGAACGGAATTACACCAAATTTGGCAAAGAGGTAGTTCTTGGTTCAGAAAGAACCCTTTTGTTAAATGGTGTAAATCCGTTCAGTAGTTGCTGAGAAAATCAAAAGTAAAAACACATATATATCTATGGCCGCGGAGGATCCGCGCACCCTCCGGATCACGAGCTGTATGCTAATTGGCTGTCAACACTCCAAACCAGGAAGTGTTGGCAGCCATCTTGTGCCTCAAGGCACAAGAAATCAGAGAAACAAGTGCGCAAAACGCAAAAAGGGGGCAGGGTAAAAACACCCTGACCCCCTAGGCCTGCTTAGGGGGTCCCCAAAAATTATTATTGGTTTTTTTGTAAATCGGCAAAACCCGCGCAGGGCGCGCGGATCCAGTTGAGGAAAAAAAAAATGAAGCGCGGACTCCCGCGCTTCGTTAATATTCAGCCCCCGGGTGGGCCAAATCCCGGGGGCAATTGTAGTATTGGGATGGGGGCCCAAAGGGGCCCCCCAGCCCCGGGGACTGCCACCCCCTGGGGCTTTAAATAAATAATGGTGTAGCGGGGGGCACACGGCCCCCCACTGCCCCGGGGACCGCCACCCCCCGGGGCTTTTTTTTAAATAATGAAACCTGTGTGGGGGGGCTTGAGCCCCCCCACATGCCCCAGGGACCACCACCTCCCCGGGGCACTAAATAGTGAAATTGGGGGTTCCGTTATGGACCCCCAAGCCCCGGGGACCACCACCCCCCGGGGCTTTGTAAATGTTGGGAGGAGGGCCGCGCGGCCCCCCTCCTGGAGCCCTTGATGGCCCTGGGGACCGCCACCCCCCAGGGACGGCTCCTGCAGTGTCCCGGGGTGCCCACCCCCGGGACACTGTAGTTTGCTATGGCAGGGCGGGAGTCTCGCGGCTCCCGCCCTGCCATAGCAAACTGCTTTGGTTTTCCACACGGGGAGCTGCATCTTAGCAGCTCCCCATGTGGAAAAGCAATGCCGGCTCCCGAGGGACGCGGGGAGCCGGCGGGACCGTGGGGGGATTGGGGACCCCCCCACGGTCCCCAACGGAGCGGGCCAGCCCCGGGGGATGGGGTCCCCGGGGCTACAAGTGGCCTGGGAGGGGGGCCACGTGGCCCCCTTCCCCAAAATTTAAAGACAATAAAAAAAAAAATTAAAAAAACAAAGGCCGGCCCCGGGGGATGGGGTCCCCGGGGCCATAAGTGATGGAGGAGGGGGGCAACGCAGCCCCCCTCCAAAAGATTTTTTTTTTTTAAAAAGGCCATGCCCCGGGGGATGGGGTCCCCGGGGCCAAATAAGGCCTCGGGAGGGGGGCCACGCGGCCCCCTTCCAAATTTTATTTTAAAAAAAATTGGGGGCAGGCCCTGGGGGATGGGGTCCCCAGGGCCAATAAATTAGAAAAAGAAGGGGGGCCACACAGCCCCCCTTCTTAAAAAATAAATAAAATAAAAGACTGGCATCGCGCCGGAGTCCACGCCCCCTCCTTGCAGCACTGTGCAAACGCGCCCCCTGGCGCGTTTGCAGATGGGGAACAAATTCCCCTTGAATACTGGGGGTCCCTGGTGGCCAACTAGCCCACCAGGAACCTCCAGTATGCGCCAGGGGGCTGCGTTGCAGAGAGGTGTTCTGAGGCCACGCCCCTTTTTACACCTTTCTCCAACGCAGCTCTGTGGCGCTTAATGGAGGTAGCTGGTGGGCTAGTTGCACCCCAGGGACCCTCAGGATTCAAGGGGAGTTAATCCCCCAACTTAAAACACGCCACGGGCATGTTTGCACAGTGGTGAAGGGAGGGGGCGGGCCCTGAGGTGACATGTGTGCAAACATGCCCTGTGGCGTGTTTTAAGTTGGGGATTAAGTCCCTTGAATCCTGAGGGTCCCTGGGGTCCAACTAGCCCACCAGGTACCTCCAGTAAGCGCCACAGAGCTGCGTTGCAGAGAGGTGTAAAAGGGCGTGGCCTCGGACCACCTCTCTGCAACGCAGGCCTGTGGCGCTTACTGGAAGTACCTGGTGGGCTAGTTGGGCCCCAGGGACCCTCAGGATTCAAGGTGACCTAATACCCCAACTTAAAACGCGCCACAGGGCGCGTTTGCACAGTGGTGAAGGAGAGGGCGGGGCCTCAGGTGACATGTGTGCAAACACGCCCTGTGGCGCGTTTTAAGTTGGGGAATTAATTGCCCTTGAATCCTGAGGGACCCTGGGGCCAACTAGCCCACCAGGTACCTCCAGTGCGTGCCACAGGGCTGCGTTGCAGAGAGGTGGTCCAGGCCACGCCCCTTTTACACCTCTGTGCAACGCAGCTCTGTGGCGCTTACTGGAGATACCTAGTGGGCTAGTTGGACCCCAGGGACCCTCAGGATTCAAGGGGACTTATCTCCCAACTTAAAACGGCCACAGGGCTTGTTTGCACACATGTCACCTCAGGCCCCCCCTCCCTTCACCGCTGTGCAAACGCGCACCGGGGCACGTTTTAAGAGGAAGTTTTAATCCCCCTGCCCTATTATGTACTAGGGCCTTACAGAGGAGGTCATGCTAATCACAGGGGTACCCCATTGCATAGTGTTCCCTAGTGTATGTAGGTGTTTTCACTGTATTCTAAGTGTCTTTTAGCATAGCACTGGCTCTAGGCCTGGTTAGTCCGAGTCAGTTACCACCAGTACCCGTCTGAAAAAGTTGTGGGCACAGGATGATTTTGCAACAAGGCCTCTTTCTGCTCCTCTGTTGGTTCTTTCTGCACATGTCTTGCTTCTTCCTGCTCTTTTCTTCGTCTTTGTGGACTTCTGTTGCTTCTTTCTGCATTTCTTTTGCTTCTTTCTGTGCGTTTTTCTTCTTTCTTCACATGTCCTACCTCTGTAGGCATAGTTAGAAACTAGCATTTAAAAAACCTTTGAAATTCACTTAAAAACCATAGGTTTCAGGCACGTTATAGTTAGAAATTAGCATTTAAAAAACCTTTGAAATTCACTGAAAAAACCATAGGTTTCAGACACCTTATAGTTAGAAATTAGCATTTAAAAACCTTTGAAATTCACTGAAAAAACCATAGGTTTCAAGCACGTTATAGTTAGAAATTAGCATTTAAAAAACCTTAGAAAGTCAATGAAAAAACCATAGGTTTTAGGGACAGTTATAGTTAGTTGGACATTTCACTCGTACAAAACCATAGAAATTCCCCCGTTATAGTTAGTTCAGCTAACTATAACTCGCGCCCCGCAATGCACTGCTGATGACGTCACATATTACATCACTCATGACATGGTCAGTGACATCACTGATGACATCACTGATGACATCTCAAATGACATCACTGATGACATCACTGATGACATCATCCATGTGATAATTTGATGCATCTTCTCACACCCTAATATAGCTTTTGATACACCCACTCTAAATTACAGACTGCCATTGTCAAAACCATAGACACTCCAACACCAATAACTACATACACACTCACTGATTCTTAGGTCTACACACACATCCACTCACTCACCCGTACAGTCACTCATACTTACGGTCACTCAGTACAGGACTATCATATGCACTCATACACCTATATAGACACTCACACACCGTCACTCATCCATAGAGGTACTCACACACCTAGTCAGTCATGCAAATAATTAATCACACTGCCATTTAGTCACCTATATAGTTATACACACACCAGCTCACTTACTCATACAAATACTAGCACATTCTTATGCTCTTCTACAATCACTGATACAAGTACACACTCATCCATACAGCCACTCTCACAATCACACACTCTCACTTATAGCCATTTATATACTCCAACACACATATATACTGCCTTTCACATATGTAGTTACTCACACATGTACCACTGAGATATACATTCACTCACTAACACACCCATACACACACTCACCCACCCATACAGTCCATCACAGATGCACTCTTGAAACCATGCACCCAGTGAATCACCCACTCACACATCTATGCACAGAGTCACACACCCCACCCACACAAACACTCAGGCACCCATACAGATACTCAGACAACCAATCAATAACCCATGTAGACACTCATGTAGCTATTCACAAACCCATGCAGCCGCTTACACACCAACAGACAGACGGATACAGACATTCACACAGTTTAGTCACTAACCCATGCATTCAGTAAGATACGTTTAATCACTCACTTATAGAGTCAGTCACGCACCTACTAAATCATCCAGTCAGACACTTATACACCCACTCATTCTTCAATACGCCTTTCCCTATATATATTAAACATATTTAAACTTTACAGAAACACACAGTCACTGGATGATGTCATCAGTGATGTCATTTGAGATATCATCAGTAATGTCATCAGTGATGTCACTGACCATGTCATGAGTGATGTAATATGTGACGTCATCAGCAGTGCATTATAGGGCGCGAGTTATAGTTAGCTGAACTAACTATAACGGGGGAATTTCTATGGTTTTGTACGAGTGAAATGTCCAACTAACTATAACTGTCCCTAAAACCTATGGTTTTTTCAGTGAATATATATATATATATCTCAAAGCAATAACCTTTCAGGGTTAGAGTGCAGCATAAATTATGCAAAAAAAGCAGAGAATTCTGGGTAGTTCCCAAGTTTAGGTGGAGAACAGCTCCTGTATAAAGCACCCTACAACACCAGCGACACTCTGAATCTGCTCACCTCAAATGTTATTTTTTCTAGCAAAGTTTTTAAGCATAGGATTAGCACAGTGCCATCCATACCGAGCTAGAAATGGACAAAGCCTTTTGCCATTTCCACTGCAAAGTCTTCAAGCATTGGATTAGATATTTGAGGTGAGCAGATTCAGAGTGTCACTGGTGTTGCAGGGTGCTCCATACAGGAGCTGCTCTCCCCTAACCCTGGGAACTACCCAGAGTTCTCTGCTTCTGTTTTGCATCTATCTATCTATCCATCTATCCATCTATCCATCTATCCATCTATCTATCTTCTCTTTCCCAGCTTCACAGCTATGAAGATGAACCAACAATCCAAAGTGGCTGTCATGCAGAAGTTTTATTTCAAATGGTTACAGACTTAGCACATATTGATGTCATCAATGATGTCACTTGAGAAGTCATCAGTAAAGTCATAAATGAAGTCATAGAACATATCATGAGTGATGTAATATGTGAGGTCATAAGCAGTGCATGGGGGGGCGCAAGTTATAGTTAGCTTTTTTTTTTTGAAAACGTTAATGTTGTCACTGACATATTCACCTATCTATAAAGTTACTTTGTCCATTGTTTTTTTCTGTGAATTTGTACGTTTTTTTTTAAACATCAACCTTTTTATCACACCTAACTATAACCTTACTTTACCCTTTAGCTTTTTCAGTGAATTTTTAGTCCTTTTTTTAACGTAAAGTAATATTTTATTTCCATAGATAAAGCCAACCCCCCTGCTACACACAGCCTTTGGCCATGCACAGCAAGAGGTTGGCAAGAGGGCCTCGTCTGCGGCCAGGTCCTGTGGCCAACCCACCCGGAGGCAGTCAAACCACTGTAGACAGCCAACCCCAGGCTGCGCACGGCTTTTCGTCATGAGTGACGTGGGGTTGGCTGCAGGGCCTGGCTTGAAGCCTGGCCCCATGTCCAACTCCCCGCAGGCAGCCACCCGGGGACAGCCAACTCCATGCCGCACACGGCCTTTGGTCATGTATTGCGTGTGGCTAGCCACAGGGCCTGTCTTGCAGCCAGGTCCTGCTTCCAACTCTCCACAGGCAGCCAACACCACACTGCACACAGCCTTTGGCCATGTGCAGCGGGGGTTTGGCCACAGGGCTAGGCCTGCCACCAGGCCCTGTGGCCAGACAACCAGCAGGCTGCCAACCCCACACCGTGCACAGCCTTTGGCATGCGCAGTGTAGTGATGGCCTTCGGGCCCCAGGGACCCCACATCCTGGGGCCAAAATATATATTTTAAGGGGAAAAGGCCAAGCAGCCCTTCCCTGACCCTTAATTGGCCCTGGGAACCCCATCCCCCTGGGCCAGTTCAAATAAAAAGGGTAGGTGGGCCATGTGTGGCCTCCCTCCTCAAGCCTTGAAAGGCCCCGGGGACCTTATCCCGAGGGGCCAAATACAATTAAACAGTGCAGGAGGGCATGCAGCCCCCACATCCCCTGGGGTCTCCATTTTAAATAGGTGGGTGTTCCGCTGCCCACTCGGGGAGCCCACCAAGCACACATTGGGGGCTGTGGGGAAACCCTAGGTCCCCCGTGGCCCTAGCCGACTCCCCGCATTACTGGGGCAGGATTGTTTTTTAATAGCTGCTCCCTTCAGGCGGGAGCAATATGTTCTGTTTCCCTGCCTGCATCAGTGCGGGCCGGGAAAAAGAACAGGAGTCTTCTCCCAGGTTGTTGGAACATTTTTAAAGGTCCTGCAGGCTGGGAGCAAAATTAATGTTTTCTGCCTTTTGGCGGAAGATTCAAAAATGCTCCCACCAGAAGGGAGCAAACACGTTTCCCTGCCCACATAACTATTGTGTCCAGGAGTGGGCTCTCCAGGACACAGCAAGTGAGCCGGAAAACAGGGGATGGGGCCCCTGGTGCCATTAAAGGCTCAGGGAGGGAGGCAATATCACCCACCTCCCTTTAAAGTTAAGTTACAGCCCTGAGGGATGGAGTCCTCATGGCCTTTTTAAGGCTTTGGGAGGGGGGCTGCGTAGCCCCCTCGCCTTAAAAAATACTTTGATCCCCTGGGGATGTAATATATATACTAAAATGGCGGCAACCATTTTTTTTGTTTTTTTGCTTTGACCCTGTGGGAGCCTTGCTGGATTGTGGCAAAAACACTGATTTTTTTTAATGGCCCCATCCTACCCCCTTATATGATTTTTTTCTTTTTTACTTCATGACGCGGGGACTAAGTCCCTGAGTCCTGTAATGGCTGCCAGCAACCTTTTTCTCATGTTGCAGGCAGCCAATCAGAGCGCTCGCTCCCACGGGAGCCTGACTCTCACAAGAGCGAGATGGCCCAAGGGGAAAAAAAAGCTCCCTGGGACATTCGGAACACTCTATTTTTAAATTGGGGCTCTAGTAAGATTCTCGCGGGAGTCCCTCAGACCCAACAGTCCAGGTATAAAAATATTTTTGTACCTTTATTCTTCAAAAACTGCTGAACAGATTTACACCAAATCACAAAAGAGCTCAATCTACAGACCAAAATCTAGCTTCCTGAAAAATTTGGTGTACTTCCATTCAGCAGTTTTTACTGTAGCCCTGACTACAGAAATCTATGGAAAATGCATGGGGATATTTGCTTTTTTGACTCCCCTTTTTTGTTGGTCCCTGCTTAATGGATCACCCCGAAACTTTCCAGGAAGGAGCTGAAGTGAATTAGGTTTTTTTAGGAAACTTTTGTGAAGATTTGTCAAATGGCACAAAGGTTATTAGCAAAACAAAAAACGCCTTGTCTATGGAAAAGCAAATCGAACTATAACTATATAACTAGTCAGTGGCAACCGCCACTGAATAAAATATATATATATATATATATATATATATATATATATATATATATCAAAGCTCCAAACCTGCCAGGTGCTCCTGCACTCACTAGCGGGTGCCTCGTTCACGAGGGCAGACTCGTGAAATTTACAGATGCTCCAAAAACTGACATGGTTTAAACGCGGCAGCCGCCAACACTGAGGAAGGCGTATCGCTGAAACGTGTTTGTTTGTTCATTTAAGTGCAAATAAATCCTGACTTAGATTTTACCCCCACGAGTGCTCGTGTCAGTCTTTGGATCATCTGTAAATTTCACGAGTCTGCCCTCATGAACGAGGCACCCGCTAGCGAGTGCAGGAGCACCTGGCAGGTTTGGAGCTTTGATGTTGAAAAAGCTCCTGCACCGCCCCGCTGTGAAGGAAAACGAGGTGACAGAGAAATGAAACTGTCAGTTTGCAGCTGCGTCAAGGAGCGGTAAGGATTTTACCTTTGTGAGTGACTTTGCTAACTGTGCTTGCAATAGTTTTGGATTAATCCAGCGGTGCATAGCGAGGGGGGAGAGCACAACGCGGATTTCTGTGACTGAATCCATTGATGTTCAGCGAAGTGGCACGCCGCGAAGCGGCCTCTGATATTTTCAGAACGCGACCAGGATCGCGCTCTGATGGAGATGCAGGCACCCAGAGTCAGCATTCACAGGACTTGAAATTTAAATATTTGCAGCTGGAACGGCTGTATGAGAGAGAAATTAGGAAGTGGTGGGAGGCCACTTCCCTGCAGCATTACATTGATGTGGACAGAGTGCCTAGAGGACTGCGCATTTATACTGTCCCGGCTTATGAGAATCCAGATCCGAAGCTCCTGGAGGAGTGGGCCGAAAATACAGCGGGCTCTTCAAAGGGCATACTAGGGATTCTGGTGAAATTCGCCTGGAGTGATTGAGAGAAGGCACTTAAAGAGATTGAGGATATTGAAAAGAATATCACGACTGAGGGTGAGAAGGCACGACATGACGAATTGAGGCCATCTATGAAAAAACGTTTGGAAAATTATGAATTGAAGATAAAACAACGAAAACAACAGAAATTCGACCGTGAAGCAAGGGATTATGAACATGGAAGAATCCTTACATTTGTCAAAAAGTTTGACGTACCCCGCCGCGACCTGAGAAACAACAGGAACCGTAAGGTGGTGGAACAGAGGGATACATCGGAATCAGAGGTGACGGACATGGAGCAATCGGAAGAAGAAGGGGGGAGAGCAGGAGTAAGAGGCCCAGCACCCCACCATTTTCACGAGGAATTCAGTTTGATTCGTCAAACATGGCTCCGTGGAGGCAAAGGCAGGCCACCGGAACAACAAGGCACAGAGTCACGAGAAGGGGAGGGTGGCAACCAAGGAGGTGGCAATATGAACAGGACCACTCGCCCCAAACGGAATACGAAATTCAGGCAATAGACACGGCTGTCAAATCGGAGAATCTTACCATAATTAACTTGACGTCAAGGGAACTGACACCTGTGGAAGAGACTGTTCTGAAAACTTGGATTGTCTTTTTGCCCGACAAGTAACTATGAATATGCACAAACCAGGATAGACGTCTATAAATTCGTAAGAAAGCTAAAGTTGTTTAAATTTTTCAAACTTAAGTCACAAGTGGTGTGACCACGACCAGAGAAGCCCCACCCACAGGGACTGACATTCTTATTGGGAATGATCTGGATTTACTGGCTGTCATGGAGGAATTAGACAGCAGTCAACCGCAATCAGAAATTGCACGTCTGGATGATATGGATATGGCGATCTACCATAGGATTGCACAATCGAAACCATTAAGTCCTTTTCGCCCAACTTCAAAATGTATTCCCCAGACTTCATTCGATGCCATAGACATATTTGAGAGAATGTCAATCAAGATCTTTTGAGACTAAGAATAGACACAGACAAGTCAATGAATAAATGGAATATCACAAAGGCGCAAAGAAAGGCACTAATGAACTTGGAAGCTGATGAGGCAATCGTGATCAAACCCTCTGACAAAGGGGGCAATGTGGTGCTACAGACACGAGAAAACTACTGCGATGAGGCCTACAGCCAATTGAATAATCAGGGAAACTATCTACCAATCACGACTAATGAATTCATGGACAGCATCAGAGACTATGAATAGCTGATCTCTAAATGGCGTAATAAAGGAATGCTTTCTACAGAGGAGTACACCTTTCTATCGATATCACATCCTCGATTACCAACATTTTATCACCTGCCGAAAGTACATAAGAATAGACTGCATCCATCAGGACGACCGATAATATCCTCGATTGGTGGCCTTTTGGAAAATATGTCTACATTTTTGGACTACTTTCTTTTCCCCTTTGTGCCAGAACTATCCTCGTATATAAGAGACACCAAAGATTTCTTGAAACATATAGAGGGAATTATATGGGAACCTGATTTCCTCATGATAACGATGGATATAGCTAGTCTGTACACTAGCATAGCACATAAGGATGGGATGAAGGCCATGAGATACTTCTTGAGAAATAGACCTCTTAAGTATGCAGAACACAGTGAGATGCTGCTTGAGTTTTTAGATTTCTGTCTGCATCACAACATATTTCTTTTCCAAGATCAGATTTTTAAACAACTAAGAGGGACAGCCATGGGAGCCTGCTTCGCCCCCAGCTTTGCAAACTTGTTCGTAGGCTGGTGGGAAAAGCAGGCAGCATGGTCAGACACGTGTGACAGTTGGGTGGAGAGCACTGTTAGCTGGAGACGCTATATCGATGATCTCTTCCTGATCTGGAGGGGCACGAAAGAATCAGCCCTACAATACATCGACTTTCTTAACTCCAATGAACTTAACCTCAAGTTCACGAGTGAGATTAGGTCGAAGGAGGTTACTTTCTTGGACTTGAGAGTCTTTGTAGTGGATGACAAGATACAGACAACGCTGTTTAGAAAATCCATGGCAGGTAATTCGGTGCTACACGCTGGGAGCAGTCATACCAGCAATGTTAAGAACAGTATCCCCTATGGGGAACTGTTGCGTATCAAACGCAATAGCACCAGGGAGGAGGACTTCGAGAAAGATGCATTAGAGAGCATGAGGAGATTTGAGATGAGAGGTTATAAGAAAGGCATCCTGAAGGAGGCCACTAAAAGAGTGGCAGTGAAATATAGAGCAGACTTGTTGAGAGATGAACAGAAACAACACAAATCTGAGATGAAGAACAACTTCAGGTTAATAACAAGCTACACTAATGCAGCCAGTCATGTGAGAAAAATTATGCAAATTAACTGGCACATACTAAGATCGGATGCAGTGATAGGTAAGGATTTGCCACCTCATCCCTCACTCACATTTAGAAAAACAAGGTCAATTAGAGACCAGCTGGTTGAAAGCTACTTACCACCACTTAAAGTGGAGAAAGGCTTCAAGGGCATCACTGGTTTCTTTCCATGTGGTAAGTGTAAGGCCTGCAGTAACAGTACGAAAGTCACCTCATATAGGGTTGCAGGCCTGAGAGATCCACTACGCATCACCAAACTTATGAATTGCAATACAACTCACGTAGTATATTGCCTTGTGTGCCCTTGCGGCCTAAGGTATGTAGGTAGCACAATTCACCCAGTTAAAATCCGCATACTAGAGCATCAGCGGGCAATACAAAATAGGGATCCTAGCTACCCAGTGGCTAGGCATTTCCAGACACACCATAACAGTGATAGGAAGCTGGTTAAGTACTTCTGCATTGACCATGTACCACGTGACCCGAGAGGAGGGGATCGGGAGAAGCGACTGCAGAGATTGGAATCCCGTTATATTCTTGATTTGGTGACGAGGTCCCCGGCAGGCCTGAATATGAGTGAAGAACTAGGGGTGCATCTGTAAATAAGATTTACTTTATTTTTATGTTACTTTATGTCATTTGGAAGAGGGCAGGTATGGGGATATCCTAGAGATATTTCCCAAGCGGTAGCTTGTTGAGGATAGACCCATTGAGGGTGTTATTGTGGATACAATTTTATTGCATCTAGTGTAAGTTGTGAGCTGGGGGTCCCTAGGGAGGAGGAACCCATACAGGGCAGGTTGGAAGAAATGTAACGTCAGTAGTGAGCCCATCCTGGGCGTTATTTTAGTTGAATGAAAGTCACATCTTGCAAAATACGGCAAGGTGGGGGGTCCATTTTTGATTAGTGGCATTTGCATGGCGCAATTGTGTATATATTTGACTGTTTACCGCAATTTGACAGCACGTATATTGCAGCGTATTATTTGGCATGTTGTTAAATAATTTAGCTTCGAGTTGGAACCACCATCGCTTTTGGTTGTTGACATAAATACATGTCAGGACTAGCTATTATAGCGTTCAAAAGTTTAGTGACCCCTTCTTTGAGTTACACACAAGTATTAAGATGTTATAGCTACTCAAGCATGGCAGGAGATAATGTTATCTCGCCTGACCTGCGATGCCTGACTTCCAATTGATGTGTGTATGCATATATAATGAGGTTTAAACGTGGTGGCCGCCAACACTGAGGAAGGCGTACCGCTGAAGCGCATTTGTTTGTCCATTTAAGTGCTAATAAATCCTGACTTGGATTTTACCCCCGCGAGTGCTCGTGTCAGTCTTTTGAGCATCTATATATATATATATATATATATATATATATATATATATATATATATATATATCCTCGGATTATATATATAGTCCTCGGATTACTTTAACAAGTGGTCGTCTGTGTGATATATATATATATATATATATATATATATATTATCTACTGGCGGTCGCCAGTAGATAGTTATAGTTAGGACCTATTTTCCATAGGAAATCCGCAACATTCTATTTGAAATAACTTTTGCGCCGGTTGACGAATCTTCGCGAAATTTTCAAAACTTGTGGGGCGCTCCGGTACGCTCCTATCCTGAAAGTCTCGGGGTGACTTGTCAAGTGGGGGCCGAGAAAAAAGGGGGGTCCCAAAACGTGTTTTCCCCATGCAATTTTCCATAGGAACCTTTCATCGCAGCTACAGCCTGAACTGCTGAACGGAATTACACCAACTTTGGCAAAAAGGTAGCCCTTGGTTCAGTGTCGTGCCTTTTGGTTAAATGGTGTAAATCCATTCAGTAGTTCCTGAGAAAATCAAAAGTAAAACCACATATATATCTATGGCCGCGGAGGGTTCGCGCACCCTGAGCGCACCCTCCCGATCACGAGCTGTATGGTAATTGGCTGTCAACACTCCAAACCAGGAAGTGTTGGCAGCCATCTTGTTCCTTGGTAGAACCGAGGCACAAGAAAACAGGAAAAAAAATGCAAAAAACGCAAAAAGGGGGCAGGGTAGAAACACCCTGACCCCCTAGGCCTGCTTAGGGGGTCCCACAAGGACCCCCAGGGCCAAATTTCTTTTAAATTTTTTTTAAAAATCGGCGGGATGCGTGCAGGGTGCGCGGATCCCGCCGTAAAAAAAAAAAAACGAAGCGCGGGCTCCCGCGCTTCGTTGTTATTTGGCCCCCGGGTGGGCCTAGTCCCGGGGGCATGCGTGGGTTAATAAAAAAATGGTTGGGGGGGCCTCTAAGGACCCCCCAAGCCCCGGGGACTGCCACCCCCTGGGGCTTTCAATTTTAAATCGTGCGGGAGGGCACTCAGCCCTCCCGCAGCCCCGGAGACCGCCACCCCCGGGTCTTCTTTTTTAAATTAAATTACCTGTGTGGGGGGCCCCCCACACGCCCCGGGGACCGCCACCTCCCCGGGGCACTAACAAAAGAAATATGGGGTCCGTTTCGGACCCCCGAAGCCCCGGGGACCACCACCTCCCCGGGGCTTTGCTAATGAAGGGAGGGGGGCCGCGCGGCCCCCCTCCTGGAGCACTCCATGGCCCTGGGGACCGCCACCCCGCAGGGCCGGCTCCTGCAGTGTCCCGGGGTGCCTACCCCGGGACACTGCTGTTTGCAATGGCAGGGCGGGAGCCGTGCGGCTCCCGCCCTGTCATTGCAAACTTGCTAGCTTCATTGAAGCGAGAGCAGGAAACCTGCTCTCGCTTCAATGAAGCAAGCAGATCGCTTTTCCATAAGGGGAGCTGCATGTCAGCAGCTCCCCTTATGGAAAGCAATGCCGGCTCCCGCAGGACGTGGGGAGCCGGCGGGATGGTGGGGGATTGGGGACCCCCACGGTCCCCAACGAGTGGCCAGGCCCCGGGGATGGGGTCCCCGGGGCCATTAGTGGCCGCAGGAGGGGGCCACGCAGCCCCCTCCCCAAAATCTAAAAATACAAAAGGACGCAAAGGCCATCCCCGGGGGATGGGGTCCCCGGGGCCTTAAATGGCCCGAGGAGGGGGGCCACGCAGCCCCCCTCCAAATATATATATTTTTTTTAAAACAGTGGGCAGGCCCCGGGGATGGGGTCCCCGGGGCCAATATGGGCCCAGGGAAGGGGGGCCACGCGGCCCCCTTCCCGTTTTTTTTTTTTAAAAAGAAAAAGAAAATACTTAGGCCCCGGGGGATGGGGGCCGAGGGAAGGGGGGCCATGCAGCCCCCCTCCCATAAATAAAAAAAAAAAAGACCGGCATTGTGCCGGAGTTCCCACCCCCTCCCTGCAGCACTCTGCAAACGCACCCCCTGGCGCGTTGGAAGATGGGGAAGTAATTCCCCTTCAATACTGGGGGTCCCTGGGTGCTAACTAGCCCACCAGGAACCTCCAGTATGCGCCAGGGCGCTGCATTGCAGAGAGGTGTTCAGAGGCCACGCTCCTTTTTACACCTCTCTGCAACGCAGCTCTGTGGGGCTTACTGGAGGTACCTGGTGGGCTAGTTGGACCCCAGGGACCCTCAGGATTCAAGGGGACTTAATCCCCCAACTTAAAACGCGCCACGGGGCGTGTTTGCACAGTGGTGAAGGGAGGGGGCGGGGCCTGAGGTGATATGTGTGCAAACATGCCCTGTGGCGCGTTTGAAGCTGGGGAATTAATTCCTCTTCAATCCTGAGGGTCCCTGGGGGCCAAGTAGCCCACCAGGTACGTCCAGTAAGCACCACAGAGCTGCGTTGCAGAGAGGTGTAAAAAGGGGCGTGGCCTCTGAACACCTCTCTGCAACGCAGCTCCCTGGCGCATACTGGAGGTACATGGTGGGCTAGTTGGACCCCAGGGACCCTCAGGATTCAAGGGGACTTAATCCCCCAACTTAAAACGCACCACAGGGCGCGTTTGCACAGTGGTGAAGGGAGGGGGCAGGGCCTGAGGAGATATGTGTGCAAACACGCCCTTGGCGCATTTTAAGTTGGGGAATTAATTCCCCTTCAATCCTGAGGGCCCCTGGGGTCCAACTAGCCCACCAGGTACCTCCAGTAAGCGCAACAGAGCTGCGTTGCAGAGAGGTGTAAAAAGGGGCGTGGCATCGGACCACCTCTCTGCAACGCAGCTCTGTGGTGCTTACTGGAGGTACCTGGTGGGCTAGTTGGACCCCAGGGGCCCTGAGTACTAAAGGGGAATTAATCCCAAACTTAAAACACGCCACGGGGCATGTTTGCACAGTGGTGAAGAGAGGGGGTAGGGCCTGATGTGACAAGTTAGTTAGTTAGTTTTAATCCCCCTGCCCTATTATGTACTAGGGACTTACAGAGGAGGTCATGCTAATCACAGGGGTACCACAACGCATAGTGTTCCCTAGTGTATGTAGGTGTTTTCACTGTATTCTAAGTGTCTTTTAGCATAGCACTGGCTCTAGGCCTGGTTAGTCAGAGCCAGTTACCACCAGTACCCGTCTGAAAAAGTTGTGGCCACAGGATGATTTTGCAACAAGGCTTCTTTCTGCTCCTCTGTTGGTTCTTTCTGCACATTTCTTGCTTCTTCCTGTACTTTTCTTCGTCTTTGTGGACTTCTGTTGCTTCTTTCTGCATTTCTTTTGCTTCTTTCTGTGCGTTTTTTCTTCTTTCTTCACATGTCCTACCTCTGTAAACATAGTTAGAAACTAGCATTTAAAAAACCTTTGAAATTCAGTTAAAAAACAATAGGTTTCAGGCACGTTATAGTTAGAAATTAGCATTTAAAAAACCTTTGAAATTCACTGAAAAAACCATAGGTTTGAGACACGTTATAGTTAGAAATTAGCATTTAAAAAACCTTTGAAATTCACTGAAAAAACCATAGGTTTTAGGGACAGTTATAGTTAGTTGGACATTGCACTCGTACAAAACCCGTGAAATTCCCCGTTATAGTTAGTTCAGCTAACTATAACTCGCGCCCCGCAATGCACTGCTGATGACGTCACATATTACATCACTCATGACATGGTCAGTGACATCACTGATGACATCACTGATGACATCTCAAATTACATCACTGATGACATCACTGATGACATCATCCATGTGATAATTTCATGCATCTTCTCATACCCTTATATAACCTTGGATACACCCACTCTAAATTACAGACTGCCATTCTCAAAACCATACACACTCCAATACCAATAACTACATACCCACTCACTGATTCTTAGGTCTACACACACACATCTACTCACTCACCCGTTGTGAGAAGTTGGCCTGGTATATGCTGTTCACTAATTAAAGTGGACACCTTGCACCAGGGCAAATCGACTCTTATGGTAGATAGGTTTAAGACAACCTTTTAAAGAAAGCTATCCTAGTGGTAGCTGTGGAGAGCAGCCTTCAGGCTAAGTCTCGGAGGAATGTAAAGCAGCTTGTTTTACCATATAATCTCTTGAATCACCAAATGAAAAGACACCACACAGGTATATATATCAAATATATATGTATTTATTTCTAAATAACTCTCTACTAATCTCTTTATGAGATTAGAAGACAAACATATGCACAAATCAACGTTTCACAATAAGTTAAGCACAAAATATGGCTGGGGCCCTAGGGGCGTACCAGACCATATACTAAGTAAGAGACTTAGAAACAACGACTTGCAGGGAGACAAGGCCTAGGGCCTTCAGAAGTGCTGGGGCCTCACAAAACCACCCAAGGCAGGTAAGTAAAGGACCCACGGGGGACGCGTGCAGTGTGGATACACAGGCGCGGATCGCCGTTAACTTCAATGGAGCAAGTCGCGGTTGGAAATTAAGAGTTTTAGGATACTTCGGGAGAACCTACAAGCAAGTCACTTACAGGGTAAGTAGTTCTAGGGCCCACACCCACAGGAGCACCGTAGTGCTGGAGTTACCTCACCCAGGGAAGCCGGGTGCACAGGTGTCCTTTGGTGTCGGGTCGCGGCGTCGTTTTCAATGGCGAACAAAGAAGACTTGCTGCTTGCGGGAGCTGAAGAAGTGTCCGGTGGAATCCAAGCCTGGATTCTGAAGAAGGATGACCTGAAAGCAGAGGGGACAGTGTTCAAAGTCACTTGGCAGTGACCCGGGGCAAGGAAGATGGATGCCCACCGTCGTTGGTCGCTTTAGGTTGGTTGTGGGTGCCTTGACTCTTCAGCCACGTGGTCCAGGAGGCGTCGACGATGACCAGGAGCTGGATTCGGTGTGTCCCTCGACGTCTGCAGCTGACTGCGGTGTCGGCAACTCGATAGGGGCCAACAAGCCTTGGCAGCAGCAAGTCTCGGGGAGATGAAGAAAAGTCGATGGCGCAGACCAGCAAGGTCTGAGGGACTCACCCAGCAAGGGTAAGTCAGGGCAGGCCTGGAGCAACCAGGGGAGCCCTTTGGTTTCTTTAAGAAGTCTTCTGGGGACCCACAAGCCGGCGGGCAAGGGATCGCGAAGACACCTCGGGCGGAATCACTCAACAGGGGCCCACGGTCACTCGGGACAGTGTAGGCCTCTGATCTTCGGAGGGATTCCTGCTGGAGGTCGGGACCACACGTGGTCCAAAGCACAAGTTCGTAGAACGTTGTGAAGGGGTTGCACTCGACAATAGTGCACGGTACCAGGGGTCGCGGTTCCTCGTTACTCGTGGGGTCCACTTGCCTCAGCTTCGCTGGGGACTCACGATGGCCTGGGAGAGGTCAGGAAATCCACTTCTTGGGCTGCAGGGACTTCGGACTCCGGCGGGAGCGGCGTAGTTTGCGACCGTTGTTGTCGTTTTTGGTGCCTGCCAAGCAGGGGAGTCACTCCTTGACTCCAAGGGAGATTCTTCCGTCTTCCAAAGGTAGTGGAACGTCGAAGGGCCAGGATTCTTCTGTAGAGCGTCGTCCAGGGGTTATCTGCTTTGCAATGGCAAGGTTCCCCCTCTTATACTAAAAGAGGGGATGGACTAGCTCTATGACCCCACCTATGGGAGGGTCAAGGGAGGGGGTGGCTACACCCACTTCCCTTTGTCCAGTTTCGCGCCAGAGCAGGGGCAGGTAGCCCCTGAGCTGGTTTGAACTGGCATATGCACAGAGGAGCCTTCTGCTCCCCCAGTGCAGGACTTCAAAGCACTCTAAGAGTGCACCCACCCAGCCCCAATACACTAAACCCTGTCTGGAAGGTGGTTACACCTCCCTGTGACAGGATGCCTATTGTTGGGCTTCCTCCACTGCGAGTTTCGGTCATCAGCAGGAGGGCAGCCCAGTGTCTGTGACTGGTGGCATCCATTTTGTGATGCCAGGGCTCTTTAGGATTCTACCGCGTTTCCACAGCAGGTACATGTCTTATCCCTCTAGAAGGGTGGAATGCTACCCCCGCCGCCAAGATTGGCGGGGGGTAGTATTCCAAGATGTTTGACACCAAACACGACATGTTTTGATGCAGCCATTCCAAAGTTAGCATTTACCGCGAGGATATAATGCACTTAAATAGTATATGGTTTAACCGCATCCACAAACAGCACCAGAGAATGGACTCTGAGAACTGCAGAGGGGCCCTGCTCATGCAGAGGCACCCCCTCACATAGAAGCCAAGCACCCTGCCCTCAGGATTGATAGGGCCTGCCTTAGGGGTGACTGATAGGTTTATATGTGTGTGCAGGAGAGATATAGGTAACCTATATCTCAGTGAGGGGTGCTAGCACCACCTCACCCAGGCTGCAGTAGCAGGCCTGCGGTGTCAGATTTAGACTGCTTCCCAGGGGTGGCATAATACATGCTGCAGCCCCTGGTAGGCCTGTGAAGTACCTATGCCCTGGGCACCTAAGGTACCATATACTAGGGACTCATAAGGCACCACAGTATCCAATCACTAGTGCACCTAGAGGGCACTCCATGTCGTTTAGAGAGAACAGAGAGGCTGGGGCCCTGATTGGCAGGGACCCAGCCAGACTATAGCCAGAAACCAGTGCTAACATCAGAAAAAAGTGGGGGCAACATAAGAGGCAGATCCTACTCTCCTACACAACCCCCCCAAACGTAGGGACACTAAACTAACCTTGACCAGTTGAGTCTTCGTGTTCAAAGTGGAAATACCTTGAGAGTCCATCTGCATTGGCATGTTGGGTCCCAGGCCTATGTTCCACTGTATAGTCCATCCCCTGTAGGGAAATGGACCACCTCAAAAGTTTTGGGTTTTCACCTTTCATCTGCTTTAGCCATAGGAGGGGCTTGTGGTCGGTCTGAACTATGAAGTGAGTACCAAACAAGTATGGCCTCAGCTTCTTCAGGGCCCATACCACAGCAAAGGCCTCCCTCTCTATAGCTGACCAACGTTTCTCTCTAGTGGTCAGCCTTCTGCTAATAAAAGCTACTGGCTGGTCTTGACCTTCATCATTCAGTTGAGACAGTACAGCTCCCACACCCAGCTCAGAAGCATCTGTTTGGACAATGAACTTTTTGGTGTAGTCTGGACTCTGTAAGATGGGGGCAGTGCACATGGCCTGCTTTAGGTCTTCAAATGCCTTTTGACAGCTAGCTGTCCACTGAACCTTTTTTGGCATTTTCTTAGAGGTAAGATCATTCAAGGGGGTCACTATAGATCCATATCCCTTGACAAACCTCCTATAGTACCCAGTCAGGCCTAAGAAGGCTCTCACCTGTGTCTGGGTGGTTGGAGCAACCCATTCCAGTATGGTTTGGATTTTGCTCTGCAAAGGCTGAACCTGGCCTCCACCTACAAGGTGGCCCAGGTACACAACCTGACTCTGCCCTATCTGGCACTTGGTGGCCTTGATAGTTAGGCCTGCTTTCTGCAGGGCCTCCAAAACATTTCTGAGGTGGACCAGGTGATCCTGCCAGGAGGAACTAAAGACAGCAATATCATCTAGATAAGCTGAGCAATAAGTTTCCATCCCTGCCAGAACTTTATTCACCAACCTCTGAAAAGTGGCAGGTGCATTTTTCAATCCAAAGGGCATCACCACAAAGTGTTAGTGCCCACCAGGGGTCGAAAATGCTGTTTTGGCTTTTGCATCATCAGCTAACCTGATTTGCCAGTAGCCAGCTGTTAGGTCAAATGTGCTTAGATATTTGGCTGAGGCCAAAGTATCAATCAGCTCATCTGCCCTTGGTATGGGATAGGCATCAGTCCTAGTGACTGCATTGAGGCCTCTGTAGTCTACACAAAACCTCATTTCTTTCTTACCACCCTGGGTATGAGGTTTGGGTACCAGGACTACTGGGCTAGCCCAAGGGCTATCTGAAGGCTCAATCACGCCTAACTCCAACATTTTCTGGACTTCAGTCCTGATACAGTCCCTGACATGGTCAGGTTGCCTGTAGATTTTATTCTTGACAGGCAGACTGTCCCCAGTGTCCACCTCATGGGTGCACCAGGTAGTCTGACTAGGGGTCAGGCTAAACATATGTCTAAACTGTTGCAGAACTTGTCTGCACTCAGTTTGCTGATGGTCAGTGAGGCTGCTTGCCAAAGCAACACCATCTACTGACCCATCATCAGGGTTCTGAGAGAGCAGGTCAGGGAGAGGGTCACTCTCCTCCTCCTGGTCCTCATCAGTTGCCATGAGCAAGCCCATGTCAGCCCTGTCAACATATGGCTTTAATCTGTTGACATGAAGCACCCTTAGGGGGCTCCTGGGAGTTCCAAGATTCACCAGATAGGTGACTTCTCCCTTCTGTTCAACTATTGTATGGGGGCCACTCCATTTGTCCTGGAGGGCTGCTGGGGCCACAGGCTCCAACACCCACACTTTCTGTCCTGGCTGGTATACAGTCAGCACAGCCTTTTGGTCATGCCAAGCTTTTTGTAATTCTTGACTGGCCTCCAGGTTTTTGGTTGCCTTTTTCATGTACTCTGCCATCCGGGAGCGGAGACCAAGTACATCGTCCATCACATCTTGTTTGGGGGCTTGAGAGGTAACTCCCAGCCCTCTTTTACCAAACATAGTGGACCTCTCACAGGATGCCCAAACAGAAGCTCAAATGGGCTGTAGCCAACCCCCTTCTGTGGAACCTCTCTGTATGCAAACAAAAGGCAAGGAAGAAGAAGGTCCCATTTCCGCCTAAGCTTCTCTGGGAGTCCCTTAATCATTCCTTTCAAGGTCTTGTTGAAGCGTTCAACTAAACCATTGCATTGTGGGTGATAGGGGGTGGTGAACTTATAAGTTACACCACACTCCTTCCACATTGCTTTCAGATATCCTGACATGAAGTTGGTACCTCTGTCAGAAATGACCTCCTTTGGAAAACCCACTCTGGAGAAAACTCCAATGAGGGCTCTTGCCACCACAGGTGCTGTGGTGGTCCTCAGGGGAATTGCCTCTGGGTACCTGGTGGCATGATCCACTACCACCAGGATAAATCTGTGCCCAGATGCAGTCTGAGGGTCAAGGGGACCAACAATGTCAATCCCTACCCTTTCAAAGGGTACCCCCACCACAGGTAGTGGTATCAGGGGGCCTTTGTTGTGCCACCTGCCTTACCACTGGCTTGGCAAGTGACACAGGAGCGACAAAACTCCTTTGTGTCCTCTGACATGTGTGGCCAATGAAAATGTGGAACAAGCCTGTCCCAGGTCTTGTTTTGGCCCAAGTGTCCTGCCAAAGGGATATCATGTGCTAAGGTCAAGAGGAACCCCTAAACTTCTGAGGTATTACCAACCTCCTGGTGGCTCCAGGGGCTGGGTCTCTACCCTCAGAATATAGGAGTCCCTCATCCCAATAAACGTTATGGGACCCACTAGCACTCCCAGCAGCCTCAGCAGCAGCCTGCTGTCTGAGGGGTTCAAGAGAGGGGCAGCACTGTTGCTCCTTGCTCAGATCTTCCCTGGAAGGGCCCCCTGCCCCCAAGAACTCAACCTGGTCAGGTTCAAGTCCCTCTGGGGCAGTTCCTTCTTCAGGTTCTGCTTCACCTCCCTCTGGAAGTGAATCCTGGATCTGAGACAGAGGGGAAGGCACTGCCTTAACCCTACTGCTCCTCCTCTTGGGAAGCATCTGGTCCATTGTTCCAGGATCCAGAGCTGGTTCAGTGTCATGCATTCTTGCTTGTGACCTGGTCACAGCAAATACCTCTGCAGGGATGCCCAACATCTCAGCATGAGTCCATAACTCTACTTCAGACCAGGCTGAAGTCTCTAGATTATTGCCCAATAGACATTCTACAGGGAGGTCTGCACTAACTACAACCTTCTTGAGGCCAGTTACCCCTCCCCAGGAGAAATTCACAACTGCCAGACTATGGTTGGTCTGGACATTGCTTGCATTGGTCACCTGGTACATTTCACCCAGGATGATCTGTCCAGGGTCCACTAGGTCCTCTGCCACCATGGTGATACTAGCACCTGTGTCCCTAAATGCCAAAGCCTGTTTGCCATTTATCAAAGGCTGCTGTTTGTACTTGCCCAGATTACTGGGGCTTACTAGGAAGGACATATCAATGTTTCCCTCACAAATCAGCATTGCCTGAGTGGTCACTCTGACTAGGTCAGAATCCACTTCAGAACCCAGGGTCAACCCTACTACACCCTTATTCTGAGTTCCACCTCCACCAGTAGCTGAGCTAGGGGGCACAGTTGCCTTAGGGGCCGGAGTGGTGGTGGTTTGGTCTTTGGACTTGGTACAATCAGAAGTCCAGTGCCCTTTCTGTTTACAGAATTTGCACCAGGGCTTCTTTTGGCCTTTTCCCTTGTTGGACTGTGACTCCCCACCAGATGCAGATTTTTGGGGCCCTTGTGAAGACTTCTGGTCTTTTGACTTATCCCCACCTTTCTCAGGGCCTTTAGGATCTTGCTTCTTAGTGTCACCCCCTTGGTTCTGGGTTTTCTGCCTCACCCTGGTTCTGACCCATTTGTCTGCCTTCTTTCCCAATTCTTGGGGAGAGGTCAGATCAGAGTCCACCAGGTACTGATGCAACAACTGGTTCTGGCAATTATTTAGGATCTGTTCTCTCATCATCAGATTATACAATCCCTTGAAATCAGTAACCCTACTGCCAACCAGCCAACCCTCTAGAGCCTTGGTTGCACAATCAACAAAGTCAGTCCAGTCCTGAGTCTGTGCCTTCTGGGTATCTCTGAACTTTAACCTGTACTGCTCAGTGGTTAAGCCAAACCCATCTATCAGTGCACTCTTCAGGACCTCATAATCATCAGCATCCTCCTCTCTAACAGTGAGGAGCTTGTCTCTTCCTTTATCTGAAAAGGAGAGCCACAAGATTGCTGCCCACTGCTTTTGGGGACCTGCTGTACTCTACAGGCCCTCTCCATAGCAGTTATCCATTTGTGGATATCATCCCCACTCTGGTAGGGAGGAACAACCTTGCTCAGGTTCCTATGGTCAGGGACATATTCTCTGCCTCTAGGGACACTGTTGCTGCCACCAGGGGGTTCTAAACCCTCCCTTCTGGAAGCTCTCTGGATCTCCAGGGCTTCTCTATCCAGTGCCAACTGCTTGGTTCTGAGGGCCACTTTGGCTTCCTCATACCGGAGCAGTTTGCACCTTCTCTCAGAGGAGGTCTCTCTTAAGTTAAAGTATGAGCTCCTCTCTTGGACAAATTCTCTGCCAGAGTGATAAGAGTGCTCAGATTCCCTGGAAGGGGATCTGTGCCTCTCATCCACTCTGCCAGTTCTCTTAGGGAGAACTCCTCTGTCCTGTTCAGGCTCCTTGGAGCCTGGCCCTTCAATCACAGAGTCTTGGTCATTCTGATTTTCATCATCTGACCCAGATACTATGACTGACCCACCCACTGATTCAAACCCTTTAGCTCCTAGAGCCAATCTAAGGTCATCTGCTGTCAGCAGATCTATCAGGTGCAGGGTTGAGGGACTCTGTCCTAGTCTCAGGTGTCTGTCAACACACATGGCTCTCAAGTCAGAGAAAGCCATGTCCTTATACTGAGGCTGAGTGGATCCACTGGGTCCACCCTTTAAGGACATTCTAGTGTTGTGCAGTGTTGTACTACCTACACTAGTTTGTGGCCTACTGATCCTAGCTTGAGCTGTGGAAAGGGTGTGCTATCCCTTGGCACACAGCTCTAAGTTCAGTAGAACTTATTGATACTAAGCTTGACTTTATATGTACCTTGAGTACCTATAATGGTTTTCAGTTAGTAATTCAAATAGAGATTTTCTGGTAAAACAATGGCAAGCTGGAATCCCACCGCTGCCACCAATGTGAGAAGTTGGCCTGGTATATGCTGTTCACTAATTAAAGTGGACACCTTGCACCAGGGCAAATCGACTCTTATGGTAGATAGGTTTAAGACAACCTTTTAAAGAAAGCTATCCTAGTGGTAGCTGTGGAGAGCAGCCTTCAGGCTAAGTCTCGGAGGAATGTAAAGCAGCTTGTTTTACCATATAATCTCTTGAATCACCAAATGAAAAGACACCACACAGGTATATATATCAAATATATATGTATTTATTTCTAAATAACTCTCTACTAATCTCTTTATGAGATTAGAAGACAAACATATGCACAAATCAACGTTTCACAATAAGTTAAGCACAAAATATGGCTGGGGCCCTAGGGGCGTACCAGACCATATACTAAGTAAGAGACTTAGAAACAACGACTTGCAGGGAGACAAGGCCTAGGGCCTTCAGAAGTGCTGGGGCCTCACAAAACCACCCAAGGCAGGTAAGTAAAGGACCCACGGGGGACGCGTGCAGTGTGGATACACAGGCGCGGATCGCCGTTAACTTCAATGGAGCAAGTCGCGGTTGGAAATTAAGAGTTTTAGGATACTTCGGGAGAACCTACAAGCAAGTCACTTACAGGGTAAGTAGTTCTAGGGCCCACACCCACAGGAGCACCGTAGTGCTGGAGTTACCTCACCCAGGGAAGCCGGGTGCACAGGTGTCCTTTGGTGTCGGGTCGCGGCGTCGTTTTCAATGGCGAACAAAGAAGACTTGCTGCTTGCGGGAGCTGAAGAAGTGTCCGGTGGAATCCAAGCCTGGATTCTGAAGAAGGGTGACCTGAAAGCAGAGGGGACAGTGTTCAAAGTCACTTGGCAGTGACCCGGGGCAAGGAAGATGGATGCCCACCGTCGTTGGTCGCTTTAGGTCAGTTGTGGGTGCCTTGACTCTTCAGCCACGTGGTCCAGGAGGCGTCGACGACAACCAGGAGCTGGATTCGGTGTGTCCCTCGACGTCTGCAGCTGACTGCGGTGTCGGCAACTCGATAGGGGCCAACAAGCCTTGGCAGCAGCAAGTCTCGGGGAGATGAAGAAAAGTCGATGGCGCAGACCAGCAAGGTCTGAGGGACTCACCCAGCGAGGGTAAGTCAGGGCAGGCCTGGAGCAACCAGGGGAGCCCTTTGGTTTCTTTAAGAATACTTCTGGGGACCCACAAGCCGGCGGGCAAGGGATCGTGAAGACACCTCGGGCGGAATCACTCAACAGGGGCCCACGGTCACTCGGGACGGTGTAGGCCTCTGATCTTCGGAGGGATTCCTGCTGGAGATCGGGACCACACGTGGTCCAAAGCACAAGTTCGTAGAACGTTGTGAAGGGGTTGCACTCGACAATAGTGCACGGTACCCAGGGGTCGCGGTTCCTCGTTACTCGTGGGGTCCACTTGCCTCAGCTTCGCTGGGGACTCACGATGGCCTAGGAGAGGTCAGGAAATCCACTTCTTGGGCTGCAGGAACTTCGGACTCCGGCGGGAGCGGCGTAGTTTGCGACCGTCGTTGTCGTTTTTGGTGCCTGCCAAGCAGGGGAGTCACTCCTTGACTCCAAGGGAGATTCTTCCGTCTTCCAAAGGTAGTGGAACGTCGAAGGGCCAGGATTCTTCTGTAGAGCGTCATCCAGGGGTTATCTGCTTTGCAATGGCAAGGTTCCCCCTCTTATACTAAAAAGAGGGGATGGACTAGCTCTATGACCCCACCTATGGGAGGGTCAAGGGAGGGGGTGGCTACACCCACTTCCCTTTGTCCAGTTTCGCGCCAGAGCAGGGGCAGGTAGCCCCTGAGCTGGTTTGAACTGGCATATGCACAGAGGAGCCTTCTGCTACCCCAGTGCAGGACTTCAAAGCACTCTAAGAGTGCACCCACCCAGCCCCAATACACTAAACCCTGTCTGGAAGGTGGTTACACCGCCCTGTGACAGGATGCCTATTGTTGGGCTTCCTCCACTGCGAGTTTCGGTCATCAGCAGGAGGGCAGCCCAGTGTCTGTGACTGGTGGCATCCATTTTGTGATGCCAGGGCTTTTAGGATTCTACCGCGTTTCCACAGCAGGTACATGTCTTATCCCTCTAGAAGGGTGGAATGCTACCCCCGCCGCCAAGATTGGCGGGGGGTAGTATTCCAAGATGTTTGACACCAAACACGACATGTTTTGATGCAGCCATTCCAAAGTTAGCATTTACCGCGAGGATATAATGCACTTAAATAGTATATGGTTTAACCGCATCCACAAACAGCACCAGAGAATGGACTCTGAGAACTGCAGAGGGGCCCTGCTCATGCAGAGGCACCCCCTCACATAGAAGCCAAGCACCCTGCCCTCAGGATTGATAGGGCCTGCCTTAGGGGTGACTGATAGGTTTATATGTGTGTGCAGGAGAGATATAGGTAACCTATATCTCAGTGAGGGGTGCTAGCACCACCTCACCCAGGCTGCAGTAGCAGGCCTGCGGTGTCAGATTTAGACTGCTTCCCAGGGGTGGCATAATACATGCTGCAGCCCCTGGTAGGCCTGTGAAGTACCTATGCCCTGGGCACCTAAGGTACCATATACTAGGGACTCATAAGGCACCACAGTATCCAATCACTAGTGCACCTAGAGGGCACTCCATGTCGTTTAGAGAGAACAGAGAGGCTGGGGCCCTGATTGGCAGGGACCCAGCCAGACTATAGCCAGAAACCAGTGCTAACATCAGAAAAAAAGTGGGGGCAACATAAGAGGCAGATCCTACTCTCCTACACCCGTACAGTCACTCATACTTACAGTCACTCAGTACAGGACTATCATATGCACTCATACACCTATATAAACACTCACACACCGCCACTCGTCCATAGAGGTACTCACACACCTAGTCAGTCATGCAAAAAATTAAGCACACACCCATTTACTCACCTATACAGTTATACAGACACCAACTCACTTACTCATACAAATACTAGCACATTCTTACGCTCTTATACAATAACTGATACAAGCACACACGCATCCATACAGCCACTCTCACAATCACACACTCTCACTTATAGCCTTTTAAATACTCTAACACACATATATACTGCCTTTTACATATGTAGTTACTCGCACATGTACCACTGAGATATACATTCACTCACTAACACACCCATACACACACTCACCCACCCAAGCAGTCCATCACAGATGCACTCTTCAAATCATGCACCCAGTGAATCACCCACTCACACATCTATGTACAGAGTCACACACACCCCACCCAAACACTCAGGCACCCATACAGATACTCAGAGAACCAATCAATAACCCATATAGACACTCATGTAGCTATTCGCAAATCCATGCATCCACTTACACACCAACAGACAGACGGATACAGACATTCACCCAGTTTAGTCACTAACCCATGCATTCAGTAAGATACGTTTAATCACTCACTTATAGAGTTAGTCACGCACCTACTAAATCATCCATTCAGACACTTATACACCCACTCATTCTTCAATACGCCTTTGCCTATATATATTAAACATATTTAAACTTTACAGAAACACACAGTCACTGGATGATGTCATCAGTGATGTCATTTGAGATGTCATCAGTGATGTCACTGACCATGTCATGAGTGATGTAATATGTGACGTCATCAGCAGTGCATTGCGGGCGCGAGTTATAGTTAGCTGAACTAACTATAACGGGGGAATTTCACGGGTTTTGTACGAGTGCAATGTCCAACTAACTATAACTGTCCCTAAAACCTATGGTTTTTTCAGTGAATATATATATATATGTATATATATTTATATATATGTTCCACAATGTGCCCCTGCTCGAACATTCAGATTTTAGATGCCACTGTTCGAACATTCAGATTTTAGATGCCCACTGGAGGGTAATGTCAAAATGAACAATGCATGCTGCAGTGCAGGGTCTACGAGAGACTGAAAAAAATTGAAAGGGACTACATATCTCAGCATGGAACACAAGTTTAACTCACCTGCTATGACCCACTAAAGGTCAATTGAAATAATTAACATACAGAGGAGGATGCCCTTTAAAAATACTGCGATAGAGCTGCCTCTACCCCTTTCAAACCCCGCTCCAGTCTTTACCCCAACCTACCACATGATAATATCAATACCTTTCACGATGTGGTAACTAAAGCTCTACTCGAATGCAAACATCAAAAAAACTACAGAGGTGCTAGAACCTTCAACCTCACTATCAAACAAAAAGATATCATCAAGTAACTAGCCAACGACAAAGAAATTGTGATCCGCCCAGCTGACAAAGGGGGGAGCATTGTGCTTCTTACTAGAGATATGTACGTAGAGGAAGCACACAATCAACTTGAAAACAATAAATTCTACTGTAGATGCAATACCAAAACATATAACGACAGCATCTTGAGCATTTGGGGTAAACTCTCAAAATGGCAATCAGAGGGTACCATCACATGGGAAGAGTACTTATTCCTGAAAAAGGACTATCCACAACTTCCCATTATATACTTTTTACCCAAGATACACAAGAACCCAGTGGCCCCTCCTGGAAGACCTATTGTGTCACCCATTGGGAGTGTTGTAGAAAACATCTCGAAGTACGTTGACCACTTCTTGCAAAACTACGTGACAACACTTCCCTCCTACGTCAAGGACACTAAAGACTTTTTGTGTAAATTAGAAGGGCTCCAATGGGAAGAAGAGTATATGTTCATCACCATGGATGTCTCCTCTTTGTACACGATTATTGACCATGACCAAGGCGTTCGTGCGTATACTCATTTTTTGAAAGAAAGAAACATTATGTATCTTGAACACACCAACATGGTTATTGACATGATGTATCTGTGTCTCCAAAACAATATTTTTATGTTTGATGGGGATCTCTACAGACAGGTACTAGGGACAGCGATGGGCACATGCTTTGCTCCTAGCTTTGCCAACCTTTTCCTAGGCCTGTGGGAGGAGGAGATACAGAAATCCGCACAATACAACCCTGACTTCGAGAAAGCTGTAGTCTGGCTACGGTACATTGACGACCTTTTCCTTATATGGAAAGGCAGCGAACAAGAAGCGAAAGAGTTTGTTTCCAGACTCAACCAGAATAGCTATAACATCGCACTCACGTACACCCTGAACAGAGAAGAGATTGAATTCTTAGACGTTAAGGTCAGAGCAACACGCAACACAATAGAAACTAGTCTGTTCCGCAAAGAGACGGCAGGTAACAGTCTTCTCCATGCTCTCAGCAGCCATCCAGACACTCTGAAATGGAGTATTCCGTACGGGGAGCTGCTGAGAGCAAGAAGAAATTGCAGCACCGACGCAGGCTATCTCATGGAAGAGAAAACCATGATATCACGTTTCAAAACAAGAGGGTATCCAGATTGGGTACTAGATAGGGCAGTGTCCAAAGTCAGAAATACCGACAGACAGAGTACCTTGCAAATCAAAGACAAGGAAAGCAATGATTCCCCAGAAACTAGAGTGATTCTCACATTCAACAGAGACTCACATAAAGTTACCAAATCCTCACGGAGAACTGGAATATCCTGAAAAGCGATAACATAGTGGGACCTACCATCAGCGAGAGACCTAAAATCACATATCGCAAGGGTCGCATCCTTAGGGACATACTTATGCATAGTGACATTACTGAACAAAAGAACAGTGACTCGTTTAATCTCAAGGGTTTTTACCCCTGTGGCCACTGCAAGGCATGCCGCACATGCCATATGGTGAAGGAGTTCAGTACACCGAATCCCACAAAGAACAGGTCCATAATGCAGTTTCTCACTTGTAGCACAACACACGTCATCTACATCTTGGAATGCCCATGCAAGTTGAGATATGTAGGAAGCACTACACACATGGCTAGAAAGAGGGTCATGGAACATCTGAGAGCCATTACTAACAAAGACCCCCACTACCCAGTCGCAAGACACTTTGCTGACTACCATTTGTTGAACAGTTCACTTTTGCAATACTTTGTCATCGAACAGATATTGGTAGGTCCTAGAGGAGGTAATAGAGAACTTAGACTTAGGAAAAAGGAATCCAAATGGATCCTCGACCTCGAGACCCGTTACCCTAAGGGACACAATGTTGATGAGGAATTGGCAGTATATCTAATTGAAGAATAGCTAGGCGTAGTCTCATCTCGCTTTCCCTGCAGTCCTCTGTTCACATGTATCTCAACATAATTCATGCCTTAATTTGCCTCCTTACCGTTATTCCTCCATGCTGTATGTAACTGTAATGTTTTCAAGTGCACACTGTTATATACACCTGTTACCTCTAATGTAATTGTTAATCTAATTTGGTATTTTCTTTTCTTCTTTTCACAGGAGGAAAGAAAGGGGCCCACTGATTCATTACGGGCACTTCACGGGCCACCTACCCTTTTCTTCCCCATCGTCTGGGAGTGCACCACCTACTGATAGATAAGGAAGTTTCCTTTAACTTTTCACTTTATTCTCACTGTTGCGATCTTTGTTGTTTGACTATTTGGACTAGAAGTACGGTCTTCTCCGCCACTTGGCGCGAGTATTGTTTTTTGGTACATTGGTGGTGTTTTGTGCGGTGCGCACAGATATGGGGAGCTGGTATGGTGCTCCAATTTTGACCGCACATGTACCTACCGGTTTTACATGTGCCATGCTGATTACCACTACATGCCCAAAGTAGTGTTTGATTCACCCCACTTGGTGGTACATACCTTTTCTGACCATTGGTTCACTAGACGCACTCGCATTTGGCGAACACATTGTGGGCGTCAACTACGTCAGGGTCCACGGGAGGATTTCCTCTCACTTGGGATTTAAACCTTACACGGTTTACCACAGATTGTTGAACACCAGTAGTGACATATCAGGCTCTGTCCACATACTCCTATACGGTGGAGAAAATGTATCCTTTGGAATTCTACACATTAATTTTGGATGTAGCATTTTGCTTTTTGCTTTTTGTTTTCGTGCATTACATGCAGATATATTGTGAACGTTTGCAACATTATTCTCTCGTTTTGACTATTCTTGTATATACTATGATTTCCTGTATTGAAATGCTACTACATGATGGTCGCCACATCCACTATGCACTGTACCATGTATTTGAAACCATAGTCCGCTTTTCATGACAATGTCCAGAGTCACATGTCTATGTATAGCACTGTTTCCATGGAGCTCTTCGTGTGATCAAGAAAGTTTTCTTTCGAAACGCGTTACCTTGAGCATTAAATCTTTCCTTTCTAACGGAACCTGAGAGCGCAAATTATTGAAGCTTTTTCTGGTAATGTGACGCCGGTTTAGCTCTACCGGCACTTCGCGCCACTGAACCACGGGCGGATCTCCCAGGAGGAGCTGCAGGGATCGTGAATATATATAGATATAGGTTTCAGGGACGTTATAGTTAGAAATTAGCATTTAAAAAACCTTTGAAATTCACTGAAAAAACCATAGGTTTCCGGGACGTTATAGTTAGCTGGACATTTCACTCGTACAAAACCATAGAAATTCCACTGTTATAGTTAGTTCAGCTAACTATAACTCGCGCCCCGCAATGCACTGCTGATGACATCACATATTACATCATTCATGACATGATCAGTGACATCACTGATGACATCTCAAATGACATCACTGATGACATCACTGATGACATCATCCAGTGAATGTGTTTTTCTTTAAAGTTTAAAAATGTATTATATATATACCAAGGTGTATTGAAGAATGAGTGGGTGTATAAGTGTCTGGATGGAGGATTTAGTAGGTGTGTGACTGACTGTTTAACTGAGTTATTACATGTGTCTTACTGAATGCATGGGTTAGTGACTAAACTGTGTGAATGTCTATATCAGTCTGTTTGCTGTTGTATAAGCTGCTGCATGGGTTGGTCAGTAGCTACATGAGTGTCTATATGGGTAATTAATTGGTTGCCAGAGTATTTGTATGGGTGCCTGAGTGTGTGTGTGGGTGCGTGGGAGGTATGTGACTCTGTGCATACATGTTTGAGTGGTTGATTCACTGGGTGTATGGGTTCAAGAGTGCATGTGGAAACAGCTGTATGCGTGGGTGAGTGTGTGTATGGGTGTGTTAGTGAGTGAATGGATGTCTCAGTGGGACATGTCCAACTAACTACATATGTAAAAGACAGTGTATGTGAGAGTTGGAGTATATAAATGACTATACGTGAGAGTTAGTGATTGTGACAGTGGCTGTATGGATGAGTGTGTACTTGTATCAGTGATTGTATAAGAGAGTAATTATGCATTTCTTTCTGTTTGAATAAGTGATGTGTTGTGTGTATAACTGTATAGGTCAGTAAATGGAAGTGTGATTGATTATTTGCATGACTGACTAGGTGTGTGAGTAACTCTGGATGAGTGCTGCTGTGTGAGTGTCTGTGTAGGTGTATGAGTGCATATGATAGTGTTGTATTGATGAGTGACTGCATGTATGAGTGATTGTATGGGTGAATGAGTGGATGAGTGTGTAGACCTAAGAACCAGTGATTAGATATTTAGTAAGTGGTATTGGTGTGTCTATGGTTTCAAAAATGGTATTCTGTTTTTTTGAGTGGGTATATCAAAGGTTATATTAGGGTGTGAGAAGGTGCATCAGATTGTCACATGGATGATGTCATCAGTGATGTCATTTGAGATGTCATCAGTGATGTCATCAGTGATGTCACTGACCATGTCATGAATGATGTAATATGTGATGTCATCAGCAGTGCATTGCGGGGGCGCGAGTTATAGTTAGCTGAACTAACTATAACAGTGGAATTTCTATGGTTTTGTACGAGTGAAATGTCCAGCTAACTATAACATCCCTGAAACCTATGGTTTTTTCATTGAATTTCAAAGGTTTTTTAAATGCTAATTTCTAACTATAACGTCCCTGAAACCTATGGTTTTTTCAGTGAATTTCTAAGGTTTTTTAAACGCTAATTTCTAACTATAACGTGCCTGAAACCTATGGTTTTTTCAGTGAATTTCAAACGTTTTTTAAATGCTAATTTCTAATTATAATGTTCATTAAACCTATGGTTTTTTCAGTGATTTTAAATTATCATTACATTCTCAACCTAGTGAAAACAGCCAATATCGCCAGTTTTCCAACAATAGCTTCCGCAAAAAAATTCGCCACAAATGAGAGCGACAACTAACGCTAATAATATGCAGAGTAGGCGTTCCCGTACAAAAATAACACGAAAACACAACTTCTTGATATTTTCAACGAGCAGCCAAATCTGGGGTGCGATCCAAAAACAGGTGATAAGCTGCGTTAGCAGTAGGAATTTAACATCTGCCTTTTACTGGTGTAAAGCAGGACGACTACCTACAGTGTGAAAGGGAGCCCAGCCCAGAACCACATCTGAAGACCAACACATGTCATAGAGCTACTGACCATGCAGCTCCGACACCCAAGAAGGCCACAACACCCACTGCCATCACCCTCAGGACCTCCCCCCCGGACCACCCCCCTCCCTACTACCACTGAGGTAGCGCAGAACAGGACAGCGGACCTTCCAAAAACGGCATGGTCCCTCAGCCACACAATAGCTGAATCTTGGGAGATGTGGCAACCAAGTATGTGTGAAGGACGCAAGTCACCCATCAATAAAAATGCACACAATACCAAGTGTAGCGGTGATGTGGTGGACAGACCTCACTATGCAGAGCACAAACCTCTCCATGTGGACATATACTGCTGGTGCTTGTAGTGTTGTGGACAATAGACGCAACCATGTTACCTCAGGCAGTGGGGAAGATCTCAGTCATGTAGTTGTGTTGTCCCCCCCTGGAAGCGGAAGCGGAGTGTGCTGGTCCAACGTACGCCACTCCAGCGTAGGAGTATGAATAAATAGGCTGGGGCTCTGGGCGTGGTTCACTTGTGGGAAGGCCAAAGCGTCTGCCAGGGCGGCAGCCCTCACCCTGCCACAAGGCCTCCGCCGTGACCGCCGGCCTCCTCGACACAGGCCCCCTGCAAACCCAGCAGCAGAGCACCACAGACTTATGTCTGTACAGACTACTGCCTTCGATCTACACTGCGGACAGCAGGGCTCACAATTCAGATTGAGTCGCGATTGCAGATGACGCACTCCAGTAGGGAAGAGACATTGATCCCAGTGCGGCCCGCCCGGACCACGCATCATCGCAGACTGCACACACACTGAGTGCTTCAGGTGCCACTAACTCAGTGCACCACAAGTCAACACCACGTGGACTTATTAAGACAGAATTCATTAGACAAAAGACATTGCTACCAGTGCGGCCCGCCCGGACCACGCATCATTGCAGGCTCCACACACGCTGGTTGCTTCAGGTGACACTAACTGTACAGCTCAACTCAACGCCACGTGGCTGTGGGCCCTTGCTGACCGCTGCCTCCGGCCTACACTGCGGTCATCAGGGCTCACATTTAAAATTGACTCTTGATTCATTAATTGCAGAGTCCAGTAGGCAACTAAGTATTACGTCCCTAAAACCTACATAATATCCTTTTAGTATCCTTGCTTCAAGAACTTGTTTTATATCAGTTATAGCTTTAGTACAATGACCAAATTCATCTTGCAAGTCCAAAGGAACACTGAATGGCAGTCTACACTGCGGACAGCAGAGCTCACAATTTGAATTCAGTCTTGATGTATTAATTGCAGACAGAATTGTACTCTATGTCCTCGAATTTTGTCAAGAGGAAGTGACAAAAAGCATTCCTTGATGTCTGTGCTGACTACTGCCTTCGATCTACACTGCGGTCAGCAGGGCTCACAATTCAGATCGAGTCGCGATTGCAGATGACGCAGTCCAGTAGGCAAGAGACATTGCATCATCACTGGCTGCGCACACGCTGAGCGCCACACCTACCACTAACTCTATGCAGCTCAAGTCAACGTCATGTGGCTCTGGGCTCTTCCTGACCACTGCCTCCGGCCTACACTGTGGTCACCAGGGCTCACAATTCAGATCGAGTCGCGATTGCAGATGACGCAGTCAAGTAGGCAAGAGACATTGCATCATCGCTGGCTGCGCACACGCTGAGCGCCACACCTACCACTAACTGTATGCAGCTCAAGTCAACGCCACGTGTCTGTAGGCCCTTCCTGACCGCTGCCTCCGGCCTACACTGTGCTCAGCAGGGCTTACAATTCAAATTCAGTCTTCATTCATTAATTTCAGAGTCCAGTAGGCAACTAACTATAACGTCCCTGAAACCTACATATTTCGACAGTGTATTCCATAAATGTTTCATCTTTTGTTCCATACACCTACACTGCGGTTAGCAGAGCTCACAATTTAAATTGAGACATGATTTATTTATTGCAGAGAGAATTGTACTCTATGTCCTCGAATTTTCTAAAAAGGAAGTGACTAAATGCATTCTTCGATGTCTGTGTTGACTACTGCCTTCGGTCTACATTGCGGATATCAGGGCTCACAATTCACATCGAGTCGCAATTGCAAATGACTCAGTCCAGTAGGCAACAGACATTGCTCCCAGTGCGGCTCGCCCGCACCACGCATCATCGCTGGCTGCGCACACGCTGAATGCTTCTGATGCCCCTATCTCAGTGCAGCACAACTCATGGACCCTTTATGATACAATGTTTTGTGTATAATTTCACATTTGCTGCCCCTACCTCAGTGTACCACAAGTCATGGACCCTTTACGATACAATCTTGTGTGTATTATTTCACATCTGTTGCCCCTACCTTAGTGCAGCACAAATCATTGACCCTTTATGATTGAATCTGTGTGTCTGATCCAATGATTACTGTTGTACTTGTTGCCAGCACCAACCATTCCCGGACGGCTGGCTTACACTCACCCCACACGCATCCAACACAGACGTCACTGGACATGTGACCCTGGTAATAAAAATGAGTTGAGCGCACGTGCCCGTACCCAGTTCCACTATCTATCTGTGTCCGTGTGTTCATTATGTATGCAAGATGCCACCCCTGGGCCCTACCACATTACATTGTGCTGTGGACAGCGTATGCAACCATGTTACCTCTGGCAGTGGGGAAAACTTCGGTTATGTAACTTTCTCTCGGTCATTGTACAAGTACGTACGTAGAGACTGGATCATTAGAGTACTGCAAGGAGAGTGTATACTGAATTTATAAGTGCTTGGGGATTGGCGGAGTAATTGTGTAAGTACATATGTTGGCGCAGCCTAACCCCGAACACAAGCTTGGCTCTAATTGGCTGCCCTCCATGTGCCAAAAACTGAAACTTGAACTTTTCATGGCCCTGTATTGCTACAGCTGCAACACTCCACTGAATGTGCAATAAACATTCATATCCACACAGATGTGTCATGTCCACCATCTTTCATGTGTGGAACTATGGATGAATGTAGGGTCAGTGATTCCCCGTACCTTCCATGTTGGCCATGTTGTGGGACTTGGCTCACAGAGTGACACATTGGCGCTTTCGACCCGGGTGACGTCAGCACTACAACAGGGACACCCGCATCAGTAGATTCCTCATACAGCCCAGGACGGAGCCACGCCCATAGCTCCGGAGTCATTCTTCACAGCCTCACGCAGGACTGGCATACGACAGGCCAGGCCAGCCCACTCCGCTTACGCTTACAGGGAAGGACAACAACGCTACATGGCCCAGATTTTCATTGCAGTGATCTGCTGGTCACACCCTAGTTGTCAGTACGCCACAGCCACTCCCTCACGGCTAGTATACACCCACACCACACGCATCCAGCACAGGCGTCACAGGACACGTGACCCTGCCAATAAAAAAGACCGGGCGCACATGCTCGACGCCATTTCAGAGTTGCTCGCACCGGATGCACTGCGGCCGGCACAGGCACACTGGCACAGGACGGTGACTTTCGGTCCACTGAGGTACGGGTACCGTAAATGCTGAGCGGGTGTACAGCCTGCGGTGATGGCCCGTCCCGGCGGTCTGGACAGCTCAGGTTTTGTGTACCTTGCTGGACCGCAGTGTAGGCCTGAGCCATCAGACAGCGCAGGCCTACCGCCACGTGGCGTCGCCTCGCTGGTCACAGAGTTAGTGGCACCGCAAGGGCTGAGTGGGTGTGCAGCCTGCGATGAAAAGCCCGGTGCACTGGTATGTCCTCTGCCATGGCGAAATCAAGACCCAGCACCAAATGTGAGACCTGGTGGCCTGCGGAGCGGGGCTGCATGATATGCAGGGTGCCGTGTCCGCGGGCCCCGGGCTTGCAGCGGCACGTGGTAGGCCCTTTTTTCTACACGCAGGTTGCGAAAGGTGAGCAGAGAGGCTTGTTAGTGCAGCGGCAGTCAGTGACCTCCGGGCAGTGGGAGTGGATGGGGTGCAGCAGCCTGGGTGCGCAGCGGCCGACAGTCACCTCCGGGCAGTGGGATTGGATGGGGTGCAGCAGCCTGGGTGCGCAGCAGCGGGCAGACACCTCTGGGCAGTGGAAGTGGATGGGGTGCAGCAGCCTGGGTGCAGCAGCCTGGGTGCGCAGCGGCGAGCAGACACCTTTGGGCAGTGGAAGTGGATGGGGTGCAGCAGCCTGGATGCACAAAGGCGGGACAGAGAATTAGGCGTGTGCAGTTGTATGTACTCTGCCATTACTGATTCCATACTACGTTTCAGATGAATAAGCTTGAGGGCTCCACTGTGTCCCGGCACGTGGTTGGAGACACACCGGTGACGGAAAGGTGAGCTGTGAGGGTTTTGTCCACAGTGTGGGCACTCACTGTCCCTCTCCACCTGTTCGTTTCTCTCCCTCACACTCTTTCTCTCTCTCTCTTCCTCTCTCTCACAGTTTTTTCCTTTCTCTCTCTCTCTCTCTCTCTTTCTCTCTCTCACTCTTCCTCTGTTTCTCTCTTCCTCTTTCTCACACTGTTTCTCTCTTCCTCTCTCTCACTGTTTCTCTCTCTCTTCCTCTCTCTCTCACTCTTTCTCTCCGTCTACCTCTCACTCTTTCTTTCTTTTTCTCTCTCTTCCTCTCTGTCACTCTTTCTCTCTCTCTCTCCTTTGATGGACGCATGACGAACAATGTTATCTTGCTTTTTGTCTAGCAAGCTGTGATTCACAGATTGACGACCCCCCCCAACACGGACCTCCCGCCACGAGGCGATGACTTCAGTTCCACTGAGTTAGTGCCACCAGACCTGAGCCCGTGTGTAGCCTGCGATGATGCGTGGCCATCCTGCAATCAACACCCACTTTGAATTGTGAGCTCGGCTTGACCGCGTGTACGCAACGCCTGAGGAGGTTGCTTTGGCACGTGGTGGACCCTCTTAGACACCCGCCGGTGGCGGAAGGTGAGCAGAGAGGCTTGTTTCCGCAGCAGCGAGCAGTCACCTCTGGGCGGTGGGAGTGGATAGTGTGCAGCACCCTGGGTGCACAAGAGCGAGCAGACACCTCCGAGCAGTGGGAGTGGATGGGGTGCAGCAGCCTGGGTGCACAGGAGCGGGCAGACACCTCTAGGCAGTGGGAGTGGATGGGATGCAGGAGTCTGGGTGCGCAGGAACGGGCAGTCACCTCCGGGCAGTGGGACTGGATGGGATGCAGCAGTCTGGGTGCGCAGGAACGGGCAGTCACCTCCGGGCAGTGGGACTGGATGGGGTGCACCAGCCTGGGTGCACAGCAGCGGGCAGACACCTCTGGGCAGTGGGAGTGGATGGGGTACAGCAGCCTGTGTGCGCAGAGGTGGGCAGACACCTCTGGGCCGCGGGAGTCGATGGGGTGCAGCAGCCTGGGTGCGCAGGGGCGAAACAGAGAATTAGGCGTGTGCAGTTGTATGTACTCTGCCATTACTGATTCTATACTATGTTTCAGATGACTAAACTTGAAGACTGCACTATGTCCCGGCATGTGGTTGGAGACACACCGGTGGCAGAAAGGTGAGCTGTGAGGATTTTCTCCACAGTGTCAACACTCACTCTCCCTCTCCATCTCTTCCTTTCTGTCACTCACACTCTTCCTCTCTCTCTCACTCTCTATCTCTTCCTTTCTCTCTCTCACACTCTTTCTCTCTTTCTATGTCTTTTCCTCTCTCTCTCATTCTTTCTTTCTCTCTCTCTTCCTCTCTGTCTCACTCTTTCTCTCTCTCTCTACCTCTCTCTCACACTGTTTCTCTCTTTCTCTCTCTCTTCCTTGTATCTCACTCTTTCTCTCTTTCTCTCTCTCTTCCTCTCTCACTCTTTCTCTCTTTCTCCTTTGATGGACGCATGACGCACAATTTTATCTTGCTTTTTGTCTAGCAGGCTGTGATTCACAGATTGACGACCCCCACCCCGACACGGACCTCCCGCCATGAGGCGATGACTTCAGTTCCACTGAGTTAGTGCCACCAGAGCTGAGCGCGTGTGCAGCCGGCGATGATGCGTGGCCATCCTGCAATCAACACCCACTTTGAATTGTGTGCTCGGCTTGACCGCGTGTACGCAGCGCCTGAGGAGGTTGCTTCGGCACGTGGTGGATCCTCTTAGACACACGCCGGTGGCGGAAGGTGAGCAGAGAGGCTTGTTTCCACAGCAGCGAGCAGTCACCTCTTGGCGGTGGGAGTGGATAGTGTGCAGCGCCCTGGGTGCACAAGAGCGGGCAGACACCTCCGAGCAGTGGGAGTGGTGGGGTGCAGCAGCCTGGATGCACAGGAGCGGACAGACACCTCTAGGCAGTGGGAGTGGATGGGATGCAGCAGTCTGGGTGCGCAGGAACGGGCAGTCACCTCCGGGCAGTGGGACTGGATGGGGTGCACCAGCCTGGGTGCACAGCAGCGGGCAGACACCTCTGGGCAGTGGGAGTGGGTGGGGTACAGCAGCCTGGGTGCGCAGAGGCGGGCAGACACCTCTGGGCGGCGGGAGTCGATGGGGTGCAGCAGCCTGGGTGCGCAGGGGTGAAACAGAGAATTAGGCGTGTGCAGTTGTATGTACTCTGCCATTACTGATTCTATACTATGTTTCAGATGACTAAACTTGAAGACTGCACTATGTCCCGGCACATGGTTGGAGACACACCGGTGGCAGAAAGGTGAGCTGTGAGGATTTTCTCCACAGTGTCAACACTCACTCTCCCTCTCCATCTCTTCCTTTCTGTCACTCTTTCTCTTTCTCTTTCTCTCACTCTCTATCTCTTCCTTTCTCTCTCTCACACTCTTTCTCTCTTTCTATGTCTTTTCCTCTCTCTCTCATTCTTTCTTTCTCTCTCTTCCTCTCTGTCTCACTCTTTCTCTCTCTCTCTACCTCTCTCTCACACTGTTTCTCTCTTTCTCTCTTACTTCCTTGTATCTCACTCTTTCTCTCTTTCTCTCTCTCTTCCTCTCTCTCTCACTCTTTCTCTCTTTCTCTGTCTTCCTCTCCGTCTCACTCTTTCTTTCTCTGTCTCTTCCTCTCTCTCACTCTTTCTCTCTTTCTCTCTCTCTCTCCTTTCATGGACGCATGACGCACAATCTTATCTTTCTTTTTGTCTTGCAGGCTGTGATTCACAAATTGCCGAGGGATGACACGCCATACCTGTACCTACTTTTATTTTGTTGTTTTGTTTAAATAAAATGTTTTATATGTAAATCCATAGATGACTGAGATTCTTATTTGTCCAACCTCACATGCATCTTCTTTACTATAATTGTGCGATATCAGCCAATTTGTTACGTTCCAGATTTCCTAAGGTTGCTGTCACATTTGTTTGTGTGGGGGGGAGGTGAGGGGGGATGGCGGACAAGGGGCTGGTGGCGGGGGGTGGCGGAGCAGTGTTGGGTGTCCGAGCTGCATGATCGTTGGCTCCATTGCATCTGTTGTCATTCACTTTGAAAGTTAAAAATATCGTCTCAAATACTTAACCACTACTACAAAACACATAACACACCTTCTTAATTTCTAATTTACCTTCGTAGTTGGTATGCAGATTTCAAATGTCACAAACGCATGCAATTCATTTCTTGTCACACTGTACATGTAATGCACCGCTTTCATCAAGAATGGAACCAGTAATGGCACAATTTCCCTGTTGCACATGTAAAGAACAAATCAGAATAGTTCCTTATTTTTTTTAGATTGCAAAACCTCTCTTTATTGGTTATTTTTGAACTTTCCATATAAACAGTTTTTTTAAGGACACATACAGGTGAAAAGTTCAAGGTATTGTATCAACACTTTCTAGAACATTCTACGATACGTGCAGGTTAAAAGTTCATCATTTTTTTAAACCTACCGATATTTTTTTGCAACATTTTCTCCAACATTTAATGGCACGTGGAGGTCAAAAGTTCACCATTCTTTCAAGTTTGAACTGCACCTTCCAAATACAATTAGCAGGTGTGGTTGAGCTGAGCAAATTTCATCCTATAATATGTACTCCACGTATCAACTGCTTTTTTATTAACCAATCACAAAGATGCTTTTCATCAAAACTAATATACACCCTACTTTTTAGGACACAATACATTTCATCTCCCAATCGGTTAACGTTTTGTATGTAAAAAAAAAGTAGTTCCCCATGTTTAAACATATCTCTTATTCTACGAACGGACTGCATGAGCTACAGACATTTATCCATATCTTCTAGCTATACCTTCAAAATGCTAGTGTGGATTGTAGGACATAGCTATGTTTTCTGGTGGAAGAGGTATGCAGAACAGAGACGTATTGACTTAGACCTAGGTTTACAAAATGTGCACATTAAATGGTTTACACAGAGGATTGAAGTGGCACCAATTGCTCCCTTTGGTTAAAACCTGTTTGCATCTCCAACACCCTGATCTCATGATTGTGCACTGTGGTGGTAACGACCTAGGCACATTGACTGGGGTAGATTTGGAAATGCTTATGAAGGACACCTTTGGACAATTGATGTTACTTTTGCCTCAAACTGTCTTTGTATATTCCAATATATGCCAAAGACAGAAGTGGAAATGGTCAAACCAATTTTGTCAGAAGATTGAAAAATCTAGGAAGAATGTCAACAAAGCTGTGTCTGCATACCTCAGAGACCATAGAATGAGGTCGATTTACAACAACAACATACGTTTTGATATGGCTGATATCTACAGAAGTGATGGAGTACACTTCACAGATGAGGGAAACCGAGTTTTCCTGATTAACTTGAAGCTGTGCATTCGCACTTACATGTAGCTCCAACTAATAAACACAAGGGCTCTTTTTAGAGCCGTCTTATATTCCCAATTTCGGCTCGCAGAGGGTCAGCTGCGGTTCGGCTAGCAGAGGGACACCTGCGGGCCGTCGGGCAGGCTCGCAGAGGAAGAGCTGCGGCCCGTGGGCTCAGCTCGCAGAGGGAGACCTACGAGCCGTTGGCTCGCAAAAGCACAGCACCATACTGGCTCGCAGAGGGAGAGCTGTGGCCGGACTCGCAGAGGGAGACCAACGGGCCAACAGGCCTGCTAGCAGACACACAGCTATCAGTTAACGGGCTGGCTCGCAGAGATACAGCTGCGAGCCCTTCGAGCTGCAACCCGACGGGCTAACTCGCAGAGGGAGAGTAACGGGCAGACGGGCCTGCTAGCACAGACAGAGCTACGAGCTAACGAGGTGGCTCACAGAGGTAGAGCTGCGGGCCCGACGGCTCACAGACACAGAGCTGCGAGCCGACGGACTGCCTTCTAAAGGCATAGCCGCGAGCTGATGATGTGGGGAGAGGGAGCGTAAAAGGAGTATCTCACACAGACAGACCTGCGGGATATTTTCAGTATTGCCTCGCAGAGGTAGAATTACGGATGCGATGCCTTTTAGAGGGAGAGATGCGAGCTGACGGACTGAGTCACAAAATGGCTCAGAGCTCGCAGTCGCAGAGCTGCGAGCCAATGGACTGGCTTCTAAAGGCATAGCCGCGAGCTGGTGATGTGGGGAGAGGGACCGTGAAAGGGGTATCTTGCACAGACAGAGCTGCGGTATATTTTTAGTGTTGCCTCGCAGAGGTAGAACTATGGACCTGATGCCTTGTAGAGGGAGAGTTGTGAGCTGACGGACTGAATCACAAAATGGCTGCCAACACTTCCTAGTTTCAACAGTTCGCAGCCAATGAGCCGCAAGCTCGTGCTCGTAACGCTTCAGCCAATCAGATGTCAGAATTCTTCAATATCAATATCTGGAAAATTTGATATTTCTCTAAAACTACTGAACGGATTTACCCGATTTAAACAAAAGCGTGCTTTCTGGACCAAGACCTTTCTCTGTGCCAAATTTGGCGTAATTCCGTTCAGCAGTTTGACCTGTAGCCTTGTCTAAAGTTTCCTAAGGAAATTGCATGGAGAAAACACGTTTTGGGACCCCCCTTTTTCTTAGCCCCCCTTGATGATTCCCCCAAACGTTTAGGATAGGAGCTGACCTGAAAAGAGGAACTTTTTGGAAAATTTCGTAAAGATTCGTCAAACGACGCCAAAGTTATAAGCACATCAAAAAATGCTTTTCCTATGGAAACGTGGTCCTAACTATAACTACCTACTGGCGACCGCCAGTAGGTAATATATATATATATTATATATATATATGCAGGGATGATTGTGTTTGTGCAGGAAGATGGGATTTAAGACGTTCAGATACTTCAACTCTGACTCATCCAATAAACCCTGTTCCTTCCATGAGTACAATCTTTCCATGATCTTTCTACTCGCTTCCTTAGTAGGATTCTCCCTTAACTTCCTGTAGCAATTAGTGTCATTAAGGTGTGTCCTAATCTCATTACAGTAATCAGTCCTCCTCATTATGATAATATTTCCGCCCTTGTCGGCTTCCCGAATCACTATATTTTTATCAAGTCTTAGACTATTCAACGCCCCACGTTCTTCCTGTGTTAAGTTCTCTTTGTATCTATTGTCCAGGACTGATTACTGTAATGAGATTAGGACACAACTTAATGCCATTAATTGCTACAGGAAGTTAAAGGAGAATCCTACTAAGGAAGCGAGTAGAAAGATCATGGAAAGATTGTACTCATGGAAGGAACAGGGTTTATTGGATGAGTCAGAGTTGAAGTATCTGAACGTCTTAAATCCCACCTTTCCGTTCATATACACTCTGCCCAAGGTTCATAAGTCCATGGAAAATCCACCTGGGAGGCCAATAGTTTCAAGCATAGGCAGTTTGACTGAGCACTTATCTGAATTTATTGATCTGTTTTTAAAACCTTTGGTTGTGAATTTACCCTCGTATGTCAGGGATACAATGGACGTTCTAAATAAATTGCAAGATGTAATATGGGAACCCGGAATGAGTTTTGTTACTTTAGACGTGGTTGGATTATATACTTGCATTGACAATGAGAAAGGTGAATTGGCTTTAAGTCATTTCTTGGGGAGTCGCAGTGCCAGTTTACTGGAACATTCTCAAATGATCTTAGAAATGAGCTCTATGATTTTAAAAAATAACTTCTTTTTATTTGAAGGTGAATGGTTTCATCAGATCAGGGGGACGGCCATGGGCTCCAGGTTTGCTCCTTTTTTTTTAAAAATTCTTTTTATTAAACAGACATCGGTTCATTTGGCAATACAGAGGAAGTAGACATTGTACATACAGCAAGCAAACACTGCGGGAAGAATAGTTTCAGTACATGGAAGAGGGAATGCTACGGGGAAAGGGGGACATCATGTTCAATACAACGAGGCGGTGTACAGATCTCGCCACGGTAGCTGTTCCATGGGCTCCAAACCCGTGACCACTTTCTGGGGCGGCCTCTGGCCATGTATACCGTCTTCTCCCTAAACATGCACATATCAAGGTCCCTCTCCCAAGACTCCAATAAGGGTGAATTGGTAGCCCCCCACAGCTGAGCAATGTTTCTTTTTGCGATCATGAATCTGAGCGTGGCCCATTGCGTCTGGTGCGTGTTTAGGTCTGTGGGTTCCCATATGTTGAGGAGACACCATCTCACCTCTGGGTGGAGCCGAACGTGCAACACTGTGCTGATTGTCTCATGGACGTCGTGCCAGAAGGAACTGATGTGTTTACACTCCCAAATGATGTGCAGGAACGTTCCCAGTTGGCCACATCCCCTCTTACATTCCCCACTATCGGTCCACCCCATATGCATCAGCCGGGGCCCAGTGATGTATACTCTATGGAGGATTTTAAGCTGTACCAGTCTGAGGCGTGCCGGGATGTCAACGACTCTAGGGGAGGACACTGCCTCCTGCCAGTCCTCATCATCAATCTCAATACCATCTCCCGTCCATTTCTCCCGTAATGCCTGAAGGGGATTCGTCATGTTGTTTATTAATTTCTTGTAAATCAAGGAGATCGTTTTGTCTGGGAGGTTACCGTCCAGTATCCTGTCCTATAAAGGTGAAGCGTCGGGAGGGGTCGCTCCGGCAGTCAGGAGTTACTGGAGAGAGTGTCTGACCTGCGCATATCTAAAGTATTCAGCATCCGCGAGCTCGTATTCCGTTTGTAGTGTGGTGAAGGACTTGACACCTTCTGCTCCCCAGATGTCCCTAATGTGTGAGAGTCCAATAAGGTCCCACTTGTCAAACCCCTTTGACCTCCCCAGGTTTCCCAGTTTTTCGGAGTCCCAGAGTGGGGTCGCCAATGTCAGTCTGTGTCCCCATCCCAGTGAGTTAGTAGCGTCGTGCCAAATCTGAACGGTGTGTTTGGTTGGGCCTGTCAGTGCGTATCGTCTGGGTCGTGAATATAGTGCCCTATTGTAGTTGCCTCCGGGAAGAAGCCATTTGTCCATGGCATAGCCAGGGTCATCGCCCCGACCGTATGTGCCGTGGTTGACGGCCGACAAATGCGCCGCCCAATAGTATTTTTTAATGTCTGGCAGGCTGATGCCACCGTCGTACCAGTTCAAGGTCAGCTTGGGCAGGGCGATGCATGGCCTGCCGTCCCATAACAGGTCTCTTTGGAGGCTCTCCACTTCTTTGAAGTATTTCCGGGGTACGGGGTCCAGAGTGTTGTGCAGGGCATAGAGGAATCTGGGTAGGGACATCATCTTAAATAGGGCGGCTCTGCCAAGGAGGGACAGGGGAAGTGATTTCCATCTGGCAATATCTTTTTTGAATGTATGGAGAGGTGGAAGAAGGTTGTGAGTGTAGCGAAGAGAGGGATCGAGAGAGATAAAGATCCCCAGGTATTTGAAACCGGTCATGTTAATCTGGATGGGGCAGCCTCTCGGGGGGACCGGAGGGTCTCCCTTGAGAACGAATAGTAAGGATTTGCTCCAATTCACTGTGAAGCCAGAGAATCGGCCAAACACCGCTAGGATGTCCAGCACCACTGTCAGTGATTTGCTGGGTGCGGCTAGGTATAGCAAAATGTCGTCGGCGTAGAGCGATACACGGTCTTCCCTGTTGGGGGACCATCGCAGTCCTCTAATCCTAGGGTCTTGCCGGATCCATGCCACAAGAGGTTCTAGGGCCAAGGCAAACAGGAGGGGTGAAAGTGGGCATCCCTGACGGGTCCCTCGGCTGAGTGGGAACATAGCTGACAGTTTGTTGTTAACCACCACCTGAGCCAGTGGTTCAGTATATAGGAGCCGCACCCATTGGATGTATCTCGGGCCAAACCCCATCTTCGCTAAGACCGCCCAGAGGTAGGGCCATTCGACCGTGTCGAAGGCCATGGTGGCATCCAGGGACACCACCACAGCTGGCTCGCTAATGGTTGATGCTCTGCCCAACACTCCGTGAAGTCTGCGCAGGTTCAGGGCTGTGTTTCTATGAGGCGTAAAGCCGGATTGATCGGGGTGTACCAATTCACTTATTATTTTGATTAGCCGGTTGGCTAGGAGTTTGGCCAGAATCTTGGGCTCCGCATTTAGGAGAGATATTGGTCTATAGGAGGCACAGTCTGTCCTGGGCTTTCCTTCTTTGTGTATGGTTACTATGGTAGCTATTCTCTGTTCCCTAGGCAGTGTCCCTAGCTCCCTGGACTCCTCAAACATAGCTTTTTGGTAGGGTGCTAATTTATCGGGACGTAGTTTGTAAAGCTCAATGGGGATGCCGTTGGGGCCGAGAGCCTTGCCCGGCTTCAACATGCGGATTGCTTGTGCTATCTCGTCGGTTGTTAAGTCGCTGTCCATGTAGTCTCGGTCCTCCGGGGATAGACCGGGGAGTGTAATGTCTCGGAGTAGGTCCTGGGAGTCCTCCGTGGTGTCTGTGGTGACTGTCGCGTATACTCTCTGGAAATGGCTGGCAAATCTGTCTACTATGGCCTGGGGCTCAGTGAGAGAGGCGTCCCCCTCCATCTTGAGTTCTGGGACCAGTCTACTAGCCCAGTCTTTTTTGTCCAACCACGCTATTAGTTTCCCTGCCTTGTCTCCCAGGTCGTAAATTCTGCCCTGTCGCTCCCTGCCCAAGAGTTTAGCCTTGTCAGTAACTAGGGCCTTGTACTCCTGTTGTTTCAGGCTCAGTACGTGGAGCTTCGCAGGGGACACTCCGGCCTCCAGCTCACCCTCCAACCTATAGATTTCGGCTTCTATTTCAAGGACTTCCTTTTGCTTTTCCTTCCTTGACCTGGCGATCAATGACAGGGCCTGACCTCGAATTACGGTCTTAAAGGCCTCCCACAGGGACTGGGAGGAGGACACCGACCCCACATTGTCAGAGAAGTAATCATCAATGGCTTGGAGAAGATTTTTGCGGAGCGTCGGGTCGCGGAGGTACCAAGGGTTGATTGGAGCTAATCTACCCACCCTAACCTGGTCTATGACCATGTGTATCCAAACCGGTGAGTGGTCAGAGATGCCTCTGGCTAGGTGTCAAATTTCATGTATATAGGTGACCTGTGCCGCGGGGACCAAACAGTAGTCAAGACGGGAAAGGCTGCCATGCGCTCCCGAGTGGCAGGTGTGTTGCACTTGTTCTGGATGGTAGGTCCTCCACCCGTCCACCAAACCCATAGTGTCTAGAAAGTCGGGCAGCCAGCGGGAAGAGGGTCCTAGTTCCCGTGGGGGGTGTCGGTCCAGTGTCCCAGAGATTACAGCATTGAAGTCCCCCCCCCAGGACCAGGAGACCCTCCGGGAGAGAGAGTAGAACCGATCCCAGGTCCGTGAAGGTGGAGCCCTGCAGGCCTGGAGGCACGTATATGGACATAAGTGTGATTGTGTGGCCCTCCCATGTGCCCGACACCCCAACATATCTGCCCCTTTCGTCCGCCCAGACAGAGCCCACAGCCAAGGGGTGCACGTTTTTTACCATGATTCCTACCCCTCGGGATCCGGAAGTGAAGCCTGCGTAGGCCACCATTTTATAACCCCCTCTGTGCATTGCTTTACAGAGATTCCCGACCAGAAGCAAGATGGCGCCCGAGTAAGATCAGACGGAGGTGGTGGCCCCCGAGGTGACGGCTGGATATAGTCCGGGAATGGAGCAGGAACTTTAAAAAGAGAAACCAGTATGGAATACCTTCAGGAATACCCCCAGACAGAAAGCAGCGGGGGATGGGACAGGGCCGAGCCTTCTGACACCTTACCGGGATTGAAGCGCTGGGTCTTGGAGCTGGCGGAGATTGCGGAGCAGCTGATCGTAGGCTGCAAGGGATTTGAGCAGGCGCTCTCCCACTCCTTCAGGGCTGATCCGGATATCGGAAACAAAACTGGCCCTAGTGAGATGGGTCCCAAGTCTGGATCAAGGGGTAGAGGTGCAGCACAGCAGGTCGGGGCTCGGGACTCTCCGCAGGGAAATTCAGAGGAGGCAGGATCGGCACCCGCCCCCGTTCCAGCCGCAGCGCCTGGACGGAAGCAGAAGACCCGGATGGAAACTCTTCCGGATGGGAAGGGGAGGGGCGTACAGCCCCAGCCGCCTTGCACCACGGTATCTGTCATCGAAATGCTCAGGAGCAGCTCGGCAGCTCAGGCGGGCGAGAAGATACACGAACGGGCAGTAATTCCGACGGAGGAGAGAGGACAGAGCAGGAGACTGTTGGGTAAGCCACCCATGGGCACTGATGGGTCGGGGGATCAGAGGAAGGCTCTGGCTGGGGAAACTGCTGCTGAAACCAGTGAAATGGGCGAGACTGTCTCCTCACAAAACGAGGAGCAAAATGAGAGTGATGTTGAGCAGGTACCTCAGTGGGGGGAGTCCCATTTAACTGGGATCGCGGTAGCAGTACCGACAGCCCACATTGTAGAGACCCCGAATGACATCCCAGGGGAGGTGGAAGCAACAATCAGTGACCAATACACGGGGGTCACAGAACAACAATTGGTGGATAAGGATAAGCCCCTGAATCAAAGCTCAATTCAGAAAGCTGTGGAAAAGGCTCCCAATCAGATGACTGTGCCAGAGTTAAGGGTGAAGTCAAAAAACCGTGTAGAATCTTTGAGGAGTTTTAGGACGCCCAGGGCTGGTAGAGAGAAGAATATTGACTCTGAAACAAATGACTTTTTTTCACTCTCAGATGCTACGTGGTCGGGCTTAGGTACAGACACCGAATCCAACCTAGAATACAGTGGGGAGGACAGCGCACCCAGCACTGGCATTAGCGGCCCGGGGACTATCACTAATATCCGGAAATCGCACTCCAGAGTGGGGAGAGCCGAAACCGCAAGACAAAGAGACCTGAGGTGGGACTACTCGCTTGGAGATCACTTGGTGGGGGACAGCAATCAGCTCACTAGAGACAGCTCTATCGCAGCATCTCCCACACTGGAATCCATCTTGCAGTGTGTAATCGCACACCGAGAAGAGGCCAGAGCAGATAGTAAAAAATCGCAGAATGCTGCTCGGAAGCTGCAAGGAGCGGTCAGGAAAATTGCTCGGACTTGTAACGACATCAGCGACCGCATGTCAGATCTAGAATCACGGACTACTTCACTGGAGATGGACATAGCCGGCTCAAAAGGGCAAGTAGAGGCACATGAGGCGCAACTTATTGATATTCAATGGAAGCTAGAGGAGAGTGAAAATCGTCAGAGAAGGAACAATTTGCGCTTCCTTGGCATTCCAGAAGGCAAAGAAGGGTCAGACGCACGTTCATTCATGGTACAGCTATTGCAGAAATCCTTTCCTGAATTTGGAGGGGTGGAACTGGCCCCAAGAGATTCAAAGAGCACATCGTGTACCTTTCAATATAAGGCAGCCAGTACGGCCAGACACCAAACCACGGGCATTCTTGGGTTATTCTGGCAACTATTTACTTAGACAGAATGTGTTCGAGAAGGCCAGACCAGAAGCTCAACGCTCCACTGATGGTTTCTCTTTTTTTACAAGGCCGGATTTTTGTCACATTACAGTGGAACGACGATGGCGATTGCGCCAAATGATCACCCAGTTTCAGGATAAGGGTGCGCAGGCGTTCCTCTTGAATCCAGCAAGATTGAAGGTAGTCTGGAAGGATCAGACTAGCTTCTTCACATCGGAGATAAAGGCCAAGGAGTATTTGATCGCGGGGGGAAAATGACCTCGGTTTGATTCCCTTCTCTTTCCCCCTTCTGCTCTTCCTTTCTTGTCTCTTCTCTCTCCTCTCTTTCCCCTCTGATGTTTTTTTCTTTTTATTCTTTATTCCTCTTTCTCACCACCAGGAGTGCATAGGACTGAAATGAATCGTAATATAATGGCCAGTTTAATATTACTCTGATTCAGATGTGCTTCTCTATTTTTGCAAGCTCTTCTTTCTTTTTGTATTGCATAAGTAAATTGTTCAAACGGTGGGGAGGTGAGGGGAGGGAGGGGGGGAGGAGAGGAAATGTAAAGTATAGAGGGTAGTTTCAGTATCATAATTTGCTTAGCTGTCACCACGGGGAGGTCACCACCATACACCATCACCCACAGACCTGGTAGGTCTGTCGCTTCATAGCACAGGGCAGGGTGGGCGGGAGGGCAGAGGGGGGAGGGTGGGGGTGGTGGGGGATAAAAAGAAATTTCTTCAGGATAGCAGGATATCACAAGGAAAAACGTGGAGGAGAGCTGATTTAAAGGAAAGATTTAGGGGGACACCTAGGAAACAAGACCAAAAAAAGGGATGGGAAGGTTAAAAATTGGTAGTATAAATGTTGGTGGGCTGAACGACAAGGATAAAAGAGGCAGGGCCGGAGAGCTGCTACGAGCACTAGAGCTGGATATTATATGCCAACAGGAAACTCATATTCCCTGGCAGAGGAGAGGACTTAATATGATACCAGGGTATACACAGGCTATTAGCTCATCTCAGTCTACCAACACTAGAGGGGTGGCAATTCACATATCCAATCGGCTTCCATTTTCAAACCGTATGTATTCGGATAAATGGGGGAGATGGGCAATAGCTTCAATCCCAAGCGGTTTTACACTATGTACGATTTATGGGTCAAACCTAGATGAGGGGGAAATATTGTCAGAATTGGAATTGGAACTCACTTCATGGCCATCTCCCCTTGTTATATGTGGTGATTTTAACATTCATCTGGATGTAGGCTATCCGCCCAGGGGAGGTTATCAGGGTAGGAAACCACGGATTTATAGAGCCTTAAAAGCACTAGTGGATAGCCACGGGCTTATTGATGTATGGTCTTATAGGAATCCGGACGATCCAGGGGTCACATATTTTTCTTGCCCTCACAGAAAGTATGTCAGGCTAGACTACTTCTTTGTTTCTTCCATTCTTATTGAAGGCGCGTACATTAAGAAATTGCCTAAGATTCTGTCAGATCACTCCCCACTGGTTTTAGACGTCATGGTTCCGGGGTACACGAGAACACACACAAAATGGACTTTTGACAGGAAACTACTAGTAACTGAAGGATTTATTGAGCATATAAGGGGGTGGACCCGGCAGTTCTACGATATGAATAGATTTAGCACATCTAGGGAGAATGTTTGGGACGCATTCAGGGCAGGTCTTAGGGGGGAGATAATTAGTTTCGTGGGGTTTAATAGAAAAAAGCAGAGAGAGGTAGTAGACACACTTATGAAGGAGCTAAGCAAATATGAGGAAGAACATACGCCAGCTATAGTACAAGCACAGCTGGAGCGTCAGGGGCAGCTAGAGTTAAAAGTCATCAGCGCTAAGGCCAAAATCAATGGGCTTTATAATAGTATAATTGCTAAAAAATGTCAAACTACCAGGCGGGATAATTACGAGTATGGGGAGATGACGGGGAAACATCTGGCACTCCGCATAAAACAAAGGGCGATGGCAAATAATATTCTAAGGATGAGGGGGAAGGATGGCCATATAGTTACTGAGCCCCAAGATATAATCAGTATATTCGCTGAATTCTATCAAGATTTGTATCAATCTAGGGACTGTGTAGCACCTATAAAAGGAACGGAAGCTGTACCCCCATTGGTCCAGGAGCTAGAGGATGATATTTCATTGACGGAGGTAATCGAGGCACTCCAGCTGATGGCTTCCGGTAAGGCGGCGGGCCCAGACGGGATACCAATCGAGATCTATAAAATACTACAGGCAGAATTAGCCCCTCTACTACTGGACTTATTTTTAGCAGTACAGCAAAAGGGTATCCCTCCTCAATCCTGGCAGGAGACTAATATAGTCATCTTCCTAAAAAAGGGAAAGGCTCCAGAAGATCCAGCCTCATACAGACCCATATCACTAATAAATACTGATGAAAAGCTGTATTCCAAAATCCTTGCACGAAGACTATCCAATATTATAGCGTCCTTAGTAAGCCCATGGCAACATGGCTTCATCCCGGGCAGAGGGACGGTGGACCATGTTCGCCGGGTAATTTCATTATTTAACATTGCGGAAGAAACAGGTGAGCGTATGTCCCTGATATTGTTAGATGCGCAAAAAGCGTTTGATCAGGTAGAATGGGAGTTTTTATGGAAGTGCTTGCAATTTAAGGGGTTTGGGCCTCGTATACTAACCGCCCTTCAAGCTATGTATGTACAATCGTATGCTAAAATACAACTAATGGGGAAGGAATCGGGAAAGGTCAGATTGGGCGAGGTACAAGGCAAGGATGCCCCTGCTCCCCTATACTTTTTGCAATATATATAGATCCTCTAATAAGATCATTGTTAAGTGATGAGGCAATTAAACCCATGATGGTCAGGGGTTACAGTACCAAGGTGCTAGCATATGCTGACGATATTGCAATTGTCACCCCTGACCCATCAGGGGCAATAGGAAGAATTGAAGCTCTAGCCTTGGAATTCGGTAGACAGTCAGGCTATGGTTTAAACACAGATAAAACGAAAATAGTCTGCTCCAAATCTATGGTATTTCAGGACCCACGGAGGGTCGAGGACGCCACTTACTTAGGAATAACCATCTCGGCGGAAGTTGGGGCAATCTGGGATATTAACTTAGAACCTCTGTTGAAGAAGATAGGGGGCGATCTAAAGAAAATGGATAATTTACATCTTTCCATAATTGGAAGAGCAAATGTTATAAAAATGACAATGTTTCCAAAAATGTTCTATTTATTTCGGAGCATACCAATTGAACCTCCGAATGCCATCTTTAAAAAAGCAGAGGGGATGTTTTCACAATTTATATGGGGATACAAAAAGATAAGAAGATGATTGAAGTTAATGACTTTAACACAAGATAGAGGGGGTCTGGCTGTACCAAACTTGTTATATTATTATTGGGCTATTATGCTGCAGCAAATGACGATGTTATTTAGGCCAAAGACTTGGGACGCGGTAACTATAGTAGATTTAGAAAGGGAATCCCTGCCCTCTATTTATGAATTAGCTATTGGAGATGCGGCACCAGGAATAATGCTTAGGCGATTGGAGGGGAATACTATAAGAGAACCCGTTTTAAACCTTTAATTGCAGCCTGGAGTGTGTGGCGAAAATCTGGTAAACATTTAAAAATCCCAAAAATACAGCGGTACCTGTCCTTATGGCGGTCATCTTCTATTTTAGCCCCTCTGTATGACAATCTTGGCAGAACATGGGAACAGGCAGGAATTTACAAAATGGGAGATATTGTTAATATGACTGGAGTTATGTCATTTGGCAAGCTACAAGAACGATGCGGGGTTGACCCTAAGACACTGTTTAAATACATCCAAATTAGAGAGGCAATTCAGCCGTTAGTACCACAGCTCACTAATTTGGATTGTATTCCGCTTTTAGAGAACTTAACTTATGGGCACCCCCGAGTCAAGGATCTATATGCCATTTTGATGGATGCTAATCCAGACGATATAGTAAGGATAGAAAGTGGCTGGGCTAATAAGCTGAATAATCAGGATGTGGATCTGTGTAGAGCTCTGAAATTATCGAATACGTTATTTCTATCAGCCAACCTCAAGGCTCAACATTTTAAAACATTGTTTAGGCTTTATTATACTCCGGCTAAACTATGGGCATGGGGACACAGAGAAACCAATAATTGCCCAAGATGTGGCCATGGTCCCGCAGATGTGGTTCATATGTTTTCTGAATGTGGTAGTTTGAACGAATTAAAACTTGGGATAGAAACATTTTTGCAGCAAAATATAGGTCGAAGGGTTCCTTTAACTTCAACTTTGTTGATAATTGGGTATGACGAAACTTTACAGCTGGAACTGATTGAAGTTTATTTTTGTTTTATGGTGACAGCTATGGTTCGGCTAATGATAGCTTCAAAATGGAAGGATGAAGACCCTCCGACATTCCAGGCATGGTATGCTAGATTTTTTCACGTCTATAACCTGGAAATGGCATTGTACAAGTGTAAAGGTAGGAAAGCGAAGAAAAGGGGTCTTCAAATTTGGGGGTTGTTATTGGATCAGTAGACTGAATAGAATTTTCTATAAATTGTCGAAAAATGTTATATTTTGATATGTTTTCTCACATGTAAATTTATGTTTTCTTATGTAATTGATTATAATTTCTGCTGTCCTGAATAAAAAAAAAAATTAAAAAAAAAAAAAAGAGAGATTCCCGACCAGATGCATCTCTTGAAGCAGGACGACATCTGGCGCATGCCGTTTAACATATTGAAGAACAACCCCACGTTTGATCTTGTCCCCAAGCCCGTTTACATTCCAGCTCAGTATTTTAAAGTTTTTGTCTCCCACTGTGCACATTGTTTAGTCTGCCGGTGTCACACTCCTCTGCAATAAACGCAAAATAACATACCGATGAACAATACCAATAAAACCTTGAACATAAACCCCCCACCCAACTACCCCCCACCCTGCTTCCCTGCACTCTGGGCGTAGAACTGCCCATACTTAACTTGCAGAGTGCCTGTCGCCCTATTATAGAACTAAAAGCAGTAAAAGTAGGGACGTGGCATCCCGTTGTCCTGTTCCCCCCCAACATTAGAAACCATATAAGACCCCAAATGAGTCACACACCGCCGGTCCGGGTGCCAGTCGCTGGTGGACCCTGCCCCTCAGTAAGTCCGGCCATAATTTCTGCTCAGTACCTGTCTTGGCCCCTCCGGAAGGCGTTGCATGCTGGAAGGGCAGTGTATCTTCGTCAGTCCCGTCAACCGTGGGCCTGTGAAGCAGCTTCCCGTTGACCTTGTTCTGTGTGCTGATCCAGCCAGTCGGCCGCATCCTCAGGTTGCTCGAAAAACCAGGTCTTCCCCCCTGCCTCCACCCGAAGGCGCGCCGGAAACAGCATGGAGTACCTGATCCCCTTCTCCCTGAGTCTCCCCTTCACTGCGGTGAATGACCTTCTCTGTCTTTGCACCCATTGGGTGAAGTCCGGGAAAAATGAGATGTCCGCGTTTTCGTAGCGGAGGTCAGGTCCCGATCTTGCGTTCTGCAGTATTATATCTCTGTCCCGAAAGTTCAGTACTCTGGCCAGTATGGGGCGTGGGGGGGGCCCCGGCTTAGGCCGGCCTTCAGGGACCCGATGCGCCCTTTCTATGACGAAGAACTTACTGAGGCCCTTGGGTCGTAGATGTTGCAAGATAAGATCTTCCACAAAAAGGTCTGGAGCCTGCCCCTCGGATTTCTCCGGCACTCCTAGGATGCGTAGGTTGTTGCGACGTAGGCGACCCTCATAATCATCTAGTTTGAGCTCAGTCATTTTACGAAAGGCTTGTAGGTCGCGTATTTCGGTTTGGAGCTGGCCAACGTCTCCCACGAGGCTAGACGTGGTGATTTCCACCTGTTGGACCTTCTCATTAAGTTTGGTGAGATCGGCCCGGATGAGGTTGACATCGATAGCGATGGTGTCCATCTTGTGCTCCAGAGAGGTTTTGATACTGGTTATGGCTCTCATGACGTCTCTCAGGGACGGGTCTTGGTCGTCTCCTCCGTGCTCGCCCGCGGGAGCACCCCCTAATTGTCTGCCCTGGAGCATGTCCCTGGGAAGGGCAAAGCGATCCAGTCTGCTGGACTGCACCGCTTTCGCCCCTTTCGCACCTGCAGATTTGCCCTTCTCCATTGCGGCCTGCCGCCCCGCGGGGCATCCACACCACTGCGTCCGAGTGGTATTCAAGTCCAGTCGCCGTTAACCGCGGCTGGGTGGCAGGAACTGGCCTTCCTCTGACTACTCTCGGTGGAGCCGCTGATAGGGCGGCGCAGAAGAACCACGACGTCGCCTCCCGCCCCCGGGGCCTCTTGCTTTGTCCCGTAGCCGGCTGGCACCCCAGGAACATCCACGGGCGGCCACCGCGGTCCGCGAGCGCCTCAGTGTAGCACGGGAGCCCTCAAAACGATCGGCTGCCGGCAGGGCCGAGACACCGTGGCCCAGTGGCGCCGCCCGCCTCTCCTCCGTGCCCCGGGCTCGATAGGTGGGGGAGGGGCCTGTCCCTCGCCCCTGCCAAGCTCCCGTGGGACCCGTGGGCTCTTTGTCAAGATTAGGGGGCAGAGGGGGGGGCCCCCCGCTGTGCTGCGCCCTCCTTGGGAGCCCTCCACCACCTCTCCTCACTGCCAGCAGTCGTCTTCGCGCTTTCTAGCGCTTGCTCCTCGTTGGGGCCTCGGCTCCCTCCGGGCGTCCGGGGCCACTTGCCGTCACTAGGGGGGCCCCCGCAGGCGACCGCGCCGAGATCCGCGGGATCACAGAAGTTGCGGCGCGCAGGCAGCCGCAATCAGGTCCGCCGGTCCCTCCGGCGGCCGTGGCAGAAATTGAGTCCCCGGCTGCGCGCGCCTGCACAGGCCCGTCTGCTCGGCGGACCGGAGCGCAGGGCGCAAGCCCCCCGCGATGACAGGAGCCGGTGGTGGACACTCCGCTTGGTTTCCGGCGTGTTCCCCTGCTCAGGGGAACTGGATTGGGGTGTCAGGATTGCCGTGAGGAGGACAGGATTCACGGAGCTATGAGATTAAGCTGCCATCTCGCTCCGGGTCTTGGCCACGCCCCCGGTTTGCTCCTTCTTATGCCAACCTGTTCATGGGTTGGTTTGAGAGGGAGCACGCCTGGAGCCGCAGGGCATCTAAATGGATGGATTTAATTTTATTTTGGGGCGGTTTATTGACGATATTTTAATGATTTGGAGAGGGACAGATGAAGAATTAATGGAATATCATGAATATTTAAACAATAATAATTGTAATGTTGTATTTACAATGAATCATCATAGAGACAAAATTGATTTTTTGGATGTAGAACTGTTTGTAATTGGGAACAGTATTAACAGTAGGCTTTTCAGAAAGAAGACAGCGACTAACTCCATTTTGAGGGCAGATAGTGCGCATCCCCAGGCAGTTATCAGAGGTATCCCCTTCGGGGAGATGGTGAGAATTCGGAGGAATTGTAGCACAGAGGAGGACTTTAGGTCAGAACTAAATGGATTACAACAAAGGTTACACAGGAGGGGTTATGCTCAGGACTTATTGGAGAAAGCCAAAAGAAGGGTGATGACCATTGGCAGGGACACCACTTTGACACAGAAGGCAAAGCCTCAATCGAGGGAAAGACTTTCATTCATAACAACGTACAGTACACATCACAACAAGATTTTTAAAATCTTGAGTAAAAATTGGAACCTCCTTAGAGGGGTACCTGGCTTGGTACAAGTGATTGGTGATAAACCAGGGGTGGTGTACAGGAGATGCCCCACGATTAAAGATTTGATCACGAGGAATTATCTAGAACCCACAAGACCTCACGGTGGGAATTGGTTACCTGACCCACCAAAAGGATTTTTTATATGTGGTTCATGTAATGTAGGTGAATTTGGCATGAATCGAATTAAGGAATTTAAATATAATACCAATAAGTATTTTCATATTAATGAATTTATCAACTGCAATAGCAGTTGGGTGATTTATGGTTTACAATGTGAGTGTGGAAAGGTCTATATAGGAAGTACTAAGAGAATGTTGAAGATAAGGATTCAAGAGCATAATCGTTCGATTTTGAATCAGGATACTAAGTCGCCTATTTTTCAGCATATCAGGGATAACCATGCGAATAGGAAGAGTATCAAATTCCATGGGATTCAAAGGATTATTCCCAGGGCCAGGGGTGGAGATCTGGTATTGCGATTGCGACAGCACGAAGCGCGATGGATCAGTAGGTGTAGATCAGTGTCGCAGGGCCTTAATAGTGATAATGAGTTTCACTACTTTTTGGATAAATAATTTGATAGGTAGAGGTTGCCCTTGGCTTCGTCTAACTCGATTCAGTGGTAAGGGTGAAATATGTCATATTAGATGTGGTGCGGAATGTCTTGGTAGATATACCCAGGATAGAATATGGAAGTGATGAGGGCCAGGGAGATCAGATGGTGAATAGATACACTCTTGAGGGAGTTTTGATACAACATCAAGGATTGTAGAGTTGATAATGACAGTGATTGTCTGTGCATTGCATACAATTGGGGAATAATGTTCTATTAATTGTTTTTCTGACTGCCTGTGCATTGCATACAATTGAGGAATAATGTTCTATTAATGATTGTTTTACTGACTTTTTTGATTTGTGATTTATGAACACGGGACGGCCATTTAAGGATATTAGAGAATGTACTCTGAAACTTAGGTGACTTAACTATTTCACTGCGGGAATAGCAGTTTTATCGGTGACGCACTCGCTAGCACTGGACATAGAGCTATTTAGAACGGGTGCCGAGGACCACATAGGGAACCGAGATTTTTCTAGGCAGATGAGGAGCTTGAGAGGGCTTGAACGTGATTGGACCAGAGGTTGTCCTCTCGCAAGCACTGGACATAGAGCTATTTCGATTGGTGAATGGGTGTCGAGGACCATTGAGGGAACTGAGATTTTTCTAAGCAAATGAGGAGCCTGAGTGGACTCGAATGTGATTGGACCAGAGGATGTCCTCTAATAAAGTGATAAGTAACCGAATAAAGGCTGTTGGGCGGATGATGGAGTAAAGGAAGCAGATTGGTCACGTTGCACCACTAAGAGAAAGCATCTGATAGGCTGATCCGCGCTTACAGTAATAGGAGATATAGAGTGATTTGGATTGGTGGATATGTGGCGAGGACCACAGTGAGAACAGCGATGATTCTATGTAAATTACGGGCTTGAGAGGGCTCGAATGTGATTGGACCTGATATGGTTTTTTAAAGGGAATGAAGCGGGAAGTGCACTGACAGTGGGATTTATCGAGCCGGCTGCAGTGAATGGGTTGTTAAAGCTGAATATGGCTGAATTGGAGGTGAGCAGGAGATAGTATGGCTTGCGGGTTCTACATAAGAGCGGTTTCATGCATGGGACCTTGTAGTAATTGTATGTATTTTGTTCTGTTTATCTTTATTTTAGATAATTTTCAGAAAATGAGGAAGGCATACACAGCTGAGGGACTATATTTTTGAAATTAATTGGGATACCGCAATATTAAGAGGTACGTTGGAGTAGAATTGAGACCATCATACTAACAATGAACTGATCGTGATGTGTGAGTTGGGAACGATAAAATAATCGCATTTATATATATATTTTTTTCTGTTCAGATAAATTTGAATGGATAAATAAGGAATAAATATAATTACACTTGTCTTTGTGAAGTCATTTGAGATCATACTTCGTTTATAGGTATGTGGTGATCACTCTTCTTGTCCTAATATAATGGGAAGATTCAAATGTTGCGGATATTTTTCGTTTCTAGCATTTAATGCTTCCTTAAATGGATTGGGACAGTGGTTGGAAATATAGTTGGGGTGTCAATGAGGTGATATGAATAATTATTTGCTATTTTCTCATTTAAGGATCATGAACTTAGGACTTGGGGGTCCGTTTTGCGTTTTCTATTTCATAGACCGATTGGTCCAAGAATTCACCAGTGAATTAATTTTGATTCATTAGATATGCCGACACCAGTTAAGTTTGTTATATCGGCAGGCTTCCTTTTAGAGGGAGAATTAATAGATTATTAATTTGTGCACATTGTGATGGTGATGATAGCAGGAATGTTGAATATAATTTTGTTTTATGTAATCTATGAAAATTTGGGAAACATGAACATTGTTCTTTTTATTTTTCAGCCCTGATGACGTCCAACAACGGACGAAACGCGTAGGCTGATCGTGTTTTGAATTTTTATTGATGAACTTTTGATATCACTAACTTGATATAATGTATAATAAAATACGAATTTAAACAAAGGAAGTTTGTTTGTGGATTGGATCTGTTAAGAATCAACATCCAATTGAAGATACTTATTATTGAACACGACGCTCCTTTCATTGAGGAATAAAGTATTAATAGGTAGGGCAAAATTGCTAAACCAAATACTTATTATATCGGAAAGTGTAATGCAGAAAATGGCCAAAATGTACCTAAAAACAACATGCCTGCCTTTTACTTTTGTAAAGGCAGTCATTTGCCAATCAAATAATAATTTGTCATAACTATGCACCATGGCAGTATAGCGAAATACACCCATATTTCGCAAAAATACCTGGCAAACAGATCTAACAAAGTTTAAATAAATTAAAACGGATAAAATAGCTATACTACTTACCTGCACTACACAAAATAAGCATCGGCACACCATAATATCTAATCCTGGCAAGTTTTAACAAAATCAGAATGACAGATTTTGCAATACGCAAAGTAAAAAAAAAATTATGTAAAATACATTGAATTTAAGCACATTTTGGAACCCCTACAACATTTACATATTACATTATATATTTTGGAGTGAAAACTTTTACATCTTTGGGCACACTTTAACACTACCTTTCCTTTAATTTACACACTCCACTTTACGCCACTCCACTGTCTAACTCTTCACTTTACGCCACTCCACTATACGCAATTTATAGTATGCTTCTGCAGTTTATGACACTACAGTATACCCCACTACATTCTACGCTAATCCACTGTACATTATTCCACTCTACACTACAGGATATGCCACTACATTCTATGCTAATCCACTGTACATTACTCCACTCTACTCCACCCAACTGCACTGTACAACATTGCAATGTACACCACTATGCTTTATGCTATGATACTGTTCCCCACTGTATTCTATTACACTTTTGTGTATGTCAGTTTACTGGATGCCCCAAAATTGTACTGCTCACAACTCTACGCTATTCCACTGTACCCAACTCCAATTTACACTATTCCATGATATGCTATTCCACTATGGCCCACTTGATCGTACACTACTGGAGTGTACGCTATACCAGTGTCTGCTCCTACACTCTACGCCACTCCATTGTACTGAAATGCACTATACCCCACTGGACTGTACCACAATTAACTGTATGCTATTTAACTTTACAACATTACATTCTGCACCACACCACTAAACCACACTTCACTGTATGTGACTACAGTTTGCGCTTCTATGATTAACCCTATTCAGTTGTACTACATTGTACTGTACGCTACTCCACTCTATGGCATTCCACTGTATGTCTGAACAGTTAACACCAAAAAACTCAATGTTATTACCCTAAACACTACTAAATTTTGTGGTACTCCACTGTATCGCACAACAGTTTATGCTACTTCACTATATACTATTCCACTGCACCTTATTACAATGTACCCTACTGTAGTCTATGCTAAACTGCTCGGCACCACTGTATGGCACTCCGATATACATCACTTCATTTTACACAATTTAACTTTACAACACTGTACTGTACCACACTTCACTTTATGTAAGCCCACTGTACACCACTTAAATGTACCCAACTACACTATACCAGAATTCCACTGTATGCTATTTCAGCACACAATATTCCAATATATGCCCCTACATTGTACAGCACTGTACAGCACTCCAGTGTATAGCATACTCCACTACAGTGTATGCGAATGCACTCTACAATATTTGCAGGAAAACTTTACCACACTCCACTGTATGATATCACACTGTACACCACTACACTCTATGCTACTCCAATATACACCTCTCCATTGTATACGACTTCACTGTATGCCACTTTACTGTATGCCACTCCAGTCTACGCCACTCTGCTGTATTCTAATCCATTATACGCTACTCCACTATACCTTATTTCACTTTACTCCACTCCACTATACTACAGTATACTGTACCAGAGTACACTTTACAAAACTATCAGCCACTATATTGTGCTACACTCCACTTAATAACACTCCACTCCACTAAACAAAACTGGACGAGTATGACAAACTTGTTACTAACATTATAAAAACAATTCAAATTTGCAAAGAACCCCAAGGTTAAACATAAGTTAGAGTTAGGAAAATAATATTTATGTTTGGTATGTCAGCTCAAATTACATTCCAGAAACATTAGAAAGTCAAAAGTTCAAGTTATCTCATAGTTTTATGATTTCTGCAATACTTACACACTTATTTCTATCTTGTTTAGCTTGTGAGCTGGCCCCAGGAAATGGGGTCACTTTAAGGGCTCAGGGAGGGGTGAAGCACCATAGTACGAACGGTGCTTGTAGTAGAATGTTTAGTACCTTCAGATCTTGGTTATTTTTAGCGAATACTGTCTTTTTTGACAGCTGTTGCGAAGAGTGTGCAATGTTCTTTGTAATTCAATTCAATGGAACACCTCCCTAGGGCAGAGTACCTCCAGGCAGCAATTTGTACAGCTTTGACTTACTCGAGATTTATCAAGCCATGCAAGGCCATGCAAGGTGGCCTTGCATGGCTTGATAAATGTCACTCAGGTTTTGCTTCGCACTTGTGCCCCATTGCGTGGAGCAAGGATGACACAAAAGCTTGATAAATATTGGCCAAAGTGCTAACATTAAAAAAAGTTAAGAACGATTTAGTGACTGATTTGTACAAAATGAAACCAGAAAACCAAGATAAATTGCGACATCCCTTTTTTAAATTGTGTGATCTTAGGCAAAAACATATTTTTCTTCATTATCGCGTATCAAAGCCCTTTCAAATATGTGAATTCAGAAGAACATTTGTACAAAAACCTATTGTGTTTGTTTTAACCAACTATAATGTTGTTCTGTTATAATCTGGGCCATGGACAAGGTTTACATGACTACTGTCTTTCCTCTTAGTTCGCCAATGGTTCATGTTTTAAAACTATCACTTTTAATAAGCACGTCTCAGTGCAGAGCTATAATGTGATATATTAATGTTAAAGATTCCACATGGTAAAGAAATACGTTTTTGAATTTTGAAGAGTGTTAGAACTGGGGTTTCTGGTTGGCAATGGTATGCACCCTGTCCAAGCAGGAACCAACACTCTAGTCAGGGTAAGCTAGATACACACTACCAGAGGGTGCTTACCCTCTGGTAGCTTGGCACAGAGCAGCCAGGCTTATCTAAAAAGGCAAAGTGTAAAGTATTTGTGCAACACACACACAAGTAACACAATGAAAACACCACACAAATAACAGGGTTAGAAAAAACGATACTATTTTTATGAGTAAAACAAGACCAAAATGACACAAATCAAATAAGTAGAACCGGAGTTATGAATTTTTAAAGAATAAATCAAAAACTAGTGCTTAGAAGCAAATAGCGCTTAGGGGTTCCTTGAGGTCGTGCCGGACCGGGAAAAATCCAAAGTTCAGGCCGACCACGATGGAGGGCAGGCCGGCTAGTTGACTCACTCAGATGTTGCTGAAAAAGTACCTTGGATGGAGCAAGCGTCAACGTTGAAGACTAAATGCGTCGGTTCCGCTCCTCGCAGGCAATGAAGACTTTGTTGACGAATCCCTTAACGATGCCGGCGCTGCATCGTCGTCGAGCCACGCTGTCCATCATCATCAAGCCGCTCAGTCTGTCGAAGCGATGTTGTCGATCATCGTGCACCGGCGTTGCAGGGCAATGCGTTGGTCCCCATCGGTGCAAAGTCGTCACTGCGTCAATTTTGATAGCTCTGCCCAGCAGAAGTCACCCTTCAAAGGTCCAGGACAGGACTGGCAGCACTTCACGGGGCAGGACTCACAGATGGCAGAGTCCAGGTGCTGTTGCAGGGTTGAAGGAGGTCTTTGATGTCTGTGAGACTTCAGAACAGGAGGCAAGCCAGCAATCCCTTGGAGTCACTTTGGGTTCAAGTGAAATGGGTCCAGTCCTTGTCCTCAGCAGGGCAGAGATCAGCAGGCAGCAGGGCAGCACAGCAAAGCAGAAAAGCAGTTCTCCCAGATTAGCAGTCAAGCAGAGTGGCAATCCTTGTATCACAACAGTCTTTACTCCTGGCAGAGTTCTTCACAGGTCCAATAGTGTGCTGTCTTGGTAGGGTCAGAGGCCCAGTACATATACCTAGTTGTGCATTTGAAGTGGGAGTGACTTCAAAGCAGGCCCTGAAAGTGCGCATGTCTCCCTTTCTTCCCAGCCCTGGCTCCAGACTATTAGTAGGGGATAATCAGCCCTATGTGCAGGAAACAAGACATTGCCTATTCAGATGTGTCAGCTTCCCCCTCTCTTCCTGCCCAGGAAGAGCTATCAGAATGCAGGTGAATGCAGATGAGTTCTCTGTCACACCCACCCTTTCTGTGTTTGTGGCTGTCTAGAGGGAATGCACACGGTGTAGCTGTCACCTACCCCAGATGTGTATTGGAGACAGGCTGCAAGGCACACAGAGCAGTAAGAGCAGAGAAATGTCTACTTTGTAAAAGAGGCATTTCCAAATTAGTAATGTTAAATCCATCTTTACAAGTAAGGAGGATTTATCATTACAAAAATATGAAAAATTATGCATCCTTTCTAATCAAGAATTACAGCTTAAAAACGTATTAAGGCATTCCAAGTGCTAGCCATGAGAGGAGTAGGCCTCACAGTAGTGAAAAACGAATGTGGGTGTTTGTCACTACTAGGACATGTGAAACTTAAAAGTACATGTCCTACCTTTTACTTTCACAGCACCCTGCCCTTAGGCCTACCTAGGGCCTACCTTAGGGGCGACTTATGTGTAATAAAAGGGGGGTTTAAGGCTTGCCAAGGGGTTTTAAATGCCAAGTCAAAGTGGCAGTAAACTGCACACCCAGGCCTTTCAATGGCAGCCCTGAGACAGGTTTCAAAGGCTACTTGTGTGGGAGGCACAATCAGTGCTGCAGGCCAACTAGTAGCATTTAGGTTACATACACTGGGTATATGGTATACCACTTTACAAGGGACTTACAAGTAAACTAATTGTGTCCATTGGGCATGCACCAATGTCACCATGTTTAGGGGAGAAGCATGCACACTTTAGCACTGGTAAGCAGTGGTAAAGTGCTCAGGGTCCTAAGGCCAACAAAAAGATACAGCAAAAAGAGGAGGTAAGCCGGAGAAATGTTTGGGGGAAGACCACCCTAAGGATGACAGATCTAACAAAGAGATATTATCATATTTTACGTGATTTTGTTTGCATGATATATATAGCAAGCATTTCCAATGCTCAGCTCATGCAGAGGCTCTAAGAGTTGAATCAGAACCTTGGCTTGGCTCTCTCTGTTAATTTGTTGGCTCATCCAACTCTAATTACAGCACCCAGCCAGTTTCAAAAGAAACATACCCGCCTGAGGGCCTCATATCATGAATAATACTTTCATTGCGGTGAGGTTTAGGACACAATATGTTGGCCAGATGACATTTACGCCATGATCTTTTGATACCAGGCTCCCTGTCCTGGCATCTTGGCCAATAAACAGCACTTTGCTGCTTAGATTTTTGATTCTATACCTACAGTATTATGATAGTGAAAGCACAGCTAGAAGCCCCCAAATGTAATATGATGTTGCCTAAAATGTCTGAAGTCCCAGACGGTCAACTAACTTCCAGATTAGCTAGTCAGCATGTTTCCCTCAATGGTATTCAGCCCTGAACACACACGTCTGACCCAGAACCTTTCATGGCTCCGGGAAAGGAGAGAAAATTGGAATAAATGCAGAACTCTGTATGTATTGAAACATGGAAACCTTACTTAGAATATTCACTGTCAAATCCCAAACAAAGTTAGGAGTTCCCTTCAGGAACCTTAAAATGTCCAAAAGTTGGATGAAAATGGATCATCTCAATAATGTCCTTTCTCAGCTTTATTGTCCAAGGGACACCTTGATTATGTTTCCATTCCTGGCTTTAATGCCTTGCTTTGGTGTCCCCTCTAAATATTGAATCAACAATATGAAAGGCACAGAATATCGAGGACAGAATAGTGAAAATAAATGATGACATGTAAGTAAGTCTATACCTAACTCCACATAGATGTACCTATGCAGTACATGTATCTTCAAGGTATGTAGATGTGGAGTTAGGAATAGTAAATCTATGCTTCTCTAGTAGCACTTACCTTTTGATATTTTGTCCCTCGATATTCTGCCCTCGATATTAGCATACCACAATATTGTTGGTGCCAATATTCAGTAGCACAATCCCTTGTTTGTTGCCCTGTTGTTGCGTATGATCTTCAAACTCTATAATTAGGTCCTGACCTAATAGCCTCCTCTTTTCCTCCTCTGGCCGCTGATTTTGTTGCTCTCACTGAGCCTCATTCTCCAGCATCACTATGACAACAGCAGCCCAAACCATAACCTCCTCTATCTTATTCAGGATAGGTACTATGTCTTATTCAGTGTAGACACTAGGGCCATCAAGAGAGGATGAATGGTTAACCTGGTTCATCAGCAAAATACATGTTTATGGCTGAAATCAGATTCCGAGTTGTACTGTAATTCTACACTTCATTGTTCCTTGCTCACACACATTTCACTGGGAAGATCCTGAGAAAATGTTCATTGGGAAAAGGGCCTGGATGCGGAGAAAAAAACATCCATGAATCTGTGGGCAAACACTGATTCCCGCTGCAATGCCCTATCCTCAAATAAATCTCAGCATGGCTTGTAAACCCTTTCTTTACCCTATTAATGTAGATATACATGATGAAAGAATGTCCCCTGGATGCCCTTATTACGTATATACCTTAAAGGCACCCAAGAGCCCCTTTCAACCCAGGCACTCTTTTTCCAAAATATTTTTTGTTCTTCAATAGGCCTTGAAGTGAGTGGAAGGAGTGTGCTGGTACTCAATCCTTTTTGGGAACTGGCAAACTCCTAAATGAGGTGGCCCAGTGCTCTCTTCTGGGCCGTTTCCTAAAATTCAAAATGAGCTTGACTCCAATCTAGGGTACAGACACACACCTACATCCCGACGAGGAGTCCAAAAGATGTTTGAATGTTTTCAGGGAAAATTTCAAATATCGTCTGACTCCAGTCTGCTGCACACATACATTTGTATACATCTGCGAGCTACCGTGGAGCTAGGATGCTGTTTGATTTTTTTCTTAACATCAGCCTCATGCCAGCCTTCTCACTTGGGCACAGACACACACACATCTGTACCCCAGCAAGGAGCCTAGATGCTGCTTGGAATGTTTCTTAGTCCCAGAAAAAATCCAAAGAGAACCTGGCTAATCACTTACAACCCCAGATATTTCTGAACGTTAAACACCTCCTATGTGTGTGGCATGCAAGGATGCTGCTACTTTTTCTTACCCAGAGTTCAATAAATTGGTTAAAAAAGTTCTTCAAATTTCTGTGATGGAAAGTTCCAGAATGTTTGGTTAACAACCCTACTCCCATCACCTAGTGTTCAAACACATCGACTAATAATAATGGTACCCACATGTGTGATAGGAACAGACCAAACGTGATGGTGTGAAGTCAATATTGTGTCAATGTGGACTTCATAAGGTCACAATTTTGGCCAATTTGTATCCCATGTAATAGATCCATACCTACAGTGGGGTACTGTTTTAATCAAGAGAAGTGTGGGAAAACGGAATGGTAGGCCTTCTGCTATTTGCCTGAAGTTCTAGAGTCTTCCTGTCACAGAAAAGTTAAGAAATTGAAGTTTATTTTCTCATACTGTTAGATTTATAGGTGATTCTGCGTAGTAAATGTCTTGGGATTCATGTAATCCATATCACAGTAAGCTTCCTTGTGCTTCTAGTTCTCAAAATTGTCTGAGGATAGTAGGTTCCTCTGGAGTCCCACCGACATGGAGCACAAATTCTGCAGACATCTCCCCCATCAAAACAGTCCCTGGTAACTAGAGTGTGGCTCTCTGCACAAACCAATGGAAAGTTCACCCATATCTGATAACATCACACTCAGAAGATGTATTGAACACAGATTTGGGTCAATTCTTGGTAAGAATATGGTCCTGTGTGAGGAAGACTGAAAGAAACTACAATGTTATAGGGAAATATGTGGAAAGTCTGACAAATGTCTTGATTAGCTTGTTGTCCTGGCACGCTAATCATGATGAAGGAGGCCTGACACACAGCAAGAGAAACCTTTAATGTGAAAATATGAAAAATATATAGTTACAGTATTTTACCATAAGTCCAGGGGTGATACTTGTGAACAAAACAGAGATACCTTAAGCCACAATTTCTCTTGCAGTTGCTTTCCAAATTTCCCAAATGCACGCTATGTCATTTCTTACCTGTGGTCACCCCATGCTCATAGAAAACCTGCACGTCTGGTACCCACACACTAAGGAGCCTCAGAGGAACAAAGTTGTGGGATAAGCCTTAGGCTGAGGGAGGTTTGGGATCCAGTGATTTAAACCCTGGGGTATGTAGATGTCAAAAGATGTGGTATGTTTTAACAGAGCTCAAGGGTGATGTATGTGACCAAAACACAGGTTCCATAAACTGGCATTTCTCTTCCAGGTATTTCCAATTTTTCAAATTGGACTGCACCAAGTTTATCACCTGTGGGCAACCCGAACCCATAGAAAACTCATATATGTCTGTTACTCCCATTCTCAAGCGACCCAAAGGAAGAAGTTGTCAGAGCAAGCCCTAGTGATTCCCAGGTTGGACTATTGAAGTGAAACCCTCTGCGGCCTGCCCAGAGCCAATACGGCTCCTCTAAGGGCCACTCTTAACTCTACTGCAAGGCTCATCACAGGATAAAAATGAAACAACCACATCACCTCCAACATGAAATAAGCTCTAGCACCTTACTGCTGAAACCACAGAGATTCCTAAAAAAGAAAACCTACAACCGAGCTTTCTCTGGAATCGCCCCGAGAATTTGGAAAGCCTTGCTCCCTGAAATCAGAATGAATCCCTCAACAGCATCTTTCAAGAAAGAAGTTAAAGTACTACTTATGAACACATTTCTGCCCTAGATCCTAGGATCTCCTCTCTCTGTACCTTTCATGACACATCAATTACACTCATGACTACTGCTCTCCTTTTACGTTATTGTTTTTGATCTTTCAATACTGACATTGTGTTGTACCCTCCCTTATCATGGGTGCTGCCTGATTCTAGAATTTGGTGGACAGGGTACTCATTTAGAGATAGGCACACCTTAAATAATCCATCAACGGAGCTCCTGATGACTTTTTTGACAGAATTCTTCTGCCGAAGGCCCAATTCAGTAGGAGCTGTCAGAGGACATTACACCACACTCCCTATTTAGGTTGGATGGTGCAATGTCTTGTTTTTCCATGTCTGTTGCCACCAGGAAAAACCTGGCAGTGATGTAAAGGAAAAACACTATAATGGTCCCCACAGGCTGGTAGAGTACTCCCAGGTAAGGGGAGTCGTGAGTTTTTTGTTTTTCAAAAACAAATTCCTGGAACCAGGGTTGGACTGGCTGTAGTGGGCATCAGGCATTTGCCCGGGAGGCTGGAAGGGTGGGAGGCATTTTTTCAGCGGTGAGGGCTGGTTTTGTTACTGGGGGCCAGTTTTGCAGTGGTGCTGCAATATCGTCCCCAATAGCAAAAGCAGCAGTGCACAGTTGTGCACCCCTCACCCCTTCCTCGACCTAGAGGGGCTGGTCCGACAAAATTGCCAGGGCTGCATTGGGTTCCCAGTCTGGCCCTGCCTGGAGCAAAAAAAGTTAATGGTTTGGTGGTGGTCGCCAAAACCAATGGTGGCTTTCACCAGACCTTTAGTACATTAAAACTAACCATCATGACAGTGGTTCCCTTCAATGTACAGAGATGCCTGCTGGGCCAGATGTCACCTCTAAATTTAGTAGATGGTAGTTCATCATTGTGGGGAGATAATTTCCTCCGCCATCCTGATGGGCTGTACACCATCTGCCAAACATTAAATCAGGTCCATGATTGAATTTTTTTTTATTTAGACCTGAAATTGAAATCTGTCATCAAATGAGCAGTACCATATAAACAGTGATTCTGCCACAATTTCATGATTTGAGCAAATATTACATAATTGATTGTGCAAATTACATTCCCTAGAAAAGCCCACACATGCTGAAATCTAGACATTCATGACAACATTTCCTTGATTATTGTTCCGGGATTAGGTTTGTCCATTTGAGAAATACATCAAAATATTGATCAAAATTAGTAAAAAAATGAACATGGCTCTGTATTTTTCATTATATATGCAGGCTTCATTTAAATATTGATGCAGGGTTTGCACCGACATAGCCATGGATGTGTAAAACCCCCATATCGTTTGTCTGGGAGCACAAAGAAACCAGAGGCAGATGTGCTTGGAAAAACCTAATGCATATATTTTTTTAAAAGCTCTGATACAGACGTGCACAAACAACCCAGAAGTGAAAGGGTTAAACTCACACCTTGAACCTGTAACTTTCTGTACCCAACGATACCCCAATTTCCAGATGTGGGATTACCACTGTGCACTTCCCGCAATTGAGGGCCTAATTGTTTTGTCACCTTATCGGATTTTAAAAAAGAGTAAAACATTTACACAAGCCTCCCCAAAAAAGTTGCTATAGTAACTGAAAATCACTATGAAAATCCCACACCATGTTCCACTCCCCATATGAGCCAGCTGTGCACCTGAATCTTTTCCCAAAGAAGCCAACTCACAACCCAAAAACCACAGCTAAAGCACAAATAATCCAAAAGTAGTAATTAACAAATAGGTGAAACTATAGGAAAATGGATTAGATAAACTTGAACACTTAAACAGGAATACCCTGATTATGAGTGGGTCGGTCTTGCTGACCCCTGCCAAACTCCTGTTTGCACAGGGGTCGTAATTCTGAACTGTGTGGTATTTAACACACCTGGCAATTACCGGGTGCATTAAATTCCTCCTCACTCATTACATTTCAGTAGGTCATAACTGCCAGTATTTAACAGGGTAAAATATACAGTACTCACCATTCCATGTGGATTGTGGTGTGTTAGGCACCAAATTCCAAGTTATGTCCCAAAACTCAGAATAGGCTCTGGGGCATATTCTCAAGAACGTGTGATAACTACCGCAAGTGTAACTTAACGCAACCCTACACATCGCAGTCCATCGCGGGAAAACAACTCCGTGTTAACGTGGTATTCACAACACGGCGGTACCATGCGATAGTCACAGGACAACGCGTCAAATGAACGTGTTAGAAACAACGCGACGCCGCAAAAACGCGAAACCCCAACGCGAAAATAGTAGCGATGACGCCAATCGCGATACAAAAATCGGCGAAAACCAGCCACAGGCCTGCAATTCCCACGCGTCATGCGGGAAAATGCACCATAAAAGTAGAAAAAAACATACCGACAAAAGCCAAACAACAGCGAAGCACAATGGAGGCAGCCGGAGCAAGTATAGAGGACAACCAGAACCCCACAAGCCCCACGGAGGACCAACCTGGGACCTCGGGGTCAGGGAAGGGCAAGGACAAGAAGAAGAGGAGGACCAAGTTCAGTCCGCAGGAAAACAGGATCATCATCACGGAGGTGATAGAACACCATCAATCACTGTTCATCACCTCCACTGTGCCACTGGCAACTAAAAATGGAATATGGCAGACCATCGTGGACAAGGTAAATGCAGTCGGAGTGCTGAAGAGGACAATGGATGAGGTCAAGAGGCGCTGGAATGATGTGAAGCGCAAAACCAAGCTGAAACTCGCAAACAACCGGAAGGCAGCAATGCAGACTGGAGGTGGTAGTCCAGCGCCACAGGAGGAGCTGGACGAGATGGAGGAAATGGTGTCCACAGTCATCAGTAGGGGAGACGGTGGCAGGAGTCGGGGACCGGACACTGCTCAACATGACCGGACACAACAGCACCGGGGTGAGTAACCACCAGGGACTGGGGGGACGGGGGAGATGGGCACAATGGCACACATGCACAATTAAGCATAGCACATCTGCGGACAAACCATGCCCCAGACCCACAACTCCCACCAAGAGACCAATGCACACAGGTATGCAACATCTCAGCACTGCAGAAGCACAGAACCCAGAGGCACACCGCATGGAAGGGAGGAGGGCAGCTAAATCAGAGCTGCAGGGGCGACTCCCCCAAAATGCGGTACACACACATCACATGCAGAGCACATCAACATTGACAACGAGGTGGTACAAACCGCAACACGTCCACAACAGAACAGAGGACACAACAGGTGCCGCATGTGCGTAGAAACTGGCCAATCACATATGGCACTGCAGGGAAATGTGAGTTGACAATGTACAAGTACAAACTTACATCCGTGATGTAGTCGGAATGTCCACTGTCCCGCATCAAAGAGGCAGCTCCCCCCAAACAGTCACAATGTACACTGTCATGCAGTCTGAATGCAGACATGTACAATGCGTCAACATACATGTGTACACAATGTCAAACTGCATCTCCCCTTCACATTGCAGGGGGAAATCCAACACCTCCTGCAGAGCAGTCCGAACCTCTCTTCTCTGATGACGAAGAGGACCACCACACCTTCGACTCAGATGCCCTCCAACAGCTCGTGGAGAGCTTCCGCAGCCCACTTCCAGGATCAGGGCAACCGAGCTGCCACGAGGAGCCCCCCCCTGCACAGTACACACAGCAGGCAGCACCCACCACCACGGCTGCCTCCCAGGACCCCCACGACGAACACATGGCCTTCCAACGCTGTGTGTTGGGGTGCCAGGAGAAGCTGACTGAACAGGTGCAGGTGGGGTTCGACTGCATGGCAGCCAAACTAGACGCCATACGTGGGTGTCTAAGTCCCATCAGGGACCACTAACAGTCCCTAAAGGACACCCACAGTCCGCTCCATGCCCTCCAACGGACCATGGCGGACATTGCCAGAGTCCTGACTCTGCGACAAGAACGTCTGTCTAGCCAGAGTTCCTCCAGCGATCTCGCCCGGGAGTTGGGACACATGGGGAGGATCATGGAGAACATGGAGCGGACGCAGGCGGAAAGTGCGGGTGCCACGGCTGCACACCAGCGAGAGGTAGCTGGGTCCCTCAATGCCCTGAAGACCTTCCTCATGGCATTGCTGCCACAAGGCCTGGCGCTTATGCATGCTGCTGCTACCACCCCATCCACATCTCCGGCCCCTGATGTGTCTGTGCCACACAGTGCTGGGGACAGTACACCACCACCCACATGTGAGGCACATGCAACAGCAGAGGACGAAGATGCGGATGAACCCACCCTCGTGGTCAGGAGGATGCAGTAGCATTCATCTCCGCCATGTGGCCTGTTTCTGCTTGGTTCTGCCCTCTGCATCATCACCTTCCACTGTCCCCCGATGCACTCTGCGACACTCACCTCTGACCTCGACATGGACTTCCATATTCTGTTTGGTCGCCAATGACACAGCTATCAGACTGCGGACTGAAGTCCTCCTCTCCTGATGTACCTGTCATTCCCTGAAGGATTCTGGCTGGCCCTCCACGGGCCGACAATGTGAAGTGGGGTTGGCATGGCCCTGTACTGCTCCAGCTGCAACACTCCCTTGAATGTGTAATAAACATTCATATCCACACAGATGTGTCATGTCTATGTTCTTTCAAGTGTGCAAGTATGGATGTATGTAGGGTCAGTGATTCCCCCTTACATCCATGTTGCCCATGTTTTGGGACTATTGTCACAGGGTGACAGATTGCCGATTGCGGTCCAGGTGGCGCCGACACTACAACGGAGACACATCCATTTGTCACTTCCTTGTCCAGCCCAGGACTGAACCACGCCCAGAGCCCCGGGGTCATTGTTCACACCCTTACGCTGGACTGGCATACGCCAGGACAGCCCACTCCGATTACGCACACAGGGGGGGACAACAGCGCTACATGTCCTAGGTCTTCACTGTGGGGTTCTGCAGCTCACAGGTCTAGGTGTCAGCATGCCACAGCCACTCCCTCACGGCTGGTGTACACCCACACCACATCCATCCAGCACTGGCATCACAGGACATGTGACCCTGGCAATAAAAATGGCCTGGCGCACGTGCTGGACGCCATTTCCACTCTCTCTGACTGGGTGTCTCCTTGTAGTTCTCATGTGTGCATGAGGGCCTAGGGCCCTGCCACCTCACATTGCCCAGTGCCGGGGGTGACATGATGGCGCCCGCACAATGGGACTCAATCATTCAGGGTCCATGGCTAGCGGGGCACAGACTTGGTGGCATCGGATACACTGCGGCAGGCACAGGCACCCCGCCACGGGACGGTGTCTTGCGGTGCAGTGAGATAGGGGCACCAAAAGTGCTGAGCAGGTGTGCAGCCTGCGACGATGCGCCGTCCTGGCGGTCCGGACTGGCAAGGATTAGTTTGAGCTCTGCTGGGCCGCAGTGTAGGCCGGGGCCAGCGGGCAGTGCGGGCCTCCCGCCATGTGGCGTTGCATCGCGCTTCACAGAGTTAGTGGCACCTCAAGCGCTGAGCGGGTGTGCAACCTGCGATTATGCCATGTGCACTGATGTGGTCTCTGCCATTGTGTAATCAAGACCCAGAGTCAGGTGTGTGACCTGGTGGCCCGCGGTGCGGGGCTGCATGATGTGGAGGGTGCCATGGTCGCGGGCTCTGGGCTTGGAGATCCCTCCGGAACGTGGTGGGCCCTCTTGGAGACACGCCGGTGGCGGAAGGTGAGCAGTGAGGCCTGGTTGCGCAGGGGCGGGCAATCACCGCTGGGCGGCGGGAGGGGCTGGGGTGCAGCAGCCTGTGTGCACAGGGGCGGGCAAGCGATGATGGCGTGTGCAACTGTATGGACTCTGCCATTCATGTCTCTGGAAACTGTTTCAGATGAGGGACCTGGGGGACTGCTGTGAATACCGGCACGTGGTTGGAGACACACAGGTGACAGCAGGTGAGCAGTGAGGGCTGGTCCGCAGTGTTGGCACTCTCTCCCTCTCCCCCTCTCTCTTTCTCTCTCCCTCTCTCTTTCTCTCTCCCTCTCTTTCTCTCTCCCTCTCTCTTACTCTCTCCCTCTCTCTTTCTCTCTCCCTCTCTCTTCCTCTCTTTCGCTCTCTCTCTCTGTACTTTGATGGGCGCATGGCACACCTTCTGATCCAGATTTCTGTTTTGCAGGCTGTGACTTGCAGAATGTCCTGAGACAACCCGCCATTCCTCTTCAGATTTTTTTTTTTGCTTTGATCTGTAATAAACGTATCGTTTGGATATTTTGTTATGGGTGTATGTTTCCCTTTTTCTGGCCACACATGTATGTTGGGTGTTGTGATTGTGCGATTTCAGGCGATTTGTTTGGTTCATGATTTCGTGGGGTTGATGGGCAATATCCATAGGGGGGGGTGCCCGGGGTAGGGCCCCGGGGGGGGGGTCCTGGGGGTGGTGTCGGTGGGTGTTGTTGTCCTATTGGGGCTCAGGCCTGCGTGATGGGTTGCTCCAGGGCATCTGTTGTTCTTCATGTGTGGCTTTGGGCTGTGCTCCCTTGTCTGGTGCCCGTTGTCGTCCGACTTTACACCAGGTAGGAGCAGGTGTTAGTTTCCTGCTGCTAACGCACCTTAGCGCATTCTTTGTGATCTTATCGCCGATCTGGCTGGTCGTTGAGAATGTTGTGGAGTGGTGTTGTCGCGGCTTTTGGCACGGGAACGCCTACTCTGCATATTATTAGCGTTAGTTGCCGGGCTCCTCTGTGGCGATGTTTTTTGCGAATGCTATCGCAGGTAAACTGGTGTTATGGGCTGTTAGCACCAGCTTGGGAATGGGGAGATAAATTTATCGCGGATTTGGCTGCGATAAAGTGCCGATGACTCGGCGATAGCTCCTTGAGAATATGCCCCTCTATGTATTGCACCTAATTGTTATTTATCAAGTGCGATAAATAGCACCTAATCAGACCCACTGACTCTCATTGCAAGTTAAGGGCTACATTTCAAACCCTGTGCAACCAAACATTTGCCCAGGGATTGGCAATTAGGAGTTGTGTGATAGTTATCACATCCACATAATTTTACCAGGTTAGATTCTGGCAGATCAAACCTGCTAAAATTTATCACAGGAAAAGGACCGGAAAAAGTATAAAGCATGCAGAATTTTGTGTTTTAAAAAGCTGATTGTGCATGTTATGCAGCTTTTTTCCTAGATAAAAACATGGGAAAGAGTGCACCTCAAATTTAGGTAATGGTATCTATCATGTGTGGTAAATACCCCACCCTATTCTGCCCACCTTATAATGAGGGCCATACAGTGAAAAGAAATACCTGATAAGCGTGGCCCACACATCCCTCCATAAAGGAGGCAGGAAGGAGCTGACATATTTGTAAACGCTTGAATCAAGTGTCCGTATTCCAAACTCGCTATGATGTTGTGTGAAAATCCCAATCTTATGTGACAAAGGTGTGAAGAAAGGCGAGGGGCAAAATCATTCATGCAGCTTTGTGGATCACTTTCTGGAAGACTTAGCCAGGATTAATGAAGAGTTAGGACATTTCCTTTCCTAGTGATAAATAAAATAACTTTCATATTTTAGGGAGCTCAATGATCACTGGACATGCACTGAGTTTGGGGTTGGTTAGTGCTATTCTTCCTTTGTTGTGGTCTCAGTTAAAACAAGCATTTGCAATGCAATAGGTCTCGCATTTCGAGAATTTGAGCTATTGATATTGTAAATGACAATGTCTTTTATTTATGTGTTTTGAAAACCTGCAAGCGGTGCCTAAACACGCACTTTGTGCTTATAGTCCTTGCTTATGAATAGCAAGGCTGGCAGTAAAAGAGGCGCAGTTACTGCCAGCCTTGCTTCTCATAAGCAACGACTATAAGTACAAAGTACAAATACAATTAGTCGCTTTGAAATGTGACAAAATAATTATTATATTAATTCCAGATTACGTTGTACTCTATGTGGAGCTGATGAAGGGAAATTTATAGAAGGTCTAATATAAATGAGATGTAGTAGGTGCAGTACAGCAAGCTGCGCCTAGATGTCCCTAGTGAGCAAGGCACCAGCACTGCTTGTCTAGGTACAGTACTACAAGCTGCGCCTAGAGGTCCCTAGTGAGCATCATAAACTTTGAAGATATGGTTAATCCACTCTACTCATAATGCATTGCATGCTAGACAGTACCACTAGTACATTCAAATAGCTATGTCAATGTATACAATTAGTAGCTTTGAAATTTGACAAAATAATTATTATATTAATTCCAGAATAGGTTGTAGTCTATGTGGAGCTGATGAAGGGAAATGTATAGAAGGTCTAATAAAAATGAGATGTGGTAGGTGCAGTACAGCAAGCTGCGCCTAGATGTCCCTAGTGAGCAAGGCACCAGCACTGCTTGTCTAGGTGCAGTAGCACAAGCTGCGCCTAGAGGTCCCTAGTGAGCATCACAAACTTTGAAGATATGGTAAATCCACCCTACCCATAATGCATTGCATGCGAAACAGTACCACATGTACATTCAAAAAGCTATGTCCATGTAAACAATTAATAGCTTTGAAATGTGACAAAATAATTATTATATTAATTCCAAATTAGGTTGTACTCTATGTGGAGCTGATGAAGGTAAATGTATAGAAGGTCTAATATAAATGAGATGTGGTAGGTGCAGTACAGCAAGCTGTGCCTAGATGTCCCTAGTGAGCAAGGCACCAGCACTGCTTGTCTAGGTGAAGTAGCACAAGCTGTGCCTAGAGGTCCCTAGCGAGCCTCATAAACTTTGAGGATATGGTAAATCTACCCTACCCACAATGCATTGCATGCAAGACAGTACCACGAGTACATTCAAATAGCTATGTCCATGTATACAATTAGTAGCTTTGAAATGTGACAAAATAATTATTATATTAATTCCAGATTAGGTTGTACTCTATGTGGAGCTGATGAAGGGAAATTTATAGAAGGTCTAATATAAATGTGAGATATGCTAGCGAGTAAAGTAATCACTGCCCATCTAGTTTAGGACTAAGTGTGTGTCCTGTCTGAAGGCCTTTAAGAAAGTAGTGCCTTGAGGCTGTAATTAAAACCTAGGGCGTCACAACACATGTAACAGGGGGGGTACTCATGTGAGGTTACAAGAAGAGACAAGGCGGTACTAAGGAGGGACTACAAAGCCTAATGACCAATGAATAGCCACCATTTACAAAGGACAGAGACAGGAGCCATTTAAAAAGATGGGTGGGAAGTAAGTGGAGCTTTATCCACATATCCTGAATACAGCATGTCTCGAAGAGACAGCGCAAGCGCTGCCTAGGCGAGACCTAAAAACGTTTGGTTTCCCTTTGCTACTCAAACATGGACCCACAAACACAAAACAACACAGTGTCTGAGCAATGATCTCAAACACAGGGAACATCATCGGATCACTTGAAATCCTTTCTGACCACTGAGTAACAGTTGAGACAAGACATCTAATTCATGGCAACAAGTTCAAACTCCTTTTGCTTGTTCCTCTTGCCCTCTGGGCTGACCATCTTGTCCTATGTTTGCAAACACTCACCATGTTCCACTGTTTTTCTTCACTGCTATTTTCAGAGACAGCACTGACGCAAAGGATATTGATCTTCATAACCCTGGAAACCTTCTCCACTCTCAGCAGAACTCAAAAACACAGAACCAGTTGACCCTAATATCTCAAGTTTAAAGAAACTGATCCATTTTAAAATGGAATATTAGCCTTCCCTGATCATCCCTTCCAACTCACTCTGCACTGACTTAGGGTCCGCATTTCACAGCTATTTTTGCATATAAGTTAGACTTACATATGCAAATAGCCTTATTTATCAGTGCAAAACCACTGTTCTAATTGAGAAAGGCTGTTTTTCACTCGTCAGTGAATTTAATCGTAAAAACATTTTTTATGTGACTAAATATGCAACTAGAAGTGGGGAGTTGGTGTTACAAGGCACGAATGCTTTATGTTTGTGAACACCTATAGACATACACATTGATGGGCATTCACAATCTTATTGTCAATCCACCAAGGAAACTCTCAGAGGTTTACTTCTGTCAAGGGCAAGAGTAAACCCTTTGAAAGAGTGGGAGGGGGAGAGAACACTCTCAAATATTAAAATGTCTGTTTACACTGGGTCTACCGATTTTCTCATGCAAAAAATATGTTTCATATTTGGGTAAGAGAAAATTTGATATACATATGAGTATACAGCCAGAAGCTCGCGACTGTCAAATGAGAAAATGTAAGTCACAAACGTTTTGCAGACTGTGAAAGTAATGAAACTGAATAGCCGCATTAGTAGCAACGAGATTATGATACTTCAACCACCTCTATATCATCATACATGCTATTACAAATCTCTAACCCTGCAGCCCCTTGCTTGACCCTTAACCTCCTAATCTGCTGACCTTTCCTAAGCCCACCCTGGACCAGTCAAATCAATAGTAGCCTAACCCTTTAGGAGACAGAAAAGCGCACAGGAATACCTGGGCGCCTACTAGATGCATTACGGTAGTTTGGGCCAGATCCTCTAGCACCTGGGAACACACACTATTCAGCAAGTATGCACACTCAGTAGTGCGTGATGTCAGGATTCCTACACTGACCAAAGTACATGCAAGCAGCTTTGTGCGTGAGGTTGTGACTGCGAACCCCTCCGTTACAGCAGGGATTACTGCAATGGCTGCACACATGTCTATGTGCGTGAGGTATGGGGACCCAACCGCAAGCAAGCACACACCATCAGGCACCCGATGCCATCAAGGCAAAAACGTCTCTGTTAAAAACACCCGCAGTAGATATCTATGGCCCGTCAGGACCGAGGAACACCAAGGTGGTACTTATGATCTGCAGAAAGGCAGCCTAGCACTGCTGGGCAGAGTCTTGCTGTCCCTCTGGACGATGGTGGGCCTTTGGAGCATGCTTGAACCAGGGAAACCTCACGTTCCCTGCACTGATGTAAGGAGCGTGCCGGCCCAAGTGACGTGCCCGTGTTCCCAGGCAATGCGCTGTCAGGAATGCGGAGCTGCTCCACGGGGATGGCCTTCCACAGGGAGGGGCACGGAGGCTTCTTGTTGGTCAGCCACGCACTGACTTCTCACAGGGAGACAGACCAATGCTCTCCATATGACACTATAAAGCACCCAGCAATCCGAAAGCTCACCATGTGCTGGGGGGTCAAACAGCTGATGCTGGCCAGACTCACAACCCCTCCCAGGCTTGGTAATCATGTCCCACTTGTCCTGTTCCATTCTAGCAGACAGCCTAACTCCTGAGCAGAGGTCAGTTCTGCAGGTATACCAGTATTTACGGATTCCAGGCTTCTCTTGCTACCGACCTCGTGGGCAGCTGTTAGACCTGGCCCGGGCTGGAAGTGCCGTTCCCCTTGGCATGTCCTCCTGCTGACTGTTCCCTGCTCTGCCGTACCCCTGCCGTGTGGCATCCCAAGGGCACTGTCCTGGCAGCCCTCCACTTCTGGCTGTCCTTGAGTGCTGTCATCAGCCCCCCTGTGCCCCTGCCTGTGAGGCATCCCAAGGGCACAGCTTGAGCACCTCTTCTAACTAATGTTATCTTTTCATGGGTACCATTCTGTGCTACCTCCGCTCCGTCCTTCCCCCCAGACCTTACGTCTGTGACTACCGTATTCTTTGGTGTGGGTGGGTGGGAATCAACGACGAGGTTAGTTTCTTCCCGACAGAGTTGTTGAGGGAACCCCTGTCCCCTTCTTTAAACTCTGTCCCTGGCCGCCCCTTGGTCGGTCATTGGGTGGCCACTCAAATTCGAATGATGCGCCCAATCCCAGCACGGCATTTTCGCAGGCTTTTGCCCCCGCGCGATTTCATCTGGCTCCACAGCCGCAAGGCATTCCCCGTGGGCCCCCATTGGTCAGCTGTCCTTCCCGGCCCACGCTACAACCCCTCCCAGGCTTGCGAGTTTACTCTCCCTTAGCAATTCCTGGCCCCCCCTCCATTACCCTCCATTACCTTCTCTTCTTTCCACATATTTTGAAGGACACAAGGTTACCAATGTTTATGGATTCCAGGCTTCTCTTGCTACCGACCTAGTGGGCGGCTGTTACACCTGGCCCGGGCTGCAAGTGCCGTTCCGCTTGGCATGTCCTCCTGCTGACCCTTCCCTGCTCTGCTGTGCCCCTGCCGTGTGGCATCCCAAGGGCACTGTTCGGGCAGCCCTCCACTTCTGGCTTTCCTTGCATGCTGTCATCAGCCCACATGTGCCCCTGCCATGAGGCATCCCAAGGGCACAGCTTGAGCACCTCTTCTATCTAATGTTATCTTTTCGTGGGTACTATTCTGTGCTACCCCCACCTTGCTGCCAGTGGTTTCCTGATCAGTGGCAGCTCCCCCTTTTTTCCCCATTCCCTCAAGAGAAACCCAATTGTTCCAGGACCCCAACTATGTTCAACAGGAACATATCCATTCCTACCCCCGTCAGATGCACCCCATCCTCTGCGTGGTACCCTGAAGCCCTAAAATTGATCAGCCCATGTCTCATGAAGCCCCAGCCGTTTGCCCTACATATTTTTGCCATTGTGATGCTGAGCTTCCGCCTAGACCTGTCCACCACCCCTTGTTCGATGGCCCCCGCCACACTCATCGTGCTATTAGCTCTGACCACACCAGCTCTGCTGGGCGTAACAGTTTCGCCCAGGGCTGCCAGCCCTGTGGTCATGGCACTCAACAATTTTCTCCTCCCTATGTTCGCCAGGTCAATCCCTCCCAAGTGTACAACCACCGCGTTTGGGCCCCTTCTGCTCCGTAGTTCTCTGTGCATGATCGGGAGGAGCTGTTCCCGCCGCATGCCAGGTTGCCCCATCCATCTGACTTCTGTGTTTCTCAGCCAGATCCCTTGAAAGTCTTTGCGCGCCGCCACCCATCATTGCGCCCGCGTGACGTATGAATTAACCCTGGGCATAGTGGGCGTAGCGGGGCTACGCGGAGGTCCACGGAGTTGCAAACAAACTCCGTGGAACTCCGTGGAGCTCCGCTTCGCCACCCGCCTCCACCCCCCCTATTAACAAATAAGAAATAATTTCTTGTGAGAAATGTGCATGCGTGGGCGCACGCGCATGTGCAGTTTTCACAAGGATTACCGATAGGGTGAGGAAGAGGAGGAGGGCAGCCCAGGGACGCCGCAGTACAGAGGTAAGTGGTTTTAAATTTATTTTTAATTAATGTTTACTTACTTGTTAATAGTCGAGGTGGAGGCGGGGCTGGCCAACTCCGCTCTGCTGCGGAGTGTGCGGAGATTTGCCTTTACCGCATTCTCCGCGGAACGCGGAGAAGGCAAATCTCCGCACACTCTGCTGGCGGAGCGGAGGTCTCCCCCCGGGGTTAGTAGGAATGCCCCACTATCCATACACACGCCGCTCCCCCATCGGACCTGCCATGAGTAGGGAGATGTTAGATATTAGTGAGTCTAATGTATCCTTTGTATGCGCTCGACGCCCACCGCCCCAGTGATTTGATCCTCTCGGCATCTAGTCCTAATTGCGATGCGGTGGTGGCCGCCCCTATGCGAAAAGAGTGTGAACCAAACTCCCTGGACTGGATACCCGCCATTTCTAGGACTTTTCGGGGCACTGCCCTGAACTGGAATTGGCTGAGATATGTGCCATCCAGGTGTCGAAATAGGGGGACTGGGGTCCTTGACCCATTTAATCCTTTAGGATGCACACAGGGCAGAGCGCTTTGTCCTTGATGCAGTTTATGCGCGTGTCCCTACCCTTGCCGCTTTGATCCGTCTTTGACCTTCTCAGGTGAACTATTATGAACTCGTCCCCCCGGTGTATATCTCCTGTTTGCATGCAAGCCCCCCCTTGGGCTGCCCTGGCCAGCGCCACCAGTTCGTTAATCCTGTATGCCCCAAAGAATGCCAGGGCAAACACTGCTCTAAAGAGTGTTTCTTCTGGGGGAGAAGTGCATATACTCTCTAGCCCCTTCAGGACCGCCTTCAGGACCCCGAAGTTGATTGGCCTCCTTCTGTCTGGTTGTCTGGGTTGCAACCTCCCCCATCCCTTCATTGCTCCCCGTCGCCAGTTTGGCATAGTATGATACCGCGTTCAGGTGTGTTTTCACCCATGCCCTGGATTTCCCGTCCTGGAATGCCCCTGCCAGAAAACGTTCTACATCTGCCTGCTGCACCCTGCTCGGGGTCCCTGCCCCGGTTACCCCCTGAAAGGTTTTCCAGCACTTACGGTATCTGTCTGCCGTTTTTGGTGCCAGCGCATTGTCCACCAGCGCCCTCAGTTCGAATCCATGATCTCCCACATTTGCCTGGGCATCGGTGTCATGTTCCGTTCTGCTTCTGGTGCCAGCTCCCTGAATCTGTCCCACTGGAAACGAGAGATAGCATCCGCTATTGAGTTGTCCAGCCCTGGAATGTGTCGCACCCTCACTGCTATGTTTGCCCCCAGCTGGATGCCCACAAGCGCCCTAAGCAGTCAGACCACTGCCGGGCAATTCGCATAGCCCGTGATTATTGCCTGGACTACTGCATGATTGTCTGACCACAGCGTGATTTGTCTGTTTGCAAGTTTGTTCTCCCAGATGGCGAAGGACACTATGATTGGAAAGAGTTCCAAGAAAGTGATGTTTTTTGTGAGCCCTGTGTTACGCCATGTCTCGGGCCAGCGTGCCGCTGTCCATGCGTTTCCCAGGATTGCCCCGAACCCATGCCCGCCCGCGGCATCTGTGGACAGCTCCAGCTGCCCAGATGTTACCCACAGTGTCATCCACATGAGTCTCCCATTGAACCCTGCCAGGAAGGAGTCCCACTGTCCCAGGTCCTCCTTCACCCCTTGCGTGATGCGGACCCTGTGGTGCTTTTTTGTCAACCCTCTCGTCAGCCATGCCAATCTTCTGGCGACTGGCCGCCCGGCTGGGATCACCCTGCTGGCAAAATTCAGTTTTCCCAACAGTTGCTGTACTTCTGTTAGTGTTGCCTTCTTCTTGTGCGGAGATGCCTAATGAGTTGTTGCAACTCCGCCACCTTTTCCCTAGGCAGCCTGTAAATACCCTCCACAGTGTCTAATTCGATACCCAGGAAGGAGAGCCTTGTTGTGGGACCCTCAGTCTTGTCTGGGGCCAGAGGTACCCCCAGTTCCTCTGCTAGGTCTTTGAACCGTAGCAGCAGGCCTGCGCATTCACTAGTTTCCGGCTGCCCCATGAACAGGAAGTCGTCTAAGTAGTGCACACGCCCCCCACCGGGTGGCGTTTTCCTAATTCCCATTCCAGGAACCTGCTGAAGGCCTCAAAAAAGCGCATGAGATTGCGCAACCCATCGGTAGGCACTTGTCATAACAGTAAGCTCCCTCCAGCTGAAAACCCAGGAGCTGATAGCTGTCAGGGTGTACTGGCAGTAGGCGGAAAGCCGCTTTGATGTCTGTTTTTGCTATCAACGTTCCTTTTCCCATCTGTCTATTCTGGTCAACTGCCTCGTCCAAAGACGCATAGGAGACCAAGCAGCTAGCTAGGTCCAGGCCGTCATTCACAGAATCACCCTCTGGGTAGGAGAGGTGGTGTATGAGGCGGTATTTACCTGCCTCCTTCTTTGGCACCACCCCTAGTGGGAATATTATCAAGTTTTCTAGTGGTGGTTCAGGGAAGGGGCCTGCCACCCTTCCTAGGTCGACCTCCTTTTTAACTTTCTGCCTAGCCACTTTGGGGTTGTCCCTTACGGATTTTAGATTTTGGCTAAATCTGGGGGCCACTTTGCCTTTGTAGGGAATGCTGAAACCTGCAGAGAAACCCTGTGCCAATAGTTGTGCATCCTCCCGTTTTGGGTATGCGTTCAGTAACTGTATCAATTTTGGGACCTGTATGGGTGTGGGTAATGTTTTCTTGCTTCCTGTTCCCCCTTCCCCCCGGGCCCCCGCTCTGGCATTGCACTACTTCTTGTTTTTTCCATCCCCATTATCCTTGCCCCCCTGGTTCTGCTTGCAGCGGATGGCCTGGTGGGTCCCCCCGCAGTTCCCACAGCAGTGACGAAACCTGCATGCTTGGCCCCATCTGCACTCATCCTTGTCAAACTTCCAGCATGTTGCTGTGCGCCCCTTACCAGCTTTCCCCCCAGCTGTACTCCTGTATTTTGTGTTCTGCATGCTGCTCTCAAATTTTCCCTTGGGCCCTGAGGGACGAAAATTGCTGTCATGTGACCCCACTCCCTCTCTGGCGGCCACCATGTGACTTGTGAACCCTTCCACATCCTGGTGGTTCCACTCTATTCCTGGCCATATCTGCATCTTCTCCCTGAAACCTTCGTCATAATGCAGCCATGCCTCTCCCTGTTACTTTTGTTGTGCCTCGTGTACCCTCTGTTCATGCAGGAACAATGCGGTAGCGCTCTGCGGGAATATTTCTATGAAAACACATGCCAGGGTCCTAAATGCCCACAGCCAATTCCCTATGGACCTTTCCACCCTGGGCTTGCATTCCTCCCTTCTATCCTTGTCCTTCTTGTCCGGTGTTGTCAGGTCCAACCCCGCCTGGCGCACCTCTAGTAAGGAGAATATGTCTATATATTACTTTCTCCATATTCTCTCTTACACCGCCAGTGGTATTAGATTGGCCAAGCCGGTTAACCTGGTCGTGATGGGAGGATCACCCAGGGGGAAGCGAATATACTCGCTCGCGGCTTTGGACCCATCCGCTCGTGCCCTTTCACTTGCTCCTCCTTTCTTGGGCTCGCACTCTTTTCCGCCCACGGCCCCAGCCGCTGGGAGGTTCTCCCCCCATGCTCCTTGTGGACTTGCCCCCTGCTTCCTTCCTACTCGTGTCCCCCTCCCTTAGCTCTGGGGGTCCTGGTGAAATGCCTGTAGCTGGAGGACCCATGCTGACCTGGTGTTGTGGTCCCGGCCATGGCCACCATGGTATGAAAGGCAGAACCCGGCTGCCCATCTGCTGTAATGCTGGGGGCCCCCATGCCTCCCCTTGGAAGCTGCCCCCCGCAAGGGTGGCTCCCGAACTGGCCTGCCAATGGTATGGAAAGCCCCATGGCCCCATTGCTGTGGAATTGGTAACCCCCAACTGTGTCCCCTAATTTGAAATGCCGCCCGGACCCCCTGGGCTTGTCGCCCTGCTCCGTCGCACATTGCATTATTCTCACCATTGGAAGCCCTGCTGGTTGTGCTCTCGCCTTGCCCCGGCGCCGCCGCCATGGCTACAGGTCCCTTTTCAGAGTTGTTGCTGCTGCCGCTGTCCTCGGTCTCTGCAGCCTCTGCGTCTGATTGCCGTTTGTGTGCAGCCGTTTTGCCCTTCGCCGCTCGTTTGCATTCCTCCTGGTGCAGCCGTTGTGTCCCGCTTTGTTTGTGGGCGCTGGTCATTGTCCTCATTGCTGGGGGGGCCGCCACCATGTTGGCTGAATGCCCCCCCTGCCGGGGCTCCTCCACTGCCTTGCCATCCCTCCAGGGCTTCTTGGCCGGTCCACTCCCAGCCCCATCGCCCATGTGCTGCTCCACCCATGCTTTCCCTTTTCGAGCAATCAGGGCTCTGGCTGTGGCCAACATCACCTCCAAGTCATCGTCCATTGCTGGCTCGGCGTTTCCAGTTTTCCCCTTGCCTGGCCTATGCTGTTCTTCTTCCTCTTGAAACCGCGCCGGGCGTCGCCTGTCTCTTTTTGCCATCTTTGCTTGTTGCATTTTTAACACATGTTGCTGCTATTTGTCTGGTGTGTTTGACGATCTCTGGCCCCCCCTCTGCTGCTCCGATGCAACCAGACAGTCCTTGGCGACATTGGCGCCGCTGTTGCGTTTTTGCTGCGGCGTAAAGAACAGCTGTTCTGGTGCTCCTCTCATTGATCGGCAATACTGACCCTTTCCTGCAGCTGCTGTGGCTGTTTAAAGTTAAATCCATTTGTGGGGCCCACTACCAGCGCTGAGTGGGCCTCGCCACTTTAAAAGGGCTTTGTTTCGCCAGCCCCCGCCTCCCGCTCGTTCCAGCGAGCGCTCGCTCCCGGGCCCTCGCTACAGGCCGTCCGCCTGCCGGCGTGTGAAGGACTGGAGAGTTTCAAAGGAGGGTCACTCGTATGCACAGCTCCCCTGGTCCGAGGAGGCACCCGCTCCGCCTCTTGCCCCTCGAGGCTTCGAGCTCCACACGCTGGGCAGACGCCGGCACGCCTCCTCGCTTCTTTCTTGTTTTTGCTTGCCCTCTCTGCCGGCCGCCAAGCTCGTGGAGCCTGTTCGCCTCGAGTAAACCTCACCTTGGTGTCAATGGGCCCGGGATGATGTCCAGCAGGCCCGGGATGCCGTCGGTTGGGGGTCCCTTCATGTTCGCCGCTCCGTCGTTGATCCGGCCCCTGCAAGTGCAAGACGATGGCAGTACTCGATCCAGCAGGTAACCACGAACTCCCAGGCCACGCAGAGGACTCCAATCGACAACAAGGTTAGTTTCTTCCTGACAGAGTTGTTGAGGGAACCCCTGTCCCCTTCTTTAAAGTCTGTCCCTGGCCGCCCCCTTGGTCGGTCATTGGGTGGGCACTCAAATGCGCGGCTTTTGCCCACCCGCGATTCCGTTCTCGCTCCGCAGCCGCGAGGGGTTCCCCGTGGGCCCCCATTGGTCAGCTGCCCTTCCCGGCCCACGCTACAAGTCCCACAGCCTGCACAGCAATACTTCTGAAGTAAGTGTGCCCCACCTCTCTCTCTCACAGCCCAGAAAGACCATTCAGTATGCAGATGAATGCAGATGCAACCCTGTTACACCCAACCCTTCCTGTGTGATGGCTGTCTGGAAAGTATGCACAAGGCCTAGCTGTCACTCTTCTCTAGACATGGATTGGAGTCAAGCACAAAGCACAAAAAGTTATAAGCACATAGGAATGCTCACTTTCTGAAAGTGGCATTTCAACAATAGTAATAAAAAATCCACTTACACCAATAAGCGGGATTTATCACCACGATTCCAAACATACCAAACATGTCAACGCTACTCCTTTCAGATCAGAAATTACTACTTACAAACATATAAGGGAATCCCCAATCCTAACCTATGAGAGGAGCAGCACTCACTGTAGGGAAAAATGAAACGGGTGTTTGTCACTACCAGGACATGCCACACAATGAAGGCACATATCCTACCTTTTATCTACACAGCACCCTGCCCATAGGGCTACCTAGTACCTACCTTAGGGGTGACCTATATGTAGTAAAATGGCAGTTTCAAGCTTGGCAAGTAACTTTAAATGCCAAGGCAATGTAGCAGTAAACTGCGCAGGCAGGCCCTGCAGTGGCAGGCCTGAGACAGGTTCGAAAGGCTACTTCTGTGGCTGGCGCAAGCAGCGATGAAGGCCCACCACACACTTTTAATTTACAGGCCCTGGGTATATAGGATACCACTGTACAAGGGACTTACAGGTAAATTAAATATGCCAAACAGATGTAAGCCAATCATACCAAGTTTAAAGGAGATAGAGCACATGCACTTTGGCACTGATTAGCAGTGGTAAAGTGCCCAGAGTCATAAAGACAACAAAAACAGGTCAGAAAGAAATACAGAAGGAACGCAAAAAGTTTGGGGATAACTGTTGTGTCATGGTATTCTCTTTCTGGAGCGAGGCATAGAATGTATGTTACATTCTGCTCACAGATTCCAGTCCATGACATTCGTTCACCAGAGGTCTTGGAGTGGAAGCTGTGCTGCCTGACTCCTACCTGTTCTTACTTGTATTCTTAAATAAATATCTTGAAGTGAACTACTTTGGAGACTCTTCACTTCACTACAATTGGCGACAACTGGGATGGACTACGTTAGAGGTGCGATGGACCGTTAAGTTTATTTTTTTTATTATTCGGAAAACAAAAATAGAAGAACTTTCTATAGGAACTTCAGCGGCGTGTGGTCAACTGCTGTATTTACTTCTGGAAGTGAGGAAGACATTCTTAAAGAAGTACAACTGAGGTACATGTCTAGCGCAGCATTGGGGAAGCCGTTGGTAGAACTGCTGATCGGCTGCATTTTTCGAGCGACGGCAGTGTTCCAGACGTGCAGCGCGAGGTACATTCAGAAGGAGGCTACGACGTGTACCAGCTGGTGTTGATGTGACCGTCACACGTCATTACGCAAGGTCGCGCAGCGTGACCTTGCGTGACAGCCATATTGTTTTATTTTTTCCTTGCAAATTTATTCCTTGTCACCACACTCCGGTTACTTAGCAACAACCGGAGTGAAGCAATCAGCAGTGGGATGCTACGGAGAAGCAAACATTTGGACATTAAGAGGCTGGTCAATACATGAAGAGAACAGGTGAGGAAGTCGGGGCAGTTTCTTTTAAGACATTTACAACCTGTGCCAGGAGGGGTAACAGGTTGTTTTTAACATTTTAGAGTTAAATCTTGCAAACTAATTAACCTAACTAATTAGGTAGGAGAGTTTCAATACAAACTATTCTGAGGAATTGTATAAAACTAAGGGATACGTACCTAAGGAGTACATGGCCCAGCAGAATTTCACTATCAGCCCTCCACATGCATTTTGGGCGGCAGGTCCACAACCAGCAATGAAGTGGGTGGAGTGGAAGGACTATTTCGTGAACTTTATCAAAGCTGTGGACGTGGTTGGTAAGATGAAGGCGGAACAAATGAAAAGAATCTTGTTGCATTCATTAGGGCTGGTGAGATTGAAAACATATACTCGCATGCCACAGATGGTTACAAGTGGAGAAGTAAATGTTTTTGAATCAGCTTTGAAAGATCTGGACAACTACTTTGAACCGAAGGTTTGCATCGGTGTTGTGCATTACAAATTCTTTCAAAGGAAACAAAACAAAGGAGAATTAGTGGACGAGTACATAGATGAATTAAAAAAAACTGGCCATTGATTGCAAGTTCGGTAGTCTACATGATGATCTTATACTTGATCAATTGGACATGCATAGTAACAATTCAACGAACGTTTGTGAATCAATGGGGATGCACCACTGGAAGATGTGTTAACAATAGTGCGGAAGGCAGAAATGTCTGGGAGATGGGCGACAGAACTTAAAGAATCAGACAAGGATACTGGGGGTGTCTTCAAGGTACAGAGCATAGGCAAAAGTCAAAGCAAGACGCAGAAAAATGCCTGGAAGGAAAAGAGACCAGAGGAGAGAAGACGTTATCGCTGCAACAGCAAAGAGCATTTGGCATTCAGCAAATATAGTCCTGCGGCAAAACAAAAATGCAGTACTTGTGGGTTAATTGGACATTTTAGTAAAGTTTGTAGGAGGAAGAAAGTTAATGTTAAATGTGTGTTGGAGGAGAACAGTCCTGAAGCTAGTGAAGCTGAAATGGAGAATTCTAAATGGGAGTGTGTGAAGAATTTGCCGGATAATTTTGTTATAAACATTTCAGATGGCTCAATGGAAGGAAAACCAGTGTATGACATGTCGATGGGGGGGGAATCTGTTAAAATGATTACGGACTGTGGATCACCATACACTATAGTAAGCGAGGAAATTTGGAAAGGAAGGTTTGTAAGCAAAATTGGACAACAGTTGACTCCCACGGATGTTAACCCAGTGAGCTTCACGGGAGAGAAAATTAATATGCTAGGTTTTAGGTGGTTAACGTTCTTATTCAAGGGAGGTCAGCAAGATGGAAACTCTATGTGGCCAAACTGGGACCATCAGTTTTAGGTTGGATGGACCAGAAAAATTTGCATATTATCCTAGACCCCAATAGCAAAGAGAAAGTACTCATTGTGGATGAAGGTAGTAGGATGAGAAATGCTATGACTAAGGATTTTCCAAAGGTTTTTGATATAAAATTAGGTGTGCTGAAGGGGTTTGAGCATATTATTGTACTGAAAAAGGACGCTGAACCTAAAGTGCACAAGGTGAGAGGGATTCTGATCTTAATCAGAGATGAAGTGGTAAAAGAGTTGGTAGGGCTGATTGAAAAGGATGTGATTGAAGAGGTGGAAAGCTCTGAATGGATTTCTCCAGTGGGGGTAGCACGCACGAGTAATGGAAAAATTGTCTATGCATTGACTTGCACCATTTGAACAATAACATTGTCATTGAAAGGTTTCCGTTGCCAAAGATCAATGTGATGGTGTCATCTCTCAAAGGAGCAACTTGGTTCTCCACCATTGATCTTTCGGCGGCGTACCACCAGGTGATGCTCACGCCGGAGTCCAGGAAACTTACAGCTTTTATAACACCATATGGTTGCTATCAATTTAAACGTATGCCATTTGGCCTTGCATCGGCGGCTGTGGTGTTTCAGCGGCTAATGCATAGGCTGTTTGGCAAAATGGGTGGATTGAGTTTCTTCCAGGACAACATCTTGGTTTCCGCTAAATCCAAGGAGGATCACGATTGTGGAGCTCAGTAAGTGTAGGTTTGCGCAGAGGAGTGTATCTTACTTGAGACACATAATCTGTGAGGATGGTGTGAGACCCAAGCCCTCATTGGTAAATACCATTGTTGGCACACCTGCACCGACAAGTAAAGATGAAGTGAGACTCTTTTTGGGTATGGCAGAGTATTGTGCAAATTTTATTTCCAATTGTAAGGTATTTAACATAAGTTTGTTGCTGAAGAAGAATACCAAATTTGAGTGGACCACAAATTGTGAGGCGGAGTTTCGTCAGGTCAAATCTGATTTAGAAAGAGTGACTGCCTTTGTGTAGTTTTGACCCGGAGTTGGAATGTTATTTGACGACTGATGCCAGCGACAAAGGGCTGGGAGCAGTTTTATCACAGAAAAGTGTGGATGGTAGTGAGAAGATCATTCTGTTTGCATCTAGGTTGTTGTTGCCTACAGAGAGCAGATATCTTATTATTGAGAGGGAAGCGTTGGCTTGCGCTTGGGCATTGGAACATTTCCGTGCTTTCGTCTGGGGCAAGTCTGTCACCATACGCACTGATCACCGACCATTGGTAAAAATGTTGACTATGGAGGGGAGCGTGGCAGCGTCTGCCAGGCTGGAAAGGCTTTTGATGAGAATGAAGGAGTATGTGTACAAATTGGTATATGTACCTGGAAGAGAAAATGTTGTGGCGGACTGTTTGTCCAGGATGCCAGTTCCGATGGAGGAGTGTGTGGACGACCCATGGGGGGATTTTAAGATTGCTTTTGTTCAAGATTCTGGGGAGTCAACAATTAAGAAGATAGAGAGGTTTGAGGAACAATTGAAGGTCAAAAATTTACAAGATGTTTTGGGCTATTTGTGCAGAGGGTGGCCTAGGAAGGAGGGCGTAACAGAAGAGTTGCAGCCTTTTTGGGAGGTTAGAATGGAGTTGTCTGTGGACAGAGATTTGGTCATGAGAGGGGACAGAGTTGTGCCACCGGAAGATGTGAGAAACAAGGTTTTACAACTTTGCCTTGAAGGGCATTTTGGAGTGGTTAGAACCAAGACTATTGTCAAGGGTGTTTTCTGGTGGCCAGGCGTGGACAAGGCTGTGGAGAGGTTTGTGAGAGGGTGTGATGTATGTTCTTCAGTGGACAAGTCCTTGAAGACTTTAAGACCACCAATGTGTGAGGGGTTAATTCCGGATTTACCGTGGGAATTTGTCGCTATGGATATTTAAGGCCCAGTAGGAGAATTATAGGAATATGGTAGAGTTGCCATTGATTTGTTTTCTAAGTGGCCGGTAGTAGAAATTGTGGAGAAGGTGGATACAAATACTGTCCTTCAGTTTCTGGACAAGATTTTTGTGATGAAAGGGTTGCTTGTCATTTTACTAAGTGATAATGGAGTGCAATTTACATCCAAAAGTGCTAGGTACTATTTTGAAAGGGTTGGAGTGAAGCATAAATCCACGTCCCTTTATAACCCTAGTGGTAATGGCACTGTGGAACGCTTTAACTGTGTGTTAAAGGGTGTCATTCAGGCAGCTATGTGTAAACAAAAGGACTGGAAATTGGAGATACAAAAGGCTGTTTGGGCCTATAGAGTGACTACCTATGATGCAACGGGATTGTCCCCTTTTGTCATTATGAGAGGCAGGAAACCCAGATGCAAATTTTCTCCAACATGGCTTTCAAATGGAATGGTGGAGCAATGGTCGGCCCAAGCTGTTAAAAACAAATTGGATGAAACGCACAACAAGAGTAAAGTATATTATGACAAAACTCAAGGGATGAAGGAAGTGCAAGTGAGAGTTGGTGATTGCATGCGAGTGAAGAAACCGGGTAAGATTCCTAAAGGTGAGAGTCAGTTTGGAGCACCTCAGGAAGTTGTGGAGGTCCTGCGCAACGCTGTAAGGTTGAGAAATGGTAAGGTGTAGAACTCAATAAGTGTGGCTATGTGACCTGTACAGGATTTTGGTGTGGTGCCGGGAAAAGCATTGCAAGGGAGTGAGTGGAAGGACACGGAGTGGGTAGAAGACTTTTTTTAACAGAGTGCTGTACAATCCAGTTTGGCATCTGATCAAGTTGTCAATAATGGAGAGGAAGGTGTTGTTGAGGAGAGGGTGGTGAGGAGCGGGGAAGTTTTGGAAGGAGCTGTTGCGTAGGAGGTGGTGCAAGCTGGTGTTAATGACCCTGTGGATGTGGAAGAGGGTGTCAGGGATGGATCACTGACATAATATCGTCAGTCAAAATATCGAGGTACCAGAATATCGTTGCCAAAATATCGATGGTCAAAATATCGACTTCCTATCTCAATAAAGGTAAGTACCAAAATATTGAAACCAAAATATCGTTGTTAAAAATATAGTTATACAAAAATATCGATTTTTTTAATGTTTTAAAAATAATATAAAATTAAATAAATTATAAATATAATTAAATAAAACATAGTTAGAATTATTTAAAAAAATGTAAAATTAATAAATAATAAATGTAATGTAAAATATTTTTAAACATGCATAATTAAAAAAATTATATATATATTAACTTAATAATATTAATAAATAACTATTGAATTTAATTATAAAATGTTAAAAACATCATTTAAATTATAATTACATATATATCTAAATAAACCTGTAATATAAATATAAAAATTAATGTTCTATATAATAAATTAAATTATTAAAATTATTATTATTTTTTTAAATAATATTTCACACTACATTAATTATAACAGTAGGGAAAACATTGCATAGCGTAGGGGATAAAATTACTATTCCCACTCCAACAAGTGTAACAGTAGGGAAAGCGTTGGATAGCGGGAAAGTAAAAATTACTATTACCACTCCAGTGAGTGCAACAGTAGGGAAAGTGTTGGATAGTGGGAGGGTAAAAATTACTATTCCCACTCCAGCGAGTGCAACAGTAGGGAAAGTGTTGGATAGCGGGTGGGTAAAAATTACTATTCACACTCCAGAGAGTGCAACAGTAGGGAAAGTGTTGTATAGCGAATGGGAATAATTTACTATTCCCACACCACCAAGTGTATAGCGTTGGATAGCGGGAGTGTAAAAATTACTATTCCCACTCCACTGAGTGCAACAGTAGGGAAAGTGTTGGATAGCGGGTGGGTAAAAATTACTATTCCCACTCCAGAGAGTGCAACAGTAGGGAAAGTGTTGGATAGCGAATGGGAATAATTTACTATTCCCACATCAAAAAGTGTAACAGTCAGGAAAGCATTGGATAGCGGGAGTGTAAAAATTACTATTCCCACTCCAGTGAGTGCAACAGTAGGGAAAGTGTTGGATAGCGGGTGGGTAAAATGACTATTCCCCCTGCAGCAAGTGCAACAGTAGGGAAAGTGTTGGATAGCGTGTGGGAATAATTTACTATTCCCACTCCAGTGAGTGCAACAGTACGGAAAGTGTTGGATAGCGGAAGGGTAAAAATTACTATTCCCACTCCAACAAGTGTAACAGTAGGGAAAGTGTTGGATAGCGGGTGAGTAAAAATTACTATTCACACTCCAGAGAGTGCAACAGTAGGGAAAGTGTTGTATAGCGAATGGGAATAATTTACTATTCCCACACCACCAAGTGTATAGCGTTGGATAGCGGGAGTGTAAAAATTACTATTCCCACTCCACTGAGTGCAACAGTAGGGAAAGTGTTGGATAGCGGGTGGGTAAAAATTACTATTCCCACTCCAGAGAGTGCAACAGTAGGGAAAGTGTTGGATAGCGAATGGGAATAATTTACTATTTCCACATCACCAAGTGTAACAGTCAGGAAAGCATTGGATAGCGGGAGTGTAAAAATTACTATTCCCACTCCAGTGAGTGCAACAGTAGGGAAAGTGTTGGATAGCGGGTGGGTAAAATTACTATTCCCCCTGCAGCAAGTGCAACAGTAGGGAAAGTGTTGGATAGCATGTGGGAATAATTTACTATTCCCACTCCAGTGAGTGCAACAGTAGGGAAAGCATCGGATAGCGGCAGAGTAACAATTACTATTCCCACTCCAGTGAGTGCAACAGTACGGAAAGTGTTGGATAGCGGAAGGGTAAAAATTACTATTCCCACTCCAACGAGTGTAACAGTAGGGAAAGTGTTGGATAGCGGGTGAGTAAAAATTACTATTCCCACTCCACCGACTGCAACAATAGGGAAAGTGTTGGATGCGGGTGGGTAAAAATTACTATTCCCACTCCAGCAAGTGCAACAGTAGGGAAAGTGTTGGATAGCGGGTGGGAATAATTTACTATTCCCACTCCACCAAGTATAACAGTAGGGAAAGTGTTGGATAGTGTAGGGGATTAATTTAGTATTCCCACTCCTGCAGTATAATTAACATTAATTAACAATCAATTAATTAAAAAAAATTTTTTTTACCTCCCACCATATTCCCCTATAAACGTCACCCACAATATTGTAAAAAATTAATAAATTAACATAATTAATTATCAATTAATTAATTAACTAACAATTAACGATAAAATTAATTCCCATCAAATATAAATTAATTCACACAATTAACACTATAAAATAACTTAAAAAAATATTATATAAAAAATATTAAAAATTGTAATAAAAATTAAATTACTTCCCACCCTACTCCCCTATCAACAATCAACCCACTCCTAAAAAAAGTACACAATTAACATATTAACAAAGTAATTATTAATAATTAATATCAAATTAATAACTAATTATTAACTTTTTTAACACAATTAACATATTTACCAATACATTATTAATTATTATTAATAAGTGTATAATTAATCAATAATTAATTAATTAACTTAATTAACAATATAAATTATTAAATACAAAAATATTAATTAATTTATGTATTAATTAATTAATTTAAATTAAATTACTTCCCACCCTATTCCCCTATAAACCCACAACCCGCTACAGAATAAAATTACGCAAAAAAGTAATTAACATATAATTAATTAATTCAAAAAAATTCTTAATTCATATATTATAATTAAATTACTTCCCACCCTATTCCCCTAGAAACTAACCCTGGGCGTAGGACTACGCTACGCTTGCGTAGTTTGCGCAACTACGCGCTACGTGAATTGCACGTAGCACAGTGCAAAAACGCGTAGCGTAGCGGGCATTTTTTGCTTGCTCGCGGTCCTCAACGTCAAGTTGGCGACCGCGAGCGAGCAAAATGACATCCCGGCGAGACTTTTTCCTCGTTCGCGATCAGCAACATCAAGTTGCCGATCGCGAGCGTGGAAAATAAACCTCCCGGCGAGATTCTCAAAGCGGGGAGGTCAGGTTTCTCATTGCGAGTGGTCGCGTATGCTCGCGACTGCTCGCGTTGAGAAACTACCAGTCCGCGTTGAGAAAACTGCTGCTCGAGTACAAATCTACTCGAGCGGCAGAAAACGACTGCTTGCACTGTGCAAGATGCCGTTTGCAATGATTGCACAGTGCGGACAAGCATCCGGCACTGTGCAATCAGTGCGAACAGCATTTTCCCTACCGCACTACGCAGTCCGCGTAGCTACGCGGAGCTTGCGTAGTGCGAAGTGCACTTCGCGTAGCTACGCGTAGCGCGACTACGCGAACTACACCCAGGGTTACTATAAACCCACAACCCGCTACAGAACTAAAATACGAGAAAAAAAATTAACATATAATTCATTACTTTTGAAAAATTCAAACATACATTACAAAAATAATATATACTTTTAACACACATACTAACATTTACAACACTAAAAAAAAAATCGATATTTTTAACAACGATATTATGACTGACAATATTACTAACTTCGATATTATGACAATCGATATTTCTTACCTGCATTTCGATATTCTGTACCACTATATTTTTGACAGTCGATATTCTGTCCACTCGATATTTAAAACTCGATATTTTGTCATATTGATATTAAAAACTCGATATTTAGACTGTATACCGTCAGGGATGGTGGCAAAAGGAAAAGAGTTCTTCCCGGATGGTTGAAGGAATATATAATGTAACTGTTTTCTTTATGCTATTTTTGTAATTCTGTAATTCAGTTCATTGTTATTTTTTCTTGCTTACATGCCAGTTGTATATCTTTTCACTGTGTTTGGGGGGGGGTGTTGTGTCATAGTATTCTCTTTCTGGAGCAAGGCATAGAATGTATGTTACATTCTGCTCACAGATTCCAGTCCATGACATTCGTTCACGGGAGGTCTTGTAGTGGAAACTGTGCTGCCTGGCTCCTACCTGTTCTTACTTGTATTCTTAAATAAATATCTTGAAGTGAACTACTTTGGAGACTCCTTCACTTCACTACAATAACCCTGCAAAAAGGGCCAGGTCCAACAGCCTGATGCTGCTGTCATCCCCTGCTTGGGTGCACTTTAAATGGTGCCGCGCACAACTTTTGTACCATAGTGAAGAGGTGTGTGCTTGTTGTCTACCACTGGATTTGCATTGGAAACATATCTTGGCAAAACCCCAAGCCTCAAATAATTCTAAAAAATTCCTCAAATTGTATGTCTATTGTGCAGTGAAGCACATTTATAATGTGAGTAATGTTTTGTGAAATTAAAACATTTCTCCTTCTTAGCACCTGATTCAAGGAGGTATTTGTTTTTGAAGCAAAGCCTGATCTGGATACATTTGTAGACAGGGCGTTGCAACGACCTATGGGTGCTTGCTCAGATTTGCAGTCATGTAACGCCCCCTTGACACAAGGTGATGCAAAGTTGCAGAAAGAGCTATATGTTCTGAGAAAAGCAATCTTTCCAGAGCAAAATACCTTTTGCGCTAAAAAGTAAATACCCCTGAAAACTTTGCATTGCTTTCCTTCACTTTATGTGGCTTTGCACCAGTGCAAATCCTCCGTAAATCTGAACCATACAGTATAGGTGGTTCACTGTAGTGTAACTGTCATAAATCGTCGCTTGTTTTTGTTACTGTTCGAGCTCTCTGCGGTCAGGTATTTATGTAAGCAGTGTCTAACTAACAGCATATCTTTTTGTACCCTGTAATCATGACATGCTCAGCTTGTTTTCCATGCCAGTGTGTAGTATTGGCAGAGAATGATTTTCTGTGTTTGCCTGTAGGTTTCACTGTTTGTGGAATTATAGGTGAACATTCTCTGCCAATGTTCTTAGGTTCCTATTTGTGCCCACATAATGCTAGTTCTAAGAATGTTATATTTCAAGATGTTCTGTTGTTTGTATTAATGTTGCTTGTGGAGTTAACACTGTATGTGTGTCTCCACAACCATGTAGCCAGAACAATAAACCTTACTTGAGTTTTTCCTGTGGCTCCAGAGTCTTCACTACAAAAATATTGGCGACGATTTGGCTAGATGGTCGAACCGCCAGCGTGTGGATTCCAGTTGCCGACACCAGCTCCTTCTTGTTTTGTTGCTGAGGACATCTAGTTGCATTCTGGATTGCAGTAGTTACTTCCTGGGTGACGCATCTTCTTTCTCCTGCTGCCGGTTTTTGGGAGAGCTTTTGGAGTTTGCTGCTGCTGCCGTTGGTGTTGGGAATCAGACCGCGTCAGAGGACCTGTGATCTAGTTGTTTTGCAGTGCCATCTTGGAAGTAGCTGGCTGCCGTCTCAGACGCCTGTAAAGTATTCTATGCACGGCGGTCACCACCCTGCACCACGTGAGAGGATTTGTGCGTCAGAGGACTGGTGGTCTAGTTTCTATTCAGCAACATCTTGGAAGCAGAGCCGCCCGTCATAGACGTAAGCTACGTAGGGCACCCATCTTCTCCTGTCACTTTTAGTTTTTTGTTTCTACTCATCCACGGTCCAGTCCCTTTGAGGCCATCTGTGTTGTAGCAATGTCATTCTTTTATAGGCTGTTTTGCAACACGAAGGTTCATGGTGTACACAGCGCACGGTGATGCGCACACCTCTTTGTTCTGCCTGCAAAATAAACTTATTTATGGGAATAGCACACAGTGATGCGCACACATGATTATTACTGCAGGTCCCTGAGATCAGTTTGTGACTCTGGCCATTGTTTAGTCAGCTATTTCTTTCCACAGCAGTGTGGTGAAGTATTACTGTTCTATTATGCTCAGATATACTTAATACTGGTGCATTTAGGGTGATGCACACACCTTTTGAACTTTACAACATAGTGCATACCTTTAATATTCATTATGGTTATATTGTTATACAGTGATATGCACACCAGTTGAGTCAATAATCCTATCAGTCATTGTTCAACATACATAACTTGTGTAGTTTTATTTACGTTTTACAGTTTAACTTGGTAAGGTGGATCACACTGTGTTGGGGTATAATGTTGTTTTAGCTCAACCTCAGAGTACTTCTGTTTTCAGTCATCAAAATTTGACTATTTAGCATGTCAGCAAATTCCAGATTTCTTCTAAATGTGTACCATGCAAGCTGTTACATCTCCTCCAGCTTTCTTAGACTCCCCGGGCAGACCACCTGTAAGTTGGAAAGTGTGGTTCGGTGCATTTGAAGCCTATCTAGGGGCAACAGGAGATTTGGTGCAGAAAGAAAGAAATGCTTACTTCTTCATTTTCTGAGATTTGAAGGGAGATCTATTTTCAAACATTTACCTAATTTACCTCAAGTTGATGCAGAGAATATGGATGAGTACCAAGAAACTGTACTTAAGCTCAAAAATAGATTTGACAAACAGCCTAGTCTTATGGTATTGAGGCATACCTTTTTCAACAGGAAGCAGGCTGAAGGGGAAGATGTTGATGCATACATATCAGATTTGCACAGGTTGGCAGCTGTTTGCCAATTTGCAGGTTTCACTGATCAGTTAATCAGGAACCAATTCGTATATCATTGTAGGGACAAACAGATTACACAAAAATTATTAGCTATGGCTTATCCCACATCGGAAGAGACCATTAAGATAGCTAAGAGTATTGAGATTTCTCAGGTCTCGTTAAAGCAACTAGATGATAAACCACCTGAAAGTATTAGTGTGGTTAGGGCAAGTAAGTCCCGACAAAAATCTGTATGCAACGTTAGTTCTGCAGGTTCTAAACTTAAGATAGAGAATTCCGGTTCTAACTATGGAAACATGTGTTTCCGGTGTGGTAACGCTCCGCACCCTAAAGGGGGAAAATGTCCTGCAATTAATGTCATATGCAACTATTGCAAAACGTTTGGACATTTTGCGAAGGTCTGCTTGAAAAAGAAAACTTATAGAAAGACTGTGGCATGTGTGAGGGAGTCAGAGGATAAATCAGACACTGAGGTTATCTCTGTGATCAGGGATGAACAAGTGTGTACTCAGCACAAGTGTAGATTCCAGTAATTAACCTGTTGTGGGTGATCCTTTATGTTGTGTAGAACCGAAGTGAGTGTGGGTGGCAACGTTCTTAAACTTTTGGTGGATTTGGGTGCTAGGATCATCATGATTACGCAACAGTTGTTTTAGAAGACGTGGGGTGATAGACAGTTGTTGCCACCTGGCCATTCCCCTGTTTTGTCTGATGGACACAGGATTAAACTATTGGGTTTTGTAGTGGAAGAGATGATGTTCAAGGGGAGGATGATCAGGGGCAAGATTTATGTTGCAGTCAAAGGCCTTAATATACTGGGGTGGTTTCACCAAGGGTTGCTTGATATGGTATTAAGGCCAGGTGCCAGAGAGCAGGTTTTGGTGGTTAACTGCAATGATGTAGGGCTGAAGTGGAAGGAAAGGTTTCCTTCCATTTTCAGTGATGATTTAGGCAATATTCGCGGCTTTAAGCACCAGATTATCATAAAGGAAGGGGCGGTCTCCAACAAGCACAAACTAAGAGGGATGCCTTTTAGTGCAAGAGAAGATCTTGATAAGGAACTTATGAGCCTGTGCGATAAGGGAATCATGGAGGCCACTGAATCATCCTTGCGGCTTTCAACCATTGTGGTGACTCCCAAGAGGTGCGGGCAGCTACGCGTATGTGTGGATTTGAGGTCACTTCATAAGGAAATCTGGGTGGACTCACACCCCTTGCCTAAAATCTACACATTTTTGCCTGCGTAAGAGGGGGCCACATTTTTTTCTAAAATTGATTTGGCCAGTGCTTACCATCAGGTAGAGTTGCATCCAGACTCACGTCATTTGACTGCTTTTATTTCTCCACTTGGTACGTTCCAATATCGATGCATGCATTTTGGCTAAGCATCTGCGGCCTCAGTTTTTCAGAGTGTAATGCACAACTTACTTGAAGAGGTGGATGGAGTCTTAGTGTTCCAGGACAATGTGCTGATTCTTGCCAAGGACGTTCAGTCCCATGATGTCATTCTACTTGAATACTAAATGTCTTTGAGAAACAAGGGGTAGTCCTCAAGACAGAGAAATGTACGTTTTTCTGCAGTGAGGTGGAATACTCACGTCACATGATCTCACAGGAGGGGATCAGACCTAGACCCGGTCTTGTGGAAGCCTGGAATGCTTCTACCCCCATTAATAAGACTGGGGTTAAGTCTTTGCTGGGCTTATGTGGGTATTACTCTTGGTTCATTCCAGATTTTGCCACCTTGGTGCTCCCTATTAGCAATTTACTTAAGAAGGGTGTCAAATTTGTGTGGTGTGAGGATTGTGTTCCTGCCTTTCAACAAGTCAAGTCTACATTGGGAAAGAGCAAGGCTCTCAAACCTTTTAATCCAGGTTTTCCTTGCTGTGTAACGGTTGACGCAAGCCAGGTGGGGTTGGGAGCTATTTTAATGCGAAGCGTTGGCGATGGGGAGGACACTGTGGTGTTTGCGTTCAGAGTATTGAGACGTGCTGAGCTCCAGTACTCAGTTATTGAGAAGGAATTATTGGCATGTTTGTGGGCCATCGAGAACGTTCAACCATACGTATGGGGAAGGCGTTTTAGGCTACAAATGGATCTCAAGCCTTTAGTCACCATTCTGGGTAGTGGTGTAAGCATATGTTATACTCCCAGGATTTTAGGATGGTCACCAAGTTGTTACAGTATCAATATGATGTGACCCACACTTCGGGAGGAAAGAATGGGAGAGCTGACTTTCTTTCCCTTTTCCCACACGAAAAGGTTGAACATGAAAATTTGGAATTTAATGAGCTGTTTGATGAGGATTGTGAAGATTGCCTGGTAGCAGCATTGGAAATACCTGATATAAACATCGGTTCTGAAGAGGACTGGATGAATGCATTGAGGAATTATGCACTGTTACAGCAGGTGCGTGAATTGGTTAGGAAAGGTTGGCCAAGAGAAAAGGTTTTATCTCCTTTATTACAACCTTATTGTAAGGGTGAGAGCGAAATCTTTATCGAAGATGGTAAGCTTTTAGGGTCTGATAAGCTCATTCCTCCCCATTCAGTCAGGAATGTCATCATCAGAAAGGCCCATGATGGACATTTGGGGGCATCCCTCACCAAGGGTCATATTCGTGAAACCTTTTGGTGGCCAAGTATGGATGCGTAGATTGATGAGGAGGTGGGAAATTGTTGTGTGTGTGGAGGACGTGATAAGAACCTCAAGGTGGTAACGCCACCTCTCATACCTATCGAGTGTTCTTCGGGTCTATGTGTCAAACTGGGCATTGATGTCATGGGGCCCTATGATTCTTTGCCAGGTGGATCCAGGTGCATTTTCGTACTTATGGAATATGCGTCAAAATGGCCAAAAATGAAGATGGTCAGGGAACTTAATGCATTAAGTGTTGTGGACTTTTTGAGGGAAGTTTGCATGAGAGAAGGGTTCCCGTAGGTTCTTGTTTCAGACAATGGAACTCAGTTCATAAGTAATGAATTGCAAGTTTTACTTGCTTCATGTGGAATAAAGCATTTGAGTAGTTCTTTATACCACCCACAAACTAATGGTCTTGTGGAAAGTCTGAACTGTTTGGTGGGGGTGTGTGTCAAGTGGGCCAAATCTGGGAACCATGATATAACCAAATCTGTGAGCAGCATATTTTGGTTTTACAGAACTACACCACATTGTTCCACCAAAGTTTCGCCTTTCGAGCTTTTGAGAGGAAGAAAAGCGAAGACTAGTTTTAGACCTGGATGGATGAGCAACTGGCTCAAATCAGACTCTGATATAATGAAACTCATGGCTATTGTAAAAGAGAATATGAATCAAAAACAAGTAAAACAGAAACTTTGGTATGATACTAAAAGAGGTGCTAAAATGATTCCTCCTGTGGTGGGGGACATGGTCCGGATAAAGTCTCCTGCACATGTAAAAAAAGGGAAAAACAAATATGGTGAGTCGACCAGAGTGGTGAAGATTGGTAGTAATGTGGTTCGAGTTGAAGGGGGGCATTGATGGAATCTTGCCAGAGTTGTCAAGGTGAGAGTTAGTCCTGGTGTTGATTGTGAGAGGGATGAAATAGGGAAGAAACTTTTGCCCACTAAGAAGTGTGATACCTCTAGGTCGCCTAAGAGTGAGATTCCTAGGAGAAGCTCTAGAGTTATCGTCACTCGGAGCAGGTTCCGTATGTGATTCTTTTTTTTTTTTTTTTTTTAACTCTTTTTCTTTATTTAACGATTAGCACATGTCATGACAAACACCTTATACAGAAATACAGCACAACAAGAAGAAAAAAACAATAATAAAAAAACAGAAAAAATGCAATACCCTAAAAAAAAAAAAAAAAAATAAAGACCATAATTCAGAAATCTAAGCAGAATAAGCAGAATATAAATTTATAAATCAATTGCATAACCCCATAGACTAGGCAAAGACATAAATAACAGACAAAATATAACACGCATCTATAAAGCTATGCAGACTACAATTAATCCTGCTGGGCTATATCCATCAGACCTTGGACCATTCCTTAATAGGAGCCCATATTCTAGTGCACAAATCCCGCCTCTTCTCCCCCCTTAAAGAATAAACAGAGGACTCCAAATTATACAGTGCAAGTATCCTAGCTCTCCAGTTAAAAAAGGTAGGAGCTTCTGGACTAATCCATTGAGACGTAATGCACAGCCGAATCATTGCCATCGCTACAAACAGGAAGGCTACAGTATATCTAGATCGACCTGCCGTCCCAATAGACTCACATCCCATTAGCACCAACTCTGGAGAAATTACAACCGGAATTTTTAACACTATATTAATAAAATACTCAACTTCATGAAGAAATTCCCCCAGGCTTGGGCACAAATAGAACATGTGTGCTGCATCAGCAGCTTGCAGCCCGCACCTACCACACCTATCACCCTTCCGCCCTCCCACTTTGCGATCTTTGCAGGTGTGTAGTATAAATCAAACATTGCCATATAACGTTGCGTCTGTAGGCTACCGGAGACTAATATCTGACTTGCCAATTCTAAAGCAGATCTAATATCTACCCCCGTCTTGCCAAGTTTTCCTTCCCACTTAATATTCTGCACCTCAACATCATCCGGAAAGCAAGATAGCAAATACTGATATACTATTCCTATCCTTGCTTTCCTCTGAGCTAACTCAACTATAGTAACCTTTTCAAACACCACAGCCGCCTCATTTTGATATTTATCCAGAAAACTTCTAATCTGAAGATATTTGAAAAAATCATGAGAATATAAGTTAAATTTCTCCCTAAGAGAGGAAAAAGAGACCGTTTGCCCCTCCGAACACAAGTCACCAATAACCTTCAAACCCCGCAGCTGCCATCTAAAGATGACCTGGTCCTGAAAAATCAATGGCAAGATTCCAGCAGCCGTAAAAGGCGTATAAATATTAATATTTGAGATTTGGCACTTATGGCGAATCTTCCGCCAAATCGAAAACACAGCCCCGATTACTTTGAACCTTATTTTTTTAAAATAGCTTGGTTCGAGTACCCTCACTAAGATGCCCTTAGCCGAGTCTCCCAAGCCTATTTCATAGATAGTCGGTCTATTGGCTAGCGGGACCTCAGCCCTGTCTCCTACTAAAAGTATTCCAAAGTTTTGCAACATAGATGACCAATAATATAATAAAATATTGGGAACCGCCCAACCCCCACGATCTCTAGGGAGACACATCCATTTGGCCGCCCTACGTGACCGACGATACCCCCAGAGAAATCTACAACAGATCCTCTCGGCCCTACTCAAAGATACCTGAGAAAATTCTATCGGAATAGTTCTAAACAGATACAATAGTCTAGGAAGGATCAGCATTTTAAGTATGTTGCAGCGGCCGTACAGCGACAAATACAAGTGATCCAATCTTTCAAGTTTAGTGTTGATGGAATCGATAACTGGCAAAATATTCCGATCAGGAATGCTAGCCACTGAGGCAGTGATTTTAACCCCCAGATATGTTGCTTCAGTGACAAGAGACACATCGGAGGGACATGAGAAAGCTGAGTGTAAAATCTGTGTCTTATCGACATTCAATTTGTAGCCTGACGGTACACCAAATTGCTCTGCAAGTGTCTTTAAAGTTGCAAAAGCCGGAACAACATCCCTGGTTAAGACCACAATGTCGTCCGCATAAGCCAGCGTCTTATAAACTGTACCGTTGACCCTGACCGGCAAAATATTTTGATCTCCTTCAATTTTACTAAGGAAAGGGTCAATGTACAGAGCAAAGAGCAAAGGTGAGCACGGACAGCCTTGCCTAGTTCCCCTACCAATGTTAATCAACCCGGTTTCCTGTCCTGAGATACGAATTGAGGCTACTGGAGAGATGTACAATGCTTGCAAAGCCCGAATAAACTCCATACTAAATCCCTTCCAATGAAGCACCGCCCACAGAAAACCCCAGGAGACCCTGTCGAACGCCTTCTCGGCGTCCAACAGGATCACCCCAAGGGAAGACTCTGTGGTCTGCGCCCAATCCAGCAAGGCAATGACCCGCCTGACATGATCGGCCGTATCTCGTCCGGGTATAAACCCATGTTGGCGAATGGACACTAATGGAGTAATAACTTCGGCCAGTCTGGAAGCTAAAATTTTTGAATATATTTTACTATCCGTATTAATTAATGAAATGGGCCGATAGGATGAGGGGTTTAAATCAGGCTTATCTTTCTTCTTAAAAAGAACAATAGTTGTTTGCCTCCAGGATTCCGGTGTAACACCCCTCTGTGCATCCCTAAAAACAGATAAGACATCCTGTCGAATTTCTTGCGCAAAAGCCCTATAAAATTCCAAAGGGATGGCATCCGGGCCAGCGGCTTTTCCGTTGGCCAAAGATTTTATGGCCAATTCAACCTCTTCCCATACAATTGGGGCTGAGAGGACCTCATTCTGATCTATTGTAACTTTAGAAGTATCAACACCCTGCAGCACCACCTCTGCCGCAGACTCAATAAATGACATGGACCTCTCTTCCTTGTACAGCAGGGTATAATACTTACCAAAGACATCCATAACCCTCTCCTGCGTGTCCTGAATCTGGCCCAACTGATCTTGAACTCTAGAAATTCGATTGGCCATACTTCTTTGCTGTAGTCGTTTAGCAAGAACTCTACCCGAGTTTTCCCCAAATTCGTACATTGTCGTACGATATTGAATATATTTTGTAGCCAGATCCGCCCCAAAAAATTCTAATAATTTAGATTTAACAATAGCCACCCTCTGTTGGCTAAGCTCAGTATTAAGGCCATCCCTGATATTCTGCGTCAGCTCCGTCTCTGCAACCCGCAGCTGCTCAACACGCCCCTTGATCTGCTCCTGAACAGCCTTCCATCGATAAGCTGCAAAGCTCTTAGTCTCCCCCGCACTGCAGCTTTAAAAGTGTCCCATACTATACAATCAGACGCGGTCTTTCTATTTATACTTAAAAATTCCGATACCCATTTAGTCATGTGGTCCCGATACGCTTGATCCAATAATAATTTTCTTTCAAATGTCCAAGATCTAGGAGCTCTATCCATGTTCCCCCAAGGACACTCTACGATCAGCGCATTGTGATCAGATATGATTCTCGGGGGAACTTCAACAGAGGCCTCCCCCACCAACTGATCAGACATAAAAAGATAATCCAAACGCACCATTTTATTATGGGGGGCGGAATGATACGTAAAACCATCATTACCCTTTTTATGCCTATACCAGACATCAACCAATCCATGCTCAGAGACTAAAGTCTGAAGAGCCTTAAAAACCCTCGGCTTTCTTCCCACATACTTTTGATCACTAAGAAGATTAAAATTGCCTGCCAGATGGATATTGAAGTCCCCACAGACAATCATTGAATGCGGCCACATTGCTAATTCAACATTTAAGCACTTAAAAAGTTCTGGATCATCTACGTTTGAGCCATAAATCGTGCAGATAGACATAGATCTATTATTAATGGTAATTTCAGCTACTGCCCATCTTCCTGCTCTGTCCTCCTTCACTCTATTACAACTCCCTACTCCGCACCTTAACAATATGGCCACACCTCTAATCATTGATGACTGTCTTGTACAGGCTACTAGATCAAAGCCTAAGACTTTCAGACATTCCCGCTTCCCCCATGGTATATGCGTTTCTTGTAGACACAAGATATCCACTTGCATAGTTTGTAAAACTTTGGATAGAAGCGCCCGTTTTTACCATCATTAAGGCCACAGATATTCCATGAACTTATACGAAGCCTACCCCGCCTCATTTGAACAAAACATAGATCCCAATCTCAGCTCAACAAAAAATACTGCTATGAAAACCCTACCATTTTTATTCATAAAATCTGTCAAACCACCACCACTACTATTATGGTTGCCATGACTACATTTGAAAACCAAAACCCCACATACCCCCACACCCCTCCCAACTTGAGCCCCAACCTATCCCCCTGATCCCTCCCCAACCCCTCCCCCACCCCTGCACTACACCCCCTTGCGAAGCAACAGGACCTAAGTCCTAGTGATGGAATAAGCTGGGTGCACCCGCTCTCCCCTGGATCCTTCCACCCATATTTAGCCAAAAAGAGGGGGGGGAGATCTGAAATAGTACACACCAATAAAAGACAAAACAAGAAATCAACCCCACATCTATATCCAAAGTAAAGTGACCCCTATGACTCGGAGCTACGAAAAAGCTTGAATTTATCTACATAGAATTCAGAAATTCCTTTGCCTGGATCTCAGATAAAAAAATCTTGTCTGACCCTGGTAAATAATTTTCAGCTTTGAGGGAAAAAGTAAAAAAGCTTGCGCCCCCTTTGCTTGAAATGCCACTATGAGCTGACGGAGCTGCCACCTCCGCTCAACTGTTGCCTGACAGAAATCTGGTCTAACAAAAAACTCACAATCTTTCCCGACTCTCTTCCTGTCTGGCCTCGCTAGATCATAAACTCCCTCCCTAGCTAAAAAATTATTTAAACAAATCAATATTGCCCGAGGCTTGTCCATAACTGAGCCAGACTTCTGCCTTAGCTTGAATGGGAAGCGATGCGCTCGTTGGACCTCAGATTGCCAGTCCCATTGTTTTAAATCCGGAAATGCTTCAGAAAAAAAGCTTGACAACGAATTGCCTGACATCAGCCCCCTCTCTTACTTCCGGAATTCCTAAAATTCTTAAGTTATTTCTCCTAGCTCTATTTTCCAAATCCGTCATCTTCCAAATCATATCGTCCCTTTGTGCTTTAATCGTATCGGTAAGGCCCTTTTGTATTGCCAGATCATCCTCCAGCATAGAGATCCTTTCTTCAGCCTCTCCAATTCTAACAGCTATGTCCGAGCATGTTTTAGCCACTCTCCGGATCGAATTCTGCATCTTGCGACACACCCCCTGTATTCGAGAGCTCTCCTGACGCGTCTCTTCACGATGGACCATAATAATCTGATAGATGGTTGACAATGTTATTTCCGCAGGAGGTCCCTGAGTAGCTTCAGTGATAGTAGAGGCAGCAATGCTCCCACTAAATCCGGGCTGAGTAGAGAAGGAATAATCCCATGCCATTGGACCCATTACTCCAGTTAGCCCAGAAGACTTATTTACCAGAAGCCCCCCTTGGTTTTTTGGTTTTGAAAATTTGCGAACTGTGCCCTCTAATCGGGAAGAGGCTTTATCTTTTTGCGCTCCACCAAACTGCCAATCAGCAAGATCGCTATCGTCGTCCGTCCACTCCTTGCCCGGACCTTCATCCTCTGATGATCCTGTATGGTCTGACATAGAATAAAATGTATCTGCCCCTTCAATTTCCTTGCCAGATCCACTACCGTCGACAAAGTCCCATGATCTACCCCCTTGTACTTCTATTCTTGCCGAGTCAGCACCTTTGCTACATATTTCCAAATTTTGATGGTCTTTCATAGGGACTACTGGAGAATGCAGAACTACAATTCCCATAGTTCCACTGTCCGGGAGAAGTGCCATAGTTTGGAGTTCGCTTTCCCCGAGATCAATTGCAGAGATAGTTTCACTGCCCCCAGCAGAAATCTCGTTACTGGTTAAACAGACCCCACTACGAACCGGTAAGTCACCCCTAACTGTTCTGGATGCAAAGATCCATTGCATTCGGGGATAGAGGCACAGAAATCATTAGACACCCCCATATTAGAAGATTCATCTGCCTTTGACTCTACCGCTTTCGAGTCAGCATTGTTTACCACTTTGCCCGCAGCTGCCTGCTCCCGCTTACCGGTGCTCACAGGAGTTTCCGCTTTCTTTGTCCTTCCCGCTTGCATCTTGAAGAGCGAGGGGAGTGTCTGCTTTGATTTGCCGGCTGCAGCGACGGGGGTCTGAATATGTCCAGCGGCTCCTGCCGCCATCTCTTCTGTCCCGCGGGTGACTTGCGGCTCTTTCCCCCGCTGAGCCCTTTCCCGGGGCTCGCTGTTTGCGCTGTCAACACGCGGGTCTTCAGATTCTTCGCCAAAGCTTTCGGAGCCATTGCACCATACGATCGCCAAAATGACCCAGGGAGACCAAACCAGCTCGGCAAAAATCCCAACCAAGGTGTTCTGTTGGGCACTTCTCCCTGCAGCTGAAACAGGTACCAGAGCATACTCTTAGTTTATGCCGTTTTCTTCTTCCCTTCCGCTCGCTCCATCACATCGGGATCCCTACATAGGTGGAATTGCCCAGGAGAGCTCGGAACGCCAGCCTACACAGCCGAGTGACCGGCCGCCATCTTTGCCCCCAAGTCCAATCGGTTCCGTATGTGATTCTTTGTAAATTTCTTTCTCTTGCTGCTATTTTGTACTTAATTTTTGTTCTGTTTTTTTGGGGTTTTTTTGGGGGAAGATGTGTAGTATTGTCATATAATGATTTTCTGTGTTTGCCTGTAGGTTTCACTGTGGAATTATAGGTGAACATTCTCTGTCAATGTTCTTAGGTTGCTATGTGTGCCCACATAATGCTAGTTCTAAGAATGTTGTGTTTCAAAATGTACTGTTGTTTGTATCTCTGTTGCTTTTGGAGTTAACACTGGATGTGCGTCTCCACAACCGTGTAGCCAGAACAATAAACCATACTTTAGTTTTTCCTGTGGCTCCAGCGTCTTCACTATACAGTGTCCACCTCATGTTGCTTGATGCCACCATTGCTTCTTGGTAGCTGATGCTGTTGCTGTTTCTGATCAGGGGTCAGCATTTATTCTTGATGTGTGCTGCCATCTTGGTGTCGCTTAGTTGTGCGTGTAATCTGCAGCACATGGATTTTTAAGTTGTTTAGTGCATGTTGTGTGTGTGTTGCATAAATAGTGGGTGAGTGACAAAGGGTCTGATTTCATATTCTAGGCTGAGCATTTCTTCCTTCATGAAAACTGGTATCTTTATTACTTGCATATGCTTCATTTCAACAGTGAGTGGGCACTGTAAGCTTCTTGTGGAAAACTGTTTCAGTGGCTGTATTATTGCAGGAGCTAATGGCATTGAAGGTAGCGCCTCAGTTGCCTATGAAATTAGTTATTGTGGCCTTCTTTTGTGTGGTGCTGCGCAAGGCAGGAGAGGGATATTTATGTGATTTAGCAATATTCCTGATTAGCCAATTTCCCCCGCTTGGACTGGTGTCTTCCTTCTGGTGGTGACTCTATTTCTGTGTGCGTTTTCTTGACACTTGGTTCACTGTGCAGTGGTATCTCTTAGACTAATCTTTTTTGACTTAGAATGGCAGTCATCTATGAATAACTTTGACATTTCTTTCCTCCAGGAAACGTGGGTAAAATTTAAATGCCACAAGGAGGGCTTTACCGTCATTTGTAGTTCCCACTGAAAAAGACAGACAGGCCCAAACAGAGGGAGTTCGCCTTCTGATCTGGGTGCCTAGTTCACTGAAAGATTTATGTAAGAGAGTGAAAGGAGATGACCCAACAATTCAGAGTCCAAACGTTCAGTGAAGATGACCCAAAGATCTACGCACTTGATGCTCATAACCTACTTCCTGTGCGAGATGGTTTATCAAAAATCTTTGGCAATGTTGCTGAGTTTATAAGGAAAGTGAATTATTTCACACCTGGCGCTCTGGCCCCTAAAATCATTTTGGGGGTGACATTAATACTAAAGTCTGGAAAGCACATCTGAGGGGCTTAATTGGTGTCATGATAATGCTTTGGAGGAAAACACTTGGGAAATTTGTCAGATGATTGCATCAGGCCCCAAAGGGCACAGCTCGGATACCATTTTCTTGACACTTCTAAGGTGTTGCAGCATTGGGCTGTTCCACAGAAGAACAGATGGTGATACTTCTGCCAGGGCCACCTTTGGGTGAAATTCCAGGTCTAGCCTGATTGACTATATCTGTTTCATGCTTGGACTGTTGTGTGTGGCATGGCCTTCATATGCTGATAATGTTGTTAGATGCAAGACAAGCCTGATTGCACGTAAACATGATGGCATTAATAGAGAATGCCTGTAAAACAGTGTGGTATATAACCCAGGAATTGGTGTGGGACCCACAGTAGTACAAGTCAGTATCACTTTTAGATGCATTCTTCAAAGTAGGTAGGGGGATCTTGTGGTTCACGTTACAAGAATGGAAGAAAAAGGGGCTCTGAGAGAGTGTGGCAACTGCAGAGTGCACAAAAGTGGGCCACGTCCAGCATAGAGCATGCACAGCTTCTCCAGCAAATGATTGATAAACATACTGGGACCAGTTTGCAAAGGAATTTATCAGTATGTGAAGTAGTACAACAGGAGTACTACATCGACCCCGAAATGTCCAACTGCCTTTTAGTAAAAGTGCAAATAGGGCACAATCCTTTCTAGTGGTACTAAGTGTATAAGAATATTCCCATTTTATTCCATTGCAGATGCTTTGGGACCAAATCACAAAAGCATTTGTGTAGAAGAAGCATTACAGGAGTACCACATTATGTACTCATAAATGCACATGTAAATCCGTCCCAATGTGTACGGAATGGGTTAACTGATTCTGACCATTAGAGAGCTCCAAATATCTTGAGAGGCACAATGTATCAGACAAGCACTGCTTCTCCTGTAGTACTATTTGCCTGTTGCACATCTACGTTTTTTGTCAAACGTACCTTTCTAAGGGACATACATGGTTTGTTATGGAAAAATATTGCTCCTGGGTAGTCTGGCAGGCTGTGAAACGTTGGAATATTATAATGGTTTCCATGTGAATTGTCTGTAAAATCTATGGCTATTTACCAAATGGATTGAACGGTGTTCTGTAAAAGTTAGTATTCCCTTAATTATTGCAATTTTCTTTTCTTCATGAAGAACATCCAGTGATCCACCTACACTTTCACACTGATTGTAGAGTGGTGCTATCATGAAATTGCCAGGGGTATTTTTGGTTCCCAATCCTACCTTGGTCATAATGTATGATTGTTGGAAATGGGTTATTAGTAGTGGTAAATATGCATCTACCATTGGCAATAAGGCCACTAACACAGTCTAGGGCTCAGTACAGGTCTCAATAAATTATTGTAAAAATTACAAATTGTACGTCTGGTTGTTTATTCAGAATGGCAAATTGATCAGCTGTATCAAAGTTTAGTTCTGTATACTCACTAGTAACTATATGTAATAGAGCTACCGGGAAAGTAATCCTTTTTGAACAAGAACCCTCACTCACCCAAGAGTGACATGCTTCATCATTGGGTTCCCTCCTCACACCTGGACTGCAAGGTCCATGGTGTGGGCTACTACCCCCCTAAGGGCAGGAGCTGAGGTGTTTTACAAAGATGAGCAATGGAAAAGGGTCAGTGAGGGGCAGAGTGCAGAGAAAGTGTTAGGGTGATAGATAAAACTATCTCCAGGGGTCCACGTAGACATTATTCAGTGGCCTACGGGATAGAGTTTAAAAAGAGGACTGGGGATTAATAAATTATATCCCTCTCAGAAGTCAACATGTCTCTGCCCAACTATGGTCCCATAAAGGGATTCCAGGGCATTTGTCAGGACCTCAAAGTGATATAGTCACTCTGCATAAACTTGTGTTAGTGAAAAAATTACAAACAATGTAGATATACTGACCCCCACGTGATCAAGGTGACCAGGATTGCGATGACCCGTATTATTCTGTGGGCACCGTCTTTCTAATGAGACTCTCGCTGGGCCGTCTGTCAGGATTCAGCATCGACGATAAAGGTGGGCACCAGAAGACATACCCAGTGGTTCCAGAGTGGACTCCACTTTTCTTATCAATAGAAAGACGGTGCTTACAGAACCCAATGATGAAGCATGTCACCCTCGGGTGAGTGAGGGTTCTTGTCCTAAAAAGATTTATTTCCCGGAAGCTCTATTACATGCAGTTACCAGTGAGTATACAGGACTAAACTTTGATACATTTTGAATAAACAACCGGACGCACAATTTGTGATTTTTCTGACTTGTAGGGATCGGTACGTTCCTGGGTCTTTCTGGTCCCATTAGGATCCTTTGTGTGGAGACAACACTCAATAAATTATTCCCATGCTCAACCCTAGGTAGCTTGGCTGCAAGCAGGCAGGCTTAACTTAGGAGACATGTATGTAAAGCATTTAAAAACACCAAGTCAGTAAACATTTAAGATACAACACACAATACAAATCCAAAACCAATTCATATAAAATAGGAAATTATCTTTAGAATTACACCAAAATGACAAACATACAATGTAGGGAACCGGAAAAATTAATTTTTTAAGATTTAACACTATATAGGGCTTGATTACAATGGCAGTCGAACCGCAACCGACGGCTGGTTGGTTGCGGTCCGACCACTATCTGCTGCTGCAGTCCGACCGACGAATTACAATGCGTGTGGTCGGAGGGACCGTCTGACGCTTTCCGATGGGCTCAAGGAGCCCGTCGGTGCATTGTAAACAGTTCATAATCCATTAACCCCTTCCATGCTCATGACGAGCTCAGCTCGTCATGCTGCGCAATGCTCGTGTGCGCATGACGAGCTGAGCTCGTCATGAACCCGCCCGCTTAATGAAACGCCCCGCACAGGGCGAAAATAGGCCGCGCATGCAAGGGGTTAATGACGGTGGCTCTGCCGTCAGGATTTTGCTGTTGGTTTCCGACAGCCATTCCATGTCAGCCTCTCCGACATGGAAAGGCTGTCAGAAAGCTACATTGGGGGCCCCTAGGAGGGCCCCCTTCCCTCCTAGTCCTCCGTATTTGGGCCTGGGGGCACCTATGGTGCCCCCTAAACATCCCCGCACCGTGTGGCAGGCACCATCAGGTGCCTGCCACACGTTGCAGGGATGTTTGAAAACATCAATTTTTCAATGGAAGCTTGTGCTGTAGGCCTTTTCTGCCCACTGCACAAGATTCTATTGAAAAATGGATGTTTCCTACCGCCCTATGGGTAGTCACATCCAAATTGCGATGTCGGAACCGCTGACCAAATGTTGGGCAGTACCTTCTCCGCAACGGTGTCGCGTCCACCCGACATCGCAATAAGGCCCACAGTGCCTAAAAACTTATAGCGCCACTCTGGGATATCTGGTCTTACTTGATCGGGACAAATTCGAAGTTTCAGGCCAACCATGATGGAGCACTGCTCGGAATCCCCTTGCAGTTGGCCTGGGTCAAAATTTTATCTGCAGACTTAAAAACTTTTCTGGAGCTTTTTCTGACGGGGTTCCTCAATGATATTCACCAGTCCGGATTCGGTGAGGGTTCACTGGCTTGCTTTTCAGGGAGCTACCGGTCAAACTCTGGAAGTCGGACTCCAGAGATTTTCAGCGGGATGAACCTGCAGGTCACGCCAGCTTGCGATTGAAGATGGCCGGTTTGGCTCTCGCAGTTAAGTCGGTCCCCTTATGGAGCTTTTTTCTAAAGTTGCTCCAAACTGCTGGAACTTCTTCCTGAAGTTCCTCTTGAGGGTCCAAAGTGTCCAAAACACAATCCAAGGGTCTGGAATCTCCAGATGGTCCATGAAATGTTTGGATCTCTATTCCCACAATGCCCCTATACAAAACCCTTACAAATCCACTGGACGCACTCCAGGCAAGGGATTTTTGATGGTGATGGTCCAGGTGAGCTCTGTTTTCCTGTAGTTTAAAGGGAGTCCACTCTTTCATCCATCTGACAGCAAGTTACATCCACAGGGCTGTAGTTCCAGATAACTCAGCAGGCGCAGTCAGCCAGAAAGCAGGCCCTGATGGTGCAAATCTAGTTTCCAGCATGGTAAGCCTTCTTCTTCTCTTAGTTTCAAGCAGATCTGAGAGGCTCTGCTCCTCTCACATATTTATTCAGAGTTCTCTGAGATTAAGCAGGACAGCACTGCTGTCCAATGAGGTGCAGGGCAACACCCCAGAGCATGACCACTTCCTCCAAAGTGTGGCATAATCTTCTCCCAGAAAGCACTATTCCTCCAAAATACAGTATGGCTGAAATCTTGGCAGAGGAGCAAGAACTAGCTAAACCAACCTCCAGTATGGCTCATTTCCATAGCTCTTCTCCCCCTAACATCTGCAGATTCCTGCCTTAAGCCTGCTATCTGACTGAGTCAGAGGGTATGGGGTAGATGTACCTGGCATTCCCTGCCTGTCCTATCCCTCCTTTGAAGTTTCATGCTATACAACCCTTCCCCCCTGCTCTGGGATATGGTAGCAGAGCTCTCTCCATCAGAGAGCCTCTCCCTGGGTGAGCCACTTATCACTTCATCAAAGCAGCCTAGCTAATCCTGTTAACTTTGACCAATCAGAGAAGAGGGCAGGAAGGCTGAATTTTGGCTTACAGACAAGAAAGTCTTAACTTCTTTTCTGTATACTTTAGGATAAATTCAACAGTGGCATATTGTTGGATTTATCAATACCATTTTCCTAAGTCTTTGAATGGTAGTTTATTTAATTCCTGGCAATATTTATGCATCAATAAACTATTATATATTATCCTATAGGACTAGGCATCTACAATGGGAAAACTGAGATGTGCAATTTCTCCATCATCTGGGCATATAAAACATATTTTATAAGGCCCCTGCTTATAGTTACATCACCCCACCCCTGGGACACGTAGGGGAGATGTTAGGGGTCCTGAATATGCAAACACAGTGTAGATCATCACTACACAGTGATCCTAGCACCAAAGTCAACTTTGGGAGGCACTTTACTACAATGGGGAAAGTGAAATGTGCAATTTCTCTAACCCCAGGGCATATAAAACATATTTTATAAGGGCCCTCCTTAAAGTTACATGACCCCCCACCCCTGGGACACCTAGGGGAGACGCTGAGGGTACCTAAGATGCCAAAATATTATAGTTTATCACTTTTTAAGGGCCCCTACCACTAAAGTTGCTTAGGCACAATTTATATTTAAAGGCAGTGCTGCAACATAGGGCTGCTTTTAAAATGACCTCATGCTCTCAATAGTGCACACATGCAAGTGCAGAAAGGGCTGCGGGCATCTAAACTGCCATGCCGTGTTATATACTAGAGACTCATAGATAGTTTTAATCCCCTGCCCTCTTATCTACTAGGGACATTTAGGGTAGATCATGACAATTGTAAGTGTACCCTAATATATAGTGTACCCTCGTGTGTATGTTTTCACTGTGTTTTCAACATAGCACTGTCCCTGGGCCTGGTTAGACAGATCCCAGGGACAGTCAGAGTCAGTTAACGCTAGTACCAGACAGCAAAAAACGGGGGTGCTCAGGGCCCACAGGATGACTTTGCAACTATGATACAATGCTCCAGTCACTACAGTGAATAAGAAGAAATAACAGGACAACAGTCAAGGCAGTAGAAAATGCCCCTCATAAAAGGATGCTAAACATAAAAGGGGTTTGGATCTTGTGGTCAGATTTTCTTGGGGGTCTACTTTTAGAAAGAGGTATTGAACATTAAAAAAAAACAATATATTAGATGCATACATATATTATCATTTAAATTAAACAGAATTTTATATAGTCCAAAAGTATGGTATTACACTGTCATAGACTAGACAATTGACCGATTCCCAATAAAGTCAGAAGTATGATAGGGTTGTGAGGTGACACATGGCTGGGATTGGGGCACATTGCTTAAGCTCATTTGCAGCCCCATTCGTATTTTTAATGTGTGTATTTTCTATTTCTAATGTCTGTAGATGCTGGCACTCTCCTCTGTTCCATCCCTCAAATGTTAGACCTAATTCTACAGCTCATAAACCGGAAACCATTTGAAGGCAGCGCTCAAATGTGTCAGAAATTAAATGCAAAGAAAAATAAAGTTGTTCCATCGTTCAACTAATCAGGTTTGAAATTGCATTTTCTTTCACATTTTTTTCTATCTGAAAACTAGAGTCAAACTAATCATCTGCTAAGTTTTCTAATTAGTGTACGCATTCTAGAAGAAAAAAGTCAATTGCTAAATTGAGGAGCAGCTCCGAAGTGGTCCGCCTGCTCGGCCCGGCATGGATTTCTGCGCCATTGATTTCCTCACCAACCTAGAAGCGGCATTTGATTTCCGTTCTCCTTTCAGAGGAGCTGGCATGTGATTGGATTGATACATCAAGCACAAAATATATTATTGGTTGCCACTTCAGCCCGTGCTTGCCACGTGGAATGAAACATTAGTATGAAAACAAGCAGGAAACTTCATGGCAAATGCTCTCACAGCTACGGAAGGAGAATGATTTTTCACTTACCTGAAGGAAACAGCCCGTAGAGCATCCGAATAACCTTGGTAAATAAAGGTATTGAGGTGCTTCACCATGAAGAATCGAGTATTCATCATCTCTACTTCTCATACATCATCCCTACTTATCATCCCTAATCCCTGCATCGCATCCCTATTTATCATCCATCATCCCTACTTCTCATCTATCAGCCCTACTTCTCATCCATCTTCCCTACTTCTCTACGATCATCCCTACTTCTCATCCTTCATCCCTGCTTCTCATCCCTACTTCTCATCCATAATCCCTACTTTTCATCCATCATTCCTACTTCTCATCCAACATTCTTACTCCTCAACCCTACTTTTTATCCATAATTCCTTCTACTCACCTATTATACTTTCTTCTCATCCCTACTTCTCATCCATCACCCCTACTTCTTGTCCTTACCTCTCATCCATCATCCCTACTTCTCATCCATAATCCAAAGTTCTCACCCATCATCCCCACTTCTCATCCATCTTCTTTACTTCTCATGCATCAGCCGTTATCCCTACTTCTCACTCATCATTCATCATCCCTGCTTCTCATCCATCATCCCTACTTATCATCCCCTCTTCTCATACATTTTCCCTACTTCTCATCCATCATCCCCATTTCTTATCCTTACATCTCATGACCCATTATACCTAGTTCTCATCCCTACTTCTCATCTATCATCCATCATCCCCACATCTCATCCCTACTTCTCATACCTCATCCATCATCCCTACGTCTTACTCCACAACCCTCAGTAACACACTTTCAGTGTTGTGAAACACACTTCACACTGATTGGTTGGCAACAACCAATCACAGTTAAGAGAGAGGGTTGCATTCTATTGTGCTAGCCACTGAAGAAAATGCCCTGTTGTGAGTTCTTGATCCCCAAGAGATGTCTCCTGAGGTCCTGGACCCTTGACTAGCATCAGAGTGTACTCCTCCATGCCTAACTATGAATTCCATCAAAACCGACACAGCACGCCGCAACTCGATGCAGGACTGCAGATTGCAGCCCGTCGCAGATCCTGTTCAGCGGCCTCATTTGAAGCAACACAGCGCGACGCAAACCCTAGCATCAAGGACATAAGGTGCGCTTCTCAGCTGAACTAACATGGTCCCTGGATCAAGGTCCACGCTCCATCGCAGACAGTCTGAATGTGTGACTTTTTATGAGTCCGGTGCAACCAGATGCTTTGTGTTTCTAATTTCTATTTTTACCTAAAACCTTGAGATATCATATTTCCAGTTCTCCAATTGGATTTGTGTCCTTCTGGTATCATTTTATTTATTAGAATTTATTCTATTGTTTTAGAACGGTTTGGGATTTTTCTTGTGTTGTGTTACTGTTTGTGTGCTGCATAAATATGCTACAAATTGCCTCTAAATTAAGCCTAATATTAGTGACTTTTGTGGTTTACTCTGACAAGGATTGTGGTTGTTGCCTAATTGGGCTCCAACTCCGTCAACCAATAACCCAGTTTCTTACATGCAGCCGCTGGGTTTTAGCTAGCACAAACCTAGCTCGAGGCTCTCATTGAGCTGGAGAGATGGCTGTAGTGCTCTTGCATTATACATGAGCAGGAGAATTTGTAGAAGAGGTGGCAGGAAAGGTGGGCTGTATAAAGAGGTGGTAAGGGGAAAGTATGAAGAAGGTGGGACACTTCAGAGCTAGGAAGAAAGAGGCCACATCAATACATTTTACGCAGGCTCTGAAATCAAGTGGTACTTCACGAAATGGGTGAAGGTTAGGTAAGGAACAACATATCATGTGTCTGTCTAGTTCGATGGCCACTTTGAAGAAATCAGGAAAGCTTGAACAAAACCCTGGCATGGAGTGTGGAATGGAGTGGCGGGACAGCGGAACACATCAGTTCCTGGACTCAGTAGCACTTTGAAAAGATCAAAATTTTTGTTGCCAAGATGCTTATGAAATGTTGGATGAGAAAGCCCCCATCAGAGATTAACTGTCAAAATAAGAAAAAATATGGCAGACTCAGTGCCGTCTTAACGCATGGGCACGCTAGGCAGTTGCCCGGGGGCCCCACAAGCATAGGGTGCAGACCAGAATTTAACACTAATTTTCCGTTAAACATTTTTATTCCTGTGAGTGGCTGTGCAGGCAGGGCCCAGTGCACTGCTTTGCAAGGGGGCCTATAATGCTGTTAAGGACTGCCCTGGCCAGACAATCTGGATTATATTATACACTACTCCAGAAAGCAGCGGTAACCTAATTTCCTTAACATATGTAATTTCCAATGGAGAATCCCATGCCTGAGGAACTACGGGGCATATTAGCAAGGGCTGGCGATATAATTATCGCCGCTTTAGCGTCCGTTTTTGGGCGAAAAGCGGCGATAATTATATCGCAATATCATCAAGGACACGCTAGCGCGTGTTTCCTTGATGTAGAGCCCGTTTTTCACAGCCTCGCCTCGCATCGCTAATGAGATGCAAAGAAGGCGTGGCTGTGAAAACAACACATGTTAATATCGTGAAGGCAGCTTCGCGATATTAACAAGGAGAGTGCAGCGATAAAAAAATCGCGCTACCTCAGCCTTAACTCAGGAATTTAACGTCTGTTAAATTCCTGACTAAGACATACTTTTAATGGGAGATGGATTATGCTGATACGACCACAGGGTCGTATCAGCAATGTTATCGCTGTTTTCAATGGAACATCGCTGGAAAACCAGTGATGTTCCATTGAACATACCGCTATCGCTGAAATATTATCGCCATAGCGCTATGCGTTGTAAATATAGCGTTATCATGGCGATAATATTCAGCGATAGCCAGCGATAATATTTCTATCGCTATGTACGGCCAGCGATAATTATCGCTGGCCGTTGATAATATGCCCCTACCATTGTTATGATATAGCCTGGCATGAGTATTTCCTCTAGTCGAAAAAATCTCAGGTGGAAATTACGCTTACGAACGAAATTGAATTACTACTAAATTTAAGAGAATAAGACTTTAGGTAACAACGAGCCAGTCCTCCTCCTGAAGGAACAAAACAATATCATTTTTGTTTGCACAATTAAAATATTCAAGATTTATAACCAGAGTTGAGGAATTTTTATCGACTCTCTCAAGCAGAATTACTGAAACCGCACTCCGAGCATATTGAGACAAGCATCTTTGGAGGCCACCAGAGTCCTACAGGCTGTTCCTCTCCACAGCAGCCTAGTTTTTCAGACCATATTTTGTTAAAATTCTCTGCAAAAGGCATATTAAGCAGTGTACTTGACTCTGGTCCAAGATTCTGACAGCCTGCAAGTGGATAAATGCCGCTCGGCCCTGTCTGATGAGCTCTTCTGTAAATCTCGCGGGGCGCGTGAGGAGCGGGGCAGGGGGGGCTGTTGCGCGCGAAGCATCTGGTCGGAATCATTTTCCCGCGCACATTTGCTACGGCTGCAACTCTGTACACACAGTACCAGAACATGCATCACAGTGAGAGATGTTGTTTGTGTTTATAATGGGGCAAGCTGCCCAAATTGAAGCAATGAATTCTGGAAATAAAACCTTACAAGGAGTTTGACGTCTGCAGAAAAGGGCTACTTCAAGAAATCTTTACACAATCAGCAAAATGACATTTTAGCGGTCCCTGCCCTGGAAATAGGTTTACATTTGATAGTGCCCCCTTTGCTAACAATGCCCTAGAGGTCTCAGGTGGGCAATATAGCATTATCTTTAGGCGTTACATGAAATGTGCAACTTTTTCTCCATTTTGCACAATGTAAGTAAACCTTTGCGTGATTTCTGCCTCACTGACAATTTCTTCTCGACCGAGATATTTTCTCTTTGAGCCACTGTCTTATTAGTGTCTATCTCACGTTCTCACGTGACATTTCTATTTGCGGTACACCCCCGCGCCCCCTTCCCGCAGACGAAAGATACTCGACAAAAATCTATTTTGCATAATATATTTCAATTTTCTTTCTGTGCAAAAAAATAGCAAATTTCATACATCAGTAACTTTATATAGCATTAATTTCCAACAGCTGGGACATAGAAGGAAATTATATATTTGTATCTGTTTCTTAGTTATATTAATATTGTTACACAACTGTAACACATTGTTTACACAAAAGATAGCTCAGTGCATTCAGAGTCTGCAGTTATGTGTACCGTGTTTGTCGCAAGTTCCTGGTCTGTAAGGCTGACTCAGCCTTTCATACTTCCGAAATTGTTCAAATTACTAATCATGAACTAGGCACCAACTCTAACATTTCAGGTGCAAAGGATGGTCCAGGGTGTAGTATGCACCATCCATATGGCCAATGCTGCTGTTATGATAAAGTCAGGATTAAAACAATAACTTTCTGGGATTGAATACAGAATGTTTTACTATTTCAGTCGTTCATTCATAAACATAGATTCAAATTCCATGCATTCAATTTATATTAATGGAAAATGTCAATATTTGAATTGTTTTATTACACGTTATCAGACATTTCTATGTTATGCATTTTCATTCAATGTACAATCTATGTATTTAAGAGGTTTTTAGAACACTGTCTTTTGCAGCCACGGCTGAGAAATAGGATTTAAGGAAACAGTGAGTAAAGAAATATAAAGTTAGAACGCAGAAATGTTGGATCCTCTAATGAAGTCAATGGAGTGCAAAGGGTCAATAATGACCAGGTATAAGCAGGGCCACTGGTATTATGCTGCAGGACAGGGCCAAATTATGTGGCAGTCAGTGTTGAGTAAATTATGCGTCAAGAAGAGGCAAATTATGCGACATAATGTGGCACATTTTTTTATAGTATTACTTCATTATTTTGTACTTTTTTCACTTGTTAACACTGTCTGGGCATTGGGTGCACCTCATTAGTACCAGTTTAATACCCAAATATGGCAATATGGAACAGAAAGGGGACCAGTCAACCTTTGCAAAAGGCCTTCCACTGTGCGGCAACAGATGCTGCTGCGTTTTTTGTAACTTTTGAACCGTTTGAGCTAGAAACACCTTTTTTGTTAAAGTCTGCAGATTATTCAACAGATGATAGATTATGTGGTAAATGCAGCAAATCCATAATTGTGCAAAAATCGCCGCACAATCACATATTTCCAGTGGCCCTGGGTATAAGCCTTCAACTCTAAATTGCATTGCTTGCCTTTCTATTTCTCCCTGCATAATTTCAAATATTCTTCTGTTTAATAAGATTGCAGCTCTTCTGCCTCAGACTTTACTGGTTGCTAAATATCCTCGCCCTAGTTGTAGGCAATCAAAGGCGGCTCAGGCTTATAACACAGATAGAGGTAGGGCCACTAGAATTATGCGATTGTGCAGATGCAGCAATTTTTGCATAATTATGTATTTGCCACATAATCCATCATCTGCCACATAATCCACAGATTTTAACACAAAAAAAATGTTTCTAGCTTAAAAGGTTCGAAAGTTACTAAAAATGCAGCTACACGAGTTGCCAAGCCCTGAAAGGCCCTTTGCAAAGCTGGACTGGTCACCTTTTTGTTGCTTATTGCTATATTTTGATTTTAAATTGATTCAAATGAGGTGCAACCAATGCCCAGGCAGTGTTACCAAGTTTAGAAATGATAAAATAATGAAGTAATACTCTCACAAAATGTGCCACATTATGCCACATAATGTGCCTTTTCTTGCAGCATAATCTCAACCCTGCCACATAATTAGGCCCTCTCCTGCCGCATAATTCCAGTGGCCCTGTGTAGAGGGCCTAAAGCAACTGCGACAGCCCATAGCTGTAGCTAATACTGCTGTTATAGTCCTTCCATTTTTTGCCTGCCTGTTTCTTTTGTTTTTTAGAACATTCTACCCTTAGTGGGTAGAATGGTCTGAATGCCTTAAATCCATTGTGTCTCAGGCTATTTCACTTGTTAAAGTTCCTCCCCTTCTATATAGGCCTTCGTCTATAGCACATGTCTCTATATCGGGTATGGGGCCACTAACATTGGTAAAGTCCTTGGCACCAGTCTGTAATGCTACAGTGGTTTGTGGGTTTCAGTCCACAATACGTGTAGCCTTTTGAGCCCTTATCATGGGTTAAGGCATAGATGTGTGCATTAGGGGCATTTAGTTAGATGGGAGGAAGCAGCCTGCAGTGCATACACTAGACATACTCTGGTCTGAATGTCACATTAGTTCTCCTTTTGTCCATTTTCGACCACCATGGTTGTATCCCAATTGACCCAGCAGCCTTCTGTTGTACACTGTGGTATACCTAACCCAACTGCTTCAGTACTGGCTAGATTCCATAGGTCTCCTTTTTAGTTAAGGCCCCCTGGTGTTTTTCGGGGCTGCTGGTGGCCAGTGGTCGGGGAAGAGTGACCTTTCACATTAAATGCTAGTAGAAAGTGAGCCAGTCTTTCTTTTAAGAACAGTGGTTACTAGTGCATGCACTAACTACACTTGAAGAAGGCTTGCATAAAATCTCCTGCTGTTATGAGTCTGGTGAAGCTGATAGGGTTAGGTGCAGCTCTCAGGGTGGGGTTTAAGGCCAGAACTCAATCTCTTTAACTCCACAGAAGTTCTCTTTATGGTTCTGCCGACTTGAATCCTGTGAGTTGTAACTGTTTGGGAGTGTGATTAACTCAGGAGTCTAGGTGATGTTCAGTGAGGTATATATATCTCTCTGTAGCCGGCCCTCAGTGCTTACTTTGAAAAATTAAAACAGAAGTGCAGGAGCCCAACGTTTTTCTGAGAACCCTACTGGCAACACTGCCAAAGACTAGATTTACTGAGCACTAAGGCTACCTAATCTTCATTCCATTTCATGTCATTCACCTCCCCACCCTTCTTTTCTCTTTCTTTTGTATCCACGTTTTCTCCATTTGTCTCTGTTTTTGTTTCTTTCGCTTCTGCTTCCTTTCTCTCTCTTCTGCCTTTCTTTCTTGTTCAGGGTCATAGTTTGATGATGAAAAATAAACCCCACTGCCCCAAAAATGTGTGCAGTGCCACCCACTTGAATACATTCCACCCTCGTACCCTTGGTCTGTTCTCTAGGAGGGAGTGTTTACAGTGCTCAGGATTGTGAATTTAATCTAGTCTGTCCTCACTGTCTTCAAAACACTCATTAAATACCTTAAAGTGATTGGTAGGGAGTTTCACATCTTGCGGCTGGGGCCCAAAAATGTTGGTTTTTGGTGTTGCGTGTAAGTGTAGCCAGTATTCGCTGCTAGGTCTTCTGTTTAAGTATATGTGTGGCTGCATAGGGATGAATCTTGGGGTCAGAGAAACAGTTCAGAATTTGACTTGTATGATTGTATGTGTGTATGTATGTATGTGTGTATGTATGTGTGTATGTATGTATGTATGCATTTGTTCAGTTATAAAACACCCGTCGGAATCATAGCACGAAAACAAACTCTGATGCATAGCAGAGACAACAACAAGACTGACAAAGACAAGAAGCAGGTAGAGTATACATACAGAAAGTCATAAGGCAGTTCTTCAAAACCTGGACTTTAGAAGTCTGCTGCAGGTCCAGAGGGAGGGCATTCCACAATTTGGGAACCATGTTCCCGAAGGGTCAACCCCTGCTTTTCACCTTGGAATAGTGAGACTAGCAGTGCTAGAGCATAAGAATCAGGAGGGGGTTATGTAAATATAAATCTGGGATACGTTTAGAGCTGGTAACGTGGAAAGCTTAATGCACAAGGCATAGTGCTTTAAAATGGATCTTCCACTGACCCCAAAGCCAGTGAAGCGCATGGCGAGCTGCTGAGACATGGTCAAATTTACAAACGTTTGCACACCTACCAGAGAGCTGCTTTAGTCTACACATCCAGCCAGAATAGCTGTACAAGGTCCTTATAGATGTGATGTCATTGCCTGAGCTTGAAAACATTGTGAGTCGTAGAGTGGTGGACATTTTGGATTTCCTGAAGAAGTTTCCCTAGAGATCTGAGCTTGGCCTTTGCAAACCAAATGTACACACTCTTCAGTGACCTGAATTGGCCTAGGCCTGACCTTCACGTTGCGTGGTTCAAGCCTCAGCATAGTTTAGTTCAGAGCTAATAGATGATCTTACAATCAGTTCCCTGTGCCTTAGGATTATGTAGGATATATAGAACAATTGGTTCTGTCGGGAATGACAATTACTTTGCTCAATGTATATAATACACTCAGAACTCTCAATTTTTCAAATGTAAGTCATAATATAATTTCAAAGAACACACCAAAGAACCAGCCAATTTAGCAAAAATAAAGTTTCGACCCTGGGCAATAGCGCAGCTTATTAGGCGTCAGAGGCGGGTCTTCATCAGGACAAAAGGAAAGGAGTGACAGCCGCAAGCAATAGATGTGCGGGATCCTATTGAAAATTCAATGGGCATCCAAGTGAAACCATTTGCGTTGAGGCGTCAGTTTTGATGGACACCAAGACCCACACCCAAGGGTTGTGGTCTAAAAATTGGACAATACATCTATCTTCACCAGCCGGTTGAAGACGAGAAATTTATTCAGAACAGAGCAGACTGAGCAGGATGAGGACGCGTCTCTTTCAACTCATGATCGCCTTGGCGGCAACCTTAATTCTACAAATTTCTCGTCTTCAACCGGCTGGTGAAGATAGACATCGATGTTACTGTCACCCATAGTCCATGCAGTCTCCTTGACCCGAATATAAAATTAATACTATTGTTTGGGACTCATGTATCAAGAAATGGACATGATTAATTAATATTTTCTTTTGTCTATTTATGTCTATTGATGTTGGTTATTCATGTAGAGCACTTTTCACGTATCACCACAAGTCACTAATTCGACACCACAGTCACTTGTATATTGTCGTATGTTTAATGTGTTGTAGACAGCCATCATTATTGTTTATAGTTGTAAAAATACTCAGTAAATAACTTTATTTTTGCTAAATTGGCTGGTTCTTTGGTGTGTTCTTTGAAATTATATTATGACTTACATTTGAAAAATTGAGAGTTCTGAGTGTATTATATACATTGAGCAAAGTAATTGTCATTCCAGACAATCAATCAATCAATCACGGCATTTATAGAGCGCGCTACTCACCCGGGAGGGTCTCAAGGCGCTGGGGGAGGGGGTAAGTTACTGCTCGTACAGCCAGGTCTTGAGCTGCTTCCTGAAGGAGAGATGGTCCTGGGTTCGCCGAAGGTGAGTGGGGAGGAGTTCCAGGTCTTGGCTGCCAGGTAGGAGAAGGATCTTCCTCCGGCGGTGGTTCTGCGGATGCGTGGTACGGTGGCGAGGGCGTGGCTGGTTGATCGTAGCTGGCGTGTGGGCGTGTAGAAGGTCATGCGGTCGTTGAGGTACTTTGGGCCCAGGTCGTGGAGGGCCTTGTGTGCGTGGGTGAGGAGTCTGAACGTTATTCTCTTGCTGACGGGGAGCCAGTGCAGGTCTTTCAGGTGTCCGGTGATGTGGCCGTGTCGGGGGATGTCCAGGATGAGTCGTGCGGAGGCGTTCTGGATGCGCTGGAGTCTTTTTGAAGTTTGGCTGTGGTTCCGGCGTAGAGGGTGTTCCCATAGTCCAGTCGGCTGGTGACGAGTGCCTGGGTGACGGTCTTCCTGGTTTCAGTGGGGATCCATCTGAAGATCTTGCGGAGCATGCGCAGGGTGTTGAAGCATGAAGATGAGACGGCGTTGACTTGTCTGGTCATCGACAGGGAGGAGTCCAGGATGAAGCCCAGGTTGCGTGCGTGGTCCGTTGGCTTGGGCGCGGTGCCCAGGGCCGGGGGCCACCAGGAGTCGTCCCAGGCGGAGGGTGATGAGCCCAGGATGAGGACTTCCGTCTTGTCTGAGTTCAGTTTAAGGCGGCTGTTCCTCATCCAGTCGGCGACGTCTCTCATCCCGTCGTGTAGGTTGGCTCTGGCGGTGGTGGGGTCGTTGGTGAGGGAGAGGATCAGCTGGGTGTCGTCGGCGTAGGAGATGATGTTGAGGTTGTGTCGGCGTGCGATGGCTGCGAGGGGGCTCATGTAGACGTTGAAGAGGGTTGGGCTGAGTGAGGATCCCTGTGGAACGCCGCAGATGACTTCGGTGGCTTCGGATCTGAACGGGGGAGGCGGACTCTCTGGGTTCTTCCGGCGAGGAACGAGATGATCCATTCCAGTGCTTTCTCTCGGATTCCGATGTTGCTGAGGCGCTTCACTAGGATGCGGTGGCAGACGGTGTCGAACGCCGCGGAGAGGTCCAAGAGGATGAGGGCAGCTGTTTCCCCGTTGTCGGTTAGGGTTCTGATGTCGTCGGTGGCTGCGATAAGGGCGGTCTCGGTGCTGTGGTTGGCCCGAAACCCGGACTGCGAGGGGTCGAGGGATCCATTCGTCTCGAGGAAGGCGGCAAGCTGTCTGTTGACGGTCTTCTCGATGACTTTGGCCGGAAACGGAAGGAGCGAGATGGGACGGTAGTTCTTAAGGTCGGTGGGGTCCGCCGTTGGTTTCTTCAGGAGGGCGGTAAGCTCGGCGTGCTTCCAGCTCTCCGGGAAGGTGGCGGTGTGGAAGGAGGAGTTGATGATGTCCCGGAGATGGGGTGCGATGGTGGCGTCGGCTTTGTTGAAGACGTGGTGTGGGCAGGGGTCGGTTGGTGATCCGGAGTGGATGGAGTTCATCGTGCGGGTGGTGTCTTCGGTGCTGATCGGGGTCCAGTTGCAGAGGGTGGTGGTGGCGGCGTTGGTTCGGCGGTAGGGTGCGTTGTTTGTGCGTCGAAGCTGTTATGTATGTCGGTGATCTTGCGGTGGAAGAACGCGGAGAGTGAGTTGCAGAGGTCTTGCGAGGGGTGATGTCGTTGTTTCCGGCGCTGGGGTTGGAGAACTCTTTGACGATGCTGAAAAGTTCCTTGCTGTCATGGGCGTTGTTGTCCAGTCGTTCTTTGAGTGCCGACTTCTTGGTGGCACGGATCAGCTGGTGGTGTTTGCGGGTGGCGTGCTTGAGGGCGGTCCTGTTGTCTGTGGTCTGGTCGAGTCGCCAGGTTTTCTCGAGAGTGCGGCAGTTCTTCTTGGATTCCTTGAGTTCGTTGGTGAACCAAGGGGTTTTCTTGCTTCCGGGTCTGCTGGGAGGGTTTTTAGTGGTGCGAGGTCGTCGGCGCAGGCGGTCAGCCACTTGGCGAGGTTGCTGGCTGCTTCGTTTGGGTCCGTTGTGTTGGTGGGTGTGTTCTGGCTGAGGGAGGCGGTGAGCTGCTCGGCGGTGATCTTGCTCCAGCTCCGGCGGGGAGCCTGTTGCGGGTGGTGGTGGGTCGTAGTCTTTCTGAAGCTGAAGTGGACGCAGCTGTGGTCGGTCCAGTGGAGTCCGGTGGCGTGGCTGAAGGAGATGTGCTTGCTGGACGAGAAGACGGGGTCAAGCGTGTGGCCGGCGTAGTGGGTGGGCGTGTTCACCAGTTGCTTGAGTCCGAGGTTGGCGAGGTTGTCCAGCAGGGCGGTGGTGTTTCTGTCGTTGTCGTTGAGACAGAACCAATTGTTCTATATAGCGTACATAACCAGGTTCTGAGGGGCACAGGGTTACCCCATTATCGTTAATGGGTTAGGATTATGTAGGACAATAATTTCCCCCATTTCTACTGCTTTGAGATGAAGGTCGTATCACATTGTACAAGTTTCCAATATTTCAGCTCTTCATTGCCACACATAAATATTGATCACATGTGAATTTGACATGGGGCAAAGTCAGTGAATGCCAAGGAACTTACCAAAAATCCTTGCCTCTGAGCTCCTCCAACTTGCAGAAGCTCCCAGGTGCATCACCGTAATCTTCTCAAGAGCAGTGGATTTAGCTCTAAGGGTGTGCGAAGTCACATACTGTTTTTTGCAAAATTCCACAAAGTGTAATGAAAATTTCATAAATTTGCACAGGATTAGACTTTCAAAGAGAAATGTGGTTTGCCAGTATCTAGCATGATTTTTTTTTTTAAGATACTTTTAGAAGGCTGGGTTGAGCAGAACTTATTTTTCATGGCAAATTTTTTTGTTAGAATAAGTCTCCTGCTGGAAACTTACAAGACCTTTTATGTGAGGTGAGCACTTCCTAAAACAGGTTATTGTCTAGAAATTAAGAAATTGTGTAAAGCAGAATTTCTCAAATTTTATGCAATGTAGAATTCAATAATTTTGAGAATTTTGCTGGTGCAATTAAAACTATTCAGTCTTATCTAGTTTCTGTTCATGATCACTATAAACAGCTTTGCTGGTATTGTTTGATAGTAGTGGCCCGTCCCCTATCAAAGTGGGGGGGGGGCGGGCCATGGGGGGAGGGTGGAGGGGGCTGGGGAGGAGGGAAGTGGGGAGGGTTCGGGGACAAACAAAATTAAAATAATGTAAACTTACCTTAACGCCGCCTCCGTATCCTGCCGCATCGCACTCTTCCTGCTTCTGGCACTGGGCACAGTCTCCCAGCCTGCCCTGCGGCCAATCCTGAAGCTGCTCTCGCATGAAAGCAGCTTCAGGATTAGCCTGAGCCCCAGCAACTTGCGCTCCCAGGCAGACTGGGCGCCTGTGCTGGCTCTCTCCTGCCCCAGTAATGCAGTTGGGGCTGGAGAGAGCTTCACTGCCCATGAGGGGTTTGGCTGGCCTGAGATGGCTGCCAAACACCTCATGCGCAGTGAAGGAAGTGCCCACCACTCCCCCACCAGCAGTGTCATCCCCTGGTCCCGGCCCCAAGACTTGTCAGAGTCCTGGGGGCGGGTCCAGGGAATTAAAATAAAACGATATTAAAACGGGTTTAAAACCCGTTTTATTATTGTTTTATTTGCTGGTGGTGGCAAGGGGGGGTGGTGCTCCTCCACTCTAATGGAGTGGCTGCCACTGTTGTTTGAGCATGTACCTTAGTGCTAAAGTGTACCAAAGTTAACGCAGAGCCTGGACACTAGCGCACAACAGAAAGTGCCAAACGAAAGAGAAGAACTTTAAAAAAAAATTATAAATGGTCAGAGCAAGACAAGTTGGGCAGAAAATTGAGTAAATTATAGATTAGTAAAATGAAGTACGTAGTAGAAAAAAACAGGAAAAGAGAGTAAAGGAAAGTTTGGAAAAATGACTAAACTATAGAAAAGGACAAAAAAGAAAATAAAGAAGGAAAGCAGAGAAAAATTCGTCAGGAAATGAAGAACAAGGGCTTCCAGCGAGGCAAGGGAAAACGAAAGAAGAGGACGATTAGAAGAATAAGACAAAATAATAAGCTGACATGTACAGAGACTGTGTGGAGAAAAGAATCTAAAGTAACAGTTTAAGAGTACAAATTACAAACTGCTTTCAGCAAAAATACAAATGTAGTGGACAACTGATGAAAGGGAAACTAGGGGGCAACACGTGCAAAGAGGGGCACCATGGAGAACAAAGAGAAAGAAAACGGAGCTAAAAATAAACAGTCACTGAAAAAGCCAATAGATTGATTTTTGATTGTTTCTCAGGACCCACATACACAAATCCAGCATTCTGCAACTACAATAGGGATCACAGACTATGGACTATGATACACGGGGTTCACTTTGTAACATAGAGTTTATACTAATCTTATTAATATAACTACAGCACATCTTCCAATTGTAGTGTTTAGTAGGAGCTTTGCAGTGAAAAAGGGATAACTTAAAAAACATTTTGACAAATTTACCCATAAAATGCAGCATTGTTGCAACCAAAACTCACTCAACCTGTGCCCATCAATATCATGTGCCTCCTCCCCTCCCGGATCCCGTGCCAAAGCCACACCTGGAACATTCTTCTGTCCCCTTTGTTGAAATCTCCCTCCTCTTCAATTATTCATCACTGAGTAATTACACAATCTGTACTCATGGACTTCATTCAATTCACCAAAATTCCAGGGGTAGCTATGTGACATCTCTCGCCATTTGACCTTTACTTTGACTCACACGCACATGCTTACACACACTAACACATTCACACACTCTTGTCCACATAAACACACTCTCACCCACAAGCATGCATACAGGCATACCGTATACATTGAACAGCATTTTTTACTTACCTTAGCTTACAGATAGGGTCTTATTCTATCTAATGTACTCCATTTTCTATTACACTAATAGTGAATAATATTATTCACTATTTGTATAATTTAAAAAAATGACAGAAACCAGGCAAGTGGAGCTCCAACCAGCGTCCGTTAGGAAGAGCTACCCCTGTGTTCCAGGCACTGATTTCACCACCTCTGAGTCCAGGGGTCGCAAAAGCAGTGCTAGGGGTAGCAAGGGGCAAGGCAGGGGTTGCAGCTGCGACCCCTGGCGACCCCTAAATGACGACAATGTCTATACTAGACTCACACCCAGTATTCTATGGAAAGGTCGATTTACAAGCGTGGCCACCAATTATTCATTTATTATTTTCTAGTTAATGTTGTGATTGATTTTTATTCTTTTCATACCTTCATATGTGCATGCACACCAGCCTTTCACGGGGTATACAGGCTTTTTCAGGTAATACATGTTATGTATAATTCTCAGCCAACCTGTCTTTTATCCTAGGGCAATTGAGACAAGGTCTTTTTCAAGGCTGAAAGTTATTGTGTAAACACAGTTGTACCATTATTGAAATGTGGTGACTGTTATAAATCACCAACTATAGAACAACACTTACTTGAAGACTCATGCAGATCGTGATTATTGGCCTGGCCCACTCGAATGTTGATGCTGGTCTCAGGGCTTTAAGTGGGATGAAAAAACTGGGGGGTCTCTCAAAGGGGCGTGGCCAATGTAATTAAGGGCGTGGCTTAAAAACACATAAGCTAAAAATCTGTGCTTAGCATAGTGTGCCGCTCGACTTGTATTTTGCTGTTTCTGTCAATGCATCCAGATATATGATACAACAAGTAACATCATACCTACAACAAGTCAGGACTATTGGCTTTGTCAATGGCTGTTAGTTGCATAAGATAAATAAGCAGCAACTATGGCTTGTATATAATATTGAAAAAGCTTCCTCTTAAAGCCCTGGTGACACCACAACAATGTTGCTGCTCCTGAGTTTCAAAAGAGAAGTGAAATCCAGAGAGAAAATGACTCTCTTTAAAGGATTTCCCTTCCCCTACAAGGCTCACCTGGCATGACGCTGATGGAGCAAGGACTCACAAATGAGACTTGCTCGAATGCAATCTCCTCACAGTATTAAATTATTAATCTTGTATTGTTATATTAACTTTGCATACACTACATGAATTAGCAAGGAAGCTTGCCTATGTGTTCTAACTAACAAGTAACGCTTGTCTTTTTCTAAAATGGCCGCTAAAGCGCGGGAACTTTACTGCGCATGTCTCAACCATATCACATGGTGTGACGTCTTTCTTTGCTTGGTGTGAAATTTCTGCTTCTGCGCAGTGTGCATTAAAATGGCTGCTTGATGTTTTCACATGCTTCAGCTTGCTCTTGCATTATTATTAAATTGTCGTTTCCTTAACGCTACTAATGCGGGATAGATTTATAAGTAAATAGGGATAGAGTAGAGAGAATGGGTATACAGTGAAACATATTATTTGTGATTTTAATATTCTCTTCTTTGACTTTTATTAGTTCGTAAACTTGGGCCTGGGGTTGGTGAACTGAAAACTCGAATGACGTTGGTTCCGCGCATGCTCTATGAAAGACTGCCCAGAGCGGAAAAGGATGAAGTCAACCTGGACGTCGTCCAAGGCCACGACCTAATGGCCGATATTGATGTATTCATGTGTTCCTGCCAAACTTGCAACTATGTATATGGAAATTGAATAAACTTTGTCGTGAGACGGGTGGGAAATAAAGCCAATGTATTAAATTTAATGGGCGGTAGTTTAAAAACAAAGGTCTTCAGAAATGCGTACCAAATTAATATGGTGTGAGGATCAACCCCCTGTCCCTGTCCAATCAGAAGTAGTGGTCCCATATTTTTAGCAACATTAAGGGGAGGTACATGGGCGTAGAAGGGTATAATAGATATAGTATTAGCAAATTAAAAAAGGCATTGCATTAGCATTAGGACGCTGACCAAGTGCATGCTGAACCGCTGTCCAGAGAGGTCCTGAGGAGGGGGCGGCGGAGTCCATTAGAAGAAAGGCACGGGAGAATCGAGGAGAAGTCGAGTATCAGAGAGGGGAACGATGCAGGCGTCGTTGTAGAGAGGTCACCGGTCCTGTCCTGATCCTGGAGGAGGTCTTTGCTCTTCATCCTTCCTGGGTCCTAATCTTTCCAACTCCTTGGCCAAGGGTTTGGTTCTCGCATTTAGGTAAATATAAATGCAACCTTTAGTTGCGCTGCTGTCTCTATCTTCTCCTTTCTGAGGGACCGTCATTAATCAATAGTTATTTTCTCTACTTTATCCATGATATGCGATTAAGTACCATGTGTTTCTGTAATTTACTCTGCTAAATCTTTAGATAAACGTTTTAAAACTTCCTGACTCAGTGGTTATTTCAGGATTATGTACTATAATGAATGTCACTCATTTTAAACTTCCCAATTAGCAAAGGATTCATTGGTAAGTCATTACTCTTCAATCGGAAGGTAATTGGTAGCAGGGATTTGATAAAGAGTAACAACTGATAAAACCCAGCGTAAGTCTTAGCGTAGTATGAATGTATGGGCCCAAGTGAGTATCTAGTGTATGAATGCTGTTTGCTAATATCGCGCTGGATCAACGCCATGCAATAATTTCTAAACTTGTGAGAAGTGAGCAGTGTGAGCACGCGCACATCGATGTGCCTGCTGTCACTGCAGTCTGGAAAAAAACGGACCGCCTGTGCCAGGGCACAAACAGAGCCCGATAGAGACACGTTTCGAGGCCTCCTTTAAAAAACTGCCGGTGCTCAGCACCGGTGAGACCCGGCCCACTTAAAGCCCTGGCTGGTCTGATTCGACGTTATGCTTCCCAGGTACTGAATGCATCCACTCCGTCCTTGACTCCAGGGGCAGTGCTTGACTCCAGGTTCCACGTTTTCACGCCGACCGTCAGCTGCAGTGAGACAGCGAGACAGCGAGGAGCGAGCAAGGATGCCGAGCACAGCGAGCACAGCACGTCAAACTGCTGCGGCCCACCTGATCATTGCTCCCTTTGCTTCTTCACGGTGGGGGTTTCAACGATCCGGGCTGCCAGGCGCCTAAGCGCGACCGAGTCTTGGCCCCCTACAGTGCCCCTGCTGGCCTCATCTCACGTGCCTGCTATCGCCGCACTTCCCCCCGCTTTGCACCGTGCTGTTGCAGAGTGGGATCACTCACGTTGGAGGAGCAGTGAGCTGCGAGCCTTGTGCCCAGGCGGCAGCAGTGGACGGCAGTAGATGACAGTGGATGGCAGACTCAGCGGTAGGTGGTTGGCGTGTTGTGTGCGCAGCTGCCATCTCCCCTCCTCAGGGGGTACAGTACCCACGGAGGCGTTTGTGCTATATGTAGTAGCAAGCATGGAGTGGGCTCAGTAAAGCGAAGCACCAGCACTTAGGACACAATCAACATCTCAGCTGCAGTGTCCTGAGTGCAGAAAGGTGTGACAGGGGGTAGTGGAGTAGGTGGGTGGTTGGCCGGGAGAGGGCTGTGAGCGCTGCTGCCATTAGAAGGCGGCGGCTGAGTGTGTGCCCAGGCGGGGTGGCAGAAGCGGCCCAGCTAGGTCTGGGTGCGGCTTGCTGCCTCGTCAAGTGTGCCCTGCTCGACAGTACCTCCCTCCCACACCACAGTACACCCCAAGCACCCCAATCTATTCACACTGGTCCTAGCCCTAACGTGATAACTCACTCCCCAAAGCAGGAGAGCGCCACAGGCTTGGATTGGTAAAACTGGGCGAAGTAGTAAGGGTAAGACACCCATTTCCTTGTCCAGAGCCTAGGCGCCCCCATCCTGGTGTACCCTAATCGCACTACTAACTGCACGAACCGTACCAGCAGCGCAAGTCTACCACAAGTACCGTAACTCTGCCAAGGCAAAAATAAAAAGGCAGAAGGCATCTGCCATAGAACGAAAAAAAAAACAAATCGCTGCAGCAAACTAACTTCAGTAAAGGCCATCTGAGCGACAGAGCAAATTCTGCAGCCAGCAGCGCATCCAGGGGGTCATCCGATTGGAAACAACTCAGAAACTTGTTCCACTGCTATTAATTTAGGCCAGTTCTACCTGGCCCCAACCAACTAGGGGAACAATGAGATCAGGCAGGATAAGGAAGCAACCACCACAACCAACAAAGCGAAATCATATGTCAAAACCAAACCCCAAAAGAGCAGCGTCCCCCCTGGGTGGTTCACCAAAGCCATTGCGGGATCAAGGAGCAACACTAATATCACCAACTTATTCAATCTTTGGTTCAATGAATTCTACAGGGAAGTTTACCTTCCTAAAGGATCCAACTGCAGCCATATATTCTACACCGGCAAAAGTTAATGGCCTCCTTAAACCACTGACGCCATATAAACGAGCCTCTACACAAAATGAAGACAAAAAAGATAAAGATAAAGAATCACAAAAGGCAATAGTAACTGCAATGCACACAGCTCCAAACAGTAGTGGGGGCAAAGATGCCCTCCAAGTGACTGAAGGCACCGAACACAAGGTCACAAAACTGAACCATTGGACCACCAAGGTGCAAGTTATTCAAGCACAAGTACACTCGAGCACTGAAGTACACTTTAAGGACGAAGCCTTAACACACAGTAACAGCACAAATGCTATCCCGGGGACAGTAGATGCCGTTCAAGAGGTTAAAATACCAAACTGCCAGAGTAGCACGGTGCAATCCACGCAAATGCAAGTTTACCCGCGCACAGAACTGGACTTCACGTCCAGGATTGACACAAGGTCCGACAACAGAACGGACACTACCAGCGACAGAGTAAAACTTAAAAATCACTCCACTCCAAGACAACAGTTAAAGCAAAACAACAAGAAGGAGGACACCTATAATACAGAGGATTTCAGTGACTCCTGGATGGGGTCTCAATCAATACTGAATAATAAGGACATACTGCAGGCAATAAGTACCACGTCTAATCCCCCAGTACAACTTTGTAAGTCGCCAACACCCCAACCGGAAGTGCAACTAACAATTGTAGAAATATTAAGTTCCCCGGAACAGTCAAAAGCCGTGACAACAATAATACAGTACAAATAAACAATAATATGTGCAGCAACCAAGAGATGAAACTAGAGGAAGACAGAAAGGCTCAGTCCATAAGGCCTAGTACAAGAAATGGGACGAATTGACAAGAGTTTAACTGAGGGTTAACTAAGGAAAATGATGACACTGCAGCAAACAATAATCGACATATCTAGCTCACCTGAGCAGTCAAGAACAAAGGCCTCTCCTTTAGTTACTAAAGCTCATAGCAAAAACAAACCCACCAGAGAACAGCGGACGTGCATGGAAAAAACAAAAGATAAAAATAGCACCCACTACCTACCTAGCAGTATCACGGAGCGTAACCATCAGGAGTATCATAATATTACTAAACACCTAACGGAGCAGAACCAAGAATCGGAAAAAAAACTGGAAGTCCTTTCGAACCTGCATACTTCCCTATTGAAAGCACTGCAAACTTCTATTAATACCCTCAACATGCAGTCAGATAAACTCGACATCCAAATCAATCTAATGAATGTCATAGCAGAATGTATTTCCGGTATAAACACCAAACTGGACTCTATGATGGGCCAATTATTTACAAATAAAAACAAAACACCTACACTGGCACAAGCTCTTAACTGTGCTTGCTGCCCAATTCTGGATAAATTAAGGGACCTCCCAACAATACTAACAAGCATTCTCCGGGAATGTAAACAGGCAAATCATTTCCCAGAATCAAACAGCGTAGCCAGAAAAGAGCCACAGAGTGGGGAAAGAAGCCTGCAATTTACTGCCTTACCAAATACTCAACAGATAACCTTGTTAGCAACTGGAAAAAGGACAAAGGCAGTGGAATTAAGCAACGGGGTAAGCACCGGACAATCACCTGCATCACATCCTGCTACCCAGATTGACGCCTTACAAACCCAAACGGCCCAACAACCATCCACCCCTGCCGATCAAACAACTAACCACCCGCCACTTTTAACGAAAAGACAGAAGAAACGCGCCAGGAAAGCGAGAAACCGCCCCCATAAAAGTAAAGTACAAAAATTAAAGGCAAAGGACAATTACCCGATCTTTAATTTCAATGATGGTAAAGTCCGGTTACTAACAGCTACCGGGCAGAAGCAAGAGTCGAAAGAGGAAGAGGACGTATGCTGCACAGATCAATCAGGGTCAACTGAGTCATCAGACTCACCGTTAAGCGCATCGCCAGGACTAAATAGCCCAGTCTCTGCAAACTTGAGCTTTGAGAGTAGCGGCCTCTCATTAGACAGAAAAAAAACAGAAGAAACCAATTCTAGTGCGCGCAGAGTTCCGTGCCCTGGGGACAACATAAATACAACACAAAATCCTAAAGGACCCATAAGCCTCCAGCCGAGCACGACCATTTGCACAAAGGAAAGGGGCTGCTCCCACAGGAGCCTAGGTCCTACCTTACAGACTAACACCAAGGAGAAAACAGAAGATAGGGAAGTTATCTCAAAGAAAGGCCAGCAATCAAACAGAGTGAAGAGAGACCATATACTGATAAAAATAAATTCACAAAGCGACACAGTGCGCTGCAATGAACCAGACGTGCTGGTAAGAAATCAAAGTGCTAGACTGGCACCAACAATTCACTCACAAAAAAATGAATTTAAACTAAATTCAAACAACAGGATCCTTCTAACACCACACTATTCATCACAAGGACCACAAGATTACTTAAATAGAGGGAACATCTTGCTCCTCATGGCAGTTATACCAACTTTAACACATTTGACATCCACAGACTTATTGGCGATAGAATTCATCGACCAGCTAAATAACACTGGAAGGAAAAAACCTAGCAACGTGGAAAACGGAAGAAATGGTCTCAGACATCTTAAAAGAGGCCTCGAAGTTTGAAGAGTGGGGTATATCTCTCTCTACTCCCTTGAAACAACGTTACCCGTCACCACTCTTATCATTAAATAAACCCACAAACAATAACCCAAGTACAAACCCAGTTTTCTCAGTCCTACGAGGTGCAATAGGCGCAGATGGTAAAAATTTACAACAACAAATGTTGCAAAAAGAAATATACCAAGGACCTCAAAGACAAGACCTGCAAGGAGAATTACATGGAACGACGCAATCTACACCAGAGTTCCCCCCAATCAAAATCTTGTCATGGAACATAGCAGGAGCAAAAAGATGCCTGCAGGATAATGGACCTCCCGAGAGCTGGGATAAGTATGAAATCATTGCCCTCCAAGAAACCTGGCTGACAGCCCCAGTGGAAGTCCCAGGGTGGATCCTTCACCAAGTGAATGCGACACGAACGCAGCAATACGGTAGAGCTAAAGGCGGCCTCACCGTTTATATTTCCACGGCAAACACAAGGAGATGATGGACGGAGCGCTGAACCTTTTCAGACACTCAACCCCCATTCACAGATCTGGGTTGAATCCATCATCGTTCTTGCCACTGGAGTCAAGCTATCCTGGCTGATGAGGGCTGAACGCCCGAAACCGGTCCTAGGATGCTTGTTTCCAGTCCAGGGAGGACCTGGCCTGGCAGTTCGGGCTGGACTGTCCCATTGGGCGCCGGGTCAAGACTGATTTGCATATGGCTGGGTCCAAACTGGAATGGCATGGTGAGCAAAAAAACGATGGATTTAGGCCCAGATCTCTGTACTGGGGTGAATGTAAGACATTGTTCTGCATTCTGTCCATAAATTGTTCTTTTTGCGTTTATATTTCCACAGCACTAAACATATCCTCTGTCCAGTTGTCAACAACCACATCCGACATGCAAATAATAAAAATGGAATTGGGCTCTCAGTTAGTGGTTAGCACCTTAATTTTTATTAATATCTATGCACACCCGAAGCAAAAGATAAAAAAAGAATTATTTAAAAAACTCATTGCCACCATTGCAGAACTCTGGTTTGAACAACCGACCTGGGAAATAATCCTTACTGGAGACTTCAACTCAAATCTTTTATACACACCAGAAGAAAATGATAACATCACTGCAGCAAAAGCGATCTGGGCAGTACAAACACAATCCTTCTCCATCCCGAAACGAGCTAACAATGTGGGACAACAACTGGTAACAGACCTCAAACATCTAGGGATGCGTGTACTAAACGGCAGAATGAAACATGATAGACCCCTGACCTGCACATACCACGGACCCCACTTGAGTGCAGTCTTAGATTACACAATAGTAACTCTTCCGCTCTTAGGGCAAACAGCAAGGTTCTTGATCATATATACCACCGAGAGTTACCACTCGGGTCAGCACTTCGAATTATCAACGACATTTCTAAGACACACAGAGGCCCCGACCGTGGAGGGATCCAGATCAACAATAAACCTGAAGCGACTGCGATGGACAAATAGCACACTACCGCACATAGCCTCGAGAGCGAAAGACCTGATGGTGACCCTCGAGTCACAAAAAAGCTTGACGATTGATACCTGGATTACCTTCCTAGCAAGTCTCTCACAGCCAGGGGCATCGACAAAATTGCAAAGTGAAAAAGAGGATAAATCACAGTAGACATCTAAGTCAAACTGCCCGAACCCTAAGGAAGCAACTAAGAAGAGCTATTAGGTTGACACGACAACAAAGTGCATCCACTACAACATGGGAGCAAGTACGCCAATTGAAGAAGAAATATAAAAAACAAATTTGGGAGGACAAAAGAACAAAATATAACAACTTTTGGACAAAACTATTGTATAATGCAAAGCAATAGAACCCCAGAGCTTCCTGGGACCAAGTGAATTCTCTGTCCAGATCAACGAAAGTCATAAACGTGACCTGTGTCACAGAGTCGGCTTGGGTACAACACCTAATCACCACGTTCTCAGTATCAAACGAGGGCGGGACAAACTCCCTTGAAACCATTTTTAAGGTAGATCAAACAGTTTCGGTGACCCCGAATAAGCACATTAATAGAGCAGACAGGTTCACCAAAACCACTGATACAACAGGAAATAGCACAAATTGTGATGGTGTAACACAACAGCCCTACCGACCCTATTCCGAAGAAGAAATCTCCAAGGTGATAGCAAAAAGTAGGCTTGACGGGGCTCCGGGCCCGAATGGAGTACCCCAAGCAATTTATAAGCAAGATCCCAATTTTTGGGCAACAAAGATGTACTGTCTGTTTCGTCTGGTAGGCACAACTAGCTGCCACCCGGAAAGCTGGAGAGGTTCAATAATTAATCCAGTATTTAAAGGAAGAGAGCGCTCTGACCCCGCCAATTATCGTCTGATCGCGTTAATAGACGCTGAGGCTAAATATTATGCCTCCTTGATTTTAGCAGACTTGACAAGCTGGTCCGACACTAGTAAAATAATTTCCATCAACCAGTCGGGCTTCCGCCGAGGCACAGGTACGATCCCAAATGCACTAGCGTTAGGGTTAATTGCCGATAAAAGCTTGCGGCAGCGACAAAAGTTGAATCTATGCTTTGTGGATTTTAAGGCGGCATTTGACTGTGTCAGTAGACGCCTTTTGTAGGGCAAACTGAAACAACAGGGTCTACCAGAATCAATACTGAAACCAATAATGGATATATATACCGACACCTGGATGCAGGTAAAAATCGCCGATGGCAAGAAGCTTACCAGGATGATCTACACCAGCGAGGGATTAAAGCAAGGTTGTGTCCTGGCTCCACACTTGTTCAATCTATTTATGGCCGACTTGACACCAAGGTTAGATGTGGTTAACTCGCATCCTCCGCGTCTGGGTACATTGCCATTAACACATCTGTCCTATGCGGATGACATCGTGCTTCTAAGTCACACGCAAATCGGCTTGCAAAGAGCAATTAATGAGCTAGCTGACTTCGCCAAAACAAACTTGATGGAAATAAACACCACAAAAACAAAAGTCATGATCATAACTCACAGTCTTCATAAACAAACGACGTTCACAATCAATAACGCGAGGTTGGAAGTGGTGAGCAGTTATAAATATCTTGGGATATATTTGGATCAAAGACTTTCCTTTCTAAAGCAGAATGAGGACACACAAAAAAAGGGAAATGCCCTAATATTAGCGTTCTGTAGTTTATCCAAAACTCTAAAAGGTCCACTGTTCACCCCATTACTAGCAGTCATCAAAGCCAAACTGCTACCAACCATCGCGTACGGAAGCGTCATTCAGTATGGTAACAATGCTGCGATTCTGGACAGCCTTCAAACACGAGTATACAAAAGGGTATTTTCCTTGCCATGTGACTCTTCACCGGCCCAGGTTTGATTAGAGGTTGGGCTGCAGCAACAACAAATATACAGAAAGTATGAAGCGATTAAAACTTGGTATAAAATCTGGCTTAATCGAGGGCTTGAGATCAATAACACACTTTGGGATGCCCTACAAGGTGACCCTCAGTCTGTCTACGCAAAGTATTTAAAGGCCTCGCTACAAATCACCAGGACAGCTGACCTCTGGCAACGGAAACTACCTCTGGCCTCATTTCAGCTTATCATGAAGAAGGCGGTAAAAAAGCACTCTCTACTAGAAAATAACGCATTGTTAAGTCGGCGAGCCCAAGCATGGATGGTATTGCATTCTTATACAAAATCAGAGCCAGCAACATACCTGGATCTTCCCTTTTCCCCTACTTAAAAACCAAGGGGCATATTAGCAAGACCCACGTTAAAATTATCGCCGTTTTAGCGGCAGGAAACTGCCGCTAAAACGGCGATAATGGGCTTGCTAATATGCGTTATGAATTCCAATAGAAGCCCAGGTTAGATGTGCAGGACATCTAACCTGGGCTCTATTGAATTCCATAGCGCATATTAGCAAGCCCATTATCGCCGTTTTAGCAGCAGTTTCCTGCCGCTAAAACGGCGATAATTTTAACGTGGGTCTTGCTAATATGCCCCCTAGTTTTTAGAGTTACGTATGGGGAAGTTGCCCTCCAATGAAGACCTGCCTCGCTGGAAGTACCAGGGCTCAAAAGCATGAACTCTCTGTGGGTCGCCCACACAGGATTTCATTCACCTAATATGCATTTGCCCAGCCTTAGGTTTGCTACGCCGTCAACTGTTGAAGACACAATTTAATGAAAGAGGTATCCGCTCCAGCAGAACTGCCATATTAAAATGCCTTGACTCGAATGACCCGCAACTTATTTGCCACTTAATAAAGTTTTTAATCCGTTATAAGAAAGTACTGACACAATGAAATTGGTCTCAGAGTCATCTAGTGGTCGTTGCTTGTCTTTTTAAAAAAACAACTGTACTGTAAAGAGAAACATTCATTAATTTTAATATATTGTATAAAAAAGTTGGTGTATCACACGTTCATATCAATTTTTTGACTTTCAAATTGAATGTTTAAAGAAATGGATGTAACGATACGTTTTAACTTGTTTATATGTCTGTGTGCTTTTGAAGGTATAATGTATCTGGTATATTGGAACATTGTTTTGGTTTTAACTAACTAAACAATAAAACATTTTTCAGTTTCAAACACTTACTTGATGCTACACATGGATGAGGCGGGACAAACAAGAGGAACATGGGAGAATCAGCATAGAGTTGGGGTGAACTGTGCTCATATTTGACAAGGTTATTTGCGTCAAATATATATAAAAGACAAACAAATAGAATCTAGTGCTTTAAAGAGATGGAGCAGCAGCAGATGAGTGAACCCTATGTAAATGAAGAGGAATCCACTGAAGGTTGTAATAATTGCATATGGCAACCATCATGTTGGAATATGTTTTGCAGATGTAAAGAAATTGTTATTGCAGAGACCCTTACATATAGAAAGGGCTCTATCTGGAAGAAAAGGAAGGAGAGTATCAGTAGGTAGGTAAAAGAGATGATGATGGAAAGTGGTCGCCATCGCAGATAGATGGTTCGGGTTAGAATGTGGTTAGTCCTATACTGAGAGCAGTGGTAGCTTTTACCGCAGCAAAGGATGCCTAGTGTCCAAAGAGATGAAGATATTCCTAAAACAGGGGTGGAAAAGGCAAAAGTTAGGACTTCATTTATTAGTTTAAGTTACAATAGTAAATCAGTTGATATTTTAGCTGAAGCGGTTCCCAAACCTCCCTGAATTGTTCCTTGTTTCTTTTATCTAGAGACTTACAGTGTATTGGATTTAATAATGCTTATCTATAGTGCTCACAAAGGAGTATTTTATAATCTTCTTTTTCAGTCTTTTATCTAGTTTTATTTTATTCTTTTCTCTCCTCTTTCCTCTTTCTTTCTGTCTTATTATTGCAATTTTATTGAACCTCTTAACCCACTTACTTTATATTTTGCTTCTTTCTTTTTACTCATATGGACACATTCTGTAACATTAGTGTATAATTGCTTATATGTTAAATAGCATATACTTCCTTGTTGCTATTTATGATTATTCTTTCAATAAAACATGCTTAAACTAAAAGGATTCCGGTTGTTGGGGAAAGAAGCCGTGGCAGTGAGTTTGTGGCTGAAGCGCACTGTTAGTCATTAGGAAAAAGTCGTATTTTCCATAGTGCCATTACCGGCAACTTCTCCCACCCCCAGTCTGAGCATGCAAGAATGAATAAATACACGAGACAACTTTGTAGTGGGAAAATATTGCTGCAGGTTTATTCCATACAGGAGTATGCAATATGTGGGTTATCTTACGGGCGATCCAAGGGCGGGCAGCTGTAACAACCTATGCTGCCCCCGCCCGCCTGGTGAGCCAGCACTGTGGGGCACCCAGTCAGTGCTACCTTTGATGATCCTCTTCCGGATCACGTGACACGTTGGTCTGTTCTACTCACGCCCTTTTCAGGGCGGAGCGTAGCAGGGCAAACCCCGGTTGGTCAGGCCCCCAACCGCCCGAAGGACTAACGGGCGCCGTCGCGGTTTTCCCGGAACCTGCCCTGAGGCTCCTGGTCTTTGGCTCTGGCACCCCTACTGTGCCGCGCAGAGGTACCCTTACTGTACCGGTCTGCCGCAGAGGTACCCTTACTGTACCGGTCTGCTTCCAGATCGCCCTGTAACTCCGCCTGCAACACAAAAGAAAACATTAAAACATTCTGAGTAGCTTGTCCACCAGCCTGTCCGCCGGGTAAGAGGTGGGGTGGGAGACGGCGTGGCTGGTGCAACAGAGGACGCCAGGAGGGGCTGGGGAGGCATATATGCCCTCCCCCACCTCGGCGCACCGGAAGGACGTCACTGAGGTGACCAAGCTAGAGGGCTCCAAGACCCCTCCAGAGACTAGAGCGGCTGGGCGGTGCCGAAATGGCACTAAAGGGCCGCCCTGCTGAGGTGGCCCCCTGCGGGGGCCGCGGACAGCCACATAGTGCCATTACCGGCAACTTCTCCCACCCCCAGTCTGAGCATGCAAGAATGAATAAATACACGAGACAACTTTGTAGTGGGAAAATATTGCTGCAGGTTTATTCCATACAGGAGTATGCAATATGTGGGTTATCTTACGGGCGATCCAAGGGCGGGCAGCTGTAACAACCTATGCTGCCCCCGCCCGCCTGGTGAGCCAGCACTGTGGGGCACCCAGTCAGTGCTACCTTTGATGATCCTCTTCCGGATCACGTGACACGTTGGTCTGTTCTACTCACGCCCTTTTCAGGGCGGAGCGTAGCAGGGCAAACCCCCGGTTGGTCAGGCCCCCAACCGCCCGAAGGACTAACGGGCGCCGTCGCGGTTTTCCCGGAACCTGCCCTGAGGCTCCTGGTCTTTGGCTCTGGCACCCCTACTGTGCCGCGCAGAGGTACCCTTACTGTACCGGTCTGCCGCAGAGGTACCCTTACTGTACCGGTCTGCTTCCAGATCGCCCTGTAACTCCGCCACAGCCCTGGAGGCGGCCACCGTCGCAGCCAGGGCCCCCACCAAAACAGCTAATTTCTCACCTGTAACCTGCTTTCTAGGGCCTCCTGTATGTCCAGTGAAACGTGTCCATGCTGTGACAAATGCACCCCATGTTTGTCAACTTAACCTTAGGCGTGCGCCTGGATGGCCAGTGCCCTCAAGGCAGCTGTCTTCTCACTTGCCACCTCTCATTTCCAGGGCCCCTTGCAAGGTCAAGGGAACAAATCCATACCCAATGGTGACCATAAACACCATGTTTCAAAGTAGCCCTTGACCTTAGCCTCAATCAGCTCGTGTCTGATGAAGCCCATACCCCCCTGGTCTGTGAACTTACGCATAGAACTATTCCTCTCTTTCGGGAATGTTCAACGGCCTCCTCTGAATTAGCCCCGTGGCACACTCTGCGGGGGATAATATCAGACCACCAGATCTCACATTGACCCATGGACTTACTGATTTCCCCTAAATCAGCGTTCCTGGCTTGTCAAAGTGGCCTCCTCCCCATGGCAGTGAGGTTGTTGCCCCCTAGATGTGTCACTAAGACGTTGGGAGTACTCCCCCTTGGGCCAATCTCTGGTCCAATCTGTTCATGAGGCCCATTAGGCCTGAGAACTTGTACATTGACTGTCCACCCCCTGCAGGCATTTTCCTCGGCCATACATGGCTTAGCCCCGTGCCTATCTGCGCGGGATGCTTTCAGACAACCATAGCTCACATTGCCCCATGTATGTGTTGATATCACCTGGTTGCCGTCCTTCTAACACTGTATGTTCCTGAACACCTGTGTCCCCATCCCGGGCCCCACTCTGCGGGGAATAATCTCAGACCACTTGAACTCACATTGATCCCTGTATTTACAGATCTCCCCTAAGTCAGCTTTCACGGCTTGTAAGAGTGACCTCCTCCTGGCAATGATGTCGTTGCCCCCTAGGTGTATCCTAAGAAAATGGAGGGTGACACCCCCTTTGGTCAATCTCTGTTCCAATCAGCCCGCCTGCCCATCTTGGCTATTAGGGGCGGGAAGGGTTGTCCTTAACATTTGAAGGGCCCCTTAGCTTTTGAAATCCTGACGCATCCGGAATGTCCACAACTAGAAGTATGTGACAATAAGCAAGGGTGCCATCCCGCCCTTGCCATGCATCCCCTATACCTTATGGGAGTTTCCCCGCTCAGCTCCCTCAGTGGTGGAACCCCTAGGCATACCAGCTTAGAGAATCTGTCTGATTTAGTACAGTGCGCACTGACTGCAATGTGGTGCCTGACACTAACGATTGCCAAGTCCTACTTTACCCCCATCCTAGCAACTCCCAGATAGATGGTGGGGGTTCACACCGCCCCCTAAGCTGCCCCTGCGGTGGAAAATTACCTGCTCCGTTAATATACAAATATTTGGGACAACCCAAGGAGTAATCATGCCCTGCATGGTACATCTACCCCAGCGTTGACTATCAACTTATTTGGCCACCGTTAGCAGAAGACGCCCCTTCCAGTCTCAGGTGCTGGCCCATAAGGATAACCCATGGGGCAGACAAGTCTGTGGGAACCAGAGGGAAACACTGTGCAAATACCTGCACTTTCCTTAATATTGGGACTGCCAAATGGTCTATAGTACCCTGTCTCCATTCGGCTCTAACGCAGTGTTTACCAAACTGTTTTACGCCGCAGCACACTTGTTAGATGACAACTACCACCACCCGCCTGCTGCCCTGGCTAAAGCGCGGGTGGATAGGACTTAACTGAAGCGACCTGAAACCTGCCCTTGGTTGCAGAGGAATGCCCACCCAGTGTACATGGTACCTGTTTCTATATGGTGCCAGCAGATGTTCCTCATAAAGGCCCTTGTAGCCAATTGCCCAATGCAGTCTCCGCCTTTCGCAGCGCCTTTGTGCATATAATTCTGGGTTGACTAAGCCCTAATGTACCCCCTTACCTGGATGATCCCCAGTACAAGGGTACAGACTGATGACCAAGTGCTGCGCCAGCCAATAAACACGTGGACATGGCGTGAATTTACACTAACTCATGCCCTACAAGGCCGCTCGGTGTGCCACTTCGCCCAAGGCAAGGGTGGATCACCCTGTCCTTATCGCCTGCAAACCCATCCGTCATCTGCACTGACGGATGCTGTGTCGGCACCTCCTGGATGCCTGGTCAATGCATATGTGTGAGGGTGACCCATACGCTGGCATTTTGTATAAGCTTAGTGTGCCGCCAGCAGGCATTTTTGCGGCTTCTGTCATTGCCTCCAGCTATATACTGCACAACCACACTATACCTGCAATACGTCACTACCATTGGCTTAGACACTGCTTGTTTAGTTGTATAAGGATGTAACGTGTATGTAAATGCCAAGGTATTGAAACGCTATACATGAGCGCCAGTTACATTACATATTCAGCACAACTATCCTAATGTGCCAGCTGACCGCTTAAAGGTACTTAGTACCGCCACACAGTTATTCGGGCCTGCATCACGGACCAAGGTGTACTCGCCCAGTCCCACTACCCTTATTGCCCCCCTGTAAGGGTTACCAATCTGACTGCACCCGGGAACCCACCCTAGGTGCTGCGTAATGATTAGTCAATTTTTAAAGATGCCATGACAGAGCCGTTTTCCTTGCACGGTGGTGTGCACAAGCCCCCTCGCGTAGATCGAGGTAGATCTACGCGTGGATCGAGATCCCAACCAGAACTCCAACCAATGTACCCCCTCAAGGTAGAGGCACAGCCATGCAAGCAGGCCGACCACCCCACAACGTGGCGGTGGCCGTGAATCCACGAATCTCAGCCGCCGTCAAACATGATTCATGTTTAGCATTTGCCATTCAATGAACTGATTACGAATCAGAGCCACGGCCGTGCTCGTCGCGACACGGCACCAACCGGGGGAAAACCTGTGTGATTATGGCAGCGTCACTCTGAACAATATACCCTGAAGCCATAAGTCTTTGCTTGAGTTGCCGCCAAGCGCCGCGTTTGAGTTCCCATAACGGCAATCACTTGCTGGTTGAGCGAAATTATTGCGAACAAACACATCCATTGAAGGCTAACAATATGCACACCACCGGTGAAAGAGTACAAGGCGCAGCTTTGAGAAACCCGAGCCGCGATGCCCCCAACAGACAAATGTGATTTCCACAATACAACGCGGCTGAGCGGGAAGGAATGCGCTCCCCAACCGTTCTAAGGAGAATGCTCGCCTAAAACATGAGGCATTGCCTGCTTCTAGATCTTACCAGAGCTGCTCGGAAATGACGCAACAGGCCATAATCCCTAGTGAAATAACATTCTGGCTCCCAACATTGCGTGCGCGACCCCGCCGACTCACGCTGGCCAGCGGGCCCTCATGTTTCCGGCCCCCAGCACCCTTATCAACCACGTGCGTGGCGGTGCTATTTAACACCCTGTGTTTTACCTACATCTTAATGTTGCCATGTACACCTCCCGGCGTCACAGTACCGCGTACCTGTAACACAACAAAATGTTCTTTAAAACCCGTAAGTAACACATTTTGCCAACAAGCGCCGTGGCAATGCAGCCAGCTGTCCGGGTCCTCGCGACGCATGCAACCGCAACCCGAATCCAAGGATAACACTCAAGCGTATGCTATCATGGCGTTGCCAATGCATGCAGGCAGTTCAGCATAGTAAAATAAATATGCAAACCTGGCATCCGAAACGCATGCACTAAGCATAGCATAAATAATTTAGCATTTAATCATGAATAGCACAGAAAATATGCTAACCTGGCATTACAATGATCTCAAAATGGCTCTGAACATCACTATTGGAGAGCGTTTTAATTCTATTTACCGGACCCTGAGCAGAGTCTGTGCACTAGGCCAGATGGGACGATAACGCACTTCCTGGAATAGAGGGGTAACGCGCAGTGCGGAGACTCATGATGGCTGGTGCAACAGAGGACGCCAGGAGGGGCTGGGGAGGCATATATGCCCTCCCCCCCACCTCGGCGCACCGGAAGGACGTCACTGAGGTGACCAAGCTAGAGGGCTCCAAGACCCCTCCAGAGACTAGAGCGGCTGGGCGGTGCCGAAATGGCACTAAAGGGCCGCCCTGCTGAGGTGGCCCCCTGCGGGGGCCGCGGACAGCCACAGTCTGCTTGTGGTGAGGCACAAAGTCTGCAGATTTTACCACACTGGAAATGCGGGAGATGGAATATCAGGGCGGAGTGATATAGAATGGAGGTGCCCAAAATGGGGGAAGGAAAAAGCTAGGATGTAAAATTCAATATGGCAACTGACTTATACAGCCTGCAGAATGGAGTGACGTGAAACACCAGCGCCTGTGCTGGAGAAAGTGAAGAGTAGAACGTGAAGGTCGTTGTTCAGGGTGTACGAAATTCGCGTAACTTGCTTTTGTGTAATTACGAGAAATTTTGGCAAAATGACATGTAATTATGCGAAATGAAAATCGGACATTTTGTGCTATGTTTTAGTGCAAAATGCGTGCTTGCATCAATTTATGGCATAAGGACACATTTAAAACAAAAGCACCGTGAGCAACAACTGTACCCGTTCTGCTGTTCCCTTGCGTTCTTGGTAAATATTTCTTGTCATTGGTGCGTACTTACGTAAAGTGGTGCAATTGCATACTTTCAGGGATTTTGTGTAGAAAGCATATCACGAAATTCCTAAAATTATGCTAATTATGCTGGTGTAATTTAAATTTCAACCAAGCCTAGTCCTAAAGAGGCTGACCAGGACGATCTATGATGCAGGTCTAGTTTCAAAAGTGGTCAAAGTACAGATCTGAATAAAGAAAAGATTGATTACAGAGCCAGATTTTAAACAATTTGTGTTCCTTTTGATATCCCCAACCAATCAACCCCCGGTGGCTTGAAGTATTCAGACAGCTGGAAAACAAAGAGAATTCGAAATGTGTGGGTATTTAATTAATGACACCTGTTCCCAAACGGGGTATTGAAGCTCTGATACGATATCTGGAGATTGCCACTCCCAGGTTTACACTCCTTGTGAAGCTGTGATTGGCAGGCATTGTGCCCTTCAAAGAGGTCAGCGCCCCCACTATGAAACGTGCCCCCACGTCACTTCCGCCCTTCAGCGATTATGTTCCGTGCCATCTGCCAGTTACCTGAATGGCAGGCCTGGAGCTACGGAGTCCACCGGAGCATCTTTTACGTTTCTCATTTGCAATCACACACCGACAGCAATTACTGCTATTGACGCCGTCTTGTGAGGCTTCTATTTGTTTAATCACTGCAGCAAAATCACCCCCAAACGATGCCTGTTGTGCTGAAAAGTGAATCTGAGGAAGGAAATGTCCACGCAGTGAACATGCCCGGGGGGGCACCGGTGCCGTAAACAAATAAAAGAGACGGCGGATCTGCTGACATCTGTGCACAGTTCAAATAAGAGAATAAGAGACATGTTTGTCAGTATCCAACCGGGACTCTTTTTCCATCAAAGGCAGGAAAGGGAGAAAGGTGGCGGAAGAGGAATGCAGAACAAGCATTGGCAATGCAAATAGGTCTGGCTTTAATAGAATGCTGTATGATAATGTGAAGCATTACAAGAAAATAGCATTGGAATGGATATGTATTGTGTGAAAGGAAAGAACTGTAGAATAATATTGGTGTTGTTTAAAAGGTCAGGTGACAGTTGTCCTGTCAAGCCAGACCTAAAAATCCATGTAGGTCATGGGTACTCGCAAACATTTTCCATGGGGCCAAAAGGTATGTTCCATGATGTGGCCGAGGACCTCATTGATGCCAGCGGGGCGTGGTCAGGCTGGGGGGGGGGGCGTTGGAGGGGGGCACTGGCGGTAAGGTGGGTGTAGGCGAAGCAGAGCATATACATCTAGTTGCTGAATTGCACAATGTGAAACCAGAAAACCTGGGATTAATCCCGGCTTCCCCACTTTACCAAATTGTGTGATCCTATGCAACAGTTTTATTTCACTTTTTCTTCATTATTACATACACAAGGCCCTCAAAATATATGACTCCAGGAAGCACGCTGTACATAACCTTCTGCTGTGTTTGATTAAATGAACTATAATATTTTACTTGTTTAAAAGGAACCCAGGTCATCCAAAGAGTGCACATAACAACAACCTTGCTTCTTTAGTTCACTATTGGCATTGTTGTCACAGTGGGGGGGAGAATTAATGTTGCTAAATTCATGCTTGAAAACTATCACTTTTAAAATAATACTTCTCAATGCAGTGGTAAAATCTGATGTACTAAAGTGAAAAAGTTCTGCATGGTCATTAAATGCACTTTTTGAATTTCAAAGACACTTTACCGTATGTTTACACTTTTGCTGCAAGATGGCTTTAAAAATGAAGGTGCTCCTAAAGTTAAGTGGTGCAAGACTCAATAGTTACTTCCTTTCTTTAACACCAATTAACCTTTAAATAAATGCTTGCCTGTTTATTTGGCATCTTTTTTTTGGTTAGCCTCTCTCTAGTAAACAGCAGCTGAGCGCTGCTGTACATCAGGGGGCTGCATTTAAAGGTCAGGAGGCCCCTGGGCTGTACATTGAGTATCAATGATGTAGGTTAATGAATGCCCTCTTCCCATCTGTGCTGCTGCCAGAGAAAAACACCATAAATAATCTAGTTATCTAAGACCTTTTAATAGCTTTACCATGTCATGTGTGTACCCCTGTAAGTTCAAGCTCAGGCAGCTGGATAAATCAACAAAATCATCACAGCTTTGTGGTGGGCATGCACTGTTTTGTGGAAGCACACAACTTCTGCCCAATCAAAACATGTAGTCCTAGCTCCCAACATGTGGGCAGAACCAATGACCCTCTCTAGGCAATTGTCACATAATTGTCTGGCAACAGCTGCTCTGTCAAGTCAGATCATGAAAATCAGAGGCAAAGTTAGACAGCAGGGATGTAAAAAGAGCCTTTGAAGGCATGCACTTTTTGTGTGGGAGCCTAGGCCTGCATCTTCATCCTATATTGTTTCCACTGAACCTTTCAGCATCCTGGGTGCACCACTTCAAAGGATACTCACAGTCCTGGGGCTGCCCCTCCCTCTTTTGGCACAAGACCTATGGGGCCACAAGACCAAGGGCTGACTCTATTGCTACACCTTCATGTTGGCTGGTTCCGCTTAATTTCAACTCTGTCTCTCTTTTCTTTGCCCAGTGTCTGTGGCATTTAATGAGTGGGGTTTATACCTCTGGGGACACCGCCTAGATGTTCTGTACCAGTCTAACAGTAAGTCTTTCACTGGATTCCTCTTCTTTTCATACTAGGTTCTCTCGCATTCAGGAGTTCTATTTCCTGGCAGTTAGGTTTTCCCTCTGCCCACATCTTGTAACTGGATTCCAAAATTCCCCTTGCCCAGATGGTAATGGTCTTGTGCCCTCTCACTTGTTCCCCTCTGGTTAGGGAACTCCCCTGGGACCTTTCTTTATCTCACTATGGTGTTGATCTAGGCTCAGGGCTTCTCAGACCCCTCCTTATCCCGACTGTGCGCCTTTGCCCCACATTTTCTGTGCTGAGGGTTGCAGTGGTGGATGCTAGGGAACGGTGGCGGGGGTGGGGTGGCGGAGGGATGGGAGGGTGGCGAGGAAAAGTTGGCTTACCTGCCGAATGCCACCCGACTCCTCTCCTCCATCCTCCCTCTGTTCATGGCTCCTGGCAGCAGCCAGGCTCCCAGACTCCCCTAGTCAATCACAACGCTGCTGCAGGGCGTGGGAGCCTGTGCATGTTCTCCACCCAGGCTGTGCAGTACAGCCAGGTGGAGAACATGCTAAGTGCGCATGACTGTTTGGCCGGTCCAAGACGGCCGGAGAAAACCGTAATGCGCACTTAAGTGCAGCAACCAGTCCTACCTCTGCTGGCTGTGACGACAGCCCAGCCCCGCCCCGTAAAACTGTCTCAGTCCGGAAAAACAAAATGATAATAACATTGTTATTATGATTTTATTTTTACTTTTTGCACTGCTCAAAGAGCAGTGGGGCGGCCTCCTCCGCCTTAGCAGGGAAGCCGCTGTGGGAGGGTTGGGTCAATCTCCCCTGACCATCCTACAAGCACCAGGACCGGTTCCAGCACCTTGAGCCACTTGATCCACACCCAGTATATCTGCTGGCAGTGTCAGGCGAAACATATTCTCCATTTTCTGCTTCGCCTTAACACAGGTCCATTCCATGCTCCTGAGGGCTGTTAGTGCCTCACCCTCCACAGCTCATGGAAGGAGGTCCTTTCAGGGGTACCATTTTGTTTGAAGTGTTTCCTGGTCAGAGATGGGGCTGCCAGTTTCCACCGCAGCGTATCATGGCTCATTCATTGTTCCTCTCTTGTTGATCCATCCCGCCTGCTTCTCCATGCCAGCGGTTCTGTTGGTTTGCTCCAGCTGTATTTAATTACCACAGTTAGCGTCCTGTATCTGCCATTTTTGACTGCCTGGCAATGGTCCCTGCTATTTCTGCATTTATGCTCAATTTATACATGCTGGTAGTCTAAGTTAAGAGTGCAAAGCATTTACAAATGTTGACCTTTCACGAGTAAATCTATTTACTCATATGCAGTACTACCTAATGGCATGATGTGGTGTTAATCAAATGACACGGCTGGATTACGGTCTTTCCATTGTGGGAATTCCCTGGAATGTTTGGGAACACCTGCAAAATCGAGAGTATGTGATTATTTAGGAGTATTTTCCCAACTCTGGAAACATTCACAGACTTACTCCCATCAAGGACAGGTGTAAATCCCTTTTCAGGATTGAAATGGAGAGTGAACGCCCCCCAAAATCACGGGAAAGTACAAGGGATTTCTCCCAGGGGAAAAATAGTTTCCCAGCGGATCAAAAATAAAAAGGCAACATAAACATTTATTTGCACAAGTGCACTGACATTTCTCTTACCAACTGTGCCCCATGCACAACTGTGTCCCATGCACAACTGTGCCCCATGCACAATTGTGCGTGCAGAAATGACTTCACTTAATTGCAAGTGTGAAATCACAAATGTTTTCAAGTAGTGCACAAGGACACCTGGTTGTGGCTGCTTTCCCTGCATAATGTGGAAACCTTTGTGAATTGCAAAAGTCGGAAATCTGCATCCATGTGAGTTTCTAACCCTTCTGGTGAACTGTTGACTTATGTTTTTTGAAAGAGCCAAGTGTTTGAGGTATCAGTACTTCCATCAGCTTCCTATTTAAAAGCTTGAAAGTGAGGCCAAGCTGAGCCATTAGTAAGAACCTTTTCTCATACATTTAAGTTGAATGTAGGAGAAATAGAATGTATTCTACGTTTTTGACAACTCCTTGATTTTGCACACTTCCGTTGTACGTCTATCACAGAAGGCACTGTTTTTACAAGAAAGAAAAAGCGTGCATCTGCACCAAAAGACAATCCGTAACTCAGAAAAAATGCCTTATAGATTTATTTTTTATTTATTTGCAAAGTTTTATATAGCGCTGGATAGACTCAGAGGGATCAGAGGGCTTTACAGAAGGATCAGCGAGTTACAGGTTATATAGTTACATCAATTACAGGAACCAAGTATAGACATAGGAGAAAAATATGAGATAACACAAATATGAGTTATATTAGCGCTTAGCATAGCCAAGACACACGTCATATGGAGAATGAAAGGTAGAGGGGGAATGGTCACAGAGGGAGGAGGCGGGGTAGGGAAGGAAACACAACGGGGAGACGAGGAAAACAATGTCCGATGTCTGACTGGGTAGGTGACGGCCAAGGGGGTGAACCAGAGCCAAACTCCTCTTTAGCTGCACAGGACAGCTCCACCAGGCATCGGCCAAGGTTGCTCAGGCTTCTATGATTGGCATAGAGGTCTGAAGGTCAATGTCTCCACAAACATCCTCAGCACAAAACATGGAAATTGACTAAAACAAAGGGGGTGGGCGGAATTTGCGTAGTCGCGTTACGCAAAGTTCAGCGAAACGGTAAAAAATCTCCGCGAGCTCCGCAGAATTCCACGAGCACGCGGAATTGCTTGTTCGGCCCGTTCGCGATGCGTTTTTCCTGTTCGGGGACGCTGTTTGCGTGCTCAGGGAGAAATATCTCGCGAACTTGCCCATTCGGTCGCCAATTGGCGCGGCCATCTTGTTTCACTTGTCCCGCCCGCTCGCGATGCGTGTTTCCTGTTCACGAACGCGGATGTCCGATGGCACATCCGAATGACGTGTTCGCGAATGCACACTCTCGCGGGATCGCGCGGCCGGATAGGAAAACTCGTCGGCGAACGCAGGGATCCCGGTAAGTCGCTCCCGCATGCGCGAACACGCATTTTGAAAGCACGAACAAGGAAAAAATGATGCTACGCCGCGGATCGCAGAATTTTCGGCAATTCCGCAAATTCCACGAGCGGAGCGGAATTTACCGCCCAGGCCTAAAAACAATAGCTTTCCTTGCATGGGCCTTACCCCGAACTTTTTAAAATTTATTTTTAGAGTTTTATATAGCACAAAGTCGACCCGAAGATATCAGGTATAAGAGTGCTTTACATGTGCATCAGTTTCGTTACAGATGGACACATTCATTTTTGTTAGGCGCGGGAGGGATTAAGTGATTTGCCCAGAATCACAGGAAGTTGGGCGTCCATGCCGAGACTCAAACAAGGTTCCCCAGATTCGAGATCGACCGCTCTAGCCGTAAGGCTACATCCTCTCCCCAGAACTTGCAATGTTTCTGCTGCTGTATAATTTACTGGTTTGCAGCTAGCTGTACATATGTAGATAGAGATGATATACATATAGATTTAGATATAGATATATATGTAGATATGTACATAGTGTAGTTATAGATATAGATGTACTTTTCCTCCACATGGAGAAACCCATTACCACATCCAACACCGCCCCTTGGAGCACCCAAGTTACACCCCAGCACTAAAGTTATTACTGTGGAAAAATGCTGCGATGGTGATGTCATCGCCGTATTAAAGTGGTGGCTAATCATGATTTTGTGAATTGCCATCTCTTGCTTGTTAACACAGTTAACCATTTTTCATGACTAAGTTAAACTGAAAAATGCAAAAAAAGTTTGTGCACTAGACCCACCATGCGCATTAGGCCATTCCCGTATGGTGTGCTTTCACCAAATGATGTACCTGATTTATGCAAAGCAAAGAGAAGAGGGGGGCTCGGAGCCCATAAAGGTCCAGTGCCCAGGCTCTGAGGGCAATCGTAATGTCAACCACAAAGTTACTGTTCCTAAAAATAGGAGAGATCAAAGAAAAAGAAGGACGAATCTCAAAAATATAAATATAAGATCATCAGGAGGAATCCAACGGTGTATTTCTTGTTGCCCTCACACACCCCTAAGGATATCATGCTTCATCATCGGACACTGCTCCTCATCAGCAGGGTGCTGCAATGCCCTACACGCCCCACTTTGGCGGAGGTCTTTTTTTGGTTACACTGTATAATGAAAAAGGTGTATGTGAGACAGTGTGATCAGCTTGTGGGGAGAATAGAAAATAAAGTAAGAGAATAGAACATAAAACTGTCTAGGAGGTACCAAAAAGCTAGTTTAATGTGGAGGTTTTCCCGACTGGCGGGGCGTAATGTGCCCCAGTACCTGTGAGTAAGAAATAGTGTAGTTCATGTCAGCATGTTTTGTGCCTAATGGTCCCTAATTGATCCACAGCACTTTGTCAGGACCATTAAAATGTGGGTGGTGAACCTACCCCACACCTATGATGCGATGTAGGTATTCAACAATGGTAATGTACCTGGTGTAGAAGTAGATAGGTTATGATTGTCCACCCTCTGTAACAATCATCAATATACCCATTGGTTGATGCAGAGGTCAGTGCACCGCTGCTGAATATTACCAGTGTGTGAAGGACCTGGGAACTTCCCTCTTCTGCTCGCTAGGATCCTGGCGAGCAGAGGAGGGCAGGTCTCGGGTCCTTCAGGGTGGACGATCATAACTTATCTACTTCTGCACCAGGTACTTTACCATTGTGGAATACCTACATCATCCCACACACCCATCACACCATTGCACACACACTTTTTTCTTTATAAGGAGTAACCAAAAAAAGACCTCCGCAAAAGTGACCCTTTGTGGGGCCATAGGGCATTGCAGCAGCGGGCCAACGAGGAGCAATGCCCAATGATGAAGCATGACATCCTTAGGGGTGTATGAGGGCAACAAGAAATAATCCGTAGGATTCCCCCTCTTGCTCTTATATTTATATTTTTGATATTTGTCCTTCTTTTTCTTTGATCTCTCCTTTCCTTAGGAACAGTCTCTCTCCTTTCCTTAGGAACAGTACCTTCGTGGTTGACATTACTATTGTAACTGATTTATGGTCATCTAAGTACAACGCAGAGCTCAAATATGGTAAAACTGTAGTACCGCCTCAAACAAAGAGACCTGATGCTGCAAATTGGTCACATGCTGCTTAGTATGCTAAAAATGTATATATAGTGCATAGTGTATCATATTGATGCTATAAGCTCTAGGACCCTCGTGGACCCTCGTGGTTCTGGGGCAGACTTTATACAGGAACTGAGTGATATGTTGGGAGGTGTTAAGGTGTGGTTAATATTGAGTATGAGAAAATGTGCTGAGTGTGAACATATGCTGAGGAATAAAGAAGCAGTTAACTACATTTCTCATGTGGCGTATTTTATTTTTGTGTTCCAGGGCTGGGGAAGACGCTACATCTGGCAACGAAGGTGGGATACGTGTCATGAAGAAAACAAGGCTATTCTCCCTGAAAGTTTGCAATGTACAGCAAACTTCTTGTGCATGCCACGTATGCCTCAAATTAATGCCAAGCAGTCTGTAACTGGTACATGTGGAGTCAAAGCTCCGCTCCCGCCCATACATGGCCAAAGAAGATGGTGAAGACCCTACAGAGGAGCACAGTCAAAATGCCTGCAAAAAGCCACCAGTTAAGCAGTCGATGGAAACACAGCGCTGCGCCTCGAATACGGAGAAGTTACTCAAACAAAGCAGAGAGATAATGACCGCGACAACCAGGTATGAGAAACAGAGAATTTACTCACCGCCAAAACAAGCACAGCATTCTACGGTTTCCGATCGGGCGTGATGACCCAAGCCCAAGCACAAGGGTTGTGCTTGAAGAAGTCGTCTGTGTGAGAAAGCTGTCTGAACAGCACGTGTTCTCAATGGGAAATACAATGCAGTTGTGTTCTTGAAGCCACTCCCGCCTTTCAACACTTCTAAGAAACAGAACATTGGTGCCAGGTGGTCTGTGTGGATCGAAACATTCGATGACTTTATAGATGTGCTAGAAGAAGATGACAGGAAGATCATCAAATATTTGAAAAACCTTGCAGGTGATGAAGTGTTAGATTAAATCTCACAGACTGATGTGAAGTCATACCAAAAGGTAAAAAAAGCATTGGAAGCAAAGTTCAATCAAATGTCGAATGTCGACTAGGAAAGATATGTCTTCAACCAAGCATAACAACAAGTTGGTAAAACAATGGATGTATTTGTTAAAAGACTTGATGCACTAATTACGCACTGTACGTTTTGTGATTTGAACAGTAAAGAAGCCAAGCGCCTCAGAATCATAGGTGGCTGTCTTTCAGATTAGTTTAGATTAGTTTAGAAGGTGCATGCTGTGCGAACACTAGGGGTCGATTCCGATCTCGGCCGGAAGCACACCTAACACTATTCGTCCGGAAAAAAACCAAGCCGAAAGCGTGTTTCCCGACCGATTCGAACTTTCGTACGAACGAGCAAGTACGATGCGCATAACTGCCCAGATCCCGACCCAGCCATACGTACCCATTCCAGCTCATGTTCCCCACCCGAGCCGGATCCGTAAACGCAGAATCGAGTCGCACGGAAGCAAAAATACAGCACCTTCCGGCCGGACTAGTACGATGTGCCTTCCGTACGCGTCGAACCCGTCGCTAAGTCCGGCACGTCAGAGCATCCGGGAGAGACGCACATAAGCTCCGATTCGCGCCACAAGACGATCCATGGCTACGAGACGAACAAGCCAGCGACGAGTACGAGTCGAAGCAACGAGAAACCCGAACGAGACGAACCAACCATGAATCCCATCACGCAGATCCTACCAATACTCTACATCTATTACCGGAACAGGTACGGACGCGTACGGCGCAGACGGTAAGTCAAACGCCCACTACACAAACAAACAACACGTACCCGACATATGTCACACACACATAGGGATGCAGAAATGACGTACACTAGCAACAACAGAACCATAGGGGCGGAATGGCTATCACCAATGCCATACACACCCATAGGGGCCTGGATGCCTACCACTAACACCACCCCTACTCAGGGGGGGCTGGATGCCTACCACTACCACCACCCCTACTCATGGGTGCTGGATGCCTACCACTACCACCACCTCTACTCAGGGGGGGCTGGAAGCCTGTCACTACCATCACCCCTACTCAGGGGGGGCTGGATGCCTGTCACTACTAGCATCCCCACACATAGGGGGATGGATGCCTACCACCAACACCACCCCTACTCATGGGGGCTGGATGCCTACCACTACCACCACCCCTACTCAGGGGGCCTGGATGCCTGTCACTACCACCACCCCTACTCAGGGGTGCTGGATGCCTACCACAACCACCACCCCTACTCAGGGGGCTGGATGCCTGTCACCACCACCACCCCTACTCAGGGGGGGCTGGATGCCTGTCACTACCACCACCCCTACTCAGGGGGTGCTGGACGCCTGTCACTTCTACCATCCCCACACATAGGGGGCTGGATGCCTACCACCAACACCACCCCTACTCATGGTGGGCTGGATGCCTACCACTACCACCACCCCTACTCAGGGGGGGCTGGATGCCTACCTCTACCACCACCCCTACTCAGGGGGCCTGGATGCCTGTCACTACTACCATCCCCACTCATGGGGGATGGATGCCTACCACCAACACCACCCCTACTCATGGGGGCTGGATGCCTACCACTACCACCACCCCTACTCAGGGGGCCTGGATGCCTGTCACTACCACCACCCCTACTCAGGGGGTGCTGGATGCCTACCAAAACCACCACCCCTACTCAGGGGGGCTGGATGCCTGTCACTACCACCACCCCTTCTCAGGGGGGGGCTGGATGCCTGTCACTACCACCACCCCTACTCAGGGGGGGCTGGATGCCTGTCACTACTACCATCCCCACACATAGGGGGATGGATGCCTACCACCAACACCACCCCTACTCATGGTGGGCTGGATGCCTACCACTACCACCACCCCTACTCAGGGGGGCTGGATGCCTACCACTACAACCACCCCTACTCAGGGCGGCCTGGATGCCTGTCACTACTACCATCCCCACTCATATGGGGATGGATGCCTACCACCAACACCACCCCTACTCATGGGGGGCTGGATGCCTACCACTACCACCACCCCTACTCAGGCGGGCCTGGATGCCTGTCACTACCACCACCCCTACTCGGGGTGCTTGATGCCTACCACAACCACCACCCCTACTCAGGGGGGCTGGATGCCTGTCACTACCACCACCCCTACTCAGTGGGGGCTGGATGCCTGTCACTACCACCACCCCTACTCAGGGGGGGCTGGATGCCTGTCACTACTACCATCCCCACACATAGGGGGATGGATGCCTACCACCAACACCACCCCTACTCATGGTGGGCTGGATGCCTACCACTACCACCACCCCTACTCATGGGTGCTGGATGCCTACCACCAACACCACCCCTACTCATGGGGGGCTGGATGCCTACCACTACCACCACCCCTACTCAGGGGGGGCTGGATGCCTGTCACTACCACCACCCCTACTCAGGGGGTGCTGGATGCCTACCACAAACACCACCCCTACTCAGGGGGGGCTGGATGCCTACCACTACCACCACCCCTACTCATGGGTGCTGGATGCCTGTCACTACTACCATCCCCACTCATAGGGGGATGGATGCCTACCACCAACACCACCCCTACTCATGGGGTGCTGGATGCCTACTACTACCACCACCCCTACTCAGGGGGGCCTGGATGCCTGTCACTACTACCATCCCCACTCATAGGGGGATGGATGCCTACCACCAACACCACCCCTACTCATGGGGGGCTGGATGCCTACCACTATCACCACCCCCTACTCATAGGACGGGCAATGCATGACACAACAAGCATACTCCAACATAAGGAATGTCAGAAAAACACATCCCCCCAACACCATGACAAGCGTGTGTAGTCTGTGTCAAATGCCTACAACACTGAACATGACATTGAACATACAATGTGACCCCCTATCACATGTGTCACACATAAATGTGTGTGGCCTCCACAATGCAAGCAGACCATGACCACTGTGGCAATGGGGTCTAACACCCCATCATCACAGTGACCAAAAGGTAAGTGTGGGGTCCATAGCTGAAGCACATTTTGAACATTGTGGCAATGGGGTCTAACCCCCCATCATCACAGTGACCAAAAGGGTAAGTGTGGGGTCCATAGCTGAAGCACATTTTGAACATTGTGGCAATGGGGTCCAAACCCCCATCATCACAGTGACCAAAATGTAAGTGTGGGGTCCATAGCTGAAGCACATTTTGAACATTGTGGCAATGGGGTTTAAACCCCCCATCATCACAGTGACCAAAAGGTAAGTGTGGGGTCCATAGCTGAAGCACACTTTGAACATTGTGGCAATGGGGTCTAAACCCCCATCATCACATTGACCAAAATGTAAGTGTTGTAATGGAAAAAGCTGCAAATGCCAAACAGCATGGATGATTCCTGGTCACAGAACAACAAACACATCAGTGGCAAAGTAGTGCTTGTGTCCCATAGCAACATAGATTGGGTGAGGCAAACAGTGCAGTGCAAATAAGACATACCTTTGGCCATGTGCAGACAAACATCACCCATGGGGGCTGACATTGTCAACATTCATCAATAACACAATGACAGAAGTGACCATCAGAATGCAGACCCACGTATCTGCACCAATGGACACACAAATGTAGATATCCTGTGGAGACTGTATATGTGAGGTGAACAAATACCATACCATGGCAGCAATGAGACATACAAACCATGATCATTGTGCTGACTGATGACCTAGGAGTCCCAGGTTCAGCAGGGGAAACCCACCAAACAACATACAGCCAATGGCACACTAAAGATATGCCAATGCAGTGGTGCAGATGCACAAACACAAACAGGCAGCCTCACACTGCATATCAAACACAACAGGTGATGGGGGGGTGTGCCAGTGTCCCCAGGCAACCACACAACACATGAGGAGGTCTGAATCCCAATTACACAGATGTGTATACAGTGCCACACACAAGTAACTCATGGATCGGATTCCCCTATGTGGGCAATCAGGCATTGTTAGATGAGAGGGAGCCCAAATTACACATGTCACACAAGCTTGTAGGAACAGCAACTAACACAGCAAGAGGCAGACCCACCACAGCACTGCCCCCAGGGACCCCACATTGTGGTGACACTGGCCTGCATGATAATCCCAATGTGATGACAAAGCTAGATGTCGTTCACACTGTGAACCACAGTCATGTGTCCTGAGCAACAAACTACCATCACACCTACACAAGCACAAATCAATCAGCACGGCCTGTCAGCCAAGGCCAATATGGAGGTAGGGGTCTAGCCGTGCAACAACTCTCATTTGCACACACTCAACACCACACACCTTGATCTCCACCAATGTGCAGCAGTGAAGCTCACATGGACTGGTGACATTGCACATGCACCCATGAGAATCCCAGGGGTGGTGGTGGGAACTAAGGTGCAGAAACCCATCAAACATGGCCAGTCAACAAGACTCATGAATGTCTGACACACTGCACAGTACGCTGTACATGGGCATGACGTCAAAGCCACACCAACCAATGGGATCCCGGCCACAGTCACACACCAATGAAGAAGCCAAGGTCACCCACAAAGAACACACATAGACAACTTCCAACATTGCAGCTCTGACCCTGAGGAGTGGCAGCAGTCACGCACACAACGTGTCACAATCACTGAAAGCTACCACAAACTGTACATTACATGACTTGTATAACCAACAAGTGCCAAGGGGAATCCTGACTGTGTCTCATCTGCGTTTGCCCACAAACTCAGCCCTGACAGCAAACACACCTATGGATGACACCCTGATGACCAGTAATGTGCCATGCACCCACACCCCAGAGAACCCAGGGCGAAGATTTTGGGGGAACATAGGTCAACTCAGCAAGCATCACAAACAGGAACATCACTAGGGATCCCAGCCTGCGTAGCGAAATGGAAGTGAACACACACAGACATGCTCACACAACACACACCTTGGGCTCAGGCAATGTCACGGAATTACACACTGCCATGAGGGGACTCCACTCCTGTGTAAGGAAAGCTGTGCCATACGTTGTCTCTGTAGGGCTCTATCATGTCAGCAGAACACTTGGTCACTCAGTCAACAATTAGCACAAAATGAAGGCTCTCGTCACATCAGCCTGATCATGGGAGTGTCACCGAAATCATCTGCACAGATCCAACACACATGTATAGCAAGTTGCACTGATAACACAGATGAGTCCTTCCCCATTGATGCCCAAACTTGCGTGTCCAGTGGAGATGGTCACACGGTCAGGGAAATAGACAAATTGAACAATGGCAAGCACAACAGATGTGCAGGGGTGTAAGCCACAGATGTGATATTGCAAATAAAAGTAGGAAATCCCATTGGCAAATATTGAAAACATGACACCCTCATATTGCTGCAAAGGATGACATGGATACACACCAGGATAGGACACATTCCCCCTGGACCACATGGGGTCCTACACAGTAACACTTCTTTTTCCTGATATCAAAAATCACCATCACTGCAGCAAGGGCATGGTTAGCATCATCAACATCATGTACATCTGAAGCAAAACCACTAGAGAACAGAAAGTAGCTTTATTCAGCATATGTGGGTGTAAAATTGAAAGTCCTGAAAAAACACAAAGGCCAATGGCCAGTCCATCAGTAAAGTCCGAACAGGGTGACAGTGGCAGATGTCACCCTTTGCTTGCCTGCACTGCTACGGACCAGGGACATTCCCCTCGGAGGGGCATACGGGGGGGCAGGCCAGGCACCGCAGGGACAGGATCAGGGCTCACCAGAAGGAGGCAGGGAAGGGGTGGTGGGTGCTGGAGAGTCACTGACAACTGCAGTGGAGGTGTCTGACATGGTGTGTGCCGGCACAACTGGGGGCATGAGTCAGATGGTGTGGGTGCCAGCACGACTGCAGTGGGCTGGCCAGATGGAGTGGACAGGTTCCCCACTGCAGTGCCCAAGTCAGACGGGGTGGTAGTGGACTCCACTACAGTGCCTATCTCCAGGGGAGTAGAATGGGGTTCAGGTAAGGTGGGCAGGACAGAGGGGAGGACACGGTCTCCACACCAGTGGCACAAACATGCGCAGCGGGGGGTGTGGGGCTGGAAGAGCAAGTGGTAGGGAGAGAAGGACGGATCATTTTGGGGATGGTGTATCTGTGGGTGGGGGAACCTGGGGCAGGGTGTGGTGGGGGAACCTGTGTTGTGGGGGCCTGAGGGATGGAGGAAGGAGACTGTGTGGTTGAGCTGCAGGGCAGTGGCGGGGTCTTGCTCTTCCGGGTCCGGGGGACTTGCGGGTGGGGGCCTCAGTTTGTCTGTGCCTGGGGGAGGGTGTCCGGGGGTGAGGGGCACTCCCTCTGTGTTGGTGGTCTTCCTCTTCCCCTGTATGCTGGATCAGCTGGATCGGAGGGGAAGAGGCCGAGGTCACAGAGGAAGAGCTGCTTTGTAGGTGGGGTTGCAGGTGAGGCAAGGGAAGGGGTCTTGGAGGGAGAGGTATCAGAGGACTGCGGAGTGACTGTGGATGCCTGTGTGTGTGTCTGTTCCCCATCCCCTGTGGGTGTGGTATAAGTCCCCTGAGGATGCTTGCGTACACATTGTGACTTTGTTTTGGGTGTTTCTGTGCTGCTCGTGTCTGTGTGTTTGGGTGATTGTGCAGGTGTGCATGTGCTTGGGACAGGTAGGGTGCCAGGAAGTGTGGATGGGGCAGAGGTAGGAGGGGTGAGGGACTGTTGGAGGAGGGACACTGCTGCCATCAGGGAGGAGGCCATGGACTTATTGCTCCTCTGTAGGGCATACATGCCCGATGAGATGCCCTCCATGAACGACACCAGCTGTGTCAACAGAGTGGTGTGTGCATGGAGGACACTCAGCAGTGATGTCTGCCCTACATGGAGCTGGCGAAGTAAGTACACAGACTCCTCACTCAGGGCAGCAGGGGACACAGGGGCAGGGGGTGTGGTGCCTGGCACGAAGGAGACACGCTCCCGAACACGGGAGCCTCCACGGACCTCTGGAATGGGAGCCGATGGGAGGGCGGTGGTGGTGGTGGTGGTGGTGGTGGCGGGGCCAGCCATACTAGCTGGGGTGTGGTGGCTGCTGACACCCACCTCCACAAGGGAGTCATCGTCTGAGCTGCTGTGGTCCTCAGCTGAGGTGGATGGTGCTGAGGACTCCTCGGTGTGGCTCCCCTCGCCCTCCGTGCCACTGGGTCCCTCCGACCACTCATCGGCTGCTGACCCAGTCTGGCTCTGCAGCTCCTCCTGGTCCGTAGAGCTGTCCCCTCCTGTGGCCATGGATGTATCTGCAAACAATTAGGGAAACAGACAAACATCAGTCACCTGCACTGACCGCACACACCACAGTAAGTACAGCACATTACAGAGCAAGCCCTGGCATCCTTAGTTGAACATTGCCAAAAGTGCTCACACAGATTAGGAGAAGCCAATTGTCAGTCTGATGGTCAACCATGGCACTCACATCCCTCCTGGCCTTGCACCCATCTGTCTGGTGCCTGTCGGATGGTAATACCCCAGTGTGGACACATGCACGACCTACACAGTTGTTGGACATTGCAGAGAACACGGTCAATTATGTGAACATGCACACATCACATCTCTTGCCACTGAGTCAGTACAGGTGTCCGGATAAAGGGATGGCCAGAGTCTAATTTGAAATGCATGTGATGCATACCAGCACCAGACACCATAATGCACCCATGTCCTGATAGTCAATGCCACAATGAGGTGCATGTAGCACATGTCACTCCCCTGCAGGATCACTCTTAGGAAGTTTAATGCCATGGCACAGGCATGCCTGCAAAGTCATACATCACTGTCTCCAGTCACATGGGCAGGGCAGCCAGCCAACAACAGTCTGCACTGTGTCACAATCCTAGGTCATGGGGAATGCAAGTTCTGTAGCTGACAAGTGCACATGTCCATCCCCCACAAATCACATCATCTGAACTCTTATTTGTCCACGTCATACCAATTGGACATATGGGAGACATGAAACACAACTCTCTGAACCTGAGCACCTCACAGTCTGCTGTGAATGAAAAACAGATGCCTGAACTTCACAGTCGCATACACCAGTCTGCACAGTCAAGTGATCAAACACCTATATGTCACACAAGTATCGTCTCCTATGGTCACATCTCAGATGGCATGCTGAGCCCTAACCGATAAACACCCCAGTAGTCCTGACAACGAAGCCACAGCACAATGACACAGAGGCAGACACCTGAGGGAACATTTCACTGAGCACACCGTGTCAGCTGATACACGGGAGTGGGAGTACAGAGGGGCAGATTTACAAGCCCCTTGCGCCACTTTTGAGTCACTTTTAACATAGGAAAAGTGACGCAAAAGTGGCGCAAGGGCCTTGTAAATCTGCCCCAGAGTGTATTGTATGCCCTGGAGTAGGCATGACTGTCCTGCTCCACGTGAAAGAGGGATGAGCCCTGGACAGTAGGCAGGTGGCTAAGCATGTGTGACACACTTGATATACATACTCCTGAGGCCCAAACATTGTTCCCACCCGCAGCATGGGTGTGTGCCAAATACCCCAGGCACATGTGGTGAGTCAGATCAGCAATTGGACCACATATCAAAGTTACACGCAGATTACATGTCAGAACTCAGGCATTGTGTAAGCAATTGACCCACCCATGAAGCCCACCACAAAGTTACGGGAACAAATGCTGTCCCCCACCTTGAGCTAAGCAAAATGCAAGGACACAGTACCCAAGTGACACAATTTCCTGACTGTAAGGGCCACACCTGGGTATCAGATGAGGAGTGGGCATGTCACAATTGAGGGACATGGGTCCTGGACCACAAGACTGATGTACTGTGGAAGTTTAACCAGGCCAGAGGAGGGCACATAGCATGTCAGACAAAGTTCACAGTGCAGTCATGGACTCACCCCTCATTGCTGCTGTCTGGCCTTCAGCTGCCCATCCAGGTCCGGGAAGACCACCGCCAGAATCCTGAGCATGTGGGGGTCAGGGTCCGGTGTCCGCCCCTCCTGCGAGGAGGCAACAGCTTCAGCTGGACCCTTGCGATCCTCCGGGTCCAGCCCCGAAGGTCCTGCCACCTCTTCTGGCAGTTGCGGATCCGGCGCTTGTAGACCCCCACGGACCTTACTGCCCGGGCGATGGTCAGCCAGATTTCCTGCTTCTGGTGGGCATCAACCTGTGAGGATGACAAAGTGAAAAGGCCATTACTACACATGCAACATTTCCGTGCATCACACAGTTGGATATACATGTCTCAATCACAGGGGCATATGATGTACACAGGCAGTGCAACTATGCCTATGAACAGTTTGCCAGCAGTTACCAAATGGTATCATTGCCTGGGAAGTCAAACCTTGTTGGAATGCACTGTTACTGCACTATACCTGTTCAGTGCATGTAACTACACACTTTGGAGGGTGACAACTACTCAGTGAGCATGCTAGCCAGTGGTGTGCACACTGTAAGTCTTGCTAGTCAGACAACATGCACAATTAGTAAGGCAGTGGACAGCACACTCACCTGCTCCCCTGGTTTCCCATACAGCTTGCTGTACTGTGGATACCAAAGGGGATGATGGACGGAGCATTTGAGCAAATCAAACACTCACCCCCAGTCAACTGATCTGGGTTTAATCCATCATCATTCTTTAGCTCACTCCACCACCCCAGTTCAGACATGGCCATATGCAAATCAATCTGACCCTGTGCCTCATGGGAACAGTCCAGCCCGAACTGCCAAGCCATGTCTTCCCTGGACCGGAAACAAGCATCCTGGGACCGGTTTCTGGCTATTCAGCCGTCATAAGCCAGGCTAGCTTGAATCCAGTGGCAAAGTGAGCAAGGGACCCACGTCTGGGCATACCCTGCCAACTTAGGGCGAACAAAGCGATACCAAAGGGGATGATGGACGGAGCATTTGAGCAAATCAAACACTCACCCCCAGTCAATTGATCTGGGTTTAATCCATCATCATTCTTTAGCTCACTCCACCACCCCAGTTCAGACATGGCCATATGCAAATCAGTCTGACCCTGTGCCTCATGGGAACAGTCCAGCCCAAACTGCCAAGCCATGTCTTCCCTGGACCGGAAACAAGCATCCTGGGACCGGTTTCTGGCTATTCAGCCGTCATCAGCCAGGCTAGCTTGAATCCAGTGGCAAAGTGAGCAAGGGACCCACGTCTGGGCATACCCTGCCAACTTAGGGCGAACAAAGCGATACCAAAGGGGATGATGGACGTAGCATTTGAGCAAATCAAACACTCACCCCCAGTCAACTGATCTGGGTTTAATCCTTCATCATTCTTTAGCTCACTCCACCACCCCAGTTCAGACATGGCCATATGCAAATCAGTCTGACCCTGTGCCTCATGGGAACAGTCCAGCCCGAACTGCCAAGCCATGTCTTCCCTGGACCGGAAACAAGCATCCTGGGACCGGTTTCTGGCTATTCAGCCGTCATCAGCCAGGCTAGCTTGAATCCAGTGGCAAAGTGAGCAAGGGACCCACGTCTGGGCATACCCTGCCAACTTAGGGCGAACAAAGCGATACCAAAGGGGATGATGGACGGAGCATTTGAGCAAATCAAACACTCACCCCCAGTCAACTGATCTGGGTTTAATCCATCATCATTCTTTAGCTCACTCCACCACTCCATTTCATACATGGTCATATGCAAATCAGTCTGACCCTGTGCCTCATGGGAACAGTCCAGCCCGAACTGCCAAGCCATGTCTTCCCTGGACCGGAAACAAGCATCCTGGGACCGGTTTCTGGCTATTCAGCCGTCATCAGCCAGGCTAGCTTGAATCCAGTGGCAAAGTGAGCAAGGGACCCACGTCTGGGCATACCCTGCCAACTTAGGGCGAACAAAGCGATACTAAAGGGGATGATGGACGGAGCATTTGAGCAAATCAAACACTCACCCCCAGTCAACTGATCTGGGTTTAATCCATCATCATTCTTTAGCTCACTCCACCACCCCAGTTCAGACATGGCCATATGCAAATCAGTCTGACCCTGTGCCTCATGGGAACAGTCCAGCCCGAGTGGGAGAGGTATGCCCAGACGTGGGTCCCGTGCTCTCCATGCCACTGGAATCAAGCTATCCTGGCTGAAGAGGGGTGAAACCCCGAAACCGGTCCTAGGATGCTTGTTTCCAGTCCAGGGAGAACATGGCTGGGCAGTTCGGGCTGGACTGTTCCCATGAGGCACAGGGTCAAGACTGATTTGCATATGGCTGGGTTCAAACTGGAATGGCATGGTGAGCAAAAAAACGTTGGATTTAGGCCCAGATCTCTGTACTGGGGTGAATGTATGACATTGTTCTGCATTCTGTCCATCAATTGTTGTTTTTGCATTTGTCACCCCGAGTGGGACGGGTATGCCCAGACGTGGGTCCCGTGCTCTCCATGCCACTGGAATCAAGCTATCCTGGCTGAAGAGGGTGAAACCCGAAACCGGTCCTAGGATGCTTGTTTCCAGTCCAGGGAGAACCTGGCTTGGCAGTTCGGGCTGGACTGTTCCCATGAGGCACAGGGTCAAGACTGATTTGCATATGGCTGGGTTCAAACTGGAATGGCATGGTGAGCAAAAAACGATGGATTTAGGCCCAGATCTCTGTACTGGGGTGAATGTATGACATTGTTCTGCATTCTGTCCATCAATTGTTGTTTTTGCAATTGTCACCCCGAGTGGGACGGGTATGCCCAGACGTGGGTCCCGTGCTCTCCATGCCACTGGAATCAAGCTATCCTGGCTGAAGAGGGTGAAACCCCGAAACCGGTCCTAGGATGCTTGTTTCCAGTCCAGGGAGAACCTGGCTTGGCAGTTCGGGCTGGACTGTTCCCATGAGGCACAGGGTCAAGACTGATTTGCATATGGCTGGGTTCAAACTGGAATGGCATGGTGAGCAAAAAACGATGGATTTAGGCCCAGATCTCTGTACTGGGGTGAATGTATGACATTGTTCTGCATTCTGTCCATCAATTGTTGTTTTTGCAATTGTCACCCCGAGTGGGACGGGTATGCCCAGACGTGGGTCCCGTGCTCTCCATGCCACTGGAATCAAGCTATCCTGGCTGAAGAGGGTGAAACCCCGAAACCGGTCCTAGGATGCTTGTTTCCAGTCCAGGGAGAACCTGGCTTGGCAGTTCGGGCTGGACTGTTCCCATGAGGCACAGGGTCAAGACTGATTTGCTTATGGCTGGGTTCAAACTGGAATGGCATGGTGAGCAAAAAACGATGGATTTAGGCCCAGATCTCTGTACTGGGGTGAATGTATGACATTGTTCTGCATTCTGTCCATCAATTGTTGTTTTTGCAATTGTCACCCCGAGTGGGACGGGTATGCCCAGACGTGGGTCCCGTGCTCTCCATGCCACTGGAATCAAGCTATCCTGGCTGAAGAGGGGTGAAACCCCGAAACCGGTCCTAGGATGCTTGTTTCCAGTCCAGGGAGAACCTGGCTTGGCAGTTCGGGCTGGACTGTTCCCATGAGGCACAGGGTCAAGACTGATTTGCATATGGCTGGGTTTAAACTGGAATGGCATGGTGAGCAAAAACGATGGATTTAGGCCCAGATCTCTGTACTGGGGTGAATGTATGACATTGTTCTGCATTCTGTCCATCAATTGTTGTTTTTGCAATTGTCACCCCGAGTGGGACGGGTATGCCCAGACGTGGGTCCCGTGCTCTCCATGCCACTGGAATCAAGCTATCCTGGCTGAAGAGGGTGAAACCCGAAATCGGTCCTAGGATGCTTGTTTCCAGTCCAGGGAGAACCTGGCTTGGCAGTTCGGGCTAGACTGTTCCCATGAGGCACAGGGTCAAGACTGATTTGCATATGGCTGGGTTCAAACTGGAATGGCATGGTGAGCAAAAAACGATGGATTTAGGCCCAGATCTCTGTACTGGGGTGAATGTATGACATTGTTCTGCATTCTGTCCATCAATTGTTGTTTTTGCAATTGTCACCCCGAGTGGGACGGGTATGCCCAGACGTGGGTCCCGTGCTCTCCATGCCACTGGAATCAAGCTATCCTGGCTGAAGAGGGTGAAACCCCGAAACCGGTCCTAGGATGCTTGTTTCCAGTCCAGGGAGAACCTGGCTTGGCAGTTCGGGCTGGACTGTTCCCATGAGGCACAGGGTCAAGACTGATTTGCATATGGCTGGGTTCAAACTGGAATGGCATGGTGAGCAAAAAACGATGGATTTAGGCCCAGATCTCTGTACTGGGGTGAATGTATGACATTGTTCTGCATTCTGTCCATCAATTGTTGTTTTTGCATTTGTCACCCCGAGTGGGACGGGTATGCCCAGACGTGGGTCCCGTGCTCTCCATGCCACTGGAATCAAGCTATCCTGGCTGAAGAGGGGTGAAACCCCGAAACCGGTCCTGGGATGCTTGTTTCCAGTCCAGGGAGAACCTGGCTTGGCAGTTCGGGCTGGACTGTTCCCATGAGGCACAGGGTCAAGACTGATTTGCATATGGCTGGGTTCAAACTGGAATGGCATGGTGAGCAAAAAACGATGGATTTAGGCCCAGATCTCTGTACTGGGGTGAATGTATGACATTGTTCTGCATTCTGTCCATCAATTGTTGTTTTTGTATTTGTCAACCCGAGTGGGACGGGTATGCCCAGACGTGGGTCCCGTGCTCTCCATGCCACTGGAATCAAGCTATCTTGGCTGAAGAGGGGTGAAACCCCGAAACCGGTCCTAGGATGCTTGTTTCCAGTCCAGGGAGAACCTGGCTTGGCAGTTCGGGCTGGACTGTTCCCATGAGGCACAGCGTCAAGACTGATTTGCATATGGCTGGGTTCAAACTGGAATGGCATGGTGAGCAAAAAAACGATGGATTTAGGCCCAGATCTCTGTACTGGGGTGAATGTATGACATTGTTCTGCATTCTGTCCATCAATTGTTGTTTTTGCATTTGTCACCCCGAGTGGGACGGGTATGCCCAGACGTGGGTCCCGTGCTCTCCATGCCACTGGAATCAAGCTATCCTGGCTGAAGAGGGGTGAAACCCCGAAACCGGTCCTAGGATGCTTGTTTCAAGTCCAGGGAGAACCTGGCTTGGCAGTTCGGGCTGGACTGTTCCCATGAGGCACAGGGTCAAGACTGATTTGCATATGGCTGGGTTCAAACTGGAATGGCATGGTGAGCAAAAAAACGATGGATTTAGGCCCAGATCTCTGTACTGGGGTGAATGTATGACATTGTTCTGCATTCTGTCCATCAATTGTTGTTTTTGCATTTGTCACCCCGAGTGGGACGGGTATGCCCAGACGTGGGTCCCGTGCTCTCCATGCCACTGAAATCAAGCTATCCTGGCTGAAGAGGGTGAAACCCGAAACCGGTCCTAGGATGCTTGTTTCCAGTCCAGGGAGAACCTGGCTTGGCAGTTCGGGCTGGACTGTTCCCATGAGGCACAGAGTCAAGACTGATTTGCATATGGCTGGGTTCAAACTGGAATGGCATGGTGAGCAAAAAACGATGGATTTAGGCCCAGATCTCTGTACTGGGGTGAATGTATGACATTGTTCTGCATTCTGTCCATCAATTGTTGTTTTTGCATTTGTCACCCCGAGTGGGACGGGTATGCCCAGACGTGGGTCCCGTGCTCTCCATGCCACTGGAATCAAGCTATCCTGGCTGAAGAGGGGTGAAACCCCGAAACCGGTCCTAGGATGCTTGTTTCCAGTCCAGGGAGAACCTGGCTTGGCAGTTCGGGCTGGACTGTTCCCATGAGGCACAGGGTCAAGACTGATTTGCATATGGCTGGGTTCAAACTGGAATGGCATGGTGAGCAAAAAACGATGGATTTAGGCCCAGATCTCTGTATTGGGGTGAATGTATGACATTGTTCTGCATTCTGTCCATCAATTGTTGGTTTTGCATTTGTCACCCCGAGTGGGACGGGTATGCCCAGACGTGGGTCCCGTGCTCTCCATGCCACTGGAATCAAGCTATCCTGGCTGAAGAGGGGTGAAACGCCGAAACCGGTCCTAGGATGCTTGTTTCCAGTCCAGGGAGAACCTGGCTTGGCAGTTTGGGCTGGACTGTTCGCATGAGGCACAGGGTCAAGACTGATTTGCATATGGCTGGGTTCAAACTGGAATGGCATGGTGAGCAAAAAAACGATGGATTTAGGCCCAGATCTCTGTACTGGGGTGAATGTATGACATTGTTCTGCATTCTGTCCATCAATTGTTGTTTTTGCGTACTGTGGAAGGAGGCTGTCCAGCAGGGCCTGGTTCTCCTCAGTGCTGAAGGCTGGGGCTCTCTCCACAGTACGTGCCATTGCAGTAGCCAGAGGATGCAGAGACAGCAGCAGTGGTGGTGGCAGATGTCGTCCTGGAGCATGTAGTGCAGGCAAGTGAGCTCTCAGGGGAACAGCCAGCATTATATGTGTGCTGCAGAGGCAGATACTGTCCCATGTGTCCAAAGTGATAGGTCCAAGTCGTTTGCATCTTCTGAATCTGGCCAATCCATGGAATTGCACCACTTATACACGCCCACAGCATCCTTCAAAAGTTCAACTTCATGACACCCATGAATTTGCAACATTGTTGTGGGTGGCCAACTGAATTCACTGCATCAGACTCGTTAAAGCTTCGAAAACGTGTCCGTTACCATGTCAGGCCATAGCCAATGAGTGCGCACCGATCGGACCATTACTGTACAACGCGTATTTCGAAAAACAACACGCATCCGTCCACATCATATGCAATGGCCAATGCGTGCGCACCGATCGCTCCATTGCTGTACAACGCGTATGTCGGATGACAACATGCATCCGTCCACATCATATGCAATGGCCAATGCAAGCACACCGATCGGTCCATTGCTGTACAACGCGTATTTCCGTCCACATCATATGCAATGGCCAATGCGTGCGCACCGATCGGTCCATTGCTGTACAACGCGTATTACCGTCCACATCATATGCATTGGCCAATGCGTGCGCACCGATCGGTCCATTGCTGTACAACGCATATGTCGGATGACAACACGCATCCGTCCACATCATATGCAATGGCCAATGCGTGCACACCGATCGGTCCATTGCTGTACAACGCGTATTTCCGTCCACAGTCCACATCATATGCAATGGTCAATGCGTGCGCACCGATCGGTCCATTGCTGTACAACGCGTATTTCCGTCCACATCATATGCAATGGCCAATGCGTGCGCACCGATCGGTCCATTGCTGTACAACGCGTAAGTCGGATGACAACACGCATCCGTCCACATCATATGCAATGGCCAATGCATGCACACCGATCGGTCCATTGCTGTACAACGCGTATTTCCGTCCACATCATATGCAATGGCCAATGCGTGCACACCGATCGGTCCATTGCTGTACAACGCGTATTTCCGTCCACATCATATGCAATGGCCAATGCATGCGCACCGATCGGTCCATTGCTGTACAACGCGTATTTCCGTCCACATCATATGCAATGGTCAATGCGTGCGCACGCATCGGTCCATTTCTGTACAACGCGTATTTCCGTCCACATCATATGCAATGGCCAATTCATGCGCACCGATCGGTCCATTGCTGTACAACGCGTATGTCGGATGACAACACGCATCCGTCCACATCATATGCAATGGCCAATGCGTGTACACCGATCGGTCCATTACTGTACAACGCGTATTTCCGTCCACATCATATGCAATGGCCAATGCGTGCACACCGATCGGTCCATTGCTGTACAACGCGTATTTCCGTCCACATCATATGCAATGGCCAATGCATGCGCACCGATCGGTCCATTGCTGTACAACGCGTATGTCGGATGACAACACGTATCCGTCCACATCATATGCAATGGCCAATGCGTGCACACCGATCGGTCCATTGCTGTACAACGCGTATTTCCGTCCACATCATATGCAATGGCCAATGCGTGCACACCGATCGGTCCATTGCTGTACAACGCGTATTTCTGTCCACATCATATGCAATGGCCAATGCGTGTGCACCGATCGGTCCATTGCTGTACAACGCATCCCTGTACAAATCACTCGCATATGTCACCATAGTTGTCACTGGTGGACGTATGCCAGCCACAATTACTTGCCAGGGACTCAGGGGCACACCTACAACACCACAGCCTGTCCACTCTGTATCCTAAGGCATGTAAGGATGCATTACCTGTGTGTGTATGGGGGTCAACATGTGGTTTTTTTGGTGGCACTTGGGGGTAGCCACTCCCAGGCTGTGCACGTGTTCATGGGGACAGAATCCTTTGTGTGTTGTGCACATGACCACTGTGATGTGCAACTGTTCAGTTCAGGGCATGTGGCATGGTCACATTTCCAGGTTGTGTATGTGTATGTCATGTCACATACACCCTGAGTCCCATGTGGGAAGGTATGTACGTCACAGGGTGACCCATTGCCACAATAGTGATGGCCCTCCACAGTCTGTGTGCATGTTGTGTTTCAGATGTCTCTGATTCAATGTGCACAATGGGAGACAGTCTCCACATCCACGTTGTTTGTGCATCGACTTTGATGTTGTGCGTGTGTGTGTCACAGACGTCCATGTCTGTCCTGCAGAGGCAACAGGGTCCACTACCTGTGGGAGTCATGGTTGTTTTGCTGATGTGTACATGATACGCCATGTCATGCCACTGTCCATGTGGCAATACAGGGTCCCTGGGAATCTACCTGTCAATGAGCTGTGATGCCTGTGGCACATCTGTCCTCACTTGTCACTGTGGTGTGTGTTTGGAACGTGACAGCAGTACATGGGTACTGTGACACAGCCTAATGATTTCCCATAGCACGACCTGGAACTTGTTGTCAACACATGTTGAACTGTGATGTTAGATGTTGGCCATGTAGGTGCCATATATCTCCATACAGAACAGCACACACATCAAGTACTTGTGTCTTGTAATGATGTATCATGTGATATTGAGTATGGTCAATGCCACATATGTGGGGTGACTGACAATCTTTCTTTGTTCACCTATGCACTGCAGGGCACCAGCTGTCCATAGACCATTCCCTGACCTTGCAACCATGATGGAACGTGACTGCATCCGACGGTACCGCTTCAACAGGCCGCTGATTGAGGAATTGACGGTGCGGTTGGCCCCACATTTGCAACCTGGCCGGACATACCCTACAGCGCTGACCCCCAAGGTGAAGGTGATGGCAGCCCTACACTTCTTTGCCACCGGTACCTTTCAACACACTGTGGCGTCTGCTGGTGGGATGTCACAGACAGACCATGTTCAGCCGTGTGCTACGCGATGTTTTGGAGGCAATGTTGAGATACCTGAACCAGTACATCTATTTCCCTAAACGTCAACAACTCACTGATGTCAAGAGTGACTTCTATGCCCTGGGGAAGATGCCACATGTCATTGGCTCCATTGATGGGACACATGTGGCTTTGGTACCACCACAGGCACATGAGCAGGCATACAGGAACAGGAAACATTACCATTCTATCAATGCTCTGGTGGTATGTCTTGCAGATATGACCATCTCACATGTGTGTGCACGTTTCCCCGGTTCTGCACACGATGCCTACGTGATGAGGAGTAGTCGCATCCCGAGGATGATGTCACAGATGCAGAACCAGCGTGCCTGGCTTGTCGTGTGTACTGACTTTTTACCATTGTGTGTGTTCTGCAATGTTGTATTCCACCCTCTTTACCCAACTCAGCTAATGTGCAATTGTCTGTATGTAGGTGACTCCGGATACCCCAACATGCCGTGGTTGCTGACACCCCTCAGGAACCCTGTGACACCAGCCCAGATGCGCTACAATGAGGCACATGGTCGGACCAGGAGAGTGATCGAGCGGACATTTGGTCTCCTGAAGAGCCGCTTTCACTGCCTGGACAAGACAGGAGGGGCCCTCCCATATGCCCCAGCAAAGGTGTGCAAGATTGTCATCGTCTGCTGCATGCTACACAACCTGGCAGTGCGGAAGGAGTTGCCTCTCATCCTGGATGACGATGACCAACATCCGCCACCTGTGGAGGATCCTGGCCTGGGCCACGATGCCAGTGATGATGATGATGATGATGGTGATGTCCGCACACAGCTCATCACCAACTTCTTCAGCTGAATGTGAGTATCCAGAGATGTCATGTCAATGATTTGAGTTTGCATGATATGTGTTGGTGGTGCTCTGTTGCTGTTTGAGTGTGGCCATGTGCTACTTGACTGGATGCGTGCAGCAATGTGTCCTTACAGGTAGTCTGTACTCCCCAACAGTGTTGACATGCTAACTTGGTTTTGTGTAGGTATCTTGTGACATGTATTGGGCATGAGTATTGCAGTTCTGTCCTGTTCTTCAGTGCTTTTGACTGTGTGTCATGTCTGTCCTTCACAGGGTGCTTTCAGAGTTGTTTGGACAACTCGGATCCCCGACACCATGATTCAACTTCCAGGGTGGAAGCAGTCGTTTCCCTACAGGTGATGTGCCCCACACCCCTGGACTTTATTTCTTCTACAATTGTTGACTGTGTGGCCACTGCCACGTGGGATTACCTTGCATCTGTAGTGGAAACAACATGTTGCAGATGTGTAATAAACCTGTGCTTCACTTTGGGATGTGCGTTGTCTGTGGTCACACATCTGACTGACATTTGCTTACTGCACCTGTGGGCTAGTTAACACAGACTGTGAATAGGTGTGGTGTCTGTGCATTCCACTGTATTTCCTGGCAACATCAGTGTAGGCGATGAGTCAGATGGCCCTGGTGTGTATGTGTTGTGTTGCCCTAGTGGTGTGTCTCCCTCATATGTGTCACGTCTCCATGACTCACATGACGGTGTTGAACTTGCTGTAGCAGTTAGCATGCACAGTGTCATTTAGCAGATCATCATCTCCATGACAAAAACAACGTTGGAATCACAACAGAGGCAAGTATGGTGTATTAGTGAGTTTATTTACATACATGTGTGAGGATAGTGCACAGGATGGTGGGTGCTGTACATTGGGATTGGAATCCAAAGTTCCCAGATGAGTTGGAAGTGTTGGTAGCAGAAATGTCCTGAGTAAAGTCCACAGTCATCTGATGCATTAGTCCAACTTAAACTCCCCATGTCATGTGGGAGAGTTGTGTTGCATTTGACAGGGTGAACAGTTTGCACACAAAGGAGAATTTCCAGAACAGGTGTTGGGTTCCTGGGGGATGTACATGGCCATCGGCCTCTCAGTTGTCCTTCCTTGGACGGCCCCTCTTCTTTCTGGGGGGACCCTCACGTGCAGGCCGCTGCGGTGCAGAGGACTCTCCACCAGAGTCATCCTCCCTCCCTGTGGCAGTTGCAGTTGTTGCGGCACCAGATGTTGTGGGCACACAGGGAGGTGTGGCCATGTTGGTGCTAATCTGGCGGAGGCATGTCAATATGTCCCTCTGCACCGCTGTCAGTTCTTCCAATGTGTCCCACTTGGAAACCATGCGAGACATGTGTGTCTCCACACGGGACATGTGGGAGTCCAATCGGGCATGATGGGCAGCCTGCTCCTGTTGAATGTCCTTGAGGATCCCCACTATCTGGCTGACCTCTCCGGTGCTATTCTGGTACGCATCAGCAATGCGTACCAGTTGTGGGTCATCATGCATCCAGACCCCTCTGCAAACAGCGACCTCTGCCTACCACCCCTCCCACCACCCCTGGCCACACGTGCGGGACCTGCGGTGGCACGCACAGGTGACCCTAGGCCCCCTTGGGGGTTGGTACTGGGGTTGTTGTCCGTTGCTTCACGGTGGGCCGGGGACCCTGTGCTGTTGTCATTGGTGGTCCTTGGTCTGTCCGTGTCGGCGGGGGTGGTCTGTCTGTTGGCAGTTGTTGGAGGAGTGGGTGCAGGGGGTACAGATGGTGGTCCTGCTGGTGCTGCATGATGACTCACACTGGAGGGGCCAGGTAGGTCTTCGCCATCCGAGGAGGGCAGAGGCTGTTCCACACCAGAGAGCTCAGGGTCCCCCGGAGCCTGGGACAGGGACTCCTCATCGTCTGCTGCTGTGTCCCCATCATCACCTGTTTTTGGAAGAGACACACAGTGTATGTTATGTTTCTAGAGGCATCAATGGTTCACACACCTGACAGTTTTGACTGTACCTCTGGATGCAGGCCTGTACATTGCATTGTCCTAAGTTGTCACAGTCAGAGGTTGATATTGGTGTAGCACATTGTCCTGCCAACATGAAGCATTTCAATGTGAATGTTGAGGTGTGTGCATGGCCAGCATTGGTGGTATTTGGTTGACATCCGGACCTCCTTCTCCCTCCAGCCCAGTTATCCCACCATGAAGCATGCCACCCTTGCAGTGGGTGCAGGTTGACTCTCAGGATGTCAGTGGTGTCCTGCTGTTGGTTGGTGCCGAGTTCCCAGCAGGGCCTTATGCTCCCCACAACAGAGCACCATTGTCAGACATCTTTGAAGTGGCTTTTCACTCCCTGTGAGGTGTGCATGCTTCAGTGTGAGTTTGCCGGGCCATGTGGGTGGGGGATGTTGAGCTGTGACTACCACTCCCATCATGCTATTGCCTACACCCCCCTTCCCAGCATGCCCATACTTCCTTCCTTTTGAGTCGACTTCACTGTGTGTGAGTGTGACAGCAATGGCAAGATGGCTGTCAGTGGTGTCCTGTTGTTTGTTGGTGCCCAGTTCCCAGCAGGGCCTTGTGCTCCCCACAACAGAGCACCAGTGTCAGACATCTTTGAAGTGGCTTTTCACTCCCTGTGAGGTGTGCATGCTTCAGTGTGAGCTTGCCAGTCCATGTGGGTGGGGGATGTTGAGCTGTGACTACCACTCCCATCATGCTATTGCCTACACCCCCCTTCCCAGCATGCCCATACTTCCTTCCTTTTGAGTCGACTTCACTGTGTGTGAGTGTGACAGCAATGGCAAGATGGCTGTCAGTGGTGTCCTGTTGTTTGTTGGTGCCCAGTTCCCAGCAGGGCCTTGTGCTCCCCACAACAGAGCACCAGTGTCAGACATCTTTGAAGTGGCTTTTCACTCCCTGTGAGGTGTGCATGCTTCAGTGTGAGCTTGCTGGGCCATGTGGGTGGGGGATGTTGAGCTGTGACTACCACTCCCATCATGCTATTGCCTACACCCCCTTCCCAGCATGCCCATACTTCCTTCCTTTTGACTCTGCTTCCCTGTGGGGTAGTGTGCCTGTGCTGACAGGATGGCTGACAGTGTTGTCCTGGCGTTAGTTTGGCTACAAGTCCCAGAAGTGTCCCTGTGCTTCACACAGCATAACCCAGGGTGGTGGTTCTTTGTGGGATATTTAATTAGAGTGTGAGGCAATGCATTCTCCCAGGTGAGTTGTGTGGAGTTTGTGTTAAGGGTGTGTGTGAGAACAGCTGCTGGTGACTATGGTCAGTGCTGTCAGTCCTCCTTCCCACCCAGCCAGATATCCCACCATGGAACGTGCTTCCATTGCAGGGAGTGCAAGTTGTCTTTCAGGATGTCAGTCAGTGGTGTCCTGCTGTTGGTTGGTGCACAGTTCCCAGCAGGGCCTTGTGCTCCCCACAGCAGTACCCAGGGACAGCCATCTTGTCAGTTCTTTTCCACTCCCTGTGATGTGAGCATGGTTCAGAGTGGTGTTGATGGGCCAATTGTGAGGGTGAGCGATATCTGTGACTACAACTCCCATTATGCTATTGGCTACACTGACTTCACCAGCATACACAGAATTCCTTCCTTTCAGTGAGCTTCCCTGTGAGGTGGTGTTCTAGTGGTGGCAAAATGTCTGACAGTGTTTGTTGGTTAGATTTGTGCCGCTGCCTTACTCTATTTGTTGTTGGGTTTGTACATGTCATGACACAGTTACATATCACTATGGGATGGCAGGTATTGTGTTTGTCTAACTAACATACACATCTTGGGATGATTATGTTTTGGTTACTGTGGCTTTGCTAACGGTGCATGGTTTGACTATCCCCTTGACAGTGATGTGTGTGTATTGTCACACGATATTGGGTATATTGGTTGTGTACTCACCAGGCTCTGGGATGTTTGATAGTCCATGTACGCTCTCTGGTGGTAAGATGGCCCGCACCTTCTCCTCCCAGGGCCTGAGGTATACTGGTTTGGCAGGAGGGCCACTGCCGGTGCGATGGCTCAAGGTGTAATCCTTCTTGAGTAGGGCCTTGACCCTCCTGCGCACATCATACCACCTGTTCTGGATGTCTTCCTTTGTGCGCAAACATGGTGATTGTGCGTTCACCCTGTCGACGATCCTCTCCCACATCTTGGTTTTCTGCGACATGGGGGTCTGTTGGACCAGTGTACCAAACAAGTGTGGCTCTACCCTGAGGATTTCATCTACCAGCACTTCCAATTCAATGTCTAGGAACTTTGGATTCTTCTTTGGGGGCATGGTGATGGGTGGTGGTGGGGATTGGTGTGTGTGAGTGTGCAAGTGAGGGTAGGTGAGTGTCAGTTTTGCTGGGTGTATGTGAGGGTGCTATTAGGGAGGTGCTAATGGTGTGTGGCTTGTGTGTTGGATGAGTTGTGGGTGTGTCTGTGGTTGCTGTCTGATGGTGTTCTGTGCTGGCAGGTCAGTTGAATTTGAAAAGGATCATGGTAGGGATTTGTGGCCTTTATATGGGTGGAGTTGTGGGTGTGTCTTTGTTCCATTTCCCCCCCCCCCAGTATTTATTGACTTTGTCATTGCTTGTTTGGCCCTTTTTTGTATTTTTTCCTTTGTAGTTTTGGGGCATGTAGGAGACATTCTTCTGACCGAGTAGGACGCTGCAGTTGGCTCGTGCGAGCTTCTCCGAGTCTTTCAAGCTGTGTTTCTGCTGTGTTTTATGTGCGGCGTACGCGTCGGTCGCGGAGTATTGGGTTGCTTCGGCTCGGTTTTGTATGCGTGTCGGTCGTACGGCTTGGGCTCCGTGCGACTCGGTATGGTTTTACACGCATTGCATCATACTGCGCGGTTCGGAGTTAGCGGGTACGTTTCTGTCGGGTTCATTCCTGGTGCGTGTCGGTCGGTTCGATTCGTGTGGTTTTCCGGCCGGATAGCTGGTTTCCGTGCGGTTTGGTCGTTCGGCTTGTGTTCTGTACGAGTCGGTCGTGATTCACATGCATTGCATCGTACTAGGCGGATCGGGCAGCGCCGGTACGTGTCGATCGGACTAAATTCCCGTACCGAGTCGGTCGGTACGTTTTCCGGCCCGAACCGGAATCGGCCCCTAGGTCTAGAGAAAATGCTGACGGCTGCAAGAGCAGAAGAATGAGCAGTCGGATGAACTACTGACATGGAAGCAGGAGCAGCACCCAATGAATCAGCATTGACCGTGAAACGCAAGTACAAGCATGAGCAAGATACAAGTCAACATCTTCAAAGAAATTAAAGCTCTGCTTCCGATGTGGATTTTTATTTCCCCATGAAGGTGAATGACCAGCCATCAGGCAGGTCTGTAAAGGTTGTAGAAGAAAGAATCATTTCATAACTGTGTGCCGAGCGAAAGAAAAATCAAGTGTGTCACAATGGAAAGAAAGATGGACGCGAGATTATTCCAGAAGCACTCTCACCACGCCCCGAAAACCAAAAAGCAACATCAGCTATGATGAGTAGAAACCATAGAAGATCAATCATCTTCATGTTCATCTTACAAAGGTTCTTCGACCTCACTATCGAGTACCAGAGAAGAAGATGGGTGTGCGCTGATGATATCTACCAAGAACTTTCCAAAGGTAATAATCATGTGTTTTTTTAAGTAAATTCCCTTGTAGAACATGAATGGTGGCTTGCAAAGATGTCTTTTTGTGTCGCATTATCGCTGTGGATGACCCTTGGCTTTGCAATGGTTCTGACAGAGTGGGGCGAGGCACAGGTGATAGGCTGTTAAACTTTTCCACTGGCATGATATTAACTGGCACACCACTGTCTATGATGAAAGTTATTGGGTGATTGCTCACTTTCAGTGTGATTCTGGGAAAATGTCCAAATGAAGTGTGTCACTTTGTCTGGTGAGCTTTCTTTGAACTGTAATCTTCTTTACAGGCAGCTAACCCCACATGGGTATGCCATTCTTTGGTAGATAAGAGAGTGGGGAACCCAATAGACCCTTGGAGGCTTGGGTAATTTAATATTTTATCAGGTAAAAGGTGCCTATAAGGGATTCTTAGATTTAAATTTGGTGTAGGTGTCACCAATCTTTTCCTAAGTTATGCACTTTATCTGGGAACTTTCAGTCCTATCATTAAAAGATTTTGCATCTAAAACTTCTTGGTCTCTTCACGGTTTCTTTTCCGTTTTCACGTCATGGGTGTATCACTTCTTCTTTCAATATCTTTAATTGATGTACGATTTTTTTGTATTATTCCATTTGTATAGGGGTCATTCCACATATGAAAATTTTGTCCTGAAGATGGTCTTGTAGACGTCTTCACACCAAAGACCGAAACGTCGACCGCTGCACCCATTTTCTCTGTAATTTCTTGTATCATAGGAATTGTTCTTTGCAAAATTAGGCGACAGTTTCTACAATTTTATGATATATGAAATGGGCGATCACAAAAGTGTCAAAGAGATAAGAAATGTTGTAAAAAATTGTTAAATCTCGGTCACTTTTCTGTTTATATGTGAATTAAGTTTTACGTACCCTTCAACTATTCATCTATTCACATAAATATGTGCATCAATAAGTATACACCCGTCTTGTATTGTTTTTTCTAAGTTGAAAGTATTGTTAAGATTGATTCATGTATGATTTATGAAGTAACATGATTGATAATTCAATATAAGCTACTGGCTAGAGCTTATTGAGATTTACTTAAAAAAAACACATGATTATTACCTTTGGAAAGAATCCCTTATAGGCACCTTTTACCTGATAAAACATTAGATTACCCAAGCCTCCAAGGGTCTATTGGGTTCCCCACTCTCTTATCTACCAAAGAACTGCATACCCATGTGGGGTTAGCTGCCTGTAAAGAAGATTACAGTTCAAAAGAAAGCTCACCAGACAAAGTGACACACTTCATTTGGACATTTTCTCAGAATCACACTGAAAGTGAGCAATCACCCAATAACTTTCATCATAGACAGTGGTGTGCCAGTTAATATCATGCCAGTGGAAAAGTTTAACAGCCTATCACATGTGCCTTGCCTCACTCCGTCAGGCACAAAGGTGTATACTTGGGACACTTCTGAACCATTGCAAAAGCCAAGGGTCATCCACAGCGACAATGCAACACAAAAAGACATCTTTGCAAGTCACCATTCATGTTCTACAAGGGACTTCGTCGAGCGCCTGTTTGCTCACTTTGCCACCACTGATGATATGGTGTTGAAATCCCTCAGCAACAACATCTGTGCTCAGTCTGAGATCATGAGTTTATTCCCAACATTGTTCTGTGGCCTGGGAAAACTCAAGAAAATGAAAGTACAGCTTCATATCATTGAAGACATACACCCAGTTGCTCAATGGCACCGTAGAGTTGCTTTCCAACTACAATAAGGCCTGTAGAAAGAAAGAGTTGGAAACACTCTTAAAACATTACATCATTGAATGCTCCACAGGTCCCAAGCCATGGGTTTTGCCCATAGTAGCAGTACCAAAAAGTACAGTAGCACAGCGGTGCTCATTTGCATTGATATGTGCCAAGCAAACAAAGCAATTGAAAAGGAAAGGAATCCTGGTCCACACACAGCAGACATGATCATGCACTTTAATGTCTCGACTGGAATAAAGGATACCATCAGCTTGAACTGGAGGAGAACTGCAGGTACATTACAACCTTTTTGACTCATATTGGTTTGTTCAGGTATAGGAGACCGAATTTTGGAGTATCCTGGGCTGCTGAGATAATTCAGGATGTTATTCGCTGAGTAATCCTACCTGTTACACATGCTTTCAATTAGAGTGATGACATACTGGTCTTTGGGAAGACACAGAAAGAACATGACAAAGCCCTTACCCAAGTTTGCCACTTACTTGCTGATGCAGGCCTCACTCTGAACACTGCAAAGTGTGAGTTTCACAAAACCAAACTAAAGTTCTTTGGGTACATATTCTCTGATGGGGAAATGACTCGAGACCCAGACAAGGTGCAAGCACTGTCAGCCACAAGCTCCCCGAGGATGTTGCCATGCTACAATCCTTTCTAGGCATGGCCAGTTATTGCTCAAGATATATATTGGCAACTTTGCTACTGTGAGTGCCATATTGAGAGACTTGAGAAAGCGAAATGTACCATTTCAGTTGGCTCCAAGATGAGACCAGGGTTTGAAGGACATTAAGCATGTGATTGAGACTGCAACTGAAATGGCCTACTTCGACCCCAAGTGACACACCGAACTAACAGTTGATACGAGCCTGGTAGGGCTAGGGGCAATACTTTCTCAACACAAGGGCCATCCGAATGCTCAGAGACACATTATAGCCTATTGCCAGTGGAAGCTTATCTGAAACAGAATGTGCCTACTTTTAGCCGGAGAAAGAGACTCTGGCTGTAGTGTGGGCCTGCAAACATTCTTATGTATTCCTTTACAGAAACAATCTACTTTCATCATTGACCATCATGCATTGGTTACAATTTTTGAAAACACAAAGGCCAAGATGGCCCCTCGCATTGAGAGGTGGGGTGTAAGACTCCAGGAGTACGACTATGAGATTGCTCACAGAACGGAGAAAGATCAGAATCTGGCAGATTCGTTTTCACAGTGCAACACACTCACACAGCAGTGGCACACTAGGCACACCACAAAAGAGACTCCACACAAGGTTATGTAAAAATATTCTTTGTATTATCCATAAAAAAAAATTAGACCACAATCACATACATTACTGTGCCACAAGGCACTTGTCAAGACTTCACTGGGATTACATAAATCACTTGGCCGATCGGGCCACTGTCATAGACATCACAGTTAGGGCGACTAGTAACTACTGGTAGGATCACCTTAAGCATAAGGAACATTAGGCATAACCAACATCATCAGCAGTGCACTATAGTAGGTACTAGTAGAGTGCACACATTATGGTAATATCCTTACTGGCAATGTAACCTTATATCAGGGCACACCACATAGGAATTTCTCCTCGCATATCCATAATACCATATATAACAGTGCAGAATGCCAAGGGCGTCACCTACGCTCTTATTATCTATAATACGGCAATATCGTTCCTTTGCTTGGAGGCTTCGTGGCCACCTGCTCGCCTACCACAGGGAATGCAGTAATCCCTGGGGATTCCTTCCTTCACCAGGAATCGGGGGCCTCCATCGAGGTCTCTCCCGTCCTCACTCCCAAAAATCCAGTGCCCCTAATGTAGGCAAGTGCACCACAAGGTGCGATCACGTCAGGCAGCTGCCGTGATCGTGCGGAGCAGCCGCCAGAACCAATACCGCCGGTGAGCTGGTGCGAGGAAAAGGCACTCACCCGGTCTTCAGCCAGAAATAATGGACTCCTCGAATCCGGCGTCCCTCCAGCTCTGAGCGAGAGGCACGAGGGGTTCCCTTCCCCCTTCTTGTGCGGCGAGGCAGTTCCGACTCGCTGGAGCGAATCCTCGAGGCTCACAGGCCACCGTCCCACTGGGCAGGGCTGTTCCCATTGCGGCCGCTCTTCCTGGCACTCGAGGTTGCTAGGCAGCGCCTAATGTCCTGCGTAGCCGGAGCTGCCGTCCGGCGATCTCGAGTGTCTCTTGGCTAAGGGGGTATCTTGAACGCGTGCCCAAGGCGGGGAGTGGGGCAGCGCCCCTGGCAGGCTGCTCTCCCTTCAGGGCATGCCACAGGAAGCCCCGGCAATGAGGCAGGATGAAGGGAGGACACGCACCGTCTCCCAAGACCATAAGCTCTCCACCCGCTTCAGGGTGAGATGTGGACACAACCACGGCGCTCACACCGCGCCGGTCCACCGCAACAGTGGTGAGTTGAAGCGCTTCACACGCACTTCGTGTAAGAATGAGCCCTCACCTCAGGCTCTGATAACCAGAACGAGGTGCTCCCAAATGCGTGACTTGATAGGCCCGGAAGCTGAGCAACGCTTCACCACGCACTGACTTGCAGAGGCAGGGGCAGCACGATGCTCCCTGGGGAACACTTGGAGCTCGCTCAGGGAGTAGGGTGCAGGCAAGCAGGCCAGCACATCAGGGTTCTTTAGCAAGGTTGCAGTCCTTCCAGTAGCCAGCAGGTCCCAGATCAGCACACCAAGTAAGTCCAAGTGGAGGTTCCTTCTGCCAGCACAACAGCCCCTCGCTACAAGTCCCATGCAGTGGTCACAGCCCCTTTATTTATAGTGCCCATGTCTTTGTTCTGGGGGCTCTTGGAACATAGGGCCCCATTACGATGGCCGAGGGACCGCCACTGACAGGCTGTCGGTGGTGGTCCCTCCGCCATCGCAATGCGGTTTTACCCCCACCATTTTATGATGGCGGGGGAAGCGTGGTGGTCAGAAAGACCAACCACCACGGTCCAGACAGGCGAATTAAATCCAACTGCCCGTCGGACCAAGTGCAAATCCCTGCATTGCGGCAGTGCCTGCCAGGCACCGCCGTAGGGATTATGATATCCCTTCCCCCGGTCATTCTGCGGCGGTCAACCCGCAGCAAAACGGCTGGCAGAAACAGATTTGGAGGCCTGTAGCGGGCCCCCCCTTAATCCCTGGGGCAGGGACATGTACCCTGGAAGGCACCTATGGTGCCCCCCTACATGTCCCTGCAGCATTTGGCAGGCACTGCATGGTGCCTGCCACATAGTGCAGGGATATGTCTGCATGCTATTTTTGTATTGCGGAGGAGGCTGCTGACCGAATCCCTGCCACAATGCAAAATATAGATAATGCGACGGCCGTGGTGGCGGTCGCATCATAATTCGGATTGTGCTTAGGCCACCTCGTAGGCGGCCAGTCCCAAATCCGAAACGATGGTGGACAGACTGAAGTCCATCCATCATCGTAATGGGGCCCATATTTACAAGTGTACAACACCCCCCATTCCTAGTGTAAGCCTTGGCTACAGATACACCACAGGGGGGCGGAGCCAGCATTGTGGAAGGCAGGTACAACCCTATTCAGGTGCAGGTGCTACTCCTCCCACCACTCCAAATGCAGACCAGGCCTATTTAGGTGCCGGGGGAAACTCCTCCCGCTACTCTAAATTCAGCCAATGTCTCTTAAGCCTAGCGCTGAGTCACCCAGGCAGGACAGATCTCAACCCGCCCAGGGACTGGCTGGAGTGACATCCCCTCTCCCCTGTCAGTCAGAACCAGATGGTCAATGCACATCCAGGCAGGCACAAAGAGACATAGCACACAGAAATGCCCACTTCTAAAAGTGGCATTTCAAAAATAGTAATAGTAAATCTGCTTTCACCAATAAACAGGATTTATCATTACTAGTCCAAACATACCAAACATGGTTGCGCTACCCCTCTCATGTCAGGAATTACCACTGAAGCACATATCAGGGAATCCCCAATGCAAATCTATGAGAGGGCAGGATCACAGCAGTGAGAAACCGAATAGACTGCTTTTCACTACCAGGACATGCCACACAGTTAAGGCACATGTCCTACCTTTTACCTCCACCTCACCCTGCCCATAGGGCTAGCTAGGGTCTACCTTAGGGGTGACTGATATGTAGTAAAAGGGGAGTTGCAGACATGGCAACCACTTTATATGCCATGTCAAGGCAGCAGTAAACTGCGCGTGCAGGCCTTGAAATGGCAGAAGCCTGAGACAGGTTTGAAAGGCTACTTCGGTGGGTGGCGCAAGCAGCGCTGCAAGCCCACCAGTAGCATTTAATTCACAGGCCCTGGGTATATGGGATACCACTGTACAAGGGACTCACAGGTAAATTAAATATGCCAAACAGGTGTAGACCAATCTTACCAAGTTTACGAGAGCACGTGCACTTCAGCACTGAACAGCAGTGATTAAGTGCCCAGAGTCATAAAACCACCAACAACAGGTCAGACAAAATACAGGAGGAAGGCAAAAAGTTCTGGGATGACCCTGTAAAAAGGACCAAGCCCAACAACCCACTATTCATTTGCAAAACAAAGTAGCAATCTGGTAAATTGATTACCACCTTTGTGGCAGAGGTGGCATGTCCTCCACTAGTTAAAAGGGAAATTTCATCAGCCATGTCCTTTGTTGAGCCCTTTCTCTTTTAGGGTGGACCTACATCTGGCGAGTAGGCTCGACCTATATGCCAACTGGTGTCTGCTACTGCTTTTTTTCTTTTATCCAGATTTCTACAGATACTAAATTGCATAGCACGCCTGCCACCAGACCCACCACATTCCTCTAAGACCCCAACAGAAAAATTAATCATATCTTATTAAATATTAAAATCAATTTTAAAGTCAACTCCATCCATGGGCCGCATTGCCTAATTTACTGCATATTACACAATTTCCTTTACATCGATGGTTTAGTGTGGGTTATAAATAATGCACTAGCTATCATGACTTCCTGAATTGTTTTAAAACGGTTTTCTATTAAACTTCTGTTTGCCAAGGTTAAAATTATGTCAGGTCAAATTGATGATTTTTCCACTGTATTAGAGTCATTGGTTTGAGGAACTTTGTGATGCTCAGTGGAGTGTATTATCTAGATAAGTAGACTTTATTGCATAGATACGAAGGGATATTGCAGAGATATATGGGGGAAATAAAATAAATGTACAGGGAGAATAGTTGGGATATGATATATGGAGAATATCTCAGCATTATATGAAGTGGATTGTAGAAATATATGTTGCTTATTTCAGAGCTATAAGGGGAGGATTGTTGAGGTATATGCCACATTACTGGGCTAGAAGCCCTAGTGCATGAGGGTACATTGCTAAGATGCAAGGACTATTTCACAGATCTGTGGACTGCATTGCAAAGATACAAGGACTGCATGTCACAGATCTATGTAATGCATTGCCAAGATGCAAGGACTTTATTTCAAAGATCTATGGAATGCATTGTCAGGGTGCAAGGACTTTATTTCACCTATCTACGGAATGCATTGCCAAGATGCAAGGACTATATTTCACAGATCTATGGAATGCATTGCCAGGGTGCAAGGACTTTATTTCACCTATCTACGGAATGCATTGCCAAGATACAAGGACTGTATTTCACAGATCTGTGGAATGCATTGCCAAGATGCAAGGACTGTATTTCACAGATCAGTGGAATGCATTGCCAAGATGGGTTCACTGATAGAATATCGACGCCCAAAATATCCCCATACACAAATATCGAGTCATAAATATCGATGTCAAAAATATCGACATCCTATATTTATAATGGTAAGTATAAAAATATTGAAAAAAAAATATCGATGTAAAAAATATCGATGTACAAAATATCGATTTTTTTATATATGTAAAAAATAATGTGAAATATATTAAATAATAAAAATAACTTTAAAAAAATTATTTGGATTTAATATACATTTTAACAAATATAAGAAATAAATTTAATTTAAAAAAAATTTAAACATACATATATAAAATGTAATATATATATATGTTTACTTTAAAACAAATAATAAACTATTAATTTTAATTTATTTTTAAATTTTATAAATATATAAAAATTTACAAATAAATATATATATATATATGCATACCTATAACATAAAATCTAATAAAAAAACAATATATTATAAATTAAATCATTAAAATATTTAATAGTCTTTAAACTTAAATTTTGCACTCCATTGAGTGCAACAGTAGGGAAAGTGTTGGATAGCGGAGGGGTAAAAATAACTATTCCCACTCCAGTGAGTGCAACAGTAGGGAAAATGTTGGATAGCGGAAGGGGAAAAATACTATTGCCACTCCTGTGAGTGCAACAGTAGGAAAAGTGTTGGATAGCGGAGGGGTAAAAATTACTGTTCCCACTCCAGTGAGTGTAACAGTAGCGAAAAGTATTGGATAGCGGAGGGGTAAAACTTACTATTCCCACTCCAGTGAGTGCAACATTGTAAGACAGACAAAATGTCAACTGCACACAAAGATTTTAAAGACAGAGGAGTAAACATATATACAAATATTTCCAACTCACAGTGAGTTAGCAACAGTATGGAGAGTGTTAGAGATCTAGCGGAGGCGTAGAAGATTCTTATATATGTACATAATATTAAATATATTAAAATATAACTTTAAAAAAAATTATTTGGATTTAATATACATTTTAACAAATATAAGAAATAAATGTAATTTAACAAAAATGTAAACATACATATATAAAATGTAATATATGTATATATATGTATTTACTTTAAAACAAATAATAAACTATTAATTTTAATTTATTTTTAAATTTTATAAATATATAAAAATTTACAAATAAATATATATATATATACATACACCTATAACATAAAATCTAATAAAAAAAACAATATATTATAAATTAAATCATTAAAATATTTAATAGTCTTTAAACTTAAATTTTGCACTCCAATGAGTGCAACAGTAGGGAAAGTGTAGGATAGCGGAGGGGTAAAAATAACTATTCCTGCTCCAGTGAGTGCAACAGTAGGGAAAATGTTGGATAGCGAAAGGGGAAAAATACTATTGCCACTCCAGTGAGTGCAACAGTAGGGCAAGTGTTGGATAGCGGAGGGGTAAAACTTACTATTCCCACTCCAGTGAGTGCAACAGTAGGGAAAATGTTGGATAGCGTAGGGGTAAAAATTACTATTCCCACTCCAGTGAGTGCAACAGTAGAGAAAGTGTTGGATAACGGAGGGGTAAAACTTACTATTCCCACTCCAGTGAGTGCAACAGTAGGGAAAGTGTTGGATAGCAAAGGGGTAAAAATTAATATTGCCATTGGAGTCAGTTCAAAATTACAAACAAACAAAATATCAACTACAACACAAAAGATTTTAAAAAACAAAAAAAGAAAACATATATAAAAATATTAAAAATTTACAAAAGATTAATAGATATTAGAATGTTAAAAAGATCTAACAAATACCTAGAAAGATTTTTTTTTAAATGTAAATTTTTTTACAAATAATTATTTTTAATGGAAATTATTTATAATCAAAAACATTAATTATTACATAAATGTAATCTTTTTTATTTGCTACCCTATAACACCACACAATTCATAACACACATCTAAATTAAAAAAAAATGTACCTCCATAATCAACATAATTAATTATCAATTAAAGAAATATAATTAATTAAAAAAACAAATTAAAAAGATAATAATTAATTTACTCCCCAAATGTTACCCCTTTAAAATCGAAACCAACCCACAAAATAAAAATAAACAATTACCTTAAATATTTATGAATTGATGAATTAATATTAATAATCAACTAATTATTAATTAATTAAACATAAATAACTTTCCACCCTTTACCCCAATAAACACCACAACCCACACCTAAAAATCATTACACAATTTCCATTACTAACTTAACATTAATAAATTAATATCAATTAACAACAACTTATTAATTAATTTAAAAGATATTACTTCCCACCCTTTACCACTATAAACCCCTCAACTCACATCTAAAATTCATCACACAAGTGCCATATTTAAATTTTAAATAATTAATTAGCATTAATTAGCAAATAATTATTAATTAATTATAAATAAATTACTTCCCACCCTATTCCCCTATAACCCTACCACCCGCTCCTAAAAAAATAACACAAATAACTTAATTAATTACCAATTAATGAATTAATAATAATTGACAAGCAACTAATAAATAATTAATAATAAATTAATTCCCACAATTAACAATATAACATGTAAATTAAATAAATATTAATAAATAAAACATATTAATACATTTATTATAATCAAATTACTTCCCACCCTATTCCTCTATAAACCCACAACCCGCTCCTAAATAAATTACACAATTAACATCATTACCAATTAATTATTTAATAATAATTAACAACCAATTAATAATTAATCAATAATAAATTAATTCCCACAATTAACACTATAAAATCTAAATTTAATAAATACTAATAAATAAAAAATAATAATTAATTTATTATAATTAAATTACTTCCCACCCTATTCTCCTATAAACCCACAACCCGCTACAGCACTAAAAATGCAAAATTTAATTAAAATAAAATTAACAACTACTAAAAATTTAACACATATTAAAAAACAAAAGCAATACTTATACAAAAAATAGTTCACACACTTTTAAAATACATACTAAAACACATAACACTAATTAAAAAATCGATATTTTAAACAACTATATTTTTGCAAATGATATTAATGACTTCGATATTTTCAAAAATGATATTTCTTACCTCCAAGTCGGTATTCATGACCACGATATTCTTGCTGTCGATATTTCTGCATCACGATATTTCCAACTCGATATTTGTGTATGTCGACATTTAAAACTCGATATTCTGTCTGTGCACCGCCAAGATGCAAGGACTGCATTTCACAGATCTGTGGACTGCATTGCCAAGATGCAAGAGCTGTTTTTCACAGATTTGTGGAATGCATTGCCAAGATGCAAGGACTGCATTTCACAGATCTGTGTAATGCATTGCCAGGATGCAAGGACTGCATTTCACAGATCTGTGGAATGCATTGCCAAGGTGCAAGGACTGTATTTCACAGATCCATGGAATGCACTACCACCATACATGGGGTGTATTGCACAACGGCATAAGTCATAGGGCTTAATCATGTGTCTTTGTACATAATTCCATCTTTTTGTTGTGTGTTCCCATTTTTGCTTTGCTCATATACTGTTTTGGTCTCTACAGTGTCTGTCGCCGAATGACAGACCCAGACGTTTGTGTTCTTTTGAAAAGGACACATGTTTTTCTTTCCAACCAGCCGTAGCTGCCACTGTGATAAGACAGCTGTTTCTGAACTCAAACCCTGTGAAGTTGAATGGAGTACAACTTTGGTGAGTGCAAGGGAACAATAGATGTTTCCACCAACTCCTTAAGCACAGCTTGACATTTTAAATTACATGTTTTTCCTGACAGCTTGCTGCAGCATACAGTGATTTGTATGGAGTGATACAATGTATTTAAGGTGCTATGAAAAACAAATTTGCAACATATAGATAATCTGGGCAAAATACCAGTGGAGAAGTTAAATTCTTATCCATTACCCTTATATCGGTTTTGGAATATAAACCATATCATGCCTAAACTCAGCTGAAGTGCATTCCAAAAAACATACACATTTCTGTCAGACCTCATCAAGCCTCAGTCATGATTTTGTGACCTCTGCCTCAGAGTTGCTACAAGGGACTGACCGAGGATAGAAAATGGAAAGACAATGTGGCTGCCAAGTATGACACCTGTAAAACCTTTCTCGTTCATGGAAATGGTCACTCCAGACTCAGTGGGACTAGATACTGCAGGAGGCTTGATTCACATTTGCTCAGGAACCATTTCCTTTGCTGTGCAGTGGCACAAGCCGGTGAATTCCAGAAATAGAGAACTGAGATAGGAGAAAGTTACCCAAAAGCTGAGAAAATATTTCATCATTTTAGTTTGGGTACCTGAAACTTAGGGATAGCCTTTCACCAAGCAGCACCTTTCCAGTTAAAAGAAGGGATACAGAAGAGCCAGCAGAACTAGTTACACCCAATATGCCTGATCCAAGTGGTTGCAGAAGGTAGAAGATTTCCTTTGCAGTTGCATGGGATGAATGGAAGGGTTCGATTCAGTGGGAGAACAGTAGAGCTAAGATTGGTGCGTGCTATTTTGATCTTTAGACTCATGGCACTCAGAATGGTTTTGTTACCACAAAACATATCGACAGGAAATGAAGTGTGTAGGAAACTGGACAGTTTGCAGATGTCCCCCCACTTTTTGCCCCCATTTGAACTGCTAGATGCTGGTTTTCGACTCTGACAGTGCACTGAAGTCTGCTAACCAGGTTCAAGTGCCAGTGTTCTTCCCCCTAAAGTGACATGTGTAATTGGCATCCCCAATTGACAAGCGCTTACCTCCCTTATAAGTGGAACCTGTGGTACCCAGGGCATAGATGGTAAAGGGGTACTCAGGGTTTGCAACAGTGGTTGTGCCACCCTGAGTGACCCAAGTAAACTAAATACAGCTGGCTTGCCACTGCAGACTGCAGGAAGAGTGTTCACTGCTCCAATTTGACTTTTTCCTCATCATGTGTGACAAAGTCCCAGCACTGCTTTTAGTATATGTCAGTCATCCCTAGAGCAGGCCTCTTAAGCCCAGGAGACTGGGCGCCGTATATTAAGAGTATAGAAATGTGAGTGCAAGCTTAAATGTCTCTAAAGTGACTTTACAGTTAAAGTGCACTATATGTGATAGGCGGTGTGTAGATAGCTGTCTTTCTATATAGCGTACCAAAACAAAGTACACTGTTCAGAAAATCCAGTGGGTCTGCAATTGGTTTACAGAGGCTAAAATAGATAATACTAAGGCTCTCTTTTGTGGTAGTGCGGGCAAGCAGTTAGGCTTATCAGAGGGTAGTGCTAAGCATTTGGCGTACTCACAGAGTCAATTAATGAGACACACACTCAAAGGATAAATACAAGACCAAATTAGAATTTTCGAACTCATGAACTTCGTTTCAAGGTATGTACAGTTTTTGATAAAAAATTAGCATGGGTAAGTAAAGCGCTTAAACTTGTGAGTTTTTATGCACAGTGCAATCCTATGGGAGAAAACGTGAAAGATGCATAAAGGCAGGTACATTCTGTTTCAGAGGTTCACCTTCTGGAATCAGAATAGTAGTGCGCCAAGGTTCAAAGTACTACCAGCAGTTCTTTGGGAACTGCCATGGTTCTACCGGGAGCAGGGTGCTGGAAAGGCTGATTTTTGGTGCTACGGAGAAGGGGGGCCACCTGAAAAGAGGCTGCACAGGAGGACTTATGGGCAAGTCCGAGGGCTCCCAAATGGGGGCTGAGTCAAAAGGGGTCTTGGAGCACGGGGCACAGCTGGTTCACTGGGACCTGGGCTGGGGAACTCGGGTGCAGTGTGGTTAGGTTCGCTGGGCTGGTGAGCAAAGATGCAAACAGCATGGCAGGGGCAAAATAAAAGCAGCTGGGCAAATCTCAAAGCGGATCTCAGTTATGCTGATGTCTCTCGAAGGCTGCTATGGCCTGGTGCAGTGAGGATCCCTGCTGGACACTCATGGTCGGTGTTTGGTGTAGGGCATTCAGTACCCCAAGGGTTGGTGCTGCATGGCTCGGGTTCACCCCGGTGGCTTCACACACAGTGGGGAGGCAGACCTGACCTTCCAAAGCATGAGTACCTTCTCCTAGTCATTTGCGGCATCGGCCGGGCCGGGGAACTGTAAGGGGGTGGATCGACTCTGCTTCTTGGTGTATGCAGACTGCAGGGGAGGTGCTCCTCTATTCCAAGATAGACTTTTGGTGTAAGTTGAAGTGCTGACAGACTACCCAGGGCTTTTATAGTTCTCCAGCTGGCAGCATGAGTCACTCTGTTGCGTATGTCGAGAGAGGTCTGAGGACATCAGGGTTTTGCGCCAAAGTCCAAAGTTCTGCTGCAGTTCTCACCAGGCACTGACTTTTCTTCATCTTTCTTCTGTTAATCCATAGAATCTCAGTTATTGGGTTCAGGGATGTCACCTAAATACTCAATTTAGGGGCGTTATGGTGAGTGACAGGTAATAACCAATGGGCTACCTACCTTTAGGGTGTCTACACCCTCTATATGACCACTTCATGTGGGAAGTGGGCATAACCCTTACCATAGAAGGCTAATTCCTTCCAAAACATCATAGAGGAATCTGAAAAGTGGGGTCCACATCAGCTGGCCCACCCTAGGAGTGATGCTGGCTGAGTGTGGGCATACCTCCTAATCTACTTCATTTTCCCGCCTGTCTTGCCACCAAAAAGTGGGGTCAGGTCAAGGGGTGGGCACCTCCACTATCTGGAGAGGCCCTGGGTCGCATAACATAGGCGGCAGGGCCTTTGAAGCTTTCCGCCCTGGAATGCAATCCTGCTTGGAGGAGGTGTGAACACCTCTGCCCAGAGCAGGCTTTGTTCCTGTCCTCCGAGCATGAAGGCCCTCACCTCAGGAGGGTAGAAACCTGTCTATGGTGGCTGACTGGTCAAGACCAGTCAGTCAACACACTAGTAGTCGGTAGGTCTTTAGGGGGCACCTCTAAGGTGCCCTCTGTGTACATTTATTAATAAGTCCAGCACTGGCATCAGTGTGGGTTTATTAAAATGAGGTGTTTGGCACCAAACATCTTGGGGTACAGTGAAGACATCATGTAGCTGGGGAACTCGTAATGATGAGCGTCCAGCCGATGTACTTCTTATGGCTTCCCTGCGCACTGGTAATATCTAAGGGTGAACTTAGATATCACTGGGACATGTCCACTCTCGCAGATGTGACCTCACATGGGTAGAGTGCACCCAACCTTAGGGCTGTAAGGCCTGCCGTAGGGGTGTCTTACCTATGTCACATGCAGTGCTGGCAAGCATGGCAGACAGGAATGTATGCCATGTCAACTCTCCGGTTTTCTCTGCACCAAGACACCCAGGCTGCAGTGGCAGATTGCATGAGCTTGGTGAAGGGTCCCTTAGGGTGGCACAATTCATGCTTCCACCCTTAGGGTCCCTCTTTCGGTCCAAAACCCTAAGTACCAGGAGTACCACTTACTAGGGATTTACAAGGGATCCTAAAGGGGTTGCCAATTGTGGAACAATTGTACAGTTTAAGGAAAGAACACTAGTGCTGGGGACCTGGTTAGTAAGAACCCAGCACACTTTCAGTCAAAAGTTCACCAGATACAAGGCAAAACGTGGAGGTAACTTCAACAAAAACCCAGTTTCCTACACGGTCCATAGGATAACATGCGACTAGTACTCAGGCATATCTGGGAGTCTAGCTCCCTTATGGTACCACCTAAATATGTCAACTTTGGTGTTAAACATCTTGACTACTCTTCTCTGACATGAATCTTGTGTCAGGGGAAGGCTGGCATGCACTAAGGCGGCTACCTTAGAGATTGCCCACCTGGTTATCCCAGCTGACACGTACTTTGACTGGCAGGCTCGGGTTTTCCTGCACCAGCTGCCGCCAAGACAGAGCTCTGACCTCCCACCAGGTAGTATGCATGTGCCCAGGAGGAAGAACAAAGGCTTAGGCAGGAAAGAGGTCACACCTCCCTCCCCTGAGTGGGCAAGTGAAGTGAGACATCAGAGTGGGGAGCGTCAAAGACTCTTACCACCTCTGATATGCAAGAAGGCTTTCTCCCCGTGGAAGATAAACACCCCCCTTGCCCCCATCACCTTTTACCAGAGCTGATAGTGCCAATTTCCTGCTACGTGGCCCAAAAAGAGATTCACCCCCATTTCCTGGGAAAACGCTGCCTAGAGAAGGAACTTGCTCTAAGATGCCTGGATGATATGGAAATCAAGAGTGCCCACCTCCAAAAAGCGCTTAGTGGCCTGAGAGGATCTTGACCGAAGGTGCTTGAGTGCTGAGATGAATGTTTGTATAGAAGATACTGTTAATGGAGGATTGGTCGATAGGAACATATCCTGAAGAATTTGAATTATTAGGCTGTGTGACATTGCCTGGACAACGCCTTCAACTTCCTTAAGCCAGACCTCTAAATGCTCATCTTGCAACTTTAAGCGTTTGAGCTGGGCCGCCATGAACTCAACACCAGTCCAACTGTAATAAACACGTCAGCATTGTTTGACACACACTGATCTGAAATCAAACTCTTCTTTGAACTGATTTTGAACTCTAGATTAATTTGGAGTGTTTTCGTACTTTTTAAATTCTGAATTCTTTTTTATAATTTTTACAACCTCTCTTTGACATCAATTTAACCCGTTTTACCTATTATAAGATTTGACTTGTTTTACTACATTTATTAAGCGTATTACATATTTATTTAATTTGGTATTGCCATTTAATTTGTTTATGGTTCAGCTGTTTTTATGTTTGCCTGGTTGTTGCACACATCATGAAGTTTCTCGATGGAAAGTTTTCATTCTTTACATAAGCTTTAAACTGTTTGGCCTTTATGGAAGGTCATTCCCAGATCACTTCTGAATTCTTACAGTCATGTACTACAAAGATTGCCTAGTGTGCAAGTACATGGAACGCATAGTATGTATATACGAGATGTATTGTAAGGTCATGCGGGCTATATTGCAGCAATATTTAGGGTGTGATGGAGGCATATATGGGGCTTAATATAGCAATGTATGGGGCATGTTACAAAAGTATATGGGGTGCATTTCTATTACAGGCACTCTCTGGAACACATATCTCATGAAACTCTGCTCCTGTATTTCAGATATTACCAGTACTTAATTTGAGCCGGTGGTTTCTGGTGCTCGGCACTGGCACTTAATTGTCAACACCAGCACTTAAACAATGCCAGCATGTGGCAGATTATCATAACTAATTTAGAGACGATCACAACAAAAGTTGTTTGCTAATTCAATATGTCTTAAAATTGACTAATACTTGCCTCCCAAGTCATTCCTATAGCTTTAGGGGCTTTGAATAGTCTGAACTGTCACTCTTGGAGGAGTGCGACAGTTAGTAGTTGTGTTAGTACTGTCATTGGCTGTGCTGGCAGGGGCAATGAGAGGTGCAAGCTGCAGTAGCCTCCTGACAAGGGCCCCAGCACTTATTGTTTCACAAATGAAACACTGTATATTACCCTCCGAATGCACAGGTGTTTCTATGAGCTTACGTGACAGTGGTCCAGATTTAGAAATGAGCAACCAGTGACATAAAACGTATCTAAAGAAATGCAGGTGCGGCCCATGCAGGTAAGAGCGGTGGGCCGGTTCATGGGGGGGGGAGGATTCGTCAGAGGACCTCGAGGGAAAATTAAATAAATAATTAATTTTCCCTCATCATCGTCTTACGAAATCCCCCCACACCCGGCCCCACTGCCCCAACGCTCTTACCTGCACAGGCCACGGCTGACAAAATGGCAGATTTGCTACCCTCACCTCTACTGTGGAACCACACAATCTTAGGTCCCATCAATGTTAAACGTCCTCCCAGTGGAATCACATCATCTACAGCAACACGCATGCCAACGTACGTTGCTTACTTTGGTGGTGGAAAGGTCATCCATATGATCTGATGTAGTTGATCCGCGAAGATGTCTTGTCAGTTTGCTTTGTGAAAGAAAATCATGGAAAAGGTGGTAGACTTTCATAATATTTTCAGTTCTGTGTCTCTAACATTCTGAAAAAACCCATAGCATTTTAGCAAGATAAAACAACTCCTTCTAGCAATGTTGCCATTTTTTGCTATTTACCATTTTACTAACTTATTACATCTATTGTTTTGCGAATAAGTACTATGGAAATAATATGTCATTTGAAGTTCAGCAACATTTATGTGTTAGCAGCCACAATATAGGTTTGCACTCTCATTTACATGCTGAATTATGGACTTTTCCTAATGTAGCACTACTAATTGAACATCAGAGGGCAGGGCGTGGCTTACAACCCAGAGAAAATAAGGTGACAATGTAACAGTGCTCTATCAATAATTTTTTTTTTTTTTAAAGTGTAAAAGAGTTTCTGAAAGATCAACATTATGGAATTGAAGTTGGAGAAGAAGTGGAAAAGCATGAAGTCAGGAAAACATACGTGCAAATAATGTAGCTATAGTCAGTGCCACTGGAATTATGCAATTGTGCAGCCGTGGCGATTTTCGCATGATTTTAGATTTGCCGCAATTGCTACATAATCCATCATCTGCTGCATAATCTGCAGATTTTAACAAAAAACAACAATTTTGTTTCTAACTCAAATGGTTCAAAAGTTATTAAAAATGCAGCGACACATGTTGCCGTGCAGTGTAAGGCCCTTTGCAAACCTGAATTGGTCATCTTTCTGTTGCTTATTGCTATATTTGGGCATTATACCGGTACCAATGCCCAGACAGTGTTGCCAAGCTTAAATATGATGAAATAATGAAGTAATACTACAGTAAAATGTGCCACCTTATGCCGCATAATTTGCCTTTCTTGCCGCATAATTTACTTAATCCTGTCGCATAATTTGGCCCTCTCTTGCCACATAATTCCACTGGTCCTGGTTATAGTGCAGTTGTATTCATTTGATATGACTCGTGAACAAGTACTGAAGACATTACTCAACTAAATAAACCATCCTTGTCTTCAACATGTCAAGCTAAAGTTGGAGGCAGGTAGCAATGTAAGGGTTGTAGTTCCATTTGTGGTGACGTTAATGCGAAAGCTTTATTTTGTCCTAATGCCTTCTTGCAGATAACGACTGTCACACTAACAGGGTTTTCACATTCTTTTTTCTCTAATTTAGGGAAGACACATTGGGAGATATTCTCAACAACGTGTGATAATTATCGCAAAATTAGCTTAACGCAACTTTGCACATCGCAGTCCATCGCGGGAAAATAACACCGTGTTAACGTTGTATTCTCAACCCGGCTGCACCATGCGATAGTCTCACGATAACGTGCCAAATGACCGCGTTAAAATTAACGCGACGCAGAAAAAATGAGAAACACGAACGCAAAAAAAGTTGCGATGCCCCAAATCGCGATACAAAAATCAGCGATAACCAGCGACAGGCCTGCAATTCCCACACGTCATGTGGGAAAATGCACCATAAAAGCAGAAAAAAAAGACAAAAAAAAGTTAAACTGCGTAGCACCATGGATGCACCCGGACCGAGTGCAGAGGACAACGTGAACCCCACAAGCCCCACAGATGACCAGCAAGGAACCTCGGGGTCGGGGAAGGCCAAGGAGAAGAGGAAGAGGAAGACGCGGTTCAGTCCGCAGGAAAACAGGATCATCGTTACGGAGGTGATAGAACACTACCAACAACTGTTCGTCACCTCCAACGTGTCATTGGCAACAAAGACGCAAACATGGCAGACTATCTTGGGCCAGAGTTGAGGAGGACAATGGAAGAGGTCAAGAGGCGCTGGAATGATGTGAAGGGCAAAACCAAGAAGAAACTCGATGCCAACATGAAAGCAGCAATGCAGATTGGAGGTGGGAGACCAGCGGCACACCAGGAGCTGGATGACATGGAGAAAATGGTGGCCACAGTCATCAGTCGGGATACGGTGCCAGGAATAGTGGATCCGGACACTGCTCAACATGACCTGACACAACATCAACAGGGTGAGTACCGACCAGGGACTGGGGGGACGGGGGGAGATGGGCACAATGGCACACATGCACAATTAAGTAGAGCACACTGCACACCCACAATGACTCTGGATCATGTCCCTGATCTCCTTGGCATACTGCAGCACACATAGAAACAGCAAGTAGGCCCCCGTTGACAATGTGCCCGGAGGGGGCCCTCCCCACACATCACTAATCTCACAACAAACCCATACACATGTGCTGAACCCAGCAAAGCTGCGGGTCCGTGAGCCACACTGACAATGCAAGTGACACTGCATGACCATTAGCATGGCTGCAGTCCAATTATCATGGCATGGTGCACGCCACGAAACTGAGGTGACTGAGTGTGGACCACATCCAGAATGGAGCAGGTCACACTCTGGCACATCCACGTGCACAAACAACCCCTGACGTCAACAACACATCTGCGGACAAAACATGCCCAAGAGTCACAACTCGACCAAGAGCCCAATTCACCCAAGTCCGCAACATCTCAGCACTGTAGAAGCACAGAAGTCAAAGGCACACCGCCTGAAAGGGATAAGGGGCAGCCAAATCTGAGCTGCAGGGGTGACTCACCCACAATGCAGCACACACACATAAGAATAGGAGCACCTCAACATTGACAACAATGTGGTACAAACTGCAACACTTTCACAACAGAACACAGGACACAACTGGTGCCGCATGTGTGTACAAAATGGCCAATCACATCTGGCATAGCAGGAAACTGTGAGATGACAATGTACGAGTACAACCTCACATCCGTGATGTAGTACAAATGTCCACTGTCCCGCATCAAATAGGCATCTCCTCACAAACAGTCACAATGTACATTGTCATACAGTCTGTATGTAAACTCCGCCAATGCGTCAACATACATGGAACACACTGTGAAACTGCACCTCCCCTTTACATTGCAGAGGGACAATCAACACCTCCTGTAGAGCAGACCCTACATCACGTCAGCGATGATGGAGACGACCTCCAGGACATCGACTACGATGAACTCCAACGGTTCATGGACAACCTCCGCACCCCACCTCCAGTAGCAGGGCAGCCCAGCACCATCGAGGTGATCCCACCCCCTGCACAGACCACACAGCAGGAAGCACTCACCACCACGTCTGGCTCCCAGCACCTCACCGAAGAACACATGGCGTTCCAACGCCGTGTGTTAGACTGCCAGAAGGAGCTGGCTGAACAGGTGCGGGTGGGGTTCGACCTCATGGCAGCCAAACTAGATGCCATACGTGGGTGTCTAAGTCCCATCAGGGACCACTTACACTCCCTAACGGATACCCACAGTCTGCCCCATGCCCTCCAACAATCCATTTGCATATGGCCATGTCTGAACTGGGGTGGTGGAGTGAGCTAAAGAATGATGATGGATTAAACCCAGATCAGTTGACTGGGGGTGAGTGTTTGATTGGCTCAAACGTTCCGTCCATCATCCCCTTTTGTATCGCTTTTGTCGCCCTAAGTTGGCGGGGGTATGCCCAGACGTGGGTCCCTTGCTCACTTTGCCACTGGATTCAAGCAAGCCTGGCTGATGACGGCTGAAATGCCAGAAACCGGTCCTAGGATGCTTGTTTCCGGTCCAGGGAAGACATGGCTTGGCAGTTCGGGCTGGACTGTTCCCATGAGGCACAGGGTCAGACTGATTTGCATAAGGCCATGTCTGAACTGGGGTGGTGGAGTGAGCTAAAGAATGATGATGGATTAAACCCAGATCAGTTGACTGGGGGTGAGTGTTTGATTGGCTCAAACGTTCCGTCCATCATCCCCTTTTGTATCGCTCCAACAATCCATGGCTGGCGTCGCTGGAGTCATGACTCGGAGAAAACAACAACTGTCTAGTCAGAGTGGCTACAGCGATGTCATCCGTGAGTTGGGAAACATAAGGAGGGACATGGAGAACATGGAGCGGATGCAGGCGCAAAGAATGGCTACCACGGCTGCACACGAGAAAGCTGTAGATGGGATCTTCCATGCCCTGCAGATCCTCATCATGGGAGTGATGCCACAAGACATTGCGCAGATGAATGCTGCTGCTACTTCTACATCCACATCTCCGGCCCCTGATGTGTCAGTGTCACACAGTGCTGCAAACCAAACACCACCACCCACATGTGAGGCACATGAAACGTCAGAGAACGAAGATGAGGATGAATCTGCCTTAGTGGTAAGGAGGAAGCAGTAGCATTCATCTCCGCCATATGGCTTGTTCCTGCTTGGGTCTGCCCTCTGCATCATGCCCTGGAATAACACCTTCCACTGTCCCCGACACACTCTGCGACACTAACCTTGGACCTCGACATGGACTGCCATATTTTGCATGCTCAACAATGACACAGCAATCAGCCTGTGGACTGGACTCTTCCGCTTCCGAGTAACTTGTCAATCCCTAAAGGACTCTGGCTGGCCCTCCACGGGGCAACATTGTAAAGTGTTGTCTGCATGGCCCAGTACTAAGACAGCTTCAACACTCCACTGAACGTGAATAATGCATTCTAATACACACAGATGTGTCATGTCTATGATTAATCAAGTATGAAAGCTTGGACGAATGTAGGGGCAGTGATTCCCCCTTACGTCCATGTAGCTCATGTTGTGGGACTTGAGTCACAGGGTGCATTTCTGCATCATGGTGGTACAAATTTGACCCCAAAAGAAGCCCTGTTGTCAATTGTAGGTCACAAATGACAGCCTACATGTAATGATTTGGGACACATGTGAAACACTGATGAGTGGGATTCCGTACTATCTTTGACACACAGAAATGGCATTTCGAATACGTGACACCCTAAACAGCCTCTCTGTACAGAGGTGACACACCCACCATCTATTTCAATTTATGAGATTGTTAGCACTACATGTTGCACTTACACTTGTCTGAGTGATGTGCTTGTACAGAGGAGTAACATGCACACAGGGAATGTGAGTTGTGATGAATTAATTTGCACATGCTGTGCCTGTGGTCATTTTGTACTGTCCCATGATTGCCAAGGACTGTGACAATGTGATGTGCTCATGTGAAGAAATTGTCAATGATGGTGTTCCTACGGGCTATTCCTGCTGCTGCTGCAGTGGGGTGTGGTCCACCTGCCTAATCTTCCTCATCATTGTCCGGTGCATCTGGCACTTGTAGCCATGGGGCATTGGTGCGTACACATATGTTGTGCAACACACAACATGCAACGATCATCTTGCACACGATGCCTGGGCTATACAGGAGCCTTCCACCTGTGATGTCCAGGCACCTGAAACATGACTTCAACATGCCAAATGTGCATTCCACGATGCCCCTGGTGCATTTGTGGGCTGCATTGTACTGCCTCTGGGCCTGTGTGTTCGGGGCTCGGAGGGGTGTCATCATCCAAGGGCAGAGTGCATATCCTTGATCACCTGTGACAGTGCAGAGAGACATGAGTCAAAAGTTGGCTCTGCATGATGTGTTGGCAGGCTCACTAGTTCATTGGTGTGTGATATGTGTGACAGGTACTGCTTGTAGCAAATGAGCGGCATCAATGTGTATTACGTAGCCTCACTGCTGCTCCTCCCTCCCCCCGAGCCTATTCACTAGTGTGCGCAGCGCGGTTGCATCACTTGCACTCCTAGGGCACACCATTGTCATGCCTGTCTGAGCATGTCCACAAGCCTGACAACGACAATTGTGATGTTGTGCGTTGAAGGTGGGTGGCCACGTGTGTGTAGGCCTACGGTAAGGATAGGGCGGACACAGATGTAGAGTTCATGGCTGGATGAACTCGTGATGCGGTTGAGGGTAGTCCTATGGCCTATGCTGCGGTAATAGCGACACACACAACAGTTGGCATGTATGATCCCAGACCCCGAGCGGGCTTGCGCTCCTTCATTTATCCCTTCGGCCGAGCCCGCACTCCGGCAGCATGCTACATCGCAACATTGTCCATTGCGGGACGGGTGGCGCCGACACTACAACAGAGACACATGCATTAGTTACTTCCTTGGCAAGGCCAACACTTAGCAACGTTCAGAGCCCCGGGCGGATCGTCCACACCCCTACGCTGGACTGTCGTACGCCAGCCCACTCCGCTTACGCTCACAGGGGGGTACGACACAGCTACATGTCCCAGGTCTTCCACACTGCCTGAGGTGACATGGTTGCGTCCGCTGTGCACAGCACAATGTAATGTGGTAGGGCTCGGGGCCCTCATGCATACATAATGACCACACAGACACACTTAGATAGTTTGTGGAACTGGCTACGGGCACGTGCGCTCGGCCCCTTTTATTGCCAGGGTCACATGTCCAGTGACGCCTGTGATGGATGGGTGTGGGGTGAGTGTAAGCCAGCCCTCAGGGAGTGGTTGGTGCTGGCAACAACTACAACAGTGATCAGAAAATCAGAAGTTCAAAGTTCAAACAGCAAGGGTATATGACTTCAGCTGCACAGAGTTAGTGGCCCCGGATGCACTGCGGCCGGCACAGGCACACCGCCATGGGACGGTGACTTGCGGTGCACTGAGGTAGGGCCACGAGAGCTGAGCGGGTCCTCGTCGATGTCGAAGGTGGATGTCGCGGAGTGTTTCGGGGGACAGTGGAAGGTGTTCTTCCAGGGCATGATGCAGAGGGCAGATACAGGCAATTTGGAGGAGATGAATGCTACAGACTCATTTTTAACACCAAGTCAGTATCAGCTACATGATGATGAAGACAACCCCCAGGCCATAGACTCAGACACCACCAAAGTTCAACCAGAGAGTGACCATGAAATTTCAGGGCACAGAGTTAGTGGCACCAGAGCTGAAAGGGGATGCAGGCTGCGATGAGGCCTGTACAATGGTATAAACTCTGCCATAAATAAATCAAGACTCAGTTCCAGATGTGTGACCTACTTGACCGCAGTGTAGGCCAGAGGCAGCGGTCAGCAGGGGCCCACAGCCACGTGTCGTTGGCTTGCGAGGCACAGAGTTAGTGGCACCAGAGCAGCTGTTAGTAGTGTTCGATCACCTCCATAACGATGATCCTTTTTTCCTCCGGACTGATCCGCGTCTTCCTCTTACTCCTCTCCTTGCGTGCAATGATATGAACTCGGCCATTGAAAAATCAAGACTCAGTTCCAAATGTTTGACCTACTGGACTGCAGTGTAGGCCGGAGGCAGCGGTGGAGTACGTCAACGAGAAAGGAGAGCTGGGGGCCTGTGTCGCGGAGGCCGTGATGGTCTGAGGAGGCTGCCAAGGTCGCGGGCCTCGGGCTTGGAGCTTGCACCGGCACGTGGTGGGCCCTCTTTGACACATGCCGGTGTCGGCAGGTGAGCAGTGAGGCCTGGTTGCGCAGGGGCGGCCAAGACGGGTCTGGGAACCAGCCGCCTCGGGTGCAGCAGGCGCACAGGTTCGCAGGCGTTGGCCTTGTGGCGGGCTGAGAGGCGCCGCCCTGGCAGACACGTTGGCCATTCCGGAAGAGAACCACGCCCAGAGCAATGGGCTTTTTATTCACACCCCTACGCTGGCCTGGCGTACGCCAGGCCAGCCCCCTCTGCTCACGCTTACAGGGGGGGACGTAACAAGCTACATTTCCGCAATCTTCCCCACTGCCTGGGGTGACATGGTTGCATCCACTGTCCACTACACTCCAAACACCAGCAGTATATGTCGACATGGACATGTCTGTGGTCTGCATACTGCAGTCTGGCCAGCACATCCATGCCACACTTGGCATTGTGTACATTCTCATTCATGGGTCACTTGCCTCCTTCGCACATGCCTGGTTCCCACCTCTCCCCACATTCTGCTATTGTGTGGCTGAGGTGCCATTGATGGCTAGTGTACATGGCTAGCCCAGGTTACCACAGTAAGTTGTGCTGTCGTGTCTGGTAGGTGGGCATGTTGTTTGGCATGTTGTATGTGAGTTTGTAACGTGTGCATTCCCAGAGTCGTGAGTTGCATGACTGGAGTTGAGGTGTGTGGTGTGTTCATTTGGTACTTACCAACGAGCAATGCATTCCCATAGGTGCCATCCTGAAAGCGCTGGTTGATGATGGACTGTCGGAAGATGAAGGAATCATGCACACTGCCTGGGTAGTTGGCGACGACATTGGTGAAGAGTCCCAGGTGGTCCACTATTGCCTGCACATTGATGGAATGCGTGTGCTTCCTGTTGCGGTAATTGTGTGCAGTGGCGGCAGGGGGCACGAGGAGTACATGTGTGCAGTCGATTTCCCCCAACACGTGTGGGAAGCCAGCTATGGCGTAGAAGCCTTGCTTGGACTCCAGCTGTTCCTGCGCAGTGTGTGGGAAGTGAAGGTGCTGGGGTACCAAGCTGATGATGGCATCCAAGACAGGTGTGAGGAACTTGGATAGGGCTGGCTGTGAGACTCCTCCGACTCTGGCAGTTGTTGGTTGGAAGGTACCAGAGGCCAACAGGTGCAGCACAGCCAGCAGCTTTGTCTGCGGAGGGAGGTTGGTTGTCCGCTGTGTTGGTACCGTCAGCCTGTGGGCAATGATGGTCAGGATGCGGAGGATGGTTGTCCTTTTGAGCCTGTAGTGGGCAATGACATCCTCTGGTGTTAAGTCTGTGAGGCTGGTGCATTTTCTGAAGGTCCGCAGTCTTTGTCTGCGCTACCTCTGTGGTAGTCCGGGAGGGGCGGGGGGGCCCAAGGGGGTGGCGGGCCTGGGTGTGGTGGAGGTGGGTGTTGGGGCCCTCTTGGGGCTCCGAGCTGCATGATCAGTAGCTCCATGGCATCTGTTGTTCTTCAGGTGTGGCTCTGGTCTGGGCTCCCTTTTGTGGTGCAGGTTGTCATCCGACTTAACACCAGGTAGGAGCAGGTGTTAAATCCCTGCTGCTAACGTGCCTTATCGCCTGTTTTGGGATCTTATCGCCGATCTGGCTGGTCGTAGAGAATATTGCGAAGTGGTGTTTTCGCGGCTTTTTGCACAGGAACGCCTACTCTGCATCTCATTAGCGTTAGTTGCCGGTGTCATCCGTGGCGATGTTTTTTGCGGCTGCTATCGCAGGAAAACTGGCGATATCGGCTGTTAGCACCAGCTTGTGAATGGGGCGATAAATCTATCGCCACTTTGGCTGTGATAAAGTGCCGCTAACTCGGCGATAAGTCCTTTAGAATATGCCCCATTGTGTTATATTCAGTGACATGATTTACTAAATCAGGATCTGAAAGGACAACACCGAGCTCATTGTTATCAAGGCTGTTTTTATGTACTTTCCTCATTTCCAAATGTGACTGGCTCGCTTGATTGCACCCATCTAGACACAAGATATTCAGGAATAGAAAAATAACTTTGTAGAACATTCGAGTTATATGTGATGCATATTTGCTCTTTATTCTTAATTGCCTGGCTCACAGCAGGACACATACATATTACATACTAGCGGTCACCCAAGCGGGTGCTGAAGAACCTACAGCACCTGATGGTGATGGCCAGTAGTGTTTGAAGAACTGTTTTTATTGAATTCATGACTTCATGTGTTATTATTTGATTGGGAGAAGCATGCATTGCACTGTCTGCTGGTTGGTTTGCAGTGCTCCATTAACAGTGAATAAAATATCTCATGATTTACAGCCTTGACTTCTAATGCAGTAGCCTGCAAGAAATTGCACCTGTCATTTGCCTGAAGATGCTTTTCATGTATAAAGTAAAGTACACAAAAAAGTGATGTATGGAATGCTTGAATTAATCTCAGCCAATGGTAATCACTCGGGCCGAATCACAATCCATCCTTTTATGGCACAAAATGCCACCTCAATTTGTACCCAGCTATGTGCAAATCAGTCTTGACCCTGCTCCAATTGGAACAGGCCAGCCTGAACTGCCAAGCCCCGAGTGATTACCATTGACTGAGATTAATGGAAGTATTCCATTCATCACTTTTTTGTATACTTTAGTTTCATGTATAAACAGCATTTTAGTGGCACAGAACTTTGCCTGCTGATGCTTTTGTCTCCTTAAAGCTTACATGTCACAATGCCTTTGGGTAAGAATGTTTGAGAGTTCTTCGTCATCTGGTAGGCCCTCTGGGGTGACACTAGTCTCAAGTTTGGGGGGGTGTACGGTTGAGAACTTTCAAATGTAAGCTCATCATACAGTGGAATCCTAGGCGCTGGAAGTAGGGGTGCCGAGGGGTGATGCAGCACCCCCAAAATACCATGCTGGAATGCGGAATGTGATTGAGCTATAAAAATGCCTTTAAATTTAGGTTTTATCTTGTCACATTTTCTAGGTGTTCCAAGACAGAAGTAAAATGTCAGACTATGTCGTTTTGACAAATTGCTGCTTACTGCTTAATCTTTTCACCAGGAGACTGGTGTTTACTTCTCTGACTACAAAGTTAAAAGATTGCTTAAAGTGAACGATCTGACAATCTTCCTGGGTTACTAATAGTGAAAGGGAAGGCTGTAGGATGTCAGTTTATTTTATAACACATAACAACATTTAAATACCTGTAAATGAATGGGAAATTATTTCTAATATATCAGCAATTAGGAAAGCACAAATGAAGCACATTTTTTGTAACCCTGAAAAAAAGAAATCAAGACCCTTTACTTATATTCAAATGATAAATATTTGCTGAAACCTGCTTTGCATACATTTATCATGTGTGCAATATATAGTTTTATCAGTAACACTGCATGTCAGCATGAATTTTGAGGGTAATTCAATGGAAATTGTGCTCTCTGTAAATGGCAGTGTTCTACCAGACATGCTTTAGTAACCTATTTGTGACAGTGTGCTCCAAAATGCCACACTGGCTACATACTACTCCTTTACCATTATCTCGCTGAATGGGCGTGAAACGCTTTGATTTTTCACAATCCCTATGACTTCAATGATGTAACATTGAGGGCAGCACGCCCAGTCTGAAAATTGTTCCAGCACCATTGGCTTGTATAATGACTTCACGTTGCTGTTTTTCTGGAACTGTTCTTCGAAGTTTGTCTTCAAGCGCTACATCATCCAATTATTTCTTGAGAATGTCAGCTGTCCCATAAGGTTCTGTGCCCTACACCTCTTCCACAGTCAAATGCGTTTGTGTCCTTTCTTTTGTTTCTCATTAGTTCGCAATTCTACAAGACATAATTAACAGGAGACAGGCCGTCCCTTTAAAGGTGCAATCATTAAAATGGCACATTGTGCTGGACTTTAGAGAAGATTACCTGTGAATTAACTACCAGCAAATATCCGACCTTATATGTCAACACCTGACAGGCCTTCTACACTCTCATAGTCCATTATTGTGAGACATCTCTGCTACAAATCAAGGGGCATATTAACAAGGCCTGGCGATAAATATCGCAAAGCGCGCTTAGCGCATGCATATTTATCGCCGGCTATCTCTGTAATTTATCGCCCGGTTAGCGTGTTATCAACAACGCGCATCGCCGAGGCGATAATATTCCAGAGATAGCGTGGATATCGCCGTTTTCCATGGTGGAAAACGGCGATATCAGGGCCTGTGGTCTTAGCCTCAGAATCCACCCCCCATGTTAAGTATGCCTTAGTCAGGAATTTAACAGACGTTAAATTCCTGCGTTAAGGCATACTTAACGCGATTTAAAAAATCGCTAACCCTCCTTGATAATATCGCGAAGCTGCCTTCGCGATATTATCGCTGTTTGCTTCACAGCCACGCCTACTTTGCATCTCATTAGCGATGCAAAGTTAGGCGTGCTGGGAACGGGCGCTAAGTCAGCAAAACACGCGATAGCGTGTCTTTGCTGATAAGGCGATGAAATTATCGCCGCTTTACACCCGAAAACGGACGCAAAAGCGGCGATAATTTCATATCGCCGCCTTGATGATATGCCCCCAAGTCTTTCCTTCCGAGGCTTTATTCCATCTGCTTTGCAAATCAAATTGTTTTTTCTTGCAATCCTCCACATTACACTTGATGGTGGACGCAGCATTCACATGTCCCAGCATTTTATCCCAAATCAAGTGTATGGGTATAATGGTGCTCATGCACCTGGGGTATAAAAAGCAGCCACAAAATCAACCAGAACCTCGATTTTTGCATGGGAGAGTTTTATCTTCCATTTTCTGGATGTTTGCATTCATATAACAGCCAAAATTCAGCGATATTCTGAATCAAACCACTCACAAGTATTGAGCATGGAAAGGACGGGAGTCCTGATGACAGCACACATGCCCTGTAAGTGAATAAACCATTTTGAATGTGAATATGAATGATGTTATAGTTTGTTAAAAATGTGTTAAATGATAAGAAGGATGAGAGTCAAAAACAAGAGTAAATCCTAAAATGTAAATAAACGTATTACGTCATTTTGTTGGTAGGAAGGAAACATATATTTGACGTTGACTGTAATGTAATATAAACAGAATAGTAGAGTAGCGCACTCTCTCAATCAAGTCTGACAAACTAGACCTCACTAAACATAAACATACATTGTTTGCAAAACTGGCAATCCTGCGGAAGGATAAACATTCTAAGCAAAGGACGAAGCAGTCATCAGCAGCCATCTGGTCCACCGCCCACAAGATGAATGTGCCTCAGTGGCCTGGAGGTGGATTCTAGACTAAGGCAGTGGTGGCTGGCATGGAACAGGGGTGGCGGAGTGGGGGGTGGGAAGGGGGAAGGTTGTGTTAAAAAAATTTTTTAAACGTACCTTATAGCCGCATCTCTCCTCCGTCTCTCCGCCACGTTGGACTCGGACCGGATAAGGAAGCACCTAGTTTCCCCTGACCAATGACAACCCTGCAATGTAGCATTGTGATTGATCTGAGCACTGTGGTTCGGGGCTTAGACAGGGAATGGGAGCCTGGGCATGTTCTTCAAGCAGTCTGTGATGCAGCCTGGGTGGAGAACATGCAAAGTGCGCCGTTAGTGTGCCCACCACTCCTCCCCCTGCTCTGTGAGCAGAGCAGCCTCACCCCGCAAAGACGCCGCAGCAGGAGAAAATAAAATGATAATAACACCAAGTTATTATCATTTTATATTTCCATTATTTCACTGTTGCAAAGCAGTGGGGCGACGCTCTTCCACCTTAGTGGAGGAGCCACCACTGGACTAAGGGAATATCCCACGTCCAGCTTCCATCACCACATAATTCAATTGATGTGGCTTTTCTAGCGGCCTCACTACAGAAAAGAGCTGTTTTGCATCGATTTGGATCAAAAGTAAAACAACAAAGTGGACATCCTTCCAAACTGTGAAAAGAACATAGCAGTATAACCCGCTGTTGCATGTGGTTTCAGAGTAAAATTGTGACATGCCAATTCTGAGAATCCAAATCAACTCAACTGTTTAATGGAATTTTCCAAGATGAATAGCATTTACCATTTGGTAGAAACCAATTCATACAGTGTCTTTTTCCAAAATTGTCTCTTATCTGCATTTTTTATAGGTGTAAAAGTAATTTATCTTCAATGTAATTATTTCTGGTGGTTTTACCCTAAAGTTTGCATAGATCCATTGTCACTTCGCATCTTTCGCACGTCCTGCCACTAGGCCACCTTTCAATTTTTTATGGCATTTTTGGGAGTTACCTGCGCTTTCCTGTCCTCTTTCCACTGAGTTTTCATCACTGCGACATTCCTTCTCCTCCTGCTCTCTTTCTCCCTGCCTAATTTTTTTTGGAGGAGGTTTACCTCATCCCCCTTCTTTACCCATTGCTGAAATGAGTTAATTTTCCCCTTCAACCCCGCATCTAAGGGGGATATTCTCAAGAACGTGCGATAATCATAGCCAAAAGGTTAACGCAAGTTTTCCTATCGCCGTCTATCGCGGGAAAATAACTCCGTGTTAACGTGGCATTCTCAACACGGCGGTAACATGCGATAGTACCCCGATAACGCTGCAAATGTTCGCGATAACATTACCGGGACAGCGATAAAAATCTCAACCCGAACGTGAAAAAAGTTGCGATGTGCCCAACCACGATAAAAAATCCGGCGATAAGCAGCGCCAGGCCTGCAAGTCCCACAAGGCAGGCTGCAAAAAGCACAATAAAAGCGGCAACACAAAACACAAACAACTGCGAAGCACCATGGAGGTAGCCGGAGCCAGCACAGAGGACAACCAGAACCCCACAAGCCCCACGGAGGACCAACCTGGGACCTCGGGGTCAGGGAAGGGCAAGGAGAAGAAGAAGAGGAAGACGCGGTTCAGTCCGCAGGAAAACAGGATCCTGATCACAGAGGTGATAGAACACCATCAACAACTGTTCGTCACCTCCACTGTGTCATTGGCAACAAAAAATGGAATATGGCAGTCCATCGTGGACAAGGCGAATGCAGTCGGAGTGCTGAGGAGGACAATGGACGAGGGCAAGAGGTGCTGGAAAGATGTGAAGCGCAAGACCAAGCAGAAACTCGCAGACAGCCAGAAGGCAGCAATGCAGACTGGAGGTGGGAGTCCAGCGCCACAGGAGGAGCTGGATGAGATGGAGGAAATGGTGACCACAGTCATCAGTGTGGAGATGGTGGCAGGAGTTGGGGGACCGGACACTGCTCAACATGACCCGACACAACAGCAACAGCGTGAGTAACCACCAGGGACTGGGGGGACGGGGGGAGATGGGCACAATGGCACACATGCACAATTAAGTAGAGCACATCTGCGGACAAACCATGGCCAAGAGTCACAACACCAACCAAGAGCCTAATTTACCCAAGTCTGCAACATCACAGCACTGCATAAGCACAGAAGTGAAAGCCACACCGCCTGAAAGGGATAAGGGACAGCCAAATCAGAGCTGAAGGGGCAACTCACCTACAATGCAGCACACACACATAAGATCCAGAGCACCGCAACATGTACAACAATGTTGAACAAACAGCAACACCAGTACAACAGGACAGAGGACACAACTGCTGCCGCTTGTGTGTGGAAAATGGCCATTCACATGTGGCATAGCAGGAAACTGTGAGATGATAATGTACTAGTACAAACCCACATCCCTGATGGTGTAGTAATGCATGTATGGCCATGACCCAGATAGTCAGTGAGACACACATTGTCATACAAATCAACACTCATCACAGTTGAATACAAGTGAAGGTGCGCAGACTTTATTAGCATATGCGTGTCAGTACGGCCAAGATAAGTGCCACAACATGCAGACCAATGCAGCAGTATGTCAGAACGTGGAACGTTGCCAAGCGCCGCTGTCCACTCCGGGGGAGTGCCACACCATTCACAGGTGTGTTTACCCGCGTTGTCGTCCGCTCATGTATTCGGAGTCCAGGCGAATGCAGCCATGTCCACTGTCGTCGTGGGAGATGTGACCAGAACCCCAAGTTCCAACAAGGTGTCGGGACATGTGCAATGTGTTCCAAACTGTTGTGTCTGCAGGTACGTAGTTACACGTCCATGAAAGCTAGTGCAGCTTCGTAGGCAATCATTTCCAACATGAGGTCGTTGTCGACTTCATCGAACAGGACGGCGAGGCTAACCATTAGCAGGTCCGGACAGACGTGCTGCGTCCACGCCCTTTCACCAATTAGCACTACAGCCCAATAGGGGAGCGGCTCAATTTGGTCACTGCACACGAGGAGTTCTGCAATCTCCCAGGTCCAGCTGTCAGCATGTATGCCAAGCATCCAGGCATCCCATAGACGGGTGTCACGGTGACACTCATGGTCGTGGGCCAACAGGGGGCGCACACACATGTCGAAATACAGTTCGGCTACGGTCCTGTTGGATAGGCAGACATCCATGGACCACTCGAATATGCACGAGCGACAATGCAACGCAGGCTGCACGCAGGTGACGTTGGCAAGGCGGAAGCTTAGCCGGTAACTGATCCGCAGCACTACCAATGGCAGTGCCCCAGTAAATGCAGCATACGTGCACGGTACAGTTCCACGTGACAGGGGTTGTGCATGTGTCCAGGATGTTCTGCCATTGCGTTAGTGGCCCCGGTTGAAGCGGCACTGTTCTGACCTGCGCCAGTTCTGTGGATGAAATGCCACAGCTCGGACCAATGAGTTGTTGAAGTGTGCAATGATTGTACGCCTGGGATGGTGTGGGAGTAAGTGTGAAGGCCATTCCATGCAAGATAACTTCGAGCAAGGACTTCTGTGTGGGGGGTGTGTATACTTTGGTCTTTTGTCGGGCTGTGCGTAGTGTGGGAGTCGTCATCAGCTGCTATAGTATCTGTCAGGGGGTGCCGGGCACATGTAATTCTGAGGTCGGAGGTGCAGATGTGCTTCCGCCTGATAGTTCAGACAAAGGAGCTTTCATCACTAATGTTAGTTTCTCATCTGCTTGCATTCAGGAAATGTGAAGTGGCTTGTTGGGGGTGGGGTGGGATGTGTGCGACTTTGGGATTCATGTTTGACATGTCTTGCATGTGGCAAATGAGCGGCATCACTGTGTGTTACGTTACCTCACAGCTGCTCCTCCCTCCCCCCGAGCCTATTTACTTGTGTGCGCTGCGCGGTTGCATCACTTGCACTCCTTCGGCACACCATTGTCATGCCTGTCTGCGCATGTCCACAAGCCTGACAATGGCACTGTGATGTTGGCCGTTGGAGGTGGGCGGCCACGTGAGTGTAGGCCTGTGGGAAAGATAGGGCGGACACAGATGTAGAGTTCATGCCTGGCTGAACTCGCGCTGCGATTAAGGCTAGGCATTTGGCTCTTGCTTCGGCAATACAGATACACACAACACTTGGCATGTATGAGCCAAGACCCCGAGCGGTCTTGCGCTCCTTCATTTCCCCGTTTGTGCGAGCCCGCCCTCCGGGTGCATGGTACATTGCAACATTGTCGTTGCGGACTGGGTGGCGCCGACACTACAACAGTGACACACTCATTAGATACTTCCTTGTCCAGGCCAGAACTGAACCACGCCCAGAGCCCCGGGCAAATCCTTCACACCCCTACGCTGGCTTGGCGTACGCCTGCCCAGCCCACTCAGCTTACGCATACAGGGGGGGATGACAAAGCTACGTGTCCAAGGTCTTACCCCCTGCCTGAGGTGACATGGTTGCATCCGCTGTCCACAGCACAATGTAATGTGGTAGGGCCCTGGCCCATCATGCATACATAATGACCACACAGACACACTTAGATAAATAGTGGAACTGGCTACGGGCATGTGCGCCCGGCCCCTTTTTATTACCAGGGTCACATGTCCAGTGACGCCTGTGCTGGATGGGTGTGGGGTGAGTGTAAGCCAGCCCTCAGGGAGTGGTTGGTGCTGGCAACAACTAGAACAGTGATCATCGGATCACACACACAGATTCAATCATAAAGGGTCCATGAGTTGTGGTGCACTGAGTTAGTGGCACCTGAAGACCTGAGCAGGGTATCAAGCTGATGATGGCATCCAAGACAGGTGTGAGCAACTTAGATAGGCTGGCTGTGAGACTCCTCCAATTCTGGCAGTTGTTGGTTGGAGGTGGTCCTGGCGGTGGTGGCGGGTGTGCAGCCAGCGATGATGGCGTGTCCTTGCAGATCAGGATTGGATTTGATTTGCGAGCCCTGCTGACCGCAGTGTGGGCCGGAGGCAACGGTCAGAAAGGGCACACAGCCACGTGACGATGACTTGTGGTGCACTGAGTTAGTGGCACCTGAAGCGCTCGGCGGGTGCGCGGCCTGCGCTGATGCGTCGTCCGGGCGGGCCGCACCGGGAGCAATGTTTTTTTGGCCTACTGAATTCTGCCTCAATATTGGCATGTGGCGTCGACTTGTGTTGCACAGGTTCAGTGGCACCTGGAGTGCTCAGCAGGTGCACAGCCAACGATGATGCGTCATCCGGGCGGGCCGCACTGGGACCAATGTTTTTTTGGCCTACTGAATTCTGCCTCAATATTGGCACGTGGTGTCGACTTGTGTTGCACAGGGTCAGTGGCACCTGGAGTGCTCAGCAGGTGCACAGCCAACGATGATGCGTCGTCCGGGCGGGCCGCACTGGGAGCAATGTCTGTTGACTAGTGGTTTCCTCCATTAACAGAGATGTGGCACAATTTGAATTGTGGGACCTGCTGACCGCAGTGTAGGACTGAAGCAGTATCCGGCACACACATGACTCCGTGTTGCTGTGCCGCTGGATGCACTGGGGGCCTGTGTCGCAGAGTCTGGAGGTCACGGCGGCAGACTCGTGGCAGGGTGAGGTGCGCCCCCCTGGCAGACGCGTTGCCCATCACGGAAGAGAACCACGCCCAGAGCCCCGGCATTTTTATCCGCACTCCTACGCTGGAGTGGCGTACGCTGGCCCAGCCCACTGCGCTTACGCTTACAGGGGGGGACGGCACAGCTACATGTCCAAGGTCTTCCCCACTGCCTGTGGTAACATGTTTGCGTCCACTGTCCACAAAACTACAAACCCCAGCAGTATATGTCCACATGGACATGCCTGTGCTCTGCATTCTGTGGTCTGTCCAGCACATCACCGCCACACTTGGCATTGTGTACATTCTTCTTCATGGGTGAGTTGCCTCCTTCACACATACTTGGTTCCCACCTCTCCCCACATTCTGCACTTGTGTGGCTGTGGGGCCATGCCGTTTTCGGAAGGTCCGCTGTCTTGTCCTACGCTGCCTCGGTGGTAGTCCTGGGGGGGTATGGAGGGGGGGTACTGGGGGTGGTGGCGGTGGGTGTTGTGACCCTCTTGGGTCTCCGAGCTGCATGTTCATTGGCTCCATGGCATCTGTGGGTCTTCAGATGTGGCTCTGGGCTGGGCTCCCTTTCATACTGCAGGTAGTCGTCCTGCTTAGCACCAACAGAAGGCAGGTGTTAAATCCCTGTAGCTAACGCGCCTTATCGCCTGTTCTTGGTTCGCATTGCAGATCTGGCTGGTCGTTGTGAATATCGCGAAGTGGTGTTTTCGTGTGTTTTTGCACTGGAACGCCTGCTCTGTATATCATTAGCGTTAGTTGTCGCATTCATCCGTGGCGATGTTTTTTGCGGCAGCTATCGCTGGTAAACTGGCGATATCGGCAGTTTGCACCAGCTTGAGAATAGGGCGATAAATCTATCGCCACTTTTGCGGCGCTAAAATGCCGATAAATTGGCGATAAGTCCTTGTGAATATGCCCCTCAGTTTTTTCACTCTGCTTTTTTGAGCCCTTTTCGTACATTTATTCTTCCTCCTGAGACTTCCCCTGCCCTATGACCTTCTACCTTTAACCTTTTTATATGATTTAAAAATGGGGGGTCAACATTTTTGGCGCTTAAAAACAAACTTAATTTCCTTGAGTTTGCTTTACTACCAAATTGGTTTTCAATTGTTTGGACTGTCAATAGTGGGTCCTAATATTTTGTTTTTCTATGAATTTACATACTATACTCCAGGGGCTATACTTGTTGTCAAATTCCCTCTTCCCCTACTCATATTCCCAAGCTGCAGGCTGGGCTTGTAACAATGAGGAGCCTTTAGCAACTGTTATAGACTAGGGCTGAAGGGATATGATGGTATTAGAACATTTCACTCACTGAGGAAAGAATGTTGTACATCTTAACAGAGAGAAGCCAAAAAAGTTTGGAATGCTGTAGCGGAATGCTTATACCAGCCAGTTTTGTCCTTTTGCCACTCCATTGTCATCAGTGGTGCTCCCAACATTCCAATTTTCAAAACATATTTCGGAAAAGGCAGCCTTAGATATTTGCTAAAATATTATGAAAACATATCTGAGTAGCAATCTTGTTAGATGGGCACACAAACCCCTAAGAGGTGCCCAAGTTAATTTTTGCTCCTTTTATTCCCTTTGGAATATATACAGCACTGAATGTGCAGATACTAAGTAGCAGTGGCATTTATTTCTTACCTAATACTTTCATAAAGTTTCCCTTTTTGCCACGGTGGAACTTATTTTGCTTGCAATTTGCAAACACAGAAATCGCCCACATTGCCCCGGCTGTCAATAACAATTGAAGCGTACTCTGCAAGATGAACTGACAGGTACTGTGGGGGAATCACAGGAGAGCTTTCTGACCACAACAGAGATGACTAATAGACAACCAAACCAAGGGCCAGTGAGACTGACAGGGCAGCAAAGCTGAGGAGGCTGAAGGAGTCACAAGAGTGAGCAAAGGTAACGGCTAGATGCAAGTTAAACATTCATATAAAGCATATCAGGCCATGCATTTCTAGATCTTATTGGTCAAAAGACATGATGTAAAACATTTAAATAGGCATAAACACATGGTAAAGAACAACTGTATATTTTTTATAACAAAATATTTTTTATTTAAGAAATTTCATTGATGAAAATATTCTTATTTTTTGCAGATTATTTTTAAGAAATCATTTGTTTTCATAGATTGAAATCATTAGATGAAGCAGTACTAAAACAGATACAGAGACTATCGTTTCTGAGTTCCCATACAGGTATATATGCCTGCAAAATGTATAAATAATTATAATTAAATCCAGTGACTGTCAGATGGAGCACTATAAATGAGTGATCATAACACTTTATTTTTCCTCCTTCCTGCATATCAGTAGCAACTCGGACAACCGAGTGCCAGCATTTGGATTAAAGGAGCAAGAACCGTTATTCCCACACTCAATGATCATTTCTGACTACATCACTAGAAGGTATATATACACCACTCTCGTCTATCTAATCTATTGGTGAACAAGTCTTGCACGATACCTGATTCAATAGTGGCTTATCGTTTAATCTAAATAGGTTAAAACTGGAGAGGAGGTCATTACTATACATATATCTACCTATTTACTTGTGAGATTTGGCACATTGCTAGTTTTTTAACATTCTGTTTATACATATTTCTTGTTTTGCATCACAGGGGATTTCTAACTTTTTCTTCAACTGCTTTAGTGAGGGTAGCACACAGTGATTTCATCACTTGATGATCAATGATTAATTTTTAACATTTTTCCCGTTTTTTAAGCAAAATTTGCACCTCGCCCTACTTGCATATACAGTAGGGAGGTACAAATATTCTGTGCATGTATTGCTCTGGCGCCATTGGCACTGCAGATCCATTACAGAAGCATGACCTGCTCTTAATTAACAAAAAAAGCTTATTTTTCAGGCCTAGTCATCATTATATATATGTTGATATGTTGTTTATTGTCAATTTTGTTGTAGAAAAAGTTGAGCCGGGTTTTCCTGAAGAAGGCACACATGCCGAAACGCGCGTAGTTCTCATCTACCGCCAGCCTTTGAATTGCTTTACAGCTTATCATTTTCTTGTGTATTTTAAATTTTATGTACAGTGTCGTTTTGTACAATTTTTGTCTTTTACATGTTTGCATATATTTGTTTCTTTATAGGCATATAATTATGTATATGGCTTTCATAAAATTGAGATCGATAATATAAATATATATACACCCCAAAAAAATATATCTTAAAAAATAATCTGCAAAAAATAAGAATATTTTCATCAATGAAATTTCTTAAATAAAAAATATTTTGTTATAAAAAATATACAGTTGTTCTTTACCATGTGTTTATGCCTATTTAAATGTTTTACATCATGTCTTTTGACCAATAAGATCTAGAAATGCATGGCCTGATATGCTTTATATGAATGTTTAACTTGCATCTAGCCGTTACCTTTACCCCATTGTAATTTCTCCCTACAGCTAGCAAGGTTCATTGTTCATTGTAGGGGTCCCCTTTCTTACCAAATCGTGACAAGAGTGAGCATCAGAGATCAGCACCAGAAGCAAAGTTCCAGATGTGATAGTGGATAGAAGGATGGCGGGGGTGATTTCTGATAGTACCACAAACGGTGTAAGCAGCAAGCACAAATTCATGCGGTCAGCAATCCCTTGCAACCCTCCTGTACAGCATGTCTTTACAAGTTCAAAACTGCCCCAATTTACAAATATGTGCCATCCTTTAGCTATCTGTTGCACTGTTGGGATTACATTTAATTTGGTGCCCAGGCCTATTTTCTGTACTAGTCCTACCCTGAGAGTGACACAAACCAGAGAGCCTGGGGACCAAGAGAGTGAGGGAAGTGCAGAGAGTGGAGGTTAGAGAGGGTGAGGGTAGACCAGGAAGGATGAGATAGGGAGGCCAGTAAAGCTGTCCGGCAGAGAAGAGGATGGCAGAGTGGTGGTCAGAGATTCAGAGTGGCAGAGCAGGTGATCGTTAGAGAGCCCAGAGAGGGCAGATGCTGAAGAACGGCAGAGGCTAAGGGAGCAGTGGGGGACCAAGAAACTCAGAATGGCATAATGCAAAATGGCGGGGTTCTCCTGCAGAACTTCAAGAGTGGCCCCAGAGCTTCCCATATCTCACAGATATCCATTGCGGTTGGTTTGAATGGGGACCCCCTAAAATCTTGAATGGCTCTTGAAGGGTTGGAGGCCCTCACGCACCTCAGGGGCTGCAGGGGTCTGCGTTATGCCCTTGGGAAGACTGACTGAGGAGGACATGAAAGACCCAATACTTAGACTAGAGACGCATACGCCCATAGAGCACAGGTGAAAGAAGAGGCCGAGAAGCGGAGAGGGCAGAGAGTGAGAGGGGACGACAAGGGTGTGCCAGAAATGCTGTGAGTGTCAAGACCAGTGGGGAGTGGCAAAATGAGGCTGCAGGTCTGATGAATGAGTCAGTCTGGTTATGACATGAACATTTGCTGAAAGAAGAGTTCTTTTGAGTGTACCACGGAATTTAGAGCGTGGGTATATTGTGGTGTCAGAATATTGTATACATAATATCGAGGGACAAACTATTGAAAGGGAAGTGCAGATAGAGGAAGTATAGATTTACTATTCTTAGCTCCTCATCTATGCACCTTAAAGATATATATATACCAACTTCAATCGACCCTCCTGCTGCTTTGCCAGGAAAAGCAGCGCCAACTGTGGGAACAAGTTGGCTCCATTGGAGGTACCGCCACAGCAGTGATGCTTGCTGGGACTTGTAGTTAGTTATTTAGAACTACAGGCTAACGTACCACAACAAACTGGGAACAGCTGGGCTCCGACCAATGGGAGCGTTACAGCGTATTCAAAGGAGGGCGGAGGCCTGTATCCCATGATTAGAGGCATCAGATGAAGGCAAAACTCCGCCGAAACGCGTCATGCCTGAAACAGCAATAAAAGGACTTCCCACTATTCCCCGCTGTGTCCTCTGACTTCTTTCTACTGAAGCAGTCCTCCTTTGATATATATATACCGTCCATACCTATCACAGGCTGTTGTCTTGCTGCTGTTGTCTGAGTGCTGCTCATCTGGTGGACAACTTTGGAGCTGAATATATATATATATATATATATATATATATATATATATATATATATATATATATATATATATATATATATATATATATATATATATATATATATATATATATATATATATATATCCGACAACAGGTAGCCCCAATGGAAGAGTCCAACAGGTAGGAAAAATACTTCATTTATTAATAAATGACAGCTTTGGCAGGCACCCGCAGAAAAACAAACATCAGCTCAATTGATCAATGCCAGACGCGTTTCGGGAATACGTTCCCTTCTTCATTGGCAATCCTGCTGACACCAGGCACAGTTTTTGCACACCTTTATTTCCCAGAGATACCAGTCCCAGTGGGCGGGGCCATTCGCATGGCCTTATGGTACTGGTTGTGCCGAAAAGAAGAAATGTTCTCCAGTGAGTTCGTCAAGTGAGCAGTTAAAATTCACACTATGTAAATACCCCAGTGGGTCGATGAAAGGTACTGCTTGTCTGCCTGCCGTGATTTGCAGCCGTCATCCAGAACTCTACCTCCCGTTGTACAGATAACGCCACCTGGCACCATCACAGGCCCGCACACTCGCAGTGGGTCTCTTCCACGGCTGGGCTCAGCCGCTAAAAATCCAACAACAGGTAGCCCCAATGGAAGAGTCCAACAGGTAGGAAAAATACTTCATTTATTAATAATTGACAGCTTCGTCAGGCACCCGCAGAAAAACAAACATCAGCTCAATTGATCAATGCCAGACGCGTTTCGGGAATACGTTCCCTTCTTCATTGGCAATCCTGCTGACACCAGGCACAATTTTCGCACACCTTTATTTCCCAGAGATACCAGCCCCAGTGGGCGGGGCCATTCGCATGGCCTTATGGTACTGGTAGTGCCGAAAAGAAGAAATGTTCTCCAGTGAGTTCGTCAAGTGAGCAGTTAAAATTCACACTATGTGAATACCCCAGTGGGACGATGAAAGGTACTGCTTGTCTGCCTGTCGTGATTTACAGCCATCATCCAGAACTCTACCTCCCGTTGTACAGATAATGCCACCTGGCGCCATCACAGGCCCGCACACTCACAGTGGGTCTCTACCGCGGCTGGGCTCAGCCGCTAAAAATCCAACAACAGGTAGCCCCAATGGAAGAGTCCAACAGGTAGGAAAAATACTTCATTTATTAATAAATGACAGCTTCGGCAGGCACCCGCAGAAAAACAAACATCAGTTCAATTGATCAATGCCAGACGCGTTTCGGGAATACGTTCCCTTCTTCATTGGCAATCCTGCTGACACCAGGCACAATTTTCGCACACCTTTATTTCCCAGAGATACCAGCCCCAGTGGGAGGGGCCATTCGCATGGCCTTATGGTACTGGTAGTGCCGAAAAGAAGAAATGTTCTCCAGTGAGTTCGTCAAGTGAACAGTTAAAATTCACACTATGTAAATACCCCAGTGGGTCTATGAAAGGTACTGCTTGTCTGCCTGCCGTGATTTACAGCCGTCATCCAGAACTCTACCTCCCGTTGTACAGATAACGCCACCTGGCGCCATCACAGGCCCACACACTTGCAGTGGGTCTCTTCCGCGGCTGGGCCGAGCCACTAAAAATCCAACAACAGGTAGTTCCAATGGAAGACTCCAACAGGTAGGTCAGGGGTTGCTTTTATTCATTTCAGGTTGGCTTGGATGGTATTTTACCAATCCAAAGCTGTAATACTGTGCCTGGAGTGGTAAAAGGCTTTGGCCATTTTACAGCTCGGCAGGGATAGCACTGTGCTAATCCTATGCTTAAAGACTTTGCTGCAAAAATGGCAACAGACTTTGTCCCTTTCTATCTCAGCATGGATAGCACTGCGCTAATCCTATACTTAAAAACTTTGATAGAAAAGCAGACATTTGAGGTGAGCAAATTTAGAGTGTCGCTGGTGTTGAGAGTGCTCTTACTGGAGCTGCTTTCCACCTAAACTTGAGAACTACCCAGAGTTCTCTGCTTCTGTTTTTGCATAATTTATTCGTCACTCTATGCCTGAATGGGTTTTGTTTTGATATATATATATATATATATATATATATATATATATATATATATATATATATTGTCAAGGTGTTATCTCTGCTTAACAATATTTCATGGCATCGAGATTCCCATTTCCAAATTCCCGGGGCAAACCGCTCCTTCTTTGCAGCAGTTACAGAGATGGCACTTTAAGTGTTAATTCAGAATGGTATTCCCACATCACATTGTGTATTACTTTCCAGAAGACCATATTCTCAAACGAACAATGGTGTGCTAGTTCAGGGTATTGAGGACTGAAGATTCTGCTCTGACACATTGGTTAAGTTGCCCTGCAGCAATGATTTGCCATTTGTCTACAATTTCACAGCACAACAGCTTTTTCTCTGCATTATTATTCGGTCACAGATGAATTTGTTCAGCAGCTACTAAGTTAAAGCTGGCATATAATTATCAATGATTTCCTGCTTTCATGCAAATGATGTGCATCTGTTTATTGCAATTTATATTTTGGAATATAATGGCAATCCAAAGCAGTGAATGCCTTTTCATGGGCATTGCTCTGCCAGCATCCTTGTCATCCTTGGGTGTCTTCCAATAAATTGTTTGCTCATTGTGGCCCAGAGAATGCTGCACATTCACATGCTCCCATTTGGAGGCTTGTTAGTCCTCATCAGTTGTTCTCTGGTGATTCTCAAAGTACTCTCCCATTCTAGACTCACATCCTCCCACACCCTAATGTATTTTCCTGTCACAGGCAGAAGGGGCGCTGTTGAGCCTATGAGTGTGAGGCCCTTGAGGATCTGTGTAATGGATGTGTGTGAAAAGACGCATGAATGAAGGGATGATGGGCGAGTCAGCGGCAGTGGCAGTGGCTGGAGGGGCAGCACCATGGCACCAACTGGAGGGTGACCACATCCAGCAATCTGCCCTTACCAGCCATGCACTCACTTTGCATCTAAAATAGTCGCCCACTGTGCACTCACTCATGTAGCTGTTCTAGGCACCTGTGCACGCTAGCCCCGTACCTATTGTCATCACCCCCCACCTGCACGACTTTGTGTCCTACATCACAGCTCTCATACTTTCCTTTGCACTTAGATCACTTCCTGCAGCATGAATCGTTTTATCCCTATACACCCTCCCCTCCTTGCCCTTGAAGCTTGCCTGTTCTCTGCACACTGGCAACCCTGCTCGGCCTCCAGTCCATTTGTTCCATGTTGCGGATGACGTTTGATGCTGGCTACTTCAGGAGGCTCTCAGGGAGATAAAGCAGGGCTGATCCCATGCCTGGGATAAGCACAGCTGTAAGGTTCTTGTCCAGTCGCGGCTGGCATGACTCGCGGGTGGGGGGCAGGGGGTCGCGCGGGGTAGGGGGTCATGGGGGGAGGGTGAGCTTTAATGTAAAATTAAAAAAATAAAACATTAACTTACCTTCGCCGGCCCAGTCCCGCGTCGTGTCTGCTCCTCTCCTGGAAGCAGGAAGCCTCCTTTCCCTCCCCTAAGCCCATCACAATGCTGCAATGGCAGCGTTGTGATTGGTCGGGATGCCGAATAGGCAGGTGTCTATGGGGAGGCCATTTTCTCCATGTAGGCTGCATGCAGCCTACATGAAGAAAAGGCAGAGTGCGCATCACTGGTTTGGTCGGCCCCAGAGGGCCGACCAAACAGTCAGCGCCCTCAGCAGTGTCCAAGCCACTCCTCCCCTGCCCTAGAGCAGGACCGCCCATCCGCCCGCCCCCAACCAAACGCTTCTTCTTTCTCGCTGTGCGAGAAACAGAAACATAAAATGGTATTTTTAATACCATTTTATGTTTCTGCTTCTCGCACTGCGAGAAAGCAGTGGGGCGACGCTCCTCCGCCCACATGGAGGAGCCGCCCCAGTTCTCGTCACTGGCGGTACAAGCTGTACTAACGCAAGCACCAGGTTTCACAGACCCATCTTTTACTTTCCAGGCTGTGGTGCCCTGCTTCGCTCCACTGCTGAGATGCGGTAAAGCACTCTGGCCTCCACTCTGGGGGTGCAGGCAGGGCTTTAAGTGGGATGAGAAAACTGGGGGGGCTCTCAAAGGGGCGTGACCTATGTAATTAAGGACGTGGCTTAAAAGCAGATAAGCTGAAAATCTGTGCTTAGCTTAGTGTCCCACCCGATTGGTATTTTGCTACTTCTGTCATTACATCCAGATATATAATACAGCAAGTAACATTACACTTGCAACAAGCCAGGACTATTGTCTTTGTCAATGGTTGTTAGTTGCATAACATAAATAAGCAGCAGCCATGGCTTCGTAGTATGCCATATTGAAAAGGCTTTGGTTCTGAAATGGTGAGACTCTGAGAGACCCATAACGAGTCTCTTTGACCTCACAGGCAGTGAAGGGTAGTACTGCTGCAGAGTTAAGATTTATTTTCATCCTGAGGGTGAGGGCAGAAATGGAGAGCCCAATAGGGGCCTGTCCCAGCACCTGCTTTTTAGATCTGCTGGTGGTGAGCACCGGCAGGACCCAGCCCACTTAAAGCCCTGGGTGCAGGTAATATTAGTGCAGCTGGTGCACACTAAAGTGGGTGTGAGGGATTCACTGTAACCCAGTTTTCCCTTTCACTGTCCAACATGGGGCCAGGGGGCAGTTTTGTTTTCTTGCATTGGGCCCAGCCACTATGCCACTGATGGTAGGTCAAAGGGCATATGTGAATAACTTCCCCTACCTCTGGCATTTTGGTGAATTGATCTTCAATAAATATAATAGAATGATGCTTCTTTTACAACTGCCAGATTTGGAGCTCCTTCTGTGAACAGCTCAAATGCGACAGCAATGCTGACTGCCCCTGCATTGCCACAAGAGCACAACTCTGCTTAGAAGGGAGAGGTGTGGCGCAGCGGCCAGAGCGGCTGACTCCGGAGCGCGGGGTTCACGGTTCGATCGCCGACGGCTGCTCAGCTCAGCATCATGTGACTCTGGGCAATAGCTCACTGAATCTCCCCGACGGCCCTCCAGCGCCTGGATACTCATAGGGGTGCTCGGTTCATGCTTAACAAATGTGGGGGCTTATTTACAAGGCCCTTGCGCCACTTTTGCGTCATTTTTAACATGGGAAAAGTGACGCAAAAGTGGTGCAAGGGGCTTGTAAATCTGCCCCGTGGAGTTTATTCAGTTTTAAGGTGCAAATTGTGGCGCACAGCGGTGCTGGTGCCACAGGGCCTCAGCCTGCCCAGCTATGCAGCTGTCAGTTTCCCCCCACCTGCAGCCCATGCACTGTAAATATAAAAGTCGAGTTTGTGCAGAATCATACAGTCCCGCCACACTTGTGCAAGTAAGCACTTTCTGGCACCTGGTAATTAAGAAGCAGGCAGTGCTGCCGAAACCTGCGCGCGCGGACGATGAATCAAGACGACGCTCTGGAAACTGTCCATTGACCCTGTTTTCTGTTGGGTGCTTCATCATTCCTGTTCCAAGAAAAGCAGCGTAAGCTGTGAGGTGAGGGCGGACACACGCAGAGCATCCGAGCACCCACGGCATCCTGGACTGCCCCCTTCTTTCAACTTGCGACACCAAGGACTAGGGCTGTATCTATAGGTAGGCGTCACAGGCACGCGCCTAGGGTGCCTTTTGGTAGGGTCGAGACAGACCCAGTCACCACCACCAGCGCGCAGTGTTTCACAGTAGGACTAGAGGAGGCCGAGCCACTGGAAGCTCGAGCCAAGCTTGAGCCAGATGCCTGGTCTTGGCCAGGGCTGGACTGGGAACAGAAACCGGCCCTGGCAGACTGCTCAGCCGGCCCCCCCTGGGGTGAGGGGGAGTGCAGCCGAGCAGTTTGCGAGGGCCGGTTTCGGCCGATTTTGTTACCGGGGGCCGATATTGCCGACCCCCGGTAACAAAAACGGCCCCAGGGGCCTAAAACCAGCCCCCACCCTAGCGGCCTACCGGGGAAACGCCCGGTGCCCGCTATGGCCAGTCCGGCCATGTTCTTGGCTCTGCTTGAGGTCCTCTTGGAACCTCGAGCCAAAAACCAGCCGAGCTTTAACAAGAGGCGATTATAGTTGCCGGTGAGTCAACATGGTGAACCAGGTTCCAATCCAGGCCTCGGTTCTGTGAATCCTGACAATTGTTCGTGTCCGGGACCAAGGGGCAGATTTACAAGCCCCATGCGCCACTTTTGCGTCACTTTTTCCATGTTCAAAATGACGCAAAAGTGGCGAAAGGCCTTGTAAATAAGCCCCCAAATGTCTAACTATTCTGGGGTCGATTCCGATTCGGTCCGGAAAAAGCACCGACCGATTCGGATCCGGAAATAATACCGACCGACACGTACCTGTGGCGCCCGACACGCCAAGTACGATGCAAGGCGTGCAAAATCCGACCGACACGTACGGAACCCAAGTCGACCGACCGAGCCGCACGGAAAATAGCAATCCGGTCGGAAAAACACGCGAATCCAACCGACCGACACGCACCCGGAACAAATCCGACCGAAACGTACACGCGAACTCCAAACAGCAAAGTACGATGCAAGGTGCGAAAACCACGAGCGAGTCGGACGGAGGCCAAGCCGTACGACCGACACGCATACAAAACCGAGCCGAAGCAACACAAAACACCGCGACCGACGCGTACGCAGCATAGAAAACTGCACATACACAGCGTGAACGAAACGGAGAACACCGTACGAGACAAATGCAGGGTCCGACTCGGTCACAAGAACGTCTCCAACATACACAGACAGTACAAAGGAAAAATCACCCAAAAAAAGGCCAAACAAGCAATTACAAAGCCAATAAATACTGGGGGGGTGGGGACAGAGAACAAAGACACACCCACAACTCCACCCATATAAAGGACACAAATCACAACCATGAGCCTTTGCAAATGCCATTCCACTGCCAGCACCCAAGAGAAAGCAACAACACACTCACAGCTCATCCCTCACACAAGCCACACACCATCAGCACACCAACAAATACCTACCTCACATACACCCAGCAAAACACACACTCACACACCCTCACCTGCACACCAACACACACATCACTCACAATCACCACCCATCACCATGCCCCCCAAGAAGAATCCCAAGTTCCTAGATAGTGAATTGGAAGTCATGGTAGACGAGATCCTCAGGGTAGAGCCACAGCTGTTTGGCACACTGGTCCAACAGACCCCCATCTCCCAGAAAACCAAGATGTGGGAGAGGATCATCAACAGGGTGAACGCACAATCACCATGTCGGCGCACAAAGAGCGACATCCAGAACAGGTGGTATGACGTGCGCAGGAGGGTACGGGACCTGCTCAAAAAAGACTACATCAACAGCCAACTCACCGGCAGTGGCCCTCCTGCCAAGCCAATATACCTCAGGCCCTGGGAGGAGAAGGTGCGGGCCATCCTTCCGCCAGTGAGCGTATATGGACTAGAGGACATCCCAGAGCCTGGTGAGTACACAACAAATGTACCCAATATACTGCCACAAAACACACACACATCACTGTCAAGGGGAGAGTCAAACCATGCACTCATAGCAATTGCACAGCAACCAGAACAGAATCATCCCAAAATGTGTATGTCAGTCAGATAAACACAACACATGCCATCAAAAAAGTCACATCCAACTGTGCCATCACATGTACAAACAACTACAACTACAGCTAGGCAGTGGCACAAATAGAACTAACAAACACATCCAGACATGTAGCCACCACAACAACACCAACACACAGTGAAGAACACTCAAAGGAAGGAATTCTGTGTATGCTGGCCAAGTCAGTGTAGCCAATAGCATCATGGGAGTCGCAGTCACACATATTGCCCCCCCACAACTGCCCCATCAACACCACCATGAACCATGCGCACATCACAGGGAGTGGAGAAGGACTCACAAGATGGCTGACACTGGCTACTGCTGTGGGGAGCACAAGGCCCTGCTGGCAACTGTGCACCAACAAACAGCAGGACACCACTGACTGACATCCTGAGAGACAACTTCCACTCCCTGCAATGCAAGCACGTTCCATGGTGGGATAACTCGCTGGCTGGCTGGGTGGGAAGGAGGACTTGCAGCACTAACCATAGTCACAAGCACCTCCCCTCACACCCCCCCAACACAAACTCCACAGAACCCACCTGGTAGAATGCAATGCCCCCCATCCTAACACAAGATCCCACAAAGAACCACCACCCTGGGTTATGTTGTGTGAAGCACAGGGCCACTCTTGGGACTTTTAGCCAAACAACTGCCAGGACAACACTCCCAGCCATCCTGTCAGCACAGCCAGCCCACCCCACAGGGAAGCAGAGTCAAAAGGAAGGAAGCATGGGCATGCTGGGAAGGGGGGTGGAGGCAATAGCATGATGGGAGTCGTAGTCACTGATATTGGTCACCCCCACAACTGTCCCATCAACACCACCCTGAACCATGCTCACATCACAGGGAGTGGAGAAGGACTCACAAGATGGCTGACACTGGCTACTGCTGTGGGGAGCACAAGGCCCTGCTGGCAACTGTGCATCAACAAACAGCAGGACACCACTGACTGACATCCTGAGAGACAACTTACACTCCCTGCAATGCAAGCACGTTCCATGGTGGGATAACTGGCTGGCTGGCTGGGTGGGAAGGAGGACTTGCAGCACTAACCATAGTCACAAGCACCTCCCCTCACACACACCCCAACACAAACTCCACAGAACCCACCTGGTAGAATGCAATGCCCCCCATCCTAACACAAGATCCCACAAAGAACCACCACCCTGGGTAATGTTGTGTGAAGCACAGGGACACTCCTGGGACTGTTAGCCAAACAACTGCCAGGACAACACTCCCAGCCATCCTGTCAGCACAGCCAGCCCACCCCACAGGGAAGCAGAGTCAAAAGGAAGGAAGCATGGGCATGCTGGGAAGGGGGGTGGAGGCAATAGCATGATGGGAGTCGTAGTCACAGCTCTACATCCCCCACCACATGGCCCAGCAAGCTCACACTCACACATGCACATTCCACAGAGAGTGGAAAGGCCCATCAAAGATGTCTGACACTGTTGCTGTGTCGTGGGGAGCACAAGGGCATGCTGGGTACTGCACACCAACCAACAGCAGGACACCACTGTCAGCCATCTTGCCATTGCTCTCACACCCACACACACTGAACTCCCCACAAAAGCAAGTAAGTATGGGAATGCTGGGAAGTGGGGTGGAGGCAATAGCATGATGGGAGTCGTAGTCACAGACATAGCTCACCCCCACAACTGTCCCATCAACACCACCCTGAACCATGCTCACATCACAGGGAGTGGAGAAGGACTCACAAGATGGCTGACACTGGCTACTGCTGTGGGGAGCACAAGGCCCTGCTGGCAACTGTGCACCAACAAACAGCAGGACACCACTGACTGACATCCTGAGAGACAACTTACACTCCCTGCAATGCAAGCACGTTCCATGGTGGGATAACTGGCTGGCTGGCTGGGTGGGAAGGAGGACTTGCAGCACTAACCATAGTCACAAGCACCTCCCCTCACACACCCCCCAACACAAACTCCACAGAACACACCTGGTAGAATGCAATGCCCCCATCCTAACACAAGATCCCACAAAGAACCACCACCCTGGGTTATGTTGTGTGAAGCACAGGGACACTCTTGGGACTTTTAGCCAAACAACTGCCAGGACAACACTCCCAGCCATCCTGTCAGCACAGCCAGCCCACCCCACAGGGAAGCAGAGTCAAAAGGAAGGAAGCATGGGCATGCTGGGAAGGGGGTGGAGGCAATAGCATGATGGGAGTCGTAGTCACAGCTCTACATCCCCCACCACATGGCCCAGCAAGCTCACACTCACGCATGCACATCCCACAGAGAGTGGAAAGGCCCATCAAAGATGTCTGACACTGTTGCTGTGTCGTGGGGATCACAAGGGCATGCTGGGTACTGCACACCAACCAACAGCAGGAGACCACTGTCAGCCATCTTGCCATTGCTCTCACACCCACACACACTGAACTCCCCACAAAAGCAAGTAAGTATGGGAATGCTGGGAAGTGGGGTGGAGGCAATAGCATGATGGGAGTCGTAGTCACAGACATAGCTCACCCCCACAACTGTCCCATCAACACCACCCTGAACCATGCTCACATCACAGGGAGTGGAGAAGGACTCACAAGATGGCTGACACTGGCTACTGCTGTGGGGAGCACAAGGCACTGCTGGCAACTGTGCACCAACAAACAGCAGGACACCACTGACTGACATCCTGAGAGACAACTTACACTCCCTGCAATGCAAGCACGTTCCATGGTGGGATAACTGGCTGGCTGGCTGGGTGGGAAGGAGGACTTGCAGCACTAACCATAGTCACAAGCACCTCCCCTCACACACACCCCAACACAAACTCCACAGAACCCACCTGGTAGAATGCAATGCCCCCATCCTAACACAAGATCCCACAAAGAACCACCACCCTGGGTAATGTTGTGTGAAGCACAGGGCCACTCTTGGGACTGTTAGCCAAACAACTGCCAGGACAACACTCCCAGCCATCCTGTCAGCACAGCCAGCCCACCCCACAGGGAAGCAGAGTCAAAAGGAAGGAAGCATGGGCATGCTGGGAAGGGGGTGGAGGCAATAGCATGATGGGAGTCGTAGTCACAGCTCTACATCCCCCACCACATGGCCCAGCAAGCTCACACTCACGCATGCACATCCCACAGAGAGTGGAAAGGCCCATCAAAGATGTCTGACACTGTTGCTGTGTCGTGGGGAGCACAAGGGCATGCTGGGTACTGCACACCAACCAACAGCAGGACACCACTGTCAGCCATCTTGCCATTGCTCTCACACCCACACACACTGAACTCCCCACAAAAGCAAGTAAGTATGGGAATGCTGGGAAGTGGGGTGGAGGCAATAGCATGATGGGAGTCGTAGTCACTGATATTGGTCACCCCCACAACTGTCCCATCAACACCACCCTGAACCATGCTCACATCACAGGGAGTGGAGAAGGACTCACAAGATGGCTGACACTGGTTACTGCTGTGGGGAGCACAAGGCCCTGCTAGCAACTGTGCACCAACAAACAGCAGGACACCACTGACTGACATCCTGAGAGACAACTTCCACTCCCTGCAATGCAAGCACGTTCCATGGTGGGATAACTGGCTGGCTGGCTGGCTGGGTGGGAAGGAGGACTTGCAGCACTAACCATAGTCACAAGCACCTCCCCTCACACACACCCCAACACAAACTCCACAGAACCCACCTGGTAGAATGCAATGCCCCCATCCTAACACAAGATCCCACAAAGAACCACCACCCTGGGTAATGTTGTGTGAAGCACAGGGCCACTCTTGGGACTGTTAGCCAAACAACTGCCAGGACAACACTCCCAGCCATCCTGTCAGCACAGCCAGCCCACCCCACAGGGAAGCAGAGTCAAAAGGAAGGAAGCATGGGCATGCTGGGAAGGGGGTGGAGGCAATAGCATGATGGGAGTCGTAGTCACTGATATTGGTCACCCCCACAACTGTCCCATCAACACCACCCTGAACCATGCTCACATCACAGGGAGTGGAGAAGGACTCACAAGATGGCTGACACTGGCTACTGCTGTGGGGAGCACAAGGCCCTGCTGGCAACTGTGCACCAACAAACAGCAGGACACCACTGACTGACATCCTGAGAGACAACTTCCACTCACTGCAATGCAAGCACGTTCCATGGTGGGATAACTGACTGGCTGGGTGGGTGGGAAGGAGGGCCGGCTGTCAACCAAACACAACCAATGCAGACCATGTACACACCCCAAAAAATACATAGAAATGCCCAAATAATGCAGGACAATGTGCCACACCAATATCAACCCCTGACTGTGACGACTTAGGACAATGCAATGTACAGGCCCGCACCCAGAGGCACAGTCACAACTGTCATGTGTGTCAACCATTGATGCCTGCAGAAACATAACATACATTGTGTGTGTCTCCCAAAAACAGGTGATGATGGGGACACAGCAGCAGACGCTGAGGAGTCCCAGTCCCAGGCTCAAGAGGATGCGGAGCTCACTGGCGTCGTACAGCCTCTGTCCTCCTCGGACGATGAAGACCAACCTGGCACATCCGGTGCAAGTCTACATGCAGCACCAGCAGGACCACCAGCTGCAGCACCAGCAGGACCACCAGCTGCACCCCCTGCACCCACCCCTCCAACGACTGCCACCACAAATACCATCCCTGCCGACATGGACAGAACAAGGAGCAACACCAGCACAGGGACCCTGGACCAACCTGGGGCCATGGACACCACCACCAACACCAACCCCCAAGGTGGACCAGGGTCATCTGTGCGTGCCACTGCACACACTGCACATGTCAGCAGGGGTGGTGGGAGGAGTGGGAGACAGAGGTCGCTGCTTGCAGAGGTTGCTGGTGTGCATGAAGACCCACAACTGGTACGCATAGCTGATGCGTACCAGTCCAGCACCGGAGACCTCAGCCAGGTAGTGGGGCTCCTCAGAGACATGAAACAGCAGCAGGCTGCCCATCATGCCCGCTTGGACTCCCACATGTCCCACGTGGAGTCACACATGTCCCGCGTGGACTCACACATGTCCCGCGTGGACTCACACATGTCCCGCGTGGAGTCCAAGTGGGATGCACTGCATGAGATGACGGCGGTGCACAGGGACATTTTACAATGCCTCCGCCAGATGACCAGCAACCAGTCCACACCTCCCTGTGTGCCAACAACATCTGGTGCCGAACAAACTGCAACTGCCACAGGGAGGGAGGATGACTCTGGCAGAGAGTCCCCTGCACCGCAGCAGCCTGTACTTGAGGCCCCCCCCCCAAGAAGAGGGGTCGTCCGAGGAGGGACAAGTGAGAGGCTGATGGCCAAGCGTAACTCCCAGGAAGCCTGAACCTGTTCTGGATGTTCATCTTTGTGCACAGACTGTTCACCCTGTTGACGGCAACACTACTCCCACACATTGCATGGGGAGTACAAGTTGGACCAATGTGTCAGACAACTGTGGCCCCGATACTGGGGATTCTGTCTACCAGGACTTTCAATTTTCACCTAGGAACTTCGGATTGCACGATTTATGTACAGCACTACCCATCCTATGCACTATTCACACAAATGTATCACAATAAACACACTAATACACCATACTTGCCTCTGTTGTGATTCCAACGTGGGTGCTGTTATGGGGATGATGAACTGCAAAATTACACTGTGTATGCGAACTGCAACAGCAACGACAACACAGGCATGTGAGTAAAGGCAACGTGACACATATGAGGGAGACACACCACCAGGGCTACACAACACATACACACCTAGGCCATCTGACTCATTGCCTACACTGATGTTGCCAGGGAAGACGGTGCAATGCACAGACACCACACCCATTCCCAGTTGTAGTCAAGTAGCCCACAGGTGGAGTAAGCAAATGGCAGTCAAATGTGTGACCACAGACAACGCACATCACAAAGTGAAGCACAGGTTTATTACACAGTTGCAACATGTCGTAACCACTACAGATGCAAGGTAATCCCACCTGGCAGCGGGCACACAGTCAACAACTGTAGACGGAAGGAAGTCCATGGGTGTGGCGCACATCACCTGTAGGGACACAACAGCTACCAGCCTGGAAGTGCAATCACGTCGTCGGTGGACACAGTTGACCAAACGAATCTGTAAGTACCCTGTGAAGGACAGAAATGACACACAGTCAAAAGCAATGGAGTACAGGACAGAACAGCAAAACTCATGCACAATACATGTTACAAGATACCCACCCAGAACCAAGTTAGCATGTCAACACTGTTGGGGAGTACAGCCCACCTGTAAGCACACATCGCAACACACATCCAGTCAAGTAGCCCATGGACACACTCCAACAGCACCAGAGCACCACCTACACCTCATGCCAACTCACATCATCGACATGACACCTCAGGATACTCACATTCAGCTAAAGAAGTTGGTGATGAGCTGTGTGCGGACATCACCATCATCATCATCATCATCATCATCATCATCGTCACTGGCATCGTGGTCCAGGCCAGGATCCTCCACAGGTGGCGGATGTTGGTCATTGTCATCCTGGATGAGAGGCAACTCCTTCCGCACTGCCAGGTTGTGGAGCATGCAGCAGACGATGATAATCTTGCACACTTTCGCACGGGCATATGGGAGGGACCCTCCGGTCTTGTCCAGGCAGCGGAAGCGGCTCTTCAGGAGACCAAATGTCCGCTCAATCACTCTCCTGGTCCGACCATGTGCCTCATTGTAGCGCATCTGGGCTGGTGTCACAGGGTTCCTGAGGGGTGTCAGCAACCACGGCATGTTGGGGTATCCCGAGTCACCTACGGACAGACAAGTGCACATTAGCTGACTTGGAAAAGTGGGCGGAATACTACAGATCAGATCACACACAATGGCACAAAGTCAGTACACACCGACAAGCCAGGCACGCTGGTTCTGCATCTGTGCCATCATCCTGGGGATGCGACTACTCCTCATCACAAAGGCATCGTGTGCTGAACCAGGGAAACGGGCACACACGTGTGTGATGGTCATGTCTGCAAGACACACCACCAGTGCATTGACCGAGTGGTAGTGCTTGCGGTTCCTGTAGGCCTGCTCCTGGGCCTGTGGTGGTACCAAAGCCACATGTGTCCCATCAATGGAGCCAATGACATGCGGCATCCTCCCCAGGGCATAAAAGTCACTCTTCACGTCAGTGAGTCGTCGCAGTCTAGGGAAATAGATGTACTGGTTCAGGAATAGCAACATTGCCGCCAAAACATCGCGGAGCACACGGCTCAACATGGTCTGTGACATCCCACCAGCAGTCGCCACAGTATGTTGGAAGGTACCGGTGGCAAAGAAGTGTAGGGCTGCCATCACCTTCACCTTGGGGGTCAGCGCTGTAGGATACGGCCGGCCAGGCTGCAAATGTGGGGACAACTGCACTGCCAAATCCTCAATCAGCTGCCTGGTGAAGCGGTACCGTCGGATGCTGTCCCGTTCCACCATCGTTGCCAGGTCTGGGAATGGTCGATGGACAGCAGGAGCCCTGCAGTGCAGAGGAGAAGTAAGCAAGATTGTCAGTCAGCCCACATATGCGGCATTGAACACACTCAATATACCAACATACATCATTATGAGGCACAACTACATGAAGTGTCCAGTTCCGTAAGGACATGTATGGTACATACATGGCCAACATCTGTCAACACGGTCCAACAGGTGGCATCAATTAGTCCCAGGTTGGCCCATTGGATATCATGAGGCCGTGTCACAATCACCACCCACAGTGACATGTGAGGACAGATGTGCCCCAGGCACCACAGCTCAACGACAGGTACATTCCCAGGGACCCTGTATTGCCACATGGACACTGGCATTACATGGAGTATCATGTATACACCACAGCAAAACAACAATGACCCCCACAGGTAGTGGTCCCACTTGCCACGGCAGGACAGACATGGACGTCTGTGACACACACACGCACAACATCAAAGTCCATGCACACACAACCTGGATGTGGAGACTGTCTCCCATTGTGCACATGAAATCAGAGACATTGTAAACACTACATGCACAAAGACTGTGGAGGACCATCACTATTGTGCCACTGGGACACCCTGGCTCAAACATACCGTCCCACATGGGACTCACGGGGTATGTGACATGACATACACATACACCACCGTGAAATGTGACCATGGCACATGCACAGATATGAACAGTTGCACATCACAGTGGTCATGTACACGTAACACCCAGGATCCTGTCCCCATGAACACGTGCACAGCCTGGGGGTGGCTGCCCACAGGTGACACCCACAGGACAACATGTACACCAACATACACACAATAGGAAATGCAGCCTTACATGCCTTATGATAAAGTTTGGACAGGCTGTCGTGATGTAGGTGTGCCCCTCACTCCCTGGGAGCTATCTGTGGCTGGCATATGTCCATCTGAGACAGGCATGCTGACATATGCCAGTCACATGTACAGTGATGCGTTGAACAGCAATGGACCGATCGGTGCCCCCGGCCGGCCCATTGCATTCAATGTGTGCGGGTACGCGTTGTACCCCTGTACGCGTTGATCAGCAATGGACCGATCGGTGCCCCCGGCCGGCCCATTGCATTCAATGTGTGCGGGTACGCGTTGTACCCCTGTACGCGTTGTACTGCAATGGACCGATCGGTGCCCCCGGCCGGCCCATTGCATTCAATGTGTGCGGGTACGCGTTGTACCCCTGTACGCGTTGTACTGCAATGGACCGATCGGTGCCCCCGGCCGGCCCATTGCATTCAATGTGTGCGGGTACGCGTTGTACCCCTGTACGTGTTGTACCGCAATGGACCGATCGGTGCGCACCCATTGACAATGGGCTTGCCTGGCAACGGACGCGTTTTCGAATTTCGAACGAGTCGGTTGCTGTAAATTCAGTTGGTCACCCACAACAATGTTGCAAAATCATGTATGTCATGAAGTTGAAGATTTGAAGGATGCTGTGGGCGTGTTTTGGTGCTGCTATTCCATGGATTGGCCAGATTCAGAAGATGCAAACGACTTGGACCTATCACTTTGGACACAAGGGACAGTATCTGCCTCTCCAGCACATATATATCGCTGGCTGTTCCCCTGAGAGCTCACTTGCCTGCACTACATGCTCCAGGACGACATCTGCCACTGCACTGCTGCTGTCTCTGCCCCTCTGGACCCTGCAATGGCACGTACTGTGGAGAGAGCCCCAGCCTTCAGCCTTGAAGAGAACCAGGCCCTGCTGGACAGCCTACTTCCACAGTACAGCAAGCTGTATGGGACACCAGGGGAGCAGGTGAGTGTTCTGTGCACTGCCTTTCTGAATGTGCATATTGTCTGACTAGCAAGGCTGAAAGTCTGCACGCCACTGGCTAGCAGGCTCACTGAGTAGTTGTCGCCCCCATAGTGTGTAGTGACATGCACTGGACAGGTATGGTGCAGTGACAGTGCATTTGAACAAGGTTTTACTTCCCATGCAATGATACCATGTAGTGACGTCTGGCAAACTGTCCATGGGCAGCTTTGCACTGCCTGTGTACATCATGTGCCCCTGTGATTGAGACATGTATATGCAACTGTGTCATGCACGGATATGTTGCATGTGTAGTAATGGCCTTTTCACTTTGTCATCCTGACAGGTCAAAGCCCATCGGAAGCAGGATATCTGGAAGGACATCGTCCGGGCCGTCCGGTCCGTGGGGGTCTACAAGCGCCGGATCCGCAACTGCCAGAAGAGGTGGCAGGACCTTCGGGGCTGGACCCGGAGGATTGCACGGGTCCAGCTGAAGCTGTCGCCTCCTCGCAGGAGGGGCGGAACACGGACCCTGACCCCCCACATGCTCCAGATCCTGGCGGTGGTGTTTCCAGACCTGGATGGGCAGCTGAAGGCCAGACAGCAGCAAGGAGGGGGTGAGTCAAAGACTGCACTGTGAACTCTGTATTACATGCTTTGTGCCCTCCTCTGGCCTGGTTCAACTGCCACAGTGCAGCAGTCATGTTGTCCAGGAGCCATGTCCCTCTATTGTGCACTGCCCACTGCTCATCTGATACCCAGGTGTGGCCCTTACATTCAGGGAATTGTGTCACTTGGGACTGTGTTCTTGCAGTTAGCTTCACTAAAGGTGGGGGACAGCATCTGTTTCCCTAACTCTGTTGTGGGCATCATGGGTGGGTCCATTGTTCACACAACGCCTGTGTTCGGACATGTAATCTGCGTGTTGCTTTGATATGCGGTCAACTTGCTGAGCTGAGCCACCACATGTGCCTGGGGTATGTGGCACACGCCCATGCAGCGGGTGGGAACAATGTTTGGGCCCCAGGAGTGTGCAGATTACGTGTGTCACACATACATAGCCAGCTATCCACTGTCCAGGGCTCATCCCTCATTCATGTGGAGCAGGACAGTCATGCCTACTCCAGGCCATGCAATGCACTCTGTACTCCCACTCCCGTGTATCAGCTGACACATTGTGCGTCAGTGATTTGACCCCTCAGGTGTCTGCCTCTGTGTCAGTGTGCTGAAGATTACTTGCCAGGACTGCTGGGGTGTTTCTTGGTAGGGGCTCAGCATGCCCCTGGAGATGTGACCATAGGAGACGATAATTGTGTGTCACATAGGTGTTTGATCAGCTGCCCGTGCAGACTGGGGTATGCGAATGTGAAGTTCAGGCAGCTGTTCCCCATTCACAGCAGATTGTGAGGGGCTCAGGTTCAGAGGGTAGTGTCACAGGTCTCCCATATGTCCAATAGGTATGACCTGGACAGATGAGGGTTAAGATGATGTGTTGTGTGGGGGATGTACATGTGCACTTGTGCAGCTCCAGGACTTGCATTCCCCATGACCTACTATTGTGACACAGTGCATAGTGTTGTTGTCTGGCTGCCAAGTCATACATCACTGAGACAGTGATGTATGACTTAGCAGTCATGCCTCTGCCATGGCATGTGTCAACTTATTGGTGGTCCTGCAGGGGAGTGACATGTGCTACATGCACACCATTGTGGCGATGGCTATCAGGACATGGGTGCATCATGGTGTCTGTCGCTGGTATGCATCACATGCATTTCCTATTTGACTCTGGGCATCCCTTTCATCCGGAAACCTGTACTGACTCAGTGGCAAGAGCTGTGATGTGTGCATGTCCACATGCCACACCGTGTCCTCTGCACTGTCCAACTACTGTGTACTTGGTGCATGTGTCCACACTGGGGTGTTGCAATCCAACAGACACCAGACAGATGGGTGCAAGGCCATGAGGGATGTGAGTGCCATGGTTGGCATCAGACTGACAATTGGCTTCTCCTGTTCAGTTAGGGCACTTTTAGCAATGTACAACTAATGATGCCAGGGCTTGCTCTGTAATGTGCTGTGCTCACAGTGGTGTGTGCGTTTGGTGCAGGTGACTGATGTCTGTCTGTTTCCCCATTGTTTGCAGATACATCCACGGCCACGGAAGGGGACAGCTCCACGGACCAGGAGGAGCCAGAGAGCCAGACTGGGTCAGCAGCCGAGGAGTGGTCGGAGGGACCCAGTGGCACGGAGGGCGAGGGGAGCCACACCGAGGAGTCCTCAGCACCATCCACCTCAGCTGAGGACCAGAGCAACTCGGAGGATGACTCCCTTATGGAGGCGGGTGTCAGCAGCCACCACACCCCAGCTAGTGTTGCTGTCCCCGCCACCACCAGCACCACCACCGCCCTCCCATCGGCTCCCATTCCCCAGGTCCGTGGAGGCTCCCATGTTCGGGAGCGTGTCTCCTTTGGGCCAGGCACCGCACCCCCTGCCCCTGTGTCCCCTGCTGCCCTGAGTGAGGAGTCTGTGTACCTCCTTCGCCAGCTCCATGTAGGGCAGACAGCCATGCTGAGTGTCCTCCATGCGCACACCGCTCTGTTGACTCAGCTGGTGTCGTTCATGGAGGGCATCTCATCGGGCATGTCTGACCTACAGAGGGGCAATAGGTCCATGGACTCCTCCCTGACGGCAGCAGTGTCCCTCCTCAGACAGTCCCTCACCCCTCCTGCCTCTGCTCCATCCACACTCCCCAGCACCTTACCCGTCCCAAGCACACACACACCGGCACAGGCACACACCAGCACACACACGTCCAGCACACAGACACACACGCCACAAACAAAACGCACACGCACGCACAGTCAGGGGACTGAAACCAGACTCACAGGGGATGGGGCCCTGGTACACACACACGCATCCACGGGCACTGCGCAGTCCTCAGTTGCCTCTCCCTCCAAAACACCCTCCCTTGCCTCACCTGCAACCCCAAAGACCCAGCGCCTCTTCCTCAGTGACCTCGGCCTCTTCCCCTCCGATCCAGCTGCTCCAGCATCCAGGGGGAAGAGGAAGCCCCCCACACGGAGCAGAGTGCCCCTCGCCCCCGGACACCCTCCCCCAGGCGCAGACAGACTGAGGCCCCCACCCGCAAGTCCCCCGGAGTGGTAAGAGCAAGACCCCGCCGCCGCCCTGCAGCTCAAGCACCAGGTCTCCTTCCTCCATCCCTCAGGCCCCCACTCCACAGGTGCCCCCACCACACCCTGCCCCAGGTTCCCCCACCCACAGATATACCATCCCCAAGAGGCTCCGGCCTTCTCCCCTGGCACTTGCTCTCCCGGCACCACACCCCCCGCTGCGCTTGTCTGTGCCACTGATGTGGTGAGGGTGTCCTCCCCCTCTGTCCAGCCCACCTTGCCTGTTCCCCATTCTCCTCCCCTGGTGGTAGGCACTGCAGTGGAGTCCACTACCACCCTGTCTGACTTGGGCACTGCAGTGGCGGACCTGTCCACTCCATCTGCAGGGTCCACTGCAGTCGTGCCGGCACCCACAACATCTGAGCCATGCCCCCAGTTGTGCCGGCACACACCATGTCAGACACCTCCACTGCAGTTGTCAGTGGCTCTCCAGCACCCACCACCCCTTCCCTGCTTCCTCCTGGTGAGCCCTGATCCTGTCCCTGCGGTGCCTGGCCTAGCCCCCGGTTGCCCCTCCTAGTGGATTGTCCCTGGTTTTGTGCAGGCATGTGTAGGGTGGCATCTGCCACTGTCACCCACTTGTGACTTTGTTGATGGACTGGCCATTGGCCTTTGTTTATTTTCTACCGGACTTCTACTTTTAATGCCACATATGCTGAATAAAGCAACTTTCTGTTCTCTAGTGCTTTTGCTTCTGATGTACATGATGTTGATGATGCTAACCATGCCCTTGCTGCAGTGATGGTGATATTTGGTCTCATGATAATGAAGTGTTACTGTGCAGGAACCCATGTGGTCCAGGGGGAATGTGTCCTATCCTGTGGTGTATCCATGTCATCCATAGCAGCATCTGAGGGTGTCATGTGTTCAGTATTTGGCAATGGGATTTCCTACTTAGATTGCCTATTTCACATCTGTGGCTTCCACCCCTGCACATCTGTTGTGCCTGCCATTGTTCAATTCGTCTACTTCCCTGACCGTGTGGCCATCTCCACTGGACATGCAGGTTTGGGCATCAATGGGGAAGGACTCATCTGTGTTGTCAGTGCAACATTGCTATACAAGTGTGTTGGATCTGTGCTGATGATTCCGTTGGCACTTCCATGACCAGGCTGATGTTACGGGAGCCCTCATTTGGTGCTAATTGTTGATTGTGTGACCAAGTGCTCAGCTGACATGATGGGGCCCTACTGAGGCAACATATGGCACAGCTCTCCTCACACAGGAGTGGAGTCCCCTCATGGCAGTGTGTACTCCTGTGACATTGCCTGCGCCCAAGGTGTGTGTTGTATGTGCATGTCTGTGTGTGTTCACTTCCGTTTAGCTGTGCATGCTGTGATCCCTAGTGTTGTACCTGTTTGTGATGCTAGCTGAGTTGACCTATGTTCCCCCAAAGTCTTCGCCCTGGGTTCTCTGTGATGTGGGTGCATGGCACATTACTGGTCATCAGGGTGTCACCCATAGGTGTGTTTGCTGTCAGGGCTGAGTTTGTGTGCTGACGCAGATGGGTCACAGTCAGGTTTCCCCTTGGCACTTGTTGTTTGCCCCTGTCATGTGATTTCCAGTTTGTGTTATCTTTCAGTGATTGTGACACGTTGTGTGTGTGACTGCTGGCACTCCTCAGGGTCCGGGCTGCAATGTTGGTTGTTGTCTATGTGTGTTCTTTGTGGGTGACCTTGGCTTCTTCATTGGTGTGTGACTGTGGCTGGGATCCCATTGGTTGGTGTGGTATTGCCGTCATGTCCATGTACAGCGTAGTGTGCAGTGTGTCAGACATTCAGGAGTCTTGTTGAGTGGCCATGTGTGATGTGTTTCTGCACCTTGGTTCCCACCCACCACCCTGGAATAGTCATGGGTGCATGTGCAATGTCACCAGTGCATGTGTGCTTCACTGCTGCACATTGTTGGAGGTCGAGGGGTGTGGTGTTGAGTGTGTGCAGATGTGAGTTGTTGCCCGGCTAGGCCCCTGCCTCCATGTTGGCCTTGGCTTACTGGCCATGCTGTTTGATTTGTGCTTGTGTAGGTGTGATGGTAGTTAGTTGCTCAGGACACATGACTGTGGTTCACAGTGTGAACGACATTTAGCTTTGTCATCACAGTGGGATTGTAATGCAGCCCAGGGTCACCACATTGTGGGGGCCCTGGGGGTAGTGCTGTGGTGTGTCTGTGTCTTGCTGTGTCAGTTGCTGTCCCTACGTGCCTGTGTGACATGTGTGATTTGTGCTCCCTCTCATCTGACAATGCCTGCTTGCCCACATAGGGGATTCGGATCCATGAGTTACCTTTGTGTGGCACTGTATGCACATCTGTATGATTGGTATTCAGGTCTCCTCATGTGTTGTGTGGTTGCCTGGGGACACTGGCACCCCCCTCACCTGTTGTGTATGATGTGCAGTGTGGGTCTGCCTGTTTGTGTTTGTGCATCTGCACCACTGCATTGGCATATCTTGGGTGTGCCATTGGCTGTATGTAGTTTGGTGGGTTTCACCTGCTGTCCCTGGGACTCCTAGGTCATCGGTCAGCACAATGATCATGGTTTGTGTGTCCCATTGCTGCCATGGTATGGTATCTGTTCACCTCACATCTGCAGTCTCCACAGGATATCTGCATGTGTGTGCCCATTGGTGCAAATATGTGGGTCTGCATTCTGATGGTCACTTCTGTCATTGTGTCATTGATGATTGTTGACAGTGTCAGCCCCCATGGGTGTTGTTTGTCTGCACATGGCCAAAGGTATGTCTTATTTGCACTGCACTGTTTGCCTCAGCCAATTTATGTTGCTATGGGACACAAACACTACTTTGCCACTGATGTGTTTGTTGTTCTGTGACCAGGAATCAGCCATGCTGTTTGGCAGTTGCACCTCTTTCTTTGTCAACACTTACCTTTTGGTCACTGTGATGATGGGGGTTTGGACCCCATTGCCACAATGTTCAAAGTGTGCTTCAGCTATGGACCCCACACTTACCTTTTGGTCACTGTGATGATGGGGGTTTGGACCCCATTGCCACAATGTTCATAATGTGCTTCAGCTATGGACCCCACACTTACCTTTTGGTCACTGTGATGATGGGGGTTTAGACCCCATTGCCACAGTGGTCATGGTCTGCTTGCATTGTGGAGGCCACACACATTTATGTGTGACACATGTGATAGGGGGTCACATTGTATGTTTAATGTCATGTTCAGTGTTGTAGGCATTTGACACAACAAATGCTTGGCATGGTGTTGGGGGGATGTCTTTTTCTTATATTCCTTATGTTGGAGTATGCTGGTTGTGTCATGCATTACCCATCCTATGAGTAGGGGTGGTAGTTGGTGGTAGGCATCCAGCCCCCTTGAGTAGGGGTGGTAGTAGTGGTAGGCATCCAGCCCCCCTGGGTAGGGGTGGTGGTAGTGATAGGCATCCAGTCCCCCATGTGTGAGGATGGTAGTAGTGGTAGGCATCCAGCCCCCCTGGGTAGGGGTGGTGGTAGTGGTAGGCATCCAGCCCCCCATGGGTGAGGGTGGTAGTAGTGGTAGGCATCCAGCCCCCATGGGTGGGGGTGGTAGTAGTGGTAGGCATCCAGCCCCCATGGGTAGGGGTGGTAGTAGTGGTAGGCATCCAGCCCCCATGGGTAGGGGTGGTAGTAGTGGTAGGCATCCAGCCCCCATGGGTAGGGGTGGTAGTAGTGGTAGGCATCCAGCCCCCATGGGTAGGGGTGGTAGTAGTGGTAGGCATCCAGCCCCCCATGGGTAGGGGTGGTAGTAGTGACAGGCATCCAGCCCCCCTGGCTAGGGGTGGTAGTAGTGGTAGGCATCCAGCCCCCCATGGGTGGGGGTGGTAGTAGTGGTAGGCATCCAGCCCCCCCTGGGTGAGGGTGGTAGTAGTGGTAGGCATCCAGCCCCCCATGGGTAGGGGTGGTAGTAGTGGTAGGCATCCAGCCCCCATGAGTAGGGGTGGTGGTAGTGACAGGTATCAATCCCCTATGTGTGGGGATGGTAGTAGTGACAGGCATCCAGCCCCCTGGCTAGGGGTGGTGGTAGTGGTAGGCATCCAGCCCCCATGGGTAGAGGGTGGTAGTAGTGGTAGGCATCCAGCCCCCCTGGGTGAGGGGTGGTAGTAGTGGTAGGCATCCAGCCCCCATGTGTAGGGGTGGTAGTAGTGACAGGCATCCAGCCCCCTGGGTAGGGGTGGTAGTAGTGGTAGGCATCCAGCCCCCCATGGGTAGGGGTGGTAGTAGTGGTAGGCATCCAGCCCCCTATGTGCTGAGGGATGGTAGTAGTGACAGGCATCCAGCCCCCCTGGGTAGGGGTGGTAGTGGTGTCAGGTATCCAGCCCCCCATGAGTAGGGGTGGTAGTAGTGTCAGGTATCCAGCCCCCCATGAGTAGGGGTGGTAGTAGTGGTAGGCATCCAGCCCCCTATGTGTGGGGATGGTAGTAGTGATAGGCATCCAGCCCCCTGAGTAGGGGTGGTGGTAGTGGTAGGCATCCAGCCCCCATGGGTAGGGGTGGTAGTAGTGGTAGGCATCCAGCCCCCCATGGGTGAGGGTGGTAGTAGTGGTAGGCATCCAGCCCCCCATGAGTAGGGGTGGTAGTGGTGTCAGGTATCCAGCCCCCCATGAGTTGGGGTGGTACTAGTGGTAGGCATCCAGCCCCCCATGAGTAGGGGTGGTAGTAGTGACAGGTATCCAGCCCCCCATGGGTATGGGTGGTGGTAGTGACAGGCATCCAGCCCCCCATGGGTAGGGGTGGTAGTAGTGGTAGGCATCCAGCCCCCCATGAGTAGGGGAGGTAGTAGTGTCAGGTATCCAGCCCCCCATGGGTTGGGGTGGTGGTAGTGACAGGTATCCATCCCCCTATGAGTGGGGATGGTAGTAGTGACAGGCATCCAGCCCCCCTGAGTTGGGGTGGTGTTAGTGGTTGGCATCCAGGCCCCTATGGGTGTATATGGCATTGGTGATAGCCATCCCGCCCCTATGGTTCTGCTGTTGCAAGTAATTTCTGCATCCCTATGTGTGTGTTATATGTCGAGTACGTGTCGTTTGTTTGTGTGGTGGGTGTTTGACTTGCCTTCTGCGCCGTACGCGTCCGTACCAGTTCCGGTAATAGATGTAGAGTATTGGTAGGACCTGCGCGATGGGATTCATGGTTGGTTCGTCTCGTTCGGCTTTCTCGTTGCTTCGACTCGTACTAGTGGCTGGCGTGTTCGTCTCGTAGCCGTGGATCGTCTTGTGGCGCGAATCGGAGCTTATGTGCGCCTCTCCCGGTTGCTTTGACGTGCTGTGCGTAGCGACGGGTTCGGCGCGTACGGAGTGCGCATCGTACTAGTCCGGCCGGACGGTGCTGCATTTTGGCTTCCGTGCGACTCGATTCTGCGTTTACGGATCCGGTTCGGTCGGGGAACAGGAGCTGGATTGGGTGAGTGCGACTGGGTCGGAATCTGGGCAGTTATGCGCATCGTACTTGCTCGTTCGGACGTATGTACGAGTCGGTCGGGAAACACGCATTCGGCTGGGTTTTTTTCCGGACGACTAGTGTTAGGTGCGCTTCCGGCCGAGATCGGAATCGACCCCTATGTCTTTACCAAATGTCATTACCACGCATAAGTTTACAACTATTTTTGGATCTAGGTATTTATCATGCATGTGTCTTTACTATGCATTTTTGTATAACTAGTGTTATTACTACTTATGTGTTTTACAACTAGGGCCATTACCTCACATTTTTTTACTACTTATGTCATTAGAATTTATGTGTTTTACCACTAGTGCCATTGCCACGAATATCTTTACCATGCATTACTATGTAAGTATATGGGTAACTATACAAGTAAGTATATGTCATAGATATTTGGTAAATATTAAGTTCATAATTATTTTTATGTATTTTTTTAATGATAATACGTTTTAGGGATGGGATGTAAGGGATATAGGGGTATTGGGTGGGGAAGTGTAGTAATACTCAGGTATTAATTTATATATATATTTTTAAATTATGATAAGTTTTAGGGACGGGATGTAAGGGATATAGGAGTATTGGGTGGGGAAGTGTATTAATAGTCAGGTATTAATTTATATATATTTTTTATTATAATATGTTTTAGGGACGAGATGTTAATGATCTAGGGGTATTGGGTGTGGAAGTGTATTATACTCAGGTATTAATGTTAATACTTTAGCATTGATATTTATGGATTGTAATTGTTTTATATGAATAATAATTGCAACATTTAAAATATTTAATAAAGTTGCAAAATTTGTATTTAGGGCCTGGATGAAAGGGATGTAGGGGCATTGGGTGGGGAAGTGTATTGGTACGTAGGTACTAATTTTAAGACTTTAGTATTAATATTTATGAGTTGAAATTGTAACAAATTATTAATTGATTTAAGTTTAAAAATATTTTATAAAATTGTACAATTAGTATTTAGGAACGGGACGCAGGGGATATAGGGATACTAGGTGAGTATGTGTATTAATATTTGGGAAATAATTTAAATACTTTAGTATTAATATATAATATTTGTAATTTTGTAAAATTAATATTAAAATGTTAAACATTTAAAAAAAAATGAAATTAGTATTTATGGATGGATTGTAAGGGATTTACGGGTATTTGTTTGGGAGGTGCATTAGTACTCTGGTATTAATTGAAGTAGTTTAATATTAATAACTAAAGGTAATTTATTTAAGCAAACAAAAGTTAAAGTAAATTAAATATTTTTTAAATTAAATACAAATATATAGTATTACATTTTTACAAAATTATTAGTTAATTTAAAGTTACATTATATGAAAAGATGTAAACGTAATTCAAAGGTGTAATATTTATATTATTTATTTAAACATAGTGCAAATATAACAAAAAATCGGAAATAATATAAAATATTTTACAAAAATATCAAATACATTTTTTGTAACATGTAACTATTTTTTAAACATTTTATACGTGTTTTCCCACGGTGTACCATTAAGTTCAATGGTGTCTATTGTCCTTTTTCTGTTTTTGTGCTTGATGCTTGCGGTTGTATGTATGTTTCTACAGTCGATGGAGTGTCGTGTGACAATCAGTAGCAAGGAAGAGCTGCGGTCAGGTAAGAGCAATTTACTTTACATTACTAAAGGTATTATTATGACTTTGGCAGTGCTCCAGTGGCACCACCACCACACCGTTCGCTGGAGGACTGCAAGGCCGTGTGCCCTCCCGCCTGATTAGAAGTTGATGGCCAGATGCATGCAATTGCGTGTTTACGATTTCCTAATAGCGAATGTTTGGAATTCGCTATTAGGAAATCACAAACTTCGATGTACAACAGTGTGTTTGACACTGTTAGCGATTCGCAGTGGGTCGCAAATGGACCTGCCTCATCAATATTTATGAGGCAAATTGCAATTTGTGACCTATTGTAAATGGCTACAATCACAGGGATGGTGGTCTCCTGGGGTCAGCAGACCACCATGTCTGTGATTGCTTTTTAAATATAGCAATATTTTTTTTTGTAATGCAGCCTGTTTTCCTTAACTGGATGGAAAACTGGATGCATTTCAAAAAATAAAAATGAAAAGCTACCTTTTCATTTTTAAAGAGTAGGTAGTGGTCCGTGGGACCACTGCCTGCTCTTAAAAAATGTTGGCACCCACATTCACAAATGGGTAGTGGTACTTTGCGAATGGGTTGCCATCAACTTGAAGCTGGTGGTAGCTGCGAATGTTTTGTATCTGCAATCCCGGTCACAAAACATTCATGCATACCAGTGCTATTCAGTGTTAGGAAGGGACGCCCTAAACACGCCCCTTCCTAATACCGAATCGCAAAAACATAATGCAATTCAGTAACAAGTCACTGAGTCACATTTTGCCTTCTGTGATGGCAAAATGCATTTTAGCGGTCGCAAACCGCCCAATGGGACGTTTGCGACTGGTAAAATGCTTTGTATCTGGCCCTAAATCCTGGTTGGGCGGGCGAGGATGCTATGGTCTCACGGCGGTCAGCTGTTAGGCATATAGGAGGGCTTACCATGCAGCCCGCCGCCGAGTCAGCATCTGCAGCACGTTCCTGCATGGTGTGGCATGCATGCCACACCGTGCAGGAACAGGGGTGCAATTCCAAGGGGCACAACAAATGCCCCCCCTGCATGCACCCCCAGACCAAGGAGTGGCACTACGGCCCTGTTAGGGACTCATTGGTTGCCTCTCTGCCACCCTTTTCATGGTGGGCTCACTGCCATTAAAAGGGTGGTCAGAGGGCAACTTAAAATATGGTTGGTGGTGCCACAGTGGCTCAGACAGCATATTCTTGTTCCTGAACGCTGCATGACCGCCACGGGATCCTGGATCCCCGGCCGACACAGCAATCCTGTGTCGGTCCGACCTCCCCAATTGTCATACTGAGGGAGGGCCCGCAGTACTGCGGTGGTGAGACTGCCATAGAGAGTACAGCAGTCCGTAGGACCAACGTACTCGTAATAAGGCCCTAACTATATAGGTGGCTACATTATTGTAAGGTACAAGGGGAAGGTCGCTAGATGTTAGATGGAAATAACGGGTGTGTTTTATGTGTTTTTATCCGTTTTCAATTCCCATGAAGGTCGTGTTCATATGCTCACGTCGGGATGGTTGTTTTTTTCAGAGTAAGTTTTAAAAAGTTATAAAATAACTTTTTAAAACTTTAAACTTCTTTAAAATAAAAGTAACATTTTTACTTTTTGGCCTATGTGTTTTTTATACTGTTAGTCATCTTCTTGGAATGAAGATCACATGGCTGCAGTATGAAGGTGGATCTATTGAGTTCAGTACTACAGCATTATTTTTGGGATATTTCAATTTGGAAACTGTTATTTTTTAAGATTATGTTTTTATTAACAGAGTTTCTGATATGGATTTTCATTTTTTTAATGTTGACATTGAGACTTGTGTATTAATACTGGCTTTTTGGGAAATCATTTTGTTTTTTGAGAATAGAATTTTTTGGCTATTGTATTTGAAAAAAGTTTTAAAAGACTTTTTGCACGTTTACAATCCATTTATTAGACTCGCAATACATATATTTGTAATAATTGAGGTGCAGGTGATGGTTTTGCATTTAAAACCATGCTTTTTTGGTTTTCATTTGTTTTCTGTGGATGATAATTTGAATATAAATGAATTATTGGAGTACTGTTGATTCTTGGGGCCCGATAATGAGTTTGACGGTCTGGGAGCAGGACTGCCATGGTGCTGACCCGCTCCCACACAGTCAAACCCGTTTTCACACCACCCGCCAGATTCCGTCTTTTACAGTCACTGGCGGGCGCTTGTTTGGCGGTCGCACCGATGAGCCTATGAAATAGGAACCACAATGGGAACATCAAAGGCAGTACCTGCACGGCATGGACTGGTGTAGTCCATGCCGTGCAGGTATTGGGGTGCATGCACACAGGGGGGCACAACATGCACCCCCTGTATGCACCCCATGGCCCTGAGGCAACAGGAAGAGGGCCTCAAGACAACGCTAGCGGATCAGCAGCACTAACAACAGACAGCACATCTGAAGTAACCGGGCCCCGTAGGGCCTCCTGACGACACACGGGCTCGCAGTGGAGCCAAGCTGGCGGCGATCACGGCTGGACTGGCATCGATCAGGGCCACTGCCTGTCCCATGGGGGCCTGAATGTGGGGAAAGACGACACCTGGAAGCACGGAGGCGATCGTACTCCGGCAGACGAGTGCAGCTGATTTCAGGCCCTCACCCGACCACCCAGAGCGGGCCTGGCGGCCATTCCGACTGAGGAGGTTACACGAGAACTGGAGTGCAGAGCCCCCTGATTCTACTACGCCGCATAAGGATCCATGCTCCGACACAATGTGACTACGCACAGAGGAACTCTGATGTTAACAAGCACAGCTGGATCTAACCTGATTGAGTCCGCGACTCGGCCCCAGTGGAACTGGACGCTGGAAGTAATGATGCCTCGACCGATGTGAGGTGCGGATTTCATACCTCGGTTCGACCTGACAGACGTCATGACCGCTGACTCCAATCCCGGTAAGGAGACACACCGGAGAGGTGACGGAGGACCACCGGGAGGCTGCGCGCCTCAAGCACTACGAAGCACAGCACATTAAAAGACCCAGAACAGGCACTGCGTATAACTGAGTACACACACCATGATACTCCATAGCAGTGCCCAAGCAGCATACCCGCCCAATGCAAGACGGTACCCCCGCGGCTCCACCATATGTGACGCGATCGGCCCATTAATGAGCTATTCCTCTCTTGATAGAGGCCCGCGCTGCCAGAACAGTGTCAGAAGCTGGGACAAGACGGCCCGAACGGGCGAGGAACATTGGGCCCATTCACATATCCGGACCTGGTCATCCGAAAATGTGCCAGCAACCCTACGCTCATTTACGCTCCCTCAGTGAGCGAAAGCTGCTGCAGTGCTGCTTGGGAGTGCATCAATTAGTGGGGGAGAGCAGACAACCAAGGGGGCCCGTGAACCTGTGCACAGGCAGCAGTCACACAACGCCCTTACCCCAACTCCCACAATGGGTAAACCCAGAGCAGACAAATTGCAGCCTCAAACGGGGGATGCATCGAACCAGACGTCCTGCACCAAGGGTACCACCCAACCAATGACCACAAAACCAACAGACCAAATAGATCATTCACACTGGTTCGATGAACTAATGGTGGCAGTCATGGACATTAAAACCACGCTAGGCCCCAAAATAGATTCACAGTGTGTAGAAATGGGATTCCAACGCGAAGACAGGGTAGAGAAATCCGAATCTAAGTTGGCGTCTTTGAGGCCCACGGTGACCTCGGCATCAGACCAGATTAAGTCACTGCAAAAAGAGGTGGAGAAACTGAAGAATCGAGTAGAAGATCGGGAGGGTAGATCCGACAGAAACAACGTGGGCATAGTGGGCCTTCCGGAACACAGAGAGGGCCATTGCATGGAGTTGTATCTCGAAACTTGGTTCTCTGCGGACATCCTTAAAGGCAAACACTCCAATTTCTTCTCTGTAGAGCTTGCACATAGGGTAACTCGTGGCCCTCCCCACCCGGGCAACCCCCTAGACCGGTAGTCGCACATCTGTTCACATTGTACAGGTGACGAGGGCCAGTGGACCATGGCAGATAGAGAATGGAACTGTGCATATATCCGGACTACACAATATCGGTGCAACGCCACACGTCCTCCTTCTTGGAAGTCAAACGCTGCCTCCGGGACCACGAAGTTAAATACTCACTGCAATATCCCACCACATTGTGTATACAGCACAAACACAGTAATACCTTCTGCTCTACCCCCGAGGAGGCCAGAAACTGGATAGAACAGAATGGTTTGGCACACAATCAGGGGGTATTCACAGCCGAACCCCGCCAAAAGTGGAGGAATGCAAGACAGCGCAGAATATGAGGCAAAGGTCAATTGCAACGTCGCACCAAAGCCCAGGCAGCAAGGGAGAGAGAGCAAGCCATCAAATATGCAGAAAATCATGTTAACCCTGAATCCTCCTCACAGTCAGGATCTGAGGTGGATATTACACCAGAGCAAGCTTACCAGCTAACAGACTCACAACACTTAGCAGTTATAGGCGGAGGCCCTGAAGTAACACCACAAACTGCTGGAGAATTAGGGTGACCCTTTGTAAGTCGCCCACAAGATACGCACAACAACGTGGTAGATTATCACTGCGGACTGTACAAGTAAAGCAATTCAAAGATAATGGACACATGCAAAAACTCTGACTCAGGCAAGCAAGCATCAATACGGCGGGCGCTATGAATACAAATGTGAAGAGCCGCTGTGCCCCACACATGATAAGTGGCTGCTACAGAACTATTATGACACTCTTTGCTCTCTCTGCTTTCCTTTCATTTCCTTCTCCAGCAATTTGCTTATTGTATTTCTCTTTTTCTCTATATCGGTACTTAACGTTCAGTATGTTTGCATCTAAGTGCAGATGGCCTTTTGCCCGTTGGCAAACTGGCCTGGGGTGGGTAGTTGGGTATCTCGACTGTTCACAAGGCTCTGTTCATACCGTTCAACCACATACTTTGAATATTATGCACAATACTGACATAGCAATAACCAGGGTTATAGTACCCATAAGGAGGACTTGCATACACTGTCGATTTTACAAGCGCAGTCCTACTCCTCCGCAGTCCGTTCTCAGCAAGGGGGATGCAGAGTAATAAATTTCTTCTACTAACCTGAAATGTACGGGGATTAGCTGGATGTGTTAAATGCCATAAGGTATACCAACACCTGCGCAGACACAAGGTTTCAGTGGCACTCATACAAGAGACACATCTCACCCTGCAAACACTCACATCACTGCATAAATATTGGAGGGACACAGTAATTGGGACCACATACTCTGACTATGCCAGGGACACCTTGATATGGGTGGCACCAGGGACCCAACTACAGATGCTACACACACGCGTTGACCCGCAAGGCCGATATGTGGTCTTTGAGGTTCTCCTAGATGGTTCCCCAATAATTTTGGTCTCTCTGTACATGCCAAACTCGGGACAACCAATGTTCCTGCAAACACTGACCCCATCGTTACTTAGCGGCCCGACTGCGCCAGCGTATTGGGGTGGGGATTATAACTGCGTTTATGTTATAGAATTATACCGGTCATGCCCGCCACTCCCGGGGGAAATCTGTTGGCCTCACACAACATATGAAAGCTTGGGCTAATAACCTGCAGCTAAGCGATGCTTGGCGAGGCAAATATCCCACAGAATGAATTTACTCTCACTACTCAGGTTTTCATGACCTGTACATGAGAATTGATGCAATATACTGCTCAGCAACAGCTAAATTCAAAGTGTCTCATGTGGTGTACTTAGCCCGCACAATATCTGACCACAGCCCCCTACAAATACAGCTAACCTGGGGAACACACAAAACTAGTATACCAACTTGGCGTCTCCCCCTAGAGGCACTTAGGTATGTAACGTTACACGCTTCATAACACAAACCATCACATCGTACTTCCATACGAATGCAGGTACGGCATCCCATGTTGGCAAAGAAGGGAATGCGTTGAAAGTGGTCCTACGCAGGCATGTTATCAAAGCAGTGTGCAGGTCTCGAATGTCGCTCATCAAAGAGCTATGTGACTTAGAAATTGAAATACAATTCTGTGAATACCTCTTTCCCACAGACCCACATATTATACATGCATTGGCCAAGTCTAGATTAGCGCATAAAGAAACACTAGACCGACTCTGCGCTCTAGATATAAACAATACCTAGCCAGGCAGCATGCTGAGGGCGACAAAGCAGGCAAGACACTAGTGTGGCTACTAAAAAAACAACTCCTCACAACCTCCCATTATGGCTATTTATGACCCAGATGGCCAACTGGTAAATACGCAGGAAAATATCAAAGACTCCTTCCACAAATATTATGCTTCCTTTTATAAAGCCCCCACCTCATGTGATAACAGGAAATACAACAATTCCTAGAACACGCAGCCCTTCCACAGATAACGCAGGCCCAATACACAACGCTTGAGACCCCCATATCTGAAACCGAGATCTCCGAGGCTATTAAACAACTGGCAAGGGGCAAAGCCCCTGGGGCAGATTGATGGCCCTAGGAGATTTACGCAACATTCACTGCGCAGTTGACTCCCCGCCTATGCACCAACTACAGGGAGGCGTTTGACCATGGAGCACTACCACCCTCTCTCCTTGAGGCGATATTGGTGGTACTGCCCAAGCCTGGCAGGGACTCACTTCAAATGAGCTTGTATCGCCCACTGTCCTTATTAAACTTGAACTACAAAATTTTGGGCAAGATACTAGCCAATAGATTAATAGAAGTGATACAACTACTGGTCCACACTGGCCAGAATGGTGTCATCCCAGGGAGAAGCACAGGTCTAAACTTACGCTGACTCTTCAAACTGTTGGCATGGGCGCAAACAGAAGCAGAACTGCCATGGATAGCTGCTTTGGATATTGAAAAGTTGTTCGATACCTTAGGATAGGAGTATTTACTGGCCGTACTGGTGAGATTCAGCATGGGCCCCAAGTTTTTAAGATGGGTGAAGATATTGTACACTAAGCCATGGGCTAGGGTGAATACAGGCCGTATCATCTAACCCCCCTTCGAAGTAGAATGAGGAACTAGACAGGGATGCCCCTTATCACCCATCATATTCGTCCTGCCATGGAACCCCTGGCATGTGTGCTTCATAGCCATGTTCTGGACTGGGGTATATGAGCACACAAACAATGGCACATCATTTCCCTCTACACAGATGATGTGCTGATCTATCTTCGAGGCCAAAGTGAGGTGTTACAGGGCCTGACGGAGTTGTTGGACGTGCACGTCCGACTTTCCGGTTTAAGGGTAAACTGGTCCAAATCCGTATTATCCCCAATGAAACCCCTGTCCATAGAACAAAGGTGACACATGCCTAACGCTCCACTCACCTGGGCTTGCGACTCCTTAAATACTTAGGTGTTCAGATTTACCACTCTCAGGCGGATCTGAAAGACAGCAACCTGGGCAAAGTAATCACTAGAGCCCGAGCCGCACTTCCATTCTGGACGGAATTACCATTATCCTCTATGGGCCGTGTTGCTTCTCCAAGATGCTTCTACTTCCCAGACTCCTATACTTCTTCGCAGCCCTTCCCTATCAACTCCCTACAGAATATTCAGAGACTTAAGATCGCTCCTTTTGTCACTAATCTGGGGTGTCTCAAGGGCTAGAGTGGCACTCCTGAAACTATACCTTCCCCTCCCGGAAGGAGGCCTGGGGGGGCATAATGATGCACATTACTATGTGGCAGCACAACTCCAATGGCCCATGAGATGGCTGGGAAGCAGTAATCTCGCCGAACTAAATCCATGGGGGTGTCATTTCGACAGCTATGCTGGAATGGCTGTCTGGCTCCAAAACGTCATTACATAAAAAGCAGGGTAACCTTCTGATGTGGGCAGCACATTATAGCTGGTCGAAGTATGTACTATCTAGTCACCAACTCTCACCGTATGCCCCAGACCTCCCCCTCGAAGTACTTCCTTGCCCTTACACTTGCCTCAAATGACCAGAATTGACAGAATGGCAGACAGCTGGTCTTATCACATGGGGTGATCTATTTGTAGACTCAAACTTATGTGACTTTGATGGTCTGATGGATGACTGTGGAGTGCCCCCTGGGACTTTCTTGTTGTACGCAACATTGACGTAGAAACTGCTCCAGGTATGGGAGAACACGTGAACCAAACCCACTGCATCTAATACACTACAGGTATTACTGACACATAGAATTGGCAGAAGGGCAGTTACAGCACTATACAATTCCCTCAGACCAGAAGCGACACCCCTTCTGGCCCCGCTGCGCGAATACTGGGACTCAGCGCTGACAACCAGAATCACTGACAAACAACGGGCACAATGCATTGCGTTTCCTAAGATAATATCCATGAATGCCAGACTGAAATATACGCAATTTAATTATCTTCACCACACATACTTAACTCCGCATAAGCTGGCACGCATATATGCATCGTTCACTGACATCTGCCCTAGATGTCAAGCCACAGAAGCCACATTCCCCCACATGGTCTGGACATGCTCCCAGCTAATGGCGTACTGGGAATAGCAGTCTGAGACAATGGCAGCAACGCAAACCCCAGTCACAGCCCAGGGGCTACATTTCATACTCGGCATTACAAAACGCAATGCATGTCGCAGGAATCTCAACAAATACCTAACGCTGGGCCTAGCTAAGCGCAAACTAGCTATGACCTAGAAATCATCTGCGGGACCCAACACACATGCATGGCTCTTAGACCTCCGCAGGGCATTAGTGGCAGAACACGTGACCCAACTAACTAACGCCGCATGAATACCGCCATCGACGAACCCCGCGGACTGGTACGGGTACTTAACTTTCAAAGAATCAAAACTAAGCGCCATAAATCCAGCTCCATAGCAGAGCAGAGGTAGCATTGACATAACTGCATTGCAAAGAAACAATAAATACGAGCAGACAGCATGAAGCGCAGGGTCATAATTATAACCGTTTCCTTCCCCTCCCCTCCCCACCCCCCACACCCGCTACCTCCTCTCCTTTCCCCATTCACATCACTCCACCATGCCTTCATAACGATAAAACCTAGGCAAGGTGGGGAAAAGCACAAATGAACACTGGTTTCGTCCATACATCCAGGTTCAGTACACAAGAAATCACACATTGTAACATAAATTGCAGACTTCCCATTCCCCTATTGTGTTCCAGGCACGCATATATACCCAATTACGCTTAGATTTGCGCACAACATGGACAACTGACAAATACGAACGGTAGACTATGGACAGAAGCCACTGTTAATGTTAATAATGTTTATTGCGATATTCTGCACTTCCAACAGGATCTAGAGATCCCGTAGACACATTGGCATAATATAATAATACTGTTGCATGACTGATGCTATCATCATATCTTGGCACCCCATCAAAGATATATTTGTAACTGTATGGAAAATGATAAGCACACTTTCTCCAGTCAAGAATCTATGTATGAACTTTTGAAAACCATTAAATATTATTAAAAAAAAGAATAAGTTAGTGGTGTTATTCGTCGGGAATTACTTGCCTGTTTTCTTTTTGTGCCATTCTCCTCATATTGGCAGTTGTGGGCATACTACTGGCTATGTGCACGGGAATGGTTTCAGATACCTGTCTCAAAATTGAGTCACAGGGCTCATTGGAGGTGGATGCAAGTTCTTTATTTTTTTTTAAATATTTTGACGTACTTCAATTTCCAATGCAGAGTGTTTATTCTCCGTTGTCCTAACTACATTGTCTTCCAGAGTAACCACTCTGCCTGTGCATTGGGATGCAAAGTAATCCACACACCTCCAATAACACCTGGGCTCACTTAACCTGTCCTTACCATAAAGGTAGTCAGCATAGTTTAACAGTATCATGCCTCTCTGGAATTTGACATAACTTGCTTGATTAGCTGATGCCATTAATGGTGGGTCTGTTAAAAAGAAAAATAGTATAATTTAATGTTTTTACTGTCTTATTATTTTTTTTGTTTGTTTATTTGCCTGCAATGAGTTTCGCTATCTTATTTTATTTTTATTTTTATCTGTTTGCCTGTTATAAAATTGAAAAAATGTTTTGTTCATTTTTGGATTTTTCTGCGAAGAGAAGAAGAAAGTTTTCATTCTCTGTTGAAAAGAAAATATGTATTGTTAGTTACTATTTTTCACCTTCGAAAAAAAGTTTTTGGTTATTGTTGAAAAATAGTTTTTTGTTTACCTTGAAATTGGTGAGTTCTTTATTTTTGAGGGGTGTTATTGGTAGTTGCTGCATCTTTTTTGAAGTGTTCTGTAGGTAAATATTTCTTTCTTCAATTTTGTATCTGTTGTAAAAAGAAAATGCAATTTATAAGTTATTTATTAACGTTTGGGTTTATGGTGTTTTTCTTATTATTTACTGTTAATATTTACAATGCTTTCATGAATATTTCTGTTTTTGTTGTGTAGGATATGTCCTGTAGTTGAGATTATTTTAAGTTGTTTTGCAGATAGGTTTGTCTGTTTTAATAAGGAACAAAGTACGTTGTTAAGTTTTTGAAAAATATGTATTTTATTAATTTGAGCATTTTGTTTTAGTTAAATATTTGGTTCTTTCAAACTACTAAATTTGTACTTTAGTCACTGTTTCGCACCAGTTCTGAGGTAAGTACTTGATGGAGTTTGAATAGTAATTTTGCCCTCTAGTCACTGTCCAGCACCTGCCCTGAGGTAAGATATTGGTGCATTTAGAATAGAAATTTTGTCCCTTAATCTCTGTAGAGCACCAGCCCTGAGTTAAGTATTTGGTGGAGTTAGAATAGTAATTTTTCCCCAAGTCAGTGTCCAGCACCTGCCCTGATGTAATTGCTCAGTGGAGTTACAATAGTAATTTTGCTCCTTAGTCACTGTCCAGCACCTGCCCTGAGGTAAGTACTTGGTGAAGTTACAATAGTAATTTTCCCCCAGGCAGTGCCCAGCACCTGCCCTGATGTAATTGCTCAGTGGAGTTAGAATAGTAATTTTGCCCCTTAGTCACTGTCCAGCACCTACCCATAGCTACGTTGATGGTGGAGTTAGAATAGTGATTTGGCCCTTAGTCACTGTCCAGCAGCTGCCCTAAGGTAAGTACTTGGTGGAGTTAGAATAGTAATTTTGGCACTTAGTCACTGTCCGTCACCTGCCCTGGGGTAAGTACTTGCTGGAGTTAGAATAGTAAATTTTCCCCTAGTCAGTGTCCAGCATCTGCCCTAAAGTAATTACCTGGTGGAGTTAGAATAGTCATTTTACCCCTTAGTAACTGTCCAGCAACTGTCCTGAGGTAAGTACTTGGTGGAGTTAGAATAGTAATTGTGTCCCTTAGTTTCTGTCCAGCACCTGCCCTTAGTTAAGTAGATGGTGGAGTTAGAATAGTAATTTTGGTCCTTTGTAACTGTCCAACAGCTGCCATGATGTAAGTTCTTGGTGGAGTTAGAATAGTAATTGTTCCCCTAGTCAGTGTCCAGCACCTGCCCTGAGGTTAGTACCTGGTAGAGTTAGAATAGTAATTTTGCCCCTTAGTCACTGTCCAGTACCTGCTCTAAGTTAAGTAGATGGGGGAGCTAGAATAGTAAGTTATCCTTAGTCGCTGTCCAGCACCTGCTCTGAGGTAAGTTACTGGTGAAGCTAGAATAGTATTTTTGCTCCCTAGTCACTGTTCAGTAACTGCCCTGAGGTAAGCTTCTAGTGGAGTTAAAATAGTAATTTTGCCCCTTATTTACTGTCCAGCAACTGCTCTGAAGAAAGTATTTTCAGAATTTCTTTTCATTTTTTTACATTTTGTGAATGAAAGTGCCTTTCTGCATTGGTTGTAATGGCGCGTTGTAAGGGTATGCGCGCTGATGTGATACGTGGTAATGGTATGTGTGGTAATGAGACATTTAATGGTACGCTATGTATATGCGTGGTAGTGTGTTTCGGGTGAAAACGTGCATTGTAGTAGGCACTCGTTGTTACCTCATACATCTGCAGTGTAATCATCCTATGGAAGATTTCTTGGGCCCTTCTTATGTATTGGAACCCTTATGCTACCACACCAGGGCTCTGGAATTCTATTTTCTTTTATGACTGCCTTGTATAAGGACATAAGAACGTGAGCCCATAATGTGGGATTTATCTGTAATATCTGTGCAGATAGGCCATCAAGACTGTGAGCTCTTCATTTTTCAACCTCCTTAGTAGATGGAATCAGATCTTCTTATGAAATGAAGCCTTGACCTTTTTCTGCATCACACAGACACAGAGCACCCCCACCCCTCTTCCCTCAAACCCAGCTGATCACCAGGCTCTTTAGCTTTATACAATGTGAATATATACTTAACCCATGTTTCTTCACCTATGGGGTGGCAATGAACTTCTTAGTAGTAACCAGGGTTTCACCAATCAGGTTCCAGAAGGTTTGATTCCTTTTCTCCCTTTGGAGCTATAATAAGAGTGGACCATCTCTTTTCCTTCTCAGCCCATCTTATTCTCCGCACTTTTTTCCAGTAAACTTTTCTACCTGTCCTTAAGGCTACTTCTCTCTTTAGTTTGAAGGCCTCCCCTATATTCCTACTTTTTTTTTAAAACATATTTTTATTTGCATTTGTAATTTGAGGCATTTATATATACATATTTCTCAGTTTTTCACTTTCCATTGCTTAATCAGCATAATTCCGTAGGCATTTCCATACATATTTCAGCCTGATAACCCATCTAGAAACCACTTCTCTTCCCCCAGATTTATCTGTACTCTTTCTAGATCTTATCTACCATTCAATAATGCTTTATGTCCATTTTTCCACCGGACAATGCCTACAACTATTTCTCGGTCCCATCCCATTGTCCGGACTCCAGCCAGGGTTCAGTACTGTCCTCATCAAATCAAACTCGGTATTTAAAATTTAAACAAATAACCCAACATCGTGCGGGGGGTGGGGTACAGGGTACCAAACTCTAGGGATATGCCACCATTCTTAGCTTTGTGGCTTTAAGCGCCAACTGTTACGCATCTTCCTAGGGGGGGTTTACTAACTTTCTGCTGCTGACCCTGTCCAAGTGTATGGTTCTGTCTTCGTTTAGAGGCGTCTGTATTCTTTGAACTGCCGTCCACCTGCCCTCACCTGTCCCGACCTAAGAGTGTCCATCTACAGTGGTATAGGGTGAGCTACCCACTATCTCTCCCTGTCTCTCCTCCCGTTTCCTGTTCTGGTTCTGGATTCTCCCAAGCAGCCAGGGCTTCCCTCCATAGGTCTGCTATGGGCTGTCTCCTTATGCCCTTTGATTCCTCCCAACTCAAAGCTCTGCCCTCTGCTCCGGCCCAGCTAATCACGTCCCGGTTCCAGCTGGATATCCTCGGCCCAAATGAGGACTTCCATTCTAGTGCTATCCGTCACTTGGCCAATCCCAAGGCCAAATCGATCAGTCTATTCCCCACCTTTCGTTTAATTGGTTGCGGGAAAAGCCCCAGCAAGCAGGTCTCTATCGTGGGGGCTAGCTCCCTCCCCAGCGCGTCTTTGATCTTGGCTAAAATCTCCACCCAGTATATATGTATGATACCGCAGCTCCAAGTCATATGTATAAAGTCCGCGTCCGCATGGACACAACTCGGGCAATTCCTCACTTCCCCACCATACATTACATTAAGCCGATGGGCGTCATATAGGCCATGTGTATGTAATTGAACTGAGTGTATTTGAGTCTAGTATTTTGTGATATCTTCTTGGGTGAACAAAGGACCCTACTCCATTCTGCCTCCGTAATCTCTCTATCTATCACCCTCTCCCATCTCACACGGAGCTCCCCCAATTGTGTAGTGGATGCAGAGACCAAAGCCTCATGGTGCCACTTCACTTGGTGCCTTGCAGTACCCAGCGTGAGCAATGCATGCAGTACCGGGTGAGTCGCTGGCTCCTCCCTTCCCTTGCCCCACAACTGATCAAACGTATGTACCAAGGCCTCATATCGTAAAAACTGTCCTAAGGGAAGACCATTGCTATCCATCAAGTCAGCGAACGGGATTAGTGAGCCATCTGGGTAGCAGTCTCCCACCGGATCTAGACCTACTTCCATCCATGGTGTCATCTGATCAGTTGTGAACATCGTCACTGGATCCCCATGAGGTAGCCCGACCAGTGGCAATGAGGGGGTGTACCATGGGGGCCCCCCCAGTCTGTGCACGCATCGCCTCCAAGTCTGGAAGGCTGTAAGTTGTAGCGCTGACCGGTAGGGAGTGACAGTCTTTGGTCTCAGGAATTTGGCTAATAGTAATTCAGAGGTATCATTAGGGTCCATCAGCCAAGTTCCTTCCGCGTTCACTTCCTCTACCCATTGTGCTAACCATTGCAGCTGGGCTGCTAGCATGTATAATTCAAAGTCTGGAATTCCTAAGCCCCCTTCTGTCATTGGGCGCTGTAATATCTTCAAAGATACTCTTCGTCTCCCATTTCCCCATATCAGATCTCCTACTAGAGAGTTCAGCAGTCTAAACCATCCACGAGGCATCAGGACTGGCAAATTCACAAAAAAATACAGTAACCGGGGCAGTATTACCATTTTAGTCAAAGAAACCCGGGCGAGGATGGGCAGCTGCAAAGTGCCCCAGAAAGACACGCAGCTTCGGAGTGACCGCATGGCTTTGCCCAAGTTCCCTTCTTTCAGGTCTTCCGTGGTGTGAAAGACTTGTATACCTAGGTATTTAAACGAATGTGGGGCCCAGTTAATGTCTGCCGGGAGCCTCTCTGGTCGAGGCGTAGGTCCCACCAATGGGAAGAGGCAGGTTTTCTTCTTATTGACCCTCAAGCCTGATAGGGATTCAAAGCGCTCCAAGAGTGTAAGGGCCGCCATAGTACCTGTCAACTCGGACTTCAAATACACCAGCAGATCGTCGGCGTATAGGGAGATGGTGTGTAGCCTTCCATCTAGTCTAAGTCCCATGTCCTCCCCACCCTTTCGAAACAGTTCCGCCAGGGGTTCAATCGCTAGAGCAAATAGTAAAGGCGAGAGGGGGCACCCTTGTCGAGTTCCTCGCAGTATGGAGTACTGGGAGGACACTGTCTTTCCCGTCCGAACTCTTGCGGTCGGAGATGAGTAAAGAAGTTGGACCCATTTCACCCAACCTTCTCCTAAGCCCAGCCGTATCATTACCTCAAAAAGGTAGTCCCAGCCGACCGTATCAAAGGCTTTCTCTGGGTCGACCGAGAGTACCGCTGCTGCGGGCGTGGAGTTCCTCTCTTCGTGGAGGAGGACAGAGAACAGCCTGCGCAAATTATAAGAGGTATTACGGGAGGGAATGATTCAATTTTGGTCCAAATGTATAATGGATTGCATATGCGGGAGCAATCTGAGTGCCAGTATCTTACTAAGAATCTTAAAATCCAGATTGAGCATGGATAGAGGTCTGTACTCTGTGACTGGTGCTCCGATCTCCTTTGTCTTGGGGAGAGGGATCACCAATGCGCTCTAGGTAGATTCAGGGAGCCCCCCGATTTACAGGGATTCTGCATACATGGTCACTAAACGTGGCGCCAATTGGTCCACGTATCGGGCGTAAAATTCTGCCGGGAGGCCGTCCGGTCCCGGTGTTTTCCCAATTGCCATATCTGCTATCGCAACTCTGACTTCTCGCAGGGTCACTGGGCCTCCTATTTCCTCTTGCTCTTGTTCCTCTAACGTCCGGAGCGGTATTGTTTCCAGGAAGTCCCTAATACTAGCTCAGGAAGCCAGTGCAGGTGCGGCATACAGCCGTTCATAGTACCTACAGAGCAGGTCATTGACGGCATCTGGGTCATACACCTGCTCTCCGGTGTCTGTCTGTATTTGCGTGATCGTTGACCCCCTGCTCTCAGGTCTGATAAACCATGCTAACAGACGGCCAGCCTTCCCCTCCTCCCTCTGCACTTTGTCTAGGTACTCCCTATGATGATGGCATCTCAACCTCTCTAATGTATCGTTATAACACGCCTGGGTTTCTTTTAGTTGCACCGCTGAGGTATCATCCCTCCCCTGTATGTTGTCTAACTGATGGATCTTGGACTCCAGGTCTAAGAGTTCCTACCTAATTTCCCGCTGTACACCGATCGACTGGCCCAGGCAGTGTCCCCTTACCACCACCTTAAACGCCTCCCATTCCACCAATACCGAGGACGTTGAGTTAGCATTTATCGGGAAAAAGGTATCAATGAGGGTCCCAAGGACTCACGGAAGGGCGCATCTTCCAACAGCAAGGGATTCAATGTCCACAATGGAATCGGAGGACGTCTGCCTAGTGGTTGATATGTCATTAATAAAGGACTGAGGTCTAACAGGGTCCTTCCCAGGTATTCTGTATACTTTACTGATACACTAAAGTCTGGCGTGCTCAAAAAGGTGTCCAATCTAGTATGCACTTGGTGCATTGGGGAGAAGTATGAGTATTCCCTGTCCGCCGCGTGCTGTACCCTCCAAACATCATCTAAACCCCATTGTTCTATCCAACCCCTGAATCCTGCTGCAACTCGATGGGTCTGTGCTCCCGGGAGAGGTGGGTGTGAGCGGTCCGCTGTAATGTCCGCAACACAGTTAAAATCACCTCCGATCACTAAGCTCCCTCCTGCACAACCAGCCATATGAGCCGAAAGGGTACCAAGGAACATCACCTGTTCAGTGTTGGGCGCATACACACTACCTAACGTCACCTCCTTCCCACGCCAATCTCCCGGTTACCAGGACGTATCTGCCCTCGCTGTTGATTTTGGTACTGATGTGGTCGAAGGGGACCCCGGGCCTTACCCATATCAACACCCCTCTGGCATACGCCAAATAGGTAGTGGCATATATCCGACCCCTCCATCTCCTGTGGAGTTTTTCGACTTCACTACTAATCAGGTGGGTCTCTTGCAGGAGGGCTATGTGGGCATCTCTCCTCCTTAAATATGCATACACCTTGTGTCTTTTACTCATAGTTCCAATCCCTCTAATGTTCCATGTTATGAACTTTAGTACCATATGTGTAGATGGCATCGTGATTGGTTCTCCCCCCGCGTTGATCCCTACTGCTCTGCGATTCAGTAATTCCCCCTGTCTTAGCTGCCCACCTCCCTCTGCACATACAACACACGAAAAGAACAACAAAAAGTCCCCATAGGACAACTCCCCGACCCCAGAACGGTCTGGCAACGGCCATCCGCCCAAACAGCAGATAGGACTGCATCAGCAAGTAAAGGTCCTAAACCAGTGATGTAAGGACCTAAATGGGAGCGTGGCAGACCCCACAAGCAATCGGTGTACAATAAGGAGATTCCCACATGGCGCATCAGCCTTGGAAGACCAAACCGGCTCGGACCCGGGGGCTCACCCAGCCAGTCCCCCGACCCCGCAAAGGGAAACAGGAGAGACAGCAGGAGGGGAGGGGAAAGGCACCTGCCAGCCTACTAAATAATCTCATCTGCAGTGTTCGGGGTCACCACCGGTAATTTAAGACTACTGTTACGAGACGAGTCTGAGTCCGACCCATCAGATCCCCTCCTGGATCCGGATCCCTTCTCTGTCGATGATCTTCTGCTCTGCATCATGTCCGTCACCGCCTTCAGCACCTCAGCCCTCTCCCTCTCCATTTGCGAGAGGCTTGGTTTCTTGGGGGTTCCCCGCCCCTGTCGTCTCCTGAGCCTTTTCCCCAGTTCTCGTTCCCTGGGCAGTGTTCCTGTCTTCTGCGTATTTGGCTGACTTTCGGTTCTGTAAACCTCCATCCAGTCCCATGCTGCTTTTGGGTCCTCACAAAAATGCATTTTCCCATCCAGCATAATTCGCAGCTGGGCTGGGAACATCAGTGAGTACTGGATCCCTTCTTCCCTCAATGCTCTTTTAACTTCCAGGAAGGAAGCATGCCGCCTCTGAACCTCCAAGGTGTAATCCGGGAAGAGGGACACTTTACTGTTTTCGACCAGGTATGGCCCTCCAGAACGGGCCTTTTGCAGCAGATAATCCCTATCTTTGAAGTGGAGGAGTCTGGCCACCACGGGCCGTGGAGGCCTTCCCGGGGCCGGTGGTCTAGCCGGGACTCGGTACGCTCTCTCCAATGTGTAGAAGGGCGACAAGCCCTCGGGGGCCACCACGCCACGGAGCCAACCCTCCAAGAATTTAATCATGTCGTCTCCCTCCACTTTCTCGGGCAATCCCATGACCCTCGCATTGTTCCTTCTGTTCCGCCCTTCCGCATCTTCTACTCTCCTCTCCAGAGTGCGGACTCTGCTATTTAGGTCCCCCATTTGGAGTGTCAGTGCTTGTTGCGCCGGTGCCATGTCAGCCAGGGAGTTTTCAGTCAGCTTCACTCTGTCCGCCAGCTTGGCGTGCTCAGCTCTCAGCAAGCCCAGGCCCACTGCTACTGTGCTTATGTCCTGGTGGAGTGTTGCCTTTGTGTCTGCAATGGCCTCCAATATTTTAGACAATTGCTGCTGAACTGGGCCGTCAGAGGGTTCGCTTCCTGGCTCCTTCTGTGCTAGTTCTTGCGCTGAGTCCTCGTGCTCCAAGGAGTGCCCTATTTGTTTCCCTCTAGGCTTTCCCATTTTGCAAGGGGGGCGTTGTCCGTCGAGGATTTTAACCAGTCTCCCCTCTGGGCTATCAGAGACGGGCACCAAGCCTCTTCAGAATTTGAACGACTCAACACCTCTTGTGATCTCACTCTCTGTTGTCCGTTATGTGTGTTTCTACTCTCCCTGATCATTCCCCCAGGGGAGCCAGGCCCTCCTTTGTACCAGTTCCCTGGTCCGTCGCTCTCCTCCAATCCCTCAGGTCTCCGGCCCGAGCCGTTTCGTGCCTTCAAGTTTTGGGCCTCAGTTGGACCTCTTTTTCCCACTTGGGCCCGTTGGGGTGTGCCGACTACCCGCTGTATTTATTATGTCCCATCTTGCACCTCCTTACGGGAAACCTCCCCACTGTCCATTTGGGGTACGGCTCCTTTTCTGCATATGGTACTGTCCCTGGCTCACTCCCGGTCGTGTTCTTCCCTTACACCTGCTCCCGGGTCTGTAGGCCGCTCTGCCCCTGGGCCTCTCTGCCGACCGCAGAGCGTTCTGCCCTGTATACGTGTTCTGGGGCACCACCTTTAGCCTCAATCACAGCCTGCTGTCTCGCGACCCTCTCATTCACTCCTCTGCAGGGTCAGGTGTTCAATTCAATTCCCTTTCCCCGGCCTCCTCTTATGTTTCCCCCAGTTATGTACTCACGCTCCAGACACCGGTTCTGGCAGCACGTCCCGGTGGGGTCCGCAAGTTGCCCACACTGTCTCTTAATGGGGACCAGCTCCCATGTCACCAGTGTTCTATTTCCACTGTGTCCCTGTTCGTATCCTTTCTTTCTTTGGGCCCGTTTCAGAGCTTATGGGCCGCCCCTCCCCCAGGCCTCTCTGTCGGCCGCGGAGCGTTCTATCTTGGTTAATACTGCAAGGGCTCAACCTCACTGCCCCGATCTCAGCCCGCGTCTGTGTCTCGCGTCCCTCTCCTCCACTGCCTGCGAGTTCAGGCGATTAAGTTTCGACCGTCTTTGGCCTCCGCCTGCGCTTCCTGCAGCCGGGTACTCGCGTTCCGGGCTCCGGCTGTGTTAGCACTTCCCTGTGGCGTCCGCTGGGCTCCCACGCCACCTCGCCGCAGACCCCTGATACTTGCAGTTCCGCTCTCCCGGTCACAGATCCTCCGTCCGCTTGTCGTCCTGAATCACTTCACAGCTCCGGCTCTTCTCTGCGCGATGCTTCTCTCCCGGATCTAAGCCGCCATCTTGCGTGTGCTCTGATCTCGCGCACACCTCCCGATCTCCGCTCCCTCTAGCCCCTCCCGGGCTCCAGGCCAGTCAAGCCGGTCTCTTGCCGCCTCCGGGCGGGTCAGGTCTCACCAGGGCGCCCTGGCCCCCGCCGTCTCTGTTAATTCAGGATAAATTGGCTGGCTGGCGCGGAGCTCTCAGCTCGCGCATCCGCCATCTCCAGCCTCCAAGCCACGCCCCCCCTATATTCCTATTTAAGGTTGCTTTTGCTTTATTGCAGCCAGATTTTTGGACTGGAGTTTTATTGTGGGTTTGAAACAAATCTGAGCTATTTTTTATGTTACTTATCAGATTTTCTTCTTTAGGGGAATGGGATACGTATTCAACTAACGAATTAAATATCCACCCCTCTGTCTCTTGTTTCAACTTAGACAACCAAATGATCCTTCTTTGGTTCTTGAACCGATTCTCTTTGCTGTTTGACCATACACTCCTTTTGCTGAGTTCGGAATGGATTATTAGGTGAAGAGGTTTTTTTTCGCTGACCCCCCCCCCACCTACATGTCTATTACCATTTAAAAATATTCAGATGATATCACAGCACATTCTATCAATGAAGTTGTTCTCCCATTATCAAATGTTCTATTGGCTGGGAAATCGCTGAGGGACTGTCATAGTTAATCTATTTAAGGCTCGGCCTAGTTTCTTTCCCAGATAGGAGCTCTTCCCTTCACACAGTACTTGGCTTGGGATGCCCAAAGCCCTCTCAACAACACAAAGCTCGTCATCACACTTAACCAAAGCAGGGATTTTTATATTAAAATCCCTTAATAATAAATATGGGGGCACGTGGATGTCTAAATTCAGTTTTCTCTACTAGGTACATCAGCTTAGTAACATCTTGTCCTTGCTTCTTATTGGGCGGGAGATATACATTTACAATGACTAGCATTTTTTTTACAGCAATCGTCCCCCAGCATTGTAGAATTTTTACAATCAGATACCACAAATGTTAGGAAGTCAGAAAATTCCTTGAAGGCTGAAAGCTTTTTATGTCCTTCTGGGCTGCAACTTGTGTTAATAAGCACCCTCTTGGCCCTCCAAAAATGCATTTCTCAGCTTTCTTATAATAGGCTATGTAATTTTTAAATGCAGTTCATCTACTGCCCTAATACCAAATACTTATTATCTTTTAGCTTACTTTTAACATATTGTTAATTCCTTATAAACCCTGCTATGTTCCATGACAGAATACCCGTAATACATTTACCAGGAAAAGTAATTCTTGGGTCCTATCTTCCTAGAGTTAATTACTGCAGCCACCCAGCTCCAATCTGGTTCTTAGAACCCCCACTAGTTTTCACAGGGATTCTGTAACTATTTTACGGCTAGTCTCTGCTGCAGTTATTTTTAATCTTTCTAATCCAAACTCCTGCTGGAAACATATAGTATCACTAGTAGGACAAAATTATTGTCTTAACTAGGTACCAGCTTCAACCACCAGTTCTGTCTTGTCAGGCACAACCCCCTTGTCTTCATACATATCAAAGCCCACACATCTCACCTCATCAATGGCCTGTAGGACAAGTTCAAAAGCTACTCTCGAGCAGAAATGTACTATGGCGTTTAGCCAGCCTTCATGGCCTAACTTATCATGTGGTATGTGTTTTGTGTCTGATATGTCTATGAGTCTGATATGTGTCTTGATGAAATCTTTGCTAAAGATGGAACAGAATGGAAAGTAATCAAGATTTTAGACCTATTCATGCATAGGTTAGGAATACAATCTGCAAAGATATCCACTATCAGATTCTACATTTGTTTCTGACTAGGCATTAGGGCGATAGATTGGTTTAACAGCCCCTAACTCTTATGATAGCCTATGCTGTTCTATTGGGAACAGACCCTTACGTAGTGCTATTTGTTGTACTCTAGGTTATATACCAGCATCACTTTCCTCACTGCATTCACTGATCCAGCAATGGCACTCAACTTTGACTGAAGTCTCTAGCTTTTTCTCCGCCTCACTGATATACTACTTGATCCACTGTTATACTAATTGGTTCCCTTTCTACTCTCTACTTCAGCCTTATTGTATGTGTTTCTTAAGTACCAGATGGTTGTATGACTCAACATTGTAGTCAGAAATATCATCTGACATAAATAATTGCACAGGCATTGCACCGGACAGCAGCAGCTGCAGAGCAGATCTCTACTCACGGCTTCCCAAGCACGTGGCAGACCAAGTAACTGCCGGTGGGCCTCTGCGCTCAGCTATTAAACTTACATCATGGCAGCCGGCCTGCCAGTACAATTTCCTGCACCCTCGGTCTTCTCCCTATGGAGCCCTTAGAGGAAGATGCTTTCGGCTTCCCCATGCTGTTTTCTTTTTTCCTTCACAGAATCCTCAAGGAAGGATTTTTGGGATATAATTCTGCCAATTCCAAATTGCCCACCATTTAATTAGTTGTTAAGAGATTTTTACCAATCCAATATGGTGACACCCTTACCTGTCAGGTATTTCCAGTTTTTTTTAGTATAAAACTAGGGGCCATATTCTCAAGAACGGCGATAACATTATTGCCGCTAATGCGGCGATAAGGGGCTTTATCGCCGCTTTAGCAGCAGTTTCCTGCCGCTAAAGCGGCGATAATGTTATCGCCGTTCTTGAGAATATGGCCCTAGATGTTCTTTACCCCTTTTGGTGTGTTTCATTGCTCCTGACCGATGCTGGGTTTCTTGGATTGCTAGTCCTTAATTATTCAGCTCCTGGTTACTCTGATATTCCTTCCAGTCATCACCTGTTCTTTGAAAGCAAAGTTTCTGCTTTGAGTGGTTGTTCAGTTTCCTTCTGGAACCTTGCTACCACCCTTAGAGGTTGTTTTGCCCTTACAATTTTTCCTACATTTGAGACTCCTTCTGGAAAGCGCCTTATGCTTAGGTGATATCAAGTGTCGACTGCATCTGGATACTGGATCGAGTCACCCCTACCTCTGGCACACCCAGACTGTTAAAACCTGGGTTTCCTGACCTATTCAAAGTCAGAGGTCCATCATTAGGTTTCTGTCACCTGACAGATTGCAATGCTTAATATCCAGTCCTAGTGTGGATGAAATGGATCAAGTTCAAGCCATAGCTCAGACAGCGTAGATTAATCAGGCCAAGGCCTTGATCCAGATGGTCCAGCAGCAGATCCAAGAACTATAAAAACTGTGCATTGAGAACCAAGCCCTATGACAAGCGCTTGTCACAAGAGCTTCCAATGTTTCTATTCCTTCTGTGTGCCAGGGATCCGAACAAATTAAAGGAATTCATTAATTCTCCAATGGCGCTCTTCGCCCTGCTCAGTTTTCATAGCATAGGGCTATGGTTGCTTAACTAATCAGGCATTGTCAGGACTAGTGCTAGCCTGGGTGACCTCTTTAATAGCCGCAGAAGATCCATGCCTTTTATTATTCAGGCTTCCTGGCAAGGTTCAAACAAATGTTTGTGAGACTTGACCTTGCGTTGTCAGCAGACGAAGCCCTCTGCAGCATTCAACAAGGAGGTCAAGAATTATGTTACCCGTTTTTGCCAACTGGCGATAGAAATCACCTGGGGAGAATCGAACCTCGTTACCCTGTTTTGCAGAGGTCTCAGAGAAGAGATAAAGGATGAGCTAGTTCATCAATCCAGGAAGAGTCTATTTCCATTCTTATGGATCAGGCCTTTTTAATTGAGCATCTCTTACTGGAATGCTGGCCCAAAAGATGAAACACTAGACTCTCTTCAGCCCTGGGGAGAGCTCGATTAAAAATTCATAGAGTTGAAACGAATTCCAATGAGCGTTCCTCTTCCTCTGGTGAAGAGCCGATGCAGATAGGGTTGGCCCATGGAGCACTTTCAGATACTGATAGAGAACATTGACGCAAGCACAGGTTGCGCAGCACTTTCAGATACTCAAAGAGAACATAGATGCAAGCACGGGTTGTGCATGTACTGTGGTTCATCTGAGCATCTGATTCATGTCTGTCCTGTTTGCCCTCAGAAGTCTTTGGGAAATGCAAAATCCTGTCCTTTGTGATATGGAAAAGGGTGGTAGTGTCTAAGATTCCCTTTGTTGGTATTTATGAGGAGTTACAAGACTCACCTTTTCTCCTCCTGTGCAATTGGAGTTCCCTTATGGGAAGAAAGAAAAGATCTTGGCACTCCTGGACAGTGGGACCAGTGGTTTATACCTGGATGAAGTTTGGGCTAATATTCTCCAGTTTCCCAAGTAGACTTCTGAGCACGTTCAAATCGTGTATGTAACACCTCTGATTTCAGGACCGGTTAAGGAAATGATGGAACCTTTGAAGTTGACATTTTGGAAGCATCACTAGACTGTTTCTTTTGACCTCATTGCTTCTCCTAACCATACTGTGATCTTAGGAGTTCCATGGTTGGGTTAGACACAACCCCTACATTAACTGGGAGACTAGAACAATTTTCCTATCTTCTCAGTTTTGTCATCATTTGTTATGCGTCTGAACATTTTTGGCCCCCTAATGAATTGCCAAGAACCCTGTGGCAGATCATAGTATTATCAATCTCCTTCAAAGTGTTCCAGTTCAATATCAAGACTTTGCGGATCTCTTTGAAAAACCCAATGAATTGGTCTTGCCTCCCCATCAGGAGTTTGCATATGCCATTCCCATATGTTATGTTATGTTAAGAATGGATTTATAAAGCGCACAGCTACTCAATAGAGTATCCCGGCGCTAAGATAGAAAGATACAGAGGCCAGGGTGAAACAACGTTCCCGAGGCGGAAGGCCATTAAACTGCATGCTGGAACAGCCAGGTTTTCAGTTGTTTCCTGAATGTCATTATACTTGTGGCGTGTCTCAGCGATAGAGGTAGCTTGTTCCAGAATCTAGCCACTTGCACTTGGAACGAGCGTCCACCACGGCGGGCTCTGAGACACTTAGGGATGACAAGTAGATGTTGATGTGCTGATCTAAGGGAACGGCCGGGTATGTAGTAAGAGACTCTTCTACGGATATACTGTGCCCCCATGCCGTGCAGAGCTTTAAAAGCAAGGACCAATGCTTTAAAGAGTACTCTGCATCGGACAGGCAGCCAGTGCAGATTCTTCAAATGGTGGGAGATCCGGTCTCTAGGTCCAAGTCTCAAGACTGCTCTGGCTGCCGCGTTCTGCACGACTTGCAGTCTATTGAGGATAGACTCTGGAAGGCCCAGATAGAGCACGTTGGCATAGTCCAATCTGGAGGTGAGAAGGGCCTGAACGACCGTCTTTCTGTGAGAGGTCGGTAATAGAAAAAGAAACCTACGGAGCATAGAACCATAGAACCTGGGAAACTGTTCCTTTTAAAATAATTTACTCCCTCTTTGAATTTGAAAAGGAGGCCCTAAGACTATATTTTGAAGAAAACTTACAGAATGGTCTTATCACTTGATTCTCTTCACCAGCTGGTGCCTCAATGTTCCTTGTTCCTAGGAAGTCTAATACATTAAGAACCTGCATCAACTTCAGATACATAAATAAGATCACAACCAAGGAAAGGTATCCTTTACCTCTAATCAAGGATGTACTGGAATCCATCATGGGCTTTGAAATCTTCCCCAAGTTAGACTTTTGTGGGGCATACCACCTCCTGTGATAAATGGAAGATGGCCTTCAGAAGTCCTCTTGGACATTTCAAATATCTTGTAATGTCTTTTGGGTTAAGTAACGCCCCAGCGGTCTTGCAGTGTTTTATGGATTATATTTTTACTGACATTCTTAATCAATTTGCTATCATCTAGCTGGATGATATTTTGGTCTTTTTTAGGGATCCTCTTTCATATCATCAACATATCAGTCAAGTATTAAAAGGACTCGGCTAAAATCAGCTACTTTGTAAGGTGGACTAAAATGAGTTTGACCCACCTAAAGGTGGGTTACTTTGGATTCTGAAAGAACAGAAGTGGAATTGCAATGGATCATCATACGTTTTATGCCATTCTAGATTGGCCTACCCCTTCTAACAACAAAGAGACCCAGCATTTTCTTGGATTTGCTAACTAGTACGTGCAGTTTATCAAAGAATTTGCCCTACTAACCTGAAACATAACCCATGTCCTAGAAAAGGAGATACTCCGCCAAGGTTTTCTAAGGGCTGTCTGAGCTGAAGAAGCCTTTAGAAAGTTACAACAAGTCTCTATGCAAGCTTCAATCTTGTGACATCAGGTCCCTATAAAAAGATTCGTAGTTCAAACTGATGCCTCTAACCGAGCAATTGGAGCTGTGCATCTACAACTTCAGGAAGATGATAGCATAGATCATCCCATTTTCTATATGTCCCACATCTTATCTGACTCTGAAAGAAATTACTCCATCTTGGAATGCAAACTTCTAGCCTTGAAAATGGCTTGCTTAGAGTGGAGACATTTTTTGATGGGTGATTGTGAACCTTTCGAGATTCAGACTGACCACCGGAACCTTTAGTGCTTCAGAAACATGTAGGGTAGGAATAGCTATCAGGTTTACTAGGCCTGCTTTTTCAACCAATACGACTTTTTCATTACTCATATTCCTGGCTCTAAGTGAACACTTTAGTGGATGCCGTTTCTCACTGATATCTTGAGTATCTGTCAACGTTTGATCATAATAGTCTTTCTCCACATGAAATTGTTGGGGTGACACAATCTTTCCTTGACAGAGTACAAGCTTGTTATTCTAAGGTCTCTAAGAAAGAATGGGAATCCATAGATGGACTAGTTTGTAAGCAAGGCAATTTAGGACCTAATTATGATGATGACGGTCATGGGACTGCCGTACCAGTGGATGGCGGCCTGACCACTGCCATCGCGCCGGGCCTTCTGCCTGATTACGATGGTGGTGGTGGGACTGCCACAAGACCTCTGCCTCAGCCGGGATCCAGGATCCGGCAGCGGTGGTGAGAGGGGCCGAAATGGTGACAGTGTTGATGCCGGCACCATCGAGAAGATTACGACCTGCATTTCCACCGGCCATTTCATTGGCGGAAACCCGGCCATAAAAATGGTGGTAGAATGGCAGGAAAGGGGGCCAAACAGGGTCCCACGGTGAATCTACCCATGGGGTGCGTGTTTGGGGGCACATGCTGTGCCCCACTAGAATTTTATCATTGTGCATGCACTGTGTAGCATGCACGTTAGCGATACAAAAGGGGATGATGGACGGAACGTTTGAGCCAATCAAACACTCACCCCCAGTCAACTGATCTGGGTTTAATCCATCATTATTCTTTAGCTCACTCCACCACCCCAGTTCAGACATGGCCATATGCAAATCAGTCTGACCCTGTGCCTCATGGGAACAGTCCAGCCCGAACTGCCAAGCCATGTCTTCCCTGGACCGGAAACAAGCATCCTAGGACCGGTTTCTGGCATTCCAGCCGTCATCAGCCAGGCTTGCTTGAATCCAGTGGCAAAGTGAGCAAGGGACCCACGTCTGGGCATACCCCCGCCAACTTAGGGCGAACAAAGCGATACAAAAGGGGATGATGGACGGAACGTTTGAGCCAATCAAACACTCACCCCCAGTCAACTGATCTGGGTTTAATCCATCATTATTCTTTAGCTCACTCCACCACCCCAGTTCAGACATGGCCATATGCAAATCAGTCTGACCCTGTGCCTCATGGGAACAGTCCAGCCCGAACTGCCAAGCCATGTCTTCCCTGGACCGGAAACAAGCATCCTAGGACCGGTTTCTGGCATTCCAGCCGTCATCAGCCAGGCTTGCTTGAATCCAGTGGCAAAGTGAGCAAGGGACCCACGTCTGGGCATACCCCCGCCAACTTAGGGCGAACAAAGCGATACAAAAGGGGATGATGGACGGAACGTTTGAGCCAATCAAACACTCACCCCCAGTCAACTGATCTGGGTTTAATCCATCATTATTCTTTAGCTCACTCCACCACCCCAGTTCAGACATGGCCATATGCAAATCAGTCTGACCCTGTGCCTCATGGGAACAGTCCAGCCCGAACTGCCAAGCCATGTCTTCCCTGGACCGGAAACAAGCATCCTAGGACCGGTTTCTGGCATTCCAGCCGTCATCAGCCAGGCTTGCTTGAATCCAGTGGCAAAGTGAGCAAGGGACCCACGTCTGGGCATACCCCCGCCAACTTAGGGCGAACAAGCGATACAAAAGGGGATGATGGACGGAACGTTTGAGCCAATCAAACACTCACCCCCAGTCAACTGATCTGGGTTTAATCCATCATTATTCTTTAGCTCACTCCACCACCCCAGTTCAGACATGGCCATATGCAAATCAGTCTGACCCTGTGCCTCATGGGAACAGTCCAGCCCGAACTGCCAAGCCATGTCTTCCCTGGACCGGAAACAAGCATCCTAGGACCGGTTTCTGGCATTCCAGCCGTCATCAGCCAGGCTTGCTTGAATCCAGTGGCAAAGTGAGCAAGGGACCCACGTCTGGGCATACCCCCGCCAACTTAGGGCGAACAAAGCGATACAAAAGGGGATGATGGACGGAACGTTTGAGCCAATCAAACACTCACCCCCAGTCAACTGATCTGGGTTTAATCCATCATTATTCTTTAGCTCACTCCACCACCCCAGTTCAGACATGGCCATATGCAAATCAGTCTGACCCTGTGCCTCATGGGAACAGTCCAGCCCGAACTGCCAAGCCATGTCTTCCCTGGACCGGAAACAAGCATCCTAGGACCGGTTTCTGGCATTCCAGCCGTCATCAGCCAGGCTTGCTTGAATCCAGTGGCAAAGTGAGCAAGGGACCCACGTCTGGGCATACCCCCGCCAACTTAGGGCGAACAAAGCGATACAAAAGGGGATGATGGACGGAACGTTTGAGCCAATCAAACACTCACCCCCAGTCAACTGATCTGGGTTTAATCCATCATTATTCTTTAGCTCACTCCACCACCCCAGTTCAGACATGGCCATATGCAAATCAGTCTGACCCTGTGCCTCATGGGAACAGTCCAGCCCGAACTGCCAAGCCATGTCTTCCCTGGACCGGAAACAAGCATCCTAGGACCGGTTTCTGGCATTCCAGCCGTCATCAGCCAGGCTTGCTTGAATCCAGTGGCAAAGTGAGCAAGGGACCCACGTCTGGGCATACCCCCGCCAACTTAGGGCGAACAAAGCGATACAAAGGGGATGATGGACGGAACGTTTGAGCCAATCAAACACTCACCCCCAGTCAACTGATCTGGGTTTAATCCATCATTATTCTTTAGCTCACTCCACCACCCCAGTTCAGACATGGCCATATGCAAATCAGTCTGACCCTGTGCCTCATGGGAACAGTCCAGCCCGAACTGCCAAGCCATGTCTTCCCTGGACCGGAAACAAGCATCCTAGGACCGGTTTCTGGCATTCCAGCCGTCATCAGCCAGGCTTGCTTGAATCCAGTGGCAAAGTGAGCAAGGGACCCACGTCTGGGCATACCCCCGCCAACTTAGGGCGAACAAAGCGATACAAAAGGGGATGATGGACGGAACGTTTGAGCCAATCAAACACTCACCCCCAGTCCTAGGATGCTTGTTTCCGGTCCAGGGAAGACATGGCTTGGCAGTTCGGGCTGGACTGTTCCCATGAGGCACAGGGTCAGACTGATTTGCATATGGCCATGTCTGAACTGGGGTGGTGGAGTGAGCTAAAGAATGATGATGGATTAAACCCAGATCAGTTGACTGGGGGTGAGTGTTTGATTGGCTCAAGCGTTCCGTCCATCATCCCCCCCCCCTTTTGTATTGCTCTGTGTAGCATGCACGGCATGGTGCATGCCAAACAGTGCACCCGACATGGTAGCTGTACCATGGTGGTGGCATGACTGCTGGCTGTAGTCCTCAGCCAAAGCATGCCACCGCTGTGGGACTGCCGGCGTGGTCCCACCAGCCCAGATACAAAATCGGAATTGGGCAGGCGAGATGCCGCTGGCTTGACGGTCTTCCTTGGAACCCCATAGCGGCGTTCCAGCTTGAAGACCACCAAACTCGTAATCAGGCCCTTAGTGTTCAAGGGAAAAGTGTTATTTATTCCCTGCAAGGCACTGAGACTTGAAGTTTGTAAAATTAGTCATGTCTCCCCAGTTGGTGGCCCCACGGGCCTTAAGTCTACTTTGGAACTTTTACTTTGTTGCTTCTGGAGGCATTCTATTCGCGAGGACACTGAACTTTGTGTGAGTTCTAGCCCCATTTGTGCTCGAAATAAGGCTTCTCATGCTCGACCTGCTGGGTTCCTACTCCCGTTGCCAGTCTCACCTGAGCCTTGGCACACTGTCGTTACTGACTTTATGACAGTACCACCTTGGTCTGAAGGGAACCCAGTTAAAACGCGTACTGTTGATTTCTTTTGTTGATTCCTTTCCTAAAATGGCTTCCTTCACTGCCTTAAAAAATATCCTCTGCCAAAGTCATGGGACAATATGTTTTTTACATGAAATATTCTGTCTACATGGGGTACCTCAGGTTATTATCAGACAGAGGCCTTCAGTATGTCTCTCATTTTCTGAAATCGTTTTGTAATTCCCTTCAGACTGAAGTTGTCTTGTTGTTTGGTTTCCATCTCCAGACCAACACCGACAGAAGGGCTCAATCAAGGACTCAAACAGTATCTCTGATGCTTTTGAAATTCCACTCAGAGTGACTGGTCTACTTTTCTATCTCTGGCTGAGTTTTCCTACAGCAATTCTATTCACAGTGCTACTAATTCTTCACCATTCTTTTGTCTTTATGGTCTTCACCCTCAAACTTTTCCTTCTGGCTCTCCAGGTTCTGCCTTAGTTCCTTCAGTCACAGTTGCAAACTATCAGACATAAGACTTTTTCTAACCTACAAGAATTTAAAAGGAAAAAGAGATCTTCCGCTGACAGCCATCGAATTTGTTCTCCTGACTGTAAGATTGGAGACAAGGTGTGAGTCTCTTCTAAATTTCTTCCTGCCCATCTTCCTCTGAACAAATTTAAACCTTGATTTTATGGGCCTTTCAAGATTGTCCAAATTAAGAATCCTGTCACCTTCAAGTTAAGTTACCATTGACTTGGAGAATTCATCCTGTATTCCATTCCTCCCAATTGAAACCTTCCCAGAGAGATCCTTTTCGACATCTGTTTTGTAGACCTCATCCTCTTTTGGTTAATAATACTCCTGAATTTGAAGACCAAGAGATTTGTGATTCTTGCTTCTTCAGGAAGAGGTTGCAATTTTTAATTCATTGGAAGGGATACCCACCTAGTGAGAGGTCCTGGAACGATGATTCTTCTGTTCGCACCCCAGTTCTTATTCAACGGTTTTCTGACAGTTCCCAGAGAAGTCCAGAAGGGGGCATACTATTGTGCCGGTGTCCCGCCCAAGGGCAGCTCCCGAGCCGATCTTGGGCAGGATGCACAGCTTCCTGACTTTGTGTCGGGCAACTTCTGGCAAACCTCTGCGCTCAGCTGTTAAACGTACCTCATGGCAGCTGGCCCGATGGTACAATTTCCCGCACATTTGTTCTTCCCTGGGGGGGGATCTCCATCCTGTTTTACCTTCCCCTTCTCTAGCGAGGATTTCTGAGATGGAATTCTGCCTATTCTTAGATGGCTGCAGCTTCATTAGTTGTTATGTGATGCTTCCCAATCCAATATGGTGATGTATTTTCCTGTCAAGTATATCCTATTTTTAGAGTATTGGGGAAGCTGGTTATATTTTTACGCCTTGCGTTGTATCGCTTCTTCAGTCCAGTTGGTGTGTTTCCTCGCTCCTAACCTACTCTGGGTTGCCTGGGTTGTCAGTCCTTAATTCTACAGCTCCTGGTTGTTGCTCTGATATTCCTTTCAGTCATCTCCTGTTCCTTGGTGGTGGAGTCTCTCCCATGAGTGGTTGTCCAGTTTCCTTCTTGAACCTTGCGGCCATCCTTGTAGATTTTTTGCCCTCTGGCTTTTTCCTCCATTTGACACTCCTTCTGGAAGACACCCTCTGCTTAGGAGCTATCAAGTGTCAGTGGCATAGTGGCTACTGGAAGGGGTCACCATTACCTCTACCAGACCAAGACTGTTAAAACCTGGGCTTCCCGACCTACCCAAAGTCAGAGGTCCCTCATTAGGCGACGGTCACCTAACATTAATATCATGTCCTAAATATTGTTAAAAAAAACAGCATCCCATTAGTATAGATTTTCTCTTATTAACTCCAATGGAGCAAATTAGCATTATTTTGTAAACAATGTTTAGGATACAATGTTTATGGTGTGTGTTACTCTGACTACAATATTCTAGATTTGTGTCACCCTACCATAACTACACATATTACCTGATGGCTGACAGTGAAGGTACAGCACCAATGCTGATTTTGAGCTGGTGGTATCAGGTGGAGCCCACCAGCACTCATTTTTGGGGACCAGCGCATATTTTTCCTCATTAGTGTTTTACCCAGAACAAGAGAGATAAAACACAAAAGGGGGAAAGAAGAAGGAAGAGAAAGAAGGAAAAACAATGCAAAAATTAAAAAAACAAAGATGAAAAGGAACCTGCAAGAGTGAGATATAGGTGTAGGGAGTGTCTGGTGGTGGATGAAAGAGAAATAAAGTGGAATCACATCTAGGTAGCCATGGTATTCGGCAGTCCAGAAATTCAGAAGAGCCAGCCGTGTGCTCCTGAGCAAAACTTTGACCCCCGACACTTATTCTTTTACAAATAAGGCAATGTCCCATCCATATTGTTTTGAGTCGAGGTCCTCTATAGCAATTGCTGTATAAACTCTTGATAAAAGTTTCAAAACTGGGGAGTGAATTTGTTATTTCTAAAGCACAAGTTACTAACTTGTGTAACGATATATCTGTAAGAGACAGTAGTTAGTGACAGATTCCTTACCTTAGAATATCCCCAGGCGTCAGGCTGGATCCGGGAAGTTTTGCGTAGCAGTACCCTTGCACATCGGTAGGCGGCGTCGTGCGGCTCCGCGTCCGTCGTCAGCGTCGGGATCGCCGGAATGACATCGCGGGCAGTACTTAGACGCCGCCCCTGCGCGCTGACATCAGTTCTGTACACGACTTTCCGCGCCAGGAACGCAGAGCCATGCAAGAAGCTGACATTGGTGTCTGAAAAAATACTAGGGCCCTGAAAGGGATGTCCTTAACCCTAGAAATCAGTTGCAGAACGGGGAGGATGGGTGGGGAGGTAAGGAATCTGTCACTAACTACTGTCTCTTACAGATATATCATTACACAAGTTAGTAACTTGTGCATCTGAAAGAGACACGTTAGTGACAGATTCCTTACCTTAGAATAGATACCCCAGCAATACCAACCCCGGTGGTGGGTCTGCGAACAAAGATCAGACGAGGAAGTCTCGGAGAACAGAACGGCCAAAGAAGCCATCTCTCCGGACTTGGCTGTCAAGGCAGTAATGCTTGGTAAACGTGTGCAGCGAGGCCCACGTAGCTGCCTGACAAATGTCCTGCAATGGGACACCACGTCCCAAAGCCGTGGTGGCGGCTGTCGCCCTGGTGGAATGGGCACGTAGCCCAACAGGGGGCTCCTTCTTAGCCAAAGAATAGCAGGCTTTGATACACAAGACAAACCAGCGGGAGATGGTCCGCTTGTGTACCGCCTGACCTTTTTTGGCGCCCACGTAGCCAACAAAGAGCTGGTCGTCCACCCGGAACTGTTGTGTGCGATTTAGATAAAAGGAAATCGCACGTTTTGGGTCCAGACGGTGGAGGCGGAAAGAAGGTGGGCAAAGTGATGGTCTGCCCAATGTGGAAAGCAGTAACCACCTTTGGCAAGAAGGACGAACGGGTCCTGAGAACAACCTTGTCTGGATGGACAGACAGAAAGGGAGGCTTGCAAGAAAGAGCCTGGAGCTCACTCACCCGCCGAGCGGAGGTGATAGCCACCAGAAAAGCTATCTTCAGAGTTAGAAGACGAAGAGGACAGTTATGCAGAGGCTCAAAGGGAGCGCACATGAGAAAGGTAAGAACCAAGTTCAAGTCCCACTGAGGCATCACAAACGGAACAGGAGGGAAGAGGTGTGTAATGCCTTTTAGGAATCTGTTAACAATAGGGGACTTGAAAAGGGAGGGCTGATCAGGAAGCCTGAGGAAGGCCGAGATTGCACAGAGATAGTCGTTGATGGTACCCAGGGCAGAACCCCGCTGGGCCAGAGAAAGAAGGAACAGAAGAACCTCAGAAAGAGGGGCAGAAAGGGGATTCACAGCCTTTGCTGTGCACCATGCCACAAATGTGTTCCACCTGCAGGCGTATACCACCTTAGTGGAGGGACGCCTGGCTGCCAGAATCACATCACAAACTTCGGGAGGCAAGTCGAAAGGAATCAACTGCCGCCGCTCAATCTCCACGCAAGGAGGTAGAGACTGGACAGGTTCGGGTGGAGGACCGTCCCCTGCTGCTGCAACAGAAGATCCTCCTGAAGAGGCAGACGGATCGGGGGATCGACGCTCATACTGAGTAGCTCAAGATACCAAACTCTTCGAGCCCAGTCCGGAGCCACAAGAATGACTTGGGCCCGGTCGCGCCGAATCTTCTTCAACACTCTGGGTAGAAGTGGTATAGGCGGAAAGGCAACTCCACTCGCGACGAAAAGCGTCGCCGAGCGAGTGCCGCCTTGGAAATTCCAATGCGCAGAACTGATGACATTGCGCGTTCTCTGCGGTGGCGAATAGATCTAACCAAGGCTCTCCCCACTGTAGAAAGAGTCCTTGCGCCACTTCCGAGTGAAGACGCCATTCGTGATCCATCATGCACCTGCGGCTGAGCTCGTCTGCCCTGGCGTTCGGGGAACCTGCCAGGTGTTGAACCATCAGGAATATGCCCTGATGTTCCAGCCATGTCCAGAGGCGCAGAGCCTCCTGACATAGGGTCCACGACCCCACCCCGCCCTGTTTGTTGCAGTACCACATGGCGGTGGTGTTGTCTGTGAACACCTGCACTACTTTCCCTTTGACAGAGGGAAGGAATGCTTTGAGTGCAAGTCGGATCGCCCAGAGCTCCAGAAGGTTGATATGGAGCCGGGACTCCGCCGGAGACCAGAGGCCTCTGATCTCTGCCTCTCCCATGTGACCGCCCCATCCCAGAAGGGACGCATCCGTCACAACTGTGTGCTCTGGCTGGGGAAGGGAGAGGGATCTGCCCAAGACCCATTGCCGGTTCGAGAGCCACCACTGCAACTGTTTTGCAGTCCCCTCCGAGATCTGGACATGATCGGACAGGTTGCCCTGATGCTGCGCCCACTGGAACTTCAGGTCCCACTGCAGAGCCCGCATATGCCATCTGGCATGATCGACCAGCAGGATGCAGGAGGCCATGAGGCCCAGCAGCCTCAGGGTCATCCGTACCGAAACCCAGGATAGAGGCCGAAAGATCGGAATCATAGCCTGAATATCCCGGACTCGCCGTTCGGGAGGTTAGACCCGAAACTGCGTCGTGTCCAGAACTGCTCCGATGAAAAGGAGCTGTGGAGAAGGAATCAGGTGCGACTTCGGCACGTTGATGGAGAACCCCAGCGAGTGCAGGAGCTCGGCCGTAGTCTGGAGGTGGGAGACGACTGCCTGGGACGAGCCCGCCTTCAGCAGCCAGTCATCGAGGTAGGGGAAGACTGGAACCCCTGCCCGGCGCAGATGAGCTGCGACCACCGCCATCACTTTCGTGAACACCCGAGGGGCGCTTGTAAGGCCAAAGGGGAGCACGGAAAACTGAAAATGCTCGTGGCCTACCATGAACCGCAGGTAACGCCGGTGGGCCGGCAGGACGGGAATGTGGAAATAAGCGTCCTGCAAGTCCAACGCTACCATCCAGTCTCCAGGGTCGAGGGCAGTCAAGACCTGAGCTAGGGTGAGCATCTTGAACTTCTCCTTCCGGAGGAAGCGATTGACGTTCCGGAGGTCCAAGATAGGACGCATGTCCTCCTTGTCCTTTTTGGGCACCAGAAAGTAGTGGGAGTAACAACCACGCCCTACTTCTGGGGTCGAAACGCGTTCGATGGCCCTTTTGGCCAAGAGGGCCGCAACTTCCTTCTGAAGAAGCACCAAGTGATCCCCTGACATGCGGTGGCATCGAGGTGGCATGGCTGGGGGAGTGGTCACGAAGGGGAGGGAGTAGCCCCTTCGGACAATGTCCAAGACCCACTTGTTCGAGGTGATGGCACGCCAGTGGGGAAGGTGATGGCGGACCCTGCCTCCTACTGGCGTGCTGTGGACCTGAAAGGAAGGACTAGGAGGGCTTGGAGGCCGCGGACGGGGCGGGGGTGGTGGCCTGACCTGCACGCTGGTTACCCGACCCGCCTCGGCAGGAGCCATGTCCTCGGCCACGCGTAGACGCCTGCTGGCTGGGCAGCGGACGTGACTGGGCACCCCTTCCGTGGCCACGAAAGGGGCGAAAAGCAGACTGTTGCGGAGGGCGCACAGCAGAAAGGCCCAGGGACTTGGCTGTAGCCCGTGAGTCCTTAAAGCGCTCCAGCGCATGGTCTGCCTTGTTGCGGAAAAGACCGACACCATCAAAGGGCATGTCCAGAAGAGTGTTTTGGACATCACCCGAGAAACCAGTGGTTCGCAGCCAGGCGTAGCGGCGCAGCGCTACTGTCGTCGAAAGTGATCTGCCCAGCGAGTCGGCGGTATCTAGGCCACATCTGATGGTATACTTTGCCGCATCCCTTCCTTCCGCAGTGGCGCGGGAAAGCAGTGTCTGGACCTCCTCAGAACACTGGGGCAGAACCTGCGCCACCGAATCCCACAAACAGTGGGAATATCAGCCCAAGAGGCAAGTGGTGTTGACAGACCGCAAGCCAGCACTGGAGGAAGTAAAAACCTTCTTCCCAAATTGATCCAGTTTTTTGGATTCCCTATCCGGGGGAGCGGTAGAGAAGGCGCTCTGGGAAGCAGAGGCTTGGACAACCAAGCTCTCGGGGGTGGGGTGTTGGGAGAGAAACAGGGGGTCGCCCGGAGCAGGGCGATGGCGTCGGGCTACGTTCCTATCCACAGGAGCCCCTGTGGTGGGCTTGGTCCAGGTGCCCAAAAGAACGTCAGAAAGTGCCTCGTTGAAAGGCAGCAGTGGCTCCGAGGAGGTAGCCGCCGCCTGAAGCACTTCCGTCAGGATGTTAGTCCTGACAGCCACTGTAGGTAACTTGAGGTGTAAAGCCTCAGCTGCCCTATGCAACACCGTTGCAAAGTTTGCTCCCTCCTCCGTTGCCACAGAAGGAGGAGACAGCATGCCAGAGTCAGGAGAGGTGTCCAGTCCACTGGCCTCCCCAAGTTCCTCAGCCCAGTCCTGAACGAACTCACATTGGGCAGTGAGAGGGTCCTCTGACCCCTCCCAGTACTCTTCGTCCTCCAAAGCAGGTTCAAAGTAAGGAGGAGGGACATGCGGGACCCAAGGCCGCATCGGCGCCGGGGCTGGCATCGACCGACGCCGGTCAGGCGCCATGTCCGGGTCCGGAGAGAACCGGGGTATGACGCCGCCCGGGGCAAAATCGGCACCGGTGGAGGTGTCGTCAGGTCAACCGGCGTCGATGGGGGTTGCGGCAACGCCGGAGCCGGGGTCGAGGACGGGGCCAGGGCCGGGACCGGGGCTGGCGTCGCTGGTGGCGCCGGGACCAGAGTCGCCGGCGGTGCCGTAGGCACCCCAGAAGGGCCCGTGGGGCCCGAAGGCGCACCGGGGGGGCCTTGAGGCCCGAAGAGGCGGGCCATGGCCGACAGGAACTCCTGTATTTTGGCCGGAGTCGCCGCCGAACCCGGAAAAGGCGGGTAATGCGACAGCGGCTCCACAGGCACTCCCGGAGCCGCGGGGACGGTGCCGACAGGACCCTCAGCCGAGTCGCGAGACCGGCGAGGGGAACTCGTCGAGCGATGACGCTTCTTCGACTTCTTGTGCTTCGACTTACCGGAGGAGTGCGAAGACTTGGACTCCGACGACCGATGAGGACTCCGCGACCAGCCCCTCGACCTCTCACGTGACCGGGGCTTGGGTTGGCGCGGAGCCGACTGCCGGACCTCGAGGAGCTTTCGAGACCGCTCTCGCAAAGCCTTCGGATGCAAGGCCCGGCAGTCGGGGCACGACTTGGAGTCGTGGTCGCGTCCGAGGCAGTAGAGACAGTCTCGATGCAGGTCCGTGATCGACATCATCCGACCACAGGCGTCGCATGGCTTGAAGCCGGGCATCCCTACTGACACCGTCGGAGTCGAACGACTCGAGAAAAAACAGTGATAAAAATCACAAAAAACTTAGTCAAAAAATGACTAGGGCACTGCTCTTCCCGGATCTGCGCTTACTGGCGCGGAAAAAGAAGAACTGACGTCAGCGCGCAGGGGCGGCGTCTAAGTACTGCCTGCGACGTCATTCCGGCAATCCCGACGACGACGACGGTCGCGGAGCCGCACGACGCCGCCTACCGACGCGCAAGGGTACTGCTACGCAAAACTTTCCGGATCCAGCCTGACGCCTGGGGATATTCTAAGGTAAGGAGTCTGTCACTAACGTGCCTCTTTCAGATATATACTGCACAATAGTGGATTTTGTCAAGAAATATTTAATCTCCCCATCCCAAGAGCTGACGATTAATAACTTGTCTCAGTTTCCCAAAACACAAAACATGGTAACTTCAACAGATGGATGAGTCTCAGTTAGAGCAAAATGACACTGGTTGTTCTGTTTTAAGAGCATAGATTTTTGCCAGCTAAAACGGATATTTTTTACCTGAGTAATCAGATAGAATGTCCTAGCCCTGAAAGTCAGCTTATCTATACCTTCAAATCTATACTGTGACATTGACTGCAATCCTTTGGTTGAAACTCTTTTAAATGGTGGCAAACATCGTGAGAGATATGTCATGGAGAAAGTGTATGTACAGTGCCTTACTACTTAAATATTGTCACTGTTGAGTTAATAATAGTATCCTGACAATAGTTTGGGAGTCAATATTGTGGTCACTATATATCTGCAGGCCGATATTTTGACCATCATATAGTGGCATACAACCAAACACATTCTCTAGTACAAAGTGTGCTTTAAATTGTATAAACGCCCACCAAGAGAACGAGCGACTCTAATTTGCTTCAATTTCTTTTAATTAGGCTCTTCAGAAATATGGAGGAATTGATTTTGTGGTTTGTAATGCTGCAGTTAACCCCCATGTCGGGAAGATTTTGGACTCAACAGAGGATCACTGGAAAAAGGTATGGTATTGACTCGTGGATACACATCTGGGCCTTTCAGAGGTGTTGTATGTGCCCCTGCCCATTACTCAATGTCTGTTGATATGATTGTGTGAGGATGTTCCTGCTGGACTCTTAGGGCCTGATTCACAAAGGTAAACTTACACATTGTGTAAATGTACTATTTTTCGGTATTTACAAACTAAGCGTTAATAGAAAATTTATGACTGCGAAGGCTCCAAAGTTGGGGCGGAGAACTCTGCACATAACAAGATAGCTCTGACTCATCTTTTTATATGTGCAGTTCTCCACCCTCACTGAAGAGTCTCCGCAGTCATAAATTTACTATTAACTTGTACTTTGTGAATAACAAAAGTGTAAGTTTGCCTTTGTAAATCAGGCCCTAGACCTGCCTCTGTAATCAAGAAGGTGTTGTTTGGCTTTCTTCTATTTACCTTTTTTATATAAGAACAGGAAAGTTTGCTAACATAAAGAAACAAGCATTTGCAATGCAATTGGTCTCGAATTTGCGAGAGTTAAAGCCATTTGTGTTGTAAATGTTTTTATTTATGTGTTTTGCAGTGGAGGAGATGTATGTGGTGTGTAGTGGAATTATGTGGTATGTTGTGCAGTGGAATTTGTGGATAGAAATTATGTGGTATTTAATTTACAGGAATTCTGTGGAGTGGGACTGTGTGTTATGAAGAGTAATTATGTGGTATGGTATTGTGTGTTGTGGTGTGTTATGCAGTGGTGTTTCATTATGTGAAAATGTAGGCAGTTGTAATTTTATGGTTCCCTCTCACTAGGCCGCACCTGGTCTATTCACGTCTGATGTTCAGGTCTGCTCTAAAAGATCATTGTGAACTTTTGTATTCTTGTCAAAGCTTGATATGTTGATTTACCTCTTTATTTATGTATTTGTATATATATAGCGCTTATGTGTAAGCCCTGTATTTATGCAGAAGGTCAGAGTAGAGTCCAGTGTGGCGTCCAGCTCTGATGATATTTAATTGAAGCTTTTAGGGGAAGCCTCTTGGGGGAAGTAAACGTAAGGAAAGTCTTGAAGATGGAAAGAGATGGAGAGAAGCAGAGCTGCTGCTGGCACACATGTCGACAAGACACACACAGCACCATGTTACCTTGAGCAGGCTGCAACATGATGTTTATTGTGCTAGCATGATCATTTTTATACTAGGAAGGACCCCCATCCCCCACCTGTCCCAGTCTTATCATGGCCTGTCCCCAGTCTCGGCATCCCAACTGCAGCTGCTGAGATGCACCTTATTGGAGTTTGCGCCCTAAAGCTTGCATCTAGACATGATTCCATGTTGGGTCCGGTCATGAAGGGTATAGCGCGGTGGCAGTCAGCCCATCCAGAGCTTAGAAGAGGATCGAGCACCAACAGGGCGCATGCAAGGAGTGTCCCTGAAGCCATATTTGCAGTGTGCACGGCATTGCTGAGGGTGTGTGGTCCGGTCATGAAGGGTGTAGCGCGGCAGCAGTCAGCCCATCCAGAGCTTAGAAGAGGATCGAGCACCAACAGGGCGCATGCAAGGAGTGTCCCTGAAGCTATATTTGCAGTGCACGGCATTGCCGAGGGTGTGTGATCCGGTCATGAAGGGTATAGCGCGGCAGCAGTCAGCCCATCCAGAGCTTAGAAGAGGATCGAGCACCAACAGGGCGCATGCAAGGAGTGTCCCTGAAGCCATATTTGCAGTGCACGGCATTGCTGAGGGGGTGAAGCCACTCTTGGATGGCTTCCACCCAGGGAGTGTTCCTGCCCGGAGGCTTTGCTGCTGACACTTAGCACAGCTTTCGTGCATTCCTATAATCTTGGACACTGGCATCACATGCTTTTTCCCATTTCTGTGGCTCTCACCAGCCTACTTCCGTTTCTGTAGCTACTGATGCCGCAGATACAGCACCACTGAAAGGGCATTGCAGTTACAAAATGAAAGTCGAAATTCCCGAAACGGGAGGAGCACAGACATTTTGCTGTATTTAACATAAAATGGACGGAGCATACTGACCGGCATATTACAGTACCGCATATAAAATGATGTTTCTGCTTCGGTGAAAAGTGGTCTCTCTAAATGCTCTGGGGTATTGAAGTTGTGTTTTTGTGCACTTCTAATATCTGTCCCGTACGTCCCTAGCGAACCATGGCCAGTACAATATTAGGAGTCAGCCAATATTACAGAGCTCCTCTTTTCCACATAACATTCCTGTAAACAATGTGCCTGACCACGGCATGGCACATCGTCTTTCAGAAATTGGCTAACCAAGCAGCCATATAACCCAGCAGTGAGTGCAGCGCGCAACTGCAGCCATGTTGATAGGAGCAGCGAATGGAGGTGGTGGTGGGGCAGGGCACTGCACAGAGAGATGGGGTAGAGATGAGTGGGGGCACCAAAGACACGCAGCTGCAGGAATGTTGATAGAAGCAGCGACAGCGCACAGAGTTTAGGTCGCGGCAAGCAGGGGCACTGAAGACATGAGCTGGGCTTGTAGGGCAGGGAAGGGCAACAGTAGAAAAAAAGTTCTCCCAACCGACAGATATGCCTTCAAATTATAAGGAAACTGTACTTGGCCGGTGTCCTCAGCCTACAACGGAAGTGACAAATCAGATACAGGAACCAGTCAGGAGGCAGAAAATAAGATCGACACTGGAGTCAGCGATGGTAAGGAGCAGGCGGGAAAAAGTCATAGTGCCAATATCGGCAACACTCGCCACCCCACCATACAGCAATCTCCTATAGAAATAACCAAACAAGACACCTTCTTTGTGGAGAAAACTGCTGCAGGTTTATTAGCATTACAAATATGCCAACATGGTGGGTTATCTTACGGGCGATCCCAAGGCAGGCAGCCCCTCGCCGCCTGCCACCTGATGAGCCAAATTACACCGTGGCCTCCCCAACGGTGTTTGCCATATTTTGGGGGAGGGAAGACCCCTCCCACCAGTGGACCAACAGCCCACGCCCCTGCTCACGCCCCATACGGGGCGGAGCCTGCCAGGCAACCCCCGGTTGCTCAGGTCCACAACCGCCCGTAGGACTAACGGGGCGCCGTCGCTCCTCCAGGGTCCAACGCGAGGACCTCCCTGTGGATATTTGGCCTTTGCACCGTTGTTGTGCTTCTGTACGTGGTACCCGTATGTACCTACAGCCTCTGGATCGCCCTGTAACTCCGCCTGCAACACAAAATAATAAATTACACAAACCCCCCCCCCCCTACACCCACTGCCTGAACGCCGGGTATGCGGTAGGGAGGGAAACGGCGTCAGGGGAATGGGCCAAGAGGGCGCCCAGGGGGCGGGGAGAGGTATATGTACCTCGCCCCCTCCCCGGAAGTGACGCGGCACCTGGACCCCTGAGGGTCCCAAACACTGGAAGGCTGCCTCCTGTGCCCTCCTGTGGCACTAAGGCGGCCGCCCTCTTAGCGGGTCTCCTTCGTGGACCCCGGGCAGCCTGCATAGTGCCAATATCGGCAACACTCGCCACCCCACCATACAGCAATCTCCTATAGAAATAACCAAACAAGACACCTTCTTTGTGGAGAAAACTGCTGCAGGTTTATTAGCATTACAAATATGCCAACATGGTGGGTTATCTTACGGGCGATCCCAAGGCAGGCAGCCCTCGCCGCCTGCCACCTGATGAGCCAAATTACACCGTGGCCTCCCCAACGGTGTTTGCCATATTTTGGGGAGGGAAGACCCCTCCCACCAGTGGACCAACAGCCCACGCCCTGCTCACGCCCCATACGGGGCGGAGCCTGCCAGGCAACCCCGGTTGCTCAGGTCCACAACCGCCCGTAGGACTAACGGGGCGCCGTCGCTCCTCCAGGGTCCAACGCGAGGACCTCCTTGTGGATATTTGGCCTTTGCACCCTTGTTGTACTTCTGTACGTGGTACCCGTATGTACCTACAGCCTCTGGATCGCCCTGTAACTCCGCCACAGCTCTGGGTGTGGCCACCGTCACAGCCAGGGCCCCCCACCAAGGTAGGCCTCTTCACCTCCATCTTTCTAATTCCAGGGCCTCTCCCAGGCCCAGCAAGACAAGTCCCTGCCCACTCTGGCAGGTGCGCCCCATCCTCTTTCCAAATCCCAGTGGACTTAGCATGCAGCAGGCCATGCCTGATGAACCAAACCCCCCTGTTCAGTGGATCTGCGCCTGGCACTGTAAACTCTCCTGCATGAGGAATCCCGGCATCCTCTGACCGAGCCCCTCGCCACACTCACAGTGGGGTTATCTCTGCCCATCATAACACTCCAGCCCACAACTGGTTGTTTAACTTATACCAGGAGTATTTGATATCTTGCTGCAATGCCCTCCTACCCCAGAGGGTCAAAACATTGCCTCCCCTGTGTCTGCCTGAATTGAGGGGAGACACCCCCCCTAGACTTGTGCCGCAGCTTCTACACAAGCTGTTCCAGCGCATACCTGGGGCCCCCAACCAAATTATCTCAGTAGTGAGTCGCGCTTCTACCTCAGACTGTGCTAGCGCATGCCTGGGCCGGCCCCCCAACCAAGGTAAGTCAGTGATGGAAAACCCATGCCTCCATATGTTGGATTCCTCCCATCGTGCCACTCCCCGGACGCACGGACGGCCCTTGACCCAGACCTTTGATCCTGCCAAATAACGACATGCTCCGATACTAACATCCTTTAATGAGCACTGCACCCCATATTATACAACTAATCCATCTTGAACCTAGTTGCACAATAACACTGCACCCCATCAAACCTCGGGTGCCGCAGAGGGTGCCTTTGGACAACTTAAAGTTCGCCTGTACATGATACACTTAACCTGTCTTCCGGCCACTCCCCTGGGTTGCTGCGGACGGCTGTACCTTTGAAACCTTGGAATCCCTATTGTCCCACCTGCTTGATGCGCTCTGCTGCCAAACCCGCCCAGAGCGCTTTGGTTGTGGCTGGTTGCACCTCTTTGTACAATAACAACATCTTTCCCTACACCCTGCTGATTCCCGGGCTTCTCCCCAGTCCAGCAAAGCAAGTCCATGCCCACTCTAGCCAGGTGAAACCCCATCTTGTACCAAACTTCCCTGTGGATTTGGCATGCAAGCCATACCTATAAAGCCAAACCCAATTGGTGAATTTACGCCTGGCACGGTCAACTCTCCTGCGCGAGGTTTCCCCAGCCTCCCTGACCGGGCGCCTCGACACACTAAACGGGGTGCTATCTGACCACCATAACTCCCAAGCCCCCAAAGGTTGCGTCCTACAATTGGAGGACTCCTCTCTCGCAACAGGTGCCTCTTCCCCCAGAGTCTGCTCATTGCCCGGGCCAGGCAACACAAGACAAGTCCATGCCCACTCTAGACAGATAGACCAGCCTATGCGCACCCCGCCCGGTGGCCCCTAACCTCTACCAAACACTTTGTGGACGTGGGGCACCCTCTTGGTCTGTGCCGCAGCTGCTTCAGCCAGCTGTCCCGGCACATGGCTGGGACCCCAACCAAGAAAACTTACTGGAGGAACCCCATGCCTCCATTTCTTGAATTCCGCCCCGCGCCCCTCGAGACGCACGGAAGGCCATTCACTCAGATCCTTGATCCTGGCGACATAACGAAATGCCAAGTTGCTAACCTTTAATGAGCACTGCACCCATCCTATACAACTAATCAAGCTTCCACCTAATGTACCCGATACACTGCCCCCACTGCCCATTGATAGCCTTCCTGTTGAAGACCAGAAATTGAGGAGGGAGACACCCCCTTAGTCTGTGCTGCAGCATCCTAGCAAGCTGTTCCTGTGCATGCCTGGGAACCCCATCCAAATTATCTGTGTCAGGAAACCCATGCCTCCACCTCCTGCTTTCCGCCCATCGTGCCACTATCAGCACGCACGGATGGCCCATCATCCATACCTTTGACCCTGCCCTTTGCCAGACTTACTCTGGTGGGTACCAGGTAGTGGACCAGAGGGTGGAAACGCTACAGGAATGGGAAAACGATAGATGCAGATCACCTGCCCTTTCTAGACTTGTTGAGATGCCGGGTGTCCCATAAAAGAGCCTCTGTGCTGCAACCCAGTATATCGCTAAGCTTTGTAGCCCCAACACACTTGAGTTGTATAACTTAATCCCCACGTGCCGCGATGGTGAGAATGCCGGCGCTTGGCATCTACCGTCTGTTAGCTTGACCAGTAGTCTGCCTTACCTTGATGATCCAAATATGACAGACCACATACCATTGTGCACCGCGTGCAACCTGTGCGTCACCTTAAAGGTTGACTAAGCCTGTGCTTCAACACCCTTTCTTGACTATTCCCCCAGCTTCGGGGGGTTCAAGCTGATAACCATGTACTGCATCAGCAGTGGTAATGTACCTGCACCCTCCCCATTAACTCTGGTGCATCACCGGGGTGCCAGTGGTATATTCCGGGTTTGCCTGTACATACTACCCTTAACCTGCCTTCCGGCCACTCCCCTGTGTGGCTCAGGGAACCTTTCAAACATTGGGATACCCATTGTCCAGCCTGCTTGATGCGGGCATCCTGTCCCTTTAATGCCACCCCCGAAGAGTCTGTTTTGGACCTTGCCCTCCGCCACTGGTTCTCAGGGCCCCGAAGTAAGCCGGGCAGGAGGTAGCTGACAACAGGGCATCGTCCCCACCTGCATGATGCGCTTCCACTTGTATGCCCACCCTGTAAGCTGCTGTTGCTGGCTCTTGAAAGAGCGACTGCCGAAGCGCCTGTCATGACCCCCATTGCCTGGCATAGTAAGGCATGCATACCTAACCTGCTCCCTGTACCTTGGTAATGGGCGAGCTGTCAGCCAGAGACAGTAAATAGGTTCTCCCTTCTGCCTGCGATGTAGAACTGCTGTGCTCAAATTGTATCCCAGGGCCGACTTCTGGCACCTGAACCCTTACTAGGACACGCCCGAGCTAGATCCCCCGTCTAGAAGGCCTGGCCACCGTCTGACCACCTCCAACACCCGAGTGTCCCGCAGCCACTCCGTAGCCAGGAACTAAACCAGGTATAGATGTATCAGAAGACCCATCTCTTGGCGCATGCCTGCCACAAAATTCACTGCCTATCCTAGTCTGTTAAAACCAGGGTGCAGGGTAGCCTGCAGAGCTAACCCCAAAAGAAATTGTCCGCCCCTGCGTGCGGCCAAGCATCCCTTACCCGCCCCGCCACCGAGGCTTACATGTTACATGTGGGTGCGACAAGGGGGGTTGCAGAGTCCCTGCTAACAAGTTTTGAATCCTATGACCCCTCCCTGAAATGATCCCCGCAGAAGGGGTTAGCCCGGGATGTTCTGGTCGACCAAAGGGTGGGATCTGGCCTGAGACTCCCTGCCCAGAACTTACCACAGGCACCATAACACCCAAAGTTATTGCTCACCTGACCTGAGCGCAAGAAGACGCACTGGCCAGTCAAGGGCAGTTAAATTCCATCCGCCTGGGGGAACACATACAACACTCCCAGTACATCCAAATAAGGGCGCTGCTACCAATGATCCGGCCGCCTAAGCGTGTTCCTAACCGCACACGCCCCACCAACATACATCATGTGACAGTGCCTGTTCTGAGCCACCCCGTGGCACCGCATTCCTTCTACATGAAACTGATGCGTACTGTGCTGATATAAACCTTCCTCACAGCAGTTATGGTAAAGCAGTACGACCATAACAAACTTTGTATCCAGGCACATTAATCAGACTTTTGCCACCAGAACCACAGCCTGTGCCCATGGGAGAATTGAATATAAACTTTCCAAGCGCGGATAGCGGACTCAAACCTAGGTTACTGCTATACACTCCACCCCTCCCAAAGCAAAGGACCAAAAGGGGATGGATAACGCATGGCCATTCCGGATCGCCTTTGAGAGGCATTGTACTGTTCCTAAATACCCCATTCTGCTTACACATCATTAATTGCCAAGCTTCCCCTGCGTAAATACAATGGGCCTAGCCATGGGTGTCAATATGAACAGAAAGCAATGCTGACTTTATGACAGACCAAAACAGGCTGAACCCATGGTCCCTCGTTTGTGCAGGAGAGTCTTCATGGAACTTGGGCGTCTGGTCACCTGCCGTTGCCAGTGCTAACCATGTTGCAATGGATTGGTTGCCGACCCTCAAGATCACTTCCATGGCCCTAAACCACTTCACTCGCTTGAAGGGCAAAACCTTGGCGGCCAAAGCAAGGCGATGGTAGGTGCCGCCTGCCCGTTCTAAACATCGGGAAACCCCCGATCCGCACACCGCACCCTCCGTCAGCGCCGTCCCATGCTCTACAATGTAAATCTGCACGCAGTGAAAACCTGCTGCGTCACAGGAATAATGTGGCTTGTTATTAATTGAAGCTCCATTATCGTTAAAGAAAATTACGTACATCTACCTGCGATGAAAAACTGCTGTTTCATAACAATAATGTGGCTTATTATTAACGGAAGCTCCATCTCGTTAAAGAAAATGCCGCACCTCTGCACGCGGTGAAAACCTGTTGCTTCATAAGACTAATGTGGCTTATAATTGCAGCTCCAATATCGGTAAAGAAAATGCTGCACATCTGCACGCGGTAAAACCTGCTGCCTCCCAAGATAATGTGGCTTGATGTTAATTGACGCTCCATTATCGTTAAAGAAAATGCCGCCCTCTGCGCGCGATGAAATCTGTTGTTTCAAAGAATAATGTGGCTTGTTTTTAATTGAAGCTCCATTAACGTTAAAGAAAATGCTTCACATCAGCGCGCGCTGAAGCTCCATTAACGTTAAAGAAAATGCTTCACATCAGCGCGCGCTGGAATAATGTGGCTTCTTTTAATTGAGGCCCCCTTATCGTTAAAGAAAACGCCTGTGATGAGCAGGTAGAATAAGTAGCCTATGAATCAAGCACCTTTGGAAATTAATGCATTGTAACTGGAAGCGAATTCTTGGTTAAAGTTGACGGGATGAGAGTAGAAAGGTTACAAGGCCGTGGCCCTAACTAGTTAAAAGCCACATACATCCATTAGCTTCCCAGGCCTCAATCGCCTCATGAGCCCGGCTGGGAGCGAAGCACAATGCACCTCTCTCCCAGCCCTGACGAGTTCGGGCTGCCTTGGCTGCCGCCAGGGTCTTGGCACCCACCAAGGCCTCCGAGGGGCTGTGTCCCTGGCCGCGCACCGAAATACGGCCCAAAGTTGAACCTGAGACCAGTCTCACCACAACTCTTCGTAGTGCCGACTTTCAGTTCTATGAACCAAGCCGGGAGGTTGTGAGCGTCTGGCAGGTCCTGGGCTAGGTGCGCAATGCTGACCTCATGAGGCATACAAACAAAGGCAATATTTCAACCCCTAAAACCTTGGAGAGAAGCAAAACCCAAGGAAAAAACCTCGTTGAACCATTTATGTCCGCCTATCACCTTTGCCCCACGCATAGTACCCTACTGCAATATGTTCCGTAAAATTCACAGCGTATCTAGTAACCTAGGTTGTGTGTGAACCACCATTTTACTGTGGCAATATTGAGGTCCCACACACTGTTGCACTCGGCAAGCAAAATCATGCATAATAAAATTCTTGCTTCCAATGTGAGCACGACGATAAAACCGGAGGTCGTGTGTAGTCGGGTTTCACAATTACCCCAAAAAAAAACAAAAAAAAAACGATGTGTGCCTGTGCTGGCCTCCTGCGCCCAGATGGAAAACCACATGCCGGCATCGACCATGTCGCCAATTGCTAAGTGTCCGGTTCTCCGCTGGCAGTCGCACACTGCACTTCAAAACCCGTCTGGCCCGATCATAACCAGGTCGCGGGTCCAGACATACAGCTCTCTTGCCCCCCGCCCGGGCCAAGACACACTCCGGTGACCGCAGCCCCCGGCCCGCAACTGCTGCGCCTCATATCGGGGCCGGGGCAGTCTCTACCCCCAGACTAGGGGGGGGGAAACCTGTTACAATGTGCAGGGAATTAAGTGCTTTGCCCAGCATCACAGGGTGTGGACGCGACCCCGAGGCTCGAACCCTGACGGACCACCTCCTCTCTCTGGCCAAGCGCCAACGAACCCAGTACCACAAAGGAGGGCCAACCCCAGCGACCCCACATGCCTCCACTAACTCCCGGGACCGTGTGCACGGGGGCCTCAAGGGGTGCAGGGCAGGGGCTTTGAGCGCGCGACCCCTAATTGCATGCGCTCGGGGAGATTTAGTGATTTGCCCAGACTCCCAGGAAGTACATGCGACCCCGAGGCACGAAACCTGGTTTCCAGCACCACAGTCGGCAGTCTAGCCGACGGACAACATCCTCTCCTCCATGCAGGCCCCTCCCCCGTTCACAACTCGGCACCTGCCTACCTGTTGAGCCCCCTACTGCAGTGGAAAGCGACTCCGCCTGGGTCGGACCAGCGCCTGGGATGGGCAACCACGGAAACCCAGGGCGGCCAGTTGGATGTCGCAGGCAGGTGAGGCGGGGATCGAGCGCTACCGTGCGCCGAATGCAGCAAAAAGTGTCCCGAAGGCGGACCCCGTGGGTTGGGAACACTGTGGCAGCGAGGGTTGCGCGTGACCACAGACCGAAAATTTGGGCCCGGATCCTCTGGACAACTTTGGCCGCAGGGGCTACTCCCCAAACTCTGGCGCCCACCCAGCAGCAGCGGGGGAAACCAAGAGGATGCCAACAACCATGCCTGCATTGGCCGGCGGCCCAGGGAATAGTGCGGCTGGCGTGAAAGCGCAAAGACGGAGTGAAGCAAGCTGGCTCTCTTTTCCATAGTGTTTCGGTGCCCTGTGTAAACAGGCAGTACGGGCCCTGACTGGCCAAAGCTACTGGAGGTGAGGGCGGTGCACGGCGCTCCTTGCGGCGGCGCCCCCCAACACGCGATAAGTGCTCCTGCCCCCACGCCGCTCTGAAGCGAGAGCCTGGCTGCACTCACTGGTCGCCTCCTGCCCAGGGCCGCCCCCCCAACACGCATAGCCGAGTGGCCTAGGCCAGGGCTGCTGGCCTGTGGCCACCGGGAGCTGCCCAAACCCCTCCTCGCCCTCTAAGCGGACCGCAGCCTCGGCGATGGCCGGGCTTCGCCCCCGGCCTGAGGGACTGCCTCTTTAATGGGGGTTGCGGGGGGTGAGGGGGTTAGTTGACTCACTGTGTGAACAGCTCCCGGCACACGTCCAAACGGCGTCAGGGGAATGGGCCAAGAGGGCGCCCAGGGGGCGGGGAGAGGTATATGTACCTCGCCCCCTCCCCGGAAGTGACGCGGCACCTGGACCCCTGAGGGTCCCAAACACTGGAAGGCTGCCTCCTGTGGCACTAAGGCGGCCGCCCTCTTAGCGGGTCTCCTTCGTGGACCCTGGGCAGCCTGCATTCTATTGACTACAGCAGGTCTTGCAGACAACGCATGCGTGCTGCCAAGGCATGACCTACAAAGGGAGCAAGGAACATATTCTTCAAATTATTCTGAATTCATCTGATGATTTCATCCTCAATTATTGGGCTAGTTCTGAAGCATCTGAAACGAAATAATACAAATCATACCAAACCATAATAAATGATTCATGTAGTATTATATTTTCATAAATGGGATAACTTTAAAGAACGACCAATAACTGCATTAAGACGAAGTTATGGTATTGACACCCGAGAGCTTACCAAAATGTACATGCGAGATTTGATAGAGTCATGGATCAGGTTGGTATTCGATCAGTGAGTCATAACAAAAGCTCTCAAAACTTAACCATTAAGGGAATTGTTTTTATTGGGAGGAGGTGAAAGGGTTTTGGAGGAAGATAAGGGGTGGGCATTAGACCAGAGAGGAACTGACCCAAGGTCAAAAGACAACTTACACAGCAGATCGCATTTAATGTTTTAGTAAGACATGTTAATGTCTGTGCCGCATATGTAATCTGTAGGTGACATGGTCTAATTTCAGTAAAACAGATTGTTGAGTAAGGTGCCATCAGTTGAGATTTTCCCATCTGAAACACGAGTAGCATTTCCGGCATTTTGGTCACTTATGGCATAATGCACAGGCCCTGGATGTCACCAGAAAACTGAGTATTTTCTCATAGTGTAATTCTGTTGGCACGCTACACTACTACTGCTGACTACTATGGAAGAAAGAGTGATTCACAAGGGGCTGGAATTCATCCCTATGCCTAAAGAAGACGTTTTTAAGCTCCAGTTTGAACTATCTAATTGCTTTCAGATAATCAGACTGCGAGCATGTTCCTGGGACAAGCCACGTATAGATGATGGCAGGAAAAAAGGCTGAAACGATCGGTCTACTTCCAACCCACCTGATTCTTCAATACCTATTGGGGTTATGCAGTCCTAAATGGCATTAAAAAATTGATCCCCCAAAAATCCTTTGATATGCGGGTGGAGAGGGATGCTATTCGCTCACTGTCAGAGGATAAATCTACCACTATTAACCACCTATTTTATCAGCGGAACCCAATATAGATGCTCTAGCAGTGCATAAATGGCTCTCTACTGCTGCGGATGGAGTCGCACCCGAGAAAGCTAACGGTCTAAAGAAGCTTTCGCCATCTGCCCCCTGGTTTTCTCCTAAGGAAAGCTCAGCAAAAGGAAAGCTTTCCAAAAGGCTGGAAAGACTCTGGAGACGACAGTACCAGGTTACTGATAAAATAATTTATAAACAAGCCCTAGGCAAATACCATACCAACATCAAAATGGCTTGTAGTTCCTTCTGTACTCAAAAGATAAGCGATGCGAACAGTACTCGAAAGAAGATCTTTAAAGTTGTCTCCGATTTTATGGACCCCAATGGTCGTGTTCTGACCCTTGACACTAACCCCAACTTATGCCACTGGCTTAGGGATTTTTTTGATGAAAAAATTACTAAAATACAGCTCAAGTTATCATCTCCTACTGTGGCGGCCCCTGAGAACATATGCCCTCTGGTTGTGGTTCCCACCCCTAAACACAATCTTTTACAATTTAGGCCGCCAGAGAAAGATCTGTTGCTGGCCCGCTTTTTGAGCTACAAATCAGGCTCACTGCTTGATCCCCCATCCCCCCACATTCTGAGAATGATTGCAGAAAGCATTTGCCTAACCTATCTCAGCCTCTTCAGCTCCTCTCTTCAGATGGACATTGTCCCTGATCTTTGGAATAAGGCCAACGTTATCCTCCTTCTAAAAATCCTATGGCTGACAGCTCCAGCCTCTCCAATTCCAGACCAATCTCTCTCTTCCCCGTGGATTCAGAAATCCTAGAATCCATTGTCATCCAACAGTTAGTGGCGTTCGTTGAGCCCCACAACCTTTTTCACCCTTCTCAATCTGGGTTCCTCGCACGCCACAGCAGGGAGATGGCTCTGCTTGAAATTGTGAATCAAGGGCCAGAACTCTCCTTTAGTTTCGTTAGTCCTATCAGCGGCGTTTGATACAGTTTCCAATAATATTCTGCTTTAATGCTTTGCTGATATTGGTGTGGGCGGTTCGGCCTTAAAGCAGCTTAGATCTTTTTTGAGCAGTAGAGGACAGTCAGTCTGGAGGAAACCCCACTTCTCACAAGCTAAAACTCTTAAGTGTGGAGTTCCCCAGGGATCAGTGTTAAGCCCTACATTGTTTAATGTGTATATGTCCCGCTTGCTCCCCTAGTGGAATCATTTGGCATTAAGATCATCTCCAATGCTGATGATACCCAGCTTCTCTTTTCTTATGAGGGAGCCACAGATTCAGCTAGCAAATCTTTTTCTGTCTGTAGGAGAACTGTCTTCAACTCATTGAAAACAAATCACTTGCAATGATATTCTGATTAGATGCAAATTCTCCTCTTTGGAACAATTCTGTTTCCTGGTTGTTTGGGATGTTGGCCTATGGGTGCCCCTACCCCTCCTCACCCACGGGCGCCACAAGAAACTTAGGTGATGTATTTGATGTTCACCTCTCCTTTAGAGGCCAATTCTCCTCAGTTGCAAGGGTGTGCTTCTGCTCAAATGAAGGCCCTGAAGAAGTTCTTAATTTTACTTCCATGGGAAGCCCAGAAAATAGTCATTCAAGCATCCATTCTTTCAAGATTGGACTATGCCAATGTTTAATACCTTGGCTTCTCAGCTTTTCTGATTCAACGACTGCAGGTAGGGCAGAACACAGCAGTGCATCTCCTATTCAATATTTCCAGGGGCACTCCTACATCCTCCTTCTTAAAAAAAGCTCACTGGCTACCGGTCAATAGAAGTATCTCTTTTAAAGCTTTATTGCTTGCTCACGGTGCCTTGCACGGAGTTGGTCCCATCTATTTGACAAAAATAATTCTACTGTATTCTCCCAGCAGGGCTCTTCATTCTGTGAATGCCCAATTGATGGATTTCCCACGCTTTAAGAGAAGCAGGTGTGGGGTTCATCTTTTTCTGTGCATGTGGCTTCCATCTGGAATCAGCTATCCGTTCACCTCAGAAATACTTCAGATGAGAATGTTTTCTGCAAACACATGAAAACATATCTATTCAGCCTCTAGAGCCTACCTTCATTCTGTGCACAAGATAGCATGGGGACACTCTCTGAGTAGCTGTACATGGTATAAGATCCCTCATTCATTCATTCATTCATTAAATTCGCTGACAAGGAAGGAGCTGTAGTCATTCCATCCACTGATGATTACAGAAATAAATGTATCTGTTTACTGAGTGATACGAAGAGCTACAGGATGTTGGACAATGACCCAACAGAGAATTTGAGTTACCACATTAGTGTAATTGTCCACAAGGCAGAATCCAATGTCTGGATCTCTAAGAAGGAAGCTTAACTTGTTTGATGGATTTGCACCCTAAGATCCCTTACTTTTACACCTTGCCCAAAACCCATAAAGAGACGTTTCCACCCCCAGTCCTGGAACTTCTGTCCGAATTCTGTGTTCACTTTTTAAGACCTGTGGTACAAAACACACCAGCTCATATGAAGGAACAAAAGACATCTTGAATTTGATCAATTAACATGGCAGAGCAGAATTACTCATGACACGCGATGTAGAGGCACTCTATTCAAGCATTCCACAGGAAGCAACCCTCAAGGTCATTGAGGATTTATTAAGGGAGACAGACTGGAACACTCGAACACTGATCCAATTTATTATGGAATGTGCAACCCTGACTCTTAAGGAGAACTACGTTCATTAAGAAGAAACCTTGTACCTACAGGCACAAGCGACCTCTCTGGGTAGCACTTTTGTTTCGAGTCTGACTGGCCTATACATGTATCATTTTGAGAAGCAATTTATATTGTCTGATATTAATCCCTGTACCAATAAGATCTAGCGACGCTACATTGATGACATTCTGGTGATATGGGAGGGCTCAATACACCGTTCTGAAGAAATGGCGAGATGGGTTAATACCCAACTGATTGATTTCCCACGCTTTAAGAGAAGCAGGTATGGGGTTCATCTTTTTCTGTGCGTGTGGCTTCCACCTGGAATCACCTACCCGTTCACCTCAGATATACTTCAGATGAGAATGCTTTCTGCAAACACATGAAAACATACCAATTCAGCCTCTAGAGCCTACCTCCATTCTGTGCACACAATAGCACTGGGACACTCTCCGAGTAGCTGTACACCGTATAAGATCCCTCATTCATAAATAAATTAAATCAGCTGACAAGGAAGGAGCTGTAGTCATTCCATCCATTGATGATTACAGAAATAAATGTATCTATTTACTGAGTGATACGAAGAGCTACAGGATTTTGGACAATGACCCAACAGAGAATTTGAGTTACTTCATTAGTATTATGGTCCACAAGGCAGAATCCAAATTCTGGATCTCTAAGAAGGAAGCTTAATTTCTTATGAATTTGCACCCTAAGATCCCTTACCTTTACACCTTGCCCAAAACCCATAAAGAGAAGTTTCCACCCACAGGTCACCCCATTGTGTCTGGTATTGATTCAGTCCTGGGACCTCTGTCCAAATTCTGTGTTCACTTCTTAAGACCTGTGGTACAGAACACACCAGCTTATATGAAGGATACGAAAGACATCTTGAATTTGATCAATTAACATGGCAGAACAGAATTACTCATGACACTCAATGTAGAGGCACTCTATTCAAGCATTCTACAGGAAGCAACCCTCAAGTTCATTGAGGATTTATTAAGGGAGACAGACTGGAACTCTCGAACACTGATCCATTTCATTATGGAATGTGCAACCCTGACTCTTAAGGAGAACTATGTTCAATAAGAAGAAACCATGTACCTACAGGTACAAGCCACCTCTCTGGGCAGCACTTTTGTTTCGAGTCTAATTGGCCTATACTTGTATCATTTTGAGAAGCAATTCATATTGTCTGATATTAATCCCTGTACCAATAAGATCTAGTGACGCTACATTGGTGACATTCTGGTGATATGGGAGGGCTCAATACACCGTTCTGAAGAAATCGCGAGATGGGTTAATACCCTGGACCCTTACCTTATGTTTACACACACCTCATCGTCAGAAGACATTCCTTTCTTGGATCTACTGATCAGGATTGACAATGGCATTTTCACCTACAACAAGAAAACGGATTGTAATAGCCTTCTCCTGTATGGAAGCAGCCAGGATGAACTTACCATATGGTCAGTTTTTGCCTCTCCGCCGAAACTGTAGATGCATCACCGATTTTTTGACTGCCCTCTGACCTTGCTAAGAAACTTAGGTAATGGGAATATCCGAATACCATCATTCGTAGAGCTAGAAAACAAGTAATAAATAATGACATGAATGCCCTTTTGGATGATGGGGCCAGTAAGGAACCACCCAAATTAACATGTGTAACTACTTTCACCCCCATGTCTTATAACATCTAGAAAATCATCAAACAAATTGGGTGTTTTGAACTCCAGCATTCTAGCAATTGAAGAACATCAGTTCTCCTTCAAGAGGTCAAGTAATCTGAGAGTCATGCTAGTACACACAAGTCCTATGAAAGGGAGTACGTACATTTGAATCACACAACTCTGTGGTCTCCCACCTGTCATGTGCCATTATCCATGTGGCCCCTACAATTTATGCAATCTTACATCTCAGACAAAAGAAATTGAACTGGGTTTGTGCAACAAATAGCGTCTGACAAAACACACAAATGGCTATTCCAAACATTTAGCCTTTCTGATTTTTTGTCCGTGTAACTTGCGTTATATAGGCATAACAACATGATCCTTCTAGCTTAGGATCAACGATCACAGGAGTAATATCTTTTGTGGCTGTAAGACCATGACATTGACAAGCCCCTTCCTTGAATCCAAGCATACTTTTGATGACATCAGCTGGGTTGTCTTGGAAACTGCTGAGGACAACATCAAATAAAGTCTATTCGAAAAAATATTGAAAAAGAACTGAGATGGGTCTTTCAACTGCAAACACATCTCAGGAGACACAATGATGATATTCCCCAGACACTTCTTTCCAAATAGTTCGAAAAATGAAGCTTCTGAGAACATCTGAATAACTCTTGACCTTCTCATTACAATCACAATGGGTTTTGCAGTGGAACACACCTTTCAATATAGGAGTTATTGTGGTGTTAGGAAAATGAGTTAGGGCCCTTACATTGATTTCTTTCCCTTTAATCTCAACTTTGCAAAAAGGAGCATCTCTATTTTTTTCATTTATCTCAAATACACTTAATATAAATTCTTCTTCTCTTGCATTGTCACATCCTGGGTCATCCATAACTTCTTTTATATATTTTTTCCTCTGTCTGTTATCTCCACACGTACTCTCCCTATATTTTTCCTATTCCGACACATCCTAGCATAGTGTCCTTTAACCTTACAATATCTACAAACCTGTATAAGTCTCCCTCCACAAAGTGAATACGGACTCACAAGGTACTTTTAAGATATATATATTTATTGACACCAACAGCATAGGTGTATGACAACACAAAGAGCCTAGGTCAACTGTCGTCCCATGGAATCTGGATCTAGCATTCCATGCCCCAGATTCCATAGAACGGGTTTGGCCCAGATGTAACACATCCCCCTTCATAAATAACCATATAACATTAGTAATGAAACATTAGTACAGAACACATGCATAGATAATTTACAAATCATAATACTTTCCATTGTAGCATTACACTTATTCAACCAAAATTTAAACATAACCATTAAATACTCAACAGTACATTTTGCCCTATTTCATCTCGAAGGTTCTATATGCCCAGACTGCTTAGTTCATGACATAATCTTCGCACCAAACAGGGTTCCTTCTAGTGCACATCCCAAATCTCATCTTTCCCTGTGCTTCAGTCCACTGATCCGAATTACTTCCATGTAGGCTCACTTTTCTATGCCAGTTTCTATTTTCAGGTGAATTATCATCACCTTCCGGCTATAACCACCTGGGAACATTTACCACTTTGCTCATACTCCACACATTGCCATCTGACAACTCAACAACCTGATTGCCTACTCTGACTACCTTCATTGGTGCAGAGTATTTTGACTCTCCTGATCTCACCATTCTCCCCTTTTTCACCCACCCACCCACACCCACTCATTCTTACTAATGGGTAGCTTTTGTTCGACACCTTGATCGATCTCCGCAGGCAATCTTTGCCTACACTCCCCTCTGCTTTCATCCTTAGCTTTGTCTGTCAGGACTGACATCCACGTCTGGTTCATATTACACAGCGCTCTTCTTCCTCTCATTTCTTCAAACGGAGATGCCTCCTCACCATTTCTTGGAGTGTTTCTATAACTCCACAATAACTCCTTAATAGCCTGATAATTCTTACCATTGACTATGGTAAGTTGTAACCCCTCCTTTAACACACAAATTCACCTTTGCACAATCCCATTGCTTTGCGGATAATAAACTGACGTGCATATATGCTCAATCCCATGATTTTCATGGAAACCAACTGAACTCCGTTATCTGCCAACAAACACAGAGGAAACCCTTCCCTCTCAAAAATCTCACACAAAATCGGAATTATTGTACTTGACGGGACCTGCTGTACTAACTTAACTTCAGGCCATTGAGACAATTGATCAATCAGTACAATAGCAAAAATCTGAATTTTGCCAATACACATGGGTCCTGCAATATCTAACGATACTCTTTCCCATACACTCGTGAGTCGTGACATTGGTAATTTTTGGTACATCACAGTTTTTTGGGATTTATCACTAATGGCACATTCCACACATGATCTTACTTTTCTTTCAATACTTTTATCAATAGCTGGCCACCAGAATTCCAATATAATTCTCCTTTTCATACTGCTCATACCAGGATGACCCTCATGAGCCATACCCAAAATCAAATCCTCTAAACTTTCTGGCCCAACTAGTTGCTCCCCGGCAACAAAATATCATCCTGTACAGATAACTCATCAGCGACACAGAAAAAGGGTTTCAATCATTCATGTAGATCTTTCTTTTTCGGCCAGGTTGATCCTAAATACCTGTACTATGTCATTATCATTTTCACACGCCGTTTTCCTTTGACTCTCTTGAATACATCCTTTGGACACCTCACAAATTGACACCACCCTCTCCATGTCATCATCTTCAATTTTGACCTTATCAAAAGTTATAGGCAGTCTAGACAAACAATCTGCTAAGATTTTTTTTACTCCAGTGATGTACTCGTCCTTTAAATGAAATTCTTGCAATTTATATTGCCATCTGGCAATCCTGTGGGTTGCCTTACCACACTCTTTTGTTGTAAATATATCTACTAATGGTCAATGGTCCGATCGTACTTTAAATTTTGTACCATACACATACTTGCAGAAATATTCAATTCCCTACCAGCATGCTAGAGTCATCTTTTCTAAGGTTGAATATTTACTTTCTGCACCTCTTAATGGTCTTGATGCAGGCCAGGTTGATCCTAAATACCTAAATACCTGTACTATGTCATTATCATTTTCACACGCCGTTTTCCTTTGACTCTCTTGAATACATCCTTTGGACACCTCACAAATTCACACCACCCTCTCCATGTCATCATCTTCAATTTTGACCTCATCACAAGTTACAGGCAGTCTAGACAAACAATCTGCTAGGATGTTTTTTACTCCAGTGATGTACTTGTCCTTTAAATGAAATTCTTGCAATTTATATTGCCATCTGGCAATCCTGTGGGTTGCCTTACCACACCCTTTTGTTGTAAATAAATCTACTAATGGTCGATGGTCCGATCGTACTTTAAATTTTGTACCATACACATACTTGCGAAAATATTCAATTCCCCACCAGCATGCTGGAGTCTCCTTTTCTAAGGTTGAATATTTACTTTCTGCACCTCCTAATGATCTTGATGCAGAAGCCACCGGGAGTAGTTTACCATCGTGATTCTGCATCAATACTGTACCAATACCCACGTTACTGGCATCCAACACAATAACAGATTTACATCTTGTGTCAAATATCACCAATGCCGGAGCTGATGCTATCTCATGTTTTAAAGATTTAAATTCAGAGGTGCAACTTTCATCCCATTTGAACATTTGATTTTTCTTCGTTTAATTTCTCATATAAACTGTTTTGTCTGCAGATAATGGAATAACTTTTGGGTAGTACTCTGCTAGCCCAAGGAATGATCTACATTGATCTTTGTTTTGTGGTTCAGGAGTATCTTTTATTGCTCTGACTAAGCTATATTTGGGGGGCACGCTATCCTTACTAATACTGTGCCCCAAGTAATCTACGGATTTTACACCAAATTTACACTTGTCTTTTGTAAGCGTTAATCCATTGTCTTGCAAAATGTTCAATACTTTATGTAATATTTCTGTATGTTCTTGATTTGTACATCTAAAGACCAAAATATTGTCTTGAAAATATAGTACATTTTTTAAATCTTTAAAAAGCTTATGCATAATCCTTTGAAAGACTGATGATGCTGAGATCAGCCCAAAGGGCATCCTTTTGTATCTAAAAGCCCCTTCAGAAGTTATAAATGATGTGTATGGTTTGCTTTCTTCATGTAATGCAATTTGGTGGTACGCACTCGATAAATCCAAGGTTGAAAATATGGTTGCCCCCGTCAATTTGGCAAACAAATCAGAATTATTGGGCAAAGGATGCCGATCCACCCACACACACTCATGTGGATCCCATAAGTCAATACACAATCTAACTTTACCGTTTGGTTTGTGTATGACTACTACTGGTGACAACCACTCTGAGGACTCTATCTCTTCAATCACATCTTGGTCACATAACTTCTTCAATTCCTCCTTTAATGCGTCCCTCATGGCAAAAGGTATATTTCTGACTTTGTGAATGTTTTAAAATAATCTTGTGCACAAACTTATTCAGACATCCTAGGTGAGATGAAAAAACTTTAGGAAACACTTCTCCCAATCAGTCAATATACTTTCATCAATCTGGCACACCAGGTCATTATAGCCTAACACTTGATCTGGATGATTAGGATCCAGCCTAATCATTAAGTCTCTCTGCTGAGGCCAGCCTAGCAAACAAGATCCTTCTTTGGCCACATACATTTTTGTCTCTATCGTTTTATCTTTAAAACTTAAATCTGACTCAAAATATCCAAATACATCAATTGGCTTATGTCCATAACCCACCAATCTGATATTGGGTGGTGATAAGTTCACGTTTGGTCATTCTTTCAACCACTCATCACCTATTATGGTATGTCTGCCCCCAGAATCCGCCATTACATTTATTTATTTCCCTTTAATCTCAACTTTCCAAAAAGGAGAATCTCTATTTTTTCCATTTATCTCAAATACACTTAATATAAATTCTTCTTCTCTTGCATTGTCATATCCTGGATCATCCATAAGTTCTTTTATATAATTTTTCCTCTGTCTGTTATCTCCACACGTACTCTCCCTATATTTATTCCTATTCCGACACATCCTAGTATAGTGTCCTTTAACCTTACAATATCTACAAACCTGTCCCATAGCTGTACACCCTTTATCGTTGGCCAAATGTCCTGGGATACCACATTTGAAACAAACATATTTCTTTTTTTCACCCTTTAAGTTGCTTTGACTTATCGCTTTTGTCTTAATACCTATTTTCTCATCAGTATTAACTTTCTTTTTAACTACTTGAATTTCGCCCATTTTCTTTTCTGACAGTTCCTTCATATTTAACTTCATGTCTTCAAAGCGATGCACAATCTCTATGGTTTTATCTAAAGTTAAATCTTCTGCAGACAATAACTCTTCTTGCCACTTTGTATCTGCTATCTTGTGAACTAATTGATCTCATAGCATTTGATCATGAAATGAAGCATAGTTACATTTTGCTGCTAATATTCTTAAATCACTCACAAAAGTATCAATGGACTCATTAGGCATTTGACCTCTACTCAAAAATCTGTGTCTTGCAACAACCTCATTGACCTTTTTTATATATAATTTGGCCAATTGTTCTAATGCCATTTCATATATGTCAACATCCTCTTCATCTGCAAATTAAACAGAATTTGTCTTCCCACATATGCCACGCTTGCCACGTATAAAGTCTCCTGCTTAGGTAGATAATGTTACATTCTAGTCTACAGGGAACGCGCTCCCCTACGCAACGTTAAAAAGTATCAGAGCGTGCGTGTCTTTGTAGTGCTACGTGACGCGCTCCATTCTGCTCACGTGCGCTTGAGCAACTCGGGGTTAAATTCACTTTTTTCCCTCTCACCACAGGGAATCCGATGCTATCACCACAGGGAATCCGATTCACAGTAAATACGATCAATCCACCTTTCGTTCACCAGAAAGTGATGTTGCAAGGCACAACAGTGAAATTATCTCCTGATCTGCGCTCAGCAGGACTCCAGGCTCTTCATCCCTTCTCCGCTCGTCGCCAGTGTAGCGGTCTCCCTCCACAAAGTGAATGCGGATGCAGGAGGTACTATTAAGATATATATATATTTATTGACACCAACAGCGTAGGTGTATGACAGCATGAAGAGCCTAGGTCAACTGTCGTCCCATGGAATCTGGATCTAGCATTCCGTGCTCCAGATTCCATAGAACGGGATTGGCCCAGATGTAACACACTCCTTTCAATATAGGAGTTATTGCGGTTTTATGAAAAAGATTTAGGGCCCTAATTGTGGGGAGCAAGTTCGTTCTCTCTTTTTCCCATCTCTCACAGCTTCCACCTTATTTTTAACATGATAAAACACTAAGATCATTGGTATCATTTTCATGCAAAAAGACAGAGACCATGACAATACCATTGGTAATTGTTATTTTTCTAATCTACACAACATACATTCCTCTTTCAAACAAAACTTCACTTTGGGAACTTATCATCCTATACATGATCCCAAGAGAGTGTCCATGAAAATGTAGATGGATCAGCATGTTTCAATATAGTTATTACGAGGGCCATGTACCAATAAAAAATGTCATGTTCTGTTGTGTGTAAGCTCTCTTATGATCATAATTAATAATTCTTGCATATCGTTCACCTATGTTTTCCCCGAATATATAATTATTTTCGAGTGACCACAATAGGTCTCTTTTGCTGCCTTTGGTATTTCTAAATGGCACCCGCTGTAACGTGAATTGATGCCCCATTTTGATGCACACACACTGTCACATCTGTACTACAAGTCACACCACGCCACGCCGCACAAATGGTATTGGGCCCCGCCGGAATGTTGATGTATGCCACCTCAGAGCTGTGAACATCTATGTTCAGTGCATAGGAGTTGAAGAAAGTAAGGGGGAATCGTAAAGCAGATCTAAAAGGTATATTTGGCACCCCATAGGATCTAAATGGACAAACTTAACAGTGACGGAGAGGGAGCTCCTAATCAGTATTGCAACACCAGATGCAAATGAACTGTCGGAAGCAAAATAATGACTAGGCCCCCTTTATCTGCAAACAGATAGGTCTCTCCAGGGGCCATATGTGTCCCTTGAATGAGGGCCACTTCAATTCCATGTATCTCCAGGTAACTAGCTTAACGGTGTGTGTCATTGCATAAAAGTAAAAATGGGAAGGACGTATATACTTACATATAGCTGTGCTTAAACAAAATCAAAACTATGCCAAGCAATTTCAGTCAACATAATCATTGAATTAAAAACTTAACAAATAACAAACGAAATGCAAATTTCAATGTAAAACAGTCCCCACCACTCCTCATCCACACTGGGCACCCCAGCTTTCAATGAATGAACCTTAACAATCAAGCTTATCCTAATTAGTGCTTGTGCACAAAGGATGCCCAGTCCAAGGCCAGCAACTCCAGCGTATGTTCAAATAATGATGCACTCGATTGACAATTTGACATGGATATGATTACTGAACCAGTAACTCAATCTGGACCGAACATGCTGAATCGAACCACTCCAACACCAGAGATAAATAACATTATTATACTTATGGGATACACAAATGTAGGCATTTATAAATGCTCGATAAGTGAGCGGGAAGTTCTGCATCATAGGATCTTCATTGATAGTCATAAACGCTTGAATAATTCCCCGATGTTTTTGCAGACCTCGGAACGCCATTATGCAGCTGAGTCTCATGCAAACAGCATGAAAATATTGCTTCTGAATTTGAAAACTTCTGAATACATCTTTTGAATGGAAGTCCAAAAATGTGTAATTTTTTCTGTATTTTCTATAGCTATAAAACCTGCTAAATGTATTATTAAACTATATTGCAGAATTCCTTCATAGAAAACCTAGGAAGTGTTATATTTTGTGAACATGAATTCAAAACATACAGCTTGTTGATTTTCATTCAACAGTGACAGAGAATAAAAAAGGAGCCTTTCTCTTTTTGAACCTGAAAAGCAGCTCTTACCAGAATGCATTGTACTGGCAGTTTGCCTCTCGCTCAGTTCTTTTTCCCGGCTTGTGTGTGAGAGATGGATCCCGGGAAAACTGCTGAGCTCTATTCATCAAAACAGTTTACCTCTGACACTTAACTCAATGACTTTTTCACATTACTAGTACCCTAGTTTCCATCTTTTTCGGCATGGATTTTAGTCAGAATGCCATCAGTATTCTCCAAATGCCTTTCCTGTGGAAGAAAGAAAGCTGTTACAGATTCCCACAAGGCCTGTGTGGTATGTTTACCTTGCTCCCACTTGGTTAAGGAGTGTGACATAGGCAAGAAAATGTCAAAAGGGACATTAATAAACAGAGAAGGCATTCACATTAGGGGCATGATGGAAGACATGAGGGAAGAAGAGAGAGAAAGAAAATTCAAAGACTTGAAAGATCTTTCTCTGAACTAACCTCTTTTTCCCCATCCATCCTCTTTAAAGCATGACAGAGGAAGATCAAGGGAAAAAAATGACATCATTCCAGTAGTCATCGTAAGACAATGTTGAGTTTGAAGGCGAAACCAGAGGCAGAGACTTCTTCACTGTCATGTGAGGAATCTGCAAGACAAAGTCACAAACATTTACAACATCATTCATCACCGTCAACGTCGAGAAAACATTGGTCGGCATCAAAAACCATCCTGATATCAAAAACAATCCTCATCAGTACAGGTGATGTCAAAGAGAACTCTCTCATTGGCATTGCCATTAATGTCGAGTAAATGGAGATTGTCTACATCATTGCCTCAAGTCTCTAAAGCTTGGTCCATATCTCCATCTATGGTTCAAATTATATATTCGTCTGCCTCCCATGCTACTAGCTCTCCTGATGATCAACAAAATCCCAGAAAAAACATGGGTAGAAAACATCTTTTTATTCATCAGAGAGATACAGAAAAACATAATCTCCAGAACAGGAGCCATTAACATCTCGATCCATCACTCCAATTATACCACTTGAAGTTGCGGTACAGGCTCCTCTGACACTACTTATTCTTTCACCTTCAAGGAAACCATCAAAAGCATCTTCGATGTCTCCCATTACAAAGTGGAAAGCTCTATAACCAGTCAGGTTACATCAGCCACAGAGGAGTAGACGCACTTCTCCTGCATTTTCTCCACAAAGGAGAACAAGATCATGATCACGATCTAAATCTACATATACAGATACTGATACGGAAGTCACATCATACACTCCTACTTCACCGGCTCATTCACCAACTCTAATTTCACCAGTTGATGATATCATAACTTTTGAAGAAGTATGAGTCAGAGGAGCAGCAAAATTGCATATTCCTCAACCATTGGTGTCTTATCTTTTTGGAGACTTTACAACCTAGGTCTACTCCAAGACCATTGTTATTTTTAGTACAAGGTCTTCTGGAGATAGCAGAAGAAAATATTTTAATACCAGCTACAGTGAAGGCAGTAACCCTATGCTTACTGAAAAAGTACCCTGACCAGAACCCAAGTTTCCTGAAAACAGATCCAACACCGGATTCGGTCATAGTGACAGTTGTCAGGAAAATACATGCTTCTGAACCAGAGTCAGCTACTCCACCCCAAAGGGAAAGCAAACTCTTCGATGATGTGGGCACAAAAATGTGTAGAACTGCTTCAACACAATTGAAAAATCCAAGTTCCTCAGTACTACTTGAAAGGTACAACAGATACATCTGGGATGCCATGAAATCTTTTAGAGATGATTTGACAAAGTAGCGTCAACAATGTTATTTTGGAATGGTGACGGAGAATTCACTAGCAGCAAACCAAACAATTGGTGCTGCTGTGGTCACTGTAGACCTTTCTTCTATCAGTTATTATCATGCCATATGTCTTAGAACACCTTCCTGGCTCCAACCTTGAAGCTAGAAAGTTCATTGAAAATAGCAAATCTCCCCTTTTCAGGTACATCCCTTTTTGGCCAACATGCCGAAGAGAAAATGCTTCAAATGGAAATTTAAGCTGCAACACTTAAAGCAGTTGGTCTAGAGGAACAACATATTTTTTAGAGACAGTATAGGCTGAAGGAGCGCCATTATTTCCAGCAGAGGGTTCAACACCCACAATGACTTTATCAACAGCAACAGAAGCAAAATCAAAAACAGCATTTTGAAAGAAGATACCAGAAGAAACAAAACAACACCTCCAAACAGTGGCGGCTCGCAGAGGGAGTGCTGCGGGGCGGCGGGGCAGGGGAGGGGCAGGGTGGGGGGCTAGTGGACTCCGATATACGGCGGAACGGAGTAAAGTAAGTAAATAAATAAATAAAACAATTTACCTTGCGCTCTCTGCATCGCCGAGTTGGCGATGCAGCGCGCGCAAGGTTAATTGATGTGCCCAGTATCCTGTTCACAGTGATCTGGTCCATGGCCCATATAAGACCTGGAACATTTAAAAGTTTCAAACGTTAGTCTAGGTTGCTTAGGATTATTCATTTCCATGGTGAAGTAGTTAACGAGGGTATAGCCTACTGGGGGACAGCATGGTGTCAAACTCAATAATAAGTGAGCCACAAGTCTTCAAGGATGTTGGGGATTGACCCTTGATAATTACAAATTGCCTCCTCTTCTGTGTGTGTTCGGCATGCTTTAAAAATGCTGTGTTGTGCAGTTGCACCTTATATAAGTAAACATGGAGATGTAGCCCGGCAAAGTTGTAAAACAGACCATGTTATTGATGCAGCTACTAATAGTTGCAAGCCCCACAGCAGTGAAAGGGACTGAGTAGCAGTCTAAGAAGCTAGTGAGGCACCTGGGCCCCATTTATCATGGACATAGTTAGATGAAATGTGGGCAAAGGTTTGGCCCACTCTGTGACAATAACTATATCAGTAAGGCTAAGCAGCTCAGACTACTGGCCTTTCCTCCTACACTCAGCAAAAGACCAGAACCTCTTTGGGAACGAGGTAACAAACACCCATGGTGAACAGTGCACACTATGGGCTGCCGGATCACCCCCCCTAGATAGATCTTGGCCTAGTAAGACTTAGGAAAATCATAACAGCAGTGCAGGTGGAGGGAAACGCAGGTCAAGTCAGCTCAGGGGGTCAACAGTTGCATCTGTAGGATTGCCATGCAGGATTGCGATGCACAAAGTTGTAGCCCAAAAGTCGCAGGATACAATCAAGGCCAGGTCGGAAGGCCCAAGTCAAGGACTCATTTGGTTCAGGCAATTTTAAGGGAGGCAAGTGGCTAGCATATCCAAGAGAGGGTACTGGTGGTACCCATGCTGCTCCCAGGGCCAGCCTCACAGCGGCATGGACGGCTGTTGAAGGATGTTGGTTAGTAGGCCAGGGAGTGGAGCTCCCAAACAAGGCAGCCATCTTAGCCGGTGGTTGGCCATGACCCCGGCCAATAACTAATAATAAACAGTGACACTAACCTTGGGGTCCAAGGCAGCATGCTACCCACTGTAAACAGTTCAACGCCATCAGGGCAGTAAGCACTTTATAAATGGAATTACAATACAATATAATAAAATGAACAAAATGACTTCTATTGTGATATCAGCACTGATTTTCATATGTGTGCTAGTGTTCAGTGATGTACACATCCATATCTGATATCCTGTTATGCCAGCATCAACTCTCCCCTGTTTCACTCTATTTTCGTAGGTCTGTGGCCCTTTTAGTTCTATCTTGAGAGCACATTTGCCACCGACCTTAGGTGATCAACAGAAAAAAAGCTTTAAGAGGAACTATTGAGAGAGGGGATTTAGCTCTGCCAAAATATTGATCTCTCTTGAGTACAGATTTTGATTGTCAAGAATTGTGTTCTTCTGCTGAACAAATGTGCTTGTATTGCACTTTTTGCCTTGTCAGAAAGCTTAAGCTCAACAAAGCAAGACTGAGTTAAAGCTTGTAGACAGACATTTAGTTACATGGAATCCGATAGATTACCATGGAAGGCAAGAGTTTTGGTGCTGGCTATCGTCTATGACAAACCCTAAGGGGCATATTCCCAAGGAGCCATCGCTGAATTAACGGCACTTTATCGCAGCCAAAGTCGTGATAAATTTACCTCCCCATTCACAAGCCCGTGTTAACAGCCCACAGCACCAGTTTACCCGCGATAGCAGCCGCAAAAAACATCGCCACAGAGGACCCCCGCAAATATCGCTAATGAGATGCAGAGTAGGCGTTCCCGTGCCAAAAGCCGAGACAACATCACACCTCAACATTCACAACGACCAGCCTCATCCGCGATAAAAACACAAAACCGGCGATAAGGCGCATTAGCACCAGGAAATCTACACCTGCTCTGACCTGGTGTAAAGTCCGACGGCAGCCAGCACCACAAAAGGGAGCACAGCCCAGGGCCACATCCGAAGGGCAACAGATGCCATGGAGCCACCCATCATGCGGCCCGGACACCCAAGAGGGCCACAACACCCACCTCCACCGCCCCATGACCCCAACCCACACCCGGAACACCCCCCCCGGACCACCACAGACGCAGCGCAGACAAAGACAGCGGAACCCCAGGAAACGTACCAGCCGCACAGACCCAACATCTGACAATGTCATCGTCCACTACAGGCTGAAAGGGACAACCAACCTACGCATCCTGACCATCATCGCCTAACAGGCCTACGGCACCAACACAGCGGACAACCAACATCCCACCCCACACACAGCTGATGGCGTGGCTGCACCTGTTGGCCCCTGGTACCCCCCAAACAACACCCGCCAGAGTCGGAGGAGTCTCACAGCCAGCCACATCCAAGTCCCCCACACCTGTCCTGGACTTCACCATCACCCTGGTACCCCAGTCCCCATACGTACAACACAATGCGCAGGATCCACTGGAGACCAAGCAAGGACCATACGCCATAGCAGGATGCACGGACGTGTTGGGGGCAATACACAGCACACATGTACTACCTGTGCCCCCTGGTGACACAGCACACAATCACCGCAACAGGAAGCACACGTCTCACATCAATGTGCAGGCAACAACAGAACACCATGGAACACCCAACAATGTCGCCCTCAAATACACAGCCAGTGTGCATGACACCTACATCCTCCGACAGTCCATCATCAACCAGCGTTCCCAGGATGGCAACAAGGGAAATGCACATCCCCTTGGCAATGTCCAAATGAACACCCCACACACCTCAACTCCACAACCATGCAACTCACAACTCTGGCAATGCACACGTCACAAATTCACATACAACAGGCACAACAACATGCCCACCCACCAGACACGACAGAACAACTTACAATGTCCACATGGGCAAGCCCTGAACATGAGCCAGCAACGGCATGGCACCTCAGCCACATAATAGCCCAATGTGGGGAGAGGTGGCAACCAGCCATGTGTGAAGGATGCAGTAGAACCATGATTGGGAAAGTACACAATGCCAAGAGTGCCGGAGATGTGCTGGACACCTCGCAGTATGCAGAACACACCCATATCCATGGCGACATACACCTCTTGCGTATGGAGTGTAGTGGACAGTGGACTCCACCATGTCACCCCAGCCAGTGGGGGACCCCGCGGAAATGTTGCCTGTTACGCCCCCCCAAGCGTCAGTGGAGTGGGATGGCCCGGCGTACGCCACGCCAGCGTAGGGGTGTGAATAAAAAGCACGTAGGCCTGGGCGTGGTCCTCTTCCGGAAAGACCCACGTCTCCGCCAGGGCGACACCTCCCACCCCGCCACGAGGCCGACGCCATCCTCGTGAGCGGCATTGCCTGCGATGCTGTGCGCCTGCCGGACCCCGGTACGCTGGACCACGAACCCGTCAGGCCAGCCCCTGCGCAGCCAGTCCACACTGATCACCTTCCGACACCGGCGTGTGTCAAGGAGGGTCCACCACGTGCAGGCGCAAGCCCCAAGCCCGAGGCCCGCGACCTTGGCAGCCACCTCAGACCATTACGGCCTCCACGACACAGGCTCGCTTTATTCCTTTTTCGTTGCCGTACTCTACTGCCACCCCGGCCTACTCTTCTGACCAGTAGGTCCCATATGTGAAACTGTGTCCTGAGTCATGCATGGCAGTGACCCCAAATCCGGGCCAGCGGCCACAGCACCAGACCCCCCCCGATCAGTGAGGCATAGTTCCATATGGGCATCTTGCGACACGTGGTGCCACTAACCCTGTTCAACGCCAGCCTGCTACACGTGGTGCCACTAACCCTGTTCAACGCCAGCCTGCTACACGTGGTGCCACTAACCCTGTTCAACGCCAGCCTGCTACACGTGGTGCCACTAACCCTGTTCAACGCCAGCATGCTACACGTGGTGCCACCGAACCTGAACTACGCAGGCCGGTGGGGCCATCCAACCTATGCCGGCGACACTCGGTGAATGGGCCATGCTGACCGCTGCCTCAGGCCTACACCACGGTCAGGTAGGTCACACATTTGGAACTGAGTCTTGATTACACTGTGGCAGTGAACATTATTTAAGGAAGAGAACAATTCACTATACACCCTCCGATGTGGTGGCAACAAGTCCGTGCATGGCATCACAACCACATGTGTCTGTGGGCCTACGCGGACCACTGCCCTCGGCCTACGCTGCGCACGAGTGGGATCACAGATTTGGAACTGAACATCGGTAATTCAGAAGGCAGAATACATTTCCTAGCACGCACGGAGGGGCATAAGAGGATGACACGTTGCAGTCCGGAGGGAACAGGATCAGCGTCACGGAGGTGATTGAACACTACCGACAACTGCCACTGTGTCACCAACTCTGTGCCTCGCGAGCCAACGACCCGTGGCTGTGGGCCACTGCTGACCGCTGCCTCCGGCCTACACTGCGGTCCAGTAGGTCACAGAGCCTTGATTTGGCATTCTTGGAGTTCACATCTGTGTACGGGCATCATCGCAGACTGCATCCCCTCACAGCACCTGTGCCACTAAGTTTGTTCCCCGACATTCATGGACACTCACTGGTCGGACATTGGTGGCGTTTGAGTCCATGGACTAGGGGCTAGTTTTCATCCTCATGTAGCTGATCCAGAATTGTTGGTGAGGACGAGGGTTGCGCTTTCCACTCTTCCATTAGCTGCTTCCAGATGACATCAGACCTTCCGCATCATGCCCTGGAGGACACCTTCCACTGTCCCCCGCAACCCTCCGCAACATACACCTCGGACATTGATGGGGACCCGCTCAGGTCGCATGGCCCATCTGACTGCACCACAAGTCACCGTCCCATGGCTGGGTGCCTGTGCCGGCCGCAGTGCATCCGGGGCCACTAACTCTGTGCTGCTCAGGCCTGGGACCCCTTCTTCTGAGACATTGAATGCCCTCTGTAGTGATGGTCTTGGGGTCATCAACGCCATGTGTCTGTGGCCCTGCGCTGTCCGCCTCCTCCGGCCCCAACTGCGGGCCACCAGGGCCCACACATGACATTGAGTCTTGACCGGCCCGGACGTCGCATCACCGCAGGAGGCACACGCCACTACCGCAAGGACCACCTCCAACCGCCATCTGCCAGAGTCGAAAGGGTGGTCCTGACAGACCTACGGAGTTGCTCAGACCTGTCATGGATGCCATCATCGGCCTGCTATCCTGCTCAGCACTCCAGGTGCCAGTGACTCAGTGCACCGCAAGCCATTGTCCGTTACTGATTGAGTTTTGTGCTGTTGTGAGGTTGCGCAGCAATGTCCCCCCATGCAGTGGGGAAGACCTGGGACTATGATGAGGAAGATGTGTCAAGTGTGCGGTCGGGAGAAGGCACAGACAATGGGAGGGCAGGTGACAACAGCCCCTAGGCAGGAATGCAGACTGGTGGTGGTAGTCATGCTACACAGCCGGATCTCTTACTGGGTATTGCGCTGTGGACTGCGGACGCAACTGTCACCTCAGGCAGTGTGGGGGAGCTGGGACGTTGATGAGGAAGTTGATGCAGGTGTTACACACCCCACTGCATGTGCATCAGGACTAACCGGAAGGGACACAATCCTAGCAATTTCTTCACATGAGCGTGCTCTTCTCTAGTGCCCCTACCTCAGTGCACTACAACTCACGGAACCTCCTGACTGAATATTGGGTGACCTCTGTCCTTACTCCGGATCCCTCCATGTTGCTCTGCAGTTGACTGTTATGCTGGTGTTTTCTGTTTCCATTACACTAGTGTCCACTGTTCAGGTTGTTGCCAGCATCAAGCACTCCGTGTGGGCTGGCCTATACTCACCCCACACACATCCAGCACAGGCATCACTGTACATGTGGCCCTGCCAATAAAGGGGCCGGGCACACGTGCCCGTAGCCAGTTCAACATGATATGTGCATGTGTCTCTGTGGGGGTGTGGGTCTCCTTTGTGGGGTGTTGGTGGTCCCTGAAGGGTATTGGACGCCCACGTATGTTTCTAGTTCGCATTCCATGGGTTCGGCAACACCCGCACCTGTTGGGCCACCTCCTTTTGGCATTCTGCCACCTGGCATTGGGGTGCCATGTGTGGGTGGGTGGAGTGTTGTGAGGCAGCTGTGATTGCTGGTGCTACATGCTGTGTGGTCTGTTGCAGGGGCTGGGTTCTCCTCTGAGTGGCTTGTCTGCCCTGGTCCTGGTGGTGGGTTGTGTGGGATGTCCATGGGCTGTTGTAGGGCGTCGGTGTCGGGGGTGTGGTGTTCGTCTCGGGCATCACTGATGGGTTGTCTGTTCTGACCTGCTGGAGGTGTTGTTTGTCCCTCTGCATTGTGAAGGGGAGGTGCATGTTGGCATTGTGTTGGCGCCTTGTTCTTGTCGACATGCAGACTGTGTGACAATGTACGTTGTGACTGTTTGGGCAGTGGTGGCTATTTGAGTTGGAACAGTGTACATTTGGCCTACATGGCTGATGTGGGGTTGTGGGGGTAGATGTGCATCTCACAGTTCCCTGCTCTGTCCACTGTGATTGTTCTGTTTCTGCGCCTGGGTGGACCCAGTTGTGTACCCTGTTCTGCAGTGTGGGTGTTGCACTTTGTGCCACATTGTCATGGTATGTGCTATGATTGCTATATGTGTGTGCTGCAGTGTGCCACGGGGATGGGGGACATGTCTCTGGGTAATTGTGGGTGTGCAGTGTGTTACACCTCATTGTGCATGTGTGGCATTGTGCCCATTACCCCCCGTCCCCCCAGTCCCTGTTGGATCCTCACCCTGTTGTCGTTGTGTCGGGTCCTGTCGAGCTGTGTCCGTACTCCCTACTCCTTGCACCCTCTCCACACTGATGACTGTGGCCTGGGTTTCCTCCAGCTCCTCCTGTGGCGCTGGACTGCCACCTCCTGTCGCCGTTGCTGCCTTCCTGTTGGCAGCGGGTTTGTACCTGGTTTAGGTTGTCACGTCCTGCCGGCGCCTCTTGGCCTCCTGGATTGGCCTCCTGGGCACTCTGACTGCGTTCCAGGTGGTCTGCTTGTGGGTCAGTTGCTGGTAGTGTTCTGTCGCCTCCGTGGCCTTGGTCTTGTTTTCCTGCGGTCTGCACCCCGTCTTCCTCTCCCTTTTCTCCTTGGCCTTCCCCGAGCCAGTTGTTCCTTGCTGGTGGTCTGTTGGGGTTGTGGGGTTCGCGTTGCCCTCTGCGCTGGGTCAGGGTGCATCCATGTTGCTACGTGCTTTGGCTTGTTTCTGGTGTGTTGTTTCTGTGGTTTTTATGTTCAATTTCCCGCCAGACGCGTGGGATTTGCAGGCCTGAGGCTGGTTTTTGCTACTTTTTGTACCGCGATTTGCCTCATCGCATGATTTCTCGCGTTCGCGTTTCGCATTATTTCGGCGTGGCGTTGATTTTCACGCTGACATTTGACGTGTTATCTGGTGACTATTGCATGGTACCGCCTTGTTGTGAATTCCACGTTGACACGGGGTTATTTTCCCGCGATGGGCTGCGATATTGAAAGTTGCGTTACGCTACTCTTGCGGTAGTTATCACACGTTCTTGTGAATATACCCCTAAGTGTAGAAGATTTGCTGTTTGAAAATCCTTGTTGTGATGTTTGAGGAAGGTTATATACTGTGTAGTTAACTGCAATTGTGTATGCATTTATAATTTTATGACTACTGAGGGAAAGGCTTTGGCTTCGTCCAGGTGTTGAATCTCTTGACCACAGATTTTGATTGGGTAGAATTTGTGTGCTTCCGCTGAATAACAGTGCTTGTATTACCCTTTTAACCTTGTGGAAAAGCTTATGATCAATGTAGCAGGACTGAGTGAATGAATAAAAGCCTTTATTGTCTATGTTTATAAAATAATATGTATTTAAAGAAAAAAGGGGTCCCCTGAAACAAGCTAATTTGCCCAAGGCAGGAATAATAGCAATGAATTACAAAAGAAATCTCAGACAATCTTCTGTTTCCGTGACCGTGACCTTGCACTCTCCTATGCCAAGGATCAACAAATATTGGGGCATATTATCAAGGGCAGTATCGCCACTTTAGCGGCACCTTTTGCCGATAAAGCGGCAATATTTTTATCGCCCTATTAGTAAGCTGTCGCTAACAGCTGTTAGCGACAGCTTAATGGCGATAGCGTCCGTCTTGTTGCCGCTTTGCATGTCAGCGATATTTATCGCTAATGACATGCAAAGTAGGCGTTGCCAACCAAAAGTCAACAGAAACAGCCGCTAACACAACTACCCCCTATTAGCAATGCCCGCAAAGCGATAAAAAAAGTTGCGCTAACCGCGATTATCTCTGGAATTTAACACCTGATAAAAACTTGACTTAACCATCTTGTCAATGGGAGGTGGATTGTAAGGTTAAGTCCTCACCTGCCTATTAGCAAGCTTTCCATTAGCGCAATGAATTTATCGCTGGATTTCTCGCGCTATTGCTGGGTTTCGCCGCTATCGCTGGATTTTTATCGCCTTGGAGATAAGCGTTGATAATAACGCGTTATCTCCGCGATGAAATCCAGCGATAGCCGGCGATAAAAAAACAGTGCTAAGCGCGCTTTGCGATAATTATCGCAAATCCTTGGTAATATGCCCCATTGAGTTCTCGCTTAGAGTTACCACTTTGGACTGGTCCCGACACTATATACAACAGGGGAGGGCACCCACCAGCCCACCAGACCCGGAATGTCAATCGGTATACAAATATAAGGAGGACAGGCTTTCAAAGGCATTGCGTATATTTCTACTAAGTAAGCCCTTTAAAGAATCTAGAACACATCTGGAGCATTTGAAATAAATTTTTTCACATACTACCTATCCGGACAGAGTGCAGCTAGCTAAAGTATCTTACAAGGAATATAAAGACACAACTCTGATTCATTCATCTCGTGGCTTCCTAATGAAGGCAAATTGCAGACATGCACGTAGAAAACTATAGATATAAAGAATTCCGCTTTTTGGCCACAAATATGTACAGACTTTTGATGTATTAGCTAATTAAAACACATTGTTGATTCTGTGATATAAATATATACTGTATGATCATAATATATTTCTGTAGCACATTGATTATGAGGGGGGTGTGAAGTGGATGTATGCATGGGTATGTATGATTATCAGTATGTCTGACGACTGCAATGCATGTTATTAATATACTGTATACTTTTCTTTGCAAATAATTATTTAAAAAGACACAATGATATTGTTAATTATAAGTTTAAAAGGATTTTTCTATTTTTGTATCATTAAGCCTGTTTCGTTGTATGTCCCTTATTATACCCTTTACCTTATTTTATAATTAATTGCCTGACGTTTCTTTTGTAATTTATTGGTATAAAATATTATGTGCAATACATCTTAATTGCCAGGTTTAAATATAAGATGTGTCCTACATGCTTTGGTGCAGAGCCTCTGAAGCAAAATAGAATTGCACCAGATATAGGGCCCGATTTATATTTTGGCAGTATTGATACTCCTTTGCAGCAGAGATGGTTTATCTATACTGTCAAGCTAATGGTCCCCCCACCAAATTTAGATGGCCAGAGTTGGTAATGGTGATAAGTCAATGGGAAAGGCTAGAGGACAGACAGGTTCTGTGGGAATTTATGTCAGATTTCATAGGTCAGATGTGTTTATTATTAAAAGTTACAGCCAAGGCAGTAAGCCTGACCATGCTAATATGCCTTTAGTGGTGGATTGTCATTACACTGAATTAAACGTTACAGATGGATGTATGTATCAGATATTTCTACAGTGCAAACCTAGTCAAAACACAATGGGGATCTGTACCAGTTTAAAGGCAAGCATAAAGTTAACCATTGATGGGAGGTGTAACTTGATTGTGGGTGGTTAATTCATTGTGATGTAGTTCTTTAAAGAGGAGAGGCCTTCAAATCTTTCCCAAACTGGGGCAGCGTTGTGGTGGTCCTGATGAACACAGAGATGTTGCTACAGATCCCGGGTGCATCATTGGAAAAGATCTGCTGCTTTTCCTTTTCTTTTTGACAGTATTTAGTCTGCATTCTGATGATATCCTGGTTTTGGGTGTGCCTAGAACCACCAGCGGTGGTAAGCTTGTCTTCAAGATAAGCGGGAGTGCTGGTTTTGATGGCTCTGTAAATGATGCAGCTGGTTTTGAAAATGGCAAGGGGGAGCCAATGGTGTTCCATCAGTGTGGAGATGATGTTTTGTTACATGGAATCTCCGATCACCATAGTAGGCAAGGGTTTTGTGTTGGTTACACCTCTGACAAACACTTGGAGATGAAGATTTGGTTCATTTGGGAAATTTATGCCAGATGCCATCTGTTTATTATTGAAAGTTATAACAAAAACAATAGGTCTGATTTATGGTGAACAGCATGTGGTAAAGCCAATAGACCTTTAAGGGTGGGTTGTAATTTCATTGAGTTAAAGACCATAGATATGCATTTTGTTACAAGATGTCTCAGAGACTTTCAATATAGTCCATGCCTTTGTTGGTGCTTACCATCTGTGACACACCATAAGGGTAGATTTGCACTTTGAGAATCCTTGGTATGCTGTTTTAGTAGGGGCTGTGTATTGTTTTGCCAGCTGTAGTTTTGTACACATTTTTAAAGTTATGACTTCATTCCAATGTGCATGTGAGAAATACAGCAGGCCTGAGATTTTTATGGCAGTAAGGGAGTACTAAAGGATACCGGTTTGAGTGCTTCATTGAGTAAGGTTGTGTCAGATGCTATAGGTCTGATGTGTTTATTAGAAAAGTTATGACAAAAGCAGTAGGCCTGGCCTATTTATTGTGAAAAGTTTATATTAAGGTCAATAAACATTTAAGGGTATATTATTGTTACACTCCATTACAGCCTGTATGCATATATTTCTAATATAGGCAAGAGGTCTGTTATTAGATACCTTCCTGACAAAACCCTGAGTGTGAAAGATCTGCACTGTAAAAACCCTTATTAGGACCTCTTAGGTATTGTAGCTCTATATTTTTTACACATTTTTCATTTATTTCCAATTTTATGACTGTAGTTACTTTGTAGGAAAGTTGATGTTCAGTGTAGTTGGCCTGAGCCGATTACGCGAATGAGCCAATGATAATGGGTATAGACCTGATTGGTTCAGGAAAAGTGATGTCAGATACCATAGGTCCGATCTGTTTACTATGAAAATTACAAATGCAGAAAGCCTGACAAATGTACTGTGAAAATGACATGTGACAGCCATTAGGCCTTTAAAAATGGATTGATATTACATTGTGGTAATTCCTAAAGACAGGATTTTTGTTAAATCGAATTTCACAGGTTACTGTAGTAAGGATTTCAGTGTTGGCTACGTCCTTTGATAAACCCTTGGTGTAGAAGATTTGCATTGTGATATTCCTCACAAGACCTTCTTAGGAAGGTCTAGCAGGAATAGTTGTCTGTCAGCAATTTGTAATCAAAAGCATTTAAAAAACCCTCTAAATACATAGACATACACAGAAGGTCTTTGAGTTAACCTTTTTCTGTCTGTTCGAGTGTAACAGTAAATTTCATTCTGCTGCTCCCCATGACAGCATACCACGTGGGCCATTGGCTCTATTGCCCTGTGAGTTACTGCCTTTTGCCTGATCACGTGCACATCTGCATGAAAAAGAGTGTTCATCAGTGTCTGGGCTTGAGGTCAGTCCATTAGTTTTCCATTGTTTCCGTTTGTGGCTTAATTTCTTTCCTTCCATTTTTTTGAGTAACATGCAGCTCCCAGATAGACTCATCAGGCCACTAATTTGATGCTCATTTCATCTACAGTGTGCTGCATCCTGTGCGGCTGACATTTCTAAACTGGGTGGCCATCTTGCAAGAGAATTCTCAACAGTGTATCATTGTTTAACTGTTCCAAGATGGTCAACATTTTTAGAAGCGTTAAGTTGGCCCACCTTAACACATTACAATAGTGATCACAAAACACTTTTGCATTCAAAGGTTGACACCCAATGTAATGTTTACTGAGTGGTTATCTTGAAATGGCATTGTGCATAGTGTGTCATTGTTTTTACCACTCCAAGATGGCCAACACGTTGCTTCTAACTGTGGTAGCCATGTTGGAGCTTTAAAACAACAATACACTGCACAAAAACATTGCCAGACAGCCGCCTGCTATTATGATTCATTTTATTTTTGTATTGCAACTAAATGCCCACTAAGTTAAGGTGGTGGAATGTTTTCGTTTTTTCTAATTTTAATTATTTTTATGATCTTCTATATGCCTGTGGGAGTTTGCGTAACTGTTTAACTGGAGATGGGTAAGTGGGTAAATGCATGAATGAGTCAGAGAATGTATCAGTACAAAGATGAGAACATGTATGATAACTCAGTGAGTGCCTGTGCTCATCAGTGACGGATGACACCCTTTCAGCCAGACCTAACAGCATTGCCAATGCTTGCTCATATTCTCCTCAAAAACTTTCTTCTTTATTGATGATGCTTACTTTATGTTTGATTTGTATTTGCAGGAATATTAATGATTGCTATTCCTATCCAGTTTTTTTCAAGCGTGGGAAGGCTCCTTTATAATTACATACATTTTTCAAAATATGTATTTAAGTTCATATTTGGGAGACTCGTAATAATTCCCTAGAAAAAAAGTCGCAAAACACTACATCTGGTATAGTTATCCATGCAGAAGTCGGAGGGGAGGTTCTTCTTCGAATGATGTTGTGTACAGGAAACATAGAAGGTGGTACATGTTGCACATGGGATGTACGAAGATAGTTGGATCTTTGTGGAGGAGTGAAGGTGCTAGTGAGTTCTAAGCAAGAGTGGTTTTCCATGTTATAGTCTTATTATTTGTATCTGGTATTGTGGTTTTGGTTACTGGTTGATTCAGTTGAATATTTTTGTACTATTCGACTAATATACCTTTTGATTAGCCAGAATGGGATATTCACTTGAATTTGCAAATCTTAAGATTATACTTTATTTCTTGGAATAATTCAGTGGTGGTTCATCAATCTGGGCATTAGGGCATTGTCCGCTCACTGCACCAAAGATAGAATACAAAGCGACGTATTCTATCTTCGGTTTGTGGTTTTTATTTTAAATTAAATTGTTTGCCTTCCATTCACCTTTTTTAATGGAACAGTGCCACAGCGCTCTCTCATGACATAGGGTGTGGTCGAAGGCAGGGGAAATCAGGGTGATTGGCAAGGAGAACGTGTATGACTAATTAAAGTGCACATGTCAGGATGACTGGTCTCTTGCAATGTCCAGCCTGACATACATACTTGTGTCAGGGAGCCAAGGGAAAAAGACACAGTCCCACAGTCTCCAATGGAGCACTGGGGTCTCCTGCCTGTTCAGTCCAGGCACTGTTTTCATGCTTTTTATTGTAACTAAGAGCATGAGTGCAACGTTTTGGATTGATGTGGGTGGGATTGGCAGACTATAGCCTGCAGTGGTACTCAACCTTCAACAGTCTGTGCAAAATGACTGTCAGGCGGCGCAGGGCAGTATTGTTACCATAACATGGCTAATTATTTGAAGTCAAACAGGAATTTGCCATGTTTGCCATGTTTCTGTCCCTCTGGTGGCAGATTGCTTCCTTTTGCGCATAGAGCCATTGAGGGCACTGTTTGCGAGGGGGCTGATATTAATGCAGCATTACTATTTTATTTCTCATCACCTCCAGGCCACTGCTCAGAGCACGCTTGCAGGCCCTGCATAAGGCAGTCTCCTTATCTCGCTCTGTTCCCTGAACTGGACACGCACTGGAAAGATCTCTAAGGGGTATATTCACAAGAACATGTGCTAAACATCTCCAAAAAATGTTAACGCAACTTTACACATCGCAGCCTATCGCGGGAAAATAACCCTGTGTTAACGTGGAATTCACAACACGGTGGTACCATGTGATAGTCCGCCGAAAATGCGGCCAATGTCCGCGATACAACCACCGCGACGGAGATAAAAACACAAACCCCAACGTGTAAAAAGACGAGATGTGCCCAAAAGCGATAAGAAACCAGTGACAACCAGCAAGAGGCCAGCAATACCCACGCGTAATGCGGGAAAAAGCACAAGAACAGCATACGGAAAATGCCACTAAAAACGAAATCAACTGCGGAGTACCACGGATGCACCCTGACCGACTGCAGAGGACAACATGAACCCCACAATCCACACGGAGGAACACCCAGGAATACAGGGCTCGTGGAAGGGCAATGAGAAGAGGAAGAGGAAGACGGGGTACAGTCGCCAGGAAAACCCGATTATCGCCACGGATGAGCCAGAACACCACCACCAACTGTACGTCACCTCCAACGTGTCATTGGCAACAAAGAGGCAAAGATGGCACACCACCTCGGACCATGTGAATGCCGTCGCATGGCAGAGGAGGACAATGGAAGAGCACAAGAGGCGCTGGACTGATGTGAATGGCAAAACCAAGCAGAAACTCGCTGCCAACACGAAAGCAGCAACGCACCCCGGAGGAGGGGGGCCAGCAGAACACCAGGAGCTGAATGACATGGAGAAGATGGTGGCCACAGTCACCAGTTGGGAGACGGTGACATGAGTTGGGGATCTGGACACTGCCCAACATGACCCAACATTACATCAACAAGGTGCGTAGCGACCTGGGAGTGGGGGGACGGGGAGATGGGCACAATGGCACACATGCACAATCAAGCAGGGCACACTGCACACCCACAATGACTCTGGATCATGTCCCTGATCCCACGGGAACACTTCAGCACACACACAAACACCAAGTAGTCCCACGAACACCATGTGCTCAAAGGGGCACCCACCCAACACATCAACATTCACACAACCAACACATGCCCACGTGCGAAACACAGCAAACATGCATATACGTCAGCCACACTGACAATGCAAGAGACACCACATGACCAGTAGCTTGGCTGCAGTCCTATCATCATGGCAATGTACACGGCACGACACTGAGGTGGCTGAGTGCGGACAACACCCGAAAATGAGCAGGTCACACTTGGACACAACTACCTGCACAAACAGCCCCTGACGTCAACGACACATCTGCGGACAAACCATGACCAAGAGTCACAACTCGACAAAGAGCACAAGTCACCCAAGTCTGCAACATCTCAGCACCGTGGAAGCACAGAACTGACAGGCACACCGCATGAAAGGGATCAGTGGCAGACAAATCAGAGCCGCAGGAGAGAATCACCCATCGTGATATACGCACATAAGTATAAGTGCACTTCAACATTGACAACATCCCGGTACAAACAGCAACACCTCCACAACAGAACACAGGACACAACTGGTGCCGCAAATGTGCACAACATGGCAAATCACATCTGGCACAGAAGGAAACTGTGACATGACAATGTACAAGTACAACCTGTAACCTGCAAATATGTTTTATTCACACATGCTGTGCTTGTGGACATTTTGTACTGTCCCATGATTGTCAGGGACGGCCACAATGTGACGTTCTCATGAGAAGAAATTGGCAATGATGGTGTTCCTACGGGCCATTCCTGCCGCAGCTGCAGTGGGATGTGGGCCACCTGCCCCATCGTCCCCATCATCGTCCGGTACTTCTGGAACTGGGATCCATGGGGCATTGGTGCGTACACAGATGTTGTGCAACACACAACATGCAGCGATCATCTTGCACACGATGTCCGGGCTGTACAGGAGCTTTCCACCTGTGCCGTCCAGGCACCTGAAACGTGACTTCAACACGCCAAATGTGCATTCAACTATGCCCCTGGTGCGTATGTGGGCCGCATTGTACTGCCTCTGGGCGGGTGTGTTCGGGTCTCGGAGGGGCGTCATCATCCAAGGGCAGAGTGCATATCCTTGATCACCTGTGACAGTGCAGAGAGAAAAGAGTCAATACTTGGTTCGGCATGATGTGATGGCAGGCCCACTAATCCAGTGATTCCTGTGCTGGCTGTGTGTGGGGTGAGTGTAAGCCAGCCCTCAGGGAGTAGCTGGTGCTGGCAACAACTCCAACAATCATCAGGCACTCAGAAATGCAATGTCAGAACAACAAGGAAGCATGACTTGAGTCGCACAGGGTTAGTGGCCCCGGATGCACAGCGGCCGACATGGGCCTACCGCCACGGGACGCTGACCTGCGGGAGACTGGGGTAAGGTCATGAGGGCAGAGCAGGGTCTCGTATGTATTATAGGTGCCTTCCGCGGAGTGTCTCGGGGGAGAATGGGAGGTGTACCCCCAGGGCATGATGCAGAGGGCACATGCCAGCTGTGTCCGGCAACATGGCGGATATGAATGCCACAGACTCATGCCAGACACCAAGTCCGTACCTGCCCATTGATGATGACAACCCCCAGGCCACAGGCTCAGACACCAACAATGTTCCGCCGGAGGCTGACGGCCACTCACGGCGCACAGGGTTACTGGCATCAGGTCAGTCCTTGCTACTGGTTGACCTCCTCCGTAACGGTGATCCGTGTTTCCACCAGACTGTGACGCATCTCCCTCTCAATCCTCCCCCTGCGTACACTGGCATAGACCCTGCCATTGATTAATGATGACTCAGTTCAAGATGTGGGATATGCTGGACTGCAGTGTAGCTCGGCTGCAGCGTTGGAGTATGTCAACGAATGGGGACCCCTGGGGGCCTGTGTCACAGAGGACAGCGATGGCCTGAGGAGGCCGCCAAGGTCCCGGGCATGGGTCTTGGAGCTAGCACCGGCACGTGGTGGGCCCTCTTTGACACACGACGGTGTCGGCAGGTGAGCAGTGCGGCCTTGGAGCGCTGGGGCGGGCAGGCCTGGTCTGGGTATCAGCGTCCTGGGGTGCAGCAGGCACACAGGGTCGCAGGGCCCGTTGCTCATGGCGTCGGCCTTGTGGCGGACTGCGAGGCGCCGCCCTGGCAGTGACGTTGGCCTTTCCAGGAGAGAACCACGCTCTGCGCCATGGGGTTTTTGTCCACACCCCTGCGCAGGCCTGGCGTACTCCGGGCCAACCCACTACGCTCACGCACACAGGGGGGGATGCAGCGAGCGACATTTCCGCGATCTGACCCACGGCCTGGAGTGACATGGTTGCGTCCACTGTTCACTACTCTCCAGTCACCAGCAGTTGATGTCTGCATGGACATATCTGTGGTTTGCATACCCATGTCTGTCCAGCACATCCACGCCTCACTTGTCGTTGTGTACATTCTCATTCATGGGTCACTTGCATCCTTCGCACATGGCTACATTCCGCATCTCCACACGTTCAGCTGTTGTGTGGCTGTGGTGCCATGATATAGCTGTATTGTGTGCAGGGGAAGCCCAGGATCACCATGGAGTTGTGTTGTCCTGTCTGGTAGGTGGGCATGTTGATTGACATGTTGTATGTGGTTTGGTCACATGTGCATTCCCACAGTTGTGCGTTGTGTGATGGTGGCTTTGAGGTGTGTGGTGTGTTGATTTGGCACTTACCAACGAGCAGTCCAGTTCCATAGTTGCCATCCTGGAAGCGCTGATTGATGATGGACTGTCGGAAGATGTAGGAATCGTGCACACTGCTGGGGTAGTTTGCGACGACATTGTTGAACATTCCCCGGTGGTCCACTATTGCCTGCACATTGATGGAATGCGTGTGCTTTCTGTTGCGGTAGTGGTGTGCAGTATCCGCAGGGGGCACAAGTGGGACATTTGTGCAGTCAATGGCCCCCAACACGTGTGGGAAGCTAGCAAAGGCGTAGAAGCCTTGCTTGGTCTCCAGCTGTTCCTGCGCAGTGCGGGGGAAGTGAAGGTACTGGGGTATGAAGCTGATGATGGCATCCAGGACAGGTGTGATGAACTTTGATAGGGCTGGATGTGAGACTCCTCCAACTCTGGCAGTTGTTGGTTGGAAGGTACCAGAGGCCAACAGGTGCAGCACAGCCAGCAGCTTTGTCTGCGGAGGGATGTTGGTTCTCCGCTGGGTTGGGACCGTCAACCTGTGGGCGATGTGGGTCATGATGCGGATGATGGTTGTCCTTTTGAGCCTGTAGTGGGCAATGACTTCCTCGGGCGTTAGGTCTGTGAGACTGGTGCGTTTTCGGTAGGTCCGCTGTCTTACTCTGCGCTGCCTCTGTGGTGGTCCGGGGGGGGTGCGGGTCCGGGTCCTGGGGGTGGTGGCGGTGGGTGTTGTGGCCCTGTTGGGGCTACGAGCTGCATGATGAGTAGCTCCATGGCGTCGTTTGTTCTTCGGGTGTGGCTGTGTGCGGGGCTCCGTTGCCTACTGCAGGTAGTCGTCCGGCTTTACACCTGCAGGAGGCAGGTGTTAAATACCTGCTGCTACCGCGGCATATCGCGTGGTTTTGACTCGCATCGCAGATCTGGCAGTTCGTTGTGAAGGTGGTGTTGTGGTGTTTTCGTGTTTTTTTGCACGGGAAAGCCTACTCTGCATCTCATTAGGATTGGTTGGTGGTGTCCACCGTGGGGATAAGTTTTGGGGCAGTTATCACGGGAATACTGGCGATGTATGCAGTTTGCACCCGCTTGTGAATGGGGTGTTAAATCTATCTCCACTTTTGATGGGTTAAGGTGGAGATAAATCGGCGGTAGGTCCTTGTGAATATGCCCCTAAGTCTTATCATTGAAAGGCATTAGCCAACATTTTGGTTTTACCAATCGTTGCTGCCAAAGCTGAACAGCACTGAGAAAAAGTAGAAAAAGGTTTTTGCTGATGCTGAATTACTGATTAGCATTGGCAGAAAAAAGAAGCCAAAATGTGGCCCCATCGTAAAGACATACACGCATGCATGCGTCGATATGAAAGTGTGCACACATCATGACATAGTGGCCATTTTGGATTTGGCCCCAGTGTAACAACATATGCACATATGCTCACCACATATATGAGTGCATACATTATGATGAAAATGTTGACAGTTTTATAATTTATCATTCCAAGATGGTGGACAGCGATATTGGAGAGGGAATCTGAAAAACAAAATTGCCTGAAAATTTATTTAGCGAAAGAAGCAGCCCATTAGCAAATTGCAGCTGTCTGGCTTCATAATACGTTAAAAAAGAGAATGAAATGAAATTTTAGAATTGGAACGGCAAGGTGTGGGGTGGCAATGTAGAAGGGTGGTTGGAGAGAGTAAGTGAATGCAGATTAGCAACAGACTAACTGGGTACAACATAAAAAAAGCTAAGCGGGATATGAAAGATTGGGTAAAAGAACTGACAAGTTCGGGGTGCCAAAACAACTTAAAGAGTGTGGCGTGTGGATGCAGCACACAGGGGAGAGAACAAGAAAACATAAGCTCCTTTGGAGTGCTAAAAGCAAAATAAAAATGTAGTTACCTGAATGTTAGCATTGGAAAGATACAAATTATCCAATCAAACGAATGGTAAAGAAACTCAAAAGCATTCACGCCCCACCACTTTCAAAAGTCACTAGCCTCCACTGAAATTAATTACTTTTCAGTTCATCCAGTGGTGTAGCTAGGCCTTCGGCTGCCTTGGGCCCCCCCCCCTTACTTTTACTGCATGTAAGAACGGGGGGGGCGCTGGCGACTCCTGCTGTGGCCGCCTCGCGATTGCTGTAGGTAAGAGCGGGGGGCTGTTTGGCCTCCAGACTCATGGGATCGCTGCAGTGGCGGTCTCCCGACGGCCCTATTACAATAAGACTGCCATTGCCCCACCGCAGTCGCCAGGGAACCACCGTTCCCTGGCGGTGTTGCGGCGGCGGTCAGGAGGCAGTAATATGCTTGGCAGGAAAGCATATTACAAGTTTCCTCTCCGCTATGGTTTTCACCGTGCTGGAGAGGAAACTAGGGCTCCCTGGTGCCTCATGCCCTGTGAATGCACACAGGGGGGCACAACATGTGACCCCCTGTGTGCATGCACACCAGTTCCTTCACGGTCCATGCCGTGCAGGAACTGTTTTTGGCTTTCCCATTGCAGTGCCAATTTTCAGGGCACCGCCGTCGGAACGTCAAAAACAAAGCCCGTCAGACAGGAGGAAACTCCTAATCTGGCGGGCAGTCTGACCACGACTTTGGCGGTGCGAAGGCAGGGAGGACCCGGAGCTGCACTACCTAAGTCGTAATCCGGCCCTTAGTGTTTTGCAATGTTGCTACAATTAAAAGCGAGCCTGTTGAAACTGCATACTATAATGATAGCAAAGTATGCATGCTTTTAAAAATAGAACCAGATCTAACTAAAAAATAGTCTGGGTGAGGACCCATAATGGTTTTATATTTGTACCCTAAATATAACTCTCTTGTTCTCTTGTGTGGTGGTAATGAGCTTTTTACCAAAAGAACACTCTGCCTTGTTCATGTAATGGGTAATATGAGGGAAAGTGTGTAATGATATGTGTTGATGTGTTCTCTTGGTGAACTGGGACTGATGAACAACGACACCATCCTGTCTTTTGTTCCAATTGATTGAAATTCTACCAAGCTGTCTAAAATAGTCTATTCTTCTGCACAAAGCGTGATTGCTTGAAGCAGTAACAAGGGGAATTCCACACATGGTGCCCACATTAGAATTTCCAGAGTTGAGGCTAAAATTAAAAAAAATCAAAGAATGAACAACACACGAGTTAAATAAAAATATATGACCTACCAAGTCAGTGGCTCAGTGGATTACGACATCCACTCAGGTATCTCTGTTAAACCTCATGGCCAAGCCTGAATTCGTTGGGACCATATTAACAATAAAATGAGTACCATTGAGTTGGTTAAGAACAAACAACATCAAATTTCAACACCAGGAGGCCCAAGACTTGGGTGCACATGTGCTTTACTAACTCATATTTTATGGGGCACTAAAAGCACTCTTCCCACCCCAAGTAAGCTTAGCGTTGGTGCAGGGTATGTTAAGTACAGCTGAGACTACAAAAATGTGCTGGATTCCCCACTAACAATGTTTTCCAAATTGTCTTATGGTCAGGAGAAGTCTAAGGCCTTTTTTATTCTAAATGTTTCGTTGCCGCTTGTATAGCAGTAAAATGCCTATGGATTGAAGTATTATTTAAAAGTAATGATGGGGTAGAACTGGTATATGAAAATGTGATGTCAGCGCTGGTGATGATGAGATGCAGTAAAAGAATCCCTCATTTGCAGTTTTTAATTTGGGAACTTTGAGCATTTTTTGATTTGCTTCTCCTGGTGTAAACGTCACTGCCGAATGTACGTTTTTCACCACAGTAAAGTAGTTGACAGAGGTCTATGACTCGTCTGCGATGAAGAAGATTTGCCATCCAAAGGTAGGCTGGGTTGATTACTTAGGGGTGGAAAATATGAGCATTTTTTTCGTTCCTAATACTAGTTGGCCCTAGACTGACTTTCTGTGGTGTTGAATGATTTTGGACAGGTGGGTGAGTAAGGCATCTACTTCCTTAAATTGGCAAAAATTGTTGGTTATTGTCCTGTATCTGGTTGAGCACCCTCTTTTTCAATGCAGGCCAATAAGTCATATGAGCGCTAATATCCAGCAATACTGACTGACTAGTCAATAATGACGGTGTATCTTCAGCCTATTCGTACAGAATATGGCTTCTCTTACTAATTTTATTCCGCACAAATAGGAACTATCTCTACTAATCTTGTATTAATTTGCCTGTATTATTATCTCCTAAGCGTTCATCTTTAACACGGCCACCATGTGATTGCATCTTAATCTCTCTTCTCCTACAGTTTATTCACACCATCAATTATAAGATCGGTACTGGTCTGTCTAAAGCACCCTAATGCCTTTAAGGTGCAGCAACGGCAGAGAAAAAAAAATATGCAAATGAATAAAGAAATGTATGTTTTTTGGTACGATTGTGGTGGGGCTGTTGACTGATTTAATTTCCTTTTTATCAAAGATGTGTTTATTGAATTTTCCCAACATGTTTCATATAACAATACCATCACATTATCCCTCACAGGGGATTTGCCAGAGTTATCCAAACTACGAACGAGTAGCAGATTACATTGCCATACCAAAGACCAGCTCCTTTCAGAGGAAATGTTTAAGTACAGGTTACAGTTTGTGAATATACACGGAGCATGGAAAGAGGTCGTTCATGCAAAGGGTGCAAGTTTGCTGTTCTAAATACATTGCATCGTCAGTCTGCGATGGTAACATTCCTACGCCTTCCAGCCGGAAGGTGCTACCTGGTAAAGATGGAAATCATAAAACTACAATTCCCAAGTGGGAAATAACAGGGACAAAGAAAAAACAGAGAGTCCCCCCTACCCTCCCCCTCCCCAACGATGGTGGCTACAAACTGCACATCTCGGAAGTATCCAGTATTATTGACATTTGACTCAAAATTGAAAGAGATGCAGGGCCCTAACGGTAGGAGGACAAACTGCCGATGGGAGACCGTGTGAGAGAAAGGTGACCAAGGGACCCCACCGGAATTCAAAGTTTTTGTAATCGTCTCTGAAAATGTCGGACATGCGTTCCAAACTAAGCAGCCTCCAGAGACGGGAATGCCAAAGGGAAATAGCTGGGGCTTCCTGCCTTTTCCAAGCGGCAGCCAGGGTGATCTTGGCCGCCCCCACACATAGCCACATAATGGTTTTATCAGCTCGGGTCTGGTGCTCTAGAGAGGGGACACGAAGCCCCAGGAGAACGCCCGCCATGGTAGTGGGGATGGGGTATCCCAGCATGTCTTTGATGTGTGCTAGTATTTCTTCCCAAAAGGGGCGTATAGTTGGGCAATCCCACCAAATATGCTGAAAGTCTCCAAGCATCCCACACCCCCTCCAGCATCTATCGGAAGTCGCAGGGAAGATCCGTTTAAGCTTAGATGGATGGAGATACCAGTCCATCATGGTCTTCAGGTGGGCCTCGCAAAGTTCTGTGGAGTGGTTGAATCTCGTGATGTCGTACCACAAATGGGTCCACTCATCGTCCGAGATCCCACGCTGCAGCATGTCCTCCCACATAGACATATATCGTGGGCGCGGGGAGTGCATGGTAGTGAGAAGGAAGTTGTAAATGAAAGAAATCGTCCCCCTCATCGAGGTAGCCTTGGTGAGGAAGCGCTCGAATCGCGTAAGAGGACGCGTAGCTGCCTCTCGGACCTGCGGGGTGAACGCCCAATGCATTAATTGGGCATAGTGGTAGCTGTCTGTATTCCCTAATGCATAGTCCTGCTTAGAGTCATCAAAAGTAAGAGGGTCAAAGTGTTGGAATAGATGAGTCAGAGCTAAACATCCCCCCTCCCTCCACGCGTCAAAAGGTCCCTCATGTAAGGCCGGGGGAATGCCGGATTAAAATGGAGAGGTGTAAATGGTGAAGGGAACGACGTCCATCTATCGTCACCCGTGAGTGTATCCCAGACCTTCAAGGTGGTACGTGTGGGAGTGCTGACGTAAACATTCTTAGGTCTGTCTCTCTTAGGGCGCCAAACAAGATCCCATATAGTCCTTCCCGCCACACTGCGATCCATATGAAGCCAATGTTTATCGGAGTCGGGCTTTGACCATTCAACCAAGACTCTCAGCTGTGCCGCTTTGTAATATAGATGAAGGTCTGGGAGCCCAACGCCCCCTTCCCTACGGGAGCGACGCAAGAGGAAGAAGGAGAAGCGCGCGCGTCCCCCCTGCCAAATAAAGCGCAGAATCATAGTCTTTACTCGTCAGAAGAAGTCCCCCTCCAGTTCTATAGGTAGCGCCTGAAACAAATAGAGTAATTTAGGAAGGAGGGTCATCTTCACAGCGTGGATCTGGCCCAACCAGGACAGGAATAGGGGCTTCCACTTCGTAAGGTCTGCTTGGATTCGATTAAGAAGGCCAGGAAAATTGGCAGCATATAGCCCCTCGACTTTGGTCGTCAGCTGGATCCCCAAGTACTGAATGGAGGTCGTGGCCCACGGCAAAGGTGTAAGAGACCGGAGCCTGCACACTTCCTCGTGTGGGAGAGTGAGGTTGAGAATGTATGATTTATCCAGATTTATTTTGAAGCCAGCCACTGCTTCAAAGCGTTCGAGTTCCACCTGTAAGGGCGGGAGGGATGTAGCCGGGCTAGAGAGGGACAAGAGGACATCGTCCGCGAACAGGGAAATTTTATGTGACTCTCCTGCGAATGGTAGGCCCTGGATATCGGGATTAATTCGTACCGCTAGCGCTAATGGTTCAATACTGAGAGCAAAAAGCAGGGGCGACAGGGGGCACCCCTGCCTAGTGCCTCTAGAGTGATTAAAGGGAGATGAGACAATCCCATTGACTACTACTCTAGACCTAGGGTGGAGATAATTGGCTCGAATCATAGTGAGAAATTTGGATGAGAATCCGAATGCCGTGAGTGTGTGGAATAAGAACGACCAGTCAACCCTGTCGAAGGCTTTCTCAGCATCTAGTCCCACCAGTACTGCGGGGATTTGACGTCTGTTAGCCTTCTCTATCAAGTGAATAATCCGACGGGTGTTGTCATGTGTTTGACGGCCTTTAATAAATCCTGATTGGTCAGCATGAATGAGTTCAGGCATGAGATCATTTAAACGTTTGGCTATTATAGAAGAGTATAATTTCGCGTCGAGGTTTAGTAAGGCAATAGGTCGGTATGCGGCGCAGCGCTGGGGATCCTTCCCTGGCTTTGGTATTACAGAAATTACGGCCTCAGACATAGTGCCAGAGGTCTCTCCGTCCTCAGCCATCTTGTTAAAAAGGCGAGTCAGATGGGAGCTGATATCGGGGGCAAACGTCTTATAGAAAAGAGCGGTGTATCCATCCGGCCCCGGGGCTTTATGGGGTTTGAGGGCCTTAATGGCAGAACAAACCTCGTCCACAGTTATAGAAGCTGTAAGTGATTCATTCCAGGCAGGCGACATCTTGGGTAAAGGCAGTGCTTGAAGATATTCCCTTTGGGCGCTCGTGTCTAGAGTATCACTGGTGTACAGAGATTTGTAAAAAGAGCCAAAAAGCTCAGCCTCAGTCTCATCGTTATGTGTAATTTCCCCGGAGGTTCCCTGAAGGCCACCCACGTACTCTCTCTCTCGTTTATCCTTTAATTGCCGGGCAAGGTGCCTACCAATCTTATTGCCCTGCGTGTATGACAAGTGCCTTAATTTGAGGAGAGTGAACTCCGCTCTGTTGTTATAAATCGCCCGAAGTTTACCGCGGACCGCAGTTAGGCTACGAAGAGACTGACTTGTGGGGTTCAATTTATGAGCCTGTTCAAGTGTGGCGAGCTCTTTCTCCAATTGCTCTCTCTCCCTAGTGCGCTGTTTATTCAGGGCCGAGTTAAGGGCAATGCATCTCCCCCTAAAGACCGCCTTGAATGTGTCCCATGTTGTATATTCCGACGTGTCCTCTGGGTTATTAATGATAAAAAAATTCAGTAATGGCTTCTCTCAGACTAGTACAGGACTCCCTGTCCCGGGCAAGTGACGCTGGAAAATACCACCTAGGTGTAGTCGAGACGTTCCCACCCCACGAGAGACATATAGACAGTAAGCTGTGATCTGAGACTGAAAGGGGGAATATCTTGGCGTCCCGCAGGGCCCCCTGTAGGGATTGGCTAAGAAAAATGTAATCCAACCGGGAGTATGTACGATGGACATGCGAGTAGAACGTGTAGTCACGGGTCTGTGGATAGAGGCTGCGCCATGCATCTATTAATCCCATGTCGTGTATGCGCCGCTGTGTGTCCGCAGAGAAGGAGCCCAGATCCGAGCGTTGTGAGTGCGTACTGTCAAGCTCTTTTTGCCACGTTAAGTTGAAGTCCCCCATGAGGATCAGTGGGCCCTCTGCAAAGTCCGTCAGTCTCCCCAGCAGGGTGTGTAAGAATACCGTCTGTCCTGTATTGGGGGCATAGAGAGCGACGAAGGTGCACAATCTGCCTCTCAAACGGCCCTTAACCATGACCGAGCGGCCATCTTTATCGGTATGTACTCCTAATGGCTGAAACTGTACAGAAGAGTGAAATAAGATCGCCACTCCCCTATGTTTTGTGTGTGCTGAGGACCTGTATATGAGCGGGTAGTGTTTGTGTCTCAGGCGTGCATCTTCCGTCCTGGCTAACTGCGTCTCTTGTAGGGCTACCACATCGAGGTGGTGGTCGATAATATACTTCCACACCCTCTGTCGCTTTTGGGGCGAGTTAAGACCCTCTACGTTCCATGTTCCAATCGTGACTGGCATTAGTCTAATCGTGCAGCACCGCCCCTCTGCAAGAGCCCTAGCCTACCCCCTGTATACCGGATCCTCGTCAGTCTCCGAAAAGACGTAGTGCGCCAATGCATGTCAGTCGTGGTGTCGCCGCTGTTAGAGGCCGCAATGAAGCGCATATTAAAAAACCACCATCGTGTCCCTCCCATACCCTCCCCAGCTACCCCCAACAATAGGAAGACAACCATAAACAATTCAACAATACTAAAAAAAAAAAAAAAAAAAAAAAAAGGAAAAAGAATACTATTAGTTCTCCTATAAGGGACTAGAACGCCCTCCTAGGAACCAGGGGGGACGACAGGTCCGAGGACCCCGTCCACGCTCATCCCAATATGAATCTTACATGGTATCAAAAAATGTCTCTGGGCAGTTGAGGAAGCAGAGCACATTGCTAACTTAGGACTGGACCAACTACAGAGGTAGATTAGCTGCACTGCAGGTCAGACCCATATTGTGCCCCTGGCTAACAATGTATAACCCACTAAGCAGAGCTGAAACAACACTAACCTCGCCTCACTGGGGATAATCAGAAAAAGGGGATAACATCACCATTCGGAGGTATAGCACCACTCATCTCGCAGTTCCCCCGGCACCCACATGGATGATTGGAACTCTGAGGACTGGGGCGAAAGCCAAGTCCAATCATGTGGGGTCATGGATTAAATCAGGACTGTCACCGCTCGTTATAAGGATCGGTAGATTCCGCAGCCAGTGTCATTGATCAGAAGGCTTTGAGACGCAGTCCCAGCGACGATGGTGGACCTCTTGAACATCAGGGTGTGCTCAACAATAGATCATCGGCGATTCCTGCGTGAGTTCATGGACCAGGCGGAGGTGGATGGCAAGCCCCGGGGGGGACCCGCCGTGGCACCCCCCGCGGGGTCGCCCCCCTCGGGTGGAAGGCCCAACAGATCGAGACCCTCTCGCAGCTCCGTGATGTGGCGTCGCTTGTTCTGATATTCAAAGCTGAGTCCAAAGGGGTAGGTCCATCGATATCTGACCTTGTTGTCTCGTAATGTAGCGGTGACGGGTCGGAATAGCTGTCTCCGCGCCAACGTGGAAGGCGCCACATCCTGGTAAATGGTGCATGGCTGACCCTGAAAGGAGATGGAGTCCCTCGCCCTGGCAGCCTGAATCACCGCCTCCTTTGTTTTGTACGAGTGAAATTTTGCCAGGATGTCGCGGGGTCGCCTCGTCTCGCCGCTCTGCATGGTGCCCACCCGGTGGACTCTATCCAATTTTATTTTTAGGATCTGAGGGCTCAGGATCTCAGCGAAGAGCCCCTCCACGAACGCTTCTAAATCAGGTCCCTCTGCACCCTCTTTCAAGTCCCTGATGCGTATATTCTCTCTCCGGGCTCTGTTTTCAAGGTCTTCTGCCTTAAGCTGCACCTGATGTAACTGCTCCCTTAGGGCCTGGACGTCGCCTTGTACTTCGGTGGCTAGCCTTCCATGCTCCTGATGTTGCGTCTCCAAGTCCAGCACTCTGGTACCCACCGAATCCACATCCTGCTGGAGGGAGGTCAGACGCTCCGTGAGATCTGTGCGGAGCTGGTCCATGGAGGCCTTAATATCTTGGCTAAGGTCGTTGCGCAATTCAGCTTTAAAGTCCTTGAACATAGACAGCAGGTCTGCTTTTGTAAGGGCCATGGCTTCCGCACCTGAGTCCCCTCGCAGCGATTTGCGTTTGTCAGCGGGCGCAAAGAAATCCAAAACCTTATGTGGCGTCTTGCTCGTCACCTTCTTCGGCGGCATAAGGATGAGGCCACTCGGACCCCCGAAGCCCCGCACGGAAAGCGGAGAATCTCCAAATCTGGCCACAAACGGATTGTGTAGGGTCAGGTGCGACGGGTCCACAGGCGATGTAGGGGCCACACCCCCAAGATCATAAGGGACCCACCTCTAGACGCCACTCAGCAGCATCACTGGGTCAGCAGCGCTCACGCTTGTTGCTTTCGTCGCTTGTCTCAGATGTAGTAGGCGAGGAGGGAAAAGCGAGTAGCGGGCAGTGGCGCCCCCGCGCAGGATGTCTCACGATCACCACAGGCCCAAGACGTTTGCTTGCAGAGGGAGCCCCTACTCAGGCCCCCTGGGACTCTGTATTTGCAGCACACGATAGGTCCGCTCACCGCCGCTCCACGGGGCGCTCCTCCTCACCAGCGAGTCATCCACAAGGCAGGCGTAAATACAACAGACCCCAGGACTGAGGCTCCAGCCCCCATCGCCGCCGGCCCGATATCGGCCGCCATGTCAGGGTCAGGCACCCGCGGCGGGAAACGCTGCAACGGCCTCCGCCCACGATGCGAGCCTCTCCCTGGCCCGGCCGCCCCGTAGTCTCACAGACAGCCCGCGACTGTATGCAGGTCTCCGCAGCATGAGCATGCACTCCGATCCGTACCTTTATGGTGCGAGCGAGGACGCCGCGTCCTGCGGCCGCGGTCCGACGGCCATGTTGAGTTGCACCGAGGCCTCCCCCTCAGACAGCACAAGGCAGAGCGCTGCCGGTGTAGGCAGCTCCGGGGCAAAAGACAGGGCTCAGGTCATGCCCAGCGTACTCCGACAGCCCGGGTAGCTATTTTCAGTGCTCCACAGCGCCGAGATCCACCAGAGACAGCTCCGGGATAACGCGTGGACCGGGAGCCGAGACGGTCTACGTCCGATCGGCCATCTTGCCCGGCCACGCCCCCTTAATTTCCTTTTTAAATATATTTTTTATTGGCATATACATATAGAACAAGAAGATGCGGACTACAGCATCAAATATAGCATCAGTAATAACGAATACAAAAAGCATCCTTTTTACGAAGAAACACTTTGCTCTACCGTTACATGTCCCAAGCTATATTAAAACTGAAAACCTCCTCCCACCATAGGCCAGTATAAACTTGAGTATGCATGTGTTACCCCCCCAATCTCAGCGGTGCACATCAGTGGCGCAGCTATGGGTGTGGGGGGCGGGCGGTCCGCCCCGGGCGACACTGTTTTGGGGGGCGGCGGAGGTGAGGAAGTTGTGTCTATCAACTACCACCATCGCCCCACCCCCGAGAACAAGTCATCTGTCAGCTGCAACCCCACCCCAGTGCTCTTACCTGCACCAGGCAGCAAACTTAGGTAGGTCTAGCTACGCCACTGGTGCAAATAATACCTTTTCATAAAATCAAAGTTTCTTGTATGTGGAAGCCTGTCTATTGTTATTCAATTACAGCAGCAATATATATGCACCCTGTTCCAGAAATACCATTAATTAGAAACTTCGACTGGGGTCTCAAGGAAATTAATTTGATGTTTGTGAGGGTCTGGGTTATATGGCTGGGGGGCTTTATCGTGGCTGTGGGGCCTTATCAGGGAATACACTCACAAAAATTGTCTTGAGATCAGTCAGGCTCGTTTGTATCACCTTTGCTCAACCCTGGATAGCTGTGGCTTCGAGCAGCAAGGCTTGACAAAGGAACTTAGTGTAAAGCATTAAACAGTACCAAACAACGAAATTAGAAAGCCACACAACATGAAAGAAATCGGACACCAATTTATAAAAATAGAGGGGCATATTAGCAATGCCTGGCGATAATTATCGCAAAGCGCAATTAGCGCTTGGATAATTATCGCCAGGCATCGCCGGTTTCTATCGAGGAGTTAGCGTGCAATCAGCAATGCTAATCTCCAAAGCGATAGAAACCTTGGAGAACAGTGTGAATATCGCCTGAAAACAGGCGATATTCACACTGTTCCCCAGTTCTGCTTGCTGATAGTGCGAGGGGACTTAGCCATGTAATCCACCTCTCATTGGATTACATGGCTAAGTCAGGGTGGGACCAGGTGTTAGCAAACCAGCGCTAAACGTGTTTAGCGCTGGTTCGCTAATCACCGCCCCTGCCTCGCTGATAGGCGTTAGCGACCTCAGCGACTGTTTCCAGTCGCTGTTAGGTGGGGAACGCCTACTTTGCATGCCATTAGCGATAAATATCGCTGGCATGCAAAGCGGCACCCAACCCGGTCGCTATCGCCTACAAGCTGTCGCTAACAGCAGTTAGCGACAGCTTGTTGATAAGGCGATAATATTATCGCCGCTTTAGCGGGAAAAAGTCCCGCTAAAGTGGCGATAATCGCCTTGCTAATATGCCCCAGAGTCTATTTTTATACATTTGTAGAGACCTTGATGGTTAAAATCCACCAGAGGGTTCTGGAGATCCAGATTTTTAATGACATAAATAATTTTTAATTGAACCGCAAACAAGTATTGGTCAACAAGAAGTTTGTAAACTTTTTGAAAAGTTTGAAAGAGTTAATTCAGCAACTCTGGCCCAGCTTGGGCAACCAAATCCAACAGGATGGAGGTCTAGGGGGCCTGAGAGGATACTTTGGACATTTACCTGGCCACCAGAGCATTTTTACAAGTTCCAACCTATACAGGACAACCACCATAAACTGTAATGCAGTGGTCCTGATGCTGAGGATGCATGCGAAAAGATGCTCAAGGATGCTCCAGTTGAAGTTCTGTCAGTGGGAGTGCTTTTGCCATGATTCCTCTGTCCAAGAGTGGTGTGGGGCGACCTACGGCTACCAATTTGCTGGTTTGTGATTCTATAGGTCTGGTACTGGTTCCAAGGGATCAGACAACTAATCCTTTGGTTGACTGCTGTGATCTGAGGCCAGGAATCAACGTTTCCTCGAGCCAGGAGCCATAGGCACAGTCCAAACTTTACTAGCCCAAAGTGCAGCAGGTGTAGTCCTCCTTGTGACAGTGCAGCCTCTCTTCGTGCAACTTCAAGGGCAGCAGGGCAATCTTTCTTCAGTCCTTTGTGCAAATCCGATGTGATCTGAGGGTTAGGGTGCCAGGTGTGCCATATTTATCCCAGGAAAGTGCCCTGAAGGGACCACGTGTTCACTAGCAAATGGGCTACTGGGTCCCCTCTTCTCAAGCAGGGGTGGCTGGTGATAAATGGTGTGATGGACGTCACCCTCCTACCCTGACAGAGAGGCAAGATGAGAGGAAACACTGAGCAGCTGGGACTAAATGATTACTTGCTGGCGCTGCTCGGTGATAAAATGGGCGGTATCTGGGTTTTTTTTTCCTATGGGCAGAGAGAGATAGATTTTGGACATTTCATGCTGTGCATGTGCCAGCCGGTCGAGGTTTTCTTCGACCTGCAACCACAAGCCACAGCAGTGACATAATAGTAGAGGACTTGTGTGATTTAAAATGTCATACATAGGATTGCTTCCCGGGTGCTTATTCAGTGGCCCTGGGAAGAGTTAAAAGAGCTCCATTTACTTTTATGGTCAGGGGCGTGACAGGCCGCTGAAGACAATGAGGAGGTGGTGGCAACAACTTGCCAGTTATCAGGACAGGCGAAGGATAGTAGGAGGAGTGAAGTGGGAACACACATGTTTAGTACTGCATGCGTTTTCACTTCGGAATAGATATAGAGCTGAGGCTGGTTCTCCTGGTTTACTGCAGCAACGTCAAGTAGAACCCAGAATAAGTAAGGAACGCGTCGTACACAACGAAACAGGGTTTTTCTGTTTTTTTTAGTGCAAACCTGACGGGAATTTATTCTTTCTGTTAGCAGCTGTACTTCAATTGTGCCAACATAGATGTCTTTCACATATGATAACGCTGATTCTTATCTTATCTCTTTAAGAATCTTCAGGTCGCCAGGATCTTTTTACCTGCTGAATAGTGTGAAGGGAAGAAAATCCTTTTCGGTTATACGACAAATTTAGAATCCAGTTTACCTTAAAATACCACTGACTCCGTACTCAATTTTGTGGGTTTATTACAGCCAAGAATAACTGCACATGCAAGCACCTCAACATGAGGTTAAAGAAATAGATGGGCACTAATACAAATAGCATTCTACGCAGGAGTCTCACCCGACTCAGGATGAGAAGAATCGTTAGCTCCAGAAGTATTAAACAAGCGATAACTGCTCCAATCTCTATATTGTCCTTCATTACCTAAATAAGGAAAACTATTATCTGTCCCTACTCTTTCACTAAGGTGGCATACCTACTTAACGAATTTCCCAGGCAAGAGTAAGTAAAAGGTGTCAGCTGTGAAGACTTCCTGAGAAGTACACTCACATAGTACCTAAGCTCAGATTTTAGATGCTCCTTCACCAAATCTCTCTCTGTCCTTCTCTCAGGTCTCCCCTACCTCTTCTCTGCCCTCCTCCCTCGGGGCACTGACCCTAATACAAAACCCAAATACAATTGAGCACGCCCTTATTCACGCCTCTTCGGCCAGGTCTTCCTTCTTGTACTTTTCCATCCAAACGGTTACTTCATCTTGGACGGTTGTGATGACCTTGAGTCCCAGGCACCTTCTCCGCTGAAAGTACCATCCCTAAATTCCATTGCACTCCCATGTCCATGTCTCCCCTCACTCTAACTCGTGAAACAAAGAGCCAGTCTTTTACTAATGAGGCATGTGTCCTTGCACCTGCAACAGAAGATACGTTCAACAGAAACCCTCTACTGTGCTAATTAAATTTAGTATCGGTGCCCAGAGAGCCTTTCCAAGAAAACCTTCTCTCTGTAAAATAAGCTAACATAAGAACAAACAGTTTCCTTGGCATATATGCAGTCAGGCCTTTACACAATTTAAACGCACAATTCAAAATCACTTCCATAAGCATTAATTCATTACATTTCCTATGCAAAAAGGAACTACACGTGCAACTTAATATGGTACACGTTTAAACTACTACATCTCAATTACACATGGGCTGGTTCATTTATGCATCATTTTGAACACATTTCAATTAAGCATTACAGTGCATGATTATAATAACACAATTACTCTTCTATTCACCCTAATGAATACGGTTCAAAACTACATTTTACTGGCCATTCATCGATATATAGCTGGATATATGCGGGTGCAGACTAACAGTGATTATAATGCACCCCTACAAATTTAACAAACATGGCGCTCTATCAGTTCCCCCTTTGATGACATCTGTCATCACATTTTATTCTATTTTCTTGGAGAAAGAACCGACCTAAACAGAACTTGTTGCCATCTTCCCTGATCTGTGATTCTCCAATCTCTTGAGTCTCTGATATTGACTGTCCTGCAGTCTGGCCATTCTTGTCTCATTTTCTCACAGAGCTCTCTCAACTCTGCCTGCTCGATACCATTTGTAGGCTTTGATCAAACCCCACAGGCAAACCACACAAACCACCACAATAAGGAGAGGTCTCAGAACATAGCCAAGGAATCTCTTCCCCAAATTCGCAAACCAACTCCCTACTTGACCAAACCCTTTCCCAACTTTTTCCCAGGCTCCCTCTTCAGTGAAATCCAATATCTTCGTGTGGATAGTAGTGATGTTACTTATATATTTCTCCAGATCCTTGCTTTGGTCTGGTATATAAGTACAGCACTCTTGAACCTTCAATAATTTACAGACTCCGCCCTCTTTTGCCAATAAGACATCCAAAGCAAGGCGATTCTGCAAAACCATTGTCCTTATCGACAACATCTCTCCCTCCACAAGCACCAACGACTTTGCTGTATTCATTGATAGTTCATCTATCACAGTCGCCAATCTCCGGATCTTTACATCATTCAAGACCACTCCCAAACTTGGGATCATTGCTCCAAAGATATCTCCCACTACGACCCCTGCACTCGCAGCTCTTCTCACTCTTGAATGCTTTCAACCTTCCAAAAGTTCTAGATCCTCTGTATGGTAAATCTTTGGAAATATTATTCCCAAATAGCATGTACCATACCAATTCGCAGGCAATCTCACATAGGCATTCCTTCCACACACAAAATACACCGTAGGTATCACTTGTACAGGGCCTTGGAGGAAATTCTTCGCTGCATCTGCCATGGTGAAAACATGGTCACACGTACTCTGTCCCACCGGGACCTTTTCATAATAGGTCTGATAACGTCTCACACACAGTTTCCCTCTCTGCTCCTTGTCCAAAGCTATAGGACCATAACTTCCCTTGGTTCGGTGCAATCTTTCCTCCTCGGTCCAATCTACTCTATTGTGCCCTGTATCCCGTTTCTGTGTCAGATTTCTATACCTGTCTTCTACCTGATCTACAAACTTTTTCTCTACACCGGATAGTGAGCACGTCAAATTATGTCGATGAGCATAAGCTGTGTCCAATTCCAAAGACGGTATGAAGAACTTCCTAAGTCTATCTTCCGACTTATAATAATCATACTTATTCAAATGTTTATAAGCGGGTACTTCAGGAAGCACTGCATCGTAATTGGAAAAGAAATACTCAAACTGATCTCTTTCATAAAATATACTAAGCAACAAACTACATGAAATTCCATACGTCAGTGGAAGATGGTGATACCTAATACCCTCATCCACTGAAGCAGGCAACTGCATACACACATAACAATCCTTTGCATCCATCGCATCTACATACTCATATAGCAGCTTGGCATACGCATTAAGCTTGAAATCACTCCTCGACAAATCTACATGTAATCTACGACTCTCTTCTATTAGCAAAGCTCTGTCAGCTCCTATGGTTACCTCTTGTCGGCTAGGTGTAGTAGGTGTAGGAGTTCCTGGCACCCCCTGCACTGCTAGCTCGTGTGGAAATGTATATGAAACTACAATTACTATGATTATAGAAACTATCACAACCCCTATGAGTATGGCTACAATCTTTTTAGATCTATGATTTGGATCTCCAACCTCCATGGTTTCGAAAGTTCTGAAAAGTTCTCGGTTTCAGCAATGAACACTCAAAAGTCTTGGTTTCCTCCACTCGTGACTTGCTTAACCAGTTCGAGCAGCACTTGAAACCTCTGGAAATCCCCTTCGACCACAGTCTCTTATTTACATAGTCCAGAAAAAGACTTCCCTAGGTTTCCGTTCCTCTTCTGTGGAAAGTCCCTAAGTTTATTCTTCTTCCACTCTGACCTAGGTTTTCTTCTTCTTTAAGCTTTTTATTTACAACAGATTAAATTTCATCCAAGATAAGATCATTAGTAAGCACTTCCAAAACATGATACAAAAGTTCAAGACGCAGGATTATCATTTCATATGAATGTGACTCAAATCCAAAAGACGGGAAATCGAGTCGATGCAAAACCAATTCTCGGACCTTACTCAGAAGCGGGGGATTCGGAACGGTGAGGGTCAGTATTCCTTCGACTTCGAGCCCTGGCAACAACAGCATCACCTTCACCACCACATTCGGGCTCTTGCTGACCACCTGCACAGATCTCAGTCTCCCCGAACTCACTACCCCCTGCATCAGTCACTGTGTAAGTCCACTCAGGGGTAGAGTATCTCTGACAAGGTATCCTAGTTCTTTTCGACCTCCTCCGACGCTCTTGAGTCTGCTCTTCGTCACTTGCTTCTGTTTCAGACGCTTCAGACACTGGAGCAAGATCTCTTTCGGGTGCCAACCTCAGATTCAGTCGCCTCTGTCTTTCAGGCCAGCCTTCCTTGATTCTGGTCGGTCTTCCGCCTTCCCCTGCTATACCCAGTGCACCACTTCCTTCTTCGGCTGAACTTGACTCTACTCCACCCACTGTATCACCTCTGTCATTCGAGTCAGAGTCGAGGTTCTGGTTGTCGAAACCCCCTTCAGCTTGTTCTGGTGCACCACCAGCTGTGTCAGCGACCCTTACAGCTTGACTTGTCCTCTCATGTGGCCCTGCCACATCAGCTGGATTTTCGTTTTTGAGAGGAGCTGTTTCTTCCAAGGGTGCTGAAACTCTGCGGGTATGGGAGGCATGTACCCAGTTCGGCAATCCTCCACACTTTACTGCGGTATTCGTTACCAGTATCACCTGATACGGGCCTCGCCACCGAACATCCAAACAGCTCTTCCTCACGTGCTTTCGGACAAGCACCCAGTCACCTGGACACAGGTCGTGGCACAGATCACTCGGGGCTGGAACAGCTGCAGCTTGCACCTGCTGAGACACAGAACGGACCACATCAGATAGTTCTTTACAGTAATCGAGAATCAAGTCATCAGTGATGTTTATCAAGGCTGTAGCTGGTACTGCTGGTAACCTCATTGCCCTTCCCATTAGGATCTCATGAGGGGACAACCCGGTCCTCCTATCTGGAACACTTCGCAGGCTCATTAGCACGAGCGGCAAAGCGTCCGGCCATTTCAGGGACGTTGATGAACACATTTTTCCATCCGGGCTTTCAAAGTTCCATTGACCTGTTCCACCATTCCAGAAGCCTCTGGTCGGTAACTGCAATGGAGTCTCTGATCAACATTCAATGCAGCACAAAGCAACTTCATGATTTCACTGTGGAAGTGTCTTCCCCTATCCGATTCCAAAGAGGTCGGAATCCCGAATCTCGGGATGAGCTCCCTCAGTAATAACTTAGCCACTGTGAGGGTGTCACACCTGCGTGTTGGGTAAGCCTCCACCCACCATGAGAATACACACACCACTACTAGAATGTACCTCAACCCATTGCACTTGGGCATTTCTATGAAGTCTAACTGTATCCTATTGAAGGGCCCTCCTGACCTCCCAATGTGACTCAACGTGACTACAGTCTTCTTTCCAGCACTCATCTGTTGACACGTTACACACCTCTGACAAACTGCTTCAGCAACCGCACGAAATCGTGGACTGTACCACGTCTGTCTAAACACACGCATCATGGCATCTCTTCCAAGATGTACAGGTCCATGTATCAATCTCGCCATGGGGCTCAGCATACTTTCTGGTAACACAGCTCTCCCATCACTGGAAACCCATACATCCACATCCCCTCTTTCACATCCTGCTTTGACCCATCCATTCCGTTCTTGATTGGTAACTTCATCCTGCAGTCGCTTGAGTTCCTCCCAAGTGTCTGCCATGGCCAACATCATGTTGAGCTCGGTTCTTTCTTGGCTCTCTCCTGTGTAACCCTCTGTGAATATACATCCTTGCTCTGCACAGAAGCGGGCGACTTCGTCCGCATAATTGTTCCCCAGGGAGACAAAATCATCCCCCTTTCCGTGTGCAGTGCACTTAACAACCGCAATTTCCTTCGGACATTGTAATGCATCTAACAGTTGTCTCACGTGTTCTCCATTCCTAATTGGAGAACCGGATGATGTCAAAAATCCCCTCTGGGACCACAGCTGTCCGAAGTCATGCACCACACCAAACCCATACTGGCTGTCCGTGTAGATCGTGATCCGAATTTGATCAGCGGCCAAACAGGCACGAGTCAAGGCAATGATCTCAGCTACCTGCGCGGAGTGTACTCCTTCTAGGCAAGCAGCCTCGACCACTCCTGAAATGGTACATACAGCAAACGCTGCTCTTAGTTGGCCAACACTGTCTCTTAGGCATGAACCATCGACAAAGAAAATTTCATCTGGATCAATCAGTGGTTCATCGACAATGTCAGGTCTCGGTTTGGTGCATAGTTCAGTCACATCAAGACAATCATGGTCTTCACAATCTTCATCATCCGTATTCGGTATAGGCATTAATGTCGCAGGATTTAAGACAGAGCACCTTTTCAGAGTCACATTCTCTGCAGCAAGTATGACTTGCTCATACCTCGTTAACCTGTTATTCATTAGGTGCTGGGTCTTTGTCCTGGTCATCAACAATTCTACAGAGTGTGGTACATAAACAGTTAAAGGATGACCCATAACAATGCTTTCACATCTTTCAATGCTGACACCTGTTGCAGCAACGGATCTGAGACATCCGGGCAACGCAGAAGCTACTGGATCTAAAGTAGCTGAAAATAGGCAACTGGTCTACGGACACCTCCATGGTTCTGAGCTAAAACTGCTAATGCACAACTTTCTCTCTCGCAACAGAACACTGAGAAAGCCTTATTATAATCAGGCATTCCTAAGGCTGGTGCTGTACACAGCCCTTCCCTCAGTCGTAGGAATGACCTCAAGCACGCCTCGTCCCATGGTACCGGATCACTCACATCCTTGTGCGTGAGTCTCTGCAAAGGCTTTGCTCTCAAGGAGAAGCTGGGAATCCACTGACGACAATAGCCGACCATTCCCAAAAACATCCTGACTTCCCTCTGAGTGGTGGGCGCTGTCATGTTCATTATTGCCTCAATTCGGTCTGGTGACACCTTCCTCTTGCCTTTTTCCAACCTGTGGCCCAAATACTGTACTTCATTCAGACAGTACTGCAACTTGTTTGGGGACACCTTATGTCCATTCTCTCCCAGATGGTTCAATAGGGCTATCGTGTCTATCCTACAAGCATCTTCTGTTTCTGATGCCACAAGTAGGTCATCTATGTACTGCACAAGGACTGAGCTCTGTGGCAATACGAGACTCTCAAGATTCTTCTTCAAGATCTGATTAAAGATCGATGGACTCTCTGTATACCCTTGAGGGATACGACACCATGTTAACACACGATTTTCCAGCCGGAAAGCAAAAAGAAATTGGCTTTCCTCATGGAGCGGTATCGAGAAGAATGCTTGACATAAATCAATGACAGTAAACCACTCAGCTTCGCAAGGGATCTGAAACAGTATCACTGATGGATTCGGTACCACTGGACAACAAGGAACAACTATCGTGTTGACCTTTCGCAGGTCTTGCACGATCCTGAACTTCCCGCTCGGTTTCTGTAGTCCCATGATAGGTGAATTACATGGGCTACCCCTTATCTCTTTTAGAATGCCTTGCTTGATCATGGACTCGATTACAGGCTTAATTCCTGCGATCGTTTCAGAGGACAAATTGTACTGTGGTGTCCTAGGGAACTCGACATTCTGCTTAACCTGAATCTGCACCGGTTCCACTCCCTTAATCAGCCCTATCTCTTCTCCTGTAAAGTCCCACACCTCTGATGACACGGTGTCTCTCAAATCCTGTGGAAGTTCTTCCACTGTCACCATTGGATATAAGTCTATACACAGATGCTGATTAGCAACTTTAAAGGTAGCGTCATCATCCCTCGTCTGGACCTCTACTCCCTTGGGTGTGCAATAAATTGTGCAATTCAACTTGCACAACAGATCTCTTCCCAAAAGACAGACTGGACTCGTATCGCACACCACAAACTGATGTCTGGTTTGGAAGGAACCTATTCTCACTGGAATCGGTTCAGTCAGTGGGCTGTTTATTCTTTTGTTCGCTACTCCAACAACTTGGATCGATTGTCCCGAGAGGGGTAGGTTGGGGACCACTGCTGATCTTACAGTAGACCGGGAAGCACCAGTATCAACCAAGAGTGTGGTAGGACGACCGTCAATGTCTGCCTCCACAAAAGGTCCGCTCTGGTCTACCTCCAAGACTGCTCCAAGGGTGCAGTCTTCCTCCCCCCTCAGGCACCGTCAGGATAACGGGTCTGGGCTGTACTCATGGGAGAAGTCCGTTGAGATAGAGTTTCTGATGGTTTCTGATGGTTTGTGTTTAGAGGGAAAACGTTAAATAGGGGCAAATGTAAATCAAGGCATTGTGAAGTAACCTGGATGTACATTGAATTGAGGTATTGAGTCACATGAAGTAACGCTGTTTTTTTAAAAAATTGCAGTGTATCCCTGATGAAGGGCAAAGATGCCTGAAATGCATTGGATTAAGGATGTTTTAAATGTACCCGTCGTGTTGCAGGATGAAAGGCCTGTATTGGCAAACTGCAACATTTGAAATGTTGGAAATACATTTTCCGTCGCACATGTGATTGTTAAAACGAACTGTTACTGCGCAAAGCAATGGATTAATTTGGCAATAAAAAGATAAAAGAAAATGGATAAGTGAAGTTACCTTTTGTATAAAGGATTCAGCTGTGCGTCCGTGAAAGGAACGTCATGTCGCTCCTACCTTAGATTGATACGTCATGCCAGTGGTTGAAGGGCAATAACCACTATCATTTGGGCTGCACGCAAAAGGATTGAATTAAAAAGCGACTCTAAAAAGCTGGATTAAATGGTGTGCATTTCGTCACTCGTGTTCGTAATTGTTATAGTTTGCCTGCCGACATGTTGCACCCATCAAGGAATATTAATGACTCACTATAATCACATGTGAGACGTAAGGACATCTGTTTTCAAGACCGGCAGTTTTTAAAGGACACGGACGATCGTGAGTCGTGCCTGGGAGCATGAATATCATGAAATTGTACATTGCTGGGGGTTGATAAATGTAACATGCTGAATGTCACATTTAACGTGTTGTGAAACATCTGAGGGAGGGCGGGGTAATAGATAAGAGTCATGTTTATTTTCATCTATAAAAGCATGATTTAGTATAACAACATTAACGCATCAGAAAGAGGCACTCTGGGATGAGTAGTTCGAAAGAAGCAGGAGGTTAGAGGATTGGCGGATTAAGGGGGAGGAGAGAAGGCACATGTAGTTTAAAGAGGGAAAGGTTACGGATTGAAGTAAGGAAGGAAGGAATTTTTGCGGGAAGATTTGTAAAAGTAAGTACGGAGAAAATATTTTTGATTGAGGGCCTACGTAGTAGTAGAACATGACAGGAATAATTTAGTGGCGGTTTTAGATGGATAAGTGTTCCGCTGGGTGGGAGAAGTCCGTTGAGATAGAGTTTCTGATGGTTTGTGTTTAGAGGGAAAACGTTAAATAGGGGCAAGTGTAAATCAAGGCATTGTGAAGTAACCTGGATGTACATTGAATTGAGGTATTGAGTCACATGAAGTAACGCTGTTTTTAAAAAAATTTGCAGTGTATCCCTGATGAAGGGCAAAGATGCCTGAAATGCATTGGATTAAGGATGTTTTAAATGCGGGTGTTGCAGGATGAAAGGCCTGTATTGGCAAACTGCAACATTTGAAATGTTGGAAATACATTTTCCGTCGCACATGTGATTGTTAAAACGAACTGTTACTGCGCAAAGCAATGGATTAATTTGGCAATAAAAAGATAAAAGAAAATGGATAAGTGAAGTTACCTTTTGTATAAAGGATTCAGCTGTGCGTCCGTGAAAGGAACGTCATGTCGCTCCTACCTTAGACTGTACTCATCATACCCTTCAAAAAGGGGCATCTGCTGGTAAGTCTGCACTCCTTGCGGAATTCTCCGTGGCTGGGGGACCTGTACTTGTTGGTTATACATCCCCCCTTTCATTGATCTGGGCCTCATCACAGTATTGGCTACACCTGGTTGGCTGGGTTAAAGGGACACTCGCGCTTCCAGTGTCCAATCTGATGACAGAAATGACACGCAGTGGTCTTCTTCAATGTCGCCACATCCATCCCTGTCTTGGGATCGATAGGTTTCCCTTTTCCCTGACCTTGGCCATTTTGGTTCCCTTGGTAGTTTCCCTGTCTTCTTCCCAGTGTCCCTCCGGTAGGCTGGACCTGAGCTGTCTGCATCTGAACGAGCATCAATTTGTCTTTTAGCTTCCGATGCTTCGAGTCCACCTCATCGCTACAATACCTCGCATACCGCAAGATTTCATCTACCGGCTTGTTCTGCCAACAGATCAAATGGTGCTGTATCATGAGGCTGACTTCTGGTCTCAAGCTTAGCACAAACTTTGAAACAAACTGTCCCATGTCCTTGGGGTCTAATGCATCTAATCCGCTATACTGTTTAAAAGCTTGTAAGAGTCTTTCATAATATTCATGCACCGTCTCTTTAGGTTCCTGCACAGTTCGGTCTATCTTAACCCAATCTATATCTTCAGGCGAAATCTTCAGTTTCAACCATGTGATCACTTGCTCGAATTTTTTCATAACAAGGGGTGACGGACCATTTGTGACAGCATCCCTTTCAGGTTCAAAAGTCGGCCACTCAACGGCGATTTTACAAGCTGTCCACAAATCTCCCGGCACCACTATGTCAAACAAGGTGTTCAAATCAGTCCACAGTACCTTCGAAATTTTAACGAACCGCTCAACCTGTTTGTACCACTCTACGGGTTTCTCCCTCAGCCGAGGAAAGTCATTTGTAAACGCAGCCAAGTCACCTCTACTCCACGTCACATATACGTACCCTCCGTTCTGTACTTCCCGTAAAGGAAAGTTTCAACGCCCGTCGCCCCCACCCCCTCGGAGGCGGCGTTTCTCCCTCAATTTTCTTTGCTATTTTCTTCTTTGACCACTTCTCCTCCCATTTGTCCAACAAGTTCCATATACGCATCCCTACAATCAGATCCTTGGTATGCGTCCTTAATCCTGTGATTCTTTTCTCCTCTAATTCCTGATCACTATATTGCAACCTATGCGGTCCTTGCAACGTTTTTGTTTTGTTCAAATCTACCTCATATCTCCTGGCTAATGCTGTCAATTTCTCATGCGCTATCCTTGCTTTTCAAGTTACATCTTTTGCTATAAAAGCAGCTCATCTGACCCATAAATTTCAATTCTTTCCAAAGGCAGACTTCCGCTAATCATTTCATCTACCTCTGCTTTTAATCTTACTACGTCCAGCAACCTTGCCTGGACTGCACTCCTTAGTATTTCTCGACAAGCTGCGCCATTCTGCTCGTCATAGTTACCACTTTGTTCTTGTGACTTACTCTCTTCTATCGTATTCCTAAAACTTGTTCTGGATTCGGGAATTTCTCGTTCCCTATCACCTGGCATTCTATCACTTTGTTTCCTTACTGTTGGTGTCCACATCCTCGAAGCTGACCTAGATTCGTGTAAAGATCTTGGTCTGACTGGTCTTTCATCCTCCTGTCTAAAAGAGGAGTCCACAGTAGCTGGTAATGGCGTACTCGTGTCTAATGGCTTTGGGAAGTGAATCACCTGTACTCCAAACCCATTCCCCGAATAACCACATGTCTGTCACCTCTGCACAGTTCTCGTAAAACTTTAAAACATTTCATGGTAAAGCAGATTTCTGTTCGCGCACAAGATTTCGTTTTACTTCCTGATTCCAATCCACCAATGCCAGTGCGGCTCACGCCAACCGGCCTATCACAGCGCGGCACCGACTGACGTCACTCTTCCTCCGCTCGCAGCAGTTCCCCTCCTTCCTACTTCACTCGTTCTCGCTCGCATGTGTCCCAATCACACTCTGAAGTAACTGTCTATACAATCACCTCTCTGACTATCGGTCCAGCAATGACCGAACAGCCTCTCGAAATTGTTGACCTCAATCTGGCGACCGTCTGTCCGTGAACGACCGGACAATCACCTTTGACACAATCGATAGGATCCAACCGCTCAATGTTCTGCACCCCACAACCTACGACCAGCGTCGGTTATTCACACACTCACACATATGCTCCCTATCTTCAGTGGGTTAATCAACGACGTCTCATGACTCCCACAACCTCTGGTCAACAATCTCAGCTCTGGGTGTCTTCTACACCACAATATCTCTCGGCCCACGCGCGCTCACGGTCCGATCCTCAATCACACAACTCTCATTCCAACTCCGCAAGACATCACACACCAATTAAACACCGCAATCTAGCAAGCATCACCCTGTTCATACTCACTCTACCACAAACTGCTACATCCGCCACACCGTCACTCTCCGTCAGTTTTCAGCGACCGCCGTCGTCCTCCAATCCAGTGGATCCTCATCACTCGGGCTCTATGGGGCAAATGATCTCTTATTCTAATCTAGATCTCCCCTTACTATCAGAGGAAACCATCCTCTGCTACCAACTGATAACGCTGATTCTTATCTTATCTCTTTAAGAATCTTCAGGTCGCCAGGATCTTTTTACCTGCTGAATAGTGTGAAGGGAAGAAAATCCTTTTCGGTTATACGACAAATTTAGAATCCAGTTTACCTTAAAAGACCACTGACTCCGTACTCAATTTTGTGGGTTTATTACAGCCAAGAATAACTGCACATGCAAGCACCTCAACGCGAGGTTAAAGAAATAGATGGGCACTAATACAAATAGCATTCTACGCAGGAGTCTCACCCGACTCAGGATGAGAAGAATCGTTAGCTCCAGAAGTATTAAACAAGCGATAACTGCTCCAATCTCTATATTGTCCTTCATTACCTAAATAAGGAAAACTATTATCTGTCCCTACTCTATCACTAAGGTGGCATACCTACTTAACGAATTTCCCAGGCAAGAGTAAGTAAAAGGTGTCAGCTGTGAAGACTTCCTGAGAAGTACACTCACATAGTACCTAAGCTCAGATTTTAGATGCTCCTTCACCAAATCTCTCTCTGTCCTTCTCTCAGGTCTCCCCTACCTCTTCTCTGCCCTCCTCCCTCGGGGCACTGACCCCAATACAAAACCCAAATACAATTGAGCACGCCCTTATTCACGCCTCTTCGGCCAGGTCTTCCTTCTTGTACTTTTCCATCCAAACAGTTACTTCATCTTGGACGGTTGTGATGACCTTGAGTCCCAGGCACCTTCTCCGCTGAAAGTACCATCCCTAAATTCCATTGCACTCCCATGTCCATGTCTCCCCTCGCTCTAACTCGTGAAACAAAGAGCCAGTCTTTTACTAACGAGGCATGTGTCCTTGCACCTGCAACAGAAGATACGTTCAACAGAAACCCTCTACTGTGCTAATTAAATTTAGTATCGGTGCCCAGAGAGCCTTTCCAAGAAAACCTTCTCTCTGTAAAATAAGCTAACATAAGAACAAACAGGCCTTTCCTTGGCATACATGCAGTCAGGCCTTTACACAATTTAAACGCACAATTCTTAATCACTTCTATAAGCATTAATTCATTACATTTCCTATGCAAAAAGGAACTACACGTGCAACTTAATATGGTACACGTTTAAACTACTACATCTCAATTACACATGGGCTGGTTCATTTATGCATCATTTTGAACACATTTCAATTAAGCATTACAGTGCATGATTATAATAACACAATTACTCTTCTATTCACCCTAATGAATGCGGTTCAAAACTACATTTTACTGGCCATTCATCGATATATAGCTGGATATAAGCGGGTGCAGACTTATAGTGATTATAATGCACCCCTACAAATTTAACAAACATGGCGCTCTATCACTTACATTCATCAATAGATGGCGCTGCTTCATAATGCATGCATTTACTAAGTTGCCTGCAAAATAGATTGATAATGCAAGAAACACAGAACTAAGCATGGTCTTTACATTGCCAATCACAGCAGGCAGTGACTATTATGGGGGAAAAGGACTAGGACAAATGGTATCATATGTCCGTGCAAATAATACAAGTGTATTGCCAGAATTTGATTTACAGTGTCCACTTAGTATGAAAGACGTTTGTTTGTCTGACTCTGATCTAAGTCTCTTGAGTAGCTGAAAGGCTGAAACAGGCAGCTAAACTGTCAAAAGCAATTGCTAGAAAAAGGTATTGTACACAAATAAAGTTTTGAACTGAGATCTTATTGTTCATTTATCAGTATATACTTATGTGTGTGGTTATATCTTGGTAAAAACATTGCACAGAATGCTGTTGCTCTTTGCCTTACACTGAAGTGCAAAGTTTTCAATGACTGACTGTATGTCTTAAAATACACAGTTTGAATCAATTTCTTTTTAAATGTTCTTGCGGTGGGAGAATATCCCGCACCCTCCTTTTTAAGTTCTTGCTCGCTTCGCTTGCACATTATACTCCGGTGTAAAAGCTCCGCCCCACCACATTTAAAATCCACCATCCTCCACTGCTCTCTAGTGACGTTTATCCTTTCAATGTGTGGCACCTGGCTATCCCAGAGTACACTAATCTAGCCACTCTCAAGATGTCAGCACCACTCCTCTGTGATTAGGAGCCTGTTAGCCACCATAGAGGTGTGGCTACCTGAGGGCTGCACGCGCATGGGAAAACTGGTTTGGGGACGGGGTTTCTTCTCTCTGTTCCTGTCTCCAACTTGTCTGCATGAACAAAAGGAAGCCTTCTCAGGAGTGTTGTCACGAGCGACCCTTCAACGGTGGCTTCCCCTTTGAAGCTTCCCTTTAGGGCTAACACCCCAAGTGGCCTTCCTGGGAGAGGAGGTCACAACTCACTCTGTGGCAACTGCTTTTGTTCCTAAGCCTGGGAGTGGTTCACCTGTCTCCCCAGGTGGGCAGAAAGCTGAATGTGTGCCAGGGCCGTTGTGAGGCCACTAGACTGGCTGGTCACAGAGTGGAAACTTTCTAAAAATTGCAGAACTGAAATGGTGATATTAAACTCGACCTGGGCATCAGGTCGGGTTTAATGCACTGATTAATTTAATACCTTGCAGAACCCAGTTAGGTAGTCCCATTCAGAACTTAGTGAGACTGGGGTGCCAGCCGATAACCCTGTGTTAGCCAATGAGGCTATTAACTTTCCTTAGCAAAATTACAATTTAGAAGCGTTGCTGTTAAGACATATGAAAAATATATGTCTTACTTAACAACATATAGCTCCCTGCCATAGGACTCCATAGGCCTTCTTACGGGAGACTTACATATATTAATAAAGGAGTGGTGGTTTTGCCATTGGTTTAAATGGCAAAGTCGAACTAGCAGTGCAAACACTGCCCTTCCAGTCTGAAGTGGCAGGCTCAGAGCCAATTTGTCCTTTGTCACTCTCAGGGTTGCACAGACAATGCTGTAGCCCTGGGTGGACACACTGCCTTAAATGCCCTGGGTACCATATAGTAGGGACTTATAAGTAAGTCAGCACTTGCCAATTGGGTATCGCCAATTCAACATATAATTTGTAAAAGGTCAGAACACTGGCACTCTGGTTAGCAGGCCTCAATGGACACTCTGAGTTGAAGAACCAACAGCATCAGTCCAAAAATGTGGGGGTGAACATGCAGAAAGTGTCATTTCCTTACATGGCCTCCCTCCAGATGAAAGGTGATGAGCATCTAACCCTTATCCTGGTAGTTCTCATCATCTAAGTGGAAGATCCTAGAAAGGCCATCTGCTTTGGCAGGGTCAGTCCCAGGTCTGTGTTCCACTGTAAAGTCAATACCCTGTGGGGAAATGGACCACTTCACCAATTTGGGGTTCTCTCCTCTCATCTGCATCAACCATCTAATAGGCCTGTGGCCACTTTGAACTGTAAAGTGAGTCCCAAACAGTTAGGGTCTCAACTTCTTCAGGTGCCAAACCACAGTAAAGGCTTCCCTCTCAATGGCACTCCAACGCTGCTCTCTGGAGAGGAGTCGCCTGCTGATAAAGGCAGCTGGTTGATCTTGACCCTGTTCCTTCAGCTGTTGTGAAGCATGAGTGTGGACAACAAAGTTCTTGCTGAAGTCAAGTGCCTTCAGGACAGGTGTTGAGCACATAGCTTCCTTAAGGGTGTCACAGGCCTTTTGACACTGGTCAGTCCATATGATGTTCCTTGGCTGCTTCTTGGTGCTTTACTCTGTCAAGGGTGACCCAATGGTACCATACCCTTTGACAAATCTCCTATAGTACCCTGTCAGGACAAGAAAGGTTCTGTGTCTTAGGAGCTTCCCAGGCCAGAATTGTCTGGATCTTGGGTTGGAGCGGTAGTACATGGCCTCCACCTACTTGGTGGACCAAGTACACTACAGAACCTTGCCCTATCTCTCACTTATGTGCCTTGATAGTTCAACCCTGCCTGTTGAGGGGCCTTAAGCACTTCCTTGAGTTGGACCAGGTGATCCTCCCAAATGGAACTTAAGACTGTAATATCAACCAGATATGCTGCACTAAAGCTTTCTAAGCAGTGCTTAATTTGTAAACAAATAAGTGCCGGGCCTTCGTGATGAGGCCACCGCAGTTTGCACCACACATTGCCAGTGCCAGCGCTGCCAATAACAGAACTTACACAACTACTGACCATCACACTGCTACAAGTGGGAGAATTCATACTGTTCAAGGCCCCTCAAGCTTTAAAAATAGTTTGGGTGGCTGGTAGTAGTTGTTTTAAACGTATTGAATTATTAAATAACTGTTTTCCTGCTCATCTTTAAATGAGCAGCTGTTCCAAGTGCCGGTGCTGGCAATTAAGTGCAGGTGCCGAGCACCGGAATGCACCGGCTCAAATTAAGCACTGTTTCTAAGCCAGAAAGTACCCTGTTTACCAACCTCTGGAAGGTGTCAGGTGCATTTTGCAATCCAAAGGGCATCAATTTGAACTGAAAGTGGCCTGTAGGAGTTGAAAAGGCACTCCTCTCCTTTGCTCCTTGTGTGAGAGCTATCTGCCAATAACCTTAAGTCAGGTCAAAGGTACTCAGATACTTTGCAGCCCTTACGAGTCTATGAGCTCATCAGCTCTTGGTATGGGGTGGGCATCAGTCTTAGTGACTGCATTTAGACCTCTGTATTCCACACAGAATCTTAATTCTGGCTTTCCCCACTTGGGATTTGGTTTGGATACCAACAGCACTGAGCTAGCCCAAGGACTACTAGAAGGCTCAATCACCCCCAACTCTAACATATTTGCAACTTCGGCTTTGATGCTAGCTTTGACCTGGTCCGAGAATCTGTATATCTTGTTCTTGACAGGTAAACTCTCACCAGTGTCCACAACATCGGAGCACCAAGTTGTAAAACCTGGAGTCAAAGAAAAGAAACCAGCAAACTGATTGAGCAGAACTTAGCAGTTATTTTGCTGTTGCTGGGACAAAGAGGAAGAGAGCACTACACCATCCACTGAACCATCTTTGACATTAGATGACAGTTGGTCTGGGAGAGGTTCACTCTCCTCCTCTTCTCCACCATCTGTCACCATGATCATAGTGATGTCTGTTCTTTCATGATGTAACTTGAGCCTATTCACATGTATCACCATATGAGGGTTTCTTGGGGTTCCCAAATCCACCAATTATGTGACTTCACTCTTCTTTTCCAAGATAGGGTAATACCCAGTTCATTTGTCTTAGCGGGCTCTGGGTGTTACAGGCTCTAATACCCACACAATTTGTTCTTCCTGGTACTCCACCATGGAAGACTTCTGGTCATACCCGTGCTTGACAAGCTCCTGGCTTGCCTCCAAATTTCTGTTTGCTTTTTTCATGTACTCAGCCATTCTTGAGCAAAGGCCTATTACATAGTCCAGTATATCTTGCTTGGGCTCCTTGTGAGGTCTCTCCCTACCTTCTCTCACCAAACTTAAAGGACCTCTTACAGGGTACCCAAAGAGTAGTTCAAAATGGCTGAACCCACCTCCTTTCTGGGGAACTTCCCTCTACGCAAGCAATAGGCATGGCAGGAGAATATCCCATCTCCTTTGGTAGACCCATATTCATGCCTTTCATGGTCTTGTTAAATCTTTTAACAAGGCCATTTCCTTGGGGATCGTAAGGGGTAGTGAACTTATAAGTCACTCCACACTCATCCCACATTGTTTTCAGATAGACAGGCATGACGTTTGTGCCTCTATCTGAAATAATCTACTTAGGGAACCCAACCCTGGTAAAAATACCAAGTAGGGCTTTAGCTACTACCGGGGCAGTGGCTATCCTAAGGAATATGGCTTCTGGATACCTGGTGGCATGGTCTACTACCACCAGTATAAAGCTATGCCCTTACGGAGTAGGTGGGTTTAGGGAACCAACAATATCAATCCCAACACTCTCAAAAGGAGTCCCCACCATAGGCAGTGGTATGAGGAGAGCATTTGTTTTTTTTATTTGCCTTGTCACTGTCCTCCCAAGTAATACAGGAGCGACAAAACTCCTTTACTTTTTGTGACATCTGAGGCCAGTAGAAATGGTTGGCCAACCTGTCCCAGGTTGTGGTCTGCCCCAGATGCCAAGTCAAGGGGATGGCATGGGCTAGGTTAGGGAGGAATTCTTTGTACTTTAGGGGGCCACCATTCTTCTGGTTGCCCATGGCTTGGTGTCCCTTGTTGCACTGTACAGCATTCCCGTCCCCATGTATACCTTATGGGTAACACTGACATCACCTTCCTCCTGTTTGACAGGAGACTGTCTCAGGCCCTCAAGAGTGGGACAAGTCTTTTGTCCCAAGCTCAAGTCCTCTCTGGAGGAACGACCTGCTCCTTGAAGTTCTGCCAGGTCATGCAGGTCTTTCAAAGAAGCACCCTCCTGCTCAGAGACCAGGCCTTCCCCCTGAGGATTAGGCTTCTTCTGGCTCTGTGGAACTGTGAAAGTGGCCTTGCCAGACTTCCTACCTCTCCTCTTGGCAATAGGGGTTTGGGCCATAGCTTTATGCTCCACACACCCACTCCACTCAGGGAGACCCAGCATTGCTGCATGAGTCTTTTTCTCCACCTCTGTCCAGACAGAAGTTTCTAACTTGTTTCCCTGCAGACACTCCATAGTAATGGCAGGGGACACATCTACCTTCTTAGGGACAGTAACTCCTCCCCACTCAAAGTCTACCACAGCTATGGGATGTGACTTTATTACATTGTCAGAGTTGACTATCTGTTGCAATTCATCAGGTATGATCCGAGCCTGGGGAAACCCATTCCCACTAGCACTGGTTCCTTCTTCTCCTCTCGTCTGTACTGAACTTCCCTCTCTTACTCGGTTCGGGTCATATACCGGTACTATAGGGCCAATGGTAACTGGTACTGTCAGGGAATCTGGTAATCGGGTATTCCCAATGGAAGGCTGTATTTCCGCTCCCTCGGTTCCTGTGGAAATTCTTCCCACTACCCTCATGTTAGTCTGGTTCTATATCTCACCCGTTTCTACCGCTGATGTTGATTTTCCCTCTTCTAAATCTGGATTAAATGGGGGTGGTCTCTCTGCTAGCAACCTATCTAACAGGCTGTCATCTGTATCACTGTCGTCCTCTTCCATCCTTTGAGGGCTTTCTCGAGATCCTCTTTAGATGCAGCAGTTCCTGGGAAAATGTTTCTCTCCCTCCACAGTGACCTCAGGGTATTAATCTTGAGTGCGGGTAGGGCAGCCAAGTTGATTCCCCTGGGCTCCATCCTTGAAGACTTTACGAAAAATACTTTTTGCAACATTTTCTTCTGAAGGACAGGTATCTTTGGAGTTTTGGGAACTTGGCTACTTTGTTAAACATTTTCTCAATGTTGACTTGGCAATATTTTTCAGTAGATATCAACTTAGTAATTGTCTGGCACAGCTAAAATCAAGTTCTGGATCGCACCACTGGGCACCAATGTGAGTATTTGGGTGTATTTTATGATATTGCTGTGGGGTCTCATCATGAAATACACTCCCAAAATCTGTCTTAGGTCCAATCAAGCTCATTTGTATGACCTTTGCTCAACCCTGGGTAGCTAAGGCTTCGAGCAGCAAGACTTGACAAAGGAACTTAGTGTAAAGCATTTAACAGTAACAAAAAACAAAATAAGAAAGTCACACAACATGAAAGATGGACAGCAATTTATAAAAATAGAGTATATTTTTATGAATTTTTAAAGTTTTAAAGACCTTGATGGTAAAAATCCACCAGAAGATTCCGGAGATACAGATTTTTAATGAAATAAATACTTTTAAATACAACCGCAAACAAGCATTGGTCAACAAGAAGTTTGTAAACTTTTGAAAAGTTTGAACAAGTTAGTTGGACAACTCTGGCTCAGCTTGGGCAACCAAATCCAACAGGATGAAGGCCTAGGGGGCCAGAGATGATACTTTGGACAGTTACCTGGCCACCAGAGCGTTTTTACAACAAGTTCCAAACTTTACAGGACAACAGTCACAGTCTGTAAAGGAGTGGTCCTGATGCCGAGGGTGCAGGCGAAAAGATGCTCAATCTATTGGTATTCAATTACAGCAGCAATATAAATGCACCGTGTTCCAGAAATATCATTAATTAAAATCTTTGTGATGGGGGCTCAGGGAGATTAATTTGATGTTTGTTAGGATTTGGATGTATAATATGATATGGCTGGTGCCTTATCGTGGAATACACTCGAAAAAACTGTCAAGGGTCCAGTCAGGCTCATTTGTATGACCTTTACTCAACCCTGGGTAGCTGTGGCTTCGAGCAGCAAGGCTTGACAATTGAACTTAGTGTAAAGCATTTAACAGTAACAAACAATGAAATAAGAAAGTCACCTAACATGAAAGAAATCGGACAGCAATTTATAAAAAGAGTGTATTTTTATACATTTTTAGAAACCTTGATGGTCAAAATCCACTCGAGAGTTCCGGAGATACAGATTTTTAATGAATTAAATACTTTTAAATGCAACCACAAACAAGCATTGGTCAGTAAAATATTGTAAACTTTTGAAAAGTTTGAAAGAGTTAGTTCAGCAGCTCCGTCCTGGCTTGGGGGACCATATCAATACAGGATTAAGGGGCCAGAGAGGATGCTTTGGTCAGTTACCTGGTCACCAGAGAATTTTGATGGCAAGTTCCAAACTTTACAAGGCAACCACCATAGACTATAGCTGAGTGGTCCTGATGTTGGGGATACAGGGGTTATAGATGCTCAAGGATGCTCCTGTTGAGCTGCGGTCGACAGGGGCTCCTTTGTGCTGAGTCCTCGGTCCATGAGTTGTGTGGGGTGACTTTGGCCACAGGGGTCAGGGTCCCACAAAGTCCTCCTGGTTGCAGTAGCTGGCCAGCTGATGATGGGCTACTGGTCTCCTCGCACCGCGGGTGGGGCAAGATCCTTTAATGGGGCTGGTGTCCCCTATGGTTGACAAATCCAGACTCTGATGGCTTCTTGGGTCCAGTGGACTCAGGGGCAACTTTTGGCCGTCAAGAATTGGTCACTTTGTGAGCCGGCAGCAAGTAGCTGCAAAACCTCTGTGGTGGCTACCAGCTTGCCGGTTTGGGTTTCTTCAGCTCTTGTGTCCTTGGAGCTGGTTCCAAGGGATCAGCCAACTGATCCTTGTAGGCAGTGCTGTGATCTGAGGCCGGGAATCAACTTTTCCCAGAGCCAGGAGCCGTAGGCACAGTCCAAACTTCACTAGCCTAAAGTGCAGCAGGTGCCGTCCCTCTGATGGTGCAGCCTCTCTCCGTGCAGCTTCAGGGTCAGCAGGGCAATCCTTCTTCGATCCTTTCTGCAAATCCAACATGATCCGAGGGTGTTAATGGTGCTATATTTAACCCAGGAAAGAGCCCTGAAGGGACCACACAGTTACTAGCCATTGGGCTATTGGGTCCCCTCCTCCCTAGTGATGTGTTTCTTGCAATGTGTGGCACCTTGCTATCCCACAGTACACTATTCTAGCCACTCTCAAGATGTCGGGACCCCTCTACGTTGGTTAGGAGCTTGGTAGACCACCGTAGAGGTGTGGCTGCCTGAGGGCTACATTCCTTACAGTGTTAATAGTGGAAAACTACATTTTATCTTCTGGCTCACTCAACTCGTTATTTAGCAATATACACAGGAGTTATCTTTGCATTGCTTTGTCTGGCATTTTTTTATGAGAAAGGTAGGAAACCTAAGTGTGCATAATATGCTGTTGCATGTACTTATTAAACAGATCATCATGAAGAACATTCACCAGTAGGAGGCATTATCATTGGTGGAGGCTTACAGAGGGCAGCAAAGTGCGTATGTTTATGATCTTGCTAGCTGGATGGCTTTGATTTTTGTTGCTGTTGTGAACATTTGGTAGGCAGGGCCTGTAGAGCTCTCAAGTATCGAAAATTTTAGACGTGAGAACTAATTAGTATATTTGATGACTTCAGAGGACGTGATGTGATTGTACCAAATGGCAACATGAGTAGTGCTATCAGTGAATTGATAAAAGAAATCTAAATGAATGTAAATGAAATAAAATAACATTAAAATCCCAAAGAATGTGGAGATATGATTCTGGAAGGCATGACCACCTTAGCACTTAAGGTTGCCTCCTTTCCAAGACCAAAATACCGGTCATTTGTTGTTGTTTTAAGAGTCTGCAATGAAGGGCCCAGGCATGATACTGAATAGGGCTTTAAAACAAAATTGCATATATTACTTTGTAGCATCACTTTTCTGCCTTTATTTACTTTACTCATTGCTAAGGGATCATTACCACAGCTCCAGAACAGTTATAAAATCACTTTCTATTAATATTTGCTGTTTGACGAATGTACAGATAAGGGCTCAAAATACCTGCTTTGTGTGATTTTGCTTATTATTGCACTGGCCAGGACATTAAAATACTGGTGGTGCCAGTAGAAAGCAGACTGGGTGTCAACCCTAGAGCACTGCATTCTTCCCATTCTGTCCCACTATAAAATAAATAATACCTGCCAGCACACCAGGGGCCGTAATATGCAATGCAGCGCATTTTCCTGGTTAGCGCCAGGCGCACTTTTTAAAAGGTGGGCTTGGCGCTAACAAGGAGAGTGTGCTGTATTGCATTGAATGCGCTGCCCCCAGGGCAGCCACGAAGTCTTGCTGCCCAGGGGCAGCCCATTCAAGTGAAATACAAAGCGGCTTTGAAGCAGCCGCTCTGTGTTTCACTGTGTAGGCAGCGAATCGCCTGCACTTTTAAGGGGGGGGGGGTTAGAGATCCCATTGCAGGCGGGTGCAGTGAGTGACTGCACCCACCTGCAAGGGGATGTGTCAGGGGGGTCCATAGGACCCCCTTTTCCCCTTCCAGAGGACTGCTATAAGGCAGCGCACTGACAGTGCACCACCTTTTACGTGGCGCACTGTCAGTGCGCCTCCTGACAGCTTCTTTGCCTCTCGCCTGCATCTATAATACAACGCGGGCACAGAGGTCAAGGGATTCCCTTATTTGCATGGGACCACTCCCCCATTCAAATGAGGGAACACCCTCTGGTGATAGCGCTGGTGCTATATGTGTGCCAACGCTATCTGTATTACATAAAGGGCAGCACAAGTGTTTGCGGCCCTTTCCATAATACCAAAGTGCCCCGGGGGTGCGCAAAGCAGGCGCACATGCCTATTGAGCCCCTGGGGCACTTTATATTATATGGCCCTACGATGCTAACACGATTTATTTCACCTTGTACAAGGATATTGACAAATCTGAGTTCCCTCTGGGCAACCTGCCAAAACTGGCACGGTTATGTCTGCCAAAAAAGAAGCCCAACATGGACTGGCTACCTTTTCTGCCCTGAGCTCCATACGGTGAACGGGGATATTCCCGGGCGCATGAATGAAGCTCTGTGCAACGCACTTACAGGAATTACACAAAGACATAACTGGAATGGTAATTAGCATTTAACACAGTGATGATCAGAGAAAATCTGTAAGGATTGTACCCTGATTAACAATTGAGCATCCAATCATAAAGAAGACCTCTTCGAACTTGGTCCTACCAGTGAGTTCGAAACATGTAAACAATATTTATGAGGAGGATATTTTAAACTGATTTTTGTCGCCAGATTGATGTCTATTTGAACTGAATTCATCAAATACTGATTGTAGAAATAGACTCCACCATCAGGCATTAAGACTGTGCCTCCTTAAATGATCTATTCTTGCACCTAAATGGACTCAGGAAGCATAGGGAGCCTACGAACTGTTTCTGAAATTGTTATGCATGGCTCTCATAGAGAGCCATTAGAGTGAATGACTGGATTCAAACTCGACTAATTCACTGCTATGAAATAGCAATGCTGGTTGTTAGAACTGGCATCCTTGGTGTTGTTGTCCCCCTAACTTTTTGCCTTCAACCCTCCTGTTTGCTGACTTCCATTTTGCTGGTTTTAGGACTCTGTGCACTTTACCACTGCTGTGCCCAGACGTGAGTCCCGTGCTCACCATACCACTGGATTCAAGCTAGCCTGGCTGATTAAGAATGATACCCCGAAACTGGTCCCAGGATGCTTGTTTCCGGTCCAGGGAGGACCTGGCCTGGCAGTTCGGACTGAACTGTTCCCATGAGGAGCAGGGTCAAGACTGATTTGCATATGGCTGGGTTTAAACTGGAATGGCATGATGGGCAAAAAAACGATGGATTTAGGCCCAGATCTCTGTACTGGGGGTGAATGTTTGACATTGTTTAGCATTCCATCCATCAATTGTTCTTTTTTCATTTGTCACCCCGAGTGGGACGGGTATGCTCAGACTCCCATGCTCACCATGCCACTGGAGTCAAGCTATCCTGACTGATGAGGGGTGATACCCCAAAACTGGTCCCAGGATGCTTGCTTCCGGTCCAGAGAGGGCCTGGCAGTTCGGGCTGGACTGTTCCCATGGGGAGCAGGGTCAAGACAGATTTGCATAAGGCTGGGTTTAAACTGGAATAGCATGGTGGGCAAACAAATGATGGATTTAGGCCCAGATCTCTGTACTGGGGTGAATAGTTGACATTGTTCAGCATTCCGTCCATCAATTGTTCTTTTTTCACTTTATTATTATTATTAATTCAATTTCTAGAGCGCTCGGCTACCTCCTGCGGAAGTGTCCCGGCGCTAGCGGTAAGTGCAGAATAGCAAGCAGGAGCAGAAGAATTATGCAGTATTTTGGGTTAGGCTGAAAAGCCAGGTTTTTAAGGCCTTTCTGAACAGAGGCTCTGAACTCGCCTTTCGAAGGTGAGCTGGAATAGAGTTCCACAAAGAGGCTGTTTTCACAGCAAAGGCACGACCCCCCATCCTGGCCTTTTTGAAGCGTGGGGTCACCATTAGGTCCTGATGGTTTGACCTCAGCGATCTTGATTGGCAATATTTCCGAAGTCTATGCTTCAGATATTGAGGGCCCACATCTCTCATGGATCTGAAAGCTAGTACCAATGCCTTAAATTCAATCCGTCTTCTGACAGGGAGCCAATGAAGGCTACGCAAGTGAGGAGAGATGTGGTGGCGAAGAGGCACATTTCTGATCAGCCTAGCTGCAGCATTTTGTATAATCTGCAATTTTCTCAACAAATAATCTGGGAGCCCCAGGTAAAGACTATTTGCGTAGTCCAATTGAGAAGTAACAAGTGCATGGACTACATTTTTTCTGCAATTCATTGGCAGTAAATGCAGGACTCTTCATAAACTTTTTAATTTCCAAAAGCATGCAGAAGAGACTTTACAAATTTGGGCACTACCCGAAAAATTAGCATCAAATCTAAATCCCAAGTTCCTAGCGGAGTGCACCGGGCTAGGAGGGGGGTTAAGCTCTGCCGGCCACCAGAGTTCAGACGAGGGGGGAGATGATTGATTAAAAAACAGAACCTCGGTTTTATCTGTATTCAGCTTCATGCAATTGTTCGTCATCCATGCCAAGATTTTTCGTAGACATAGTTTAAAATTCATGAAAGCTACCTCCGTGTGTTCTTTAAAAGAGAACACAAGCTGAGTATCATCAGCGTACGAGACCACCTTCACCCCACACTGTTCAATCTGTGTGGCGAGAGGGGCCAGGTACACATTAAAAAGGGTGGGACTCAACGCCGAACCCTGTGGGACCCCACAGCTAATAGATCTAGAGGCCGAAATAAAAGGGCGCAGGAACACATTTTGAGAACGGCCCTCTAAAAAGGTGCGGAACCAGTTTAGAACGGTGCCCTTCACACCAAGGGACTCAAGTCTCTCTAATAAGATATGGTGTGACACAGTGTCAAAGGCTGCGGACAAGTCCAACAGCACTAACATTGCACATCTGCCTTGGTCTACCGTTTCCCGTATGGTTTCCGCCACTTCCAGAAGGGCCATCTCTGTGCTGTATCCCTTCCTGAAACCCGACTGGGAGTCGTGGAGAAGATGGTTGATCTCCAGAAACTCTGACAATTGCATTTGGACTACCTTTTCCAGCACTTTGGCCGGTGCCGGGAGGAGAGAGATCGGTCTAAAGTTTATTAGATCTGAAGGGTCCGCGTCTTCTTTCTTTAAAATAGGTTGGACATAAGCCGTTTTCCATGACACAGGAAAAGTGCCCCGGCTCAGGGAAGAGTTCCATAAGGCATTCAAGACGGGATTGAGCCGAGGAGCCAGTAATTTAAAAAGATTAGCTGGACAGGGATCGGTCGGAGCACCTGATTTTATTTTACTAAGTTCCGCCAGTGAAGTGACTGTGCATAATGGCTGAAATTCCGACCAGATGTTAGAAGGATTGGGATTGTGGGCTGATGTAGCTAACAATGGGGAGAACCCAGCTAAGGGGAAAGAAGAGTACATTTTCTGAATCTTATCATAGAAGAAACTGGAAAGATCTTCACATAGAGAGGCTGAGGGGGTGATGGTACTCTTCAAGGCTAATGGTTTCAAAAGCCTTGAACAATCTTGAATACTTCTTTAGTAGAATTATCTGCAATTTTAATCTGGTTGGCTACATAATCTCTGATTGTGTTACGTTTAGAAGTATGAAATTTCTTTAATGCCATTTTATATCTGCATTTGGCGTCGGTGTTATAGTTTTTTCTCCACAAGCGCTCCAGTTGCTTACATGAACTTTTCTCCATCCGGAGTTGAGTAGTGAACCAGGGGGCAGAGGGACTTTTTCTGGACAACTTCATACTTTTAAGTGGAGCAACCTTGTCCAGGGCCGATGTGATCCAGTTGTTGAAGAGAGAGGCGTCTTGACTGGGCTCTCCCGTCAGTACTGGGATTGTGTCATCTAGCACACAGCCAATGACCTCTGGTATAACCTTTCTCCAATCCCTTCTTGTTTCAGGTGTGGGGCTAGCCTGATTCTTATTAGAAGGGATAGTCAAGTAAAAAGGAACTAAAAAATGGTCTGACCAGGTCAATGGGAGAGGAGTGTCAACTCTTAAAGAGGGGATGTTGGTAAAAATGAGGTCCAACATGTGGCCAGCCACATGTGTAGGGGAAGAAACTTTTTGAGTCAAGTTCAACCCTTTAAGGGTATGTAATAATTGAACGCATAGTGGGCATATATCGTTGTCCATATGGACATTGAAATCTCCAAGGATGGTGCAATTTGCGTATTTTAGAGAGAGATCAGCAATAATATTATATAGTTCAGACCACTGAGCAGTCGGTGAGTCTGGGGGTCTATAAACCAGCAATCCAGCGAATGGGAAAGTGGGGAGATTTGGACACAAAACGACAATGCCTCAATTATCCCAGTATTCTCTATTTTCTTCACCGTAATCTCCCAATCCCATCTATGGATCACCGCGAGTCCGCCTCCTAGTCTATTACCAGGCCGATTGGCTACTGTAATCCTGTAGCCTTCTGGGACCGCAGAAGGTAGGTCAGGAAGAGAATGATCCCTAAGCCAGGTTTCGGTTAAAAACATAAGGTCCCAAGAGCGAGACTCTAAATGGAACCAAATGTCATCAGCATGCCTAGGGAGGGATCTACAATTGACTAGACAAGCCCTAATTTCTGGTTTGATAGTAACAGTGGGAGTACAGGCCGTCTGTACGGATACAAGTGGAACCAAGATATTGCTTTCTTTCCCATATGTACTGCTATCCAATGAGTAGGAGCATGTATCACAGCATCCATCCTGAGTGTTCCGCCCAACTTCCATATGACCCGAGTTTAAACAGATGGGCCTGATACATTCCATCGAAGCAAACTTTAATAATTGTTCCCTAGTCCAAGTGCGGCGGGCTAAGTCTCCACGGGCATCGTGGCTAGCGCTAGCCGCGTTCCGGTCGCGGACGGGCGCAGACGGGCTTGCCTTAGGCGCGCCTTCGGCCCGCCAGCGGCGCGCCCGCTGCGCGGCCGCTTTAGCATGGTTCCTTTATCCCCACCCCCCGGAAGCAAGAACCTTGGGAGAGGAGCCACGTCCCTCCGCAACGAACGGCACAGCAGCCGCGGCGGACCGGGGACAGGTAGGAAATATACAGTGCGAATGCAGGCGAGTCTAAAAACACAGCAAACACACTATAAAAATAAAGTGATTCTCTTAAAAGGTTTTTAAAACGATCTTTCCCCAGTTTTAAGACAGAGCATAATCTGCAGCTAACACGCGCTGCAACTGACCGCTACGCGACCACTTTAGCAGGGCTCCTTTATCCCCACCCCCGGAAGCAAGAACCTTGGGGGAGGAGCCACGTCCCTCCGCAACGAACGGCACAGCAGCCGCGGCGGACCGGGGACAGGTAGGAAATATACAGTGCGAATGCAGGCGAGTCTAAAAACACAGCAAACACACTATAAAAATAAAGTGATTCTCTTAAAAGGTTTTTAAAACGATCTTTCCCCAGTTTTAAGACAGAGCATAATCTGCAGCTAACACGCGCTGCAACTGACCGCTGCGCGGCCGCTTTAGCATGGTTCCTTTATCCCCACCCCCCGGAAGCAAGAACCTTGGGGGAGGAGCCACGTCCCTCCGCAACGAACGGCACAGCAGCCGCGGCGGACCGGGGACAGGTAGGAAATATACAGTGCGAATGCAGGCGAGTCTAAAAACACAGCAAACACACTATAAAAATAAAGTGATTCTCTTAAAAGGTTTTTAAAACGATCTTTCCCCAGTTTTAAGACAGAGCATAATCTGCAGCTAACACGCGCTGCAACTGACTGCTACGTGACCACTTTAGCAGGGCTCCTTTATCCCCACCCCCCGGAAGCAAGAACCTTGGGGGAGGAGCCACGTCCCTCCGCAACGAACGGCACAGCAGCCGCGGCGGACCGGGGACAGGTAGGAAATATACAGTGCGAATGCAGGCGAGTCTAAAAACACAGCAAACACACTATAAAAATAAAGTGATTCTCTTAAAAGGTTTTTAAAACGATCTTTCCCCAGTTTTAAGACAGAGCATAATCTGCAGCTAACACGCACTGCAACTGACTGAAACCAGTGCTAACATGCTTGTGCTCTCTCATTAAAACATGGTAGAACTGGCTTACATCCAATTGCCATATTTAAATTACTTTTAAGCCCCTAGTAAAATGTATTAAATTAAATGTTACTAGTGGGCCTGCAGCATTGATTGTGCCACCCACTTAAGTAGCACTTTAACCATGTCTCAGGCCTACCATTGCAGCCTATGTATGCAGTTTTAAACTGTGTTCCTCCTACACAGCTACACCCAATAAGAGGCTTAGGTGTGCCTGTATGGAAGTGGTTCCCTGATAGTAAGTCTTCTGGGAAGGCACCCCTTAAGTGCTATGAGTGTCAATGGGTTGGGCACTATAAGGGGGTGACAAGTCTCCCAAGCGGGCACAGCCCCCCACTGGTGTAGCACTTGGGGAGGAAATTGTCCTAGATAGTGTGGGGGACAGCATGGAGGCTACACTTGTGTCCCTGGGTGACTAAGATAGTGCAGAGAACTCACACGCTTAGCAACACTAGGAAATACATTCAGTGGGTCACCATTAATAAGCAGAGGGGGTGGAGGCTCTGAGAGACATTGGAACCAGCATGGCAGCTGTCAGATACCTCAGAGCAGGTAATCCATAATAAATACCACCAAGTCTTTGCAGCGAACAACCATAAGAGTCACTACCCAGTGGCTCTGGTTCCCTTTAAGTGGGGGGAGGTGAAGCTCAGCTCACACTTGGAAATGTTAGGGTTACCTGAGTGGGTGTGCCTGGCTACACGGTCCATGGACACCTGAAACGGTAGTCAGGAGGACTTGGAGCCTGGAAAAATGGCTAAGGTGCCTGCCAAGAAGAGGAAGGGCAAGGGGCATGGGTAACATGCTCCTGAAACTCCCATGATCCAGGATGAGGCTGAGGCTAAGAGTGACGTCCCAGACCCTACGGAGGAGGACATTGCCGTTTTGGGAAACCAACTGGAGGTGACCAACTGGCAGCAGGAAGGGGGTACCATGAGGGAGGAGTTCTGCAAGGCGCACATGGAGTGCCCTACTCTTGATGGTCTACGGCGCAGGCCAGGGCCTAGGCAGCTGGCAGCACCTCTCGCGATCACCTGATTCACTGGGAAAATTGTCTCCTGTATAGTGAGCCTAAGGTTCCTCAGCCTGGTGCAGCCCATGGGCTTGTGGTCCTCCAGTGCTACAAGGCCTTCCGACTGGAGCTGGCTCATGATGTATCCCTAGCAGGTCTTCTAGGGAAGGACAAGACCTTACAAAGGCTTGTCACCTACTTTTATTGGCCCCAGGTGAGGATAGCCTCAGGTGCATTCTGCAGGTCATACCCTACCTGCCCGGCCAGTGACAAGTTATGAGGGAAGTGCAAGGATCCCCTGCAGCCATTCCCAATCATTGCCACTCCATTTGAACTGGTGGGAATTGACATTGTTGGGCCTCTGGGCCCTGAGGCAGCCCTTGGCAACAGGTTTATCCGGGTCTTGGAGGGTCATGCCACCCGGTACCCGGAGGCTATCCCTCTGAGGACAATGACTGCACCTGCGGTGGCCAGGGCACTGATGGGGATCTTTACCCATGTGGGGTTCCCCAAGGAGGTGGTATCTGACCTTGGTACCAACTGTCAGCATACATGAAATCCATGTGGAAGGAGGGTGGGTTAAGCTACAAGTTATCCACTCCTTACCAGCATCCTTACCACCCAAAGATTCAACAATACTCTCATAGGCCTATAAGAGCCCTTGAGGCAGAGGTAGGACAATCTTTTGTCATGCCTTTTGTTTGCTTAAAGGGAGGCACCGCATAAGGGAGTGGACTTCAGCCCCTTTGAATTTCAATACGTAACCCTGTGTGAGGACCTCTCAGTCTGGTGAAAGAGGGCCGGGAGCAAGCTCCCAGGAAGGCCCCCCAAGATGTGGTCAGCTACATGTTGGCACCCCAGACCCAGATGAAGGGCTTCTGGAAGAAAGCCAAAGAAAATCTAGAAGCCATCTAGGAGGTCATGAAATGTTGAGAAGACCAAAAGTCCACTCTGGTCGAGCATTAGCATGGCCAAAAAGTGTTTGTGATGGAGTCTGTGAAACACAGGGCCCTGCAAGACCGTTTGTCTGGGCCCTAAGAGGTGAAAGAGCACAAGAGTGAGGTCACCTACCTGGTGGACCTCAAAACTCCCATTAACCCTTTCTGGGATTTGCACATCTGTAAGAAATGGGCCGTTATATGTGTGGCCTGCACAAGTATAGGGTCCACATTTGTCCCCCACTGGGAACCAGACATCCCATTCTAGCACTTGACTCTCTCAGGGTAGCGAAGCAGAGCAGTCCAAGGCCTACTCAAGGAAGGTGGTGTGGGATAGTAATCACCACTCACTGGAAAAGCAGTGATAACACTCAATAAATGATTTTCCAGTCTATGCTTTTTCTTTTGAAAAAGGAAAAAAAAAACATTTATTACCCACACTACTCAATACTACTCAGTAATTTGCAAATATACATAAGGCTGATGGAAGTACCTTTTAATGACATTGCATAATCACTTCTGACCCGCTAAAGGGGGCCCAGTTCAACAAACCACATGTCGAAACATTAACTTGTACTTAAATGCAATAATAAAATATAACCATGAATGAATTAACTTATTACTGGCAATAAAGCTTATATACTTTGATCATGAGTGGCTGTCAACATCATTATTTCAATAAAGCATTACAAAAAAAATAGAAAAAATACATTTGTTACACAAACACACACACACACTACTCAATACTATGCAGCAATTCACAAATATACATAAGGCTGATAGAAGTCCCTTTTGATGACATTGCGTCATCACTTCTGACCATCTAAGGGGGGTCTAGTTCAACAAACCACATGTTAGAACATTATCTTGTACTTAAATGCATAATCAAATATAACCATGAATGAATGAACTTATTAAAGGCAGTAAAGCATATATAATTTGATCATGAGTGGCTGTCAACATAATTATTTCAATAAAGCATTTACAAGAAAAATATATATGCATGTCTGAATGGTTTATGTACTCATGATAAACTTGCAACATGGAAAACACAATTCTAAACATAGCCCCTAGGAGGCATCACATTTTGATCACAACACCTGTAACCGTAGACTTTGCCTCTAGACAGCACTGCACCATATGTACACTTTCTTTCCTTTGGGCCACAGTAATTGCAGCCATAACCTTGGCCCCTAGAGGGCGCTGCACTACTCAGTTGAAGAGCACATGCTCCAACCTGGGGAGTGCCCCCTCTCGATTGCTGGATTTATATGCATTACACTTGACAATTGTATCACTCTTCAACTTTTGCTGTTTGTATTCAGCTTTGTTATTGGCATTTGTGAATTCAGTAAAATAGTTTCAACATAAAACAAAACCTGGGTTGGTTACCATTTTCCAGTCCCACCAAACTTATGGTGGGGCCACTGAAATCCTTTTTGGGGGGAAGCTGTGCCACTCCTACAGCTCCCCCTGCACTTACGTTTGTTGGTCATGGCCCTGCCGCACTGGGGTCACCACAGAGGGAGAAACAGTACATAATATGCCAGCCCCACAGGGCATTATGGGACACTCCTTGCAAGTTTATGCATACTTCAAGAGTGGCTCTACCGCTGCCTCGGGGAGAGCCTATGCATTTCTTTTCTTCTGTTTTCCACCGTATGGCATCGCATGGCCCTTTTCTTTTTTTAGGAGTGCCTGGTCCCACCCAGGCACCCCATACTCTGCTTATGTTGGGGGGGGAGCCTAGGGAGCCCAGCCCTGTATGTCCCCTGCCAGCTACCCGTGCAGGCAGTACTTCTCTATGCTGCCACAGGAACCAATAGCTTTCTTCTGCCCTGCCCACTGCTGCAGGCAGGGAGCGGTGGCGTGTGGTGGCCTCCTGCTCCTCCCAGATAAGGGTGCGGGCGGGCCAGCCATTCCTGGGGGGTGCATGGCAGCACTCCCCCCTACAGTTTCACCATGCTGAGGCCAAGGGATAGGGTCCTGGGCCCTGCCGTCCTCTCTCATCACTTGGGGTAACACAACAGCGCTTCCCTGCCTTTGCCAGCAGTCGGGGGATTGAGGATGGTGTCCAGGTCCCCTACGTATGAATACGGCCGGGGGATGAGATACCCGGGTGTTTGGCACCATCTGGGAAGGGAGCCCCACGCATGCCCCCTCTCGGCTTCTTTGGCAAGATTCTCCTCGCAGGGAACCCCAGGCCCTAGCCCACCCGCGGCGGGGGGTAGAAAGGCTCTGGCAGGTGAGCCTCAGGCATTCACGGCCTTGCTGGGGAGTCAGAGGTCAAATCCCTTTGCAGGCTCATATCGCGGGGCCCTTTGGCCCATTTTACTTTGGGCAGAAGCCCAGCTTTTCCCCCAACTAGTCCTCAGGAAGTGTAAGGGGGTCAGCTTCCCTGGTCCTGAGGTCAATTGAAGTCATAGTCCTTAGTCCATATGACCATCAAGGAGTGCTTCCTTCCAATTGTCCATTGCGGCTGCCTCCAGGGTCCAGCAGAACATCACACCCAAGAGAGCTCTCCCCCTGCGTAAAGACCTTTTAAGTGGGGGAAGGAGGTTACTGCAGGGATGCACCTCTGGCTGATCCTGGGGTGTCATATCACCTCTCCGCCCCTGTACTAACCTTTCTGCACAGCCTGCTGGGACATTTCAAAATAAATGGTGTCGTCCAGGAGTCACTTGCCACATCTGTTCTGGGGGACTCAGCTCCACCCCTCGCTGACATCACTGCCATGGCCTGTCCCAGAAAATCTTCAAAGGGAGCCCCCTACTGGGTTGGCCCTAAAGGTCTTCCTTTGTTTAGTGGGCTTGAGCAGGCACATCCCTGGCACAGTGTGACAGCTGGTTGATTGATGCAGAGCCTTCCGCCCCACCCCTTTCCTCCTTAGGAGCTGAGGGAAGCACTGTTAATTGTCCTCTTTGTGTGGGGAGGCCTTTGTTTCTGGTGCTGGAGAGAAATGTAATTAACTTAGCACAGCAGGGTTACAAGAGGCCTGGTCTCTGATCCTGAGCTGAGCCAAAGAAATGTGACATTCCTGGATGATCCATGAGCTGCACAGACATATTTGTGGAACTTGCAGAATTGATTTTCTCAGACAGGTTACACTCTAAATCATTATGGGCCATATGTATCAAGCCTTTTTCCCGTTTGCAAATGGGCAGATTCTCAGAATCGGCCCGTTTACTGTTGGAAAAAGCCTTTTGGGTTGTATCATCCCAAAGGCCATCGCAAAATAGAGAATTGCAAAATTTGCGATTCTCTATTTTGCGAATGCAATTAAGGAATTGCAAATTGCGATTCCTTAAATGCAATTCTGGAAGCACCAGAAATTTGCTATTTGGCCTTATGGAATTGTAAATTACCACCAACTTCAAGTTGGTGGTAATTTGCGATTTTCTTTAAAAAGCACTTTTTTGATTTTTTAAAAGTGCTATATGTCACACATACATGCCCTTAGGGCATGTATGTGCGCAAAATGTGCACACATGCATATTTCAGGGGTGCAACAGGGTATCCTTTTGGCACCCTTGCAACTCCTGAAATTGCATTCTCAATTTGCGATTCTCTAATTGGTAATCGCAAATTGAGAATGTCTTCCCATTCATTCCTATGGGCCTCCTAGCCCATAGGAATGAATGGGAAGGTATTCCTTATTTGCGAATCTCAATTTGCGATTCGCAAATAAGGAATATGTAGGATTCGCAAATTTTTTAGCAAATCCTACATACATTGCTTTTTGTGATTCTCTAATTGCGATTCGCTAAAAATCGCAATTTGAGAATCGCAAAACTCTTTTTTGATACATATGGCCCTATGTCTCTGGTGTCTGTAGGCAGCCCTCCCCATAGGTGAATAATGGAGTATCACTGCAGACAAGACAGTAAACCACACTGACTTTTCCTATGAGTGTACATTAGCATTAGGAGACCTACACCGGGTCAATACCCAATCCTCTGCACCAAGCTACTTGTGTGCAGTTACCTGCACGGCAGGAGTCTTTCATGCCAGGAGTCTCCCACGTAGAGCCCTCATATGAGTGCACACGCATGTGGACATGTGTTCACATGTAACCAGCCAAGTGCCTCTTACACATGCTGCTTCGCAGCGGCCTTATTTTAAAATGCGGACATTGGAGATAACAACGCACAGTCCATATACCATGATTTTACCGTGGGTGAATCACAGGCTATGAGGATCTCCCACACTAAAAGCGTGAAAATCAGGTGATTAAAAAGCGAAAAATCTGGGCAGATTAGATGAGCGAACCCACCTTCTCATAACGTCTATCACCTCAAACCTCACTTTGAGAGGTCTGAGGTAACCATGCTCCTGATCAAGGATGATGGGGTAGTAGAAGAGAGTAAACCGCTCCCTGACCTCCTTTCTTACAAGGAGCAGGATGGGTCTGTGGAGGGTGTCAGCCTCTCCCCTACACTGACCCTAGAACAACAGAGAGACTGCCACCAGTTATTGGGGCAGTTTGCCTCTCTATTTCCTCTTACCTCAGGAATCACTACATGGTGCACCCATGATATTGACAGCGAGGACAGCATGCCAGTGAAGAGTAAGATCTATAGGCTGTCTGATAAGGTAAGAGCCAGCATTAAGGAGGAGGTTTTCAAGAGGCTGGAGTTAGGGGCTATTGAGCCCTCAAACAGCCCTTTGTCCAGCCCAGTGGTGCTGGTCCCCAAGGCTGCTCATCCAGGTGCCACCCCAGAACGTAGTTTCTGTGTGGCTTACCGGGGGCTCAATGCTGTCACATAGACTGATGCACATCCCATCCCCATAGCTGGTTAGCTCATAGATCTGTTGGGAGCTGCCAAGTTCCTCAGCATGTTTGACTTAATCTCTGGGTACTGGCAGATTGCCTTATCCGAGGGGGCCGAAGAGAGGTCTGCTTTCTCTCCCCCAGAAGGGCACTTCCAGTTCTGGGTGATGCCTTTTAGATTGAAGACACCCCTGCCACCTTCCAGAGTAGGTCCACCAGGTCCTGGCTGGATTGGAGAACTTCAGTACCGCCTATCTAGACGACATTGCGGTCTTTAGTTCTAGGTGGGAGGACCATCTGTACCACCACAGGGAATTGCTTCGGGCTCTGCAAGGCCAGTAAGTGCAGGGTTCAGTGGTCTATTTGGGTCTTCAAGTGGGAGGAGGCAAGGTGAAACTCTTCAAGGCCAAGATCCAATTCATCCTGTCTTGTGTACTCTGCAAGACCCAGACAGAGGTGAGACCCTTCTTAGACCTCACTGGTTATTACAGGAAATTTATCAAGGGGTATAGCACAATTGTTGCACCCTTGACAGAGTAGACTTTTAAAAAGCAGCCGAGACAGGTCATCTGGAAGGAGGTGTGCCAGAAAGCTTTTGACACCCTGAGGTGGTCATGTTCACAGCACCCGTGCTCGAGGCCGCTGACTTCTTTGAAGAATGCAATGTACAGATGGACGCCTCAGAGCATGGCATAGGGGCCGTGCTCTCACAGCTGAACCAAGAGGGCCTGGCTCAACATGGAAACTCCAACAGTAGGAGGTTGCGTCCCCAGGAACAGAGGTGGAGTGCAATAGAGAGGGAAGCCTTTGCAGTGGTCTGGGCACTGAAGAAGCTGAGACCATACCTCTTTGGTGCTCACCTCCGGGTTCAGACAGACCACAGACCTTTCAGACAGCTCATGCAAATGAGGGGTGAGAATCCCAAACTGCCGAGGTGGTCCATCTCCCTACAGGGAATGGACTTTACGGTGGAACACCATCCTGGAACAGGCTACGCCAATGCTGATGGTCTCTCCAGGTTTTACCACCTTAGTGAAGAAAACTCCCAATGGTTTGGGTAGTTCTCCTCACTTTCAGATGGGGAAGACATATGTTAGACCTGGTATCCTTGGCATGGATATCCCCTAACATTTTGCCTTCAACCCTCCTGTTTACTGACTTCTTTTATGCTGGTTTTAGGACTCTGCACACTTTAGCACTGCTAACCATTGCTAAAGTGCTTGTGCTCGCTCCTTAAAACATGGTAGAATTGGCCTACACCCAATAGGCATAGTTAATTTACTTGAAAGTCCCTAGTAAAGTTGGCACTGCCTGTTGTTAGGGCCTATAAATTAAATGCTACTAGTGGACTTGCAGCACTGTTTATGCCACCCACTTAAACAGTACTTTAAACATGTCTCAGGCCAGCCATGGCAGCCCATGTGTGCAGTTTTAGACTGCCATTTCAAACCTGGCAAAATAGACCTTTTGCCTGGCCCAGACCTTTCTATTTAGGGCTTACAAGACACGCCTAGGGTAGGCCCTGGACAGCCCAGAGGGCAGGGTGCCATGTATTTAAAAAGTAGGACATATACTTTTAAGTTTTACATGTCCTCTTAAATTCATTTTTCACTACTGCAAAGCCTACCTCTCCCATAGGCTAACATTGGAGTTGCTTATTACATTTAATACGTGTGATTTCTAAATGGGAACAGGTACACAGTTCATGTTTGGTGTCTTTGGAATTATAATGAAAAATCCTAACTTGTGGTGAAGTCAAATATAAAATTACAGTTTTGAAAGACCACTTTTAGAAAGTCGGTATTTCCTGCCTTAGCCATTTGGTGCCTGCAGCCTGTCTCTGGTTTACATGACTAGGTGTAGTTGACAGTTGTGCTTTGTGTATTCCTCCTAGACAGCCACACGCAATTGGGGGTTTAGGTGTGCCTGGATGGGCCATCAGTGGCAAGATGGGAGGGAGGATCCGGGCCCAGCCCCATTTACGCTTGAAAAGGGGGAAACAACCATTAAAACGCGTCATTACAACGTGTTACCATTACAACGAGGTTGTAACAGCGCAAATGCTGTTACAACGCTTGACCATTACAATGCAACGTTTTACCATGCATATGCCTTTACAACGCATGCCTTTACAATTAATTTCATTGTAAAGGCATGGATGGCAAAAGGATATGCGTTTCAAATGTAAGTAATAGGTATGTATGGATTTTTAGGGTTTAGGGTGGGTATGGGGTAATGGGTGGCGAGGGTAATTTTAGGTTTCAGAGTGGGTAAGGGTTTTGGGGTGGCAAGGGAAATGTTAGGTTTTAGGGTGGGTATGTGTTTTGGGTGGCAAGGGTAATTTTTGGTTTTAGAATGGGTATGGGTTTTGGGATGGCAAGGGAAATTTTAGGGTTTAGGGTGGTGGGTATGGGTTTTGGGGTGGCAATGGTAATGTTAGGTTTTAGGGTGGGTAGGGGTTTTGCGGTGGCAAGGGAAATTTTAGGTGTTAGGCTGGGTATGAGTTTTTGGGTGGCAAGGGTAATTTTAGGGTTTAGGTTGGGCATGTGCTTTGTGGATGCAAGGGTAATTTTAGGTTTTAGGGGGTATGGTTTCGGGGTGGCAAGGGTAATTTTAGGGTTTAGGGTGTGTATGAGTTTTGGGGTGGCAAGAGCAATTTTAGGGTTAGGGTTAGGGTTAGGGTGGGTATGGGTTCTTGAGTGGCAAGGGTAATTTTAGGGTTTAGGGTGGGTATGGGTTTTTTGGCGGCAAAGGTAATTTTAGGGTTTAGGTTGGGTATGTTTTTTGGGTGGCAAGGGTAATTTTAGGGTTTAGGGTGGGTATGGGTTTTTGGGTGCAAGGGTTATTTTAGGGTTTAGGGTGGGTATGGTTTTTGGGTGGCAAAGATAATTTTAGGGTTTAGGGTGGGTATGGTTTCTTGGGCGGCAAGAGTAATTTTAGGGTTTAGGGTGGGTATGGGTTTTTGGGTGGCAAGGGTAATTGTAGGGTTTAGGTTGGGTATTGGTTTTTGGGTGGGCAAGGGTTATTTTAAGGTTTAGGGTGAGTATGGGTTTTGGGTGGCAAGGGTAATTTTAGGGTATAGAGTGGATATGGGTTAGGGGTGGGAAGGGTAATTTTAGGGTGGGTATGGGTTGGGGTTGTGGTATTTTATGTAAATGTGTATATATATATATATATATATATATATATATATATGTACATATATATATATATATTGCAAAACGCTTGATGCTGTTGTTTCAGAACACAAACGGAGCCAACAACAATTGCGATCAGTTTCTTCTTCTTTTAATTCAAACGCACGTCAGCCATGACACGTTTCAACCGGCACAGCGGCCTTGTTCACAAGGTGTTACTGCGTAATCCTCTAGTGGCCTTTACATACCATGTGTGGGACTGGCCTGGAGAACAGACTTAAGTTGCTTCACTGCTGTTTTCCGTGTCAGTGTCTATTTCAAAAGAAAATAAATCTTTTTTAATTTGATAAAGCTTTTCTGTGTGTTAAAGAAAATACTGTGATGCTGAAACCTACTTCTTTAGCTTTTATCACAGTTACACATTCTCGCTGTGTTTTCCATAAGCCTAAATAGTAAACAGACTCTCTTTATTTGCCACTTAGGAGAATTATATCCTACCAACACTATCTTTATGCAAAGAAAAAATATATAGATATAGTGGCTATAGACAAGTGTCTACAAGTTTCTTGGACTTTCTAGGCTGTAATACAAAAGGCAAGTGCCTAGATTACAAACACACAATTATATAGCTGGAAAGCCATAATTGCTTTATAAAATCCTGGGCAAGTGCCCTTTTAGTAGGTCATCTACTGCATGGTATTGGCCAATTCTACACAGAAATTCGTTTGTGCGTTCTATGAAAGGACATTTTCAATAGTACACAATACTTCAGATAATAGTTACTCCACATTAAGTAGTTGTTATCTTAATTACTCTCTCCAATTAATGAGCATAGCAGTTCAAATTACAGGCAAGAGTGAAATTCTTCATCATGATTGAGACCATTTGGTGTTCTACTGTCAAGTAGAAGAATATAGCGTGTCTCTAGCGCGCAGCGCTCCCACCCTGTCCCCCCCTCTTTTATTAGGTGGAATTGCGTCTATCACGAAATACGTGATTTGAGTGGGGTCTCTATTGTTGGTTACTTCGCAATGTCGGGCTACGGGGTACGATCTATCCGTGTTGGATATCGCCCTCATGTGCTGAAGAATCCTCTTGTGCACCTGTAGCGTAGTACTTCCCACGTACTGGAGGCCACAGGTGCATGTCAGCACATAAATTGCGAAGTCAGTTTTACAATTGTAGGAGCTTCTAATCTTGATCTCTCTTTTGCTAAAAGGAGTGGAATATTTGATTGTGTTTTTTCCAATACTGCAAGCTCGACACTTGCTGCATCGTTTGATTCCCAGAGATAGTTTCAACCACCCTTGAGTCCTCTCACTTTCAGGGCTTGATTTCACCACAGCATCTTTTAATGAGGGTGCTCTACGAAACGTCAATGGGGGAAAACTGGGAAGATGTTGCCCTATAACTGGGTCGGCTTTCAAGATATGACAGTTCTTATTTAGCAACTCACGAAATTCCCTATTCTGACGAGTGTAAGTAGTCAAAAAACGCATCTGGGGTTCCACTCTCTCATTTTTAGTACTTCTTTTAGCAAATAGAAGTTCCTCACGTTTTTTCTTATTTGCTGCCTCTCTTGCGGTTTTTATGGTGACCTCATTATATCCTCTTTCGAGATACTTGCGCTCATTTCTATTTGGCATGTGGACAATTCCTCTTTTGTACTGCAATTTCTATTGGCCCTAAGCATTTCCCCATAGGGGATGCTGTTCTTAGTGTGTGCAGGGTGAAAGCTAGAGGCATGCAGCGTTGTGTTGCCAGTGGTTGTTTTTCTAAATAACCTAGTTTCTAGCTTTCCTGCTTTTACAAATACCTCAACATCTAGAAAAGGCACCTTTTCAGTACTGACTACATGTGTGAACCTGAGATTCAGATCATTACAATTAAGACGATTTACAAAATGTTCAGCAGATTCAATTGTGCCCTTCCAGATAACAAATAAATCGTCAATAAATCTGGTCCATACAATAATGTTGGTATCCCATTCCTGTGCAAAGTCCTTGCGGAGCACCTGCTCCTCCCACCAGCCTACATGCAAGCACGCATAACTGGGGGTGAAGCAGGTGCCCATCGCAGACCCCCTCATTTGTTGGTATAGTGTCCCATCAAATAGGAAGTAGTTATCCTCCAGACATCTCTTTGCCATCTTCAGTAGCATCTGAGTATGCCTGACTGACCGGTCTGTCATTCAGATAGAATTCCATCGCTCTCAAACCATCAATGTGGGCGATGCTGGTGTACAGGGTAGCAATATCAAGTGCCGTCAAGGCATAATCCTTTTCCATTGATATATCATATACCATCTTGAGGAAATCGCCACTATCTTTAACATACGACGGGGGTTTCTCAACATATGGCTTGAGGAAAAAGTCTATGTACTTGGAACAATTTTCCAACATACTGCCATTAGCTGAGATGATCGGACGACCAGGCGGACAGGATGCATTTTTGTGCACTTTGGGTATTAAGTACAGTACCGGTGTTCTAGGCGTCTCATTCCTTAGGAACTTGTATTCATCATGTGACAGTAAGTTCAAATCAAGCCATTGTTCTAGATCCAACTTGAAATCAATCTGTGCTTTCACCATGGTTTCCTGCTTGCACTTTTTTGTAGCATTCTCTTTGATTAAGCTGACTACGGGCTTCCAGCCGGTACATTTCCATTGGCCACAGCACCACGTTTCCTTTCCACCCTTATCTGCATTGCGTACCACTATTTGTTTATTGTTCCGAAGTTTGTTCACCAGTTCGTGGTACTTCCATTCTTTGGGGGTACGTTTCATATCTCACTTACTGGTTGCTTTATTCATGGTTTTCAATCCATCTGCTACTAACTCATGAAAAATATCAATATTGTCCTTGATTGTGGTGGGCGTTGCTCTTGAGCGTGGTCCAAATGGCGTGCTTACTGTGTCACCAGATTGTAAGTTTTGTTCCATGATAACATTCTGTATAGATATTGAGGCATTCTGAGTTTCGTTTTCCATTTCCAATTCCCTCATAACTTGAAGGACAGGTAGGTCAGCAATAGTAGTTCCAGTCAAAAGTGTGGGTAATTGCTCCACTGGTCGTATGCTGCATCTTTCATTGTTGATGCCCATATGTATTTTCTGCAGTTTAAGTTTTCTGACATATTTGAATGTGTGGATACGGGCTTGAGGATAATTCATGTTATATTTAGGACAGAAAGAAAGACCAAGTAATAGTGTCTCTTCATCAGCTTTAGTTAAAGCCAAATCAGTGAGGTTTATGATGGATTTTTGTTGCTCAAAGTCAATGACTATTATTTGCGTCTCCATGTCGTTTTTTTGTTGTTGTTGGTTTAGGGGTTTTGGAGTGGCAAGGGTAATTTTAGGGTTTAGGGTGGTGGGTATGGTGGGTATGGTGGGTATGGGTTTTGGGGTGGCAATGGTAATTTTAGGTTTTAGGGTGGGTAGGGGCTTTGGGGTGGCAAGGGTAATTTTAGGTGTTAGGGTGGGTATGAATTTTTGGGTGGCAAGGGCAATTTTAGGGTTTAGGTTGGGCATGTGCTTTGTGGTGGCAAGGGTAATTTTAGGTTTTAGGGGGTATGGTTTTGGGGTGGCAAGGGTAATTTTAGGGTTTAGGGTGTGTATGGGTTTTGGGGTGGCAAGAGCAATTTTAGGGTTAGGGTGGGTATGGGCTCTTGAGTGGCAAGGGAAATTTTAGGGTTTAGGGTGGGTACGGGTTTTTTGGCGGCAAGGGTAATTTTAGGGTTTAGGGTGGGTATGTTTTTTGGGTGGCAAGGGTAATTTTAGGGTTTAGGGTAGGTATGGGTTCTTGGTTGGCAAGGGTAATTTTAGGTTTTAGGGTGGGTATGGGTTTTTGGGTGGCAAGGGTAATTTTAGGGTTTAGGGTGGGTATGGGTTTTTGGGTGGCAAGGGTTATTTTAGGGTTTTGGGTGAGTATGGGTTTTGGGTGGCAAGGGTAATTTTAGGGTTTAGGGTGGATATGGGTTATGGGGTGGCAAGGGTAATTTTAGGGTTTAAGGTGGGTATGGGTTTTAGGGTGGCAAGGGTAATTTTAGGGTGGGTTGGGGGTTGTGGTATTTTAAGGAAATGTGTGTGTGTGTATATATATATATATATATATATATATGGGTTCTTGGGTAGCAAGGGTAATTTTAGGGTTTAGGGTGGGTACGGGTTTTTGGGTGCAAGGGTTATTTTAGGGTTTAGGGTGGGTATGGTTTTTGGGTGGCAAGGGTAATTTTAGGATTTAGGGTGGGTATGGTTTATTGGGCGGCAAGAGTAATTTTAGGGTTTAGGGTGGGTATGGGTTATTGGGTGGCAATGGTAATTGTAGGGTTTAGGGCAGGTATTGGTTTTTGGGTGGCAAGGGTTATTATTTTAGGGTTTAGGGTGAGTATGGGTTTTGGGTGGCAAGGGTAATTTTAGGGTTTAGAGTGCATATGGGTTAGGGGGTGGGAAGGGTAATTTTAGGGTGGGTATGGGTTGGGGGTTGTGGTATTTTAAGTAAATGTGCTTGCTGCGTCTTCAGTGGAGAACTCTTTACATTTACACTATTATGGTGTTGTTTAATTGACATTCCTTCCTATCCGGAATCCACTCGGAGCCCGTGTCCGGAGTTCAGCAGAGATGCTGGGCATCCACTTAGAGTTTGTTACATGGCATATGATTCTTTTTGAATAACAGTATAACTCTGTTGGCTCCGCTTTTGCTGTTGAATCTGGACGTTATTTATATTACAGATGCCTTTGGACTTTTTTTGTGTTGCCTGTTTCCATATTCTGCATGTAATTACAGTGAGGCATTATGGGACTATCAGTCCCGCTTGTTTCAGCATACTGCTCATGGACCGGCATTTGAGATCTCAAATACACATTTAGGGGCCGATTCCGATTCGGGCCGGAAAACGTACCGACCGACTCGGAGCCGGAATTTAGTCCGACCGACACGTACCGGTGCAGCACGACCCGCAAAGTACGATGAAATGCGTGCAAAATCCGACCGACTCGTACGGAACACAATACGAACGACCGAACCGCGCGAAAAATAGCTATCCGGCCGGAAAACCACGCAAATCGAACCGACCGACACGCACCAGGAAGAATCCCAAACGAAACGTACCCGCGAAATCCGACCCGCCAAGTACCATGCAACGCGTGGAAAACACGACCGAGTCGCACGGAGCCCAAGCCGTACGACCGACACGCATACAAAACTGCGAGCCGAAGCAACCCAATACACCGCGACCGACGCGTACGCAGCACAGAAAACAGCACAAACACAGCGTGAACGAATCGGAGAAGCTCGCACGAGACAACTGCAGGGTCCGACTCAGTCAGAAGAACGTCTCCTACATGCACAAAAAGTACAAAGGGAAAAACACACAAAAAAAGGCCAAACAAGCAATTACAAAGCCAATAAATACTGGGGGGGGGGAACAGGGAACAAAGACACACCCACAACTCCACCCATAAAAAGGACACAAATCCCTACCATGATCCTTTGCAAATTCTAATGACCTGCCAGCACTCAACAGACAGCAACCACAAACCCACCCACAGCTCATCCATCACACAAGCCACACACCATCAGCACCTCAACAAATAGCACCCTCACATACACCCAGCAAAACACACACTCACACACCCTCACTTGCACACCCCCACACACATCACTCACCACCACCACCCATCACCATGCCCCCAAAGAAGAATCCAAAGTTCCTAGATAGTGAATTGGAAGTCCTGGTAGATGAGATCCTCCGGGTAGAGCCACAGCTGTTTGGTACACTGGTCCAACAGACCCCCATGTCGCAGAAAACCAAGATGTGGGAGAGGATCGTCGACAGGGTGAACGCACAATCACCATGTTTGCGCACAAAGGAAGACATCCAGAACAGGTGGTATGACGTGCGCAGGAGGGTCAGGGACCTGCTTAAGAAGGACTACCTCTTGAGCCAACACACCGGCAGTGGCCCTCCTGCCAGACCAGTATACCTCAGGCCCTGGGAGGAGAAGGTGTGGGCCATCCTACCACCAGTGAGCGTATATGGACTAGAAAACATCCCAGAGCCTGGTGAGTACACAACAAATGTACACAATATTGTGCGACAATACACACACATCACTGTCAAGGGGAGAGTCAAACCATGCACCCTCAGCAAATACACACCAACCACAAGATAATCATCCCAAGATGTGTTTGTCAGTCAGATAAACACAATACATGCCATCTCATAGTGATATGTAACTGTGTCATCACATGTACAAATACAGCTAGGCAGTGGCACAAATCTAACCAACAAACACAGTCAGATACGTAGCCACCACTACAACACCACCTCACAGGGAAGCTCACTGAAAGGAAGGATTTCTGTGTATGCTGATCAAGTCAGTGTAGCCAATAGCATGATGGGAGTTGTAGTCACAGATATTGCCCACCCTCACAATACGCCCATCAACACCACAATGAACCATGCTCACATCACAGGGAGTGGAAAACAACTGACAAGATGGCTGACACTGGCTACTGCTGTGGGGAGCACAAGGCCCTGCTGGCAACTGTGCACCAACCAACAGCAGGACACCACTGACTGACATCCTGAAAGACAACTCGCACTCCCTGCAATGGAAGCACGTTCCATGGTGGGATATCTGGCTGGGTGGGAAGGAGGACTGACAGCACTGACCATAGTTACCAGCTGCTTTTCTCACACACACCCTTAACACAAACTCCACACAACTCACCTGGGAGAATGCATTGCCACACACTCTAATTAAATATCCCACAAAGAACCACCACCCTGGGTTATGCTGTGTGAAGCACAGGGGCACACATGGGACTTGTAGCCAAACTAACCCCAGGATAACACTGTCAGCCATCTTGTCAGCACAAGCACACAACTCCACAGGGAAGCAGAGTCAAAAGGAAGGAAGCATGGGCATGCTGGGAAGGGGGTGGAGGCAATTGCATGATGGGAGTGGTAGTCACAGCCCAACATCCCCCACCCACATGGCCCAGCAAGCTCACACCCAAGCATGCACACCTCACAGGGAGTGAAAAGCCACTTCAAAGATGGCTGACACTGGTGCTCAGTTGTGGGGAGCACATGGCCCTGCTGGGAACTGGGCACCAACCAACAGCAGGACACCACTGTCAGCCATCTTGCCATTGCTCTCACACTCACACACAGTGAAGTCCACTCAAAAGCAAGTAAGTATGGGCATGCTGGGAAGTGGGGTGGAGGCAATAGCATGATGGGAGTGGTAGTCACAGATATTGGTCACCCTCACAATTGTCCCATCAACACCACCCTGAACCATGCGCACATCACAGGGAGTGAAAAGCCACTTCAAAGATGTCTGACACTGGTGCTATGTTGTGGGGAGCACAAGGCCCTGCTGGGAACTGGGCACCAACCAACAGCAGGACACCACTGTCAGCCATCTTGCCATTGCTCTCACACTCACACACAGTGAAGTCCACTCAAAAGCAAGTAAGTATGGGCATGCTGGGAAGTGGGGTGGAGGCAAAAGCATGATGGGAGTGGTAGTCACAGATATTGGTCAGCCTCAAAATTGTCCCATCAACACCACCCTGAACCATGCGCACATCACAGGGAGTGAAAAGCCACTTCAAAGATGTCTGACACTGGTGCTATGTTGTGGGGAGCACAAGGCCCTGCTGGGAACTGGGCACCAACCAACAGCAGGACACCACTGTCAGCCATCTTGCCATTGCTGTCACACTCACACACAGTGAAATCCACTCAAAAGCAAGTAAGTATGGGCATGCTGGGAAGTGGGGTGGAGGCAATAGCATGATGGGAGTGGTAGTCACAGATATTGGTCAGCCTCACAATTGGCCGATCAACACCACCCTGAACCATGCGCACATCACAGGGAGTGGAAAAGAACTGACAAGATGGCTGACACTGGGGACTGCTGTGGGGAGCACAAGGCCCTGCTGGCAACTGTGCACCAACCAACAGCAGGACACCACTGACTGACATCCTGAAAGACAACTTGCACTCCCTGCAATGGAAGCACGTTCCATGGTGGAATATCTGGCTGGGTGGGAAGGAGGACTGACAGCACTGACCATAGTCACCAGCAGCTCCACTCACACACACCCCTACCACAAACTCCACACAACTAACCTGGGAGAATGCATTGCCTCACACTCTAATCAAATATCCCACAAAGAACCACAACCCTGGGTCATGCTGTGTGAAGCACAGGGACACACATGGGACTTGTAGCCAAACTAACCCCAGGATAACACTGTCAGCCATCTTGTCAGCACAGGCACACAACCCCACAGGGAAGCAGAGTCAAAAGGAAGGAAGCATGGGCATGCTGGGAAGGGGGTTGGAGGAAATAGCATGATGGGAGTGGCAGTCACAGACATTGGTCACCCCCACAACTGTCCCATCAACACCACCCTGAACCATGCGCACATCACAGGGAGTGGAAAAGAACTGACAAGATGGCTGACACTGGGTACTGCTGTGGGGAGAACAAGGCCCTGCTGTCAACTGTGCACCAACCAACAGCAGGACACCACTGACTGACATCCTGAAAGACAACTTGCACTCCCTGCAATGGAAGCACGTTCCATGGTGGAATATCTGGCTGGGTGGGAAGGAGGGCCGGATGTCAACCAAATACAACCAATGCAGACCATGTACACACCCCAACATTCATATTGAAATGCCCAAAGTATGCAGGACAATGTGCTACACCAATATCAACCTCTGACTGTGACAACTTAGAACAATGCAATGTACAGGCCCGCATCCAGAGGTACAGTCACAACTGTCAGGTGTGTCAACCATTGATGCCTGCAGAAACATAACATACAGTGTGTGTGTCTCCCAAAAACAGGTGATGATGGGGACACAGCAGCAGACGCTGAGGAGTCCCCGTCCCAGGCTCAAGGGGAAACGGAGCTCACTGGTGTGGAACAGCCTCTGCCCTCCTCGGATGACGAAGACCTACCTGGCACCTCCGGAGCGAGTCATCATGCAGCACCAGCAGGACCACCAGCTGCACCCCCTGCACCCACCCCTCCAACGACTGTCAACACACAAACCACCCCTGCCGACACGGACAGACCAAGGAGCACCACCAGCACACGGACCCTGGACCAACGTGGGGCTATGGACACCAACACCACCAACAACCCCCAAGGGGGCCCAGGGTCACCTGTGCGTGCCACCTCAGGTACTGCACGTGTCGCCAGGGGTGGTGGGAGGGGTGGGAGACATAGGTCGCTGATCGCAGAGGGGTCTGGACTGCATGATGACCCACAACTGGTACGCATAGCCGATGCGTACCAGTCCAGCACCGGAGAGCTCAGCCAGGTAGTGGGGCTCCTCAGGGACATACGACAGCAGCAGGCTGCCCATCATGCCCGCTTGGACTTACACATGTCCCGCATGGAGTCCAAGTGGGACACACTGCAAGAGATGACGGCGGTGCATAGGGACATATTACAATGCCTCTGCCAGATGAGCAGCAACCAGTCAACACCTCCCTGTGTGCCCACAACATCTGGTGCTGAAACAACTGCAACTGCCACAGGGAGGGAGGATGACTCTGGCGGAGAGTCCCCTGCACCGCAGCAGCCTGCACTTGAGGGTTCCCCCCCCAAAGAAGAGGGGTCGTCCGAGGAAGTGCAACTGAGAGGCCGATGGCCATGCACAACCCCCTGGAAGCCAAAACCTGTTCTGGATAATCACCTTTGTGCGCAAACTGTTCACCCTGTTGAATGCAACACAACTCCCCCACATGACATGGGGAGTACAAGTTGGACCAATGTATCAGATGACTGTGGACTTTACTCAGGACATTTCTGCTACCAGGACTTCCAAATCATCTAGGAACTTTGGATTTAAATCACAATGTACAGCACCCACCAACCTGTGCACTATACACACACATGTATGACAATAAACACACTAATACACCATACCTGCCTCTGTTGTGATTCCAACGTGGTTTCTGTCATGGAGATGATGACCTGCAAAATTACACTGTGCATGCTAACTGCTACAGCAAGTACAACACAGGCATGTGAGTCATGGCAATGTGACACATATGAGGGAGACACACCACCAGGGCTACACAACATATACACACCAAGGTCATCTGACTCATCGCCTACACTGATGTTGCCAGGAAATACGGTGCAATGCACAGACACAACACCTATTCACAGTCTTTGTCAACTAGCCCACTGGTGCAGTAAGCAAATGTCAGTCAGATGTGTGACCACAGACAACGCACATCACAAAGTGAAGCACAGGTTTATTACACATTTGCAACATGTTGTAACCACTACAGATGCAAGGTAATCCCACCTGGCAGCGGGCACACAGTCAACAAGTGTAGAAGGAAGGAAGTCCATGGGTGTGGCGCACATCACCTGTAGGGACACGACAGCTACCACCCTGTAAGTTTAATCACGGTGTCGGGTATCACAGTTGACCAAACGACTCTGAAAGTACCCTGTGAAGGACAGAAATGACACACAGTCAAAAGCACTGAAGAACAGGACAGAACTGCAATACTCATGCCCAATACATGTCACAAGATACCCACCCAGAACCAAGTTAGCATGTCAACACTGTTGGGGAGTACAGACTACCTGTAAGGACACATCGCTACACGCATACAGTCATGTAGCACATGGACACACTCAAACAGCACCAGAGCACCACCAACACATATCATGCATACTCACATCATTGACATGACATCTCCGGATACTCACATTCAGCTGAAGAAGTTGGTGATGAGCTGTGTGCGGACATCACCATCATCATCATCATCATCATCACTGGCATCGTGGTCCAGGCCAGGATCCTCCACAGGTGGCGGATGTTGGTCATCGTCATCCAGGATGAGAGGCAACTCCTTCCGCACTGCCAGGTTGTGTAGCATGCAGCAGACGATGACAATCTTGCACACCTTTGCTGGGGCATATGGGAGGGCCCCTCCTGTCTTATCTAGGTGGAAGCGGCTCTTCAGGAAACCAAATGTCCGCTCGATCACTCTCCTGGTCCGACCATGTGCCTCATTGTAGCGCATCTGGGCTGGTGTCACAGGGTTCCTGAGGGGCATCAGCAACCACGGCATGTTGGGGTATCCGGAGTCACCTACATACAGACAATTGCACATTAGCTGAGTTGGAAAATAGGGTGGAACACTACATTGCAGAACACACACAATGGTACAAAGTCAGTACACACCAACAAGCCAGGCACGCTGGTTCCGCATCTGTGACATCATCCTCGGGATGCGAGTACTCCTCATCACGTAGGCATCGTGTGCAGAACCTGGGAAACGGGCACAGACGTGTGAGATGCTCATATCTGCAAGACATACCACCAGTGCATTGACCGAGTGGTAGTGTTTGCGGTTCCTGTATGCCTGCTCTTGGGCCTGTGGTGGTACCAAAGCCACATGTGTCCCATCAATTGAGCCAATGACATGCGGCATCCTCCCCAGGGCATAGAAGTCACTCTTCACGTCAGTGAGTTGTTGGAGTCTAGGGAAATAGATGTACTGGTTCAGGTATATCAACATAGCCTCCAAAACATCACGGAGCACACGGATGAACATGGTCTATGACATCCCACCAGCAGTCGCTACAGTGTGTTGAAAGGTACCGGTGGCAAAGAAGTGTAGGGCTGCCATCACCTTCACCTTGGGGGTCAGCGCTGTAGGGTATGTCCGGCCAGCTTGCAAATGTGGGGCCAACCGCACCGTCAATACCTCAATCAGCGGCCTGGTGAAGCGGTACCGTCGGATGCAGTCCCGTTCGACCATGGTTGCAAGGTCAGGGAATGGTCTATGGACAGCTGGTACCCTGCAGTGCATAGGTGAAGAAAGAAAGATTGTCAGTCACCCCACATATGTGGCATTGACCATACTCAATATCACATGATACATCATTATGAGGCACAAGTACATGATGTGTGCAGTTCCGTAAGGACATGTATGGCACCTACATGGCCAACATCTAACATCACAGTTCAACAAGTGGCATCAACAAGTCCCAGGTTGTGCCATGGGATATCATGAGGCCGTGTCACAGTTCCCATCTCCTGCTGCCACGTTCCAAACACACCCCACAGTGACATGTGAGGACAGATGTGCCCCAGGCATCACAGCTCATCGACAGGTAGATTCCCAGGGACCCTGTATTGCCACATGGACACTGGCATGACATGGTGTATCATGAATACACCACAGCAAAACAACCATGACCCCCACAGGTAGTGGTCCCTGTTGCCTCGGCAGGACAGACATGGACATCTGTGACACACACACGCACAACATCAAAGTCCATGCACAAACAACGTGGATGTGGAGACTGTCTCCCATTGTGCACATGGAATCAGAGACATTGTAAACACAACATGCACACAGACTGTGGAGGACCATCACTATTGTGGCAATGGGTCACCCTGGGATGTACATACCGTCCCACATGGGACTCAGGGGGTATGTGACATGACATACACATACACCACCGTGAAATGTGACCATGCCACATGCTCAGAAATGAACAGTTGCCCATCACAGTGGTCATGTGCACGACACACCAAGGATTCTGTCCCCATGAACACGTGCACAGCCTGGGAGTGGCTGCCCCCAAGTGACACCCACAGAACAACATGTTCACCCCCATACACGGAATAGGTAATGCAGCCTTACATGCCTTAGGATACAGTGTGGACAGGCTGTGGTGATGTAGGTGTGCCCCTCACTCCCTGGGAAGTATATGTGGCTGGCATATGTTCACCTATGACAAGCATGGTGACATATGCCAGTGACTTGTACAGGGACGCGTTGGACAGCAATGGACCGATTGGTGCGCACACATTGGCCATTGCATTCAATGTGAGTGGGTATGCATTGTATTCGCAATACGCGTTGGACAGCAATGGACCGATCGGTGCGCACACATTGGCCATTGCATTCAATGTGAGCGGGTACGCGTTGTATTCGCAATACGCATTGGACAGCAATGGACCGATCGGTGCGCACACATTGGCCATTGCATTCAATGTGAGCGGGTACGCGTTGTATTCGCAATACGCGTTGGACAGCAATGGACCGATCGGTGTGCACACATTGGCCATTGCATTCAATGTGAGCGGGTACGAGTTGTATTCGCAATACGCGTTGGACAGCAATGGACCGATCGGTGCGCACACATTGGCCATTGCATTCAATGTGAGCGGGTACGCGTTGTATCCCAGGTACGCGTTGTAGGGCAATGGACCGATCGGTGTGCCCGGCCAGCCCATTGCATTCAATGTGTGCGGGTACGCGTTGTATCCCGGGTACGCGTTGTAGAGCAATGGACCGATCGGTGTGCCCGGCCGGCCCATTGCATTCAATGTGTGCGGGTACGCGTTGTATCCCGGGTACGCTGTTGTACAGCAATGGACCGATCGGTTTGCCCGGCCGGCCCATTGAATTCAATGTGCGGGTACGCGTTGTATCCCGGGTACGCGTTGTAGAGCAATGGACCGATCGGTGTGCCCGGCCGGCCCATTGCATTCAATGTGCGCGGTACGCGTTGTATCCCGGGTACGCTGTTGTACAACAATGGACCGATCGGTTTGCCCGGCCGGCCCATTGCATTCAATGTGTGCGGGTACGCGTTGTATCCCGGGTACGCGTTGTAGAGCAATGGACCGATCGGTGTGCCCGGCCGGCCCATTGCATTCAATGTGTGCGGGTACGCGTTGTATCCCGGGTACGCGTTGTACAGCAATGGACCGATCGGTTTGCCCGGCCGGCCCCTTGCATTCAATGTGTGCGGGTATGCGTTGTATCCCGGGTACGCGTTGTAGAGCAATGGACCGATCGGTGTGCCCGGCCGGCCCATTGCATTCAATGTGTGCGGGTACGCGTTGTATCCCGGGTACGCGTTGTACAACAATGGACCGATCGGTTTGCCCGGCCGGCCCATTGCATTCAATGTGTGCGGGTACGCGTTGTATCCCGGGTACGCGTTGTAGAGCAATGGACCGATCGGTGTGCCTGGCCGGCCCATTGCATTCAATGTGTGCGGGTACGCGTTGTATCCCGGGTACGCGTTGTACAGCAATAGACCGATCGGTTTGCCCGGCCGGCCCATTGCATTCAATGTGTGCGGGTACGCGTTGTATCCCGGGTACGCGTTGTAGAGCAATGGACCGATCGGTGTGCCCGGCCGGCCCATTGCATTCAATGTGTGCGGGTACGCATTGTATCCCGGGTACGCGTTGTACAGCAATGGACCGATCGGTTTGCCCGGCCGGCCCATTGCATTCAATGTGTGCGGGTACGCGTTGTATCCTGGGTACGCGTTGTAGAGCAATGGACCGATCGGTGCGCACCCATTGGCTATGGCCTGGCCTGGCAACGGACGCGTTTTCAAATCTTGAACGAGTCTGATGCTGTAAATTCAGTTGGTCACCCACAACAATGTTGCAAATTCATGGGTGTCATGAAGTTGAACTTTGAAGGATGCTGTGGGCGTGTGTAAGTGGTGCAATTCCATGGATTGGCCAGATTCAGAAGATGCAAATGACTTGGACCTATCACTTTGGACACATGGGACAGTATCTGCCTCTGCAGCACACATATAATGCTGGCTGTTCCCCTGAGAGCTCACTTGCCTGCACTACATGCTCCAGGACGACATCTGCCACCACCACTGCTGCTGTATCTGCAACCTCTGGACCCTGCAATGGCACGTACTGTGGAGAGAGCCCCAGCCTTCAGCACTGAGGAGAACCAGGACCTGCTGGACAGCCTCCTTCCACAGTACAGCAAGCTGTATGGGAAAGCAGGGGAGCAGGTGAGTGTGCTGTCCACTGCCTTACTAAATGTGCATGTTGTCTGACTAGCAAGGCTTACAGTCTGCACGCCACTGGCTAGCAGGCTCACTGAGTAGTTGTCACCCCCATAGTGTGTAGTTACATGCACTGAACAGGTATAGTCCAGTGACAGTGCATTTAAACAAGGTTTTACTTCCCAGGCAATGATACCATGTAGTAACTGCTGGCAAACTGTCCATAGCCATCGTTGCACTGCCTGTGTACATCATGTGCCCCTGTGATTGAGACATGTATATCCAACTGTGTAATGCACGGATATGTTGCATGTGTAGTAATGGCATTCTCACTTTGTCATCCTCACAGGTTGATGCCCACCAGAAGCAGCAGATATGGCTGACCATCGTCCGGGCAGTGAGATCCGTGGGGTCTACAAGCGCCGGATCCGCAACTGCCAGAAGAGGTGGCAGGACCTTCGGGGCTGGACCCGGAGGATCGCACGGGTCCAGCTGAAGCTGTCACCTCCTCGCAGGAGGGGCGGACACCGGACCCTGACCCCCACATGCTCAGGATCCTGGCGGTGGTCTTCCCTGATCTGGATGGGCAGCTGAAGGCCAGAGAGCAGCAAGGAGGGGTGAGTCCATGAATGCATTGTGAACTTTGTCTGCCATGCTATGTGCCCTCCTCTGGCCTGGTTAAACGTCCACAGTACATCAGTCATGTGGTCCAGGACCCATGTCCCTCAATTGTGCACTGCCCACTCCTCATCTGATACCCAGGTGTGGCCCTTACAGTCAGGGAATTGTGTCACTTGGGTACTGTGTCCTTGCATTTTGCTTAGCTCAAGGTGGGGGACAGCATTTGTTCCCCTAACTCTGTCGTGGGCATCATGGGTGGGTCCATTGCTTACACAATGCCTGTGTTCTGACATATAATCTGCGTGTTACTTTGATATGTGGTCCAATTGCTGAGCTGATCCACCACATATACCTGGGGTATCTGGCACACACCCATGCTGCGGGTGTGAACAATGTTTGGGCCCAGGAGTGTGTATATTACGTGTGTCACACATACTTAGCCACCTGCCTACTGTCCAGGGCTCATCCCTCATTCACGTGGGGCAGGACAGTCATGCCTACTCCAGGCCATACAATACACTCTGTACTCCCACTCCCGTGTATCAGCTGACACGTTGTGCTCAGTGATATGTCCCCTCAGGTGTCTGCCTCTGTGTCAGTGTGCTGTGGCTTCGTTGTCAGGACTGCTGGGGTGTTACTCGGTTGGGGCTCAGCATGCCACCGGAGATGTGACCATAGGAGACGATACTTGTGTGACACATAGGTGTTTGATCACCTGACCGTGCAGAATGGGGAATGCGAATGTGAAGTTCAGGCAGCTGTTTCCCATTCACAGCAGATTGTGATGTGCTCAGGTTCAGAGGGTTGTGTTACAGGTCTCCCATATGTCCAATTGGTATGACGTGGACAGATAAGGGTTCAGATGATGTGGTGTGTGGGGTATGTACATGTGCACTTGTTCAGCTCCAGGACTTGCATTCCCCATGACCTACTATTGTGACACAGTGCAGACTGTTGTTGTCTGGCTGCCCTGCCCATGTGACTGGAGACAGTGATGTATGACTTAGCAGGCATGCCTGTGCCATGGCATGAAACTTACTATGAGTGATCCTGCAGGGGAGTGACATGTGCTACATGCACACCATTGTGGCAATGACTATCAGGACATGGGTGCATCATGGTGTCTGTCGCTGGTATGCATCACATGCATTTCATATTTGACTCTGGGCATCCCTTTCATCCGGACACCTGTACTGACTCAGTGGCAAGAGTTGTGATGTGTGCATGTTCACATGCTTCACCGTGTTCTCTGCACTGTCCAACTACTGTGTAGGTGGTGCATGTGTCCACACTGGGGTATTGCCATCCAACAGACACCAGACAGATGGGTGCAAGGCCAGGAGGGATGTGAGTGCCATGGTTGACCATCAGACTGACAATTGGCTTCTCCTATTCTGTTTGGGCACTTTTGGCAATGTTCAACTAAGGATGCCAGGGCTTGCTCTGTAATGTGCTGTACTTACTGTGGTGTGTGCGTTCGGTGCAGGTGACTGATGTCTGTCTGTTTCCCTATTGTTTGCAGATACATCCACGGCCACAGGAGGGGACAGCTCCACGGACCAGGAGGAGCCGCAGAGCCACACTGGGTCAGCAGCCGAGGAGTGGTCGGAGGGACCCAGTGGCACGGAGGGCGAGGGGAGCCACACTGAGGAGTCCTCAGCAGCATCCACCTCAGCTGAGGACCACAGCAGCTCGGAGGATGACTCCCTTGTGGATGCGGGTGTCAGCAGCCACCACACCCCAGCTAGTGTTGCTGTCCCCGCCACCACCACCACCACCACCGGCCTCCCATCGGCTTCCATTCCCGAGGTCCGTGGAGGCTCCCATGTTCGGGAGCGTGTCTCCTTCGGGCCAGGCACCGCACCCACTGACCCTGTGTCCCCTGCTGCCCTGAGTGAGGAGTCTGTGTACCTCCTTCGCCAGCTCCATGTAGGGCAGACAGCGATGCTGAGTGTCCTCCATGCACACACCACTCTGTTGACTCAGCTGGTGTCGTTCATGGAGGGCATCTCATCGGGCATGTCTGCCCTACAGAGGGGCAATAGGTCCATGGACTCCTCCCTGACGGCAGCAGTGTCCCTCCTCCAACAGTCCCTCACCCCTCCTGCCTCTGCCCCATCCACACTCCCCAGCACCTTACCTGTCCCAAGCACACACACACCGGCACAGGCACACACCAGCACAGACACAAGCAGCACACAGACACACACACCAAAATCAAGACGCACACGCAAGCACAGTCAGGGGACTGAAACAACACTCACAGGGGATGGGGCCCAGGCACACACACACGCATCCATGAGCACTGCGCAGTCCTCAGTTACCTCTCCCTCCAAAGCCCCTTCCCTTGCCTCACCTGCAACCCCAAAGACACAGCGGGTCTTCCTCAGTGACCTCGGCCTCTTCCCCTCCGATCCAGCTGATACAGCATTCAGGGGGAAGAGGAAGCCCACCCACACGGAGGGAGTGCCCCTCGCCCCCGGACACCCTCCCCAGGCTCGGACCGACTGACGCCCCATCCGCAAGTCCCCCGGACCCGGAAGAGCAAGACCCCGCCGCTGCCCTGCAGCTCAGGCACCAAGTCTCCTTCCTCCATCCCTCAGGCCCCCACTCCACAGGTGCCCCCACCACACCCTGCCCCAGGTTCCCCCACCCACAGATACACCATCCCCATAATGATCAGGCCTTCTCCCCCTGCCACTTGCTCTTCCAGCACCACACCCCCGCTGCGCATGTCTGTGCCACTGGTGTGGAGACGGTGTCCTCCCCTCTGTCCTGCCCACCTTACCTGATCCCCATTCTCCTCCCCTGGAGGTAGGCACTGCAGTGGAGTCCACTACCACCCGGTCTGACTTGGGCACTGCAGTGGGGAACATGTCCACTCCATCTGCACGGCCCACTGCAGTCGTGCCGGCACCCACACCATCTGACTCATGCCCCCCAGTTGTGCCGGCACACACCATGTCAGACACCTCCACTGCAGTTGTCAGTGGCTCTCCAGCACCCACCACCCCTTCCCTGCCTCCTTCTGGTGAGCCCTGATCCTGTCCCTGTGGTGCCTGGCCTGTCCCCCCGTATGCCCCTCCGAGGGGATTGTCCCTGGTGTTTAGCAGTGCAGGCATGCGTAGGGTGACATCTGCCACTGTCACCCTGTTTTGACTTTCAGGATGGACTGGCCATTGGCCTTTGTTTCTTTTTTACTGGACTTCAACTTTTGAACCCACATATGCTGAATAAAGCAACTTTCTGTTCTCTAGTGGTTTTGCTTCTGATGTACATGATGTTGATGATGCTAACCATGCCCTTGCTGCAGTGATGGTGATATTTGGTCTCATGAAAATGAAGTGTTACTGTGCAGGAACCCATGTGGTCCACGGGCAATGTGTCCTATCCTGTAGTGTATCCATGTCATCCTTAGCAGCATCTGAGGATGTCATGTTTTCAATATTTGGCAATGGGATTTCCTACTTACATTAGCAATGTCACATCTGTGGCTTCCACCCCTGCACATCTGTTGTGCTTGCCATTGTTCAATTAGTCTACTTCCCTGACCGTGTTGCCATCTCCACTGGACATGCAGGTTTGGGCATCAATGGGGAAGGACTCATCTGTGTTGTCAGTGCAACTTGCTATACATGTGTGTTGGATCTGTGCTGATGATTTCGTTGACACTCCCATGACCAGGCTGATGTGGCGGGAGCCTTCATTTGGTGCTAATTGTTGACTGTGTTACCAAGTGTTCTGCTGACATGATGGAGCCCTACTGAGGCAACATATGGCACAGCTTTCCTCACACAGGAGTGGAGTCCCCTCATGGCAGTGTGTACTCCTGTGACATTGCCTGCGCCCAAGGTGTGTGTTGTATGAGAATGTCTGTGTGTTCACTTCCATTTTGCTGTGCATGCTGGGATCCCTAGTGATGTTCCTGTTTGTGATGCTTGCTGAGTTGACCTATGTTCCCCCAAAGTCTTCTCCTTGGGTTCTCTGTGATGTGGGTGCATGGCACATTACTGGTCATCAGGGTGTCACCCATAGGTGTGTTTGCTGTCAGGGCTGAGTTTGTGGGCAGACGCAGATGGGACACAGTCAGGATTCCCATTGGCACTTGTTGTTTACACCTGTCATGTAATTTCCAGTTTGTGTTAGCTTTCAGTGATTGTGACACGTTGTGTGTGTGACTGCTGGCACTCCTCAGGGTCAGGGCTGCAATGTTGGTAGTTGTCTATGTGTGTTCTTTGTGGGTGACCTTGTCTTCTTCATTGGTGTGGGACTGTGGCTGGGATCCCATTGGTTGGTGTGGTATTACCGTCATGTCCATGTACGGCGTAGTGTGCAGTGTGTCAGACATTCAGGCGTCTTGTTGAGTGGCCATGTGTGATGTGTTTCTGCACCTTGGTTCCCACCACCACCCATGGGATTGTCATGGGTGCATGTGCAATGTCACCAGTGCATGTGAGCTTCACTGCTGCACATTGTTGGAGGTCGAGGTGTGTGGTGTTGAGTGTGTGCAGATGAGAGTTGTTGCCCGGCTAGACCCCTGCCTCCATGTTGGCCTTGGCTTACTGGCCGTGCTGATGAGAGTTGTTGCCCGGCTAGACCCCTGCCTCCATGTTGGCCTTGGCTTACTGGCCGTGCTGATTGATTTGTGCTTGTGTAGGTGTGATGGTAGTTTGTTGCTCAGGACACATGACTGTGGTTCACAGTGTGAACGACATCTAGCTTTGTCATCACAGTGGGATTGTCATGCAGCTCAGGGTCACCACATTGTGGGGACCCTGGGGGTAGTGCTGTGGTGTGTCTGTGTCTTGCTGTGTCAGTTGCTGTTCCTACATGCTTGTGTGACATGTGTGATTTGTGCTCCCTCTCATCTAACATTGCCTGATTGCCCACATAGGGGATTTGGATCCATGACTTACCTTTGTGTGGCACTGTATGCGCATCTGTGTAATTGGTATTCAGGCCTCATCATGTGTTGTGTGGTTGCCTGGGGACACTGGCACCCCCCTCACCTGTTGTGTTTGATGTGCAGTGTGGGTCTGCCTGTTTGTGTTTGTGCATCTGCACCACTGCATTGGCATATCTTTAGTGTGCCATTGGCTGTATGTTGTTTGGTGGGTTTCCCCTGCTGTCCCTGGGACTCCTAGGTCATCAGTCAGCACAATGATCATTGTTTGTGTGTCCCATTGCTGCCATGGTATGGTATCTGTTCACCTCACATCTACAGTCTCCACAGGGTATCTGCATTTGTGTGCCGATTGGTGCAAATATGTGGGTCTGCATTCTGATGGTCACTTCTGTCATTGTGTCATTGATGAATGTTGACAGTGTCAGCCCCCATGGGTGATGTTTGTCTGCACATGGCCAAAGGTATGTCTTATTTGCACTGCACTGTTTGCCTCCCCCAATCTATGTTGCTATGGGACACAAGCACTACTTTGCCACTGATGTGTTTGTTGTTCTGTGACCAGGAATCATCCATGCAGTTTGGCAGTTGCAGCTTTTTCAATGTCAACACTTACATTTTGGTCACTGTGATGATGGGGGTTTGGACCCCATTGCCACAATGTTCAAGATGTGCTTCAGCTATGGGCCCCACACTTACATTTTGGTCACTGTGATGATGGGGGTTTGGACCCCATTGCCACAATGTTCAAGATGTGCTTCAGCTATGGGCCCCACACTTACATTTTGGTCACTGTGATGATGGGGGTTTAGACCCCATTGCCACAATGTTCAAGATGTGCTTCAGCTATAGGCCCCACACTTACATTTTGGTCACTGTGATGATGGAGGTTTAGACCCCATTGCCACAGTGGTCATGGTCTGCTTGCATTGTGGGGGCCACACACATTTATGTGTGACACATGTGATAGGGGGTCACATTGTATGTTCAAAGTCATGTTCAGTGTTGTAGGCATTTGACACAGCCTACACACGCTTGTCATGGTGTTGGGGGGGTGTCTCTTTGTTGCATTCTTTATGTTGGTGTGTGCTTGTTGTGTCATGCATTAGCCATCCTATGAGTGGGGGTGTTGTTGGTGGTAGGCATCCAGCCTCCCCATGGGTAGAGGTGGTAGTAGTGGTAGGCATCTGGCACCCCCTGGGTAGGGGTGGTAGTAGTGACAGGCATCCAGCCCCCCATGGGTAGAGGTGGTAGTAGTGGTAGGCATCTGGCACCCCCTGGGTAGGGGTGGTAGTAGTGACAGGCATCCAGCCCCCCATGGGTAGAGGTGGTAGAATTGGTAGGCATCTGGCACACCCTGGGTAGAGGTGGTAGTAGTGACAGGCATCCAGCCCCCATGGGTAGAGGTGGTAGTAGTGGTAGGCATCTGGCACCCCTGGGTAGAGGTGGTAGTAGTGACAGGCATCCAGCCCCCCATGGGTAGAGGTGGTAGTAGTGGTAGGCATCTGGCACCCCTGGGTAGAGGTGGTAGTAGTGGTAGGCATCTGGCACCCCCTGGGTAGGGGTGGTAGTAGTGACAGGCATCCAGCCCCCCATGGGTAGAGGTGGTAGTAGTGGTAGGCATCTGGCACCCCCTGGGTAGAGGTGGTAGTGGTGACAGGCATCCAGCCCCCCATGGGTAGAGGTGGTAGTAGTGGTAGGCATCCAGCCCCCCATGGGTAGAGGTGGTAGTAGTGGTAGGCATCTGGCACCCCTGGGTAGAGGTGGTAGTAGTGACAGGCATCCAGCCCCCCATGGGTAGAGGTGGTAGTAGTGGTAGGCATCTGGCACCCCCTGGGTAGAGGTGGTAGTAGTGACAGGCATCCAGCCCCCCATGGGTAGAGGTGGTAGTAGTGGTAGGCATCTGGCACCCCCTGGGTAGGGGTGGTAGTAGTGACAGGCATCCAGCCCCCCACGGGTAGAGGTGGTAGTAGTGGTAGGCATCTGGCACCCCCTGGGTAGAGGTGGTAGTAGTGACAGGCATCTAGCACCCCCTGGGTAGGGGTGGTGTTAGTTGTTGGCATCCAGGCCCCTATGTGTATATGTGGCATTGGTGATGGCCATCCCGCCCCTATGGTGCTGCTGTTGCTGGTGTGAGTAATTTCTGCATCCGTCTGTGTGTGTGTGATATGTCGGGTACGTGTAGTTTGTTTTTGTGGTTGGTGTCTGACTTCCCTTCTGCGCCGTACGCGTCCGTGCCTGTTCCGGTAATAGATGTAGAATATTGGTAGGATCGGCACGATGGGATTCATGGTTGGTTCGTCTCGTTCGTCTTTGTCGTTGCTTCGCCTCGTCCTCGTGGCTGGCGTGTTCGTCTCGTAGCCGTGGATCGTCTTGTGGCGCGAATCGGAGCTTATGTGCGCCTCTCCCGGATGCTTAGACGTGCCGTGCGTAGCGACGGGTTCGGCGCGTACGGAAAGCGCATCGTACTTGTCCGGCCGGACGGGGCTGCATTTTGGCTTCCGTGCGACTCGATTCTGCGTTTACGGATCCGGCTCGGTCGGAGAACAGGACCTGGATTGGGTGAGTACGACTGGGTCGGAATCTATGCAGTTGTGCGCATCGTACTTGCTCGTTCGGAAGAATGTGCGAGTCGGTCGGGAAACAGGCATTCGCCTGGCTTTTTTCCTGGCCGAATAGTGTTAGGTGCGCCTCCGACCGAGATCGGAATCGGCCCCTATGTGTTACATTTTGAAAGTCTGGCATACATTTTATTGACCTTCAGTTTCAAGCGTACCCATTTATATTTAGCTCTGCATTCAGCAGCCATGCTTTGTATTTCAACCACAAGTGTGTTTTACGGGCTTACCCTTGAGCGGCTTCCATGCTAATTAAGGGATCAGCTGTATTCAATTATATCTCCCTGACGTCTCATGTTTACGCAGCATATTTCATTTTTAAAGTTTTACACGAGAAGGGTTTGCGCTATTTTTTACAATTTGTGACAACAATAGCAGATGTTCCTATATAATGAAATGGATACACTTCGAGTATAATTGTTATTTGAATACATTGCATGTACATTTCAGTGGTCCGATGCTGCACTTTGCAGTTAATGAATTTATGCCAAATGCATTATGCGTTTTATAATTCTATTCAGTCACTATTATGACCACGTATTTCTCTGAATGTATTACACGTGTATGTATTTTGTGTGCACTTTCTTTTAGTTTTAAACAGCGTGTATTCTCTTTTTTCATGATTTGGAACCACGTTCTGTTTTCTATGTCTATGATGATGACATAGTATAAATGTTTAGAGTAAATGGCGCTCTCCAGATTGATAAAGGCTGCTGGGTCAGCCGAAATGCGTCTCTCTTGCTTGCCGGGTCGGAGGAGGCCCTTTGGAATAAAAGATGCCTATACCCAGCATTCCTCGTGTGCGAGCTCTCTTCCATGTGGAGCAGGGGTTGTTTTGATATATATATATATATATATATATATATATATATATATATATATATATATATATATATATATATATATATATATATCCAAAAGACCAGTCCTGTTACCCTTACTACCAAGAAGGGTATCCACAGCACAGGTACGGACCACACCGGCACTCCAATAAGTTTATCGCAGATTTTATTCCATCATGAACACCACAGAGTGTATCGGACCAGAGTCCTCCCAGACGCGTTTCGATCGCTAACAGCGATCTTGCTCACATGACGCTCTGGTGACGAACCACAGTAGATATTCAGTGTGTGGCCAATCAAAAACATAAGATTGGTCGGGTGACAGTGTAGGGACATGAAAAACAGACTACAATTTGGAAGACAATTTCACAATTAATGGCCACTAACCAGGACGAGTACAGACATAGAGTATAATATAAATAGCAATAGATAAGACCAATACATGTATGTTTTTAGATATTGTAAAAACCGCACCCACAATTAAAACAAGTAAAACACGGGTACTAAGATAAAATATAGTAAGATGAAGAAATATGTATAACCTGTATATACATGATAAAATATCGTAATTGTATAACCATATGTATAATATTTACACTGTGCAAAATGTCACTGATCAATACATATATATATATCACCGTATTACCGTGCATGCCTTTAGTATGAAAATGTAAGTAATTTACAGGAATACATCTATGAACAAGGCAGGGGATCCTGCCGAAACGCCTTACAGCCCTGTAATGTAACAATAAAACTTATCTGGATTACTGGAACTGCAGTGTCGGTGTCTGGCTTGAGGATTTCGTGTGCTGGAGGTGTTTGGAGATATATATATACATATATGCGGCGAGATGAAGGTCCGGAAAATCGTTGTCCTTTTCCCTCAGTGAGATCCAGGTGGGTAGGGGGACGAAGCAGACACCGCCCACTTGGGAAGTACTTACGTTGTGTGACTGCTTCATGCGGATTTGGAGTGCCGAGTCCGGGACAATCCCCCCTGCCTGCTGACATGCCTCAACCAATCGTAGCGAGGCAACAGGTATTTAAAAGTGGGAACTTAAAAGCATTCACTAAATTTGTGGCATTTGATAAAGGCATTCACGCCGAAACGCGTCATGCCGTGGTGATATTAAACAGCGAGTTTCCTGAAGGACATGTGTGGGCTCGATTTCTTTCAGAGAGAGAAGAAGTGTGGACGGTGATGTTGTGTGTGGCCACGAGCGCACTAGAGCCCCCATCTCTAAGCAGTTCGGTGGTAGCAGTGGCATTGTTGTTTCTCCAAAAACGTTTTGGAAGACGCCGAACCACCGCAACCCTGCAATTTGACCCTGCCAAAAGTGTTTGGATTGCAACTTTACAGAGACAGCGCGGTTACTTAAGTGGCGCCTCCAGGGATGTTATGGGAGTTTTGTGGCGAGATGAAGGTCCGGAAAATCGTTGGCCTTTTCCCTCAGTGAGATCCAGGCGGGTAGGGGGACAAAGCAGACACCACCCACTTGGGAAGTACTTACGTTGTGTGGCTGCTTCATGCGGATTTGGAGTGCCGAGTCTGGGACAATGCCCCCCTGCCTGCTGACATGCCTCAACCAATCGTAGCGAGGCAACAGGTATTTAAAAGTGGGAACTTAAAAGCATTCACTAAATTTGCGGCATTTGATAAAGGCATTTACGCCGAAACGCGTCATGCCGTGGTGATATTAAACAGCGAGTTTCCTGAAGGACATGTGTGGGCTCAATTTCTTTCAGAGAGGGAAGAAGTGTGGACGGTGATATATATATATATATATATTCTGCTCCAAAGGTTGTCCACCCGGTGAGTAGCACTCGATCAGCAGCTTTGTGTATGATAGGCAGGGACGAGGATCCGCTTGTAGAAGCTGCTCCGTAATGGAAATGCCTGACGCGTTTCGAAGCTCCATATGTTTCTCTTCAGAGGCTTGAACGGAGACAGTGTGTGCAAATGCTGAACCCACTTCGCCATTTTCATATTGCACACCCACCAATGGGAAGCTCGAATGAGACTGTGAATTGTGGAAAATGTTGTCCGGATAGCACACATATATATATATATCGGGCCCGATTCACAGAACTAACTTACGACAAAATCCTAAACTTACTACCATTTTGGTATTCACAGAATGAACTTACTCATTTTGGTATTCACAGAATAAACTTACTCATTTTGGTATTCACAGAAGACACTTACACATTTTGTGTAACTTACACATTTTGTGTAACTTACTCATTTTGTGTAACTTACACATTTTGTGTAACTTACACATTTTGTATTCACAGAAGGCACTTACTCATTGATGAGTAAGTGCCTTCTGTGAATACCAAAATGAGTAAGTTCATTCTGTGAATACCAAAATTTTTGTAAGTTCATTCTGTGAATACCCAAATGTGTAAGTTCATTCTGTGAATACCAAAATTGTTGTAAGTTCATTCTGTGAATACCCAAATGTGTAAGTTCATTCTGTGAATACCAAAATTGTTGTAAGTTTAGGATTTTGACGTAAGTTAGTTCTGTGAATCAGGCCCACCGTTCATACTTACCTGTAAAATACTTATATTTTCAAACTTAACTTTAATCACGCATATGCGTTTACCAATCGTGGTATTACAATGAAATTCGTTGTAAAGGCATGCATTGTAAAGGCATATGCATGGTAAAAGTTTGCGTTGTAATGTATCAGCACTTACGTTGTTACAACCACGTTGTGATGGCATGCGTTGTGCTGTCATACAACCTTGAATAGGCTGTGTCCTTTCTACACACAAAGGGATGCATACTCCTTTTAGTAAGTCTGGAGACAGGGACAGGAGGGAAAGAGCACATGTGCACTTCAAAAGCCGCCTCTAGAAACTTCTCTCCACTCAAAGGCACACCTGGGTTTAAATACTGGACCTCAGACACTAACTCTTCAGTGCACTTCCGGTCCTGTGGATACTCTTCCAGGAAGAAGGACTGCTGTGCTGCTGAAAGGACTGCCACTCAGCTGGATTGCAGCTCTGAAGGACTGCTGCCCTGCTGTGCTGACCTACTGCCCCTTTGCCTGGGTGAGAAGGACTGGACCTGCATCTCTTGAACTCAGAACCCCAGAATGATTCCAAGAGTTAGTTGGCTGGCCTCCTGATCTGAAGCCTCAGGGACAAAAGGGTGCCACCCCAGTCCTCGACACTTAGAATTGGGTGTAAGGTGCTCTGCTAGCCTCTGTGATCCAGTGGAACCGACCCATCTCCTCTGCTGTGCGGTGCAAACCCAAGCAGAACCAACGCATCGCTGCTGCTGCATGGATTGGATCCGTTGCACAGACCCACATTGCATCGCACCCATCAGAACCGCCACTGCGTGAAGCATCCTCGGTGCAGGCCCTTATATCCCTCAACTGCAGCCTCCACAATGACACCGGACTCTGCATCGCTGCCTCGCTGCTCCTTGGAACCGAAACATCGCCTTGACTGCGCGATGCATTCTTGCCGCTGGACTTCGTATCACAAGCTCTCTTTGACGGGATCCTCGATGAGGATACAGAAACCCGCGCCTCAGCCTTGCCGTATCTTAGAACTGACGCATTGCTTTGGCTTTGCAACACATCTTCGCTGCCGATCGACCCGACGTCCCTGCAAACCAGGATTTAAGGTGCTTTTTAAGTGGGTCTAACTATGGCCCTGTAACCGGTCCGTGCTCCATCGCGGTCTGCCTGAACTTCTGGATTTGTCCCGGTCCTGCGTGACAAGATATCCAGAGTTTGCACTTTGTGCCTTTTGGCACTATTTTCACTAAAACCTTTAAAATTGCATATCTCCGATTCCACTGATTGGATTTTTTTGATTTTTTTGATTTATTAAAGAAAGTTCTGTTTTTCTAACTTGGTGTGGGGTCCTTTTTGTGTGTTATTTTCACTTTATTACTGCTCAAAGTGTTCCACAAATGCTTTACACATTGACTCTAAGTTAAGCCTGACTGCTTTGTGCCAAGCTACCAGAAGGTTGAGCACAGGTTGATTTAGGGTTGGCTTGTGCCTCACCCTGACAAGCACTGTGGTTGCTGCTTGACCAGGGCTCACACCCCAGTCCACCAGCAACCCAATTTTTTGCAGTCGGGAACAGAACTTGTTAACCACTGTTGCTAAGTCATAAAGTAATTGAGTCAGGCTGCTCTAGCAGGGCTCTCTGAGAGGCTGTCAGAGCAGCGTTTAAAAGCAGGGAGCTCTGCTTCTATAGGAAAGCGAAGGCACAGAGGACCACATGTATCAATATTTGTAATAGTGATTAACACATAGTGATTCGTAGGGGTTCGCAAATCGACCTACCTCATTAATATTAATGAGGTAGGTCGTAATTTGCGACCCCCTAGGAATCGCTAAATTCATGGGGATGGTGGCCTTGAAGGAAAACGAGTTGCGGTAGAAAGAAAAATGAATAGTTCACTTTTCATTTTTTAAGAGCAGGCAGTGATACGTGGGACCACTGCCTGATCTTAAAAAAGTTTTTGCATACATTCACAAAGGGGAAGGGGTCCCTTTGAGACCCCTTCCCATTTGCGAATGGGTTACCACCAATTTGAAGTTGGTGGTAACATGCAAATGTTTTGCGAGCTGATTCACGGTCACAAAACATTCATACATACCGTTACAATTTGATATTTGGAAGGGACACCCTAAACACGCCCCTTCCAAATACCGAATTGAAAACCCATTTTGCGATTCAGTAACAGGTTATCGAATCACAAAATAGGGTTTGATACATGTGAAAAGCATTTTGTTGCATTCGCAAACAGACAGATTCTGAGAATTGGCCCATTTGCGAACACAAAAATGCTTGATACATGTGGCTCGAGAGTCATGGGGTGGGCTGGCATCATCTTTAAAATTTGGGACAAGGAAGACTGGGCATGATATGTACGGCTTCCTTGTTACCCCTCTGCCCTTGTGTAGCTGTTGAAAGCAGGGGCAGATGATTTTGGGGGTCATACACAACATAAAATGATCGGAGGGTAAATAATGAATTAGGGAGATGTTTTTCACCTTGGGAATCTGAGGGACATCATAGACAACTCGAGCTTTGTTCTTGTCTATTTAATGTCACTCAGAACCCCTTGGTGAAAAACATTCCCATAATACACTCCAGCCCATCTGTAATTCTATAAATAATCCATGTTTCAAAACAATGTCGTACACTTTGAAGTTTATTTGTGTATATAGCATATATGTTTGAAATTGTATCAGTATATTGATTTCTTAAAATCATTTACTATAAGGAACTCAGAGAAAAGACACAATCAAGGGAACAAGAATCAATATAACAAAAGAGACCATATAAAATACCATACTATTTAAAAGTGATTAAAAAAACATACTGTTTAAAACAACACTGGCAAGAAAAATCCAGCTGTATATTTTACCATAAGAGAAAGAAGTGTGCAATGTTATCAAACGTTCGTAAAACAATCAGATTCCATGTTTAAGGTGCTCTTCCGTTATGGACATAAATTACATTACGCACCAAATTATTTTCCCTGAACTCCCCTTAAAGCAAACAGTGGTTGCATCAAGTGTTCTCCTTTTATACAATCTAAGCTGTAGTTTCCGAATATCAAGCAGCTTGGGACAAATACAATGAACATACTCAACCATTATATACATACAGAAAAGACAACATAACGACATATCATTCACTGCTTTGTTCCGAGAACCCTCAATTTGAGCAAGTGAAATATAGAGAAGACGAAACCTTAAAAATCGTTTTTCATTGATGGTTTTAACGGGAGATCAAGATAATTTTGACTACTGTAGCTGTAAGAGTCTTGTATGTAGCATCTATTTTTCAGTTCTGAGCATTTCTCCAAATCTGCTTCAAAGTTGTGCTAAATTTATTGATAGTTTTATAAGCTTTCTAGGACGCAACCAGTTCATGTTAGCAAGACTAGTTAATGAGGGTAAATTATAGGTTCTCAACATAATAGGGAATGGTTTGAAAACAATTCATTAGTCATGCTGATTGTAAGTAGTTCAGTCTTAATCATACCCTTTACTGTAAGTTCTTTGGATGACACCCAATAACAGATATAATTTAATGCATTAATACTACTCTGTGAATAAAAAGACGGAATCCCCAATTATATTTTTTTTAAACTTTATTTAAAGATTTTCAGAGTAACAGTACAGAAGAGAGAAGGTTAACATGGGGGCCACATAAACTCTATGCAAGAAACGGAAATGAAGTAGCTTGTGTCAGTGGTTGGGGGAGACAAGTTTAATTTGTGTGCAGCAGAAGGCCCAATCTTTGTCAGTGATGGGGTGTCCTAGGTCCCATTGTTTCTGAACCCCGTCTACGTTGTTTGCGGAATCCCCAATTCTAAACCTAGCCTGGCATGCAGCTTACATTGTCTGCGATCAAACAATTTCTCAACACAGTTATACACTACAATAATAAGTTTCCTTAAAAAAAGCTGAGTTTATTATAATTGAACCATCTGTCCATAAATAAACTATTTTAGACTTAATATCAGTAATGGTTGGGCCCAAAGCGCCTTCTCCATTCTTGGCAGCTTAATGTTTGATTGCAGAAGCACATTTACTACATCATTTAATTTATTGCTGTGCTGTGAAGAGTTCAGAGAGTCCTGTAGTTCTACTCCAAGATAGGTGTAAAATCACCCATTTGAAAGTTGACTTTGATTTCCCAAAACACATAGGGGCATATTATCAAGGGCTGGCGATATAATTATCGCCGCTTTAGCGTCCGTTTTCGGGCGAAAAGCGGCGATAATTATATCGCAATATCATCAAGGACACGCTAGCGCGTGTTTCCTTGATGTAGAGCTCGGTTTTCACAGCCTCGCCTTGCATCGCTAATGAGATGCAAAGAAGGCGTGGCTGTGAAAACAACACAAGTTAATATCGCGAAGGCAGCTTCGCGATATTAACAAGGAGGTGCAGCGATAAAAGAAATCGCGCTACCTCAGCTTTAACTCAGGAATTTAACGTCTGTTAAATTCCTGACTTAAGCATACTTTACATGGGAGATGGATTCTGCTGATACGACCACAGGGTCGTATCAGCAAGGTTATCGCCGTTTTCCATGGAACATCGCTGGAAAACCAGCGATGTTCCATGGAAAACAAGCTATCGCAGGAATAATTATCGCCATTGCGCTATGCGTTGTTAATACAGCGCTAGCATGGCGATAATTATCTGCGGTAGCCGGCGATAACTATTCTCACGCTGTGAACGGCCAGCGATAATTATCGCTGGCCGTTGATAATATGCCCCATAATTTTTGTTTTCTGGTAGTTCATTTTTGGATTGTTATTTGGTCGTAACCCTGGAGACGAAATAACTGCTGCTGAAGGCCTAATTGAGTTTTGGGAAACAAAAGCAGATCATCAGCATAGGCAAGAAACGCAATTGTACAATTACAAAGTTTTGGAAATACATTTCAGCGGAAGACACCACAGTCAATATTGCTGCATGATAATTAACACTGAAGAGTCACAAATGTAATGTTTCTACAATATTATATAAATCAAGAAAGTTTAGATGTACGTGAGTGAGACTTTAGGCATACTCATGTTATCAGTTAGCACATTTCTTATGCTTGTGATTTTTATCACTTGACAAGCTTCACACCCCTCCTCGCCCCCCTCCCACGTCCATGCACCAGGGAGCTTCAATTTTGACCTTCCCTGCTTATTGAATATTATTAGAATCAGTTAGTTCTATGGTCTTGCCGGCATTGTAACATTTATAAAATGTTATGTTTTATGTTCCTGATCAGCATAGATTTTGCAACTGTATACAAATTGAAGGCCACTTCCTGCAGTACAGCATATTCTTTACATTTATGGCAAATGTCATTATTACCATGTGAAGTGTTTTCTGTTTATCAATTGGTTGTGATATGTTACTCTTTTGTCAGACCACAGTGACTGAAAGTTTCTCTGTCTAAGAATGTATAAAGGCTCACCGTTTTGGGGACCAGCCAGGATTTCTTCCCAGTCCTCTAGGGAGCAAAATCTATGCTCCTCTGTTTATCACTCTGCAACAATTTTCAGGTTCTCTCCTGTCTTACTAAGCAGTCCATATAAGAATGCTCCATCATTCTCAATTGACTTGTGTTACACCTTTTTTGGGGCTCACTATTTACCAGAGTAGGGCTTTGTTTACGCTGCCAATTATATATTCTATGTATTTGCATTTTAGCATTTTGATTTGATTCGATTAACTAATACCCTTTGCCAGCTGCAATGATTTTTAATTTTTCATAAGCCTTTATGGTTTGTACTTTGAATCCTGTCTTGTGTGGAATCTCCTGAGTGGATTTTCTCTGGGTAAATGTTTTGTTAATTGTGGGGATCTCATCTGGATTTGACTCACACATAGTCCTGATCCAAAAAACAGCACATTAAATATTAAAAAATGCTGACATGAGTTTGTGAATAGTCCCATTTGTTATATGTATAGAGTCCTAGTTATATGTCTTTGCAGAACTGGTGCTGAACCAATCTCATGGAATGTTTTAATTTAAACAAATATTTTCAATCAATTAAATTCAGTGCAACACCTAGAATAAAAGACAGTGTTGTGTTACGAATAAAGCTATGTAATTCATAACCAGTGAGGGTTATTCTTTGTAAATTTTCTGTACGGCCCCCACCCTCTTAGGCCCTAACAGGACACCCCCCTGGTATTTACACAACAAACCTGTTATCAAATTCTCTAGGCACTTGGCTGTCTAAGCCTCACACAGCCAACACTAAAGTTAGACCAATGCAAGTGTTTTCTTGGAATGGTCACAAAACTTCGGGAGACATCCATTACCACGCGGGCATTGCATCGCAATGCCTTTACATCGCTGGTATTACAACGCAAGTCGTTACAACGACTTGCGCTGGATGGCGCTCTAACCTAAGGAATAGTATGATTTACTATTCCAACACCTTCCCTACTGTACGTAGACTGGTGTTGGAATAATAAATCATACTATTCCTAAGTCCAGCGCCCTCCAGCGCAAGTCGTTGTGACGACTTGCGTTGTAAAAACTGCGATGTAACGTACCGCGATCATTTTGATCGCGTTGTAACGTCACATATTCCAAATCTTCAGCTAGTGTCGCTTTCTCTTTCACCAATTCTTTCCATTTGATTTCAGATTTTCGACGTGAATGTGATATCAACATTTATGATGGTGAAGCAGGTGGTTCCTCACCTGAAGAAGCGTGGGTAAGGAACTTTGCCACTAAGGTAGCCAATGAAAGTATAGTTGTTGTGAAATTGAATGAACAATACTTTGCACCTGAATTGAAAGACAGTAAATATACAAGGACTCAACAAAACTGGACTGCAACAGTGGAGCTGAGCTCACAAGAGTATTCACCAGTAATTAAGTACTATTAAGACGCTTTAAAAAGTCTTGAAAAGTGGTATATATTTTAGTGTGATTTAAAATGTGCTCCTGTCTGACTTGGCCCTGTCTGCAGGGTCACCCCCAAACGTTTTGCCTACACCCCACCTGTTTTCTCGACCCGTTTTTGTTGGCTTTTAGGACTGTGTGCACTGTACCACTGCTAACCAGTGCAAAAGTGCTTCTGCTCTCCCCATAACATTTGGTATAATTGGCTTACACCTAATAGGTACATATAATTTACTTGTAAGTCCCTCATATATGGTGCCATGAGTACCCAGGGCCTGAACATTAAATACTACGAGTGGGCAGTAGTACTCATTGTGTCACCCCCTAAAAGTAGGTTTTTAAAACATGTCTGAGGCCTACCATTCTAGCCTGTAGTGCAGTTTTAAACTGCCAATTCAACCTGGCAAAATAAACCTTTTGCAAGGCCTAAACTTCCTTTTGAATAAATATAGGTCACTCCTATGTAAGGCCCACAACAGAAAAACGACAGGGTGCATTTGCACATGTGGTTTTAGGTTTTCCATGTCCTGGTAGTGAAATACTCCCAAATTTGTTTTCACTACTCTGAGGCCTATCTCTCCCATAGGATAACATTGGGTTACCTCATTACATTTAATAATTGCTAATGTTTGATTTGAAGCAAGTATAAAGGTCATGTATGGGCTTAAATGAATTGTACTTTCAAATCCTTTTTAATGGTAAAGTCAGATTTTAGATCACAATTTAGAAAATGCCACATTTAGAAAGTTTATCAGGTAATGGTGCCTACAAGGGATGTGTTTGGAAATATATTTAGGTAGAAATCTATCTAAATATATTTCCAAATATATCCCTTGTAGGCACTATTACCTGGTAATCATTTACCCAAGCCCACAAGTGTATACTGGGTTGCCCCTTTCTATAAATACATTTAGAAAGTTGGCGTTTCTTGCCCTGAACTTTCTGTGGGAGTTTCCAGCAGCTTAGCCCAGTTAATTGCTCCTTTTTCAGGAATGCGCATTGGGCCCATACAGTGAATAATAGGACCTGGTGTAGCTGGGAAAAAGCAAACCTGCCAGTATGGGAGGGTCGCAGCTGTTCCTTGCCCCACTTACATTTCAAAGGGCTGCCTCCAGCACACTTACATAGGACCTTGACATTAGTCTATTGTAGCCCTAGACCACTTGGATCCTGGGCAGGGTAAGAAAGGGGAAGGATGGAACTTACCAGAACCAGATGTGGGGGAGGACTAGAGGTTTACCCCACTTCAAAGAGTGGCAGGCACCAGGAATAAATATAGGACCCCCTGAACTCCCTTTGGCACACTCCTGGACCTGTAGACATTACAGAAGAAAGACTCCTCTTTAATGGCAAAGTCAGATTTTAGATTACAATTTTGAAAATGCCACTTTTAGAAAGCTAAAAGAACAATTGATGGACAGAATGCAGAACAATGTCATACATTCACCCCAGTACAGAGATCTGGGCCTAAATCCATTGGTTTTTTTGCTCACCATGCCATTCCAGTTTGGACACAGCCATATGCAAATCAGTCTTGACCCTGCGCCCAATGGGAACAGTCCAGCCCGAACTGCCAGGCCAGGTCCTCCCTGGACTGGAAACAAGCATCCTAGGACCGGTTTCGGGATTTCAGCCCTCATCAGCCAGGATAGCTTGACTCCAGTGGCATGGCGAGCACGGGACCCACGTCTGGGCATACCCGTCCCACTCGGGGTGACAAATGCAAAAAGAACAATTGATGGACAGAATGCAGCACAATGTCATACATTCACCCCAGTACAGAGATCTGGGCCTAAATCCATCGTTTTTTTGCTCACCATGCCATTCCAGTTTGGACCCAGCCATATGCAAATCAGTCTTGACCCTGCGCCCAATGGGAACAGTCCAGCCCGAACTGCCAGGCCAGGTCCTCCCTGGACTGGAAACAAGCATCCTAGGACCGGTTTCGGGCTTTCAGCCCTCATCAGCCAGGATAGCTTGACTCCAGTGGCATGGAGAGCACGGGACCCACGTCTGGGCATACCGGTCCCACTCAGGGTGACAAATACAAAAAGAACAATTGATGGACAGAATGCAGAACAATGTCATACATTCACCCCAGTACAGAGATCTGGGCCTAAATCCATCGTTTTTTTGCTCACTATGCCATTCTAGTTTGGACCCAGCCATATGCAAATCAGTCTTGACCCTGCGCCCAATGGGAACAGTCCAGCCCGAACTGCCAGGCCAGGTCCTCCCTGGACTGGAAACAAGCATCCTAGGACCGGTTTCGGGCTTTCAGCCCTCATCAGCCAGGATAGCTTGACTCCAGTGGCATGGAGAGCACGGGACCCACGTCTGGGCATACCGTCCCACTCGGGGTGACAAATGCAAAAAGAACAATTGATGGACAGAATGCAGAACAATGTCATACATTCACCCCAGTACAGAGAATGTTTGCGTTGTCAGCATTCCGTCCATCATTTGTTTGCTGTAACACTTTTAGAAAGCTGGCATTTTTCTGCCCAGTATTTTCTGAGGCCTACTAGGAGTTTCCAGCTACTTAGGCCCGTTAATTGCTCCTCTGGGAGTAAGCCATCCTTCCAGGATGGGAGGGGCGCTGCTGTTTCCTGCCCAAATTCAAAGGGCTGCCTCCAGCACACTTACATAGGAACTTGACACCAATCTATTGTAAACCTAGACCACTTGGAGCCTGGTCAGGGCAAGAAAGGGGAAGGAAGGAACTTTCCAGAACCAGATGTGGGAGTGAACTAGAAGTTTCCCCACTTCAAAGGGTGGCAGGCACCAGGTATAAATATTGGACCTCTCGAGTTACTCTTTCGTACACTCCTGGACCTGTAGACATTACAGAAGAAGGACTGTATTGTTCCCCAGAGGGCTACCCAGCTGCTCGAGGACTGCCTTATTCCCCAGAGGACTGCCCTGCTGCTTCAGGCCTGCCTTGTTCTTCAGAGGACTGTCCTTCTGCTACCAGGGGACTGTCTTCTGCTTGAGGCCTGCCTTGTTCCCCAGAGGACTGCACTGTTGGTTCAGTACTGCTTTGTTCTTTAGACTACTGCCCTGCTTCTTGAGGTCTGCTCTGCTTTTGAGAAGAAAGACTGGACCTGCACCCTTCATTCCAGGCTAAGCTGAGAGACTCTAAGTCAATTGGCTGACCTCTTGTTCTGAGCTACAGTGACACAACAAGCTCCAGAGACTTCCTTGCAAATGCCCATCTGACCTGCTGCAACTGGCCCTGCCTGGACCTGCAACTGGACTTGCCCAAGATCTGCTTGCCTCTGCTGGAGTGAGTTCCTGATCCCTAAGAGGTGCCTCCCCATGTCCTTGACCCGTGGTTGGCATGAGTTGAGCTCCTCCTGTGAAACCCCGAAGTTTTGAACGCTGTGTGCCAGACTTTCAGGAGGGAACTTTTTAAGCTGGACTAACCTGGTCCCTGTATCTGGCGCACATTCCATCGCAGTCAGCCTGAACTTGTGAATTTGTCCTGGTCTAACATACCAGATATCCCACAGTTAGCGCTTTCTGCTTATTGGAGCTATCTTTACTTAAACCTTTAAAAAATGGACATCTCCAGTTCTACTCATTGGGCATTTGTCATTTTTGGTCACATTTTATTCATTAAAATGTACTCTATTTTTCTAAATTGTTTTAGGATTTGTCTTGTGTTTTCACATTACCTCTAAGTTAAGCCTGACGGTTTTTGTGCCAAGCTATGGGAGGGTTAAGCACAGGTTAATTTAGTGACTTTTGTGTTTCACCCTGACAAGGATTGTGGTTGCTGCTTGAGAAGGGTTTTCACCCCCCTCAATCAAAAACCCAATTTAGTAAAGCTTCTATTTGTGGTTTTATTACACTTTCTAAAAGCAGAAATGCAGTGCTTCTAAATGTTACTTTTCACTGGTATTCTAACCATTTGACATGTTTGCCATTAGTGTGTTTCCTTATAAGTATTTTAATAGATATTAGTTTTAAGAGTGAACACATTACATACCATCTAGTTTCTTGGACAAAAGATTCATGAAGCTGTCACGGGGCACACATGGGGGTTTAATGCATATACCAATAACGATCACCTATGCATGCCCGTTGGAGTCTTGGCAAAACCATTTTATCATTGCTATTGGGACACAAAGGATGCAGGTGAAACAGCAGAAAAGATGCATGGGGAAGTGCCCTCTTACACCAATAACCAGACCCCTTTTTTATGAAACCCTGTTTTGATTGCTGCTTTATTCCGTTTTTCTTTTTTTGCAGAGCTGGATCCATTGTCCATGTTTCATCCGTCGGCGCTTATGTCCCAAATGAAGTAAGCCTTGTTAACAGATTTTTTCACAAATGCAGGAATAGCAAATAGAAATTCCCATTTCACATTTCCATATTGGAGGTTCAACAGCCAAATTCCAGTAGTTGAATGAAAAAAACCTCTGAATCAAACATTGAAATTTTGCCTATTCACCATATTCCTACTATAGGTGCCACTTTATATCAGCCATTTTTAGGTCTCAGCTAGACAGCGCATGAGCTGTCTCAAAGAGACGTCTTGTGTTTAATCTGTGGGCTTCAGCCCACCCACAGGCTTTCCATTCGCTCGCTCCATTGTCTGTCTCATATTCTTTGTCACCATTTGTCCATGACATGCATGGTAATTCCTATTCTTGTGTTTAGCCCTCCCCTAGAGCATGGACCAAGTACGTGTAAACCTCAACTGCTTCCGTTTAGAGGACCATTTTAGGACCAACTTTTCTCTTTGTTTTTCAGCACTTTACACAGCGCTTGTGCTTTTAACAGCTCCTTTTCCTTTCACCTGCCCTAAACCTCCAAATACTGTTCCAACTCTACTGCGCGCTTTAATGCTTCCTTGACTTGCTCGTTTTATTTATGATCGAGCATGCAACTGTAATGTTGCTTCTGTGATATCTAGTTGCTCCCTTGACCTGCTCACGATCCTTAATAACCTGCCTGTATTTATTTTCACCCGACTTGAGCTGTGGAAAAGCTTGCCTTCTAACTTGTTAAAAGCTTTCCTCTATGCTTCCTTTTATGAACACCAGGAGAGGATGGGGCATAACTACTTGAGCAGCGACTTTGAACCTGGGGAACCGAGTGCGAGTCTTGGCATTGGCTCAACATCCTATGATTCTGGGCTAATCGCATTCTCTGTTCCTAAAAATGAATGAATGAAACTGGTCCTCATGTACAGTTCTCTGATACCTTCAGGTTGAGTTTGTGCTGCAAAAAACAAAAAAGGTGGTTCCTTGCTGAATACTCTGCATTTATAAAATAGGCATGATCTTTTTAATTTGTTGCAATGATATTGCAAATAAAACATTATTATGCACCTAGTTAATTCACACACTCACACCTACAGCTATTCTACATGTCTACATGCTCAGGCTTCATGCTTTTTTACTTCGCTTTCAGCCTAGCTGAACAGCAGACATACTGCTATTCAACATGGCTAAAAGACATTAACATTATCCATGCCAATAGCTCTCGCATTGCCGAGACCTATTGGTTTTGCCAATGCTTGTGCTTTTTGTAAATGCTTTAGGCAAAAACATTCCAGCCATCTTACAACAGTCAGCTGTTCTGCTAATACAGTTCAGTAATTATGTCCCCGGGCATCTGTATCAGATGGCTGTTTCACCAAAGCGGATCAGCAATTATTTCCCAGATAGCTTTACCGATGCTGAACTATCTTGCTGTTGGTGCATCTGGGACCATCTAATTGTATTTAAATACATTATCATTCATCTTATTCAAATTTCTCTTTTGATTTGTTACAGTGCACACATTGTTAGAATTTAGTTTATGTTACATTTACTGTTTCACAGGCTCATAAGTCATATAGATTCCCATCCTCAAATCTGATACCCAATCCATAGGGATCAATGTCTGTGGTCAGTGTTTTCAAACAGAGCTAGACTCTGTTCACTACAGCACGCTTTACCTCCATCCCAGAAAAGAATGTGTAAAATTAGAACTACCACTGCCACAACATTTATGGATTTCCTGATTTTTATGGTCAATTGAATTCTCAAAGACATTTTTAAAATCATCATTAAAAAAAAATGATTCAATCACACCATTACCTAGAGGTTTATAAACTGATAACATGCAAAATTTAAAAAAATAAGTATTTAGGGTGATCAATTTTGTATCTAACATGGAAAGAAAGTGATTGACCACACAGGGAAGCAGAAGAGATATATAATTTCAAACATCTATATTAAACAATAAGGGGTCGATTCCGATTCGGGCCGGAAAAAGCACCGACCGACTCGGATCCGGAAATAATACCGACCGACACGTACCTGTGGCGCCTGACACGCCAAGTACGATGCAAGGCGTGAAAAATCCGACCGACACGTACCGAACCCAAGTCGACCGACCGAGCCGCACGGAAAACAGCAATCCGGTCGGAAAAACACGCGAATCCAACCGACCGACACGCACCCGGAACAAATCCGACCGAAACGTACACGCGAACTCCAAACCGCAAAGTACGATGCAAGGCGCGAAACCACGAGCGAGTCGGACGGAGGCCAAGCCGTACGACCGACACGCATACAAAACCGAGCCGAAGCAACACAAAACACCGCGACCGACGCGTACGCAGCATAGAAAACTGCACAAACACAGCGTGAACGAAACGGAGAAGACCGTACGAGACAAATGCAGGGTCCGACTCGGTCACAAGAACGTTTCCAACATACACAGACAGTACAAAGGAAAATTCACCCAAAAAAGGCCAAACAAGCAATTACCAAGCCAATAAATACTGGGGGGTGGGGACAGAGAACAAAGACACACCCACAACTCCACCCATATAAAGGACACAAATCACAACCATGAGCCTTTGCAAATGCCATTCCACTGCCAGCACCCAAGAGAAAGCAACCACACACCCACAGCTCATCCCTCACACAAGCCACACACCATCAGCACACCAACAAATACCTACCTCACATACACCCAGCAAAACACACACTCACACACCCTCACCTGCACACCAACACATACATCACTCACCATCACCACCCATCACCATGCCCCCAAGAAGAATCCCAAGTTCCTAGATTGTGAATTGGAAGTCATGGTAGACGAGATCCTCAGGGTAGAGCCACAGCTGTTTGGCACACTGGTCCAACAGACCCCCATCTCCCAGAAAACCAAGATATGGGAGAGGATCATCAACAGGGTGAACGCACAATCACCATGTCGGCGCACAAAGAGCGACATTCAGAACAGGTGGTATGACGTGCGCAGGAGGGTACGGGACCTGCTCAAGAAAGACTACATCAACAGCCAATACACCGGCAGTGGCCCTCCTGCCAAGCCAATATACCTCAGGCCCTGGGAGGAGAAGGTGCGGGCCATCCTTCCGCCAGTGAGCATATATGGACTAGAGGACATCCCAGAGCCTGGTGAGTACACAACAAATGTACACAATATACTGCCACAAAACACACACATCACTGTCAAGGGGAGAGTCAAACCATGCACTCATAGCAATTACACAGCAACCAGAACAGAATAATCCCAAAATGTGTATGTCAGTCAGATAAACACAACACATGCCATCAAAAAAGTCACATCCAACTGTGCCATCACATGTACAAACACAACTACAACTACAGCTAGGCAGTGGCACAAATAGAACTAACAAACACATCCAGACATGTAGCCACCACAACAACACCAACACACAGTGAAGACCACTCAAAGGAAGGAATTCTGTGTATGCTGGCCAAGTCAGTGTAGCCAATAGCATCATGGGAGTCGCAGTCACACATATTGCCCCCCCACAACTGTCCCATCAACACCACCATGAACCATGCGCACATCACAGGGAGTGGAGAAGGACTCACAAGATGGCTGACACTGGCAACTGCTGTGGGGAGCACAAGGCCCTGCTGGCAACTGTGCACCAACAAACAGCAGGACACCACTGACTGACATCCTGAGAGACAACTTACACTCCCTGCAATGCAAGCACGTTCCATGGTGGGATATCTGGCTGGCTGGGTGGGAAGGAGGACTTGCAGCACTAACCATAGTCACAAGCACCTCCCCTCACACACACCCCAACACAAACTCCACAGAACCCACCTGGTAGAATGCAATGCCCCCCATCCTAACACAAGATCCCACAAAGAACCACCACCCTGGGTTATGTTGTGTGAAGCACAGGGCCACTCTTGGGACTTTTAGCCAAACAACTGCCAGGACAACACTCCCAGCCATCCTGTCAGCACAGCCAGCCCACCCCACAGGGAAGCAGAGTCAAAAGGAAGGAAGCATGGGCATGCTGGGAAGGGGGGTGGAGGCAATAGCATGATGGGAGTCGTAGTCACAGACATAGCTCACCCCCACAACTGTCCCATCAACACCACCCTGAACCATGCTCACATCACAGGGAGTGGAGAAGGACTCACAAGATGGCTGACACTGGCTACTGCTGTGGGGAGCACAAGGCCCTGCTGCCAACTGTGCACCAACAAACAGCAGGACACCACTGACTGACATCCTGAGAGACAACTTCCACTCCCTGCAATGCAAGCACGTTCCATGGTGGGATATCTGGCTAGCTGGGTGGGAAGGAGGACTTGCAGCACTGACCATAGTCACAAGCACCTCCCCTCACACACACCCCAACACAAACTCCACAGAACCCACCTGGTAGAATGCAATGCCCCCATCCTAACACAAGATCCCACAAAGAACCACCACCCTGGGTTATGTTGTGTGAAGCACAGGGCCACTCTTGGGACTTTTAGCCAAACAACTGCCAGGACAACACTCCCAGCCATCCTGTCAGCACAGCCAGCCCACCCCACAGGGAAGCAGAGTCAAAAGGAAGGAAGCATGGGCATGCTGGGAAGGGGGGTGGAGGCAATAGCATGATGGGAGTCGTAGTCACAGCTCTACATCCCCCACCACATGGCCCAGCAAGCTCACACTCACGCATGCACATCCCACAGAGAGTGGAAAGGCCCATCAAAGATGTCTGACACTGTTGCTGTGTCGTGGGGAGCACAAGGGCATGCTGGGTACTGCACACCAACCACCAGCAGGACACCACTGTCAGCCATCTTGCCATTGCTCTCACACCCACACACACTGAACTCCCCACAAAAGCAAGTAAGTATGTGAATGCTGGGAAGTGGGGTGGAGGCAATAGCATGATGGGAGTCGTAGTCACAGACATAGCTCACCCCCACCACTGTCCCATCAACACCACCCTGAACCATGCTCACATCACAGGGAGTGGAGAAGGACTCACAAGATGGCTTACACTGGCTACTGCTGTGGGGAGCACAAGGCCCTGCTGGCAACTGTGCACCAACAAACAGCAGGACACCACTGACTGACATCCTGAGAGACAACTTACACTCCCTGCAATGCAAGCACGTTCCATGGTGGGATAACTGGCTAGCTGGGTTGGAAGGAGGACTTGCAGCACTAACCATAGTCACAAGCACCTCCCCTCACACACACCCCAACACAAACTCCACAGAACCCACCTGGTAGAATGCAATGCCCCCCATCCTAACACAAGATCCCACAAAGAACCACCACCCTGGGTTATGTTGTGTGAAGCACAGGGCCACTCTTGGGACTTTTAGCCAAACAACTGCCAGGACAACACTCCCAGCCATCCTGTCAGCACAGCCAGCCCACCCCACAGGGAAGCAGAGTCAAAGGAAGGAAGCATGGGCATGCTGGGAAGGGGGTGGAGGCAATAGCATGATGGGAGTCGTAGTCACAGACATAGCTCACCCCCACAACTGTCCCATCAACACCACCCTGAACCATGCTCACATCACAGGGAGTGGAGAAGGACTCACAAGATGGCTGACACTGGCTACTGCTGTGGGGAGCACAAGGCCCTGCTGCCAACTGTGCACCAACAAACAGCAGGACACCACTGAGTGACATCCTGAGAGACAACTTCCACTCCCTGCAACGCAAGCACGTTCCATGGTGGGATAACTGACTGGCTGGGTGGGTGGGAAGGAGGGCCGGCTGTCAACCAAACACAACCAATGCAGACCATGTTCACACCCCAAAAAATACATAAATGCCCAAATAATGCAGGACAATGTGCCACACCAATATCAACCCCTGACTGTGACGACTTAGGACAATGCAATGTACAGGCCCGCACCCAAAGGAACAGACACAACTGTCATGTGTGTCAACCATTGATGCCTGCAGAAACATAACATACATTGTTTGTGTCTCCCAAAAACAGGTGATGATGGGGACACAGCAGCAGACGCTGAGGAGTCCCAGTCCCAGGCTCAAGAGGATGCGGAGCTCACTGGCGTTGTACAGCCTCTGTCCTCCTCGGACGATGAAGACCAACCTGGCACATCCGGTGCAAGTCTACATGCAGCACCAGCAGGACCACCAGCTGCAGCACCAGCAGGACCACCAGCTGCACCCCTGCACCCACCCCTCCAACGACTGTCACCACAAATACCATCCCTGCCGACATGGACAGAACAAGGAGCAACACCAGCACAGGGACCCTGGACCAACCTGGGGCCATGGACACCACCACCACCACCAACCCCCAAGGTGGAACAGGGTTATCTGTGCGTGCCACTGCACACACTGCACATGTCAGCAGGGGTGGTGGGAGGGGTGGGAGACAGAGGTCGCTGCTTGCAGACGTTGCTGGTGTGCATGATGACCCACAACTGGTACGCATAGCTGATGCGTTGCAGTCCAGCACCGGAGACCTCAGCCAGGTAGTGGGGCTCCTCAGAGACATGAAACAGCAGCAGGCTGCCCATCATGCCCGCTTGGACTCCCACATGTCCCACGTGGAGTCACACATGTCCCGCGTGGACTCACACATGTCCCGCGTGGAGTCCAAGTGGGATGCACTGCATGAGATGACGGCGGTGCACAGGGACATTTTACAATGCCTCCGCCAGATGAACAGCAACCAGTCCACACCTCCCTGTGTGCCAACAACATCTGGTGCCGAACAAACTGCAACTGCCACAGGGAGGGAGGATGACTCTGGCGGAGAGTCCCCTGCACCGCAGCAGCCTGTACTTGAGGGCCCCCCCAAGAAGAGGGGTCGTCCGAGGAGGGGCAAGTGAGAGGCCGATGGCCAAGCACAACTCCCAGGAAGCCTGAACCTGTTCTGGATGTTCGCCTTTGTGCACAGACTGTTCACCCTGTTGACGGCAACACTACTCCCACACATTGCATGGGGAGTACAAGTTGGACCAATGTGTCAGACAACTGTGGCCCCGATACTGGGGATTCTGTCTACCAGGACTTTCAATTCACCTAGGAACTTCGGATTGCAAGATTTATGTACAGCACTACCCATCCTATGCACTATTCACACAAATGTATCACAATAGACACACTAATACACCATACTTGCCTCTGTCGTGATTCCAACGTGGGTGCTGTTATGGGGATGATGAACTGCAAAATTACACTGTGTATGCGAACTGCAACAGCAAGGACAACACAGGCATGTGAGTAAAGGTAACGTGACACATATGAGGGAGACACACCACCAGGGCTACACAACACATACACACCTAGGCCATCTGACTCATTGCCTACACTGATGTTGCCAGGGAAGACGGTGCAATGCACAGACACCACACCCATTCCCAGTTGTAGTCAAGTAGCCCACAGGTGCAGTAAGCAAATGGCACTCAAATGTGTGACCACAGACAACGCACATCACAAAGTGAAGCACAGGTTTATTACACAGTTGCAACATGTCGTAACCGCTACAGATGCAAGGTAATCCCACCTGGCAGCGGGCACACAGTCAACAACTGTAGACGGAAGGAAGTCCATGGGTGTGGCACACATCACCTGTAGGGACACAACAGCTACCAGCCTGGAAGTGCAATCACGTCGTCGGTGGACACAGTTGACCAAACGAATCTGAAAGTACCCTGTGAAGGACAGAAATGACACACAGTCAAAAGCAATGGAGTACAGGACAGAACAGCAAAACTCATGCACAATACATGTTACAAGATACCCACCCAGAACCAAGTTAGCATGTCAACACTGTTGGGGAGTACAGCCCACCTGTAAGCACACATCGCAACACACATCCAGTCAAGTAGCCCATGGACACACTCCAACAGCACCAGAGCACCACCTACACATCATGCCAACTCACATCATTGACATGACACCTCAGGATACTCACATTCAGCTAAAGAAGTTGGTGATGAGCTGTGTGCGGACATCACCATCATCATCATCATCATCATCGTCACTGGCATCGTGGTCCAGGCCAGGATCCTCCACAGGTGGCGGATGTTGGTCATTGTCATCCTGGATGAGAGGCAACTCCTTCCGCACTGCCAGGTTGTGGAGCATGCAGCAGACGATGATAATCTTGCACACTTTCGCAGGGGCATATGGGAGGGACCCTCCGGTCTTGTCCAGGCAGCGGAAGCGGCTCTTCAGGAGACCAAATGTCCGCTCAATCACTCTCCTGGTCCGACCATGTGCCTCATTGTAGCGCATCTGGGCTGGTGTCACAGGGTTCCTGAGGGGTGTCAGCAACCACGGCATGTTGGGGTATCCCGAGTCACCTACGGACAGACAAGTGCACATTAGCTGACTTGGAAAAGTGGGCGGAATACTACAGATCAGATCACACACAATGGCACAAAGTCAGTACACACCGACAAGCCAGGCACGCTGGTTCTGCATCTGTGCCATCATCCTGGGGATGCGACTACTCCTCATCACAAAGGCATCGTGTGCTGAACCAGGGAAACGGGCACACACGTGTGTGATGGTCATGTCTGCAAGACACACCACCAGTGCATTGACCGAGTGGTAGTGCTTGCGGTTCCTGTAGGCCTGCTCCTGGGCCTGTGGTGGTACCAAAGCCACATGTGTCCCATCAATGGAGCCAATGACATGCGGCATCCTCCCCAGGGCATAAAAGTCACTCTTCACGTCAGTGAGTCGTCGCAGTCTAGGGAAATAGATGTACCGGTTCAGGAATAGCAACATTGCCGCCAAAACATCGCGGAGCACACGGCTCAACATGGTCTGTGACATCCCACCAGCAGTCGCCACAGTATGTTGGAAGGTACCGGTGGCAAAGAAGTGTAGGGCTGCCATCACCTTCACCTTGGGTGTCAGCGCTGTAGGATACGGCCGGCCAGGCTGCAAATGTGGGGACAACTGCACTGCCAAATCCTCAATCAGCTGCCTGGTGAAGCGGTACCGCCGGATGCTGTCCCGTTCCACCATCGTTGCCAGGTCTGGGAATGGTCGATGGACAGCAGGAGCCCTGCAGTGCAGAGGAGAAGTAAGCAAGATTGTCAGTCACCCCACATATGCGGCATTGAACACACTCAATATCCCAACATACATTATTATGAGGCACAACTACATGAAGTGTGCAGTTCCGGAAGGACATGTATGGTACATACATGGCCAACATTTGTCAACACGGTCCAACAGGTGGCATCAATTAGTCCCAGGTTGGCCCATTGGATATCATGAGGCCGTGTCACAGTTCCCATCTCCTGCTGCCGTGTCACAATAACCCCCACAGTGACATGTGAGGACAGATGTGCCCCAGGCACCACAGCTCAACGACAGGTACATTCCCAGGGACCCTGTATTGCCACATGGACACTGGCATTACATGGAGTATCATGTATACACCACAGCAAAACAACCATGACCCCCACAGGTAGTGGCCCCACTTGCCACGGCAGGACAGACATGGACGTCTGTGACACACACACGCACAACATCAAAGTCCATGCACACACAACCTGGATGTGGAGACTGTCTCCCATTGTGCACATGAAATCAGAGACATTGTAAACACTACATGCACAAAGACTGTGGAGGACCATCACTATTGTGCCACTGGGACACCCTGGCTCAAACATACCGTCCCACATGGGACTCACGGGGTATGTGACATGACATACACATACACCACCATGAAATGTGACCATGGCACATGCACAGATATGAACAGTTGCACATCACAGTGGTCATGTACACGTAACACCCAGGATCCTGTCCCCATGAACACGTGCACAGCCTGGGGGTGGCTGCCCACAGGTGACACCCACAGGACAACATGTACACCAACATACACACAATAGGAAATGCAGCCTTACATGCCTTATGATAAAGTTTGGACAGGCTGTCGTGATGTAGGTGTGCCCCTCACTCCCTGGGAGCTATCTGTGTCTGGCATATGTCCATCTGAGACAGGCATGCTGACCTATGCCAGTCACATGTACAGTGATGCGTTGTACTGCAATGGACCGATCGGTGCCCCGGCCGGCCCATTGCATTCAATGTGTGCGGGTACGCGTTGTACCCCTGTACGCGTTGTACTGCAATGGACCGATCGGTGCCCCCGGCCGGCCCATTGCATTCAATGTGTGCGGGTACGTGTTGTACCCCTGTACGCGTTAGTACTGCAATGGACCGATCGGTGCCCCGGCCGGCCCATTGCATTCACTGTGTGCGGGTACGCGTTGTACCCCTGTACGCGTTGCACCCCTGTACGCGTTGTACTGCAATGGACCGATCGGTGCCCCCGGCCGGCCCATTGCATTCAATGTGTGCGGGTACGCGTTGTACCCCTGTACTCGTTGTACTGCAATGGACCGATCGGTGCCCCCGGCCGGCCCATTGCATTCAATGTGTGCGGGTACGCGTTGTACCCCTGTACGCGTGTGTACTGCAATGGACCGATCGGTGCCCCGGCCGGCCCATTGCATTCACTGTGTGTGGGTACGCGTTGTACCCCTGTACGCGTTGTACTGCAATGGACCGATCGGTGCCCCGGCTGGCCCATTGCATTCAATGTGCGGGTACGCGTTGTACCCCTGTACGCGTTGTACCCTGTACGCGTTGTACTGCAATGGACCGATCGGTGCCCCCGGCCGGCCCATTGCATTCATTGTGTGCGGGTACGCGTTGTACCCCTGTACGCGTTGTACTGCAATGGACCGATCGGTGCCCCGGCCGGCCCATTGCATTCAATGTGTGCGGGTACGCGTTGTACCCCTGTACGCGTTGTACTGCAATGGACCGATCGGTGCCTCCGGCCGGCCCATTGCATTCAATGTGTGCGGGTACGCGTTGTACCCCTGTACGCGTTGTACTGCAATGGACCGATCGGTGCCCCGGCCGGCCCATTGCATTCACTGTGTGCGGGTACGCATTGTACCCCTGTACGCGTTGTACTGCAATGGACCGATCGGTGCCCCCGGCCGGCCCATTGCATTCAATGTGTGCGGGTACGCGTTGTACCCCTGTACGCGTTGTACTGCAATGGACCGATCGGTGCCCCGGCTGGCCCATTGCATTCAATGTGTGCGGGTACGCGTTGTACCCTGTACGTGTTGTACCGCAATGGACCGATCGGTGCGCACCCATTGACAATGGGCTTGCCTGGCAACGGACGCTGTCTTGAATTCCGAACGAGTCGGTTGCTGGAAAATCAGTTGGTCACCCACAACAATGTTGCAAAATCATGTATGTCATGAAGTTGAAGATTTGAAGGATGCTGTGGGCGTGTTTTGGTGCTGCTATTCCATGGATTGACCAGATTCAGAAGATGCAAACGACTTGGACCTATCACTTTGGACACAAGGGACAGTATCTGCCTCTCCAGCACATATATATTGCTGGCTGTTCCCCTGAGAGCTCACTTGCCTGCACTACATGCTCCAGGACGACATCTGCCACTGCACTGCTGCTGTCTCTGCCCCTCTGGACCCTGCAATGGCACGTACTGTGGAGAGAGCCCCAGCCTTCAGCCTTGAAGAGAACCAGGCCCTACTGGACAGCCTACTTCCACAGTACAGCAAGCTGTATGGGACACCAGGGGAGCAGGTGAGTGTTCTGTGCACTGCCTTTCTGAATGTGCATATTGTCTGACTAGCAAGGCTGAAAGTCTGCACGCCACTGGCTAGCAGGCTCACTGAGTAGTTGTCAACCCCCATAGTGTGTAGTGACATGCACTGGACAGGTATGGTGCAGTGACAGTGCATTTGAACAAGGTTTTACTTCCCATGCAATGATACCATGTAGTGACGTCTGGCAAACTGTCCATGGGCAGCTTTGCACTGCCTGTGTACATCATGTGCCCCTGTGATTGAGACATGTATATACAACTGTGTCATGCACGGATATGTTGCATGTGTAGTAATGGCCTTTTCACTTTGTCATCCTGACAGGTTAATGCCCATCGGAAGCAGGAGATCTGGAAGGACATCGTCCGGGCCGTCCGGTCCGTGGGGGTCTACAAGCGCCGGATCCGCAACTTCCAGAAGAGGTGGCAGGACCTTCGGGGCTGGACCCGGAGGATTGCACGGGTCCAGCTGAAGCTGTCGCCTCCTCGCAGGAGGGGCGGAACACGGACCCTGACCCCCACATGCTCCAGATCCTGGCGGTGGTGTTTCCAGACCTGGATGGGCAGCTGAAGGCCAGACAGCAGCAAGGAGGGGTGAGTCAAAGACTGCACTGTGAACTCTGTATTACATGCTTTGTGCCCTCCTCTGGCCTGGTTCAACTGCCACAGTGCAGCAGTCATGTTGTCCAGGAGCCATGTCCCTCTATTGTGCACTGCCCACTGCTCATCTGATACCCAGGTGTGGCCCTTACATTCAGGGAATTGTGTCACTTGGGACTGTGTCCTTGCAGTTTGCTTCACTAAAGGTGGGGGACAGCATCTGTTTCCCTAACTCTGTTGTGGGCATCATGGGTGGGTCCATTGTTCACACAACGCCTGTGTTCAGACATGTGATCTGCGTGTTGCTTTGATATGCGGGCCACTTGCTGAGCTGAGCCACCACATGTGCCTGGGGTATGTGGCACACGCCCATGCAGCGGGTGGGAACAATGTTTGGGCCCCAGGAGTGTGCAGATTACGTGTGTCACACATACATAGCCAGCTATCCACTGTCCAGGACACATCCCTCATTCATGTGGAGCAGGACAGTCATGCCTACTCCAGGCCATGCAATGCACTCTGTACTCCCACTCCCGTGTATCAGCTGACACATTGTGCACAGTGATTTGACCCCTCAGGTGTCTGCCTCTGTGTCAGTGTGCTGTGGATTAGTTGCCAGGACTGCTGGGGTGTTTCTTGGTAGGGGCTCAGCATGCCACTGGAGATGTGACCATAGAAGACGATACTTGTGTGTCACATAGGTGTTTGATCAGCTGCCCGTGCAGACTGGGGTATGCGAATGTGAAGTTCAGGCAGCTGTTCCCCATTCACAGCAAATTGTGAGGGGCTCAGGTTCAGAGGGTAGTGTCACAGGTCTCCCATATGTCCAATAGGTATGACCTGGACAGATGAGGGTTAAGATGATGTGTTGTGTGGGGGATGTACATGTGCACTTGTGCAGCTCCAGGACTTGCATTCCCCATGACCTACTATTGTGACACAGTGCATAGTGTTGTTGTCTGGCTGCCAAGTCATACATCACTGAGACAGTGATGTATGACTTAGAAGTCATGCCTCTGCCATGGCATGTGTCAACTTATTGGTGGTCCTGCAGGGGAGTGACATGTGCTACATGCACACCATTGTGGCGATGGCTATCAGGACATGGGTGCATCATGGTGTCTGTCGCTGGTATGCATCACATGCATTTCCTATTTGACTCTGGGCATCCCTTTCATCCGGAAACCTGTACTGACTCAGTGGCAAGAGCTGTGATGTGTGCATGTCCACATGCCACACCGTGTCCTCTGCACTGTCCAACTACTGTGTACTTGGTGCATGTGTCCACACTGGGGTGTTGCAATCCAACAGACACCAGACAGATGGGTGCAAGGCCATGTGGGATGTGAGTGCCATGCTTGGCATCAGACTGACAATTGGCTTCTCCTGTTCAGTTAGGGCACTTTTAGCAATGTACAACTAATGATGCCAGGGCTTTCTCTGTAATGTGCTGTGCTCACAGTGGTGTGTGCGTTTGGTGCAGGTGACTGATGTCTGTCTGTTTCCCCATTGTTTGCAGATACATCCACGGCCACGGAAGGGGACAGCTCCACGGACCAGGAGGAGCCAGAGAGCCAGACTGGGTCAGCAGCCGAGGAGTGGTCGGAGGGACCCAGTGGCACGGAGGGCGAGGGGAGCCACACCGAGGAGTCCTCAGCACCATCCACCTCAGCTGAGGACCAGAGCAACTCGGAGGATGACTCCCTTGTGGAGGCGGGTGTCAGCAGCCACCACACCCCAGCTAGTGTTGCTGTCCCCGCCACCACCAGCACCACCACCGCCCTCCCATCGGCTCCCATTCCCCAGGTCCGTGGAGGCTCCCATGTTCGGGAGCGTGTCTCCTTTGGGCCAGGCACCGCACCCCTGCCCCTGTGTCCCCTGCTGCCCTGAGTGAGGAGTCTGTGTACCTCCTTCGCCAGCTCCATGTAGGGCAGACAGCCATGCTGAGTGTCCTCCATGCGCACACCGCACTGTTGACTCAGCTGGTGTCGTTCATGGAGGGCATCTCATCGGGCATGTCTGACCTACAGAGGGGCAATAGGTCCATGGACTCCTCCCTGACAGCAGCAGTGTCCCTCCTCAGACAGTCCCTCACCCCTCCTGCCTCTGCTCCATCCACACTCCCCAGCACCTTACCCGTCCCAAGCACACACACACCGGCACAGGCACACACCAGCACACACACGTCCAGCACACAGACACACACGCCACAAACAAAACGCACACGCACGCACAGTCAGGGGACTGAAACCAGACTCACAGGGGATGGGGCCCTGGTACACACACACGCATCCACGGGCACTGCGCAGTCCTCAGTTGCCTCTCCCTCCAAAGCACCCTCCCTTGCCTCACCTGCAACCCCAAAGACCCAGCGCCTCTTCCTCAGTGACCTCGGCCTCTTCCCCTCCGATCCAGCTGCTCCAGCATCCAGGGGGAAGAGGAAGCCCCCCACACGGAGCAGAGTGCCCCTCGCCCCCGGACACCCTCCCCCAGGCGCAGACAGACTGAGGCCCCCACCCGCAAGTCCCCCGGAGTGGTAAGAGCAAGACCCCGCCGCCGCCCTGCAGCTCAAGCACCAGGTCTCCTTCCTCCATCCCTCAGGCCCCCACTCCACAGGTGCCCCCACCACACCCTGCCCCAGGTTTCCCCACCCACAGATATACCATCCCCAAGAGGCTCCGGCCTTCTCCCCTGCCACTTGCTCTCCCGTCACCACACCCCCGCTGCGCTTGTCTGTACCACTGATGTGGTGAGGGTGTCCTCCCCTCTGTCCAGCCCACCTTGCCTGTTCCCCATTCTCCTCCCCTGGTGGTAGGCACTGCAGTGGAGTCCACTACCACCCTGTCTGACTTGGGCACTGCAGTGGCGGACCTGTCCACTCCATCTGCAGGGTCCACTGCAGTCGTGCCGGCACCCACAACATCTGAGCCATGCCCCCCAGTTGTGCCGGCACACACCATGTCAGACACCTCCACTGCAGTTGTCAGTGGCTCTCCAGCACCCACCACCACTTCCCTGCTTCCTCCTGGTGAGCCCTGATCATGTCCCTGCGGTGCCTGGCCTACCCCCCGGTTGCCCCTCCTAGTGGATTGTCCCTGGTTTTGTGCAGGCATGTGTAGGGTGGCATCTGCCACTGTCACCCACTTGTGACTTTGTTGATGGACTGGCCATTGGCCTTTGTTTATGTTCTACCGGACTTCTACTTTTAATGCCACATATGCTGAATAAAGCAACTTTCTGTTCTCTAGTGCTTTTGCCTCTGATGTACATGATGTTGATGATGCTAACCATGCCCTTGCTGCAGTGATGGTGATATTTGGTCTCATGATAATGAAGTGTTACTGTGCAGGAACCCATGTGGTCCAGGGGGAATGTGTCCTATCCTGTGGTGTATCCATGTCATCCATAGCAGCATCTGAGGGTGTCATGTGTTCAGTATTTGGCAATGGGATTTCCTACTTAGATTGGCTATTTCACATCTGTGGCTTCCACCCCTGCACATCTGTTGTGCCTGCCATTGGTCAATTCGTCTACTTCCCTGACCGTGTGGCCATCTCCAGTGGACATGCAGGTTTGGGCATCAATGGGGAAGGACTCATCTGTGTTGTCAGTGCAACATTGCTATACAAGTGTGTTGGATCTGTGCTGATGATTCCGTTGGCACTTCCATGACCAGGCTGATGTTACGGGAGCCCTCATTTGGTGCTAATTGTTGATTGTGTGACCAAGTGCTCAGCTGACATGATGGGGCCCTACTGAGGCAACATATGGCACAGCTTTCCTCACACAGGAGTGGAGTCCCCTCATGGCAGTGTATACTCCTGTGACATTCCCTGCGCCCACGGTGTGTGTTGTATGTGCATGTCTGTGTGTTGACTTCCGTTTAGCTGTGCATGCTGTGATCCCTAGTGTTGTACCTGTTTGTGATGCTAGCTGAGTTGAGCTATGTTCCCCCAAAGTCTTCTCCCTGGGTTCTCTGTGATGTGGGTGCATGGCACATTACTGGTCATCAGGGTGTCACCCATAGGTGTGTTTGCTGTCAGGGCTGAGTTTGTGTGCAGACGCAGATGGGTCACAGTCAGGTTTCCCCTTGGCACTTGTTGTTTGCCCCTGTCATGTGATTTCCAGTTTGTGTTATCTTTCAGTGATTGTGACACGTTGTGTGTGTGACTGCTGGCACTCCTCAGGGTCCGGGCTGCAATGTTGTTTGTTGTCTATGTGTGTTCTTTGTGGGTGACCTTGGCTTCTTCATTGGTGTGTGACTGTGGCTGGGATCCCATTGGTTGGTGTGGTATTGCCGTCATGTCCATGTACAGCGTAGTGTGCAGTGTGTCAGACATTCAGGAGTCTTGTTGAGTGTCCATGTGTGATGTGTTTCTGCACCTTGGTTCCCACCCACCACCCTGGAATAGTCATGGGTGCATGTGCAATGTCACCAGTGCATGTGTGCTTCACTGCTGCACATTGTTGGAGGTCGAGGGGTGTGGTGTTGAGTGTGTGCAGATGAGAGTTGTTGCCCGGCTAGGCCCCTGCCTCCATGTTGGCCTTGGCATACTGGCCATGCTGTTTGATTTGTGCTTGTGTAGGTGTGATGGTAGTTAGTTGCTCAGGACACATGACTGTGGTTCACAGTGTGAACCACATTTAGCTTTGTCATCACAGTGGGATTGTAATGCAGCCCAGGGTCACCACATTGTGGGGGCCCTGGGGGTGGTGCTGTGGTGTGTCTGTGTCTTGCTGTGTCAGTTGCTGTCCCTACGTGCCTGTGTGACATGTGTGATTTGTGCTCCCTCTCATCTGACAATGCCTGCTTGCCCACATAGGGGATTTGGATCCATGAGTTCCCTTTGTGTGGCACTGTATGCACATCTGTATGATTGGTATTCAGGTCTCCTCATGTGTTGTGTGGTTGCCTGGGGACACTGGCACCCCCCCTCACCTGTTGTGTATGATGTGCAGTGTGGGTCTGCCTGTTTGTGTTTGTGCATCTGCACCACTGCATTGGCATATCTTGGGTGTGCCATTGGCTGTATGTAGTTTGGTGGGTTTTCCCTGCTGTCCCTGGGACTCCTAGGTCATCGGTCAGCACAATGATCATGGTTTGTGTGTCCCATTGCTGCCATGGTATGGTATCTGTTCACCTCACATCTGCAGTCTCCACAGGGTATCTGCATGTGTGTGCCCATTGGTGCAAATATGTGGGTCTGCATTCTGATGGTCACTTCTGTCATTGTGTCATTGATGATTGTTGACGGTGTCAGCCCCCATGGGTGTTGTTTGTCTGCACATGGCGAAAGGTATGTCTTATTTGCACTGCAGTATTTGGCTCCCCCAATTTATGTTGCAATGGGACACATACACTACTTTGCCACTGATGTGTTTGTTGTTCTGTGACCAGGAATCATCCATGCAGTTTGGCAGTTGCACCTCTTTCTTTGTCAACACTTACCTTTTGGTCACTGTGATGATGGGGGTTTGGACCCCATTGCCACAATGTTCAAAGTGTGCTTCAGCTATGGACCCCACACTTACATTTTGGTCACTGTGATGATGGGGGTTTGGAACCCATTGCCACAATGCTCAAAGTGTGCTTCAGCTATGGACCCCACACTTACATTTTGGTCACTGTGATGATGGGGGTTTGGACCCCATTGCCACAATGTTCAAAATGTGCTTCAGCTATGGACCCCACACTTACCTTTTGGTCACTGGGATGATGGGGGTTTGGACCCCATTGCCACAATGTTCAAAGTGTGCTTCAGCTATGGCCCCACACTTACATTTTGGTCACTGTGATGATGGGGGTTTGGAACCCATTGCCACAATGCTCAAAGTGTGCTTCAGCTATGGACCCCACACTTACATTTTGGTCACTGTGATGATGGGGGTTTGGAACCCATTGCCACAATGCTCAAAGTGTGCTTCAGCTATGGACCCCACACTTACCTTTTGGTCACTGTGATGATGGGGGTTTGGACCCCATTGCCACAATGTTCAAAGTGTGCTTCAGCTATGGACCCCACACTTACATTTTGGTCACTGTGATGATGGGGGTTTGGAACCCATTGCCACAATGCTCAAAGTGTGCTTCAGCTATGGACCCCACACTTACCTTTTGGTCACTGTGATGATGGGGGTTTGGACCCCATTGCCACAATGTTCAAAGTGTGCTTCAGCTATGGACCCCACACTTACATTTTGGTCACTGTGATGATGGGGGTTTGGACCCCATTGCCACAATGGTCATGGCCTGCTTGCATTGTGGGTGCCACACACATATATGTGTGGCACATGTGCTAGGGGGTCACATTGTATGTTCAAAGTCATGTTCGGTGTTGTAGGCATTTGACACAGTCTACACATGCTTGTCATGGTGTTGGGGGATGTCTTCTTCTTGCATTCCCTAGGTTGTGGTGTGCTGGTTGTGTCATGCATTGTCCATCCTATGAGTGGGGGTGGTAGTAGTGGTAGGCATGCAGCCCCCCCTGGGTGAGGGTGGTAGTAGTGGTAGGCATCCAGCCCCCCCTGGCTAAGGGTGGTAGTAGTGGTAGGCATCCTGCCCCCCCTGGGTAAGGGTGGTGGTAGGCATCCAGCCCCCCCTGGCTAAGGGTGGTAGTAGTGGTAGGCATCCTGCCCTCCCTGGCTAAGGGTGGTGGTAGGCATCCAGCCCCCCCTGGGTGAGGGTGGTAGTAGTGGTAGGCATCCAGCTCCCCCTGGCTAAGGGTGGTAGGCATCCTGCCCCCCCTGGGTAAGGGTGGTAGTAGTGGTAGGCATCCAGCCCCCCCTGGCTAAGGGTGGTAGTAGTGGTAGGCATACAGCCCCCCTGGGTGAGGGTGGTAGTAGTGGTAGGCATCCAGCCCCCTGGCTAAGGGTGGTAGTAGTGGTAGGCATCCAGACCCCCTGGGTGAGGGTGGTAGTAGTGGTAGGCATCCAGCCCCCTGGCTAAGGGTGGTAGTAGTGGTAGGCATCCTGCCCCCTGGGTAAGGGTGGTGGTAGGCATCCAGCCCCCCTGGCTAAGGGTGGTAGTAGTGGTAGGCATCCTGCCCCCTGGGTAAGGGTGGTAGTAGTGGTAGGCATCCAGCCCCCCTGGCTAAGGGTGGTGGTAGGCATCCAGCCCCCTGGGTGAGGGTGGTAGTAGTGGTAGGCATCCAGCCCCCCTGGCTAAGGGTGGTAGTAGTAGTAGGCATCCTGCCCCCCTGGGTAAGGGTGGTAGTAGTGGTAGGCATCCAGCCCCCTGGCTAAGGGTGGTAGTAGTGGTAGGCATCCAGCCCCCCTGGGTGAGGGTGGTAGTAGTGGTAGGCATCCAGCCCCCCTGGCTAAGGGTGGTAGTAGTGGTAGGCATCCAGCCCCCCTGGGTGAGGGTGGTAGTAGTGGTAGGCATCCAGCCCCCTGGCTAAGGGTGGTGGTAGGCATCCAGCCCCCCTGGGTGAGGGTGGTAGTAGTGGTAGGCATCCAGCCCCCTGGCTAAGGGTGGTAGTAGTGGTAGGCATCCTGCCCCCCTGGGTAAGGGTGGTAGTAGTGGTAGGCATCCAGCCCCCTGGCTAAGGGTGGTAGTAGTGGTAGGCATCCTGCCCCCCTGGGTAAGGGTGGTAGTAGTGGTAGGCATCCAGCCCCCTGGCTAAGGGTGGTAGTAGTGGTAGGCATCCTGCCCCCTGGGTAAGGGTGGTAGTAGTGGTAGGCATCCAGTCCCCCTGGCTAAGGGTGGTAGTAGTGGTAGGCATCCAGCCCCCCTGGGTGAGGGTGGTAGTAGTGGTAGGCATCCAGCCCCCTGGCTAAGGGTGGTGGTAGGCATCCAGCCCCCCTGGGTGAGGGTGGTAGTAGTGGTAGGCATCCAGCCCCCCTGGCTAAGGGTGGTAGTAGTGGTAGGCATCCAGCCCCCTGGGTGAGGGTGGTAGTAGTGGTAGGCATCCAGCCCCCCTGGCTAAGGGTGGTGGTAGGCATCCAGCCCCCCTGGCTAAGGGTGGTAGTAGTGGTAGGCATCCAGCCCCCCTGGGTGAGGGTGGTAGTAGTGGTAGGCATCCAGCCCCCCCTGGCTAAGGGTGGTAGTAGTGGTAGGCATCCAGCCCCCCCGGGTGAGGGTGGTAGTAGTGGTAGGCATCCAGCCCCCTGGCTAAGGGTGGTATTAGTGGTAGGCATCCAGCCCCCCGGGTGAGGGTGGTAGTAGTGGTAGGCATCCAGCCCCCCTGGCTAAGGGTGGTAGTAGTGGTAGGCATCCTGCCCCCTGGGTAGGGGTGGTGGTGCGCATTCAGGCCCCTGTGTGCATATGTGGCATTGGTGATGGGCATCCCACCCCTATGGTGCTGCTGTTGCTGGTGTAAGTATATTCTGCATCCCTCTGTGTGTGTGTGATGTGTCGTGTACGTGTTGTATGTGTTTTGTGGTTGGTGTCTGGCTTACCTTCTGCGCCGTACGCGTCCGTGCCTGTTCCGGTAGTAAATGTAGAATATTGGTATGATCGGGACGAAGGGATTCATGGTTGGTTCGTGTCGTTCGTCCTTCTCGTTGCTTCGCGTCGTCCTCGTCGCTCGCCTCGTCCTCGTCGCTTCGCGTCGTCCTCGTCGCTGGCGTGTTCGTCTCGGAGCCGTGGATCGTGTTGTGGCGCGAATCGGAGCTTATGTGCGCCTCTCCCGGATGCTTTGACGTGCCGTGCGTAGCGACGGGTTCGGCGCGTACGGAAAGCGCATCGTACTCGTTCGGCCGGACGGAGCTGCATTTTTCCTTCCGTGCGACTCGATTCTGCGTTTCCGGATTCGCCTCGGTCGGGGAACAGGACCTGGTTTGGGTGAGTACGGCTCGGCCGGATTCTTTGCTGTTGTGCGCATCGTACTTACTCGTTCGGTGTGCTGTACGGATCGGTCGGGAAACAGGCTTTCGCATGGCTTTTTTCCCGACCGAATGGTGTTGGGTGCGCCTCCGACCGAGATCGGAATCGGCCCCTAAATGTATAATACTAGAAAAGCTTTATTGTTAAAAAATATATTTAAATTGCAGTATAAAACTAAAACAAATAGAAGTATATGAGGTTCATGTTGCACACTGTGGGCCAGCAACCAAACATCAGGAGTTATGGAAGAAACGTGTTGGACAATACCCCTAGCCCATCAGTCACATTGCCTTTTTTTTGTATTACAAAAACAAGCTCCTACTTTTGGATTTGTCTTTGGAAAATGAAAACATGGAAACCTGCCCAACATTTTGCTGTGGAATGTAAGACTAATTAACATTGTTTGTTGTCACCAGAGCTATTCCAGCCATGTGTGGCGGAAGTAGTTTCATTGAACGTATTAAACCGAGAGGTCGCTCATGCCACGGCGACATGGCGGGCTGGTCTGAATTTCTTGTTCTTCTAGGAAAAAGCCCCCAATACCTGGACTTTCTATGGAAAACAAAAAATGCAGACCGAAGAAACCAAGTTCAGGGCAAATGGGGCATAAGTTGGTAGGTAGGCTGCAGCTGGGCCAGCAGAGGCGGGACCTATGCCACACAGGCCCCTTGGCAGCCCACCCACACAAACTATAAATGCTGCCCCTAAGGGTTTTTCAGTGTTTATTGAACCCAATAAAATGTGACTCCCTAGAGTTCTGAATTTATTGGGTGTAACAAATGACACTTATTGTGTGTTTTTCCTCAGTAACAAGGAATAATATGCAGATTTTAATGCTTGTAACATCAACATCCACATCTCCCAATAATTTCAAGGCCTATTTTCACCTTTAAATTCCAGCCAATTTACTCTGCTCAAATTTAATGGGGGTGGGCAGTAATTACTGGGTGTGTCCACACAATTCATAACTCTGTCCCCAGAGCAAACAGGTTTGTGAGGGAGTTGGAATTTTCCCACCTAGCTTTAATCTGACCATAGGGCCAGATGTACGAAGGTAAGTGTTTGTGATTACCAAATAGTGAATTTTTGTGATTCGCTATTTGTTACTTGCAAACAGTAATGTACAAATGTGTGCTTAACACATTTTGCGATTCCCAGTGCGTCGTAAATGGACCTACCCCATTCACGAGGTAGGTCTCGGTTTGCGACCCATTGGGAATTGCAAAAATCACAGGGATGATGGCCTTTTTGGGTCAGCAGATCACCATGTCTGTGATTGCTTTTCAATAAAGCATTTTTAAAGGAAAACAGGATGCGTTTCAAACAGAAAAATGAAATGCTTTCTCTTCATTTTTTTATTTTTTAAGAGTAGGCAGTGGTCCATGGGACCCTTGACTGGTCTTAAAGAATTTTTTTTCAAACATTCACATTTGAAAATATGTTACCACCTACTTGAAGTAGGCTGTAAAATGCAAATGTTTTGCGACCACATTTCGGTCGCAAAACATTCACACATACCACTGTGATCCCGATTTAGGAAGGGACGCCCTAAACAATCCCCTTCCTAATACTAAATCACAAACCCAATTTGCGATTCGGTAATAGGTTATCAGATCGCAAATAGGGCCTTGTACATTAAAAAATGCTTTTTTTGCGGTCGCAATAGAATCGAGCCATTTGTGACGTCAGAAAAGCTTTGTACATCTGCACCATAGTCTTCAATCTTTCAGAGATGGTTAATTGAGTAAGAGTAACATCCTTCATTTGGAGTGCTCAGAAATGGTAAACTGGGATATTATGTTTTATATCAAAACTAGTTGTTAGTTCTTTTTTCTATCATTACTATTATCCCTGTTTGAACTATACATTTTCTCCAGTATATTAACTACTCCTGAATCTATCTCCTCCATACCCAATCTTCTACCTGTGCATGTCCATCCCATAAACAATATAAAGTACTCTCAGAACACCGCTTTTTTTCCAAAATTGAAACCATATTCTTGAATGCATGCATACAAGTTAATTGTTCTGAGAAAAAAAAAAGGGAAAATATGTTCACTATTATTCATTTATTATAATTAACTTATAATCAACAATTTTTTTAGATCCCACCTACAGACAGCTTTAGTTGCCTGTTGGCTTTAGCTGTCTGGTATCATGTCGTATTGAAAAGGCATTGTACCAAGATATTGTGGCCTAAATATTCTCTGACAACAACAAAGAGCCTGGTTTAGCAGTTGGCAGATAGAGTAAAGGCCGTCAGGGAGGCGGAGAACTTTGCATCCACCATCATCTTTACTCCTCTCTCCAAATTTAGAGATCACTGCAGATTCTGCAGTGAACTGTATGGGTTTGTATGAACTGCTGCCACAGCGGTTCATTCAAAGCCTTTTAAAAGTCTGCTGTTTATTCGTCATTGGTGACGGACAATACATCAAGGGGCATATTAGCAAGACCGGCGATAAAATTACCGCCGCTTTAGCGGCAGGAAACTGCCGCTAAAACGGCGATAATGGCCTTGCTAATATGCGTTATAGAATTCCAATAGAAGCCCAGGTTAGATGTGCAGGACATCTAACCTGGGCTTCTATTGAATTCTATAACGCATATTAGCAAGCCCATTATCGCCGCTTTAGCGGCAGTTTCCTGCCGCTAAAACGGCGATAATTTTATCGCCGGTCTTGCTAATATGCCCCCAAATTTTAAAAAGTTTATTCTTTTTCAAAAACAAACTTCAAAGCGGGTGTTCGTTGTTGGAAAAGAAAACAAGCATTTGCAATGCAATAGGTCTCGCAATTGCAAGATTTTGACCTATTGGCATTGTAAATGGCAATGCCATTTATTTATTTGTTTAAAAAAACTTGCAATAATAAAAGGCATTGTCATTTACAATACCAATAGGTCAAAGTTTCTAAAATGCAAGACCAATTGCATTGCAAATGCTTGTTTACAACTGGCATTCTGAACTCAAATATCTGAAAGTGCTTTCATAAGTGTTAATGAAGAAAAAAAGAGTTTCAGTGAAATAAAATATTTGTCTAAGATCACACAATTTAAGCTGAAAAGCCGCAATTTATCCAGGTTTTCTAATTTAACTTTGTGCAGATCAGCCAGGAAATGGGCACCTAGGTGTCTTGTTAAGGCTTTGTTTTAATCTCTTTGTGGATTTTTCAGCAGTTTTTATATAGCATGAACTCGACCCAAATGTATTTGAGCACTTTACATGACTGTTACTTATATTACACAAGATGATATTCATTGTTCATAGGCAGGGGGATTAAGTGATTTACCTAAAAACACAGGAGTTTGAGCCGATTCCTAAACTAGAAGCTGGTCAGAAGTTCTGACCGTAAAGCCACATCCTGGGTAGAGGGAGGCAGGCAAACAGACAGAAGCCATATGAAAACTCAGCTTGTTATGGGCTCGAAGTTCCAACAGGACCTTGAGCTGAGCCAGAGCCATGCCTCAGGCTCAAGCCTGGCTCGAACTTTCAGTGGCTCACCCACCTCAATTCGTAATGTAACCAATGCTGGAGCAATGCCATGCAGTTCAATGCTCCAAAATACAACATTTATATGCGTGGTACCCTTGCTCACAAGGTGGAATGTGGTTAGTTTTAAAGCCAGTACTGGCTGCTGGTATTACATCTGACATTGAGCCACCTGCTAGCTGCAAATAAGGGTATTATGCTGTTTCCATAGCTACCTGGCACTCCACTATTCACTGCATAAGTATGAGACATTTGGCATGTGCTCCACTATGGTAACTGACACGTAGGCGAGGATTCCTGCTAGCAATTTTGCCTGTGACAATATAAAAACATTGCCAACAGATCAAATATGTTTTTAAATCATGTTGGTGCTGTTTTGAGAGTTGGGCTCAGTAGGGCGCCTGCTTAGCATGAATGAGGACTCTGCTGGCAGTGCGCAGTACCAGGGTGCCTGGAAAGCGCAGCACTGATTCCTCAAACACAATTTTAACAGAAAGTCAGGTCAGGCTGTAGCTCTGCAGAGAAGAGAGGAGGAGCCAGGCGCGGTCGGTGGTAGGAGTGCCGGTCGGGCGGTGACATGGGGCGGGGGAGGGGCAGGGTGGGGGGTAGTAAACTACGGATTAAGGCCTAATACAGGTAAGTAAACATTTAAATAAATAAAACGAATTTCGTTGTGAGCGCTGCATCGCCAAATGCGATGCAGTGCGCGCCTCTTGTGGTAAAGGAGAGTATTTGGTAATCAGGTTTGGTGTCCAATAGTAGGGTGAGCCAAGGACATCAGAGGGAAATGACACTCCATTTGTCACAGTGGAGCTCAGCAACCCCGGATTTCCATGGTACTACCCAAACTTGGTATAACACCCTTATTAAGTGTATTTGACTCATTCAAGGCCAAATCCATATCATCTGCTCCTTCAATATTATCTGAAAATTTCAGAGACCCCACTTAGGCAATCTGACCTGTCTCCCTTGGAATTAAAATTCCCTTTACCAGATACATGGTGCCCATCATATCCATCCATTTAAAAAGAGCTGGAAGGAAGCCACAAAAATACTCTCTACTTCGGTTGGTTGGGGTTACAATATTTTATGGTGGAACCTTAGCCTTATTGGTTTGAGATTTATGTTTGTGTTCCTAGTTTTAGATAAATACTGGTTCACTTGAGCATGTAGGCTGAAGCCATGGGGTCTCTAAAAGAAGAGGGGCTTTTGTTGAACTTGGAGGCTCACACTTCCCTTAGTAAGAAGTACAATAGTCATGAAGATTCTGAGTGCAGCTGTTGATTCCATTCAGTAGAGCCCTACCACCCAGATCTGTTGTGTGAACAACGTTAAGGGATAATCGTACAATACCAGGAATATCATAGCAAATTTTATACATGAGATCCTGTCCACTGCATTCTTTTTATTTGAGGTGAAAAACAGAATTATTCAGAGGTGTCTCAAAGCTGCATGGAGAAATAACAAAAGACTGTTTTGCTACCTTCACTCAATGTGTGGTTAGTATTTTAGGCAAAATATATTAAAATGTGTTCCTGGAACACAATTAGGGCATTTGATTTAGGCTGCTATAATTAAAGTGTGGTGTGAAGTGGAGTAGTAGGAAAAAGCTATTAGTGGAATTACTATAATGGTAAAATAGAAGTATTATTGGAATGTGGAAACTGTTGAAATCATGTTAAGTAAGCAAGGTAAAACAACTTCAAACACCCAACTTGGGAATCTTGAAAAAAACTACAGTGGTCCAAAAATAGATAACACTCATGAAAATAGGCAGGACCTTATACCGCAGTAATCTGTGGCAGGTGGTATGGTGGAAACATGCACCACAAATAATTGAGCTTCATTTAAAAAAGTGCTGTTTTAGTAGAGGTGTTGAAATATTAAGATTAACTGAGTCAGAATCAAAAAGCAGTGCTGCAAGAGTGAACATGTTTCTGCTGAAACATACTGAGAAATAAAAGACAAAGAGGCTCATTACGATGCCCGGCGGACCAGCTTCCGTGGTTCTGTCGGAGGCGGTCGGACCTCCAAAGGTCTCGTCCGTAGCGTTGCTCCGACCGCCGGATTATGATGCATTCTAATACATGGCTTTCCCCACTGCCGCGGTTCCTCTGACTCCGACAGGAAAGTTCGACTGGGCAGGTCTCAGAAAGGACCAAATTGCCAATCGGAGTGCGATCTTTCCTAGGAACCGCCCGCCCAGTTATGATGCGTATTTCCGACGGGCCATCTGTGGCGGTCCCGCCATCTCATCAGAGCTGATGGAAGGGGAGGCATTTAAAGTCAAAACTCACCTCTTAACAGTTTCTCACTTCATGTGCAGGCATGGAGCCCATTGTGCACGTCATACCGTTATTCTACCTACTCGATTATCTGCAAAATCAAAACTGTTGCAGACGTTACCGCCGGTAAGTGACACACATACACATAGACATTGAAATGACTACAAAGCGATGGTCCAACAATGAAAAACTGCTCTGTAGCATGGTCAGCATGAGGAAAGGAGGGAATCTCAGCATCAGGGGACTAGAGTTTGAAATGAAAATACAGGGACAGTCCCAACATAGAGGTAGGACTAAAAATGTGCAGATACACATAAACATAAAGATATATGTATTGTAAGATCACCACTGCTATATGTGCCACATGGTATGGCAACATAAGATACATGCACACACAAAAGTATGTACCACTGATACCAATACACTGGCATACAACATCCTCCCTGGCCCGAATACCCTCCTCACCACTGCTGGGAGCAAGGACTGAGGATCCAGCTGAGCTTCTGCTCTGCACCTCGAAGGAGGTTGTTGCTGCGCAGCGTCAGGGTGAAAAGTTATATTTTGAGAAGTACCACATGAGGGGGCAGGAAGGTGCATTGGAGGAGCGAGCACTGACAGATGTATAGCAGGCCATGAAGTGGTTTGGGGAATGATAGTGCATGGCATTGGCAGTTGGAAAACAATGTTGCACAGAAGGGTTCCACCTTATCTCCATTGAGTGCAGACCTTCAGGAACAGACATAAAGCTGACTTTGCAGCAGCATTACCTACCACTGCCCTAGAAGTAATAGCTGAGAAATCTGTTACACTACATTCACAATCTCCTAATGTCAGAAATGAACCAACTACAAATACCTATGTAATGAAGCCATACTTGTGTCATCAAAATTGCCAATAACAATAATTTTTGCATCTTAGTTACAATGTAATGTGTACAACCGTTAATCTAGAAAGTGTGCAATGCCAGAAGTAATGAGATACCATATGTGTGCTACTAAATGCAAATCATATATATATATGGCTTACATGTCTGTTAAACGTGCCCTGATGGACATGATACATGCCCTTATGAGAGCCCCCCCATCTCTGTTATCTTAAACCACTCAAACTCCTGTCATGACAAACAAGATAAACGAGTTGCAAAGCCAAACATCACTACATCGATCCACTCTACCACAACTCAGAAGTCAGAGAACGTGTGTATGTGCCAGTTTTTGCAGGGGATACATCCTAGCTGGACATATACACACACTCCACATCACTTAACACACAAACACTCCCTGACAACCACGTCTTACACGTTACAACAATCATGGCCCTGTGATAGCACATACATCCCCTTGGAGGCTGGAGACCATGGAAAAGGATAGGGGCATATTATCCCTAGGTGAAAGATCTATTGTGGGGCCATGTATGCAACAAGACAGAATATAAATCTCCATCACATCTGCATGATGCCCTCTATGTCCAGGTTACTGACAATGTACAGGCACAGATTGACATACTCTAACTGTGAGTTAAACTCAGAAGCTGATTTACATATGTGTGCAATAAAGTGTTATTCAAGACAATCTCCTCATGATTGAGATAGCGCTCAACTCCTGTGAGACACAACACAATCTCTTACCATAAGCTAGGTCCTCTTGCAACTAACACATACATCTGTGTGGAATTTGTTATTAAGTAGTAAACACAGCTTAACTTACAAAGCACTTTAATGGCCCCACACACATCACCCACATGAAAAAGGCAAGTAAAGTAAAAGGGATCCCAACTATCCAAGTTCCAAAACATCAGAATGCCACAGTCTATAGACTCCTTGCATATAATGGTTCCCAAAAATAGATGGAGTCCAGGAAGCCTACAGGGCCAGGACACAGTCTGTATTGCACCTACCTCCTAGTCTCTATGTGGACAGCAATTGTGGAATTATTCTCATCTGGGACTAATGGGTTTTGTTAGAAAGTGGCATCCACATGTGGCAAATGTATCAATGGAAGTTCATAAGAAAAGACACAGAAGAAACAGCAATTGACCTATATCTAATAAGAGAAATGTTGAAAACTACACTTTGCATTGGGCAAATGTGTATTCAAAGTACCTTTTATGTATGACAACATACGACCCCTCCCCCCCATGTGTGCAGAAACAAATCCCTACTTTTTACACAATAAATACATATGCAGCATACATCTCAGGGAGTTCTGTCCGTTGACACACTTGGCCACTGGCCAAAGAAAGCCGCAAAACCCATGAATGCATAGAATATCCAGTGCAATGTCTGGCCAGGTAGCCCCCACTCCTACATCTACATCCTGTGGACATTGACCCTCGGCCACTGTAAGTACATATTTTCACACAAGGTCACAATAGACTTACCTACATAAGAACCATACGCTATCATGATTAGACAAACAAAACTGTAGTCACACATCCCAATTTACTTAAGAATAACAGTTAGCAACAGTAGCAATGGGTGGACACAAGAATATAAAAACAAGTGCTTGTTTTAAAGTAAAAATTGGTACTTCAAGAAACAAAGGCCAATAACCAGTCCAAAAGAAACTCTTGTGGGCCAGCAATCTGTTGCCCATCCAAACTTGCCTTCAGATACACCGCCAGGGATTCTCCCCCCCCCCCCCCAGGAAGGGGCATCTAGGGGGCAGGCCAGGCACCAAAAGGATGAAACTAGGGTGGTCTGGGTTGATCCTTCGAAGGGCAGGGCTCAGGATTGGGAGGTCGGCTGGATCAGTGGGAGGGCCGGATTCAGTTGGGGGGGTTAATCATTTTACAGATTTTTTACTCATGAAGCGTGGTGAATGGAAAAGGGAGGGGGGCTGGTTTCTGTTTACTTTTCTTCCCCATGGAAGAACTGGGTTGGGATGGGGAAGATGATTTTTTGGTTTTAGGTGGGGGTGGGGCGTTGGCAGGATGGGTAACCGTCCTTTTTCTAGAGACTAGGGTTGTTTTTTTGGGGGGTTTATGTTGAAGAGTATGGTAGGAGTGGCAAGGTCTTCGTTTTAGGTTTGGAAGGGGGTGGGTCAGGTTGGGTAGGGAAAAGGTCAAGGGCACTACGGCAGTGTTTTTGTGCAGCTTGGGTACAAGGTAAGACAAGGGGTGGGGTTTTGGAGGTAGAGAGATGTGATGTGTCTGTGTTTGCTGGTGTGGTGTCTGTAGTGGCTGTGTCTGCTGCTGTGGTGTCTGCCTGTATGTCTGTAGTGGAGGTATGTGATGCAGTGGGTGTGGAGTCTTTCTGTATGTCAATTGTTGTGGTAGTGAGGGTGTCATTTGTCTGCTGAGTGGGTGTGTGTCATACGTTTGCCTTATGTTTGTGTGTTTGTGTGCTACGTGTGGATGTTGACATGGATGACTAGTCATGTTTACGTTTGATTTGGGTAGGTACAGGAATAGGGATTATGGATCGGGAAGAGGCAGGAGGGTGGATGGAAAGTTGGAATTGCGTGAAGGCTGCCATGAGTGTGGATGCCAGAGCCTGAAAAGATCTCTGTAGGGAAGACATGTCAGAGTGAATACCCTCCAGGTACAACACCATCTGCATCTGCTGATTGGTATGCACCTGGGGTACATTCAGCACTGCTGTCTGACCCACAGAGATCTGCCTCAGGATGCCAATGGCCACAACATTCAAGGCAGCGGGGAGACAAAGGCAGAGGGTGAGGTGCCTGGCCCTTTTCAGTGGAGCGGCCATGGGCAGTTGGCAGGGGAGCAGCAGTGAGGGGGGGTAGTGGACTGAGATGTAGTAGACACATGTCCAGGGGGATCAACCACCACCTGTCCCTCTGTGCCACTGGGTCCCTCTTGGTCACTTCCAGCAGGTGAACCACTGTGGCCAGCTGCTTCCCCAACAGTTGTGGCCCTATCTCCTTCGCTGCATTAGTGTGATGCTGAAAAACATAGTACAAAATGATTAACTGGTATTGTATTCATATATTGGCCACATAGGTCTAAACACAAATCATTACACAATTGCATATTTTGCAATATGTACTTGGATGACTACATTTGTTCATATATAGCCATAAGCACATGCATGAAAGCTACATGACCTGTGCACACTCCCACATATTGGTGTCATGACCACAGCCTGCTACAACTGCATGTGTGACCTTGTTCAAAATATAACCTCATGTATGTACCAATAATTATCTTGACTCTATCTTCCTATGCCCTTGCAGAATACCATACTTACCTTATGTTATCAAAGGGATATCACACAGGGGAAGCAAAAATGACTAGCTCCACGAGGCTCTGCAATCAGCATATGGTGAGGTCTCCCTAATCTAGAACATGTTGAACTGCAGCCCACCTGCTACAGTGAATAACTATTGAGAAATGTTACCACCAAGATCAAGGGGGCATGGATTAGCCCATTCCATACTGTTCAGATGACACTTACACATCTGTCCACTGGCAGATAATGCAGTTGTAAGTGCCACATGAGTACCTCATATAGAAGTCACCTGTACAATAGAAGACTAGAAAGGACAAAATATGTCATCAAGTAGTGTTTCATGTCAGCACAGAGGACCAATGCACAAGACTTTGCTTAGGAATACACACAGTCAACATTAGTGCATGTGAGCACAGCTTATTACTCAGCCAATGTCAATGATTGCAGATTAGTGAAAGGACATGTGGCTTACAATACCTCCAGGCCCAGAAGAAGCCTTAATTGTGTCCATAACAGAAGGGAAATCATGTAACGTTTAACCTTATGGCAAAACTAATCACAAGCTAGTGAATACTGCTGATGAACACGTATCAGAACATGTCAGCTTATCCCTCCCTAATAGGTTTCATCATGCACATATTGACCCTCCATAGATGCACATATGTACCTCTCCTGACTGAATCTGCCCTTCTCAATGGTATGCTAAGGCACAATTCCAGACAGGTCAGTTTGCATGTTTTCGCATCAACATGTTGATCTGCCTTGTGACGCCCATCAATGTCATTGGTAATGTGTAACTCTCCCATCTATGTATTTACACCACTGTTACTGGGTAACACCTACTCTGTACGTCTATCACAGACATATGTTTTCATGTACACATTGGCCAAAACATGCAATTATCAAGATATCAGATATGATGCATTTAGTCCCTCACTTTATGTATGGAACAGCCTGACATGTGCCATTAGTACACATAAGGTCACACCTGCCAGCTTCTATATTGGACAACAGATAGCACCAGTGGTATTAGCACTTTCACAACAAAGATCATTCCCCATTTACCAAGGCCTCAAATTGCACCCTGTCTGCTACCTGAATGCATTGTATGGCGTGCCACAGTCAAGTGGCCCTGCATCACTTAACACAGAAGTGAGGGTGCTTCAATCCAGAGACTAGGATAACAAGTGGCCTTTTTGGGACCACTGTCGTGCATGACTACGAGACATAATGTATGTCATCTGAGACATTGTGTTGCAATGTGGCCATCCTACCATTGAATTGCACAACTGGCAGTAGCCTGCTAAGTTTAGCCTTAAATGTCCCATAGTCAATGGACATTACCATGCACCTACTACTATCAATTCAAATGTCAAAATTTACACATTAGGTGGGTCCAGAGTTTCCTTAAAGCTAGAAGTGAGAAGAACTGCCTGGAACAAATGCATACATGGTCATGCACTATGTTCACTAAGGCCCATACACATCCTCTCCTTGCTCCTTGCTGCTGTCTGGCTCTCAACTGCCCATTGAGGTCTGGATAGGCCACCACTAGTATGCGGGCATTAGGGAGGCCAGGGTGCGGCACATGCCTCTTCTACCTGAAAGTGACAGGCCCAGCTTGACTTCTGCAATATTTTGGCTCCAGCATCGTTCGCGACAGTGGCCACTGCACTGACGTGTGACCCCTAGGGTCCGCACCTTCCGGCCGATGGTCCTCCACAGGAACACCTTCTGACGGGCATTGACCTGTAAGGATGCAATGGAATGAAACACTTAGTAGACATGCAAGCTGTACGTCATGTCCTTGGGTGTCAAATCGGTCATATACAGCTAGTTTAAGCATTAAACAAGTTAGCAGCCGTCATATGTTTGCACTGCACATGGTGACAAAAAAAATAAAATAACTTCACTACATATCCAGGTCTCGTTGGTACCACACTCCATCCTGACCTTGCCTTTACTCAGTAGCCAGCCGTCTTACTTCACTTTGGATGGGGCCAGACCACAGGTGGTCTGTAAGGTGTTACCAGGTAGCCCAGCACAACATTGTGTCCTCCTGACAGCAACAGTAGCACTTCTGCCCTATTCAGACACCTGACTAGTATGGACAATTTACATGATCCACACTGTCCAAAACAACACTGCTATCTTGTTATTAAGTTTTGTTGAAAATGTAAGGTATGTGTGTAACTTGATAATCCCACTCTGAGGATCAATGGGCATGTGTCTAACACATTTGAACATCAAACTACATTTTTCTGTGTTAGTCTTTGAAAATACAGTCATGCAATACACCGTATGCCATATGTGCAAGTGTGAAGAGGACGACATCAACATAAAATTGTACAACAATCATTGTCACAGTAGAACACAGCATGTGATGCACTTACGAACTGCACTGCAGATGTCTCTAAATATCTGCTGGTGACATGTTTGACTTGATAAATGTGCATATACAATGTAGGCATCACTCATGACAGTCTGACTGCCACCAGGTATGGTTATCGTGTCTTTCCTTAGGCAATCATACAGATAGACAAAATGAGTCCGTGGTTAGGACTCCTGGGTCTGTGCCTCACAGCATGTACATGTACATATATTGCTACACTAAGAGCATATTTGCTAATCCATAGTCCTGTGAGATGTGATAAGGCCACAACAGAGGATGTGTAGATCAACAGAGGGACTAATCTGTACATCAGTACCATTGGCCACATAACTGTGCTCCAGGCAGGGTAATGGACCATACAGGGCATAAATCATTGTCTGCATTTAGGCTCTGCATGCTAGGCCTACTGTTCAAACATGACCATCATATGGCCACACTTCCTATAACAAACTATTCATCTAGTGGCCATCCTGTATCTGACATGACCATTGTTGATCACTGTGAATTGATATTGTGATATAGCTGACGTCACGTTAATGTGGCCTTATGTGTGTTGAGTTATTGTTGTGACTGTACACTTCTCACATGATCCACATATGCAACTTACAGATTACAATCACAATTTGAGTTTGAAATGCTATGACTCCACCAGCATATCTTTCAACAAAACACTAGCACATTTAACGTCTACAAGTTATTTCTACATGTATAGAAATACACATACAACATATGTGGTCTATATTGAGGTATGAACATGACAAGTATGATGTAAATACATAACAGTACTTTCACACATACACCAGTACATATGTCCCTAACATTTCCTAACACACATTCATACAATTATAGTCAGAAGCCTTTTAGGGTCTCATTGCCACAATCTGGCCCATATGTACGGATACCTGACGGTGCTGAGACAGAATATCGAGTTGGAAATGTCGTCTTACACAAATATCGAGTTGGAAATATTGTGATTCAGAAATATCGACAGCAAGAATATCGTGGTCAAGATTATCGAATTTAAGGTAAGAAATATCGTTTTTAAAAATATAGAAGTCATTAATATTGTTTGCAAAAATATAAATGTTTAAAAAATCGATTTTTTAATTAGTGTTATGTATTTTAGTTTATATTTTAAATGTATGTGATGTATGTTTTTTTGTATAAGTATTGTTTATGCTTTCTAATATATGTTTTAAATTTTTAGTAGTTATGAATTTTATTTTAATTAAATTTTGCATTTTTTAGTTCCGTAGTGGGTGTGGGTTTATAAGGGAATAGGATGGGAAGTAATTTCATTTTAATAAATTAATGATTATTTTTTATTTATTTAATTTAGATTTGATAGCTTAAATGTGGGAAGAAATGTATTTGTAATTAATTATTAATTGGTTGTTAATTAATAATAATTAGTGTGGGTTGTGGGGTTTATTGGGGTAAAGGGTGGGAAGTAATTATGTTTAATTAATTAATAATTAGTTGTTAATTTATATTAACTAATGAATTGATAATTAATTATGGTAATTGTGTGATTTTCTTTAGGTGTGGGTTGTGGGGTTAATGGAGTTAAGGGTGGGGAGTAATTTATTTTTAAATAAATAATAATTAGTACTTGATTAACATGAATTAATTGATCAAAAATTAATTACGGAAATTGTGTAATTAATTTTAGGTGCAGTTTGTGGGGATTATAGGGTAAAGGGCGGGAAGTAATTTATGTTCAATTAATTAATAATTAGTTGTTAATTTATATTAACTAATTAATTGATAATTAATTATGGTAATTGGGTGATTTTCTTAGGTGTGGGTTGTGGGGTTTGTGGGGTAAAGAGTGGGAAGTAATTTATGTTTAATTAATTAATAATTAGTTGTTAATTAATATTAATTAATTAATTGAAAATTGAATATGGAATTTGTGTAATTGATATTAGGTGTGTGTTGTGGGGTGTATAGGGGTAAAGGGCGGGAAGTAAGTTTTGTTTAATTAATTAAAAATTAGTTGATCATTAATAATAATTAATTAAATTATATTTAATTAGGGTATTTGTTTATATTTTTTGTGTGTGGGTTTTATTGTTATAGGGGTACAGTGTGGGAGTAAATTAATTGAACTTACTTTATAATTAGTTGTTAAATACTATTAGTTTTTTTATTGAAAATAAGTTTTAATTGTGTAATTAATTTTTTTACAGTTTAATTTAAGCTGTGGGTTGTGGGGATTATAGGGGTAAAGTGTGGGAAGTTAAATAATTTCTATGAGTTTTAATTTGTTTTTTAATTAATAATATTTCTTTAATTGGTAATTAATTATGTTAGTTGAGGAAGTACATATTTTTTAATTTAGATGTGGGTTGTGAACTGTGTGGTGTTATAGGGTAGGAATAAAAAAGTTAATTTATGTAATAATTAATGTTATTGTTTCTAAATAATATTTAATTAAAAATCTTTATTTGTTTGGAAATTATTTTTTATTTTATTTAATATGATATTTGTAGGTATTTGTTATAATGTATGTAACATTATAACATTTTATTAAAGAAAATGTAATAATAAATATATTTGCATTTGAATTTTAACATATTTATATATTTTTTAATTTATTATGTTTTTAAAATATTTTTAATGTTAAAATTGTGTTTGTTTTTAATTTTGAACTGACTGGAGTGAGAATATTAATTGTTACTCATCTGCAATCCAAGACTTTCCCTACTGTTGCATTCACTGGAGTGGGAATAGTAATTTTTACCCCTCCGCTATCCAACACTTTCCCTACTTTTACAATAATTGGAGTGGGAATAGTAAATTTTATCCCGCCACTATCCAATACTTTCCCTACTGTTGCACTCACTAGAGTGCGAATAGTAATTTTTACCCCTCTGCTATCCAATACTTTCCCTACTGTTGCACTCACTGGAGTGGGAATAGTAATTTTTACCCCTCCGCTATCTAAAACCTTCCCTACTGTTGCACTCACTGGAGTGGGAATAGTAATTTTTACCCCTCTGCTATCCAATACTTTCCCTACTGTTGCACTCACTGGAGTGGGAATAGTAATTTTTACCCCTCCGCTATCCAAAACCTTCCCTACTGTTGCACTCACTGGAGTGGGAATAGTAATTTTTACCCCTCCGCTATCCAGGACTTTCCCTACTGTTGTACTCACTGGAGTGGGAATAGTAATTTTTACCCCTCCGTTATCCGGCACTTTCACTACTGTTGCACTCACTGGAGTGGAAATAGTAATTTTTACCCCTCCGCTATCCAATACTTTCCCTACTGTTGCACTCTTTGGAGTGGGAATTGAAATTTTTAACCCTCTGCTATCCAACACTTTCCCTACTGTTGCACTCACTGGAGTTGGAATTGTAAATTTAATTATTTCGCTATCCAACATTTTCCCTACTGTAGTATTTATTGTATTACGAAATGTACATTTAATTTTTTTTTATAGTTTAATGTTTTAATTAATTATAGAATGTTTTTTTAAATTTTAAATTATTGATATATGTATATATTTTATTTTTATATAATTTAAAAGTTTAAAAATTAAATAAAGATAATAGTTAATACATTATTTTAAAGTAAATACATGTATATGTATAAATTATTATGTTTGTGTGTTTATATTTTTTTAATTAAGTGTATTTTTTATATTTAGTTAAAATGTATATTAAATTTCATTTATTTTGTTAAAGATAATATTAATATTTTATATATTTAATATATATTATTTTATTTTATTTATCTTTTTAAAATTTTTACATCTATATTTTTAACTTCGATATTTTTGATTCGATATTTTTGTGCTTACCTGTTTAAGTATAGGGAGTCGATATTTTTGCATTCTATATTTTTTTTTCGATATCTTTTACATCGATGTTGTTGGACAACCCTGTGGTGGAGCAGGAAGACAGCCTCCCATCTACAGGCCCTTTCCAGACCTTCAAACCATGGAAGAGAGAGATGTGATCTGCAAATACTGTCTCAATAGGCAGACTATCAATGATTTGTGCCAGCAAGTGGAACCTTTATTACGTCAGCATTGAAACTATCCAACATCTCTGACCCCCATAGTTAAGGTGATGGCAGCACTACATTACCTGGCTGCGGGTTCCTTCCAATACACTGTTGCAACATCTGGCAGAATGTCACAACCTATGTTCAGCAACGTACTTCGTGATGTACTGTCAGCATTGATGAGACACATGGAAAGCTACATTTAGTTTCCCAAGTGTGAAGAATTAGCCAATGTAAAAGATGAGTTTTATGATTTTGGTCGAATCACCCATGTGATTTGAGCTATAGATAGCATACATTTTGCCTTGTGATCCTAACACTGGTAATTCTAACTACCTGAGTCATTGCCGTCTGCAGATCCGCAGTGTAGATCACAGAACGAGGAGGAGGAGCCTGCCTTGCCTGAGTTTGCTCGAGGCTCTGCGGGGAAGCTGTATCCGACAGGAGCCGCGAGTCTTGAGCCGGAGTTGCCGGAGTTGAAGCCAGAGATTGGTTTGAGCGGGTCGAGCAGGTTGAGCCTGGAGCCAGGGGGTGAGTTGAACCGAGTTGAGCCGGTGTGGGGGTGTGGCGGTGCGGTGGCGGTGCGGGTGGTTGTTTACTCCCTACCCCCTGCTTGCCGTTTGCTGCTGCGTACCGCTCGTTGCTCCTCGCTCACAGCTCCCCCGCCCCCCTGCTCTCCCGCACTCCCGCTCTCCCGGTTCCCGGCTTCCACCTTTGCCGTCCGCCTGCCATTGGACGACAGGCAGAGTAGAGCTGGTGACTGAGAGCGGGAGTCGAGGCAAGTTGAACTGTGCTGAGTGGCGGCGGCTCTTCCACTCTCCTGGCTGCATCATTTACGCTTCTCCGCACCCCCACAGAGGCAACCCCAAGGCAAATACTCCAGCAGGAGTGGAGTGGAATGGAGAGGAGTGGGGGTTAGTGGTGACCAGAAGGCGTTGAGTGGTGCGGTGAGAGGTGCTGGAGTCAGGACACCGGGCTGCTCCACTCCCGCTGCTTCCTGCCTCCTGCCCCCTGCCTCTTCGTACCCACCAGGGAGGAATTGTGCCATTGTAAAGCGGCAAAAGTGACACTGACAGTAAAACCAGTAAAACCAGAAAACGCAAACCCCGCAAAAGCTTTCAATCTCCAGTCCAGTCCAGTCTTCTCGCCCAAGGACCGGGCATTAGCCGAACAGAATTAGACAACTCAGATAAACTCAGCTGACCAAGCCACCAGGGCTAAATACCAGCTACAATATCAGCCACAATATCAGCTTTTAGCTTCAGCTTCGAGCCTCAGGCTACCCCCGACCATCAGAACCACCAGGACCATCTGTATTGCCGAATAAGGGAGGGATATCTGGACCCATTTGATTTTCTGGGACCTTAGACCCCAGATCTCGGACTGCGGACCTTAGAGCTTAGAGTATGGTGCGCAGAACAATCATGCGGACAAGGAATGCGGGTTTGGCCCAGCCCCAGGTCAACTACCGCCCTCACAAATCTGCGAGACACCAAAAAGCTAAGATGTTTTACCCCCCTGGCAAAGGTAGTGCAAGATCCGGTCCGACTCTTCAGGATGGGCAACAATTGGGAGAGCAGCAATCGATCTCTCCTCCATCTTTAAGCACAAAGACCAGGAATACAAATACAAATTCAACCCTAAATCTGAGTGAATACACCGCAATTGGCAACACCAACAGTAATAGTCCTAAAGGTAATAATAATATTAGAAACTATTTCCAACAATTGACCAAACTCGGCTGCTCTGGTAACCCTGAAAAAAGCAACCCTGAAAAAACAGCTGATTCACCCCGCTACGTAACTGGCACCGAAACCACCGAAACCATTGCTAACACATTAGTATTTGCTAGAATACACGAAACCTTGAATCAAAGCTCCCCATTGACTGCACCGCTTTCTCTGGAAATTTTTATAGTCCAGGTCAATAGCGCACTAGCAAAAGAAAATGTAATCAATCACAGCCCGCTTCGCCCCAACAACTCAGGAATCTGCACATCAGTGCCCACAAATTTAGACAGTGGATCCATGGAATTTCTCCCCGCCACCTCCTCAGAGGAAAGTGAGGCAAGTGAGGCAAGCGAGGAGTTTCCTCCATTAACACGACACACTACGGATATTACGGAAAGTTGCATACTTCTGAAGCCCCAGCTGGATCCCCTGGCTTCCTCTTTCATGCCCACTGAGCCCAGGGACGAGAACTTTTTACTAAAAGGGTGTTCTGACTCAAACCAAAGCCTACTAAGTGCAAAATGAACCAAGGCCGCCCGGCTAGTTAAAAACGGATATGGAAACTGTCTCGGTGCCACAAAAAATAGAAAATCATCTTGCATTGATTAACGAAGCTTTGATCTCAATGGCAAATGCAGCCATAATGCACGCAGACAAATTAGACACTCAAATAAACATACTGCAATCAGTCGCTAGCCTGATCTCTGGATTGGACTTGAAATTGGAACTTTTAAACTCCCTGATACGCAGAGCCCAGGCAAACACGGACGTAAAGGCAAAACAAGATGATTGCGGGTGCTCCCCAATACTGCAGAACTTGGAAAAGCTCCCAGAAATAATGAGCACCTTAGTTACGGACCTTAAGTGCGAGGTCAATAGGTGGACGAGCAACACATCACGCCTCCCCCAGTACAATCTAACTCAGAGGCCAAGCAGGAAGACTATACAAACAAATATGATAAAAGCCATATATGAGTCATCAGGGCTAATGGGAGACCAAACAAATAAAATAAGAACAGGAGACCCGCAGCCTACATTGGCCCCACAGCTAAGGCTACAGGACAATCAGGTTAGTTCAGAAAAAATGCAGGAAATCTCCAGGCATGACAGTAACAACCTTAAAAGTCCATCTAGCGTCAATGTCTTGGCCTTGAAATTCAATTCGCATTCTAAATCACAATCCTGTTTTACCCTTGATAACAGCCCTGGAAAATCAGATGATCCAAAATCACCAACTTTAGAATTTCAATACTTGTCCAGGAAAAACAAGAAAAAATTGAAAAAGTTAAACAAAACAATAAATGGCAAAAGCTATTCTAAAGGGACCATCAAGCATTGGCTTGTGCCCGAAAAACAGGAAAACAGAGAACATAGCAAGGTGAACCAGAATGACCGTGGCCCCACACAAAAAACAGTTGCCACTGAACAAAATAGAGGCACACAGATTTATGGCACAACTACTAATGACATACCTGCTCAGAGTCTCCCAGGTAACTTAAGTGGGAATCCGATTAAAATTCTGAGCACAACAGTCCTAGTGCCCAGCGACCACCTGATCAATACACAGGGCCCACAGATTGAAGAGCCACGCCAAGATATCACAAATAAACTTGCCCCCGCACAGCCAATAGCTCATAAGGAGCCCCAATTTGTAAATATATCTAACTACCAACGGGAGATGAAAACTGCCCAAGTAATGACTCTCCGTCCCCCCCGGATCGCAACTCTATCCTCAGGAGTGATTCGCAAACTTGTGCCCCAAGTATAAACCGGACCGGGGACGGACCTGTTCCCCGTGAAAATTCAACTCGGAATTCTACAGAGTCCTTAGATGCTACCAAGGCGCTTTTTAACCAAATCCACCCCCTCAAGGTCCATGCCATAGACCGAGAAAATCTGAAAGTATTGTTATATCCCGAATATACCTCGAAGGGGAATTGGGACATCCTCAATAGAGGAAACCTTCTGAAGCTTTGCGAAAACATTCCGGGTTTGGAAAATATAAAAACAACTGATATTGAGATGGTGGCTTTTTCTGGCCCAGGACCAAGTGAGTTAAATGAAACAACTGAAATAACTTTCTCCAACCTGATCATGGCGGATGCTTTGAGAGGATACAAAACGAAACTGGACAATTGGGGCATAAAACTCAAGCCCCCACTTGCCACTAAATATCCAGAGATTCTGAAAAATAATGTGCCATGCGCTCGACAGGGAGAACAAGATCTGAATGGGCAGAAATGGATGAACAGTAAACACTCAACTCTACTAGCTACTGGATCCATTTTACATGGCTCTATAGGTGGCACACAAACGATTCAGCGGAGTAACAGTCCAATTCAAATTACCAAACATGTGGAAGGAGGCAATCGCTCCTGTTCAACTAAGGGGAACAGTGCCAAAGATTGGTCCTGGCTCTCACTGGCCTTAAACTCTAGCTCCTAATATCAGGCCCTTACTAGGCAATCAGTCGACACCACCAAAGATCAGCTACGCCTTAAACAACTGCCACGTCCAGTATAGAAGTCCCTCGGATAACAATCAATATCATGACCTGGAACAGTGCAGGGATACATAAAGTTTTGCAAAGTCCAGCTGCAATTACATTCCTTGCAGGAGCAGACATAATCTGCGCCCAAGAAACATGGGCTATTTCTTCTACACCAATAGGGGACTATGCGGAATATTTCAAACCCGCAATAAAAGCCAACATCTTTGGGAGACCATCAGGGGGCATTTCAATATACATCAAGCATGCACTGAAAGTACACTTCTCAGTAATAAAGAACCCCTCAGATATGTTTTTGGCTGGCACTCTGAAAGGCTTGAACACAACAGATGGCCCAATATCAATACTCTTAATTAATGTCTATTTTAATCGCAATGGGCCGGGTTTGAAGGACAAACTCAATCGATTATTAAACGAGATTGAAACTCTGCTATTACAGTATGCAGGCATGGACTTCATCATTCTTGGTGACTTTAACATGCACGACATAGGGCCGAATGCACCTGAAAGCCACTCCAATGGGGGGACCGGAAGATTCAATGCCCTAATGCGGGCATATAACCTGGTAACGACACATTCTTTAATCACAAAAGTCAACTCAGCTGCATTGATAGCACCCACTTACAACAGTCGGACCACAATAGATTATATCCTACTAAGTGAGAGTCTACAAAAACCTATGTTAAATTATGCAGTCCAACCCCGGAATGAAAGTGACCATGCCGCCCTAACCTTACAGTTATCCATTACTGTGAAAATTCGTTACACTTTTCGCTGTATCGGAGTCACAAAGGGGGAAGAGCGACACAGACTCCTTAGAAGATTCAAATGGGGGCCGCTCCCAAGTCATAAGTTTGCCTCATGGAAATCAACGTGGAAAGGCTGGCAGACCGGTCTCAACGATAAGGGCCATATAGGGGAATGGAGTTCACTTGCCTACGATTTAGCATCTCTGCTTCGGAGGAGCATTACACACAGAACCAATGCTAACCCCGTATATAAACTGGGACACCAACCAGCAATCAAGGAATGCTCCAAACAACTGAATTCCAAACACAGGGCCTATCGGGCAATTAGATCCGAGTCTGCCAAAAAGGAACTAAAACTAGCGGCCAAGAGCCACTCATTACTGGTTTGGCAGGTAAAACGCGAACTCACAGAGGCTAAATGGCTGAAGATATTCGAGTTGCTTGCACCTAGCAAATCCCAAGAATTTTGGCAATATTTAAACAAGGTAATCCATGGGACCTCTAACAGAGAGAATCCACTTGATGCAAGCACTTGGACGGCCCATGTAAAAACCCTCTACACCGATGACTCAAAGGCAAAATTAATAGAAAGAACAACAACTCTTGGGGGGCAATCTAGCAAAGTGATAATAGAACTTATGGAACCTCTGGCCGTTTACACCCCCCCAGAAAAAAAGGCAATTCAAATCATCTTGAAAAAAATACGCCATAATGGAGCTCCTGGACCTAATGGCCTGCCTGGCTCCCTCTTCAAGGAGGACATCGACTTCTGGGCTGCGAATCTGGTACAGCTGTATGCCGAGTGTAGGGTTTTGGAGGATGTCCCAGACTCCTGGAGGGGTCATTGCTACATCCAATATACAAAAAGGGCCAAGTACGGACCCTAGGAACTACCGTATGATTGCCTTATTGGACATTGAGGGCAAGGCTTACGCAAGCACTCTTCTGACGGAACTAGCCGATTGGGTCAGCAAGGAAGATCTTCTCCCTTTCTATCAGACCGGATTCCGATCAGGAGGTTCCACCTTAGACAACATCATTGCCCTATCATACCTAGTACACCAAACGATGGCCCACGGCACTCAGCCGTTTTCTGCTTGTTTCATCGACTATACAGCAGCATTCGATGGGGTAGACCGCAACATCTTATGGAAGAAATTGGCACGTTGGAACATCTGCCCGAAACTGTTACAAGCCATTAGATCGCTGTATTCGCAAACTTGGGTAAGAGTTAAACTCTCATGTGAATCCGCCACAGAAAAAATCATCACGGATAACGGGCTAAAGCAGGGCTGTGTCCTTGCTCTGCTGCTCTTTAATTTATATACAGCGGATTTGGGTAGCGCTCTGCACGGAGCCACTTTAGCGACTACCAGGATTGGGAAAATTAAGATCCAGCTGATGCAATATGCTGACGACCTGGTCCTTTTGGACCACACCAAAATCGGCCTTCAAATAGCTTTAACAGCACTCTCAGAGTACAACGCTAAAAACAAGCTGGTTGCCAACCCAACGAAATCCAAGATAGTGATCTTTGGACGCCATCCGAAAAAAAAATTGATGAAATGGAGTCTGGGCCCATTGACATTGAATAGTACACAATCGTACAACTATCTTGGGGTCTGGATCAGCGAAACTGGCCGCTCACAGGTCCACCGTCATAAGCTCCAGCAGAAAGGAAAAATGGTTACCTACGCCATCTGCAGACTCCATGCCGTCTTAGAAAGTCCAACAACAACGGCCATCCAACGAGTCCTGAGGGCAAAACTATTACCTTCCCTCAATTATGCGATACAGGCATTTCCAGGCAAATTTGCGCAGGATCTTGAAAAGATCCATTGTGCAGCTTACAAAAAGTTATTTTGTCTACCAGCATGCACTAGGAACACTCTAATTCGCCTGGAATTCAATCTCAACCGACAATCTTTGGAAGAACTGGCGGCTCTGGCGAAATACTTTTATTTAACAACTGTGGCACCAGAGAATTCAATGAAGACCGTTATAAACAAAATTTTTCAACAACCTGGCAATCCATGGTCAACTGGCCTTGCTTCAGCTAAAGAACTTTTGAAACTAGCCATAGAGAATTGGGACCCCAACACAATTAAGTACACCACCATTAAAACATCAATAAAAAAGCAAGTAAGATCATGCTCTCGTATATTGGACATCGAAGCTCTGACAGCTAGAGGCTTTCATGAGACCCAAAGTTCCCCTCACACATCGCATGGCCATAAACTACATCTTACACAGCCAGTGGGGAGGCAAGCCCTTCATAGGATTCTTCCAGCCAGACTACATCCGCTTCCACTTAAAGATCTGTATCCTTCAGTGAAAGTAAGACCGGCTATTGCGGAGTGCCGCCTCTGCTATTATAAGCGAGAATCGCTGGCTCACATCCTGCTATGCTGTCCTGCCTTGTTGCCAGTACGCCGAATTCATCTAAGGCCCATTCTCCTTCAACTGGGCACGCGGACGGCAAATGAGGCTGTTCAACAGTTATACTTGCTGGACACAGTGAAGCACATGGCCAACTTTGCCAAGTTCATTTACTATGCCCGCACAGCTCTTATGGACAGGTCAACTTTGGCTGCACGTGGGAATTATCTGGATGAGGGGCCTACCCAGTTTGGCCCCCATTGAAAGTTTGCTCTGGTGCACCTAAAGGACCGTTATTAATTCCAATGTATAAAACAAAAACACCAAAGGAGGTTTTAGGAATAAGATGTGTACATATATTATTCTATTTTAATTATTTCTTTTATATTGATCGCCCTTTTTGTATTGGTTTTTATTAATCACACAAATAAAGAATCATTCATTCATACATTTTGCCTTAATACACCACAGGCCAATGAACAGGTGTATAGGAACAGGAAGCACTTACACTCAATCAATGTGCAGGTGGTTTGTTTGGCAGATTTGTACATCTCACACGTCTGTGCCAGATTCTCAGGTTCAGCTCATGACTCCTACATACTACGGAATAGCATCATACCCTATTTGATGACACACCTTATTCCAGAGAGGGCCTGGTTTGTTGGTAAGTATGATTTGTCTGAACTTTTTATGTGTGTGTTTTCATGTGTAAATTATGCAAATGTTTGCCTGATCATTGCACTTCTGTCAGTCTTCCATGTAGGAAACTCAGGATACCCCAACCAGTCATGGTTATTGACACCATTTAGGAATCCTATAACCCTAGGGGAAGTCCGCTTCAATGAGGCCCATGGGAGAACAAGGTGGCCAGTGGAGCGGGCCTTTGGGCTCCTGAAGGCCAGATTTTGCTGTCTGGACAAAACCAGAGGAGCCCTACAATGCTCACCCAGGAAGGTGTGTCAGATCACCATCGTCTGCTGCATGCTCCACAACCTGGCAGTGCGGAAAAACATCCCTCTCATCACAGAAGATGGAGACCAGCAGGAGCCACCAGCTTAGGATCCTGGAATGGCTAATGATGACAGTGGTGAAGAGGAAGGATGTGACATGCGACAACAGGTCATAAACAACTTATTTTCATGGCTGTAAGTTTGCAGTGAGATGTATTTCCAATGTTACAGTGATTGTTGTGTAGCTGTGAGGACAATGTGTATGGATACATTTTAGTGCTGGACATTTGTGCTAAAGTTTGTGCAATACTGTTTATGTAAATAGGTAATGTCACATGCGCACAGTATTGCTATAGCTTTGTGAGAGTGACATTAACCAATGATATGTGTGAAGTAAAAGTTGACAGATACTTGTGAGAAATTTGTTTTCCTAGCTAATCTATCCAAAGTGGACATGGATTGTACCTGTGAATGTCTGTCATAGACTTTGAGCCTGCAAATCTGTAACAAAGCCTGCTTGCACAGTAAAGGGATGGAAGTTGCTTCAACTCCAATGGACTTGTTTCCTATCTTGTAGTGTTACTTTTGCAATATGTGTGGCATCATGTGCTCCAACACAATGTGGTTGTGGTGACAGATCATGCTAATTTTCTTTCACATTGCCTATATCCTCCATGTGTGATAACTGGATCTATCAGTAGATGTGTCTTATCATTTTATGCCACAGTGCTAATGCCACACCACTGACATATGACTGTCACATCCCACCAGATGCAGCAAGACTGGTTTGGAAGGGACCTGTGCTTACAGATCAGTTGTACTGCCCTGTTCCGTTTTCTTTTGTCTAGTGATGTTGGATACCTTTTCGGGGTTATTGGATGTGGCTCCAGATGGTTAAGTGAACACATTTTCTGTTGCCAATTTCATTTGGCATTGTCATATGTGTCTCCTCCTATATTGTTAACAGCAAATATGCACATGACATATGTGGTCACTGACAGAGATATTTGAGTGGAATATCTACTTTTGATGATTATTTGTAAATATGATAATCTGTTGTTAGGCACTATAGAATAAAGTTAGTCAGATACAGTACATCTGTATGTCTATCTTGTGGTGGCATGGTTATGTGACTTCATTGCACTTACGTTATATTTAACATGTACATGTTGACCTAAGTAGTTTACACTTTCATCAGAGGGATCACATGCTAATTAAAGCATATATTGCTAAATGTAAATTATACCACATGAGCTAGTATTGTTATGTTAAGTGAATTTATTGCATTTGCCTTGGTGAGTAGAAGAAATGACACATTATGATACATAAAGAAAGAACACAATGGAGTGAAGTTGTCAGTGTTGGTGGATGAATGCATTGAGATCAAAGCCACATTGACTGGAGTCTTAAGTCCAACACACTCATACCATCAGAGGTGGAACATTGTGGCTGAATAGTCAAAAAAGTGAAGGGTTAGCACACATAGGAGGAAATCAGAGGCACCCTTTCTTACTGGTGGTGGTGTGTGTATTGCCATCCCTCCCTCCTGGTTGTTTTCTTGGACATCCCACCCCACGTCGGTTGGGGGATCCACAACTGCAAACTCCGGGGATTCTCTGTCAGGCACGTCGTCCCTCCCTGTAGCTGCTGCAGATGTTGAAGGGACAGATGTAGTTGTACCACAGGGAGGGGTGGTTGTTTGTGCAAAAGCCTTGCGGAGAGTGGTATTAATGTCCCTCAGCACCCCAATGACTTCATCCATTTGCTCATTATGTCTTTCCATTCGGTGGTCACACTGGCTGCGGTATCAATGTATCCTGGTAATGGGAGACTTTAATTTCCACTGGGATCAGACACCTAAAGATAGCCAGGCCAAACAGTTGGAAGAGGCATTAGGCTCCCTGGAACTGAGGCAATTGGTGAATGCACATACTCACGAGAAGGGCCATACACTTGATTTGGTCTGGACCTCCCATCCACCAACCAGCCCAATAGAGATCAGTCCCTGCGCCTGGTCTGATCACCATTTAATTAGAGGCCTGTTTCCATCCACAAAACAAGCAGTTCGTCCCCACCCGGAGTGGAAAGTGCTGAGGGGATGGAAAAAAATGAGAGCAGACGACCTGATTAACACTCTACATAAATTAGCTCCCCCACGTCCAACACAGGGAAATCCTGATCTTGACCGAGAAAGCGCTGCCCTTTCCACGAGGCTGAAGAATGCCATCGACATAGTAGCCCCCATGCACAGGGAAAGAGTAAGGGACAAAGGCAAAGGGGCTCCCTGGTTCAACGAGGCCCTAAGAAACAAGAAACAAACCCTACGCCAGTGCGAGAGAGCCTGGCGTAAAGCTTATGACCAAGGTGCCCGGCTAGAATATAAAGCAATGTTTGCAGTTTACAAGAAAGCGATTTTAACAAGAAAAGCAGAATTTTATGAAGCTAGGACCTTGAACGCTGACAATACACAAAAAGAAACTTTTCGGATTCTAAAAGAGCTGAGACAGGCTCAGGAACAGAAGCCCCCCTTCTGCCCTGAAGACTGTAACAAATTCCAGTCCTTCTTTTCAAGAAAAGTGAAGGACCTATTGACGGAGATCCACCTTACTCCTACTGTTCATTGTCCCTTAGCATCAGAACCTCTGCCCCCCGCATATGATAAACCACTCGCTGTCTTCCCCATGCTCACTCTGGACTCCCTGTCTCCCTTAATGGGTCGGATTAAGTCAGGGTCACCTGCGGACCCCTGCCCACCGAGGCTCTTCAATTTGGCACTACCAGGGATCGAAAGCGAGGTCTTCACGTTATTAAATCTATCTCTCGAATGTGGCCACGTTCCTATCGATTTTAAGGAAGCACGAGTCATCCCACTCCTGATAAAATCGGGGGCAGACGCGAAGAACCTAAAAAAATTTAGGCTAATCTCCCAACTCCCATTCCTGGTGAAAGTGCTGGAACAGCACGTGCTGAAATCCCTGTCACACCATATAGAAGCAAACCATCTCCTGCAAACCAACCAGGCTGGTTTTAGGGCCCATCACAGCACAGAAATGGTTATGCTGGCAGTGCTGGATGAACTCAGGCTCAGGGCCGATAAGAAAAAACCATGTGCCCTGGTCTTGCTAGTCCTATCCGCGGCATTTGACACGGTCAACCATGACCAACTTCTGCCGCGGATCTCGGAGTTAGGCATCCAGGGTACGGTCCTCAAATGGCTTACGTCCTTCCTCACTGACCGATCACAGAGAGTACAGCTGGCTGACCATGTGTCTGACTCCGGCAAACTCTCGTGCGGGGTGCCACAGGGTTCAGCGTTGTCTCCCCTTTTATTCAACGCCTACCTCCAACCCCTGATAGCCGCATTGAATCTCATGGAGTGCCAGATCTATAACTACGCTGATGACACCCAAATTATTATCCAGATAGACAATGCCCCGGCTGCCCACTCACGAATGCAAAACATTTTAAAATACATAGTCAATTGGATGACGGCCAATTTCCTCAAAATCAATCCTGATAAGACCGAGGTATTGGCCATCACCACAGACTCCAACCCCTGGAGTGACCTTTTCTGGCCACAAGAGCTGGGTGCAAATCCTGAACCAGCCCAGGCCGTAAAAAGCCTGGGCATTAAAATCGATGCCAAACTGTCTATGACTCAGCAGGTATCTGCCATAGTAGGTACATGTGTTGGCCTGCTTAGACAGTTACGGAAACTTGCCCCCCTTCTCACATTTGCAACACTCAGAACTGCAGTATCGGCCATGATAGTGTCACGACTGGACTACGGGAACTCCCTGTACATCGGCCTCCCAGAAAAGCTGCTTGCCAGACTACAGGTCATTATGAATGATGCTGCCAGACTAATTTTTAGACTGCCTAGGAGGGCCCACGCTACCCCCCTCTTACGCCAGCTACACTGGCTCCCGATCAGGCAGAGAATTAGGTTTAAGGGCCTTTGCATCGCGCACAAAGCCATTTATGGCCAAGCCCCATCCTACATTAAGGATCGCTTAGCAACCTACACTCCTAGCAGGTCACTACGGTCCTCGGAGGCCGGCCTGCTGGCCTGCCCCCGCTTTAGCATGACCTCTAAAGGGGGCAGAGCCTTCTCAACCTCAATCCCTGTACTATGGAACAAGCTACCGGAGAATCTGCGGAAGGAACACTCCCTCCTTCCTTTTAGGAAGAAGTTAAAAACACTCCTCTTTGTGGAAGCGTGGTGCACAACTTATTCATTTACATCCCCTTCACGTGCTAGGGTAGGGCTCTCTCTCACAGCGCTTAGAGACCAGGCGGTGATAACGCGCTCTACAAAAGACAGTTACAATTACAATTACAATTTAATGTCCTGGAGTTCCTGATATACCTGGCCCATTGCTCCCTGGTACCCCTCATAGGCACACATGACTCGGGCAAGGTTGGCCTGGACATCCGTGCCATCAGTTGTTTGACATTGTGGGCCCACATTTGCCCTCCCACCACCCCTACCCCCACAGGCTTGCACTGTTTGTGCCTGCACGCTTGCACCAGCTCCTCCATCCTGACTGAGTAGGTTTTGGCTCCTCAACTCCGGATTCAACTGTGGTGCGCTGGAGATGTTGTGGCCTGTGCTGGATTGTGTAGTTGTTGTGGTAGGGGTCAGCTGTGAGTTATAAGCTGTGGTGGGAGATGTTGCACTGGACCCAGTTAGACTCACTTGTGCCATCTTCCCAGCAAAACCTGATGGGCCAGGTTTATCCTCCACGCCCAAGTGTGCAGGAGAGTCATCATCGCTGGAGGGCTCATTCCAGTTTGGAGTCTGAGGCTGGGTGGTTTCCGAATTCTGCCTTGATGCGTTACCAGACCGCCTCATTGGAACATAGATTACATAGCTAATTATGTAAGTCTACCATGTACATCAACCAGAACACAATGAGTGAATGCCTGGATGAGAAAACAGATTTAGATGAGAACATTGGCGCCTATCCTCAATATGTTAGCATTCATTTGATGACAATATTGTTCCATTTTCACAATCAGTAGTATGGGCCTGCTCCTTATCTGTGCTAATATGGTTATTTTCTCAATATGGAATGGAAAATAGCTAATCCCTGTGACTTGAACCTGATGCACTGTAGATGACACTTGAGGATTAGTACATTCAAATTCCAAATTGTACCCAGGACATACTTACACATAAAATCAGGAATATTTAGTTGTTGTTATTCCTGAGTGCTGTGCAGTGCCAATGTATCACCAGGCACATTGAAGTAACAGCCTTACCACAAAGCATTTGTGAGATTTGATGTACACATTTGGCATGGTGTCAGTAATGGACTCATTATTTCCTGCTCAGGAGTCCATGGTAAATTTGGCCTAAATAGGCAGACATGTGTCAGAGCATAGCAGTACACTTCCCGGTTAATTTGACCAGACACTCCATAGTGAAATGGCTGACAAATGATTATTGAGGAACATAACAAGATGCCTGTTCTTGAGAGCCTGGGTTAGAAGGCCTGATGGTAGTTGTGGTCAGTGCAAAGACTCCCCCCCCAGACCAATAGCTCCCTGCCTGTGAGAGGAAGTTCAGTTGAGAGATGGCTGACACAGGAGCCTGTAGTTCGGAGTACAAGGACTGATGGTAGTTGTGGTCAGTGCAAAGACTCCTTTTCCCACCACCCCCCAGACCAATAGCTCCCTCCATGTGAGGGGGCATTCAGTTGAGAGATGGCTGACACATATGCCTATAGTTTTGAGTACAAGGCCTGAGGGTAGTTATGGTCAGTGCAAAGACTTCTCCCCCTACCCCCCAGACCAATAGCTCCTTGCCTGTGAGGGGATGTTCAGTTGAGAGATGGCTGACACAGGTACCTGTAGTTTGGAGTAAAAGGCCTGATGGTAGTTGTGGTCAGTGCAAAGACTCCTCCTCCCATCCCCCAGACCAATAGCTCCCTGCCTGTGAGGGGAAGTTCAGTTAAGAGATGGCTGATACACATGCATGTACTTTGGCGCACAAGGCCTGATAGTAGTTGTGGTCAGTGCAAAGACACCTCCCCCCAGACCAATAGCTCCATGCCGGTAAAGAGAAGTTCAGTTGCGAAATGGTTGACACAGGTGCCTGTAGTTTGGAGTGCAAGGCCTGATGATAGCTGTGTTCAGTGCAAAGACTCCTCCCCCCCGGACCAATAGCTCCTTGCCTGTGAGGGGACGTTCAGTTGAGAGATGGCTGACAAAGAGGCCTGCAGTTTGGAGTTGGAGTACTAGGCCTGAGGGTAAATGTGGTCAGTGCAAACCTCCTCCTCCCACCCCCCAGACTAATGGCTCCCTGCCTGTGAGGGAGCGTTCAGTTGAGAGATGGCTGACACAGGTGCCTGTAGCTTGGAGTTGGAGTACAAGTCCTGATGGTAGTTGTGGTCAGTGCAAAGACTTCTCCTCCCACCAACCCCACCCCAGACCAATAGCTCCCTGCCTGTGAGGGGAAGTTCAGTTGAGAGATGGCTGACACAGGTGCCTGTAGTTTGGAGTACAAGGCCTGATGGTAGTTGTGGTCAGTGCAAAGTCTCCTCCTCCCACCACCCCCAGACTAATACCTCCCTGCCTGTGAGGGGAAGTTCAGTTGAGAGATGGCTGACACAGGTGCCAGTATGTTTGGAGTACAAGGCCTGATGGTAGTTGTGGTCAGTGCAAAGAATCCTCCTCCCACCCCCACCCTCAGACCAATAGCTCCTGTGAGGGGAAGTTCAGTTGAGAGATGGCTGTCGCTGGTGCCTGTAGTTTGGAGTATGAGGCCTGATGGTAGTTGTGGTCACTGCAAAGACTCCTCTGCCCACCACCCCCTCATACCAATAACTCCCTGCCTGTGAGGGGAAGTTCAGTTGAGAGATGCTTGACACAGGTTCCTGTAGTTTGGAGTGCAAGGCCTGATGGTAGTTGTGGTCAGTGCAAAGACTTCTCCTCCCACCCCCCTTGGACCAATAGCTCCCTGCCTGTGAGGGGAAGCTCAGTTGAGGGATGGCTGAAACAGGTGCCTGTAGTGTGGAGTTGGAGGACAAGGCCTGATGGTTGTTGTGGTCAGTGCAAAGACTCCCCCCCCCCAGACTAATAGCTCCCTACCTGAGAGGGAACGTTCAGTTGACAGATGGCTGACAAGTGGGTATGGAAACACAACACAGGTGCCTGTTGTCATAAGGTGGAGTTTGAGAGGCTGATGGTAGATGTAGTCTTTATCCATTTGGCATATCTGATTACTTGATTAACTGGTTGGAATTACATACCTGGCAATTACTTACTCTATGTATGGACCAAAGTTTAAGATGTTTACAAATATTATTGTTGCTTGGATGATGACTTAATGGGTATGCACTTACAGCCTACATGTATACATGTGAAATTGTTATTGCTTTTGAATGTTTTCATCTTATGTGCAGGTGTACAGATTGTCAGCATTACTTACACATATTATATACTTTGGCTACTGCATATTTTACAAATAGATTAACAAGACTTTGGCTAATACTGTAATGTGTGCTAAGGTGAAATAGATAACTTAAGGCAAATTTTGAGGTCTAACTTAACAGACTCCATTCCTTAAGGTATTCCAAACAAGCCCTCCGGTGGCAGGATGGCATGCACCCTCTCCTTTCAGGCAGTGAGTTGTAATGGTGGCCAGGGAGGGCCACCGCCAGTCTTCTGTGCATCCAAGTGGTTCCTGGTGGCCAAGGCCTTGACCCTCTTCTTGACACTGTGCCACCTCTTTATGATATCTTCCTTTTTGCACATTGTGCTAGCTACAGCATACACTTTGCTGACTATCCTGTCCCACGTATGATTCTTCTGGGTGACAGAAGCTTGTTGGACTTGGATTCTGAATAACTGTGGCTCAACTCTGATGATTTCATCCACCAGCACTGACAACTCCGTGTCAGAAATACATGGTTGTTTCTTTTTGACATTGTGTGTGATTTAGTGAGTGTGAGTAAGAATAGCAAATAATATGTGCTGTGAATGGTGCAGTGAAAGTGCGTGGTGTGTAAGGGCTGGCTGCTGTGACACTAAAGAAAAGCAACATGGTCAGTCCTGCTCTGCTGAAGGATTGTAGCAAGGGATCGCAGTCTGGTATGGGGTGTTTTTATACTTGTGTTGGTAGGTGTGACTACTCTTTAAATTGATATCAGCTGTGTGATTTTGTCAACACATACTATGGGTGGTGTTATGATGCTTAGCATACGTTGCTCAGAAGCACACTTGCCATGAGGCCTACAAATGGCCATGGAACAGCCAAGGCATCGGAAGTATCATAATCTGCTTGGCTGTACTACAGATGCATTTGTGCAGTCAGAATCCCTATCTACAGCCTTTCCGAACGGCGCGGTCCATGTGAAGCTGACTCGGACCGACGCGGTCGGAGAATAGACTTGAATACATCATAATACTGCAGGGGGAGACACCACGGACTTGGCGATTAGAATCTCACCGTGGCCACATCGGCCGGAATGTCAATCCGCCCGACATTGTAATGAGGGCCAAATTGTTGTAGGGTGTGAAATTCTTATTGAGAGTGCAGTGCTGCAGCCATGATAAGGTAATAGCTAGACATTCTTTGTTCGAATTTGCTCATTGTAGGAGATGTGTTTGAAAGCAAATGCTCTTGAATACCCATAAGGCCCTGATCAAGGGTGAACTATAACTGTCATATGGAATTACAATGCACCTGATCATGAGCTGGCCGTGTTTCTGGACCCAGTTTTCCTGGCTGTTAAAAAAACAGGCCCAATTTTACTAGGCAGTAATTCCACACAGTAAAATTTAATGAGACTTTGGCTGCAGCAAAAGCCATGACTCATCCCCCAATTTTTTTTTCTGGTAATGGGGAGCATTTTAAATCGTCCCTATTCCCTCGCTTACTCCCCACAACCCACCCCTCCACACTCACACCTCAGACAGGCCTGCACATATATTTACCACCTGCTCGGAACAGGTGTTGCAGTTGTTGGGATGGTCCCTGTTTGTTAGTGTCTTCATACGTTTATAAGTAATATTACCATTGTATCTAGAACGGAGGAAGAAGTTTCACTAATACGTCATGTAATATAAAGGCGCTTCTATTACTATTTGTTTTGTTATGTTCATTTATTGCAGTAGTAGATCCAATAACAGAGACATTGGGTTGCAGTTTGAAAGGTAGTGTATTCCATAAGAGCGCTACATCCCCAGCTTCACCTCCAACAGTCATCACATCAACTGACCTTGTCACATTCCATTAACTTTACATCACAACCTAAGAGAATTTTACCAAGATTCCAACCCAATATTCCATCCCAAGATACCAAACATCTCCCTTGAAATATAATAATCTAACCCAGATATATCTCATAACCATTACAATATAAATCATTTGTAAATAATAAAATTCTTCAATCTCTCGGGCCTCCTCTTGTTTCCATTTCTTTTTTTTTTTTATTGTCCTCATTTTGCCAGATTTCTTGCAGGGTGACACTCAGAGTCTTTCTAGGCCATATCGGAGTGAACCAAATCCATTAGCCGTATTACGAGACCCTGAGATGATCTCCCGCAAGTTTACATCCGTTTCCTATTCCATCTCCACATACAAACTGGGCCTACCAACGGAGTTGGAGATTATAAGGCAAACAGAGTAAGTGGCATAATCATAGGACTCACGTTACCTTTTCTCTCCACTTATTCAATGGAGCCCACACTTTCTCTATGCTTTTCGGATCACATATCATATCTGATTCGCTCACATATACAATGCTCCTTAAACACTCAGAAAACATTGGGGGATTACCAGATTTCCACAATTTACAAATTTCCCGTCTTGCCAACAAAGTTACATAAAACACAAATTTGGAGTTAACCTCAGATCTTTGCTCTTCTTGATCCCCACTCAAGCCAAAAAATATTAAGCTGAGTGATACTTCTAGTTGCATCCCAATAGTTTCTCCAAAAAAGGCGCTAATCTCATTCCAAAAGGGGGGTCTTGTTTCCATTTCAGACTTTTTGTGACTTCCTCCTTGTTTTGTGCAAGTCCTCCTCTCTTATCCTTTGACCATGTATGCAAGTAACCTTCACAACTCTGTTTAAGTTCAAATATGATTGTCTTCTGTGTTCACTGTGTTTTTGAACACTTTGATGACTTTCAGAGAACTACTAAACTTGGAACACTGTTCATGAGGGATAGAAGCCCTCACCTTAACCACATCTCCAACCTCAATAAACAAAGCCTTAACAGTCTTCCTTTCATCCAGATACCTCTCCACTTTTCTTTCCTTTCTACTCTTCCACTCATCACCCTCTACACATTCCTCTATTGTTTTACATTCATTTATCCATGACGGCTACAACATGATCTTGGATTTCCTCCCTCTGAATAATTCAAAAGGAGCTTTACCTGTGGTCCCATGAGGAGTTAGCCTGTAGGCTTCCAACCACCTCTTAACCTCCCTTTTCCTATCCTTACCAGCACTCCTTGCTATTTGTATAGCCTCTTTAATTGTTCTAGTTAATCTCTCACCATGCCATTTGTTTCTTTGTGATAAAGAGAAGATCTCTTGTGTTTAATAGCTCTCTCTTTCAGGAATACACACATTTCTTTCAACACAAACTGTACTCCGTTGTCTGTTAACAACGAGCCTGATAAACCGTCTTTTGCAAAACCTTCAGCTAGAAACTTCACCACTCTCCTAGAGCTGACATCATTAACGATCTTCATTTCCAGTCATATGGAAAACAAATTACCAGCACAATAATGAATTTCCCTTGTGCCATTCCACTCAAAAGCCCTATTATATCCACCGCAATCTCATCTCAGACCTTCTTTGATCGATCCCTAGTTACTATAGGCTGCTCTCTGGTCTTAAATCATTTGTCACTTAAACAACATTCCATACACTTGTCACTTCCCACTCTACTTCCTTATCCATTGCCAACCACCATTAACTCAACTGTGACCGCTCTTTAGTTCTAGAAATGCCCTGGTGACCCTCATGAGCCATAGCAACCAAATTCTTCCGTAACACTTTTCCTCTGAACATGATCCCTTCATCCAAAGACAATTAAGCACTAACACATCAAAATGACTTCACCTCGTCTGCAACCAACTTCTTTCCACCCCAACCATTTTCAATCTTCATCATCACACTTTTTAACACCCTATCTCCACCCAGTTCTTTTTTCCACTCCTCCATCTCCACTGCTCCTTCTTCAGCAACACATACTCTTTCATCCTCTATCTCTTCATTCTCTTTGACATCATCCACATCATTTACCCTGCTCATTGTGGATAACAATACGCCACCACATTGCTTCCCCTTAGTGCATGAACAACCTGAAAATCATATTCTTGCAATGCAATCTCCCACGGTGCAATTCTGCTTGAAACATTGTCAACCCATTTTTGTCATGAACACCTCCCTTAAAGGTTTGTGATCAGTCTTTACTGTGAACTATTTACCCCATACACAATTTTTAAACTTTTTTATTGCCCAAAAACCATGAGGGCTTCCCTTTCTATCACAGAATATCTCATCTGAGCTGGTTCAAGAGCACGTGATATAAATATAACAGTTCTTTCCTCTACTCGTTTTCTCTGGGTAAAAGTGGCACCCAATCCACCAATGCTGGTGTCTGTACAGACCACATTATCATATTCAGGACAATAACTTTTTAAACTCTACACCTTCTCCAGCTCATATTTCAACCTCAAAAATCCACTTCCACATCTGTCATCTCACTTGAACTCAACATTCTTTCTTAGCAAATTCCACATACCAAATGATTTCTTAGAGAAATTCTCAATACATTTACTGTAAAATTCTACTAACCCAAAAAGGATGCTAGATCATCTTTGGTTTTATGTACAGGCATTAAGCGAACACTTTGAACAAGCTCCTGTTTGGGTTTCAAACCATCTCTGGCCAATGCGTGACCAAGAAAGTCAAGTTCTTCTTTACAAAATTGACACATATTAACCTTGAGCGTCAAACCTTTATCACACAACCTTCCTAACACATCGCAAACTCTACTATAATGCTCTTCTAAAGTGTTCTCAAAAATACAAATATCGTCCTGGTACACTTTCACGATTGACAAATCTCCCAACATACTGACCGCTCTTTGGAAAACTTAGGCCACAGAGACCAGACCAAACGGCATGCTTTTAAATCTGCATGCCCATTAATAGTGATAAACGCTGTGAGCCCATGGAATTTTTATGTAGCCTAATTTGATTGTGCGCAGACACTTTGGGGCCGATTCCGATCTCGGTCGGAGGCGCACCTAACACTATTCGGCCGGGAAAAAAGCCAGGCGAATGCCTGTTTCCCGAACGATTCGCACATTCTTCCGAACGAGCAAGTACGATGCGCACAACTGCATAGATTCCGACCCAGTCGTACTCACCCAATCCAGGTCCTGTTCTCCGACCGAGCCGGATCCGTAAACGCAGAATCGAGTCGCACGGAAGCCAAAATGCAGCCCCGTCCGGCCGGACAAGTACGATGCGCTTTCCGTACACGCCGAACCCGTCGCTACGCACGGCACGTCAAAGCATCCGGGAGAGGCGCACATAAGCTCCGATTCGCGCCACAAGACGATCCACGGCTACGAGCGAGACGAACACGCCAGCCTCGAGGACGAGGCGAAGCAACGACAAAGACGAACGAGACAAACCAACCATGAATCCCATCGTGCCGATCCTACCAATATTCTACATCTATTACCGGAACAGGCACGGACGCGTACGGCGCAGAAGGTAAGTCAGACACCAACCACAAAAACAAACTACACGTACCCGACATATCACACACACACAGAGGGATGCAGAAATTACTCACACCAGCAACAGCAGCACCATAGGGGCGGGATGGCCATCACCAATGCCACATATACACATAGGGGCCTGGATGCCAACAACTAACACCACCCCTACCCAGGGGGTGCTAGATGCCTGTCACGACTACCACCCCTACCCATGGGGGCAGGATGCCTGTCACCACTACCACCCCTACCCAGGGGTGCCAGATGCCTACCACTACTACCACCTCTACCCATGAGGGGCTGGATGCCTGTCACTACTACCACCACTACCCAGGGTGTGCCAGATGCCTACCACTACTACCACCCCTACCCAGGGGGTGCCAGATGCCTACCACTACTACCACCTCTACCCATGGGGGCTGGATGCCTGTCACTACTACCACCTCTACCCAGGGTGTGCCAGATGCCTACCACTACTACCACCCCTACCCAGGGGGTGCCAGATGCCTACCACTACTACCACCTCTACCCATGGGGGGCTGGATGCCTGTCACTACTACCCACCTCTACCCAGGGTGTGCCAGATGCCTACCACTACTACCACCTCTACCCATGGGGGCTGGATGCCTGTCACTACTACCACCCCTACACAGGGGGTGCCAGATGCCTACCACTACTACCACCTCTACCCATGGGGGGCTGGATGCCTACCACCACTACCACCCCTACCCAGGGGGTGCCAGATGCCTACCACTACCACCACCCCTACCCAGGGTGTGCCAGATGCCTACCACTACTACCACCTCTACCCATGGGGGGCTGGATGCCTACCACTACTACCACCTCTACCCATGGGGGGCTGGATGCCTACCACTACTACCACCCCTACTCAGGGGTGCCAGATGCCTACCACTACCACCACCCCTACCCAGGGGTGCCAGATGCCTACCACTACTACCACCTCTACCCATGGGGGCTGGATGCCTACCACTACTACCACCCCTACTCAAGGGGTGCCAGATGCCTACCACTACTACCACCCCTACCCAGGGGGTGCCAGATGCCTACCACTACTACCACCTCTACCCATGGGGGGCTGGATGCCTACCACCACTACCACCCCTACCCAGGGGGTGCCAGATGCCTACCACTACCACCACCCCTACCCAGGGGTGCCAGATGCCTACCACTACTACCACCTCTACCCATGGGGGCTGGATGCCTACCACTACTACCACCTCTACCCATGGGGGCTGGATGCCTACCACTACTACCACCCCTACTCAGGGGGTGCCAGATGCCTACCACTACCCCACCCCTACTCAGGGGGTGCCAGATGCCGACCACTACTACCACCTCTACCCATGGGGGGCTGGATGCCTACCACTACTACCACCCCTACCCAGGGGGTGCCAGATGCCTACCACTACTACCACCTCTACCCATGGGGGGCTGGATGCCTACCACTACTACCACCCCTACCCAGGGGGTGCCAGATGCCTACCACTACTACCACCTCTACCCATGGGGGGCTGGATGCCTACCACTACTACCACCTCTACCCATGGTGGGCTGTATGCCTGTCACTACTACCACCCCTACCCAGGGGGTGCCAGATGCCTACCACTACTACCACCTCTACCCATGGGGGGCTGGATGCCTGTCACTACTACCACCCCTACCCAGGGGGTGCCAGATGCCTACCACTACTACCACCTCTACCCATGGGGGGCTGGATGCCTACCACTACTACCACCTCTACCCATGGGGGGCTGGATGCCTACCACTACTACCACCTCTACCCATGGGGGGCTGGATGCCTACCACTACTACCACCTCTACTCAGGGGGTGCCAGATGCCTACCACTACCACCACCCCTACCCAGGGGGTGCCAGATGCCTACCACTACTACCACCTCTACCCATGGGGGGCTGGATGCCTACCACCACTACCACCCCTACCCAGGGAATGCCAGATGCCTACCACTACTACCACCGCTACCCATGGGGGGCTGGATGCCTACCACCAACAACACCCCCACTCATAGGATGGCTAATGCATGACACAACAAGCACACACCAAAATAAAGAATGCAACAAAAAGACATCCCCCCCAACACCATGACAAGCGTGTGTAGACTGTGTCAAATGCCTACAACACTGAACATGACTTTGAACATACAATGTGACCCCCTATCACATGTGTCACACATAAATGTGTGTGGCCCCCACAATGCAAGCAGACCATGACCACTGTGGCAATGGGGTCCAACCCCCATCATCACAGTGACCAAAATGTAAGTGTGGGGCCCATAGCTGAAGCACATCTTGAACATTGTGGCAATGGGGTCCAAACCCCATCATCACAGTGACCAAAATGTAAGTGTGGGGTCCATAGCTGAAGCACATTCTGAATATTGTGGCAATGGGGTCTAAACACCCATCATCACAGTGACCAAAATGTAAGTGTGGGGTCCAAAGCTGAAGCACATTTTGAACATTGTGGCAATGGGGTCTAAACCCCCATCATCACAGTGACCAAAATGTAAGTGTGGGGCCCATAGCTGAAGCACATCTTGAACATTGTGGCAATGGGGTCTAAACCCCCATCATCACAGTGACCAAAATGTAAGTGTGGGGCCCATAGCTGAAGCATATCTTGAACATTGTGGCAATGGGGTCCAAACCCCCATCATCACTGTGACCAAAATGTAAGTGTTGACATTGAAAAAGCTGCAACTGCCAAACTGCATGGATGATTCCTGGTCACAGAACAACAAACACATCAGTGGCAAAGTAGTGCTTGTGTCCCATAGCAACATAGATTGGGGGAGGCAAACAGTGCAGTGCAAATAAGACATACCTTTGGCCATGTGCAGACAAACATCACCCATGGGGGCTGACACTGTCAACATTCATCAATGACACAATGACAGAAGTGACCATCAGAATGCAGACCCACATATTTGCACCAATGGGCACACAAATGCAGATACCCTGTGGAGACTGTAGATGTGAGGTGAACAGATACTATACCATGGCAGCAATGGGACACACAAACAATGATCATTGTGCTGACTGATGACCTAGGAGTCCCAGGGACAGCAGGGGAAACCCACCAAACAACATACAGCCAATGGCACACTAAAGATCTGCCAATGCAGTGGTGCAGATGCACAAACACAAACAGGCAGACCCACATTGCACATCAAACACAACAGGTGAGGGGGGTGGTGCCAGTGTCCCCAGGCAACCACACAACACATGATGAGGCCTGAATACCAATTACACAGATGCGCATACAGTGCCACACAAAAGTAACTCATGGATCCAAATCCCCTATGTGGGCAATTAGGCATTGTTAGATTAGAGGGAGCACAAATCACACATGTCACACAAGCATGTAGGAACAGTAACTGACACAGCAAGACACAGACACACCACAGCACTACCCCCAGGGTCCCCACAATGTGGTGACCCTGGGCTGCATGACAATCCCACTGTGATGACAAAGCTAGATGTCGTTCACACTGTGAACCACAGTCATGTGTCCTGAGCAACAAACTACCATCACACCTGCACAAGCACAAATCAATCAGCACGGCCAGTAAGCCAAGGCCAACATGGAGGCAGGGGTCTAGCCGGGCAACAACTCTCATCTGCACACACTCAACACCACACACCTCGACCTCCAACAATGTGCAGCAGTGAAGCTCACATGCACTGGTGACATTGCACATGCACCCATGACAATCCCATGGATCGCCATATTAAGAGAGTACGGAGGGAATATTATACAGGGCAAATCGAGTTAGCCAAACATTCTTCTAAAACCATTTTTCAGGTAGTGAAACAACTGTCCTCTCTAGAACGAGTGACTGTTGCACTCCCTGCCTCTACGGAGTATTGTGATAAGGTCGCCAATTATTTTATTGATAAGATCGACCGGATATCTGCCTCCTTCCCAGATAGTAGTAGGAGCTATGCGCCTGTGTCTAATACGGAGGCACCTGTGACCGAGGATAAGTTTATCCTCTGCCCTCTGGTGGAAAATGAGGTTTTGGGGCTGATGGAGGCTGTGAAATCGGGATCACCTTTGGACCCGATCCCCCCTAAATTTCTTCAATTAGGGAAAAATATAATTGCCCCTGTTCTTACCTCACTTATGAACCTGTCCTTCAGCACTGGTCTGGTTCCTAGCAGATGGAAACACGCTATGGTGGTTCCACTGCTGAAGAAACCATCACTGGACCCCGCTATCCCTGAAAACTTAAGACCTATATCTCTTCTTCCTTATGTGGCAAAAATTGCAGAGAAACATCTAAATAACCAACTGTCGAAGTTCTTAGAAGAGAGGCAGGTTCTTCATGACACCCAGGCCGGTTTTAGGCCAATGCATGGCACAGAGTCTGCTCTTCTTCTAGCAGCTGAAGTGTTGAGGATTGCTACCGATGAAGGTAGAACTACTGCTCTGGTTTTGTTGGACTTGAGTGCCGCGTTCGACACGGTGTCCCATGGCCTCCTGCTGGAGAGGCTAGGAGAGGTCGGGGTCGGAGGTGTCACGTGGATGTGGTTGAAGAACTTTTTGGAAAACAGAACTTTTCAGGTGCTGCAACATCCATTCAAGTCCAGAGTTTGTCCTTTAAACCAGGGGGTGCCGCAGGGATCTGCACTAAGCCCCACCCTATTTAATATATATATGCGCCCGCTGGCAGATATTGTGTTGAGACATGGAATCAAGTTGGTATCCTATGCTGACGACACTCAGCTAGCTGTGACCCTAGAACAACAAGAATCAGGAAGGGCTGCTGATTTCAAAACATGTCTGAGGGAGCTTATGGACTGGATGAGACTGAGTTGCCTCCAGCTGAATGCAGGGAAGACAGAGGTGTTGGTTGTGGGAAAACAGCCCTCTTTCTGGTCACAGCATTGGTGGCCTGAGGAACTGGGACCTTGCCCGGTGCCAAAAGCTAAGGTGAAAAATTTGGGGGTATGGTTCGACGAAGCACTTTCCTTTACTCAGCAAATTTCTGCTGTGGCCGGAACCTGCTTTGGCATCCTGAAAATGCTGCGGAAGATTCTGGACCTTCTCCCCTGGATGCTAAAAGAACTATTGTACAGGCTTTGGTCACATCTCGTCTTGACTACTGCAATGTTCTGTATCTAGGGGTGACCGCTAAAAATCTGAACATCTTGCAGAAGGTCCAAAATGCCGCAGCTAGGCTTATCCTGAATATTCCCAGGAGGGCCCCGGTAGGAGAAGCTTTAAAAAACTTCACTGGCTCCCAATACAGGCTAGAGTTACATTTAAGGCTCTCTGTATCAGCCATAGGATCCTTAGGAAAAAAGGGCCGCGCTTTCTGACTCCCCTTCTGACGGTTTACCAACCTTCTCGGAATTTGAGATCTCTTGGCAGTATGAGAATGACTGTGCCTAAGGTGCGGAGGGCCAGGGTGGGTGGAAGATCTTTGGTTTCCTGGCAGCTAAGGCCTGGAATAAGCTTCCTGTGGACTTGAGGACATCTGAGTCAGAACCTTGGTTCCGTAAGAAATTGAAAACCTGGCTCTTCCGTGACTCAGGGGGCGGTCGTTAACTACTCAGCTGCCTTTCCTTGCTTAGAGGCTATGTAGGTAGTCGATTAGTGTGGTATGGGTTTGGGGTTCCCAGTTGTCCTAGCGCGGGGACACTCCGTTGGGAGTAGCCATTGCGCTTTACAAACTTCCTAATAATAATAATAATGGGTGGTGGTGGGAACCAAGGTGCAGAAACACATCACACATGGCCACTCAACAAGACTCCTGAATGTCTGACACACTGCACACTACGCCGTACATGGACATGACGGCAATACCACACCAACCAATGGGATCCCAGCCACAGTCCCACACCAATGAAGAAGCCAAGGTCACCCACAAAGAACACACGTAGACAACTACCAACATTGCAGCCCTGACCCTGAGGAGTGCCAGCAGTCACACACACAACGTGTCACAATCACTGAAAGCTAACACAAACTGGAAATTACATGACAGGTGTAAATAACAAGTGCCAAGGGGAATCCTGACTGTGTCCCATCTGCGTCTGCCCACAAACTCAGCCCTGACAGCAAACACACCTATGGGTGACACCCTGATGACCAGTAATGTGCCATGCACCCACATCACAGAGAACCCAGGGAGAAGACTTTGGGGGAACATAGGTCAACTCAGCAAGCATCACAAACAGGAACATCACTAGGGATCCCAGCATGCACAGCAAAATGGAAGTGAACACACAGACATGCTCACACAACACACACCTTGGGCCCAGGCAATGTCATAGGAGTACACACTGCCATGAGGGGACTCCACTCCTGTGTGAGGAAAGCTGTGCCATATGTTGCCTCAGTAGGGCTCCATCATGTCAGCAGAACACTTGGTCACACAGTCAACAATTAGCACCAAATGAAGGCTCCCGTCACATCAGCCTGGTCATGGGAGTGTCAACGAAATCATCAGCACAGATCCAACACACATGTATAGCAAGTTGCACTGACAACACAGATGAGTCCTTCCCCATTGATGCCCAAACCTGCATGTCCAGTGGAGATGGCCACACAGTCAGGGAACTAGACTAATTGAACAATGGCAAGCACAACAGATGTGCAGGGGTGGAAGCCACAGATGTGACATTGCTAATGTAAGTAGGAAATCCCATTGCCAAATATTGAAAACATGACACCCTCATATGCTGCTAAGGATGACATGGATAAACTACAGGATAGGACACATTGCCCGTGGACCACATGGGTTCCTGCACAGTAACACTTCATTTTCATGAGACCAAATATCACCATCACTGCAGCAAGGGCATGGTTAGCATCATCAACATCATGTACATCAGAAGCAAAACCACTAGAGAACAGAAAGTTGCTTTATTCAGCATATGTGGGTTCAAAAGTTGAAGTCCAGTAAAAAGAAACAAAGGCCAATGGCCAGTCCATCCTGAAAGTCAAAACAGGGTGACAGTGGCAGATGTCACCCTACGCATGCCTGCACTGCTAAACACCAGGGACAATCCCCTCGGAGGGGCATACGGGGGGCAGGCCAGGCACCGCAGGGACAGGATCAGGGCTCACCAGAAGGAGGCAGGGAAGGGGTGGTGGGTGCTGGAGAGCCACTGACAACTGCAGTGGAGGTGTCTGACATGGTGTGTGCCGGCACAACTGGGGGCATGGAGTCAGATGGTGTGGGTGCCGGCACGACTGCAGTGGGCCGTGCAGATGGAGTGGACAGGTTCCCCACTGCAGTGCCCAAGTCAGACCAGGTGGTAGTGGACTCCACTGCAGTGCCTACCTCCAGGGGAGGAGAATGGGGATCAGGTAAGGTGGGCAGGACAGAGGGGAGGACACCGTCTCCACACCAGTGGCACAGACATGCGCAGCGGGGGTGTGGTGCCGGAAGAGCAAGTGGCAGGGGGAGAAGGCCTGATCATTTTGGGGATGGTGTATCTGTGGGTGGGGGAACCTGGGGCAGGGTTTGTGGGGGCACCTGTGGAGTGGGGGCCTGAGGGATGGAGGAAGGAGACTTGGTGCCTGAGCTGCAGGGCGGCGGCGGGGTCTTGCTCTTCCGGGTCCAGGGGGACTTGCGGATGGGGGCGTCAGTCGGTCTGCTCCTGGGGGAGGGTGTCCGGGGGTGAGGGGCACTCCGCTCCGTGTGGGTGGGCTTCCTCTTCCTCCTGAATGCTGTATCAGCTGGATCGGAGGGGAAGAGGCCGAGGTCACTGAGGAAGACCCGCTGTGTCTTTGGGGTTGCAGGTGAGGCAAGGGAAGGGGCTTTGGAGGGAGAGGTAACTGAGGACTGCGCAGTGCTCGTGGATGCGTGTGTATGTGCCTGGGCCCCATCCCCTGTGAGTGTGGTTTCAGTCCCCCTGACTGTGCGTGCGTGTGCGTCTTGATTTTGGCGTGTGTGTCTGTGTGCTGCTTGTGTCTGTGCTGGTGTGTGCCTGTGCCGGTGTGTGTGTGCTTGGGACAGGTAAGGTGCTGGGGAGTGTGGATGGGGCAGAGGCAGGAGGGGTGAGGGACTGTTGAGGAGGGACACTGCTGCCGTCCAGGGAGGAGTCCATGGACCTATTGCCCCTCTGTAGGGCAGACATGCCCGATGAGATGCCCTCCATGAACGACACCAGCTGAGTCAACAGAGTGGTGTGTGCATGGAGGACACTCAGCATCGCTGTCTGCCCTACATGGAGCTGGCGAAGGAGGTACACAGACTCCTCACTCAGGGCAGCAGGGGACACAGGGGCAGGGGGTGCGGTGCCTGGCCCGAAGGAGACACGCTCCCGAACATGGGAGCCTCCACGGACCTCGGGAATGGGAGCCGATGGGAGGGCGGTGGTTGTGGTGGTGGTGGCGGGGACAGCAACACTAGCTGGGGTGTGGTGGCTGCTGACACCCGCATCCACAAGGGAGTCATCCTCCGAGCTGCTGTGGTCCTCAGCTGAGGTGGATGCTGCTGAGGACTCCTCGGTATGGCTCCCCTCGCCCTCCGTGCCACTGGGTCCCTCCGACCAATCCTCGGCTGCTGACCCAGTCTGGCTCTGCGGCTCCTCCTGGTCCGTGGAGCTGTCCCCTCCTGTGGCCGTGGATGTATCTGCAAACAATAGGGAAACAGACAGACATCAGTCCTGCACCGAACGCACACACCACAGTAAGTACAGCACATTACAGAGCAAGCCCTGGCATCCTTAGTTGAACATTGCCAAAAGTGCCCAAACAGAATAGGAGAAGCCAATTGTCAGTCTGATGGTCAACCATGGCACTCACATCCCTCCTGGCCTTGCACCCATCTGTCTGGTGTCTGTTGGATGGCAATACCCCAGTGTGGACACATGCACCACCTACACAGTAGTTGGACAGTGCAGAGAACACGGTGAAGCATGTGAATATGCACACATCACAACTCTTGCCACTGAGTCAGTACAGGTGTCCGGATGAAAAGGATGCCCAGATTCAAATATGAAATGCATGTGATGCATACCAGCGACAGACACCATGATGCACCCATGTCCTGATAGTCATTGCCACAATGGTGTGCATGTAGCACATGTCACTCCCCTGCAGGATCACTCATAGTAAGTTTCATGCCATGGCACAGGCATGCCTGCTAAGTCATACATCACTGTCTCCAGTCACATGGGCAGGGCAGCCAGACAACAACAGTCTGCACTGTGTCACAATAGTAGGTCATGGGGAATGCAAGTCCTGGAGCTGAACAAGTGCACATGTACATCCCCCACACACCACATCATCTGAACCCTTATCTGTCCACGTCATACCAATTGGACATATGGGAGACCTGTAACACAACCCTCTGAACCTGAGCACATCACAATCTGCTGTGAATGGGAAACAGCTGCCTGAACTTCACATTCGCATACCCCAGTCTGCACGGTCAGGTGATCAAACACCTATGTGTCACACAAGTATCGTCTCCTATGGTCACATCTCCGGTGGCATGCTGAGCCCCAACTGAGTAACACCCCAGCGGTCCTGACAACGAAGCCACAGCACACTGACACAGAGGCAGACACCTGAGGGGACATATCACTGAGCACAACGTGTCAGCTGATACACGGGAGTGGGAGTACAGAGTGTATTGTATGGCCTGGAGTAGGCAAGACTGTCCTGCCCCACGTGAATGAGGGATGAGCCCTGGACAGTAGGCAGGTGGCTAAGTATGTGTGACACACGTAATATACACACTCCTGGGGCCCAAACATTGTTCACACCCGCAGCATGGGTGTGTGCCAGATACCCCAGGCACATGTGGTGGATCAGCTCAGCAATTGGACCACATATCAAAGTAACACGCAGATTACATGTCAGAACACAGGCATTGTGTAAGCAATGGACCCACCCATGATGCCCACCACAGAGTTAGGGGAACAAATGCTGTCCCCCACCTTGAGCTAAGCAAAATGCAAGGACACAGTACCCAAGTGACACAATTCCTTGACTGTAAGGGCCACACCTGGGTATCAGATGAGGAGTGGGCAGTGCACAATTGAGGGACATGGGTCCTGGACCACATGACTGATGTACTGTGGACATTTAACCAGGCCAGAGGAGGGCACATAGCATGGCAGACAAAGTTCACAATGCAGTCATGGACTCACCCCTCCTTGCTGCTCTCTGGCCTTCAGCTGCCCATCCAGATCAGGGAAGACCACCGCCAGGATCCTGAGCATGTGGGGGGTCAGGGTCCGGTGTCCGCCCCTCCTGCGAGGAGGCGACAGCTTCAGCTGGACCCGTGCGATCCTCCGGGTCCAGCCCCGAAGGTCCTGCCACCTCTTCTGGTAGTTGCGGATCCGGCGCTTGTAGACCCCCACGGATCTCACTGCCCGGACGATGGTAAGCCATATCTGCTGCTTCTGGTGGGCATCAACCTGTGAGGATGACAAAGTGAGAATGCCATTACTACACATGCAACATATCCGTGCATTACACAGTTGGATATACCTGTCTCAATCACAGGGGCACATGATGTACACAGGCAGTGCAACAATGGCTATGGACAGTTTGCCAGCAGTTACTACATGGTATCATTGCCTGGGAAGTAAAACCTTGTTTAAATGCACTGTCACTGCACTATACCTGTTCAGTGCATGTAACTACACACTATGGGGGTGACAACTACTCAGTGAGCCTGCTAGCCAGTGGCGTGCAGACTGTAAGCCTTGCTAGTCAGACAACATGCACATTTAGTAAGGCAGTGGACAGCACACTCACCTGCTCCCCTGCTTTCCCATACAGCTTGCTGTACTGTGGAAGGAGGCTGTTCAGCAGGGCCTGGTTCTCCTCAGTGCTGAAGGCTGGGGCTCTCTCCACAGTACGTGCCATTGCAGGGTCCAGAGGGTGCAGATACAGCAGCAGTGGTGGTGGCAGATGTCGTCCTGGAGCATGTAGTGCAGGCAAGTGAGCTCTCAGGGGAACAGCCAGCATTATATGTGTGCTGCAGAGGCAGATAGTGTCCCATGTGTCCAAAGTGATAGGTCCAAGTCGTTTGCATCTTCTGAATCTGGCCAATCCATGGAATTGCACCACTTACACACGCCCACAGCATCCTTCAAAAGTTCAACTTCATGACACCCATGAATTTGCAACATTGTTGTGGGTGACCAACTGAATTTACAGCATCAGACTCGTTCAAGATTTGAAAACGCGTCCGTGGCCAGGCCAGGCCATAGCCAATGGGTGCGCACCGATCGGTCCATTGCTCTACAACGCGTACCCGGGATACAACGCTGCACTCGCACACATTGAATGCAATGGGCCGGCCGGGCACACCGATCGGTCCATTGCTGTACAACGCTGTACCCGGGATACAACGCGTACCCGCACACATTGAATGCAATGGGCCGGCCGGGCACACCGATCGGTCCATTGCTCTACAACGCGTACCCGGGATACAACGCGTACCCGCACACATTGAATGCAATGGGCCGGCCGGGCACACCGATCGGTCCATTGCTGTACAACGCGTACCCGGGATACAACGCGTACCCGCACACATTGAATGCAATGGGCCGGCCGGGCACACGGATCGGTCCATTGCTCTACAACGCGTACCCGGGATACAACGCGTACCCGCACACATTGAATGCAATGGGCCGGCCGGGCACACCGATCGGTCCATTGCTGTACAACGCGTACCCGGGATACAACGCGTACCCGCACACATTGAATGCAATGGGCCGGCCGGGCACACCGATCGGTCCATTGCAGTTCAACGCGTATTGCGAATACAACGCGTACCAGTTCACATTGAATGCAATGGCCAATGTGTGCGCACCGATCGGTCCATTGCTGTCCAACGCGTATTGCGAATACAACGCGTACCCGCTCACATTGAATGCAATGGCCAATGTGTGCGCACCGATCGGTCCATTGCTGTCCAACGCGTATTGCGAATACAACGCGGACCCGCTCACATTGAATGCAATGGCCAATGTGTGCGCACCGATCGGTCCATTGCTGTCCAACGCGTATTGCGAATACAACGCGTACCCGCTCACATTGAATGCAATGGCCAATGTGTGCGCACCGATCGGTCCATTGCTGTCCAACGCGTATTGCGAATACAACGCGTACCCGCTCACATTGAATGCAATGGCCAATGTGTGCGCACCGATCGGTCCATTGCTGTCCAACGCGTCCCTGTACAAGTCACTGGCATATGTCACCATGCCTGTCACAGGTGAACATATGCCAGCCACATATACTTCCCAGGGAGTGAGGGGCACACCTACAACACCACAGCCTGTCCACACTGTATCCTAAGGCATGTAAGGCTGCATTACCTATTCCGTGTATGGGGGTGAACATGTTGTTCTGTGGGTGTCACTTGGGGGCAGCCACTCCCAGGCTGTGCACGTGTTCATGGGGACAGAATCCTTGGTGTGTCGTGCACATGACCACTGTGATGTGCAACTGTTCATTTCTGAGCATGTGGCATGGTCACATTTCACGGTGGTGTATGTGTATGTCATGTCACATACCCCTGAGTCCCATGTGGGACGGTATGTACGTCCCAGGGTGACCCATTGCCACAATAGTGATGGTCCTCCACAGTCTGTGTGCATGTTGTGTTTACAATGTCTCTGATTCCATGTGCACAATGGGAGACAGTCTCCACATCCACGTTGTTTGTGCATGGACTTTGATGTTGTGCGTGTGTGTGTCACAGACGTCCATGTCTGTCCTGCCGAGGCAACAGGGACCACTACCTGTGGGGGTCATGGTTGTTTTGCTGTGGTGTATTCATGATACACCATGTCATGCCAGTGTCCATGTGGCAATGCAGGGTCCCTGGGAATCTACCTGTCGATGAGCTGTGATGTCTGGGGCACATCTGTCCTCACATGTCACTGTGGGGTGTGTTTGGAACGTGGCAGCAGGAGATGGGAACTGTGACACGGCCTCATGATATCCCATGGCACAACCTGGGACTTGTTAATGCCACTTGTTGAACTGTGATGTTAGATGTTGGCCATGTAGGTGCCATACATGTCCTTACGGAACTGCACACATCATGTACTTGTGCCTCATAATGATGTATCATGTTAATGTTAATGTTAATGTTAATGAAGCTTATAGAGCGCAGCTGCTGCCCAAAGGCGTCCTGGCGCTAAGCGCTACCTGGTGGGTGTCCTAAGAAGAGGATTATTCAGAGAAAAGTCAGGTTTTCAACCCTTTCCTAAATGAAAGGAGATCCGTGGCCTTTCTCAGATGCACCGGAAGATCATTCCAAGCCCTGGCGGCACAATAAATGAAACTCCTGCCACCCCAGCTGGCTTTCTTAACTCGGGGATAGTCACTAGCTTTGCTTCCGAGGAGCGTAGCATTCTTCCAGGAACATACCAGAGTAATCGATTTCTCAGGTACACTGGGCCACTGCCCTCCAGGGCTTTAAAGACCATGCACAATGCTTTAAACCGTGCCCGTTGTTTCACTGGAAGCCAGTGAAGATCTCGAAGACCCTTTCCCACTGAGACGAACCTGGGAGTGCCCGTTAACAGTCTTGCTGCCGCATTCTGCACAATCTGGAGTCTATTAAGATGTTTCTTTTGTAAACTCAAATACAGACCGTTGCAATAGTCCAGTTGTGACAAAACGAGCGCCGTGACTGCTGTCCTAAAGTTATCTGTAGGAAGAATTTTTTTTATTTTTCTCAGCTTTCTGAGAAGAAAGAAACTGGTGGAAACCACCCCGCTAACATGATTACCAAAAGTTAGTTTATTATCCATCACCACACCCAAGTTCTTAGCTTTCGTGGAGGGGGCTGGAGGTAAACCCATTTCCTCTGGCCACCAATCAGGTGACCAGAGGTTGGCATTATTCCCAAATATCAAAACCTCCGTTTTACCGGCATTAAGCTTTAGGCAATTGGATGCCATCCAGCCTGCAACGGATTTCATGCAATCGTGACATCTCAGGCTGGTCTCAGCTTCTTTGCCCGGCTGAAGGGTCAACACAATTTGAGTGTCGTCTGCATAAGACGTCACCTGAAACCCAAAGGATCCGATCAGGGCCGCCAATGGGGACACATATATATTGAAAAGCGTGGGACTAAGAGATGAGCCCTGTGGCACCCCGCACGGAAAGGAGAAATCTTAGACTTATTCTTGCCTAGGTCCACCGTTTGGGTTCTATCCGTCAAAAATGATTTTAGAAGGTTCCAGGCCCTGCCCTGAACCCCTGCTGTAGATAGCCAGTCCATCAACACTTCATGATGGACCGTATCGAAGGCCGCCGAGAGGTCTAACATAAACAGAATCGCAGCACCTCCTTGATCCAAGGCCTCTCTTATTTCCTCCGATGCTTTAATCAGGGCTAACTCTGTGCTGTGTTCAGCACGGAAGCCAAACTGCGTGGGATCCAATGAACAGTTAGTGCGAAAAACGTGCTGAGCTGGGTGTTCATGGCCTTCTCAATAATTTTGGCTGGCAATGTGAGGCGTGAGATAGGTCTATAACTGTTCAGATCACTAGGGTCCAGTTTAGGCTTTTTTATCAAAGGAAGAATGGATCATGTGATATTGAGTATGGTCAATGCCACATATGTGGGGTGACTGACAATCTTTCTTTCTTCACCTATGCACTGCAGGGCACCAGCTGTCCATAGACCATTCCCTGACCTTGCAACCATGGTCGAACGGGACTGCATCCGACGGTACCTCTTCACCAGGCCGCTGATTGAGGTATTGACGGTGCGGTTGGCCCCACATTTGCAAGCTGGCCGGACATACCCTACAGCGCTGACCCCCAAGGTGAAGGTGATGGCAGCCCTACACTTCTTTGCCACCGGTACCTTTCAACACACTGTGGCGACTGCTGGTGGGATGTCACAGACCATGTTCAGCCGTGTGCTCCGCGATGTTTTGTAGGCTATGTTGATATACCTGAACCAGTACATCTATTTCCCTAGACTCCAACAACTCACTGACGTGAAGAGTGACTTCTATGCCTTGGGGAGGATGCCGCATGTCATTGGCTCCATTGATGGGACACATGTGGCTTTGGTACCACCACAGGCCCAAGAGCAGGCATACAGGAACCGCAAACACTACCACTCGGTCAATGCACTGGTGTTATGTCTTGCAGATATGAGCATCTCACACGTCTGTGCCCGTTTCCCAGGTTCTGCACACGATGCCTACGTGATGAGGAGTAGTCGCATCCCGAGGATGATGTCACAGATGCTGAACCAGCGTGCCTGGCTTGTTGGTGTGTACTGACTTTGTACCATTGTGTGTGTTCTGCAATGTAGTGTTCCACCCTCTTTTCCAACTCAGCTAATGTGCAATTGTCTGTATGTAGGTGACTCCGGATACCCCAACATGCTGTGGTTGCTGACGCCCCTCAGGAACCCTGTGACACCAGCCCAGATGCGCTACAATGAGGCACATGGTCGGACCAGGAGAGTGATCGAGCGGACATTTGGTCTCCTGAAGAGCCGCTTCCGCTGCCTAGATAAGACAGGAGGGGCCCTCCCATATGCCCCAGCAAAGGTGTGCAAGATTGTCATCGTCTGCTGCATGCTACACAACCTGGCAGTGCGGAAGGAGTTGCCTCTCATCCTGGATGACGATGACCAACATCCGCCACCTGTGGAGGATACTGGCCTGGACCACGATGCCAGTGATGATGATGATGATGATGATGGTGATGTCCGCACACAGCTCATCACCAACTTCTTCAGCTGAATGTGAGTATCCGGAGATGTCATGTCAATGATGTGAGTATGCATGATATGTGTTGGTGGTGCTCTGGTGCTGTTTGAGTGTGTCCATGTGCTACATGACTGTATGCGTGTAGCGATGTGTCCTTACAGGTAGTCTGTACTCCCCAACAGTGTTGACATGCTAACTTGGTTCTGGGTGGATATCTTGTGACATGTATTGGGCATGAGTATTGCAGTTCTGTCCTGTTCTTCAGTGCTTTTGACTGTGTGTCATTTCTGTCCTTCACAGGGTACTTTCAGAGTCGTTTGGTCAACTGTGATCCCCGACACCGTGATTAAACTTCCAGGGTGGTAGCTGTTGTGTCCCTACAGGTGATGTGCGCCACACCCATGGACTTCCTTCCTTCTACACTTGTTGACTGTGTGCCCGCTGCCAGGTGGGATTACCTTGCATCTGTAGTGGTTACAACATGTTGCAAATGTGTAATAAACCTGTGCTTCACTTTGTGATGTGCGTTGTCTGTGGTCACACATCTGACTGACATTTGCTTACTGCACCAGTGGGCTAGTTGACAAAGACTGTGAATAGGTGTTGTGTCTGTGCATTGCACCGTATTTCCTGGCAACATCAGTGTAGGCGAAGAGTCAGATGGCCTTGGTGTGTATATGTTGTGTAGCCCTGGTGGTGTGTCTCCCTCATATGTGTCACGTTGCTATGACTCACATGCCTGTGTTGTACTTGCTGTAGCAGTTAGCATGCACAGTGTAATTTCGCAGGTCATCATCTCCATGACAGAAACCACGTTGGAATCACAACAGAGGCAGGTATGGTGTATTAGTGTGTTTATTGTCATACATGTGTGTGTATAGTGCACAGGATGGTGGGTGCTGTACATTGTGATTGTAATCCAAAGTTCCTAGATGATTTGGGTCCTGGTAGCAGAAATGTCCTGAGTAAAGTCCACAGTCATCTGATACATTGGTCCAACTTGTACTCCCCATGTCATGTGGGGGAGTTGTGTTGCATTCAACAGGGTGAACAGTTTGCGCACAAAGGTGATTATCCAGAACAGGTTTTGGCTTCCTGGGGGTTGCGCATGGCCATCGGCCTCTCAGTTGCCCTTCCTCGGACGACACCTCTTCTTTGGGGGGGGACCCTCAAGTGCAGGCTGCTGCGGTGCAGGGGACTCTCCGCCAGAGTCATCCTCCCTCCCTGTGGCAGTTGCAGTTGTTTCAGCACCAGATGTTGTGGGCACACAGGGAGGTGTTGGCTGGTTGCTGCTCATCTGGCGGAGGCATTGTAATATGTCCCTATGCACCGCCGTCATCTCTTGCAGTGTGTCCCACTTGGACTCCATGCGGGACATGTGTAAGTCCAAGCAGGCATGATGGGCAGTCTGCTGCTGTCGTATGTCCCTGAGGAGCCCCACTACCTGGCTGAGCTCTCCGGTGCTGAACTGGTATGCATCGGCTATGCGTACCAGTTGTGGGTCATCATGCAGTCCAGACCCCTCTGCGATCAGCGACCTATGTCTACCACCCCTCCCACCACCCCTGGCGACACGTGCAGTACCTGAGGTGCCACGCACAGGTGACCCTGGGCCCCCTTGGGGGTTGTTGGTGGTGTTGGTGTCCATAGCCCCACGGTGGTCCAAGGTCCGTGTGCTGGTGGTGGTGGTGCTCCTTGGTCTGTCCGTGTCGGCAGGGGTGGTTTGTGTGTTGACAGTCGTTGGAGGGGTGGGTGCAGGGGGTGCAGCTGGTGGTCCTGCTGGTGCTGCATGATGACTTGTTCCGGAGGTGCCAGGTAGGTCTTCATCATCCGAGGAGGGCAGAGGCTGTTCCACACCAGTGAGCTCCGTTTCCCCTTGAGCCAGGGACGGGGACTCCTCAGCATCTGCTGCTCTGTCCCCATCATCACCTGTTTTTGGGAGACACACACAATGTATGTTATGTTTCTGCAGGCATCAATGGTTGACACACCTGACAGTTGTGACTGTACCTCTGGATGCGGGCCTGTACATTGCATTGTCCTAAGTTGTCACAGTCAGAGGTTGATATTGGTGTAGCACATTGTCCTGCATACTTTGGGCATTTCAATATGAATGTTGGGGTGTGTACATGGTCTGCATTGGTTGTATTTGGTTGACATCCGGCCCTCCTTCTCCCCCAGCCCAGTTATCCCACCATGAAGCATGCCACCCTTGCAGTGGGTTCAGGTTGACTCTCAGGATGTCAGTGAGTGGTGTCCTGCTGTTGGTTGGTGCCCAGTTCCCAGCAGGGCCTTGTGCTCCCCACAGCTGTACCCAGTGTCAGCCATCTTGTCAGTTCTTTTCTACTCCCTGTGATGTGCGCATGGTTCAGGGTGGTGTTGATGGGACAGTTGTGGGGGTGACCAATATCTGTGACTGCCACTCCCATCATGCTATTGCCTCCAACCCCCTTCCCAGCATACCCATGCTTCCTTCCTTTGACTCTGCTTCCTGTGGGGTTGTGTGCCTGTGCTGACAAGATGGCTGACAGTGTTATCCTGGGGTTAGTTTGGCTACAAGTCCCATGTGTGTCCCTGTGCTTCACACAGCATGACCCAGGGTTGTGGTTCTTTGTGGGATATTTGATTAGAGTGTGAGACAATGCATTCTCCCAGGTGAGTTGTGTGGAGTTTGTGTTAGGGGTGTGTGTGAGTGGAGCTGCTGGTAACTATGGTCAGTGCTGTCAGTCCTCCTTCCCACCCAGCCAGATATTCCACCATGGAACGTGCTTCCATTGCAGGGAGTGCAAGTTGTCTTTCAGGATGTCAGTCAGTGGTGTCCTGCTGTTGGTTGGTGCACAGTTGCCAGCAGGGCCTTGTGCTCCCCACAGCAGTACCCAGTGTCAGCCATCTTGTCAGTTCTTTTCCACTCCCTGTGATGTGCGCATGGTTCAGGGTGATGTTGATGGGACAGTTGTGGGGGTGACCAATATCTGTGACTGCCACTCCCATCATGCTATTGCCTCCAACCCCCTTCCCAGCATGCCCATGCTTCCTTCCTTTTGACTCTGCTTCCCTGTGGGGTTGTGTGCCTGTGCTGACAAGATGGCTGACAGTGTTATCCTGGGGTTAGTTTGGCTACAAGTCCCATGTGTGTCCCTGTGCTTCACACAGCATGACCCAGGGTTGTGGTTCTTTGTGGGATATTTGATTAGAGTGTGAGGCAATGCATTCTCCCAGGTGAGTTGTGTGGAGTTTGTGTTAGGGGTGTGTGTGAGTGGAGCTGCTGGTAACTATGGTCAGTGCTGTCAGTCCTCCTTCCCACCCAGCCAGATATTCCACCATGGAACGTGCTTCCATTGCAGGGAGTGCAAGTTGTCTTTCAGGATGTCAGTCAGTGGTGTCCTGCTGTTGGTTGGTGCACAGTTGCCAGCAGGGCCTTGTGCTCCCACAGCAGTACCCAGTGTCAGCCATCTTGTCAGTTCTTTTCCACTCCCTGTGATGTGCGCATGGTTCAGGGTGGTGTTGATGGGACAGTTGTGGGGGTGACCAATATCTGTGACTACCATTCCCATCATGCTATTGCCTCCACCCCACTTCCCAGCATGCCCATACTTACTTGCTTTTGAGTGGACTTCACTGTGTGTGAGTGTGACAGCAATGGCAAGATGGCTGACAGTGGTGTCCTGCTGTTGGTTGGTGCCCAGTTCCCAGCAGGGCCTTGTGCTCCCCACAACTGAGCACCATTGTCAGACATCTTTGAAGTGGCTTTTCACTCCCTGTGATGTGCGCATGGTTCAGGGTGGTGTTGATGGGCCAATTGTGAGGGTGACCAATATCTGTGACTACCACTCCCATCATGCTATTGCCTCCACCCCACTTCCCAGCATGCCCATACTTACTTGCTTTTGGGTGGACTTCACTGTGTGTGAGTGTGACAGCAATGGCAAGATGGCTGACAGTGGTGTCCTGCTGTTGGTTGGTGCCCAGTTCCCAGCAGGGCCTTGTGCTCCCCACAACATAGCACCAGTGTCAGACATCTTTGAAGTGGCTTTTCACTCCCTGTGAGGTGTGCAGGCTTCAGTGTGAGCTTGCTGGGCCATGTGGGGGGGGGATGTTGAGCTGTGACTACCACTCCCATCATGCTATTGCCTCCACCCCCCTTCCCAGCATGCCCATGCTTCCTTCCTTTTGACTCTGCTTCCCTGTGGGGTTGTGTGCCTGTGCTGACAAGATGGCTGACAGTGTTATCCTGGGGTTAGTTTGGCTACAAGTCCCATGTGTGTTCCTGTGCTTCACACAGCATGACCCAGGGTTGTGGTTCTTTGTGGGATATTTGATTAGAGTGTGAGACAATGCATTCTCCCAGGTGAGTTGTGTGGAGTTTGTGTTAGGGTGTGTGTGAGTGGAGCTGCTGGTAACTATGGTCAGTGCTGTCAGTCCTCCTTCCCACCCAGCCAGATATTCCACCATGGAACGGGCTTCCATTGCAGGGAGTGCAAGTTGTCTTTCAGGATGTCAGTCAGTGGTGTCCTGCTGTTGGTTGGTGCACAGTTGCCAGCAGGGCCTTGTGCTCCCCACAGCAGTACCCAGTGTCAGCCATCTTGTCAGTTCTTTTCCACTCCCTGTGATGTGCGCATGGTTCAGGGTGGTGTTGATGGGACAGTTGTGGGGGTGACCAATATCTGTGACTGCCACTCCCATCATGCTATTGCCTCCAACCCCCTTCCCAGCATGCCCATGCTTCCTTCCTTTTGACTCTGCTTCCCTGTGGGGTTGTGTGCCTGTGCTGACAAGATGGCTGACAGTGTTATCCTGGGGTTTGTTTGGCTACAAGTCCCATGTGTGTCCCTGTGCTTCACACAGCATGACCCAGGGTTGTGGTTCTTTGTGGGATATTTGATTAGAGTGTGAGGCAATGCATTCTCCCAGGTGAGTTGTGTGGAGTTTGTGTTAGGGGTGTGTGTGAGTGGAGCTGCTGGTAACTATGGTCAGTGCTGTCAGTCCTCCTTCCCACACAGCCAGATATTCCACCATGGAACGTGCTTCCATTGCAGGGAGTGCAAGTTGTCTTTCAGGATGTCAGTCAGTGGTGTCCTGCTGTTGGTTGGTGCACAGTTGCCAGCAGGGCCTTGTGCTCCCCACAGCAGTACCCAGTGTCAGCCATCTTGTCAGTTCTTTTCCACTCCCAGTGATGTGCGCTTGGTTCAGGGTGGTGTTGATGGGACAGTTGTGGGGGTGACCAATATCTGTGACTACCACTCCCATCATGCTATTGCCTCCACCCCACTTCCCAGCATGCCCATACTTACTTGCTTTTGAGTGGACTTCACTGTGTGTGAGTGTGACAGCAATGGCAAGATGGCTGACAGTGGTGTCCTGCTGTTGGTTGGTGCCCAGTTCCCAGCAGGGCCTTGTGCTCCCCACAACTGAGCACCATTGTCAGACATCTTTGAAGTGGCTTTTCACTCCCTGCGATGTGCGCATGGTTCAGGGTGGTGTTGATGGGCCAATTGTGAGGGTGACCAATATCTGTGACTACCACTCCCATCATGCTATTGCCTCCACCCCACTTCCCAGCATGCCCATACTTACTTGCTTTTGGGTGGACTTCACTGTGTGTGAGTGTGACAGCAATGGCAAGATGGCTGACAGTGGTGTCCTGCTGTTGGTTGGTGCCCAGTTCCCAGCAGGGCCTTGTGCTCCCCACAACATAGCACCAGTGTCAGACATCTTTGAAGTGGCTTTTCACTCCCTGTGATGTGCGCATGGTTCAGGGTGGTGTTGATGGGACAATTGTGAGGCTGACCAATATCTGTGACTACCACTCCCATCATGCTATTGCCTCCACCCCACTTCCCAGCATGCCCATACTTACTTGCTTTTGAGTGGACTTCACTGTGTGTGAGTGTGACAGCAATGGCAAGATGGCTGACAGTGGTGTCCTGCTGTTGGTTGGTGCCCAGTTCCCAGCAGGGCCTTGTGCTCCCCACAACATAGCACCAGTGTCAGACATCTTTGAAGTGGCTTTTCACTCCCTGTGATGTGCGCATGGTTCAGGGTGGTGTTGATGGGACAATTGTAAGGTTGACCAATATCTGTGACTACCACTCCCATCATGCTATTGCCTCCACCCCACTTCCCAGCATGCCCATACTTACTTGCTTTTGAGTGGACTTCACTGTGTGTGAGTGTGACAGCAATGGCAAGATGGCTGACAGTGGTGTCCTGCTGTTGGTTGGTGCCCAGTTCCCAGCAGGGCCATGTGCTCCCCACAACTGAGCACCAGTGTCAGCCATCTTTGAAGTGGCTTTTCACTCCCTGTGAGGTGTGCATGCTTGGGTGTGAGCTTGCTGGGCCATGTGGGTGGGGGATGTTGGGCTGTGACTACCACTCCCATCATGCAATTGCCTCCACCCCTTCCCAGCATGCCCATGCTTCCTTCCTTTTGACTCTGCTTCCCTGTGGAGTTGTGTGCCTGTGCTGACAAGATGGCTGACAGTGTTATCCTGGGGTTAGTTTGGCTACAAGTCCCATGTGTGCCCCTGTGCTTCACACAGCATAACCCAGGGTGGTGGTTCTTTGTGGGATATTTAATTAGAGTGTGTGGCAATGCATTCTCCCAGGTGAGTTGTGTGGAGTTTGTGTTAAGGGTGTGTGTGAGAAAAGCAGCTGGTAACTATGGTCAGTGCTGTCAGTCCTCCTTCCCACCCAGCCAGATATCCCACCATGGAACGTGCTTCCATTGCAGGGAGTGCGATTTGTCTTTCAGGATGTCAGTCAGTGGTGTCCTGCTGTTGGTTGGTGCACAGTTGCCAGCAGGGCCTTGTGCTCCCCACAACAGTAGCCAGTGTCAGCCATCTTGTCAGTTGTTTTCCACTCCCTGTGATGTGAGCATGGTTCATTGTGGTGTTGATGGGCGTATTGTGAGGGTGGGCAATATCTGTGACTACAACTCCCATCATGCTATTGGCTACACTGACTTGATCAGCATACACAGAATTCCTTCCTTTCAGTGAGCTTCCCTGTGAGGTGGTGTTGTAGTGGTGGCTACATATCTGACTGTGTTTGTTGGTTAGATTTGTGCCACTGCCTAGCTGTATTTGTTGTTGGGTTTGTACATGTCATGACACAGTTACATATCACTATGAGATGGCATGTATTGTGTTTATCTGACTGACATACACATCTTGGGATGATTATCTTGTGGTTGGTGTGTATTTGCTGAGGGTGCATGGTTTGACTCTCCCTTGACAGTGATGTGTGTGTATTGTTGCACAATATTGTGTACATTTGTTGTGTACTCACCAGGCTCTGGGATGTTTTCTAGTCCATATACGCTCACTGGTGGTAGGATGGCCCGCACCTTCTCCTCCCAGGGCCTGAGGTATACTGGTTTGGCAGGAGGGCCACTGCCCGTGTGTTGGCTCAAGAGGTAGTCCTTCTTAAGCAGGTCCCTGACCCTCCTGCGCACGTCATACCACCTGTTCTGGATGTCTTCCTTTGTGCGCAAACATGGTGATTGTGCGTTCACCCTGTCGACGATCCTCTCCCACATCTTGGTTTTCTGCGACATGGGGTCTGTTGGACCAGTGTACCAAACAGCTGTGGCTCTACCCGGAGGATCTCATCTACCAGGACTTCCAATTCACTATCTAGGAACTTTGGATTCTTCTTTGGGGCATGGTGATGGGTGGTGGTGGTAAGTGATGTGTGTGGGGGTGTGCAAGTGAGGGTGTGTGAGTGTGTTTTGCTGGGTGTATGTGAGGGTGCTATTTGTTGAGGTGCTGATGGTGTGTGTGGCTTGTGTGATGGATGAGCTGTGGGTGGGTGTGTGGTTGCTGTCTGTTGAGTGCTGGCCGGTCATTTGAATTTGCAAAGGATCATGGTAGGGATTTGTGTCCTTTATATGGGTGGAGTTGTGGGTGTGTCTTTGTTCCCTGTTTCCCCCCCCCAGTATTTATTGGCTTTGTAATTGCTTGTTTGGCCTTTTTTTGTGTGTTTTTTCCTTTGTACTTTTTGTGCATGTAGGAGACGTTCTTCTGACCGAGTCGGACCCTGCAGTTGTCTCGTGCGAGCTTCTCCGAATCGTTCACGCTGTGTTTGTGCTGTTTTCTGTGCTGCGTACGCGTCGGTCGCGGTGTATTGGGTTGCTTCGGCTCGCAGTTTTGTATGCGTGTCGGTCGTACGGCTTGGGCTCCGTGCGACTCGGTCGTGTTTTCCACGCGTTGCATCGTACTTGGCGGGTCGGATTTCGCGGGTACGTTTCGTTCGGGATTCTTCCTGGTGCGTGTCGGTCAGTTCGATTTGCGTGGTTTTCCAGACGGATAGCTATTTTCCGCGCGGTTCGGTCGTTCGTATTGTGTTCCGTACGAGTCGGTCGGATTTTGCACGCATTTCATCATACTTTGCGGGTTGTGCTGCACCGGTACGTGTCGGTCGGAATAAATTCCGGCTCCGAGTCGGTCGGTACGTTTTCCGGCCCGAATCGGAATCGGCCCCTTTGTCTAGAGTGGAAAACCACTGAACATCACCCAACATACACACTAAATTATTGATCCCAGGTATAGGAAATCAATCCACCACCACAGCCTTGTTTAAATCCCTCAAATCCACACTCAATCTTATTTCCTCACTCTGGGGCATATTTACTAGGAAGTGGTGGAGTGAGGCGTTAGCCTATCTGACTTAACGCCTCACTCCACCACTTCAGAGCGCAGGGCTGCACCATATTTACAAGACAATAGTGCAGCCCTGTGTTTCCCCCTGCGCTGGCGCTAAACTTAGCAGCCTAGCGCCAATGCAGGCACCCTTGCACCATAGTGCAAGGGTGTCTGCATTCAGGGGAAGATTGTTTATGTGCAGAAAGGTCCCCCTTCCTTCACATTAACAATATTTAAATGCCGTTTTGTAACTTCTATGTGTGCTGCTTAATGCAGCACAAATAAAAGTTGGAAAAACTGCATTTTTTTTAAATGATTGTTTATGAGCAGGAAGGGGGACCTTCCTGTACATAAACAATCAGTGGCCTTTTGCTGTTTCCATGTGTGCTGCACAATGCAGCACACATGAAAACAGCAAAAACAAGGAGAAATTAAACATTTCTCCTCATAGCGCCAGGGTAGGACCAGGTTTTCCCTGGTCTTAATTTTGGCGCTGCCTCCTATTTACCATTGTAAATAGGGGGCAGCGTTAAAATCAATAGGTGTTGCGGTGGAACGCCCACAGCAACACCCAATGCCCTCCCCTTTCACGCTAAGCATAGCATGAAAGGGGGCCTTATTTACAAGTCAGCATTAAGCCACTTTAAGTGGCTTAATGCTGCTTTGTAAATAAGGTGAAGCCCCTATCGCCAAAGGGACGTCGTAAAAAGTGATGTTACCATGGCGATAGGGGCTTGTAAATATGCCCCTCTGTGTGCCACAACCATAGGAGACAACCATTCCGTTCCTTCCACCTTTTCAATCACTCCCGCTGCTTCCAAGTTTCCCAATTCCGGGAGAATTGCCTCTTTAATCTCAAAAGGAACCTTTCTCATTCTGCTCACTACAGGGCCAGATCCTTCTTTGATTTTGATTTTATGCCCATTTCCTTTAAATCATCCCAAAAAACAGTATTATATTTCTTCACCCTCCTCATCATCATACATTATCTCATTCACTTTACTATGACTAGTTTTACTCCTACAACACTTGCTCATATGACCTTTTTGTAAACACAATTTGCAAGTTATCTTCCAACCTGGACATTTCTTATCATTAGCCATATGTCCTATAGCTCCACATCAAAACATTTCCATGTGAAATGCTTACCTTTACCTTGGACTCTCGTAATTTTCTCAGCAACGTTTCTCAACGTTATCTCATTTACTTATCACAGACACATAACTGTTGGTCCCATTTCCAACAACATTTCTTTTTATTTCTTCCACGCATGCTAAACTATGTTTTAATCATTTGGTTAGATTTTTTATTTCTGTCAGTGACGGAGCATCTCGAAACCACAATTATTCTCTGACTTTGTCATTAATGTATCCAAGCATAATTTGATCACTTATATGTTAATCAACAGTATTACCAAATTTGCACAATGATGCTAATTTTCTTAAAACAGTGACATATTTTACAACTCTTTCCCCTTTCACCTGCATATGTTTCTCAAAATCAAATCTGTCCAAAGCAGAAAAAACTTTTGGTAGAAAATGACCATCCAAATGAATAAAGAACAATATGGAGTGGTGTGCGAATTATCGTTGATCTATAGCAATGCGACGATCCGACACAGGAAGCATTACAACTGGTGTTCGAATCACCGTTGACCCGACATAAAGTAATCTTCACCCACCCAATTGTCTGACATTGTCGTAACGTAACCACCTCAGCTTGCTAGCGTGAAGGAGGCAAGTCCAATGTCACTGCCGTAGGATCCTCCTTTTCAGTAGCTCACAATCTAGCTTGCACCCAATGACGGAGGCTCAACCCAGCCGGGCGCATGAGGAAGGGCCAATGGCAGTGCAGCAGAATGCACCTGATCTAGCTTGTGCACCCACCACGCACACCACCATGACTGGCTCGTGATGGAGCCCAGCTCACGAGGGTAACGGTTCTCAACCCGCGAAGCTTTGCAAGTGTCAGATTAGCTCCACAACGAGATGTGAAACCAGGTACCACTCACTGAAATGACTGTGGAGCACACGCCAACCATAAAAGTATTTCTTCTGTTGTAAGTCCGGCAGACAGTTGACAGTAGAATCCTACAAATTGCTGTGTTGAACCGTGATGAGTCCCTTTAGGTCAAATTTTCTTGGCGCCAAAATGTGGTAGTAGATCCAATAGGACAGACATTGGATTGCACTTTAAAAGGTAGTTTATTCCATAAAATCACTCCATTCACAACTTCACCTCCAACAGTCACCACATCAACTGACCTTGTCACATTAGATTAACTTTTCATCACAACCTAAGAGAATGCTTCTAAGATTTCAACTCAATATTCCACCCCAAGATACCACACACCTCCCTTTTTACAAAAATCAAAAACACATAATAACGCCCACATATATCTCATACCCATATACAATACAAATCATTTGTAAACAATAACATATTACATTCTCTCAGGCTTCCTCCTGTTTCCATTTCATCCTCTTTGTAACTTCCTCCTTGTTTTGTCCAAATCTTCTTCTCTTACCCTTTGACTGCATCCACAAGTAACCTTCACAACTCTGTTCAAGTTCCAAACGCGATTGTCTTCTGTCCTCACTGTGTTTTTGAACACTTTGATGACTTTCACAGGACTACTAAACTTGGTAAACTGTTCATGAGTGACAGGAGCCTTCACCTTAACCACATCACCAAACTCAATAAACATAGCCTTAACAGCCTTCCTTTCATCCACATATCTCTACCTTTCCTCCAGTTTCTTTCTTCTCTACTCTTCTACTCATCACCCTCTACACATTCCTCCATTGTTTTACATTCATTCATCCATGTTGGTGACTTTCCTGCTTCTAAATAATTCAAAAAGAGCTTTACCCGTGGTCCCATGATGAGTTAGTCTGTAGGGTTGCAACCACCTTTTAACCTCCGTTTTCCAATCCTTGGCAGCCATACCTTCTATTTGTATAGCCTCTTTAATTGTTCTATTTAATCTCTCCACCATACCATTTGTTTCTGAATGATAAAGAATGCTACCAAGATTCCGGCCCAAAATTCCATCCCAAGAAACCACAGTTATGTTATGTTATACTGATTTACACAGCGCATGGCTGCCCCCGCAGGGGCATCCCAACGCTACCTGCTTCTACAATGACCCAACACAAAATCCAACCTAGGCTGCAAACAGCCAAGCCTTTCACTGGTTCCTAAAACAAAGGTGATTAGGAATTATTCGCAGATGTGTAGGCAATTCCATAACACCGGAACTATCACTTGGATGGAGTGTCTACCCCTCCTCACCAGTCTTAAACAGGGTGTCACCGCCAAATTAGCATCTGCTGATCTTAATGCCCTGGTTGGATTGTAGGGCTGAAGCAAAGGTAGCAAACTGGGTGTGCCTTGCTTACACTTGATCCGTTTAACCACACCCAAAGCTTTGAACTGGATATGCTTCTCTACTGGAAGCCAATGCTGATTGCAAAGTTGCTGAGAGACTGAGCAGAATTTAGGCAGGCGATATAATAATCTTACAGCCTTGTTCTGGGCAATCTGCAATTTTTTTACTTGCATGGTGGTACCTAGATGCAAAATGTTGAATTATCTAGGCATGTGATGGAAAAAGACTGAATGATCATCTTCTGCATTGCCAGAAATGTAGTCTCATTATCGATCACCTTGGTCTTGAGTCGAATTTATGTGGTGACTAATACACTTGTGCTACGTACGACTTAGGGTTATTGGAATTGTGGCCACGGTCATGGTCACCTAGTATGATGTCATGAATGTCTACACGCGAGCCTGTGTGAAATACAGTCACATGTCCATGTGGCAGCCATGTTGCGTTTAGTCAGAATAAAATAATGTTTATAGTTGGGGCAGTTATAAGAAATGTTTTTTGGTCATGCTCTGGTACTAAGTAGTAGGAGTATATTCCACCTCACTAGTGGTTAGTTAAATAAGCAAAAAATGGCACAATTCATAATTCAATAATAATTAATTATATTTATTCAATATTTAACACACTGTTAAAAATCATAATAACATGAGGTAGGAAAAAGGGACATATTCCCAAAAATGAGGCAGATCAACTGAAGGTCAGAAAGATATCAAGGTCCGCAGAGAGAGACAAAACAACAAGATGAACAGCAATAGAGAACGGCATCATGCTGTACACTGGAACGGGTCCTCTAAGTACTACTCATTGCACAAGGTAGATAAGACTTCCCCTAGAGTATGGGGCCATTTATAGGTGCTACATCAAGCCTTTAAGGTTTTGCTTTTGACAGTGGTGGCTGGTAGGGAACGGGGTGGGTGGGACAAAATATTTAAAAACAAAAAAGATAACACTTACCTCCTCGCGCCGTGGCTGCCTCCATCTCTTATACCTCGTTGCTGAAGACTCCAGAAGCACACAGGCTCCCATGAGCCAATCACAACGCTGCAATGCAGCGTTGTGTTTGGTCTGAGTGCCGTAGTTTGGTTTGGCGCTCAGACTGGGACAGGGAGCCTGTGCATGTCCCTCACCCTGGCTGTAATGCAGCCTGGGTGGGGAACATGCAAAGTGCGCAGGACTGTTTTGCCGGCCCGAGACAGCAGGCCAAGCAGTCCTGCGCACTTAGGGGACGATTACCATGCAGTCAGAAAATGCTCCGACCATCGGTCGGAGCCTTTCCAACCGCATCGTAATACGTCGGTCGGATTCCTTTCTGACCGCCTCATTACAATGGAGGCGGTCAGAAAGGAATCCAAACGGTCATTCCGACTGGCTTGGAATGCGTCCAGTAATCCCTAGGGTGGCTCTTTCCGCCCTAGGGATTACGATGTTGGGTTTCTGCAGCCTTTCTGTGCCGGCCTTTCTGACACAGAAACTCGACTTTAGGGGCCCCCAGCAGGGCCCCTTGGGTGCATGGCCGCCGGTTGGACGCCAAGGGCACACCTATGGTGCACCCCTGTTGATCCCTGCACCCGTGGCAGGCACCTCAAAGTTGCAGGGCTGAGCTGCACCTCCATACTTTACAATGGGAGAATGCATTCCTGTCATTATGCATGCTACCATTGTAAAGTATAGGAATGCAACAGAACAGTGTTCGGTCGCATCAAATTAGTCGGTCCCATGACCGAGGCGATGTCCGGCAGAGGAACCTTACTCAACATCGTAATAGGCCCCTTAGTGTGTACAGTCCACTCTTCCTCCTCGAGCCACCAGCCCAGCCCAGCAGAAACAAAAAATAAAATGATAATAACCTTGTTATTATCATTTTATTTTTCCCTTTTCCACTGCTCTGAGAGCACTGGGTCGACGCTCCTCCTTCTATGGGAGGAGCCGCCACTGGCTTTTGAGTCAAAGAATTACACCAAAATAATGTAGCCCATTAGAAGCCTTATTACAGAAGGGCTCAGTTTCCTCCCACCCCCTAGAAATTATAGCCACCAAATAGTGTCTGGTCAGTTTTACGTCCCATTCAGAGTATCCCTGATGTCAATGGGGAATAATGTATGGTAATGGTCTTTGAGATCAGTGTTACTGCATGGAATTTCTCTAACGCACACAAATTCCTCCAGATATTACCTGAAGGGAATTGGACTGTCAAAAATGGGTAGAATTGCATCTAATAATAAACCAATGAAAAATGAAACATAAACCCCATGTGATATGAGACAAGTTCATTCCGTTTTGTATGTTCAGCTAACAGCACTTTGCATTCTGGGATTTTAAAGTTTTCTTTTCTATAAATATGCAAAATGTTATAAAATAAAAATCTGGTACTATCTGACAGTGTCGTATTTGGCAAAGAGCCATTTGAAAGCTACACAACTCTGTTTACATATTTTGTAGTAATACACTTTTTGATTCTAAAGGTGGGCAAGGACGAAATTCGTAGCAAGATCTCAGCGAGGACTCTAGCCTCACCATAGGACTCAAGATGTGTATTTTTGGCACTTATGTTTCAACTTAAAATATTGTTACTGCATTTTGCAATGCTTATTAAAATGAAAATCCCATTTTTAAACAATAGTTCAAGCATCTGTGGATTAAGCCCACCAAATCAACTTTACCCAGAACTCATACTTCTGTTATAGATGGTAATTTTTCACTTGGTTATTCATCACAGTGCACTTTACCACCTTGTATGATAAACCAACAGGACCTCCTAAAATTATAGTTCAATGTTGTATATCAGTATGTCTACCAAATTGTTGTTTGGTGGACGGTATAGTGCCATACTGCTAGGCCCTCTAGTAGCTATGACCCCACCGTCCCCTGCTTTTCATAGTTACTGTCTCTTTCACTAAGAGCACTTTGTACTGAATGTGGTGACTACACCAACCTGAGGAGCGACTCATTTACCTTGCAACTGTGACAATCCTGAGACAACCCAGTGAAATAGAGGTAGGCTGTAAAAAATTCCTTCACCCGTTCCGTTTCACCACTTCAGCTTGATCTCTGTGTGCCACCCAAATGCTTGACTGTCTCGAGATGTGGCTCATTTGTCAGGGCTCAGTAGCCGAGGGAGTGTATTCTCCAATTCTGCTCACACTGAATTAATTCAAAAGAAGAAAAAGCTGGTGGCGGTCCTTGAATGTCGGTGCATAGGTGCCTGACAGGAAAAATACAATTTCCAGGAGTCATTGAACTCTCATATTGTTTGGAGATGGTGGTGGCCATCTTGGATCGCTGAGAATAACTTCCCTCGTGTTCCATGGCTTACTTTCTAGGCAGTTGTGCTACATTGTTGCACAGGATCCTGATATTAGATTTGGGTTTTCTTATTCGGAGAAGTATTGTCACAAGATACTGCTAGAGAACAGTTTTATATTTCCGCTAGGTAAAAAGTAATTAAGTCGAGCTGAGTGAAAAAAATAACTGAACTCTTCTGAACATTTGATATAAGTTCAGTGTTTTTGAGAAGGAATGAGAGGAATTATTGCACAAGGCCCAACACACTTTTGATATATATATATATATATATATACACACACACAAACTCAGATCACCAGTTCCCCAACTGGTAGTAAGTCCATATGGAAATAAAATATATATGATCCGAGAAAAAGATTCTTGTTACATGTTTTTTTGTTGGGATTTCTCCAAAAGATGTGTGTTTTGACTTATGTATCATGTAACAGAACATCGGTTTTTGGTTGATTTAAAATCTGTTTTAAAGTTTTTCCTAAAGTTTTTTAAAAATTAATAGCCCTGAAGAAACGACAGTGTTGCAAAACACGTGTTGGCTGACTGTGCTAATTATTGATGTTCTAAGCAGAATAAAATCATATTCTTTGGCTGAAATTGGACTGATCTCTTCTAAGAATCTTTTCCTCAGATCATAATTATTTCACACACACACACACATATATATATATATATATATATATATATATATATATATATCCCAAACAAAGTCTCGCTTCAATCCTTGCCTCACACGACGAGCGGGCCGTGGCGGGTTAGCGGGACCCCAAACATCCATATTTCATTATTGTATCCGAACAATGATCCACGGCACCCAATTGCTTCAAGCAGATTTTAATTCAGCAAATGCTCCACTCACGCGTTTGGGAACCAACGTCCCTTGTTCACAAGGGACGTTGGTTCCAACGCGTTGAGTGGAGCATTTGCTGAATTAAAATCTGCTTGAAGCAATTGAGTGCCGTGGATCATTGTTCGAATACAATAATGAAATATGGATATATATATATATATATACATATACACATATATATATACTATGTAAAGTATTTATGCAGTACACAAACAGTAATAACGTGAAAAACAACACAAGAAAAATCTCACACCAATTAAGAAAAATAGAGACAAAATTAATAAATAAAATGAAACCAAGATTAATTAAATCCCATCAGTAGAATTGTAGTTATGTGTTTTTAAAATTCTTGGTGTATAAAAGCGCCTAAAAGATCCAGTCACCAACTGCGAATATCTGGTCACTCAAGACTCAGGCAAAATCAAACGTTAAGGCTGAAAGTGATAGAGCACAGGTCAAATCCATGAAGTGGATTTGGCCAGGTCTTGGCTTACATTCAGACTTAGGATACACTTTGAAGAAAATTTCCTGAGAAAGTAAAGTTTAGTGGGGCAAGGGAACAGGTGGTGTCCGAGGAAGAGATGGCGGCATAAGGGAGCTGCTCGATGGAGTTGCAGTGAAGACTTTGCTACTCTTTTGGAAGTCAAAAAGCTTCAGTGTGACGAAGCGGCAGGCTGTAGCCAATGACAGCTTCACAACACCAGATACCTTCACCAAGAGGTGCCACTGAACAGGAATTGCTGCTGCAGAGAACAACATAGCAGGAGCTACCGTGAAGTCAGGCTGACCGTCAATGCACCTTGGGCAGACCGGCTGGTAGCAAGGTCCAGTCTTCTGTCGGTTCTCAGGGCATATTTTAATGAAAAATTCCCAAATGTTATGGTTAGGCAGAAGCAGCACCTCTAACACCACTACCAAGGGTTTCTGACCTGTGGGCATCACTTGGGGTTAGGACTCACTCTGGCAGAGGCCAGGTGCAGGGCTCAAGGTCTCTGGAGCTTGTTATGTACATGTAGCTCACAGAAGAGGTTAGCCAACTAGCCATTGGAGTCACCTCTGGTGGTCCTGGGTTCAGTTAGATGGCCCAGTTCTCCTTCAAGCAGCATTGGAGTCCTCTGGTAGCAGCAAGGCAGACCTTTGGGGGTCCAGGCAGTCCTTCTGAAGTATTCCACAGGTCCAGGAGTGTACTGAAGAAGTGTTCTAAGGGTCCAATATTTATACCTCTTACCAGCCTTTGCAGTGGGGGAACACCCTGCTATACCCCTATATCTGGTTCTGGAAAGTTCTCCCCTTCCCCTGCCAAGGCTCCAAGATGTCTGGGGTAATAAAAGTCTAGTGTCAGGTTCCTTTGTGTGTGTAAAAAGGAAGGTTTAGGCCTGGCAAAAGTGTAGTATTGCCAGGTTGAATTGGCAGTTTAGAACTGTACTACTGTCTGTCATGGCAGGCCTGAGACATGTTTTAAAGTGCTACTGTAGTGGGAGGCACAATGAGTGCTGCAGTCCCACTAGTAGCATTTTTAATTTAAAGGCCATGGGTACCCTATACTAGGCACTTATAAGTAAATTAAATGTTCCAATCAGGTGTAGGCCGATTTTACCATGTTTTAGAGAAAGAGCACTGCTTAGCTGTGGTAAAGTGCACAGAGTCCTTATGCCAACAAAAACAAATCAGAAAACAGGTTGGGTAAAGGCAAAACGTTTGGGGAAGACTCCACCAAGGATGTTAGGTCTAACAATATCCACTTGTCTTTAAATATTGATCTTGCTCTTCATTAACCCCGGGCGGAGCTGGCGTAGTGCCAATACGCGGAGTTCCACAGAGTTGGGAAAAAACTCAGTGGAACTCCGTTCCGCTCCCCGCCTCCACCCCTCCTAATAAAAAATATTAAAACATACATTTAAAAAGAAATAAAATACTTACCTGTACTGTGGCATCTCCGGGCTGCCCTCTTCCTCCTCGTCGTGGTCTCTTTACTGCGAACCCCTACGTATGACATACATCTTGCGAGAACTGCGCATGCGTGTTCAGTTCTCGCAAGACGTACGTAGGGGTTTGCGGGAGAGAGACCACGGCGAGGAGAAAGAGGGCAGCCCGGAGACGCCACAGTATAGGTAAGTGCCTTTTTTCTTTTTAAATGTATGTTTTAATATTTTTTATTGGGGGGTTGGAGGCGGGGAGCCTTTTTTGTCGGGGGTGGGGGCTAGCTAACTCTGCTCCGCTGCGGAGTCAGAGTTTTGCCTACAACTCCGTGTTCTCAGCGGAGCACGGAGTAGGCAAAACTCCGCACACTCCACTGGCAGAGCGAAGTTCTCTGCCCGCCCTTAATCTTCATACCCAGTGCACAGCAGAGTGACGAGTTAGACAGTAATATCCAATGTATCTTTATTCTCTCATATCCCGGTCCCTTCTCCCAATTATCACAATTGACCCACATAATCGTATTGTGTGGAGTTGGTGGTCAATGTGGTGAGCTGAGGAATAATGCATTAATCCAGGTAGATTCCGAGTATAAGATTAGTGCTTTCTGACAAACTGGACCGCCAAGTCATTTTGCTCTTACCAAGTTTTTATTATCAGCTCTTAACTAGACTCAGGACCCTGATTGCCCTGGGTCAACATTCAAGTAGTTGGTTGGGAGCTTAGCTTGTTCACTTTAAAGATTTGATATAGAGACCAATGAGTCTTAGTTCATGCTTCTCTGTTATCTAGGATTTCACCAACTCATTTTTCTCAGGAAGTTGTTTTTTCCAACATTTCTTGTTTTTTTCATAATTTATGCAAAAATGTGTTTCCTGCTCCTTGGGAGCCTGTATCTGAACCTCAACATGAATAACACTCAATTTACTTTGTGCCATTCTGATTCCCCAACAGAGACATTACTATCAACACAACAATCTCTTTGATCTGTTTCATTCTGGGCTTGTCTGTTGCTCTCACATGGACTACAAATTATTTATGCCAAAGTAAATCCTATATAGCTTAGTTCTGATTAGCTGCCCCCCACCAGCTGTGAACTGCCATTCTGGTATCATTCTTTTCAACACTCATAGAAATCAGCTTTTTAAGGTGCCAGCACACAGGACATGATATTTGAAGAAGGTTTATTCAGCTCCTTGCAGTGACCCCTAGCATGCCCCTGATCCTCAGCAAGTGTCCCCAGCTCTCCTTCACAGAATCCACAATCCAGATTGCAGAAGCAAAAGCAGCCTAGTTGCTAGGAAACACAACACAGCTCAATTTGTCCACTAGAGGTCCACAGGTACAACAGGTGTAGTTTATCCATGGGGTGCTGGCTCTGGTGCTGGCTCTTTCCAAAGCCACCACTTAGGGGAGGGCTCCTGGATCTTTACCCCAGACGCAACCCTTTTTGGAGCCCTGAGCTACTATTAAAATTATATTTCAATAATAAAAAGGCAAGTCTGAACTGTTCCTTTATGGTGCAGCCATTGAGGCCACTCTGACTGGTGGCAATAAATACTGTTTTATATTTCTGCAGCAACCATTTTTATCTACTTACCATGTGGTTTTTAGATTATGAATCAGAGTCTTTTTGCTCCAGGCCACACAAAAGCGTCTGACAAGCCAGTCTCTATTAGAGCTGCTAATTTACTTATCATTGACTTGACATTATAATGTCACTCTGAGTGACATACAAGCAGTGCATCAGGCTAACACGCATCTTCTGATGCTTGAACTGTGCACAGGTTTGAAGAAAGAAGATAGAATATGGTAGACTCGCTGAGGCTGCAGCCAAAAACAGACACTGCTCACTTTTTCCCACTACTATGTAGTTAACATTTAATGTTAGCCTTTAGCTGACGTATAAATAGGTCTAATGAAGTCATGTTTGTTTGTTCCTGGTCCAGTGTCAGTGGCCTGTTTGTCAGGGACATTACAGCCATGATTAGATATTTGCTGTATAATTTCAATCTAGGCTTGCACTTTATTGATTGCAGTATCGGAACAGTAGATGAAGCATGCAGCATACAACACATTGATTTCATAAGGCTCAAAATAGGCAATGATAGCGCCGAAAGAGTCCAAATTTTATTCTCCAGTACCAGTTCTACCTGTGACGTACAAAAATGGGCTCCAACTCTGTGCCAAGCTTTCTTCTTCGAGGTGACAGATCTTTGCCACCGTTTTTGAATGGATGCTAAACCAAACCAAGTCAATCATCATCATAGTTTATTGTTTAACCCCTTCGCTGCTAGGCCTTTCCCCCCCCCTGTGCTAAGCCTTTTTTTGGCTATTTGGGGTTGTTCGCGCTTAGGCCCCTGTAACTTTTTGACCACATAAGGTATTCACGCCAAATTTGCGCCCTTGTTTCCCAACATCATGGGGATTCTAAAGGTACCCAGGGTTTGTGGATTCCCTTGGAGGGGACCCAGAAATTAGCCAAAATACAGCTAAATTTTGTTTTTTTGGGGAAAAATGGGAAAAAAGGGCTCCAGATGAAAGCGTCTGGTTTTTTCCCTGCAAATGGTATCAACAAAGGGGTTGTGGGGCTGAAATAACCATTTCCCCAGCTTTCAGGGACAAGCAGAATTTTGTCAGAAAACCAAAAATGTTTACTCAGTTTTGGCATTTTTCTGGGACATAGCCTATTTTTCCTATTTTTTGTGCTTTCAACCTCCTTCCAGTTAATGGTATAAATGGGTATGAAAGCAATAATGGATCCTGGAAAGCTATACATTTTAGAAAAGTAGACACAATTCTGAATTCAGCAAGGGGTCATTTGTGTAGATCCTTTAAGGTTTATTCATAGAAACTAACAGTTACATATAGGAAAAATTGAAAATTAGTTGAAAAAAACAGCCATTTGTGCCAACGTTTTCACCTGTAACTTCTTCTAATTGTGACAGCTGTTTGAAAGCAATATACCGTTACATCCGCTAGACCTTTCTGGTTGTGGGGATATATAGTACTTGTAGGTTTTCCAAGAACCCGACGAACCCAGAGCCAATAACTGAGCAGCGCCTTGCAATGGTTTTTCATTATGTTCCGGGTATATAGCAATTAATTTTGGAAAATATATACATGGAAAAATCGGTATGAAAGACACCTATGTATTTCTGAAATTGGAACAAAATATAGAGTTTAGAAACAGTAGATATTTGCACATTTCCGAAATTGTGATTACCCATACTAGCATGAGACTTATAGGTCATTTTTCAAAATGACTTCTTTTTTACACATTGTCTTTCATTTGGAAGGCAGAAATGCATCGAAAGTCAATAGGTGATAACAGTTGCTCTACAATTCTGTGTTACCCTAAGTCTCCCGATAAAAATGGTACCTCCTTGTGTGGGTAGGCCTAGTTCCTGCGACAGGAAACGGTCCAAAACGCAACGTGGACACACTTTATTTTTACAGTGAAAACTGACCCTTTTTTTGCAAAGTGCCAAGCTGTAGATTTTGAACCTTAGCTCTGCCGGCACCTAGGGAAACCTAGCAAACCTATACATTTTTGAATTGTAGACACCCAGGGGAATCCAGGATGGGGTGACTTGTGTGGCTCTCACAAGGTTCTGTTACCCAGAATCCCTTGCAAACCGCAAAATTTGTTAAAAAAAAACACATTTTCATCACATTTCTGTGGTGGAAAGTTCTGGAATCTACGTGGACCAACAAAATTCCACCCACCCCACGTTCCCCAAAGTCTTCCGAGAACAATGGTACCTCACTTGTGTGGGTAGGCCTAGTGCCCGCAACAGGAAACGGCCCAAAACGCAACGTGGACACACCACATTTTCACAGTGAAAACTGACCCTTTTTTTGCAAAGTGCCTAGCTGTAGATTTTGACCCCTAGCTCTGCCGGCACCTAGGGAAACCTAGCAGACTTATACATTTTTGAAAACTAGACACCCAGGGGAATCCAGGATGGGGTGACTTGACTGGCTCTCAACAGGTTCTTTCACCTTGAATCCCTTGCAAACCTCACAATTTGTCAAAAAAAACACATTTTCCTCACATTTCCGTGGTGGAAAGTTCTGGAATCTGCGTGGAGCCACAAAATTCCACCCACCCCGCGTTCCCCAAAGTCTTCCGAGAAAAATGGTACCTCACTTGTGTGGGTAGGCCTAGTGCCCGCGACAGGAAACGGCCCAAAACGCAACGTGGACACACCACATTTTCACAGTGAAAACTGACCCTTTTTTTGCAAAGTGCCTAGCTGTAGATTTTGAAACCTAGCAAACCTATACATTTTTGAAGACTAGACACCTGGGGGATTCCAGGGAGCTATGGCTTTTTCCACACATTTTTGTGTGGGAAAGTTGTGGCATCACTGGGCTGACACAAATTTCCTACCACCCAGCGTTCCCCCAGGTCTCCCAATAAAAATGGTGCCTCACTCGTGTGGGAGGCCCAAGTACCCGCGACAGGCAAGGGCCCAAAACGTATTGAGGCGACATCAAAATTGCCTATCACAAAATGACCTGGTTTTGCAAGGGGGGTCACCTGGGTTTTTGGCCCGTGCTCGGCAGCCAGCTAGGGAATCCTACCAAACCCATACATTTCTGAAAACTAGACACCCGGGGGATTCCAGGGAGGTGTGTCTTGCGTGGATCCCCCAACTTTTTCTTACCCAGAATCCCCTGCAAACCTCAAATTTAGCTGAAAAAATCACTTTTTCCACACATTTTGTGTGTGGGAAAGTTGTGGCATCACCGGGCTGACACAAATTTCCTACCACCCAGCCTACCCCCAGGTCTCCAGATAAAAATGGTGCCTCACTCGTGTGGGAGGCCCAAGTACCCACGACAGGCAAGGGCTCAAAACGTATTGAGGAGACATCAAAATTGCCTATCACAAAACGACCTGGTTTTGCGAGGGGGGTCACCTGGGTTTTTGGCCCCGTGCTCAGCGGCCAGCTAGGGAAACCTACCAAACCCATGCATTTCTGAAAACTAGACACCCAGGGGATTCCAGGGAGGTATGGCTTGCGTGGATCCCCCAACTTTTTCTTACCCAGAATCCCCTGCAAACCTCAAATTTAGCTGAAAAAATCACTTTTTCCACACATTTTTGTGTGGGAAAGTTGTGGCATCACCGGGCTGACACAAATTTCCTACCACCCAGCGTTCCCCCAGGTCTCTCGATAAAAATGGTGCCTCACTCGTGTGGGAGGCCCAAGTACCCGCGACAGGCAAGGGCCCAAAACATATTGAGGCGACATCAAAATTGCCCAAAATCCACAGGTAGGCACATTGCTAAAAAAAAGTCTGTGCCTAGTGGGCTTTCTGCCACCCTGGGGGGAATCGGGGGAGGGGGGGGTTTGCCCCGATATGTCCCCAAGGGGGGCAGAAAGACTGTGGCTTTTTTTTGGGGGGTGGGGGCATTGGTATGCCCATTCTCGGCAGCCCCCATCCGCACGCATAAAAAAAGCCAGCGTAATCGCTGGCGCCTAGTGGGCTTTCTGCCCCCCCATGTGGCAGATCAGGGGCCACTGCCCCCCCGGGGGGCAGAAAGACTGGAATTTCTCTGGGGGGGGTGGGGGTATTGTCATGCCCATTTTGTGCAGCCCCCACCCCTACATGAATACAAAAAAAAATCCCTGGTTTCTAGTGGGCTTTCTGCCCCCCCCGGGGGGGCAGAAAGACTGTAATTGTTGCGGGGGTGAGGGCATTGGCTTGCCTGTTTTGGGCAGCCCCACCCTAATTCAAATTGCCCCCAAAAAAATCCCTGGTTTTTAGTGGGCTTTCTGCCCACCCCCGGGGGGGCAGAAAGACTGTAATTGTTGCGGGGGTGGGGGCATTGGCTTGCCCGTTTTGGGCAGCCCCCACCCCATTAAAATTACCCCATAAAAATCCCTGGTGTCTAGTGGGCTTTCTACCCCCCCGAGGGGGCAGAAAGGCTGTAGTTGTGGCGGGGGTGGGGGCATTGGCATGCCCGTTTTGGGCAGCCCCCACCCTCATTGAAATTGCACACAAAAAAATCCCTGGCATCCAGTGTGCTTTCTGCCCCCCCGGGGGGCAGAAATACTGAATATGGCCAATATTTTTTTGGGGGGAGGAGCAAAGGCCCTTGCCCAAGGGGCCGCTCCCCCCTCCCTGGTGTTTAGTGGTGGATCCCTGCTTGGGTATCGCCCTCCTGGGGCGATCCCCAAGCAGGGATCCACTGGGAGGGTACCATTGGAAAGGGAGATTCTCCCTTTCCAATGATACCTCTCCCGTCTTTCTACGTGCTCAGGGGCTGAGATAGCCCCTGAGCACGTAAAGTGAAACTGAAATGAGCCTAAAGGCTCATTTCAGTTTCGATTTCTGTGAAATGACGTCAGCGCGACGTGCGCGCTGATCGTCATTTCACAGAAACGGGTGGGAGCCTCGGGAGCTGGGAAGCTCTTCCCCAGCTCCTGAGGCTTTGGGGGAGTTAAAGAAATCCCTCTGGTGCCTGCACCAGAGGGATTTCTTCTGTAATGGCGTCGGACGCGCGGGAGCCATCCGACGCACTCGAGAACTTATGCGTCGGACGGCTCCCTCGCGTCCGACGCATGGAAAGGGTTAAGTTCAGTCAATGATGAGGGTTTTGAGTTAGTTTTAAAAGTTTATTTCTCTTTAAGGGAATAGTAAATTATTTCTATTTCTCTTTATTCAATTAGTAATTCAGATAAATCTGTTTACAGAAATTATCAAGAAAAATATGGTTAGAGTTATCAATAATGTAAAACAATGTGTGTGTTCCATAAAGGAATAAACCCCTATTCTAACTAAAAGGCACATACCCTAATTAAACCCAGAAAGAGTTCCTGGAAAAGAGCAAGATCAAAGGAGCATCAACATCATATCACAATATAAGTAGTTGAACTCCCTATAAAGAGTAGTTCATGAAACTCAGCCGAGTCTCATCTCTCAAAATATTAGCATACAGCTATAATAGCAGACCGTACAGAAACAATTCTCATCAGGGAAAGGTAAAGAAAAACAGGTGCAGCATTAGCCACGTCCATCAAGATAAAGAAGGAAAAAGGAATCGTCACCTCCAAAGTGGCAGGCGTCAGAATCACTGTCAGCAGTAGTCTACAGCAATGGCAAAAGCTCTGGGAGCAAGGGAAAGTGAGATGCATCTGCTGTATCTAACTAGAAACACATATAAAAGACATGAGAACATACTAATAACAAAGTTGCCGATCTGATCACTCCAATTCAATGAGAAGACATCTTCCAATGGTAAGCTGCATCTCTTTCCTTTTCCACTGCAAACACATAAAGTTTCACAATGTACCTTTCAAAAGTATCAGATATAATATAAATGCTGGCATACCTGGGAATGTCCGTCCTTGGTTTCCAGGGAAATCTGCTGCAGTACATTCTACAATTAATTCAATGTATCACTGAGCAACAATGAACTACCCTAAGACAGGAACATTTGCGTCCACATTTTTTGTTGAGTAATGGCATTCCTAACAATAGTAGGGAAACCGTTGGACTTTGGAGGGATGAAATGTACTATTCTCACTTCAGTCTACACAACACTAGGGAATCAGCTGGACTTTGGAGGGGTTAAAGTTACTATTCCCACTATGCAACAGTAGGGAAAGCATTGGATTTCAGAGGTATAAAATGTACTATTCCCACACCAGTCTACACAACAGTAGGTAAATGGTTGTGCTTTGGAGAGGTAAAATTTACTATTGCCACTCCAGTCTGTGCAACAGCAGGGAAAGCGCTGGATTTTGGAGGGCTGAAATGTACTATTCCCACTTCAATCAGGGCAATAGTAGGGAAAGGGTTGGACTTTGGATGGGTCAAATTTACTATTCCCACTCCAGTCTCTGCAACAGTAGGGGAAATATTTCACTTCAAACAAATAGGACACTTTACCCCGCACACTTTTACTCTGCATGCCATTACCCCGCTGTTTTTACACCGCAAAATCTTTTACAACGCAGGGCTTTACCACGCAATCAATTACAATGCATTCCCCATTACAACGCAATTTACTATTCTAACTCCACGGCGGCATTACTTTGGGGAATGCGTTGTAATAGTTTGCGGTGTAAACCCCTGCGTTGTAAAAGATTTTGCAGAGTAAAAAATGCAGGTTATTGTCATGTGGAGTAATGCATGCGGGGTAAAGGATGTTTCCCCTTTGACCACATTACATATATGAGTAACCCCATGAAGGTAGAAAAAATAATAAACTCTTAATTAAGAAATTTAAACTAACATAATATATGTCTGTGTGTGTGTATTTAAAAAACGAAAAACAATTAATCAAATTACATAATTACTTAAAAAAAAATAAAAAATTGTTATTCAATTATTAATTAATCAACTTCCCACCCTGTAACCTTACAAACCTAGAAGTCTGCAGCTAAAACATAACTAACAAAATAACTAGGGGCGTGGCTGAGGCACCGAAGATGGCAGCTGTGTGAGCAATCAGTTCCGCACCGGCCCAGTATTAATCCTGCCATATCGGCTGCTGATGTGACCGCAACTAGTCCCGGAGGTCCCGGTTGGCACCCCAGAGCATGGCGGATTGTGATGTAAGGACAATTCCGGCGGGGGAGAAGGTGAAAGCCCCTCACGCTGCTGAGCTGCCTCATGTTGCCGCTGGGGCTTGCCTGGAGTAAAGACGACACTCGTTGGTGAGCAGGAGTTGAGGTGAGGGATGGATTGCCCCGAAGAAGACGTGGAATCGAGGGTTTCCCCTCCATCCTTTGCAGTGACCAGGGTGTGCATCCTCACGTACCTAGGTGGCAGGGGCCTGGAAGCATAGGCAAAGTTCATGGCAGATGGCCGAGGACTGCCAGGGCCACCTGACAAAGGACTGGAGGCGGGCGTGGTGCACATGGCCGTTCGGTGGAGTTAAAGATGCTGAGGCGGCCTGACAGATGATTTAAGCAGGTAATCCCGAGGTGAGCCCCTGGTGACGACGTGGGAGGTCGGGGCCAGCATCAAGGCCCGTGGGGGAATTGATTGGAGGCCCAGACAGACATGCACTCCGCCCGAGTTTTAGGGGCCCTACTGGGCAACTGCCTAAAGACAGTATGGAGGAGAGGGCCTGAGCCAACGCAGAGGACTGGAAAGAGGCCGGACCGACAATTAGAAAGTGGTCGGGAGGCCCAAGGAATGCGGGAACTCACTGATGATACAGCGAGACCTGCACTGGGCCTCCTGGAGTGGAGATGCCCTCCTCCCCTCTGTGATAGGGAGAGCTGAGAGTGCGGATGTTAAAGGGGAGGCCCTGGAGAGATCTAGCCTGCCCTGGTTGCTGACTCAACACAGAGGAGAGCTGGCTGGGAACTGTTGCCTAAAGAGATAGGCCCTGAATCACAGAGTGGATTGGCTGGAGTCCACTGAGTTGGGGCACGAGGTGAGACAAGAGTTTGGGGGTCAGGACATCCTGATACAAACTGGGACTGCCTGAGATAAGGGGGCCCTGGTCTGGGCTCTGGCTCAGTTGCAAAGTACGGAGGCCTTCTTTGCATGAGTAGAAGTGATGATCACAAACAATGGCACTGGTGTAGGGGACAACCCAGAGAGTTTGGCGACTGAGGCCTTGGTGCACATCATTGGCAGTGGTGAAGTTCGGTGACCAGGGCCCATGACCAAGAGTGATAAAAGGGGCCTCTCCCAAATCAGTCTCGATACCACACCAGTAACGGCTTGCTCCCAGCCTCTAGTATATCCCCTAGACCACTTGATATTTGACCCCCCCCCACAGATATTGGTGTTGCCATGGGAAAATTAAAGCAAAGGCAAAGGGTCACACAACGGAGCTGAGAGATCCATCACCGGGTCAAAGGAAGAAGTGAGCGATGCCACTGATATCTCGATTCACACTCACTAAGTGCTGGCCGGACACAAAGACTACATTGCCACACGACGTCGGCGTGGTGTCTGTCAGCCTGGGTCTATTGCAAGCAGAACATTGCAAACTGGTGGATCAAGTGAAAGTTGTGGTACATTCAGTGAGTGAACTCAAACTGGAACAGCAGGTAATGTCCTGTAAAGTAGATGACTTGTAGCTAGGGTGTCTACTCTCTAGAGAGGGGCTAAGGATGCAAAGGGCTGCAACCGCCGCAATAATATTAGAGTGGTGGGAATTCCTGAAGCTGCAGAGTGTTCCTTGAGGGCTGGCTCTGTGATACAGTGGCCCCTGGCCATCTCACACAGTTCTTTACCCTCAAGAGGGCACATCGAGTGCCAGCCTGTCCTCTGGCGCTGGTGCTGCCTCCACGCCAGAGTACCAGCCTGTCCTCTGGCACCAGTGCGGCCTCGATGCCAGGTGATAGCGTGGCTCCTTTATTATAGAGATCGAGACATTATACTTCTAAAAGCCTGTGCAAATGGTCCTTTAGCGATAGAAAACAGCAAGGTATTACTGTTCCTAGATTTTACCGCTAAAGTGCAGGCTCAGAATGCAACATTCCTGGAAGCCAAAAAGGCCCTCCGCGAAGAGGGCATCCAGTACTCATTACTGTTCCCTGCTAAGCTCCAGACCATCTTCGATGCCCCAGAGTCTGTGTGGAGCTGATTGGAGGCCTACAAGGCAGGGTTGCCACTCCCGCAACTGAAACAGGGCCTAAGTCTGCAAGCCTGAAAACGAGAAGGAGACTCATCCGATCAACCAGGAAGGCCCCCTTGAAGAAACCCTCATCCTCCCAAATGGAGCATGAAAGAAAAGCAGCGTTACAAGTTGTGGCCAAGATGATGTTGATGCAGCAATTGGATATAGGCACAGATATGCCCTCAGATCATAAATCAGTAGTCTCAGACTCTGGGGGCGCCATCACGAGTAACATGATTCTGCTGGTAGTAAACCCAAGATCAGTGGATGAGTTCATTTAGTAAACTGCCAGAGACTCAGCACGATTTACCTCTTAGATGGCCTACCTATGCCTCTGGAACAGGAGCTGTTGACTAGAAGGGGAGACCTAACAATGAAAAGTTATAACTTAGAATATATAATTGATCAGAGACCTCCGGGGAGGGGCACTACATTGATCTAATACTGGGAGTTAGGCTGGTGTGGGGTAAGAACATACAACCCTACTTTACCCACCACGGACCAGATTGTCCCTACTAGGAGACTAGAGGAGACCTTCTTCTCACGATAATTTCTTGTTATAGTTTGGGGCAGTTAGCCGTTGCAACACTACCCTTGGGAGAGGGAGTTAATAGTTGGGGGTTTTGGGATCCGCGGCCAAACGACATAATAATCACCGATATTTATGCAGAAGGGGAGCCCACATAGTGATGTAACTGCTGAGGAGGGCAGACATTTGAGGCGTAGATGGCCAACTTATGCAACCATATACTCTTTCTCCAGAGGAGCACTGGTATGGATTAGAGCAAGTACCCATTTTGAAACCACCCATTCTCATATTGACCTGGAGAGACAATATGTCCTAGTCAAAGGTCGGTTTTTGGGTAGAGAGGTCACGCTGGGAAGTATTTATGCCACAAATCAGAACCAGGTCCTGTTCCCACGGACATTGTCTGCACCTTTGTCCTCTGTCAGAGCAGATGACCTCCTATTGGGGGCGGATTTTAACTGTGTCACAGACATAAATTTAGATAGGCCCACTCCCCTATTGCACAGGACACTGGTATCTAAGACCACGCAGGGCTTTAGAGATTGGATGGAGTACTGGGGCCTCCCGGATGTCTGGAGGCTTCAACATGGTCTAACACAGGATTATTCCTATTATTCCAATTTATATAGCCTACACACACAGTTGGATATGTTTGTCTGCTCGCCCCAACTCAGTATAGCAGTGACTCAAACTGAGTATTTGGGGCGTACATTATCAGATCACAACCCACTGCTCCTGGCATTCTTCACTTTGGCTGAACCCGCAGTGACTCCTACGTGGCGCCTTAACCCAACCCTGTTAGACAATGCATGTTTTAGAGACTCCTTACAGATGGCCATCTCTGACTATTTTCAATGTAATCATGGCACGGCTAGTACCCCGCTGGTTGAAAGGGATGCCTTTAAGGTGCTGGTGAGAGGCCATTGTATGGGACAGACTGTGGGGGTATGAAGAGAACTCCATGAGAAACTCTCCACGCTAGAGAACAGCTTGCATGATCTAGGTGATAAATTAGGTTCTGCAGCTCATACTCAGCTGCGATACACAGGCATGAGAGGCAAATATAATGATGCTTTAGAGTGTTTAAGATGCCTGGACTTATGAGATTATCAGATGAGGGTACATGAGGAGGGGGGCAGGTCAGGGAGGCTTCTGGCATGGCTGGTGCGACAAGAGACTAAAGGCGCACCCATCACCCTGACACTAACAGAGGACAGGATTATACTACACTCAGGGCATCAATGCAGTTTTCTGTACATATTACGAAACTCTTTACAAGGACCCAGGGGCTCAGCTGAGGACACTGGACCCGGCTGTGAGGAAGGAGGACCCGTAACAGTTCAGGAAATCCATTTGCCATCAAGGAGAGGGCAAATGGAAAAACCGCAGTTCCAGACGGACTTCCGGCAGAGTTTTACTTTGCCTTTGCATCCACCTGATGGCCCCTCGGTTGGAGAAACTATATAGGGAATCGTTACGTATGAGGTAACTTCTGGGCTCATCCATCCGAGTACCGTCTCCTCGCCATGTTAAACATAGATTTTAAGACTCTTAGCAAAATTCTAACTATGAGATTGCTACCACATATGCCGGAACTCCTTAATGGAGACCAAAACGTTTTTTTACCAACTAGGTCTACATCTGGTAATCTCCACTGACTCTTTTATATTATCCATCATCATGAACTTGAACTCCACCCAGATGTCATAGTAATGTTGGTTGATTTAGAGAAGGCGTTTGATTCAGTAAGATGGGACTATGTACATACGGTCATGAAGCGGATGGGTTTGGGCGAGGGTTAGCTTAGATGGGTACGCTTTTTGTACACCCGCCCCCACAGTACGGGTCAGAACGGGGGGGATCATCTCAACATCATACGGCGTTCGAGGCACCAGGCATAGATGCCCATTGTCCCCCCTCCTGTTTGCTTTAGCCATTGAACCACTAACGGAGTGCTTCCGACAGAAGGGTGCATGTCATTGTCTACTGCTTGAGGGAAGAGAACATATTTCCTCATATGCGAATGACTTATTATTATATTTGGGCAATGGAGTAGCTCATGCTTTGAAGATCCTGGAGAAGTTTTCAGGGTTAGCGTGCCTCAAGATGAATAAATCGAAGACCTGTGTTTTTCCTGTGATATGCAGGAGACAGCAACTGACTGGTTTTCCAACAGAGCTTGCCTGGTCTCCACAGTCTTTCAGATATTTGGGTATACAGGTATTCCATACTTTGGAGCATCTCCAGGAAGGCAACCTAGGGCCAGTATTGAAATCTCCAAAGGCTAGCGTACAGTTCTGGCGCTCTCTGAAGTTGCAGGTAATGGCTCGCATGGCTTTGCCCAAGATGATCATGCTTCCAAGACTCATATTTCTTTGTGAATCTCCCCGTGGTGGTGTCATGCACTTGGTTCTGGGGCTTGGACACCTTACTTCAGGAGTTCATTTGGGATGGTAGGCGGAATAGAGTTTTCCTGGCGGTGCTGAAGAGGACTCCGGAGGATGGGGGGTTGGGAGTCCCAAACTCTGAGCTCTACTGAGCTCTACTGTCTGACAGGTCAAACCCAGTGGCTGGCACAATGGTTGGATGGTAGAGAACTTGAGACACTTTGCCCTATTGGCTTAGTGGACAACCAGGGACTGCTGCTGGCAAAGCCCCTTCATCCTAAAGTGGTTATTCCCACACTAGGAGTTTTGCTGCAGGTGGTGCTGAAATGCTGGCAGAGATGCCTGGGGCATACGTCCAGAGCACCTCTTTATGCACCAAACCTGCCCTTGGTGGGGCTCCCACATGGTGATAACCTTTCCCCTTTCACTGGGGGTCAATTGGCTGGGTGGACGACATCTGGCATCATTACGGTGCGTGACTGTTTTCAACAGGGGGAACGTATCCCCCTGGATGACTTCCTAACCCAATGATATACCTCCGGGCCAGTTTTTGATCTATCATGCCCTGGTAAGAATGTTTGGGGACCTATGGTCTAAAGGCAGGCAGGAGCCCGAGACTCATGGTGTCCTCCAGGCACTTGTGACCCTAGGGGCAGCTTGTCATCTGGTGCAGTAGCTCTATAGAGCGCAATTAGAAATTATTACGAAGCCCTTAGATCAGACTAGGGAACGATAAGGAGCGCTATTGAATAGAGAGTTGACAGGTACAGAATGGCATAGAGAAATGGGAAGCCCCAAATGTGTCTCTAGGAATACTAAATTTAAGTTTATCCAATTCAATTATTTACATATGACTTATCTGACTCCACACAGACTGTAGGTTATGCATGGGGGCGATGAACGGTGTTGCCCAAGATGTGGGGAACCAGAAAAAGGGTTTGCACACATGGTGTGGAAAGCTCTGGGCTACAGGGCTTCTGGACTGCAGTAGTAACTGTGATTAATAGAGTGCTGGCTTCCTCGCTCCCCTGTACAGCAGAGGTTTGCCTCTTGGGTTTGTTTTCTAGACCCAAGGCTAGTAAGGTGGGATCTAGATTTGTAGACATAGCTTTAGTCCAGACAAAGCGATGTGTCGCAATGAAATGGATGGCAGGCACAGGCCCCGCAGTGACAGCTTGAGAACGAGATGTGGACGTATGGCCCAGAGTCGAAGAGAGGGCATTAATGAGAGATGACGCCCAAGCAATTCACCGTTGCGTATTGGCAGGGCTCTGTAGGGAAATGTTGGGAGCATGGGATAGTAGGGGAGATGACGTTAATGTGTGTAGCACCAGTGAAACACAATGAGATGAACAGGCCATGGACCACCCTTGAGGTATAGCACTTATTTATTGTGAAGTGGACTAGAAGAGTGATTAGATGCGCGGCCCCAGGTCCCTTCCCGGTCACCTCACACTACATACATTGGTGACTGTGGAACCACTCCCCCTTAGGGATATTTCAGACATGCCTTCAGGTACGACCTTCTGGATGACACTGTTCTACATTTAATGTTTATTTGTTTCGTATAGTATGCTTACATTTTAACTAATATGTCGGTAGTGAGACCGTCACTATGACTCCCTGGGGGTCCTTTTTGGAGAAGAGCAGAAGGAAATTTAATTGAAGTTATTGCTGTAAGGAAGATCAGAAAATGAAAGACAAAGTTATCGAGTATTATTACAAACCTACTACACATTAGATTGAGAACAGTATGGGCTACTATGGAGATCTGTTTTGGTGTACAGACCATGGGTAACTATTAGATGTATGACTTTGCTCAATTTTTTTCTTAATGCGTAAAGATTTATATTGGAAAAAAGAATATAAAAGCAATAATGATAATTGGAAGTATATGTACCATAACATCTATTGCTCTTATTAACATGTTTATGTTTGTGTGTAGAAATGCCAATAAAGACATATTTTAAGAAAACATAAAACTAACAAAATAACTATTCCAAAATGTATATATTTAACATAAAGTAAATAATCAATTACCAATTAATAATTAATTGATGATGTAACTCAAATAAATATAGCACAAGTTACATAATTGATAATCAATTAAATAATTAATTAACAATTAATAATTAATTGTTAATTATCACTTAATTAACTTCTCACCCTATACTCCTACAAACCCAGCAGCCGGCACCTAAAACATAACACAAATATATAATTATTGCACAATAAAAAAATAATAATCAATCAAATAATTATTAATTAAAAAAGATGTAATTGGTGATTAATTATTATTCAATTAACTTCCCACCATATACCCCTACTAACCTAGAAACCCGCACCTAAAATATAACTAAAATAACTAAAATGTACATAATTATTATCAATCACATAATTAATTAAAATTATTAATTCATTAATAATTCGTTTTTGCTTAATTAACTTCCCACACTATCCCCCTTCAATTCCAACGGCCCACTACAACACTATAAATTACTATAACAAGTAAAAACCTGTTAGTCACTTAAAGTTAGAAACTATATTTTAAAAAATAATAACAATTTCACAAACAATACTAACATATATAATTAATATATGAACTAAAACACATTAAAATAATCACACAAAAACATTTTTTATAACTACATTATTGGAAATGATATTAAAGACAGCAATATTCTTAAAAACAATATTACCTAAAAAAAAGATTCTGGACAACAACATTTTTCAACACAATATCTTTGTGTCACAATATTTTTTTCCGATATTTGTGTCTACCAATTTGCACACTTCAATATTTTGTCCAAACACCAAATGAGAATCATAGAAGCTACTTTTAGAACCAAGCAAAAGTTGCTGCAAGTAGATATCTTCTTTATAAAAATAAACTCCCAAAAACTAAAGTTAAACCTCCAAATAAGGTACTAACTGTCAAAAATCAATACTTTAAAACGTTAGAAATTCTGATTTAAGTATTTTCAGTTGTTAATGTTGATTACTGCAAGCAGATGCAGGCATATAATTCAAGTGTTTAGTCCTTGAAGTTTAATACAGATGCAAAACTATCTTTATCCGATTACTTAAGGTACAAAAGTCAATCTTCTTAAAAGCAGGCATTAACTTTAAACCAGGGCATAAGGAGAGAATCGCTGACTTAGTTTCAAATCTAAGAGAGTTATGCATGCACTATACAAAAATTTAAAAAATTAAAAATCAGAGATTTGAAAATTGTGTTTCATTACTCCACTAAGAAATTACTCAGTGTAGATCACCGCCATTCTCAATTTATGTCTTCTCATTGAGGTTCCATGAACAGAAATCGTTAGTCTCCCAGGTAATGTCTCTTTCTTCAGGTTCAATCTTTTTCAAACATGACCATTCAGGTGCTGCACACTTCTTGTTTTGTACTCTCACTCTTCTTGATCTTCTTATCTCATGCTTTCCAGAATCTTCCTCATTCAGATCTGTGTCTTGCAAGTCTCTTCCTCCTTATCTCAAACCTTTGGACAAATTAGCTCATAACAAGCTCTATCTTCATCCAGATTTGTTCCACTTGTCTCATTTTTGTCTTAATCCGTCTCATGATTTGCTCAACTTGCAACTGGAGAACCTTGAACTGCTCTTGGGGTTTTCAGAGTTCAAGCTTTTGGGATTTGATTTTCTTGTTGTTGTTCCTGTTGTACTCTCTATGCTCTTTTTCTCTCTGAACACACTGTTCTCTTCCCTCTGGATCCACTGAGCAAATTAAAGATTGACTGGCTAAATTAGTGGTCTGTATCACCCCTTTTTCATCTGCAGTCTTGCTCTCTTCCTGTGAGATGCATGGGTCCAATGGTGCAAACCTCCTGACTTCACAACAGTATTTGTTATTAATATCACAAGGTATAGGCCTTTCTAACGCAGTTCCAATCAATGGTTTCTCACATGTTTCTGCACCAAAACCCAGTCCCCAGCCTCTAGGTTATGTTAGGGTTCTTTGCTTATTGAAGGTGCAGCCAGATTTACCTGGTGAGCGGTAGAGCATCACAGATCAGCCAAACTCTAGCAGTAATCCAGAACCAGATGATCAGTAATATTCACAACTGCAGCTGATGGAATACCAGAAATTCTCATAGCACGGCCCATCAAGATTTCATGAGGAGACAACCCATTTTTAGATGCTATGGGCCCGGACCAAGGATTACATAGTCCAGACTACACCAGCACTTTGGAGGTGTGGCAAGATTTGCGCAGGCCTCATACATTGATTGTTGGCTCCCAGCAGTGCGGGATATGCCCAGGCGAAGACCTGGTCAAAAACAGGCCCGTCTGTGCCCATCAGAGCCCAACTGAGGCTGGGACTAGGCCATATCTCTTGGTTGTGTTATCTTGCTATTTGTCATCCGGTATTTATTTCTTTTTGCTTAAATAATTGCATTGTGATCCCAGATCAGGAGCTGTCTCCAAAATGGGCAAGAGGAAAGCGTGAAATCCTGTGGGGGGAGAGTAGAGGGATAAAACAGTAGCTTCCATTTCAAATGATCTCATCAGCGCAATGGGGCTATTAATTCTGAGATCAGTTTAGTTGAAGGGAGACTGGAGGCACAGGGTCAATCCTGCCTTCCCTGTGTAGATGCTGAAGTTATGGGTACTACTAACCCCCTGAGTTGCTGCCTGGCCAGAAGGGTGTACCCTTTGCTAGTGATGCATCAACAATACAGTTTATAACTAGTGCATCCTTAACAATTCTCTAGTTATTGCTCCGGATTCTACTTCCCTTCCAGATAGTTCCTCCCTTGCGAAAAAGAAAAAAGGGAATGAAACTCACCCCTCACGCAACACATCCAAAAAATCAGTAACAAAGCGATCCGTTCCACCTTTTGAGATGACTGTGCAGGTGGAGGAAGCATCCAAACTCATGAAGTTGACAGATTTGTACACATTGCATCAGGTTGTATGTGAACACTTAGATAAAGAGTTATCTAAGTTAGAACAGAAAATGAAAAGCTTCTGCGATATGGTGCTAGATAGAGTGACCAAGATGAAGCAATTAATGTTTGGTAACTTCACAAATCAAGAGAAGTCAGTTAGGGCCCCATCTAATAGTATTGATCAGCCTTTCAGCCACCCAGCTACAGGAGACACAAGGTCCAACAATAAACTCTACCAACTTAGGCACTGAGATAACTTGTTGGGAAAGCTGCCCTGAGTCTAGTCTCTGGGGCAAGACAATGCTGCTAATCCTGCAATATCAGGGGATTACCGCTAGGCTTCTTTTATAGACCTGAGGATTGTACAACACATAGGAAGGGGACTGAAGGGGTTGGCATCAGGGGACATTCACAGCCCATATTCAATGTAGATCCAAGTAACTATTTATCGTGACTTGAAGCTCTGGAAGAGATTGTCTGGCATCCTGATGTGGGCTGGCTGTCATGCTCCTTGGTGGTAGGCGATGAGAGCCTGCATACTCTGTTCATAGTTTAGGAATCACTGAAACAACATCCAGCTCTGAGAGTAGCTTAGAGTATCCAAAGACTTCTAAAGGCAACAGTATTCAATTAGCATCATAGACCATTGCAAGTATTTTAAGTAAATTAGATACCCCGGATTGGTCTGAATTAATTTCTCACTTAGATATTAACTGCTGTCAGGAAACTTGAGCAGTTGATCCATTCTTTGCTGATGGACTTTGTTTGTTTTGGACTCCAGCTGAATGGTCACATTCTGGCAGAGCTAAGAAGTGTTTATATATTTTTAACATATATAATTAGCGCAATAACTAAGATGAGAATTGCTGCCTCTACACCCTACTAACAGGGTAGTCAACTCCCTGGTTTAAAAAAAATCTATACTGCAACAATTTTGATCCCAGAATCCAAGAAGCAACCCAATTATAATTAATGAATCAGAGGATGAATATGGCAAATTCTTTGCAAACAGCAAGAGGGTGGTCAATAGTTATATGCCTTATGTGCATTTTACCGCCAGAAGAAGTCTGTTGGATAACAGATACACATGATATGTGTCTCAAGCACCTTGCTCACCATCATTATGGTGAGGGGAGGCCACTTGCTGATAAGCATAATCTTCTATTTGTCTTGGCAATCTGTCCTAAGAGGAATACATTATTACCCTCCTTCATGGCTTGTGGAGCCTGTAGCACCATTGATTTATACTATTTTCTGATGTAATCTCTCTGTGGAAGTCTAACTTTAGTATTTTACCTTATTGCCTTATTGCTGTAGTGACCACAATCCGTTGTCCATTAAATTGAATTTGAATTTTGAATAACCTTAGGCTGAGACTAACCAAGCTGTTCTGACTTTCTCAAAAAATAAAGGGGTAGTGATAAAGTGGAAAACCGAGGCTTAATTTGGTTACTGCAAGGATTGTTGAAGAAGAATATGTAGCTATGTGAGACAGTTCTTGATCTTAAATCAGAACCCCCTTAAGATTACTGATTCTTATTCTGCCATCTGTGAGTCCTTAAAAAAGTTGATGACAGTGGATATTAAGCCAACAAGCGACAACCCCCATAGAAGATTTGATAATGTTTGCAACGTGGCACATAGGGAACTATTAAATGCTTTCAAAAGGAAACCTCCAATCTGTGAGGAAGTCAGGGAATGCAGGAGTGATTACAAGGCTGTGACATGGGGAAGAAAGAGCACAATTAGAAATAATGCCTTAGAAGACCTTATGACAGTTGGAGAATTAAGGGACATGGGCGCCTTTGGAGAAATCATCAAATCATCGTTTTTTAATGAGCCAAATAACCCAAAAATGGAAACTCTGATTCCATCAGAGACCTGGTTTGACCATTTTAATCTGCTTAATTAATCCAGCAACCTAATAATAAGGGACTTGTGCTGGAATGTGAGTTTGAAGCACCGGGCAAGGAGTCTTTGTATGCCCCTTTTGTGGTTGATGAGATATTTGCAGCAAGTAACTATCCTCTCCTAGTGAGATGGCTGGAGGCCACAATTGTACCAATGTTTAAAAAGGGAGACAGGAATGATCACTGCTGTTATCGGCCAATATCCTTGCTAGACTCCACAATCAAGGTCCTATGGAGAGATCTCTTAGCAATATTGGAAACCTGGGCTGAGCAGAAGTTTACTTTATCATATGTACAGCATGGCTTTCGACATGGCTTAGGACCAGCAGTACAATCACTTAATTTATACCTTATTACTGCAAAATATACTAAAGCGAAGAGTGCTGCCATACATTTGGCATTTATGGAACTGACTAGTTCATTTGACACAGTCAATTGCTCAAACCTTTGGTCTATTATGTCGGAGATGGCGGAGAATCTGCCATTGTTATTTCTTTTGAAAGATCTGCATAGCGATGCATCAGCGATGGTACTCTTTTGTTCGAATGGGGAATGCACAAAGTCAATTAAATCACACTGAGGGTCTGCTAAGGTTGTATTTTGTCCCCATTTTTATCTATACTTTATATTAACGGGTTAGTGGACTACCTAGATAAACACGAGAAGGACTTACCACTTGTGTGTCAGCGCCCGGTCCCTGTCCTACTTTATTCAGATGATGCAGTTCTGCTGGCCAGAACTTCAAATGGTCTACAGGGTCTTTTAAATCAATTCACCTCCTTTATGAAGAACTTGGATCTAACACAAATCTAACTAAGTCCTTCACTGAGATTTGTGGACCCAGAAACACAAAATAAACGTGTCCATATAATAGAAGATTCTATGGTGGGTTGGGTCAAGACCTTCACATACTTAGGCATTCCTTTCCACCCATAGCTTGCTTGGGGTCATTTAAATAGCATCATATATCAACAATTTATTAGATCCAAAGAGAAGATCTTCAGGTTTGCACAAAAACTGGGTCATAAACCAATTAATGAATTGCTCACTTTAAATAAGAGTAATTGTATGTCTATATGGAGCTGGGTTGTGGGGCTTTAAAGCAGCAAACCAACTTCAGATAATTTAGAAATGTTTTTAAAGTGACTGCAAGCAGTCCACCAGGGTTGGCTTACTTTAATTTATCACTATGAGGTATGTTTATCCTACATCAAGGACTACATAAAGAACCGCCCACTTCTGTTGAGGGTTTCAGTGTGGCGAAAGCCTGAGCTGAGTCTCACCCAACAGATTATAAAACACTATTTAACCCTGGATAGGGTCTTTTGCATTCTGTGGTTGATGTATATAAAAAATACATTTCAGTCCTCATTGCTCCAAAAGTTTTAAGTGACCCAGAAAAGGCTGCAGTAATAAGCAAGGAAACAGTGATGCAATCGTATGCTGACACACTTTTAGACCTTAGATTAGCTCAGGGAGTAAGTAAGCCACGAGTGCAGTATCATATTGATTTATTGTTCGGGAATGGACCATCATCTTACCTCTTGTGGATTAATAATCATTACCACAGATTTATCTATCGCGCTTCAGATTAAATACTGTGCACTTTGTGGTTCAGTTTCCCAACTGTGGCTCCTGATTTGAGATTTCACCTGCACTGCTGTGTGATCAAAGTACCACCCAGAGCTCTCTGCACTTTAAAAGGTTTTGCAGACTTTATTTGTTGCTTACAAAATTTAATCTACTGCCTTTACTGTGGGACTTGAAGATAACAAAGGCTAGGCAGGAGCTACTAGCATTATAGCAATTAGCCTCTGTTAAGACTTGTTTTGCTGCAACCAGATTTTTTGAATGTGCCCTTAGACTAAGGAAATGATTTGGCTAAGCAGCCTCTTGAATTGTATCTTAAAGTATCTATCTTCTCACTGTGCATAGCTGGCTCTCGATATAGTATTTTTAAACTGCTAAGTTTTTAGTGCCTGTATTGTTTTATTTTATCATGGAAATAGTTCTTTAATCCCACATTTTTTTGATTTGTTGTTTTTATTACAATTGTATTCCTTAGAAAGGTACCAGATTGATTGTGTGGACTTTTTCAGCTTCTGGTTATACTCGTGGGGCACTGACATGGTACTATCAACCTGGTCTTTTGTGGACACATTCAACATTTTTATGACTGTTTCTATATGTTACGTACCTAAATATGGTTATGCGAGGATGTGATTGTTAAATAATTCTAATGTAAATTGTGGTATTTGTAGTGCTTTTATGGCTATTCTTTGGCAATATAAAGATATATGACTGACTGGCATGTAGTCTTATTGGGTGTGCTACTCATACTTAATAACACGTAGGGAAGGGCATACAGCCATTTGAATGTCATCTATGTGCACACCTTTGCTCGCTTTGTTCTCACAGTAGTATTGGCCCTCTCCACAATTCCTGATGCTTCTATGTGACATCCACAATGAAATTTCTGCTCCACCTTCAGAGCCATAAAAATAATTCTTAGAACCTCATTTTTAAAATGAGTTCCCCTATCTGATTCTAAAGAACTTAGCAAACCGAATCTAGGGATCAATTCCCTTAATAAAAGCTTGGCTACAGTCAGCAAAAGACACACAAATGATGGACGGAATGCAGAACAAATCAAAACATTCACCTCCAGTCAAGAGATCTGGGTTAAATCCATCGTTCTTTTGCTTACCATGCCACCCCAGTTTAGACCCAGCCACATGCAAATCAATCTTGACCCTGTGTCTCAAGGGGACAGTCCTGCCCGAACTGCCAGGCCGGGTCCTCCCTGGACCAGAAACAAGCATCCTAGGACCATTTTCAGGGTTTCACCCCTCATCAGCCAGGTTAGCTTGAATCCAGTGGCACAGAGAGCCTAGGACCCACATCTGGGCATACCCGGCGCACTAGGGCGAGAAAGCAAAAGACACAAAATGATGGATGGAATGCAGAACAAATCAAAACATTCACCCCCAGTTAAGAGATCTGTGTTAAATCCATCATTCTTTTGCTCACCATGCCACTCCAGTTTAGACCCAGCCATATGCAAATAAGTTTTGACCCTGTGCCTCATGGGAACAGTTCAGCCCGAACTGCCAGGCCAGTTCCTCCCTGGACCAGAAACAAGCATGCTAGGACCGGTTTCGGGGTTTCACCATTCATCTGCCAAGCTAGCTTGAATAAAGAGACACAGTGAGCTCGGGTCCTATGTCTGGGCATACAAGGCGCACTTAGGGTGAGAAAGCAAAAGACACAGAAATGATGGATGGAATGCAGAACAAATCAAAACATTCACCCCCAGTCAAGCTGGGTTAAATCCATTGTTCTTTTGCTCACCATACCACCCCAGTTTAGACTTAGCCATATGCAACTTAGTCTTGACCCTGTGCCTCATGGGAACACTCCAGCCCGAAGCCCTGGCTACAGTCAGAGCATCACATCTATGTGTTGGGTAGGTCTCAACCCACCTACATGGACATCATTTAGGGGTCGCTAGGCATCACACCTGCGACCCCTGACTTGCGCCTTGTGACCCCTGACACTGCCTTTGTGACCCCCAGCCTCGGAGGAGGCAAAATCAGGGCCAGGAACACAGGGACAGCATGTCCTAAAGGATGGCAGCTGGGCCTCCACTTTCCTGGTTTTCTGACTATTTTTATTCCAGGAATAGTGAATAATTGTATCCACTATGAGGGGGATATTCTCAAGAACGCGTGTTAACCATCGCCAAAATCGCTTAACGCAACTTCTCACATCGCAGAACATCGCGGGAAAATAACACTGTGTTAACGCATCATTCACAACCCGGCGGCACCATGCGATAGCCTCACAATAACGCGACAAATGCCCGTGTTAAAATCAATGGGACGTTGAAAAAATGCGAAACCCCAACGCGAAAAACGGTGCGATGACCCCAATGGCGATACAAAAATCAGCGAAAAGCAGCGACAGGCCGGCGATTCCCACGCGCCATGCGTGAGAGTGCACTATAAAAGCAGAGAAAAAAAAAGACAAATAAAAGCAACTGCGTAGCACCATGGACGCTCCCGGACCCAGTGCAGAGGACAACGCGAATCCCACAAGCTACACAGACTACCAGCCAGGAACCCCGGGGCCCGAGAAGGGCAAAGAGAAGCGGAAGAGGAAGACGGGGTTCACTCCACAGGAAAACCGGATCATCGTCACGGAGGTGACCGAACACTACCAACAACTGTACGTCACCTCCACCGTGTCATCGGCAACACAAACGGAAATATGGCAGTCCATCGTGAATGCAGTCGGAGTGTCAAGGAGGTCAATGGAGGAGGTCAAGAGGCGCTGGCATGATGTGAAAAGCCAAACCAAGCAGAAACTCGCTGCCAACCTGAAGGCAGCAACGGCGACTGGAGGTGGGAGTCCTGCGCCACAGGAGGAGCTGGATGAGCTGGAGGAAATGGTGGCCACAGTCATCAGTGCGGAGACGGTGCAAGGAGTTGGGGGTCCGGACACTGCTCGATATGACCTGACCCAACAGCAACAGGGTGAGTAACGACCAGGGACTGGGGGACGGGGGAGATGGGCACAATGGCACACATGCACAATCAAGAATAGCACACTGCACACCCACAATGACTGTGGAACCTGTCCCTGATGGCCTTGGCACACTGCAGCACACACAGAAACACCAAGTAGGCCCCCGTCCACCATGTGCACAAATGCCCCCCATCACCAATCTCACAACCTACCCATGCACATGTGCTGAACCCAGCAAAGCAGCAGCTCTGTGAGCCACACTGACAATGCAAGTGACACTGCATGACCACTAGCATGGCTGCAGTCAAAATACATGACATGGTGCACAACACGACACTGAGGTGGCCCAGTGTGGATAACATCCTCAAAGGAGCAGGTCACACCCTGACACATCCACGTGCACATACAACCCCTGACATCAACAACACATCTGCAGACAAACAATGTACAAGAGTACAGAATCCGTACAGGAGCACAAATGACCCAACTCGCCAACATCTCAGCACCGTAAAAGCACACGAGTCAAAGGCACACCGCCTCAAAGGGATAAGGGGCTGCTAAATCAGAGCTGCAGGGGTGACTCACCCACAATGCAGCACACACACATAGCAACCACAGCACATCAAAATTGACCACAATGTGGTAGAAAGTTCCACACGTACACCACAGAACAGAGGGCACAACTGGTGCCGCACGTGCGTAGAAAATGGCCAATCACATCAGGCATAGCAGGAAACTGTCAGATGATAATGTACGAGTACAACCTCACATCCGTCATGTAGTCGGAATGTCCAGTGTCCCCCATCAAATACTCCTCCAAAACAGTCACAATGTACATTGTCATGCAGTCAGTATGTAAACATGTCCAATGCGTGCACATACATGGAACACACTGTTAACCTGCATCTCCCATTCACATTGCAGAGGGACAATCAACACCTCCTGCAGAGCAGACCAGACAACTCTTCAGTGAGGAGGAGGAGGAACCCCTGGCCCTCTGCTCCGACACCCTCCAACGGCTCGTGGACAGCCTCCGCACCCCACCTCCAGGAGCAGGCCAGCCCAGCTGCATCGAGGCGATCCCACCCCCTGCACAGACCACACAGCAGGAAGCACCCACCACCATGGCTGGCTCCCAGCACCTCACCGAAGAACACATCGCATTCCAACGCCGTGTGTCAGACTGCCAGAGGGGGCTGGCTGAACAGGTGCGGGTGGGTTTCGACCTCATGGCAGCCAAACTAGATGCCATACATGGGTGTCTCAGTCCCATCAGGGACCACTTACAGTCCCTAACGGACACCCTCAGTCCGCTCCATGCCCTACAACAATCCTTGGCTGACCTCGCTGGAGCCATTACTCGGATACAAGAACTGTCTAGGCTGAGAGGCTCCAGCGACGACAGCACAGAGTTGGCACAGATGCGGAGGACAATGGAGAACATGGAGCGGATGCAGGCAGGAAGGATGGCTGCCATGGCTGAACACCAGTGAGATGTAGCTGGGATCTACCATGCCCTGCAGATCCTCATCTTGCCATTGCTGACACAGAGCCTGTCCCAGATGACTGCTGCAGGATCTTCGACACACACATCTCCGCACCCTGATGTGTCAGTGGCACACAGTGATGCAGCCATACCACCTCCGCCCCCTGATGAGTCCGTGGCACACAGTGATGCAGCCATAACACCACCACACACACCTGGCACACCTGACACAGAAGAGGTATCAGAGGACGAAGATGTGGACGGTAATGACTCTGTGTCAAAAAGGAGGTTGTAGCATTTATCCCCCGCCATATGGCCTGTTCCTGCTTGGTACAGCCCTCTGCATCATGCCCTGGTACTACACCTTCCACTGTCACCCTAAACACTCTGCGACATCCACCTGGACCCCGGCATGGACCGCCATATCTGCTCTGGTTACCAATGACACAGCAAACAGGCTGCAGACTCAACTCTTCCTCTACCGATTAACTTGTCATCCGCTAAAGGACTCTGTCTGGCCCTCCACTGGGCAACCATGTAATGTGGGGTGTGCATGGCCATGTACTGCTCCAGCTCCGACACTCCACAGGATGTGAATAAAACATTCCTAATCACACAGATGTGTCATGTCTATGTCCAATCAAGTATGACAGTATGGATGACTGTAGGGACATTGATTGCACAAAAGGTACACCCTGGGAAATGACATCAATGCGCATGTTTGACCGTGACACACTTGGCCAATTACATGACTGTGGAGGTGTGAACTAGCTGTGGCCTCATTGATCATGAACAAGAATCTCGCAACCCCCCAACGTAGCCCCACGTCCATGTATCAAATAGGGCTGTGTGTAAATATGTCAGAGTGGGTAGGAGGCCTAAAGTAGTGTCCCACATCACATGTGACAACAGAACATCTCTTAGCATACCTACACACACTCAACTGTGTGGACACAGCCTGGTTTGATGGAACACATTGGTCCACATGGCAAGAAGTTGGACACCATACTCACATTGCTGAAGAAACATAAGCATACAGGTCGACCACCAACTCTCCCAAACACAATGTCAGGCTCACAGAGGTGGAGCTGGCAATAGGGACTCACCCCTAAGTAAAATCTGTCAGTCAGTCCCTCCCTGTGTACGTACGATGCTCATTGGGGCACACGATTTGGCATGCAAATCAACACTCATCACAGTTGAACACTAGTGGAGCTGCGTAGACGTTATTAGCAGGTGCGTGTCAGTACGGGCAAGACAAGGGCCACAACATGCAGACCAATGCATCATACACTAACAGGCAGCCAAGGAACATGTAGAGGTGCAAGACATGGGGAGGCACAAATGAACACCAACCATGACGGATGCCGACGGTCTCAGCCCACCTTGCCTTGCTGGACGAGTCATGTGGTGTTTGGCGAATGCTCATTGCACCGTGTCAGGGGACACCACTCACAGCCCATGGGATCTGCATAGTCCTGGACCACCGGACAGCGCTGACTGCCTGCTCTGCTGACAGTGAGCAGGTGAAGGAGTCCAACAAGGTCACATGTAGTACTACATTGCCATGTGTGTACTCTCCCTCCAGCGGTGTGTCAGGTTGAGGAACGTTGCCAGGCGCCGCTGTCCACTCACCTTGCACAGGTGTGTGTCAACCCGCAGTCCTGCACGCACATGCATTCTGAGTCCAGGCGAATGCTGACATGTCCACTGTCATGGTGGGATATGTGTCCATTTCCCCAAGATGCAAAAGGGTGTTGAGACCTGTGCCATGGGTCACAATCTATTGTGGCTGCAGGAACGTAGTTACTCGTCCATGAAAGCGAGCGCAGCTTCATGGGCAATCAGTTCCAAGAGTACGTCGTTGTTGACTTCAACGAACACGGGGGCGAGCCAATCCATTAGCTGGTCCAGACAGATGTGCTCCGTCCACGCCGTTTCACCAATCCGCAACACAGCCCAATAGGGGAGCGCTTCGATGTGGTCACTGCACACGAGGAATTGTGCGATCTCACATGCCCAACTGTCAGCAAATACGCCCAATTCCAAGGCATCCCATGAACGGGTATCACGGTTACACTCCTGGTCGTGGTCCAACAGGGGGCGCACACACATGTCATAATCCAGTTCAGCCACCGTTGTGTTGGATAGGCAGACATCCATGGGCCACTCGAATATGCATGATCGGCAGTGGAACCAGGGCTGGACGCAGGTGACGTACGCAAGACGGAAGCTCAGACGGTAACTGATGCGCAACACTGCCAGTGGCAGTGCCCCCAACAAATGCAGCATTCGGTCACGGTACAGTTCCACATGACAGGGGTTGGACATGTGCCCGGGATGTCCTGCCATCGCGTTGGTGGCTCTAGTGGAACCGGCACTCTTCTGACCTGCGGGTGTTATGTGGATGATATGCCACAGCTCGGAGCAATGAGTCGTATGAGCGTGCAAAGTTTGTACATATGGGTTGTCCTGTACGTAAGTGTCAAGGCCGTTCCATGCAGGAGTCCCTCGGGCAAGCACTTCTGTGTGTGGGGTGTGGATACGTTGATCTTTCATTGCCGCCGTGTGTAGTGTGGAAGTCGTCTTCGTCTGTCATGGTATCTCTCTTAGGGGGTGCCTGCCGCATGCATTTCCAAGGTCGGGGGTGCAGATGTCCTTCCGCCTTCTGTATTGAGACAAGGGGCTTTCATCCCTAATGTTAGTCAGACCACTGCTTGTATCCTGGGTATGTATTGTGGCTATCGCGCTGCAATTGAGGCTAGGCCTTGGGCTTATGGTGCACCAAAAGTGATGAACACACAGCCTTGCGCGCCATGTACAGTCCCTTGGTGCGCGTACGCCCTCCGGCTGCATGCAACATTGCAACATTGTCGATGGCGGGCCGTGTGGTGCAGACACTGCAACAGAGACACACGCACCAGTTGGTTTCCTGTGCAGCCCAGATATGAACCACGCCCAGAGGCCAGGGATAATTGTTCACACCCCTACGCTGGCCTGGCGTACGCCGAGCCAGCCCACTCGGCATACGTATAAAGGGGGGACGACGACGCTACGTGTCCCAGTTCTTCCCCACTGCCTGAGGTGACATGGCTGCGTCCGCCTGGCCTACGACGAGGCTCAACCATATAGGGTCCATGATTTGCGTTGCACGGAGTCGGTGGCACCGGTTGCACTGCGGCAGGCACGGGCCTACCGCCACGGGACGGTGACCTACTGTGCACTGAGGTAGGGGCACCTAAAGTGCTGAGCGGGTGTGCAGCCTGCGATGATGACGTGTGCACTGATATGGTCTCTGCCATTGCTATATCAAGACCCAGAGTCAAGTGTGCGCCTGGTGGACCGCAATGTAGGCCTGAGCCAGCGGGCAGCGCTGGCCTGCCGCCACGTGGCGTTGCCTCGCGGTTCACAGAGTTAGTGGCACCTAGAGAGCTGAGCGGGTGTGCAGCCTGCGATGATGACGTGTGCACTGATATGATCTCTGCCATTGCAAAATCAAGACCCAGAGTCAAGTGTGCGCCTGGTGGCCCGCGCTGCGGGGATGCGTGATGTGGAGGCTGCCAAGGTCACGGTCCCCCGGCTCTGAGCTTGCACCAGGACGTGGTGTGCCCTCTTGGAGACACGCCGGTGGCGGAAGGTGAGCAATGAGGCCTGAGTGCGCAGGGGCGGGCAATCCGCGTTGGGCGGCGGGAGGGGCTGGGGTGCAGCGGCCTGGGTGCGCAGGGGCGGCCATGCGATGTTGCTGTGTGCAATGATATGTACTCTGCCATAATTATCTGTGGACTCTGTTTCAGATGAAGGACCTGGTGGCCTGCAGTGTGGACCGGCACGTGGTTGGAGACACACCGGTGGCAGCAGGTGAGCAGTGAGGCCTGGGTGCGCAGGGGCGGGCAATCCACGCTCGGCGGCAGGAGGGGCTGGGGTGTAGCTGCCTGGGTGCGCAGTGTCGGCACTGTCTCTATCTCCCTCTCTTTCTCTATCTTTCTCTCTCTTTCTCTCTCTCTGTCTCTCCCTCTCTTTCTCTATCTTTCTCTCTCTCTTTCTCTCTCTCTCTCTCTCCCTCTCTTTCTTTCACTGTCTCTCCCTCTCTTCCTTTCGCTGTCTCTCTCTCTCTCTACTTCTCCCTCTCTCCCCCTTTCTCTCTCTTTCTCTCTCTCCCTCTCTTTCACTCTCTCTCTCTCTCTCTCCCTTTCTTTCTCTCTCTCTTTCTCTCTCAATCTGTCCTTTGTTGTGAGCATGACACACCTTCTTATCTTCAATTTTGTCTTGCAGGCTGTGACTTACGGTTTGTCCAGAGCAGACCCGCCAGGACTCTTCCAATTATTGATGTTGATTGGAATTTGAATAAATTGATTGTTTTTGGAATTCTGCGATGTATGTATGTTTTTCCTTTTTCGTACCACACATGGATGTTGGTTGGTGTACTTGTGCGACATCAGGCGAATTGTTGTGTTCATGGATTTGTGAGGTGGATGTGAGATAGCTTTGTCCGGGGGGGGGGGTGCCCGGGGTAGGGCCACGGGGGGGATCCGGGGGGGGGGTGGCGGGCCTGGGTGTGGTGGCGGTGGGTGTTGTGGCCCTCTTGGGGCTCCGATCTGCATGGTCAATAGCTCCATGGCATCTGTTGTTCTTCTGGTGTGGCAGTGGGCTGGGTTCCCTTTTGTGTTGCAGGATGTCGTCCGACTTAACATCAGGTAGGAGCAGGTGTTAAATCCCTGCTGCTAACGCGCCTTATCGCATGTTTTGTGGTCTTTTCGCCGATCTGGCTGGTCGTTGTGAATGTTGCGGAGTGGTGTTTCCGCTGCATTTTGCACAGGAACGCCTACTCTGCATCTCATTAGCGTTAGTAGCCGGTGTCATCCGTGGTGATGTTTTTGGCGGCTGCTATCGCAGGAATACTGGTGATGTCGGCTGTTGGCACCAGCTTGTGAATGGTGCGATGAATTTATCACGACTTTGGCTGCGATAAAGTGCCGCTAACTCGGCGATAAGTCCTTGAGAATATGCCCCAGAGTGTATTAAACAAATGGAGCACAAGTAGCTGCAATATATCCCTATCTGGCAGCTGAGGTAAGTAAAAATGCTTTTAAATATATGTTGTATGGGTGCTTGCGGGTGAGAGTGGGTTTATGTGTGAGAAGAGTGTGTGAATGTGTGTGTATGTGTAAGCATTTGTGTGGGAGTGAAAGTAAAGGTCAAAGGGTGTGTGATGTCACTTCTGCTACTCCTGACATTTTGGTGAATTGACATCCATGCCTATCTACTAAACAAACAAACAACCACTAACATATGTCTCAGACCATTGCATATTGGCATTTTTATAAAATCTATTTGTAATCTTGTGACGGGTCCTTCAGATTTTCCTGTGTGACTGTCACTGTCATTTTTCTACCTATATTCACCTGCTGGCAGGTGATGCACTGCTGACACAGTCTATCTGCAATAGCTCTGAAACATGGATTAAATCAATATTTAGTTGACAACATTCCAACACATTCCACGTGTGTAGGCGCATGAAGTTATCTTGCCATCTGCAACAACATGGAATTAGGCAACACTATTCTATTATCACTTGACAACCAGATTCTGTTGTCTTTTGAACATCCTGCTTGCTGCCAACTTTTTTTTGTCCTCTAGCACCGCACTCTACAATTCCCCCAGTTCCTCAAGTGAACGAACTGACACAGACAAGAAATGTTTGAAATTTTCTTTTTCACATTCAAGAACATGGTACTTCACAACATCATCCGTGAAATTATTTCCTGCTGAAATCATGTCATCTCCATCTTGTGTGTAGAACATTTCATAACAGCAATTTTCTTTGGGAACAGCAGAGCTTCTAATAAGTCCATTATTTGTGGCTCATTCCTTAAGGGGGGCCAAAGGGTTGCCAGTGGTTGTCAAGAAACCTCTTTGTTACCACAATTTTCTCAAGTGAGCACTTGTAATTGCAATTAATTCTGTCACTTATGAAGAAATAATGTTACACATGTATGCTGATTTGACAATATACTTTATTGTGCAAACTGCATATGCTGATCAGAGAGTCCCATAATGGTCTCAAACAAGAACCATTCACAAATAAAGACAAATTAGCCAATTCAAGTGATACATTTTGATTATCCGGTCTTGGTTTGGTGCACAATTCTGTCACGTCAATGCAATCATGGTCCCTTTTAGCAATTTCGTTACTATTATGTAAGCTTTATTTCGACAACTCGTGTCATAAAAGCAAGCAACAGACAGGCATATGCTGGGATTAAAAGATGCACAAAACAGAATACACAATACATAAAACACATGCAAAAAGGGTTCTCTCTTGTGGGAAATCCTGAGCTTTGAAGCTTGGAGGCTGTTCGGTGTTCGTTAGGCATCAGTCCCTCATGCAGATATAAAGAAGAATACAATTGTAAAAAGAAATGCAAGGAACAGTTCGTAGCACATGCCATAAGGTTTGCACAGGTTCGCTCTTGAGGGGGAACAGTTCTATGCTGCATAAAGTATGGAGACTCTTGAGTGATTGTCAGTGATCAGTCCCTCGTACTGTGACCGCAAAAGTCACCCAGTGCCGGTATTGGGGAGAACAGAAAATAAAATTGGCTCAACATTTGTGCCTTAAAAGAGCCGCCTGTCCAGATCATTAAAAGCGACAATTCATCATACAAAACACTGTTACAGTAAAAACGATTGGATTCATAAGGGTTAAAATTGTTCCAATATACAAGATAGTTCAAAAATAACAATGGTTAAGAGGGAAGTGTTGCCAAAATAGAATGCCCCGTTAGCATTTGTCTGGTAATAACCCTATGGGTTCTTATGTTGTATGGCTACATGATTGGTCGACTCGGCTGCTAAGAACAGTATAGTGCTCGTGCATCAACTCAGCATGTAGGGTATTTCGATAGAGAGTGGTGTTTGATTTTCGGGGCCAGTTACGTGCTTGGGACTGGCCCACTACGTTTAGCGGTTCTTCTCTCTTGGGCCTTTCTCCTCATAACCCATATGAGGCCTAAGAGCTTAGCTACTGTACAGACAAAGGGAGATTTGGTGCCTGGTTTAAGGATACACAAGGCGTCCCGGTAATTCTGTGTACCCATTTGCTGACACATGGGTTTTATCCAATTGGATCTTGAACACACGTAATCTGGACATGCGAACAGCACATGGGCAACAGACTCCACTGGTGTCTTGCATCCAGGGCAGTTGCTAGGATTCAGTTTGTTGGTGTGCCCCTTAGCTAATGCCTTATTGACGGGTAGCGTTCCGAGCCTAAATTGAATATAAAGTTTCCAATCCAGCGGAACCTGGATAAGGCCAAGATTGGGTTCCAAAAGTCTGACATGTTTGTGCATTTGGAACTCTATGGTGAGTTTCCCCAGGTCGGGCCTGATGGAATCTTGGTGTGGAACCCACTCCCAGTAATATCGTTTTACTGCGTCTTTTTGTAGCAGGGGAGAAGCTGGTTGATCCCACACTTCTCGGAGCCCTACGACAAACGCGAGCTTCCTTACATTTTTAATCCACCCCACCTTGTTGCATGTGTCCAAACGGGCTACCTCTGTCAGGGCTTCAGCATAATGCCGGAGCTCCGGGGTTCTTGTTTCCCGTCCAGGGAAGACATGGCTTGGCAATTCGGGCTGGACTGTTCCCATGAGGCACAGGGTCAAGACTGATTTGCATATAGCTGTGTCTGAACAGGGGTGGCAAAGTGAGCTAAAGAACGATGATGGAGTCAACCCAGATCTTTGACTGGGGGTGAGTGTCTGAAAAGTTTCAGCGCTCCGTCCATCATCTCCTTGTGTTTGCTTTGTTCGCCCTAAGTTGGCAGGGTATGCCCAGACATGGGTCCCTTGCTCACTTTGCCACTGGATTCAAGCTAGCCTGGCTGATGAGGGCTATTAGCCCGAAACCGGTACCAGGATGCTTGTTTCCGGTCCAGGGAAGACATGGCTTGGCAGTTCGGGCTGGACTGTTCCAATGAAGCACAGGGTCAAGACTGATTTGCATATAGCTGTGTCTGAACTGGGGTGGCGAAGTGAGCTAAAGAACGATGATGGATTCAACCCAGATCTGTGACTGGGGGTGAGTGTCTGAAAAGTTTCAGTGCTCCGTCCATCATCTCCTTGTGTTTGCTCAGAACAACAAGGGGCAGAGCTTGACAATATCGCTTATGGGACATTGTCCCATATCTAGCAGGAGAGGGGATAGTGGGGTAATTTGGGGCAGCATTACTAAATTCCTTAGGAATTTGTGCTCTGATCTGTTGAGTTCAGTAGTGTTATTGAAACCCCATAGCTCTACCACGTACAAGGCTGAGCTAACTGCTTTTAGATTGTAAACCTGCAGAACAGCAGCAACAGGTCTGCTATGGGAGGAGCGATGTTTTTTCCCTAGTGCCCCTGTGACGCGCTTATGAGTCAGTACCATCCCTGTCGGATAGTTTGGCATGTTCTGCCCGCAGCAGGCCCAGGCCCACCGCCACTGTACTGATGTCTTGGTGCAGTGTTGCCTTGGTATCAGCAATGGCTTCTAAAATCTTGGCCAACTGTTGATGCACCGGCACCTCCGGTAGGTCACCACAAGGTTCTTTAAGCGCGGAATCAGTAGCACTGTCATCTTGTTCCGGGGGGCCCCGCCTGCTTCCCTTTAGGCTTCCCCATGTCCAGTGCCGTATGTTCTCCGATTACAGATCTAGTGCGTCGTGCTCTAGGCAGGCGAGGCGCAGTCGCCAGTGACTCTGCCGTATCCTGCTCCAGGATGTGTAAGGACTTCTGCTCCTATGTTCTGTGCGTGCCTGTAATTGCCCCTTCGTTGACGATTACAATTCTAGGGCACTCCGCCAATCACCCTGCCCACAGTGCACCCTCTTCCATCAATGCTGCGTCTCACCAGGGTCTAAGTCCGACCAGAACAACCTCCGTTGAGTAGCTAAAAAAAAAAAATTGTGGGTCGCGGTGTAATCAGGCGACTCGCAGTTCGGGGGGAACTGGGAACCCCCGTGCGCCCACTACGGCACTACCCCAGACGTCTCAATATGTTGCCGTGACAATTATACTGGTAGCCAGGTCGTGGTCAATCCTAGGGCAGGAGTGTCTCCACTGCACTTTTCCGCTCAGCACAATGTTTCGCAGAGAACGTTGGCGGTGCTTCAGTGGTTTACCTGCCTGTATCTTAATCAGGTGCCATCCATTTCCTCTCGCTGCCAGCCGCCGTGTTCTGCGATAGGGTCTCAGGAAGGTACTGTTAAGCCGGGAGTTCTTAGTGTCCGTGCCACGTCATTAGGGAGTTTGTTTGTTTCGAAAATGAAGTAATCTGGCTACTACAGGACGTGGCGGCCTCCCCGGTGCCGGCGGTCTAGCTGGTACACGATGAGCTCTTTCCAAAGTGTAGAATTGCGACAGGCCCTCCGGTGCCACCACCTTTCGGAGCTCCAGGAATGCGACCATGTCCTGGCCTTCCACTCCTTCAGGCAGCCCCAGAACCCTCACATTGTTCCTTCGGTTTCGTCCTTCAGCGTCCTCAGCTCACCGCTCCAAGACACCGATCCTGCCGGAAAGTTCGTCGACCTTCGCAGCTAACACCTGTTGCGCCGGGGCCAGCACTACTAGAGTCGTTTCCGATAGTTTCACCCTGTCGGATAGTTTGGCATGTTCTGCCCGCAGCAGGCCCAGGCCCACCGCCACTGTACTGATGTCTTGGTGCAGTGTCGCCTTGGTATCAGCAATGGCTTCTAAAATCTTGGCCAACTGTTGATGCACCAGCACCTCCGGTAGGTCACCACAAGGTTCTTTAAGTGCGGAATCAGTAGCACTGTCATCATGTTCCGGGGGGGCCCGCCTGCTTCCCTTTAGGCTTCCCCTTGTCCAGTGCCGTATGTTCTCTGATTACAGATCTAGTGCGTCGTGCTCTAGGCAGGCGAGGCGCAGTCACCAGTGACTCCGCCGTATCCTGCTCCAGGATGTGTTAGGACTTCTGCTCCTACGTTCTGTACGTGCCTGTAATTGCCCCTTTGGTGACGATTACAATTCTAGGGCACTCCGCCAATCACCCTGCCCACAGTGCACCCTCTTCCATCAATGCTGCGTCCCACCAGGGTCTAAGTCCGACCAGAACAACCTCCGTTCAGTAGCTGAAAAAAAGAAAAAAAATATGTGTGGGTCGCGGTGTAATCAGGCGACTCGCAGTTCGGGGGGGAACTGGGAACCCCCGTGCGCCCACTACGGCACTACCCCAGACGTCTCAATATGTTGCCGTGACAATTATACTGGTAGCCAGGTCGTGGTGAATCCTAGGGCAGGAGTGTCCCCACGGCACTTTTCCGCTCAGCACAATGTCTCGCAGTGAACGTTGGCGGTGCTTCAGTGGTTTACCTGCCTGTATCTTAATCAGGTGCCATCCATTTCCTCTCGCTGCCAGCCACCGTGTTCTGCGATAGGGTCTCGGGAAGGTACTGTTAAGCCGGGAGTTCTTAGTGTCCGTGCCACGTCATTAGGGAGTTTGTTTGTTTTGTGTCCGCTTAGTGTTCAGTGTACCATTGATTTCTCTATGGTATGTTGCCAGTTCTTTCCCTCCACGTTTCTGGCATCCATTAACCATCCAACAGCTAAGCACAGGACGCCACTATGTATGCTCAAAGAGTACGCCCAACATACTCTCGATTTCCCCACCTCTGAAGTTGGTAGATTCCGCTCGTCGCAGGTCGTCAGAGCTAGGGTAACACTTCAGGCCTCCCAGCCTTTCAGGTTCAGGAAGCTGTCCCACCGCCGAGCGATCGGGCGATGTCGTAGCCCGTTTTTCACCAAGCCAACACACTGCTTGACGTCGTGGTCCAGGGGGGGGGCAGGAATCTTTATGTGTCTGTGTCGCTCCGTAATCCCCTACCCACTGCCTGTCCCCGTCCGGCCCCTCTTTCTCCCGGCAGCATAGCGGTCTCTCTTCGGTGAAGGTAGTAAGATGCTCCGGCCTCACTAACCGTCTCCTGGGCCCGATAGTTGTCTCTGGGGGAGGGCGTACCACTGTGCGTGCAATACAGTATGAAGGGGCGACCCACACAATTCCTCAGCGCTCACCTCCTTGGACTCCAGAGCAGCCTCCGTCAGAACCGGTGTGCGGCCTGATCTCGTACGCCACCACCCCTCGGAAGCGGGCGTGTCCCCCGCTTGGCTTCGGGCTCAGTACCCGTTGCAGCCGTTCAGCTACGGCACTTTCGGCGCGGATCTCCGGGACTCCATCCCTACAGCTAATGCCTGAAGTCACCTCTCAGCTCCTTCCGGCACCGTTTTCCTTATCAGGCTCGGCTCGTCTTTCTAGTCTCAGGCCGCCATTTTCATGTCTGCTGCGTCATTGCGGCTGATCCCGTCCGTAGTCTCACAGGCATGTTTCAGGGCATACAGGACACCCCCTGCCGCTCCAGGGTCTCCGGCAGGCCGGGCCACCAAGAGTTCGCCCCCGGGCACGGGCGGATTCACTGTTACGCAGGATAAATGAGGCGGCCGGCGCGGAGCTCTCAGCTCACACGTCCGCCATCAACGACTCCGTAGCCATGCCCCCATAATGAGCCCACTTGGCGGCGTCTGAAAGATAAAAATCCCCCGGGATGCCATCAGGCCCTGGGGCTTTGGAGTTTACTATTTGACCAATGGAGCCCTCAATCTCACTCAAGGTGAAGAAATTGCTACTCGAGGGCCGAATGGAACATACAGCATTCATCGCTTTGGAATGGACTCGCGGCTTCTGAGTAGAGCTTGTGAAAGTGGTCATACCAGACTTGAGCTGTAATATAGTTTGGAGGGGATTTGGCCCCTGCTTCCTCGCCCCAAGTAAATAAGGACCAGAAGGATTTAAAAACTTTGTCGGCACAAGCTTCCTTGAAAAGCTGCCAGCGGGACTCGTCCCACGCCCTTTTTGCATGGAGCAATGTTATCTTATACCGCCTTCTAGAGTCTCTAAATTGACTACTGTCCTTTGATTTAATTGCCAATGCTAGGTTAGAACGTTTGATTCTGCATTCCCTTGTATGCCAAGAACCTGGCCCCTTTTTTGGTTTACTGACCCTTGAATTACTAGCGGGTACGGTAAAGTAGGAGCTTATTCGATCGAAGAGGCGGGAGTGGGCTGTGTCCACTTCTGCTAATCCTCCTGAGCTTTGGACAAGAGACTGTAATTCGAGTGTGCCTGCCACCAGGTCTTTCTGTATGCCCTTGATCTTATCTTCATGTAAGGCTCCCTTCCGCCATTTCAGTCTACGGCAATCGTTAGATGGAAAGACTTCCTTGGGAATGCTCCGGGGTTCGGTACCATTAGGGAGGCTACCCCAAAGAGGCTTCATGCTTAAGCAGAGTGGATTGTCATCAATATCGGTTATGACCCCCACACTCTTATCGACCACACTTCTCCAGAACCTCAGATCTAGAAGAATGTAGTCGATACGAGATAGGCTACTTATCCTGTTGAAGGTGTTAGCGCCTTGGCTATTTGATTGCATTCTCCCATTCACAGCCCTCAGTCAGTGCTCTAGGTTGAGGGCGTTTACCTGGAGCACCAACTGCATCCATTTCTTTATTGGTGGGAGATCTAGGGGAGGAACGGCCCACTTCAGATGATCTTCACATGTCCCCATAATATCTTCTTTATCTATTGGTTCGAATGTGGTGTTGAAATCGCCTGCTATTATTATTCTAGATTGCGGTAGACTTTTATCCAGTAGCTCCTCTAGTTGTGTGAGTGTTGTGGAAGGTCTACCCCCTCTGGTCCCCCTCACATATATGTTGAATAACTCGATGGGTTTCTCCAGGGGGCCCTCAATATGAATCCTCGGGTTTGTCTGGGCTACCACTGGCAAGGGGGGTGATTCGGCCTCCCAATGCAATCTTAACCCATATTATCAATCCCCCTGCCGGATGTCCTACCAACCCCCCCCTGGTTGCCGGGGAGCAATAACAGGCATACCCTGCTTTGTGTAGAGGAGCAAGGCTTCAGGTCTCCTGGAAGATGCATATGTCGAACCTTTCAATAAGATTGTTCCAGTGAGGAAGAGGGATTATGCTACTCAGCCCTGCAATATTCCAGGATACTATGTTTAGCTGGCAACTGGGTTCTGGGCAGAGATGCTGTGCATCGCCCAAGGTAGCAGGAGGGCAGCTAGTATGAGCCTGGACCATTGTATTAGAACTTGTGCTAGTGCTGGAGCCTGCCCCCCTGTTATTCACTACTCTACACCCTTTTGTATCTTGCTCTCTGCCTATCCCCCTTTCATAACGTAATAGCTGGATGACCCCTAAGCCCGGACTCACAATGGATTGTATGGTATTGGTAGGGGTGTCCTTAGCCTCTTGGTAGTCATTCCCCAAGAGTCAGTCAATGCCCCCCAGGTTTGAGCTGCAGTGAGCTCCCTGTTCACTGGGAGGCACTCTTATTTTTAGGTCTTTTAAACATATCCAGAACAACTGGCGAGCTTCTAGGACTAGTATTACTGGGGGGGGTTGGCTAGCCACAGTGCGTGCCATAGAGTGTGGGGAAGTGGTTGGTACAAGGGCGCAGGGGCGGAGTGGGGCGCAACTTCAAAATAATCAGTCTGAGGGGCTTTAGACCAAAGCCAGCGCAGAACAATAATGGAATGACAGTACCCCGTGAAGCAGCTGCTGAGCCCACAGGGCCTCCAAAAGGCAGGATGCGAGGGGCAGCACCCTGGGACTTGTGGTCCCACCAGAGTGTAAGCAGGCTTGTCCCCAATCCAACCGTGGCGGCAGTTGTACCCTGGGGCAGGGGTCCCACCAGGGTGATGAAGATGACATTGGAGCCCCCAACAATTCCAGCAGTTTAGTGCGTCCCCTGTTGGTGAGTAGGGGACAGCAGTTTCTCAGAAGTAAAAGGTCAGAGGGGTGGCCCAGCCCAGCCTCTTCCAGGCTAGGGCAGGCGCAGCCCGTGCACGTTCCGCCTCTCCTTTATGCACCTCCGGGAGCGGGAAAAGCGATGCAGCAGTGCGCGGTGGAGCCTGGGGGCTGTGGTCCCTGCCCGGCTCATTTGCTGTTAGGTCCCGCACAGCGGGGCCTACCGATCTCCTTTATGCGCCTCCGGGTGCGGGAAGAGCGATGCAGTAGTGCGCGGTGGAGCATGGGGCCTGTGGTCCCTGCCCGGCTCGTTTGCTGTTGTGTCCTGCGCAGCTGGGTATCATGATCTCCTTTATGCGCCTCTGGGTGCTGGAAGAGCGATGCAGCAGTGCGCGGTGGAGCCTGGGGGCTGTAGTCTCTGCCCAGCTCGTTTGCGGTTGGGCCCCCTCTATTTCATTATCAGCTTCCTCTGAAAAATGTTTTCTGCTGCGAGCATAATATGCTCATACTTAGTCAAGCAACTGCAAGATGATTCAGCAAGGTTTCAACGGAATGACAATCCAGCACAATATGTGTGTGTCCCATTACAATAATTTCACTTTGCAAAATTTATAAGGAATTTGCTGCAATGCTCTTCATGCAACTTGGGAGTGAGGCACCCACTGCATCTAGAGTACCAGAAAATATGCAATGAGAGGTTTCACCGCACCTGGGGTTGGTGTGAGAGGACTAAAAATGCACACCCTTCTCTTTCATGACAGAATAAATAAAAATATTTCTTATAATTTGGAATTACAAGAGCAGAGGCGCTACAAAAGCTGTTTCTCTAAGCTCCAGGAAGGCTTGCAAACATTCATTTACCCAAAACATCAGCTCCCTCACATCACAACGAGTCATCTTCTGTAAAGGCTCTGCAATCAGGGAAAAGTTTATACTCCACAGACGGGAGTAGCTAACCATCCCTAGAAACATCTTCACCTCTCTCAGAGTTGTTGGTGGTTCATTTTAAAAAAAGCAGAATTGTATTCTTGGGATACCTTTCTTTACTCCCTTTTCTATCTGGTGTTCCAAATAAATCATTTCTCCCTAACAATACAGTAATTTCGCAGGGGGGCACTTAATGTCGATTTCCAGCTAGGTGGTCTAGCAAAGCAATTGTGTCAACTTTACAGTCTTCTAAGCACAAAAAGATATTGACTATCCTTATGAAGAGGAATTGAGAAAGATGCTTGACACAAATCTATCACCATAAACCACTGGGCTTCTGCGGGAGTTTGAAACAATATTACTGCATGATTTAGTACTATGGGACACCAAGAAATTACTACATCATTAATTTTGCACAGGTCCTATATTATCCTACATTTTCCACTAAGCTTCTTCATTCCCATGGTTGGAGAGTAACATGGGGTTCCTAGTACTTGTTTGAGAATACCCTGCTTAATCATTTTTTTTTCCAATAACAGGTGCAATCTTCATCTTTTCTCTGAATACTGACACCATCTGATGTACAGTAATTGAGTATGCAAAGCAAGTCCTACCCTAACAAATTAACTGGACTTGTCTCACTGATTAAGAATTCGTAGTCATTCACAAATGGACCAATTTTTACTGGGACATTAGCTGACAACCTATTAGTTACTTGTTTATTTGAAATGCCTGCAACTTGGACTTCTTTTCCCGAGAGGGGTAGGTTGGGAAGCACGGAGTGGGTAGCACCTGTATTGATCAAAAATGATAGTGGATGTCCATTCACTTCACTTTACACAAAAGGGCCATTGTAGTCTATCTCTAGGACTGCACAAAGCATGCAGTCCTCCTCCCCCTCAGGCATCGCCATTGTTCTAAACTCGGTCCTGCTGGAACTCCAAGTGTACCTGAAAATTGGGATAAGTTATCATTGGAGCTCCCGGTTTTATGGTTTTATTTTTTTCCATTTCTGTCTGTATTTATCCATATTTATTTTTTAGCCATCTTATTGGTATTTATCCATATTTATTTTGTGTTTTGAGAATAAATGGAGTCATAACATTGTATATTTCCACTTTTATTTGATGATAATCATGGTTTTTAACTGATAAACATGCACTCATACTTTGATGCGTATCGCATTTTAACAAATAAAGCAGCCATATACAACAAAACACTACACCCACAAGTAAATATTAAAATTAAATACCGATATATGTTCATTTATGCAGGTATTTAAGAAATAACCATCCTGCTTACCTCCTTGTGCCGTCTATCTGCTCAGCTGTTGGCCTGGAATTCATGAAGAACAGTGAGGAGAGTCACTCTCAAGAATCACAATTTTCTACATTTTTCCGCTTTTAAAAATAATATAGACAGGAAACACATTGTTTTCTGTCTGTTTTATCTGTAAGAACTGGTAAAAACTGAAAACTGGGAGTCTTAGTTATCATTAATCACTGAAGGTTTTTGCTAAAATCTGTTACTGTTGAAAACCCTGCATATTGTTTTGCATAGGGTGCTGCATAAGTGGAGCTGAAAACATATTCCAATTGAACTGCCTTGTATTCTGCATGTGCAGCACACAAGTCAATGGGGCTGGGGAAGTTGACTATATCATCTGATTAATATCATACTGCATTTGGAAAACCATTTGTGACTAATTTTGAAATCTATGTGTATTAAACCCACAATCCCGTTTCCAATGACCAGTCTTCCCACAGATGTGGCATGGGCCACTTCTCATCTGTAGATTATTAACATTCTGATTAGGCATGTTGTTATTGAATCCTCTACCTCCACCACGAGGATCACCATTTCCACCCTGCAAAAGTTGGGTACCATTTGCTTGTGCATTAACACCAGCACCAAAGCTAAAACCCAAAACCAGGTGATAGAAAACCACCTAGACCTCCCTTTTGGAAAAACTTTGTTTGAGCCACCATCAATTTCTCCTTTGTCATTTTATTCTTAGCATTGCAACAATCACTACATTACTATGCATCCGTCTAAAGGTTTGGCCTGCCAACACATCACACTTTGCAGAATATGAAAACTAGTCTCTGAACACAGTTCCAATACAAAAGTGAAAACAAATCCAGAAGCTCCCTCTTAAGTGGAGCCTTCCACTCCACTATACTGTCTGTAAATTTGCATCCGTCTCTCATACTATGCATGCACTAATTCTTGTGTCTTATGTCACACTCATAATCTTTGCCCAGTTTACTTGCTTCTGGGGAACCTTCTAGGGAACCTCCTGGGGAACCTTTGTTTTTAAATCCTCAATTGTTTTATTATCTTACTCCATAACAACTGGAGAAGAATTACTCCCTTAGCAACAATCTTTGGTTTATGAAAATGTGCACCCATTGTAACCTCAAACTAGATTGCAATACTAATACAGCCAATCACAATACAACTATAAAAAGATACTTGAAAGATAATACAAATACCTCGTATGCTCACTAGGATATCCGGCGGAAAATCAAACACACTACAATCAAGGGAAGCACCCTAAGTACTTTCAATCACACTAAGATAGGTCCTAACCCAGCAGTAACCCGCATTTGATTCAGTGCGTCTATTCCCCATGCTCAAAGAAATAAATAACACTACCCCGATCAGTTCGTATGCAGCTAGATTATTAAGGATTTCATAGGACTTTAACCTATATGACTTTTACCTATAAAATGACATGACACCACACGTCTTTTCCACATACTTCCTTAATATTTATCTTGAGATCTTGAATTTCCATAAATATGCAAACCTTATGCGCAAATCCAAAAACCTTAGCACATAAATCACAATATATTTTTATCAAGAAATCCATTAAAAACATGTTCAGCAATTCATACAAAACTTTAGAATGCACATTTTTACTTCGATGCATGCGCAACACCATTGACATAAGGCTATGCGACCTGCACACGCCGCATAATAATTAACTCACTGCAAATCACATTCTGCAAAACAACATGAGTATGCCCTCACTATCAGCATAACACAACTCACCACACAAGACAACTCACTTCACAAATCCCAGTTTGTACTCATGTAGTGCAACTCTGGACAACTTCAACAGGACAGGTACATCAGCATAATCTGCGCAATTCCAGGACCTTAACTCTGTCAATTCTGGAAGTGCAAATTTCAGTTAAATTTTGCACCAAATTTTGCACCGATTTGCCTTGAATGGACACTTTTCTGTATTACTCACAACAAATCTGTCAAATAAAATGCTGAAGGGTCGATGAGCAGGACTGGGGCCATTTGAGTCACAAAGGACGATGGCATAAGCCAAATAGAGAAAAACGAAATAGGACAAAATTCAAAGTCAAAACCAGGAAGGTTTATTAAAAATTACAGAAAACAAAAAGGACAAATGGTTAGTTTCTTAATCAGCATCAGTATATGTCATAAATTAAGATAAATGTCTAAGTATAAAATTAATGACAATCCGACAAAGGGACTGCTTTCACAGAAGTGGGCAAAATATCTAAGTATAAGATAAAGTAACAGACTGTCATGGAGTCTGCCTTCTTTAAAGCAAGCAAAAGTTCTGACACACATCCCAAAGAAGGTAATTTTTTAGGTTCAGAGGAGTAGAAGGCCACGCTCTTTGCATGATGTGAAATGGCACCATGGGCTGAACTGATAAAGTTACATAACATAAACCAATCAACACCGTAGAAATTGTGTTACATAAAATAGGCTACTGTAAAGACAGCCCTAACATTCACTAATTAATTATCCCCTTTCCTTACATCCAGAGGAAATGACATTGCACTGCTAAACAATAAGCCATTTAAATGAAAAGACAATCAGTCGTGACAGCAGGCAGCAACAGCCTTGGTCATTGTCAACATTCCGAGATCATCTCCGAAATGGCTTTCTCAGAAGCACAAGTTAGACACTGTACAAGAAGCTTCACCAAGGAATGAATTCCATTTCGACTATTTTATGAAAAATTAACAGAGAGAGAGAAAAACCTGCACATAGAAAACTTACCATGCAACTTTTAAAAGCCACATTGTCTTTAGCTCTCAGCTTGCACCTACTCAAAGCCAGTTTTTGGAACTTTTGCATAGGAAACTGATAAAGGCTAGAGTGGCTGAAATAGGTCGGAGGTCAGATTTTAATTTATCACTTGAACCTCTCCAAAATATGTCAAATGCATGAAGAAAGGTAGATTGTAATTATAACAAAACTGAGAGAAATTAACAAAACCTCCAAATGATAGATTGCATCCCACAGAGAGGCAAAACACTCCACAGTACATAATTCTTTTTTCAGGAATTGATTTGAATGTAATCTCCAAAAATCTGGAGAGTATAGAGAATGAGGCAACCATAGGGTATGTATTGACTTTGGACCATACGCATGCCTAACTGAATTTCATCTTGGTTGAAGTTATACAGAAAAGAAAAAAACTTGGCATATGAATATTACCCCAAGTAACTATCACTTGTGCCCTAAAGTAACTAAAACTCAAACTTGTGTCATGCACAGTGTTGTCATCAATGATGTCATTTCAGAAGTAGCAATGATGTTATCAATGATGTCATAGAACCAGCTGCGGCCCGTGCAGGTAAGAGCGGTTGAGCGTTGGGGCCGGGTGGGGGCGATTTCAACAGACGGCGAGGGAATATTAACTATTTATTTATTTTTCCCTCATGGTCGTCTGTAGCATCCCCCCCCAACCCGGCCCCACTGCTCTTACTTGCACAGGCCGCGGCTGCATAGAACATGTCATGAGTGATGGAATATGTGGGGGAATTAGCAGTGGATGGGGAGGGCGCAAGTTATAGTAACTTTAGGGCAGAAGTTATATTTATTTGAGATAACTATAACTTCTGAATTTCAGTGGTTTGGTTTGTTTGAAATGATAAAAAGATATTATTACCTTACCTAACTGTAACGTCACTTTAACCTTTGTTTTGTTCTGTGAATTACTAGGGTTTTTTAAGGTAAATTAGGATTTTAATATCATACATAACAACAGCCCAATGCTGTGCACAGCTGGAGTTGACCTGCATCCAACCACCCGTCGTCATACAGTTCCTATGAATTGGAAGCATTAAATATGCGGTGCACAAGTTCACCAAAATGCAGTGGCAAATTTGTGCAAGTATTTCAGAAGAAGACCTTGCAACTTGGAGATCAAATGTCTCTCTAGCAGATGTTAAAGTGACGTCCTTTTGAAACAATAAGGCTTTCAGTCGACATAACTTATCAAAGTTAACGTTAAAAATAGTAATTGAAGGCCATACGGTCATGTCCCTGTGAGAGCAGGTGGGAGCAACACATTACTACATCAGGTCATGACCCTAGAAACCCACCACCACATATGGTACTCCAGGTTTCATCCCACAACAACTTTGGTCATTCAGAATCAAACAATTCCATTTGAAAGAAATCTGAATACCAACCGAATTAAGGAAACAGGGACACCCTTCAGATAACATGCCAAATTGGCCATGGACACATTGCACGTGCCATGAAGCGGTGCCTCTTTACAGACTAATGAATGGCCAAATGAAGTTTCACATTTGTTTCAGCTGACAAATACTTCAGTTTCTCCATTCTGATGCCTGTAATCAAAAAGCAGAACCCAGGTTTCATGAACAAATCTCTCCCCTAATGCCTCATATTTGCCTACTTGAAAGTGTTTCAAACAAGATGCAAAATGAAATGTTGAGATTGGTAGTAAAATGAATCCATGGATCAGCCTTACTGCTGATAGTGTTTTGGCTACTGTGAAGGGCAATTTTTCTAAATTCCAATACTTAACATTGTGTAAGTCACGTCTTTTTTTGCCATTATTTTTTGCTATGCATGTTAAAAATATAAGGCAAAAATAAATCAGCCACATTCAGATATGTCCATGTGTAGGAGAGTAGGATCTGCCTCTTATGTTGCCCCCACGTTTTTTCTGATGTTTACACTGGTTTCTGGCTATAGTCTGGCTGGGACCCTTCTAATCAGGGCCCCAGCCTCTCTGTTCTCTCTAAACGATTTGGAGTGCACTCTAGGTGCACTAGTGATTGGATACTGTGGTACCTTATGAGTCCCTAGTTTATGGTACCTTAGGTACCAAGGGCATAGGTACTTCACAGGCCTACCAGGGGCTGCAGCATGTATTATGCCACCCCTGGGAAGCAGACTAAATCTGACACCACAGGCCTGCTACTGCAGCCTGAGTGAGGAAGTGCTAGCACCCCTCACTGAGATATAGGTTCCCTATATCTCTCCTACACACACATATAACCCTATCAGTCACCCCTAAGGCAGGCCCTATCAATCCTGAGGGCAGGTGCTTGGCTTCTATGTGAGGGGGTGCCTCTGCCTGAGCAGGGCCCCTCTGCAGCTCTCAGAGTCCATTCTCGGGTGCTGTTTGTGGATGCGGTTAAACCATATACTTTTAAGTGCATTATATCCTTGCGGTAAAATGCTAACTTTGGAATGGTTGCATCGAAACATGTCGTGTTTGGTGTCAAAAACCTTGGAATACTATCCCCCCGCCAGTCCTGGCGGCGGGGGTAGCATTCCACCCTTCTAGAGGGATAGACATGTACCTACTGTGGAAACGCGGTAGAATCCTGCAGAGCCCTGGCTTCACAAAATGGATGCCACCAGTCACAGACACTGGGCTGCCCTCCTGCTGATGACCAACACTCGCAGTGGAGGAAGCCCAACAATAGATATCCTGTCCCAAGGGGTGTGACCACCTCCCAGACAGGGTTTAGTGTATTGGGGCTGGGTGGGTGCACTCCTAGAGTGCTTTGAAGTCCTGCACTGGGGGTGCAGAAGGCTCCTCTGTGCATATGCCAGTTCAAACCGGCTCAGGGGCTACCTGTCCCTGCTCTGGCGCGAAACTGGACAAAGGGAAGTGGGTGTAACCACCCACTCCCCTGACCCTCCCATAGGTAGGGTCATAGAGCTAGTCCCTCCCTTTCTTTTAGTATAAGAGGGGAAACCTGTACATTGCACTCTAGATTTCCCTGGACGAAGCTCTACAAGAAGAATCCTGGACCTTCGACATTCCACTACCTTTGGAAGACTGAAGAATCTCCCTTGGAGTCAAGGAGTGACTCCCCTGCTTGGCAGGCACCAAAAACTACAAAAGACGGTCACAAACTATGCCACTCCCGCCGGAGTCCGAAGTCCCTGCAGCCCAAGAAGTAGATTTCCTGACTTCGCAAAGGCCATCGTGAGTCCCCAGCGAAGCTGAGGCCAGTGGACCCCAAGAGTAATGAGGAACCGCGACCCCTGGGTACCGTGCACTATTGTCAAGTGCAACCCCTTCACAACGTTCCACGAACTTGTGCTTTGGACCACATGTGGCCCTAGCCTCCAGCAAGAATCCCTCCTAAGATCAAAGGCCTACCATGTCCTGAGTGACCGTGGGCCCCTGTGAGTGAATCCTCCCGAGGCATCTTCACAATCCCTTGCCAGCCGGCTTGTGGGTCCCCAGAAGACTTTCTAAAGAAACCAAAGAACTCCCCTGGTTGCTCCAGGCCTGCCCTGACTTACCCTTGCTGGGTGAGTCCCCCAGACCTTGCTGGTCTGCGCCATTGCCTCTTCACACTTTCCCCGAGACTTGCTGTTACCAAGGCTTGTTGGCTCCGATCGACTCGCCGACACCGCAGTAAGCTGCAGACATCGTGGGACACGCCGAATCCAGCTCCTGGTCGTCGTCGACGCCCCCTGGACCTCGTGGCTGAAGAGTCAAGGCAACTGCAAATGACCTGAATCTTGCGACGACGGTGGGCATCCATCTTCCTTGCCCCGAGTCACTGCCAAGTGACTTTGAACACTGTCCCCTCTGCTTTCAGGTCTTCCATCTTCCGAATCCAGGCTTGGATTCCTCCGGACACTTCTCCTGTCGCCGCAAGCAGCAAGTCTTCACTGGCTCCCATTGAAAACGACGCCGTGACCCGACACCAAAGAACACCTATGCACCCGGCTCCCTGGGTGAGGTAACTTCAGCACTACGGTGCTCCTGTGGGTGTGGGCCCTAGAACTACTTACCCTGTAAGTGACTTGCTTGTAGCTTCCCTAGAAGTGTCCTAAAACTCTTACTTTCTAAGTGCGACAATTGCGCTGACTCGTACAGGGTTCGCGTCTGTGTTAGACACACCGCGTCCATCTCCTTTGTAACACTATCTAAAACTGTATCCTTCGACTCGTACTGAGTCCGATCGGTGTTCGCCTCGAACACACAAAGGGCCTGTAACTCTGAGATCTCCATTGCACTGACTCGCACAAGGTTCGCGTCTGTGTTAGACACAGCGCGCCCATCTCCCTTGCATCTCTATCTGTGACTGCGTCCTTCGACTCGTACAAAGACCGATCGGTGTGTTCGCCTCGAACACGCAAGGGACCATTAACATTGAAATCTCAATCGCGTCTGAGTGCATAGACTCGCACAGGACTCGCACCGGTGCCAGGTCACCGGTCCGTCCCCTGTGGGTCTCCTACAACTACCTGGGGTGGTTCTTGGGGTCCCTCGATTCTAGATGCCCTAGACCTAGGTCTAGCAAACTAAGATTGTGATATTCGATTGTGCTAAACTTATTCTGATAATATTTGACTTGTACATATGTTCCTGACTTCTAATCTCATAAAGAGATTAGTAGAGAGTGTTTATTAATAAATACATATATATTTGATATATATACCTGTGTGGTGTCTTTTCATTTGGTGATTCAAGAGATTGTGTGGTAAAACAAGCTGCTTTACATTCCTTCAAGACTTAGCCTGAAGGCTGCTCTCCACAGCTACCACTAGGATAGCTTTCTATAAAGGTTGTCTTAAACCTATCTACCATAAGAGTCGAATTGTTCTGGTGCAAGGTGTCCACTTTAATTAGTGAACAGCATATACCATGCCAACTTCTCACACCATGGCGCGTGCTTTTATTTTAAAATCTGCAGTGCCCAACTCAACTGCATAATCGATCTCAGTTGCCTTGGTCAATGCTGGAGGAGAGACATGTCATTCTGTATTATATCCAATGCAGATGATACAATATTTTTCAGAGAATAAATACGAGTTGACAATGTGGTCATACCATTATCAATGACAGATAAAACCATTTCCAAATTAGCCCTGTCAATTTCTCTCAAAGTTTTAGCAGCGTCCTGCTGGGATACTTTCCAAATTTCATTGTATATGGCATTTAATGAACATATAGGATGTGGTGATCCAGGACCCAACAAGAAATCTTGAAAATCCATGTCATCAGAAAGGAGAGATAAGTTTTCCTTTACTGCAGATATAGGCAAATGTTTCACCCATTGCTGGGATACTTTTCCTACACTAAAGGTTGGAACCACTGCTTAGGGGCCGATTCAGATCTCGGCCGGTAGGGCTCCAAATCGGATTCGGCTTAACCGGATCCGATTCGGAGCCCTATTTCCCGACCGATTCGTACGCGCGTCCGGGCGAGCGAGTACGATGCGAAATCGCAGACCGACTCGTCCGGGCGTCCCGACCGCTCCGACCGACTCGTTCCCGGGTCTAACCGCACCGACCGACTCGCTCGGACTCGACTCGCACCGCGCAATGGAGATGTTCCCCGGCCGGGTAAGTAGGATGCGCGCCGCGAGCAGTCCGACCGAGCCGCGCACTCCGGCTCCAAAGGGCAGTCGGAGCCGGACTTTGGGGGTCCGTGTCGGACCCCCCTGTACGCGTAGCCATGCGAGTCGCACACAGGGGGGACACATGGGTCCCCCCTACACGTGCATGTACTGCGCGACCCGCATCGACACGCACACGCTGTAGGGGGCGCCCTTGTTTGCGTCGTGCCCATTGAGTCAATGAGAGCCCGTGTACGCGTCATACGACTGGCTCCCATTGACTTCAATTGGAGTCCGACCGAATCGAGTCCGATTGCATACGTGCGCATCGTACTCGTTCGGTCGGACTGCTAGAGACCGATTCGGTCGGAAATCTCTCCGGGTCCGGCTCGGTCGGAGAGATTTCCGGCCCGAATCGGAATCGGCCCCTTAGTGTTGTATCTACAATTATCAGGGGTCTGGTCTGCTTGCTTTAAAACCACTTTTGGTGCTTAAAAAATGTGCATGACAACCATTAGTGTCTACTGGCCACACTAACCGCCCATCGAAACCTGAAAGTGAAGAATTATATTTACCATTCTGTATCATATCGTAGAGCTGTTCTGCTGTGAAATTTGTAAACTGTTGCCAATTGTCAAAATGTGCAAAAGAGGGAATGCTAGGTGTGTTCATATCTTTAATTTTAGCCAAACCCAGACAGGTGGTTTACTGTTTACTGTATTGTCGTGTTCAGAAAATGTATTTATCTAGGGATCATACAAGCTCTAAACAAAGCCTGATTGTCCTGTCCTTTCCACTTTTGTGTTTCCCAAATTGATTTTAACTCAATGTTGTCCATCCAAAATTCATAGCCTTGTATGGACAGCTGGGAAATAAATAAGTTTGAATAGAATTATTTTGTTTGGGTCAACATATTGCACATACAGTTCTAGCTCTGGGTAACTAATGGTGTGGATAATCATGATAACAAAACAATTCACCATAATTAGCAGATTTCACATATAAATCCTCAGCTTTGAATACTGTATAGCTCATCAGAAATACTACTAAGAGTGATAACATCATCCAGTTATACTTCAACTACCTAAGGAATTTGTAATGTTTCTGTAGAACCAAAAATGTCAAATGGGAGCTTATCTCAAACAATTCCAACCAGGACCAGAACAGCAGAAATGTTCACAAGGGACAGGTCTCTTTTCAGTTTATGTGAGAAAGAATGAGGCTTTTATACCTCAGCCTCCAGTTCAACAGGAGAGCATCCCGGGAGATAATGTACATTTAGGAGCAAAAAGAAAACTGTGACAAGCCCAAAGCACACAAATAGGAAAAGCAGTGAAATAGAGATCCAAATATATGACAAAGGTGGAATCAGGTACGTGTGTTTCAGCCAGAATACAAATGCAGGTATCCCATGCAGTGAAATACGTGACGAATTTGAGGAAAAGTCATACATTTCTTCAAAGTTGTCAGAGGCAGTCTGTGCAAAAACTTCAAAGGTGGCTGATAATAAACAACGTTGTTGTTAGAAATGGCAGTCAAAGGCTGTGGATTCACATATGGTGTGTTTACAGTGTTAGCAGTAGTAACAGGAAGTTGTAGAACTTCAGTATCTGACATCCCCAGACAGGAAATTGCAATTTCTGTATTATTTAATGCTTGTAGAGGTATTTCCGGTATGGTAGTGAGAGGAGTCAGGTAACTAACCAGGAGTCCTTGTGGCCTGCTGTTATGGTGTGGTTTGATAAGGTTGATGGATGTAAATCATTTGTTTCTACAACCAGCAAGAGGTGGCAAAATCCCAGTTCTGGTACCTGCAATGCCAAGGACTGGCACTGGTGCTCTGTATAATGGACCAAACTCCTTCTTTTCGGTAATCTTTTCTCAAACTAGATCCCCAGGTTTAGGAGTCCATACAGGAGTTGCTGGTTGCTCCTTCACTTTTTCAGAAGCAGAACGTTTAGTAGTTTAATTTTACCTTTCATCTCTGAAGTCTTGTAGGTCCTGTGAGACAGCAAAACGTTCATTGATGTCAAAAGGCCTATCTGCCGCCACTATGCCAGGATTATCAAGGTCTGGAACATACATCTGGACACCTAGCAAGAACTTGTAGGGGGTCCAGCCGCCCAAGGATCTTCTAGGCAGATCATTTTAAGCTCTCTGGACTCCACACAAGTGATGGGCCTAACTACGACCTTAACCTAATAATCTAGCTGTTAAAGACTGCTTCAAGTCACTTTTTTTCCTTTCCACTATCAAATTTCCCTCAGGACGATATGGGGAGGAATAATGCACATCCACGCCCAGGGTTCCCATGGTATCCCGGTAAGCCCTAGAAACAAACTCTGGTCCCTGATCCGAGTGGAATGCAGGTACTACGTATGTCCCAATAAAGACTTGCAGATCTTTTATAAGAGTTTAAGCGTCAGCCGATCGCTGTTGCCACACCCATGGAAATCTAGAACATGAATCCACTACCAATAGAATAAATTTAAATAATCCAACTGAATTTAGAGTAGGGGTGCGGAGTCTCACAACAATAATTTTGCGGCGCTATGCGGAGTTCTGTGTTCGGGCTGAGTTTGCCAGTGTACCCGATCGCGTTCCATTGGGAACACGGAGTGCATCCGCACACTCCAAAATCATGTGGTAATGGCACTACACAGTCGTGAAGTGTGCTTGCGTTCGAAATCACATGCGAACAGCATCATGCGGTCCGCATGGGGGCGGCCATCTTGTTTTTCTGCTCTCTGTTACAGTGCTGGGCCTAATTTTTAATCTCTTGTTAATCTTTGTCATACTCCTCCTTTATTACTTTTCTACCCCTAATTCTTACTTTTTACAATAATGTGTGTCTCTGTGGTTGTGTATTTACGTTTTTGTTTAATTTTTTGTGTTTTTGTGACTTTTTTGACTTAGTTTATTTCCCCTTCTTTCTTTCCTTCTTTCTTTCTTCTTTACTCTCCCTTCCTTTCCTTTAGCCAGTGCCATGGCAGAGGGGCACCTTCCATGCGGGCGGCACCGCCGCCCAGGTTTGCAGCTTCGGGTGATCTTTGTAGAGGAGGAGGTGGCAGCACTATTTTTTGTGTGCAGCGCCATCTCCCCTCTATGCTGGCAGCAGGCGGCAGGCCCGGTAGCGGCTACTCCCTGTGAGAGCATCAGCGGTGCTGGGGGATGGTGCGCCGGTGCATGCGGCTCACCAGCAAGGTTCAGCGCACCGCCCAGCAGCTGAGGCACTGCTGGGCCGACATTCTCAACAGGGAGCAGGACCTGCTCGACCAGCTAGGTATCGAGATTCCGGGGCTCGGTGAGTATTAATTATTTGTTGTATTTGTGTTCACAATGCTAAAAAAATAATCTGAATAGCATGCTGCTCACACTCAGAGGTAAGTTATGTTTAGTAAAGTTTACACTGGTATATTATTGTATGATCCAGTTTCTAGTTTCTGCTAGGCAGGTGCCGCTACCTAATCGCATTCATCAGGTGCTCGCTTTAGCTGATTAATTAAGAAGCCATTGCAGACTGTTTCTTCTGTCGCTAAAGTGATTCACTGAGTAGCACGTTCTCTCTGTGACTTTGTTTATGTAGCTCATACAGTTCCAGGTTATTTAATTGAATTTACAGTGATGATGTGAAGTATGCATCTATGCATTGCAAAAAAGGGAGACTGAGTTTGCTCATCAAGGGTGTTGAGAAATGGGAATAGAATAAAATCAAAGATCAGTAACTGCAATACATTAGTTCCAAATGTAGTTTTTGTTAAGGAGATTTGGAATATGGATTTAATGACAGTCGATAGACTTGAGTCGAAAAAAACTAGTAGTACTACAGGTGATCTGTTTTAGCGACTCCGTTTGCTTTTCATAAAACATTTTGTAGAGCTTATTAACAGAATCACCAATCTATGTTTCTTTATCCTCTCAATTTCTTTCATCAGCACCCAAGGGGAAGAAGAGGGAAGATTCCGAGGGTCCGGGGCAAGCTGGTCAGCCGGCGCCGACCACCAGCGCCGCTGACAAGGGCTCTGCAGATCCAAGTAAGTCCTTTTATGATTGTTGTGGACTTCTTTGGGTAGAACTGTAGAATCTTGGAGTATTTTGTCTATTGGAATGTTGGTGCTATCTATCGTGATTCGTGAAGCTTCAGATAGCAGTCCCAAGTAAGCTAGTATTTTAAATTTAAAAACATTTGCTCAGAAGGCTTTCTTTTTCCTGCTTATGCCTATCTCAGTTCACAAGACAGTGGCCATGGTCATCATGGTCCACACCCCCTCCCCAGTGTACTGTGCTACAGATCAGTTCATTTTTAGTTACAGTACACTACCTGTTTTCAATGACAGTGCAGCTAGGCTGGAAAAAAAGTTTGAAGTTCCACTCGCATTGCATTTGCCAACCAACACCATAGGTTTTCATTGAGCGTTATTCCACGCATGGCTTGTCTAAATTTGTGAACCAACCAATCAAATGCCCAGAGTGATATTTGGAAGATGCATGCTAACTGAGCTGTAGTGCTGCATTGCCGTTGTATTTGGGGTTGCGTATCTGGGATCTAAATTATGTGTAATGTTTTATATTCTAGCCACATAGAACATCGCTGATGCTGGCTCCAGTGCCGCTGAAGGAGGCGACAGCTTGGTTGCAGGGGGAGAAGAGGCAGCAGGGACAGGCACTAGTAAGTCACATATTTCTTGCAATTACTATGCTCACTAGCTATTGCCATGGTGTCGATCGTCGTCGTCATCAAAAATGACTGTGAGGTGAACCCCCCCCCCCCCAGCTTTACCAGCCACAGCGGTGGTTGAGTTATTATGGACTCTTCTATCTGCAATGCAGCAAAATCTCACATAATGAGCTTTGATGGCTTGAGGGAGACATGAAAGAACGGAAGGTAACTTAAAAGAAAGGACATGATATATGAGTGAAAGGATGGGTGGGCCATTCTTGGCATGTGCCACATTTAATCATGCGATACCCATGTGAAGTGATTCCAGAACATATATCATGGTTTCCCATAACAGATTAATTTACACTTGTTCAGATTTTTTCCTTGTGACTTGAACCATGACTGAATAAGCCAAAGATGATGACTCTATGATCAGTGTATTGGCCCCTCCATTATATGAAAAAAAGCTCTACCCTACCTGTCTAATCCCTCTACCTTACCCCCAGCAGTAGAGAAATCAAGTTTCCTTTCCTTGGTTCTTGCCCAGCAAATGGATTTGTTGGAAAACGTGGTGGCGGTCAAGGCCACAGAGTAAAGTGGGAGTAAGTGCATGATTTGATATCAAGTTTGGCATATAGGATACACAGTGACAAATGTGCCAAATAAAATCTATATAATCCGTGCCTTTACCTATAGTGCAGTCCATTAGATTCATTTTCCTCAATGTCTACTTACGGCAGACAGGATAATATATTAATATCCCCATTTCATACATGAGGTGTGTGACTGACATAGCATCTTATTTATTATTCATCAGCCTCTTTGGAGACAGGGTAGAAAGAGAAATGCATTTGGCAAAGAGCAGGGCCATTGGAATTAGATAATTGTCTACTACAGCTGCAGCCAGTAGCAAACTAGCCGAGGCGCTGGCTAGCAATGAGCATGGCTTCATTATTTTAGCACCACATACAACTTGTACTCCATAATAGTGCATAATGTCGCACTCATCAATGAGAAGTTATTTATTTTCCAACTCAAAGTGTCTGACTCAGTTTGTTACTGAAAACTTGAAAAGCCTTTAGAAGAAAACAATAATCTAATCACTGTGTTTTTAATCCTGTGATGTTATTCTCTGCCAGTCTGCTGTTACTTTTCTGCCACACAGTCACTGCTTTTGTATGTTTGGCAACATGTGTGGGTAAAGGAAAACATAAAATTGGCCTTGTGAGTCTCCTAATCATAATCATCACATCAAATAAATTCCAATGGCCCTAGGGGACCAGACATGCACTGCTACTGTGCCACACTGTTATTTAAAACAATTGTTTTCACAGAGCATTATTTACAATTTGTGTTTTTTGTTTTTCTCAATATAGCTGCTCCTGCTGGTCCAGCCGGACCACCCGACAGGCAGGAGAGAGCGGTCCGTTTGCCATGGCAGAGGTTGGAGTGTATCCAGCAGGAATACCAGTAGCTGGTGGTCCTGGAAGAGGAAGAGGAGGAAATCAATGCACAGCTTTCAGGCCCAAGTGCAGCCAGTCCCCCTCAACCTCCAGTCTCCTGGCCATCCCATCGCTGGCGCTGCCGCCAGCAAACTGCTACCACCCCCCACCAGAATGGCAACAGGCCATTGCTGTGCCACATCCTGCAGTGGCTGGTCATTATCGGGGGCCGGCTCTCCTCGATGGAGCAGAGCATGGACCAGCTCTGGTCCGACGTCCATAATGCCCTCTTCTAACCCTTTTTAAAATATTTTTTTTATGAGAGGGATTTGTTGTTTGTTGGGGCTGGGTGGAGAGTGTGGGAAGGGAATTGGGAGTGGGACTCCTGAGACTTTCATGAACAGTTTGAGTTTTGGGGCTTTGGTCAGTTTTGTTTTCGAGTGAGGGGGGCATGTTGTTTGAGTGGAAAGCGTGGGTTGCTTCGTAAATAAAGGGGGAAAATATTTTTGATAATCTAAAATTATGCCTGAAGTAGTTTATTTTACTTTTACTTTGCACTGCTGCCTTCAAGTAGTTTTACGCAGCCTGTGTTTATGTGCTTGTAACTTAATACTAGAGATAGAGTAGCACTTACTTATAGAGTCTAGGTTTATACTTCTCAAACTATCTTGACCATTATGGGGAATGCTGCCATGATGAGATGACCAAGGCTATATTGTGTCGATGGTCTGAACTATCTAGATAAAAAGCAGTAGTAGTTAATTTATTTTTTACTAAGTTGAATTACATCCATACGACTTGTCTTATCTGAATATACGTGCAGCAATACCAGGGGAGGCATCACAACTTCATCAAGCGAGGTCCCACTTCCAGTTCCACCCAGGGGAGCTCCAACTATAGGATTGTTCTGAAATATTGATTGATGATTATCCATCGTAGGTAACTAAATGGAAGTAGAAAGACTGAGTAAGTGGGTTATATATATTTATCAAATATTTACAAACAATTGACACCACCTGAGTACTATGTGATGATGATGACACAATGAGAATGCCTGATTGTGCTAAAATAGAAACAAAAGCAATACTAGTAAGTTTTGGCTAATGTGAAGCTAGCAGTATAATTTGTGAAATCCACAAGTTATCAAAAATGGACTCAAAGTCTGGAGTCCACAAGCTTAGGTAAAATGTTTATGAACAGGCAACACAAGGCCTTAATGATGATGATGCTGATGAGTGATGTTCTTCATTCTATATCTAAAAAAACTATGAATCATTTTTAATGTGCGGGTTGGTGATGGGCTGGTGTGGGCTACTGCATCGAAGATTTTACAGTTAGTTGATGTTGCTTTCCCCACATCCACCCCACCAAGTGTGTGATCCATTGATGGTGTAATTTAAGCCACAGCTCAATAAATCACACAGCTCGGAGGAAGAGGGTTAGGGGTTTGATGAATGGATGGGTAAAATGATTTGGGGAATGGTTTGACAAAGACAAACACTACAACACAAGGCCAACATTCATCTGGGCAATAAGCAGCAGCAGATCATTCACCATCAATCTGTTGTTAGCAAGAAACAAAGGAAACAGTACGACAGAGTACAGATACATGCATTGCAAACAGTCCTTCTGCCCCCAAGACCAAATTTACTATATATCCAAATGTTCTGTCTTCTAGGTTAGGGAGTGAACCCACCCACCCACTTCTCTTAGTTAATATGATTTTTGAAAGAAAAATGATACTGTATTGCAAAATTGGTGGTGCATCTGCATTCTCCTTGGGAATGTCCACTCTTTGTGGCCTCTCTGCACTGGTCTGGTAGGTAAGCAGGACTGTTGTTGAGCTCAGCTAGCTTTCGCCTTTTGTTCATGAAGGAGACTAGAAGAAGACCTGCGGATTGTAAAAGAGAAACTGTATTTTAGAGTCGAGGAGAAGGACAGAAGAAAGGTAAGCTTGATGAGCAGTGTATCAAGATAAGAAGAGGCAGAGCAAAAAAAACAAGAGGGGAGCTCAGAGTTTCACTTTTGCCATTGCCACAAGTCTAACACACACACAGAGCAACATTTCACAAACACCCTTCTCTCTATTCCAAATAGCTGAGTAGTACTAGGCCTCAGACTCTTGGTTTACCTTTGAACTGAAGTCGATACTCGATAACTTCTTGTTTCTTGCTGTTGATGAGGTAGTCCTGCAGCTCCCAGTCCTGCCCTGAGTTCTTCCATGATACTCCTCCAGTCCTGAGTGACTCCGAGTAACCCCATACCAGACCAGTCATCATCATCATCATGAATCACGAGGACCCGAGCAAGACTGACGTGGAGTGCAGTGCACTGTTGTTGAAGAACAAGTAGAGATGGAAACAGAATTTCAGTATTTTGCATAGGTTTTTGTTTGATAACTAAAATGACTGTTCTGGTGTCTGAAGAACCAAAAAAAAAGGAGAACACCCCTGCAATTAATTAAATATGGCTAAGTGTGAAAGGGCTGATCATCACCTACATGGAAAAATAAATCCCTCAGACCTGGTTGAGTAGCAATGTCAGATTCCTCTGTGTCACCTTCCACCATGAATACCTCATCATCGTCATCCCCCACTTCATCCCCTTCCATAAGTCTAAGTCTTTCTGGAACTTTTCTTTTCCCTTGACTCTCCTGTTGTCTCCTGGTCTCTGCGGGATCCACTCCATGTCTCTATCATCATCATCAGAAGTGTTGCTTGGAGAACATGGTGTTGTAGTACCCTTCCTTTTCCTTGCTGGAGATGTGGGAGCCAATGATTCTAAAAGAGGAGGTTCAACTTCTTTCCTGCAGTACTGTGGGTGATGTCTCCTCTCATGTGAACCTAAAAGCAAACAAGCAAGAAAAACATCAGTGAAACGTGGCATTGTTGCAGTTCAAGTTGTAGTACACACAAACAATATCATTTAGTGTGGTTACTAAAGTTATTAAGAATAATTAACAATAGTATACAGTGTTCATTCGTAAAATGGAAAACTACACCAACATAAACTTTCATGGTGACTGTACACTCAAGAAGTATTAGAAAGAGCAAAAAACAACAAAACAATATAAAATTAATTAATTAAAAAATTATAATTAAGTGACATTATCCTCAAGCGTGTCATTCGTTTATATTTAATAAACTGCTATTTCATTGCTCAACCATCCATGCAAGCATATGGCAAAGTGCCACACTGGCTTGACACACAAAATGGCTGCCTGCCATTGCCACGTGCTTATCAACAACAACAACACAGAGCAAATAGGCATTGGAACGAAGAGAAGAAGACATGCAGGCGTATGGCAAAAGCACACTGATTGGCTACACAAAATGGCCGCCAGCCACATGGTCACAACAACAACAATCAGCAAGGGGGCATGGCCACAAACAAAGAAGAATGCAGGCCTATGGGGAAAGCACATTGGCTGGCTGCACAACATGGCTGGAGAAAGATGGTATTATTATATTTTCCCCCTGGGGGCTTTCCTAACAAACTCAGGTGGCCAAACCACTCCAGCCAAGAGAATGTCATAAGTATTTGTTAATTTTTCCTCAAAAATTACTTTAATGGTACGTGGTATATCACCCTCAATTTGGTAGTGTAAATTGTACAATCTGCTGGGAGGGTTATCCCGCTGATCTGTTGTTTCAACTTGAATAAATTAATTAGTTGCTCTCTCAACCAAAAACTCTTGAAGATTCAGGTGGACTATTGTAACCTCTGTCGAGCTGTCTAGCAGTGTCAGTGCCCACTCCTTGTTCTGAAGTAGTGTCCTGAATATGTGTGGCATATTTAGTAGAAATGCCTGCCACTTTCTTCTTTTTGAATTGGGGTTTTTGTAGTGGAAGTTTCTCTTCATGATGATGTCAGATGAGCATTGTGAGTCCTTTCTCAGTTTCACATACTCTTCTTGTCTGCGCTCTGATCACCCTCCTCTCTCCGAATGTTTTCGGGTGAATTCTGAAAGGAACAAGAAGCACGTGTATCAGTATACTGATACCTATCAAGCTGTTTAATTGATTCATGATTACGCATGGTATAATGGTTTTCAGGAGACTCCGGTTGTGGACATCCACCCTGTGTTTTTAATTTTTCTTTATTTTTTGGTTTGTTCCAGTGCTTTTTAGAAACCTCAGGTGCCTGTATGGTAATATCCTTTTTGGAATTACCCCTAAAATGTGGCTTATTTGGTATGCCTCCCAAATTATCTTGACCTATAGAGGTATAGGTTTCAGCAATAATTTTTGGTAGCTCAAGCTCCTGGTCCGCAATGGGAACCTACACGAGGCATTGGCATACTGCCAATGCTGCTGCTTCCCACTTTCTGTTATTTAATATAAGTGAGGCAACTGTGGTGTAATTGCCAATGCGTTTCATCCCCAAATTCAGGGCAGCGGCAGCCCCGTATTCATTTTGAATCTGTTTCAGCACGTCAGGCAAAACAGCGATAGATGGTGTACCATGTGTCATGGTATATATTGCAGCAAAGACTGTGCCCCAGGTGGCACATTCATCCACTGGGGGAACTATCACTAGTGGTAGGTACACTTTGAGAATTCTATGTTTGTCTTGGAGTCCCGTAAAGGGAAGCACTGCTTCAAGCTGGTTTGTCTTTTGTGCAATCCAGAACTAAATTTCCTCCTGTCTGGTGGGAACTTTATCCATAATTACATGCTGGCTAGGACTAACCATGTTGCTCCCTCATTGTTGAGGGGACCAAGTCTTACATTATTTAGTGCATGTGGTAGGGTGCCTTGGAACCGATTCATGTGTTCCTGAAATGTTAGTTAGTGGTATTTCTAAATCTTTACAGGCTCTGCAATGGCATGTTATTACAGCTTGAGTGCATTTGTTCAATGTTTTTGTATTGGCATCTGCTGCAGGAAAAGTGACCCATGAACAGAATGCCTCTGTTTTGTGTGCTTCATGGGCCTCGACCACAAAGGTAAAATCTTCCCTTGTAAGAGGGAGCCCTTGTTGCTGTAACATTGTTGTTACAGCTTGTCTGCAATTAATAGGAAAAACTGATACTTGCACCATGTTTGATGAATGGAATTAAAAGAAGGGAAATACTACAGTGGGCTGTTCCTTTACAAAGGTTCAAGCTTGAACATCCTACAGATAAAATAAGGGTTACAATTTTGCTGAGGAGGATTAATCCCTAACACCACAAATGTCTCAGTGTAAGGTGAATAGAGGCCTTGGGTACACGTAAGAACTACTCAGGACACCCATTAAATAAGTACCTGACCTAGAACGTTGGTGGTGCCATGTCATACGGTTCCTACGAATCAAGTAGGATTGTGTATTCAGACAACATAACCATCAGAATATGGGGACTGAGTCCACACATATCATCAAAGTATGTTGGCCTTATTCCTAGCTAGCCTACAGTGCACCATCTGAACCCCTAACCTTTCAGGGTACCAGATGGTATCTGCAACCTTAGAACTTGACCACTCTAATTCCCCAAGGAAATTGTGGAAGCAGATCTACCCTTTCGTTGGTACTCAGGCAGGCCAAAGGGAGATGCAAGAAAGATACAAATCGACTTTTCAAACATTTATTGAAACAATTGTATTTTTGTGTAAAAAGCGTGATCTGCAATTATCAGTAGGATGAAACAAAACATTGTAACCAGCATTAGAAGAATGGTGAAAAAGATTCAACAGTTCAACCATTATAATGTTACAGTGTGATTATGATTATATTTATACTCTTATCCTAAGACTACCTACACTATGAAGAGCATAGTGGGAGTACCCTCTGGCAGATCTCTTGGGACAACCCGACTCCCCACATACCTGTGTCTATCAGGCAGCCGATCTGGTTTAGAGCAGGCTACCGTCCTTTGCAGTTGGAGATTAGAGTCAGTAGTGCTGCATCTCAGTCACAGGTACAGCGTTCCAGGATAATCCGCAGAAGTACCCCTCTGCTGAATTTGGCTTGGAGGTGGTTTAGATAACAAAAGCACTGTTCCAATCGCACTGTGTCAGAGGTGCAGCACTGATGGGATTCTTTGTCTTAGGACTCATAGATGTCTCCACCAGAAAACAAAATGCCAGAGCATCGCTTACAATGCTCCTTAGCCTTGGACAGAGTATACAAATAACATGATAAAATGCTTACTAAGAAATGTGCTGCAAGCAGAATAATTTCTAAGTATATTATCGTATAAGTGCAAGGCATGTATATAGTCACAATTTAGAAAAAGATGTAAAATTTAAACATGTAACTAAATTGAGACTTGTGCGCAACCCTGTTGAGCCTTACAACACCTTGTGCAGTCAACTCCAAGCTGCGTACGGCCTCCCCGTGGCACATGAGCTGTGCGTAGCAGGGGGTTGGGCGGAGGGTGGAGGTCAGGAGCAGGCTGTGTGCCCAACCCCCTCACTGGTGGGAGGCTGGGCACAGGGCCTGGAGCCTAATCTGCCGCTGGTGCTCACAGCTCATATCTGATGTTACAATATAGGGGGGGTGTCATTTTAAATAAGGCAGATGTACTGACTTTGTAAACAGACCACAACACCAAAATAAAAAAAGTGGTCTATTGACTTTAAGAAGGGGTCAGCAAATCAAACTATATAAAGCACATCTTTTGTGTTTGTCAAAATGTCACCAAAAATTATAATCAAATGTATATTTCATTAATTCACACAATGTTTAAGACAAATGAATGAAATAAAAACATTTTAATGAAGTTTTATTTAAAACAAAAACAAGCATGTCTTTAACAGTTTTTAGGCTACAAAGTACTCTGCAAGTTGAAGAGCATAGAGCTCCAGCTAGGAGTGCTTTAAAAAAATGTGGTATGCTCTCCTGGGGTCATAGATTTGATGACCCAGGAGACTTACTTTTTTTTTAATGCTGCTGGGAGGCTGCTGCACTCCATGCAGCCCTAAAAACCTTAAAAGAACATTTTGGTGGTGTCCCTGTCTCTTGTAGGGGCACCACCAGAAATATAATATGTACTTGCATAAAGGCCTACAGCATTATGGAGCGCTCCTTGCTAGGAAGAGTGAATAATAAATGTTCAGCTCTGCCTGCTTATTTATTATTCACTTTTTACTTTTGTTTTTATTTTGTGTCCCGGTCCCACCTGGGGCACCCACAGACTTAAGTTTTGTGACGAACTGTAGGAGGAACCCCACAGCCCGCCGGCTCCTTTCAAGCAGCCCCATTCCTTGGGCCCATGCAGGAACTGGCACTTTGTGTTTTTTCTTTATATGTGGTGTGCCACCGGGGGCACTCTTGTACATTTTTTATGATGAAGGCCACAGGAGAAACCCTCAGCTCCCTGCAAGCAGGTCCATGGGATGTGCAGAAGCCAGCAACTATTGTTTTTTTAATAGAGGGGTGACTCGATGCCCACCAGGGACACTCAACAGCACTACTCTTGTTGGGAGCTGTGGGAAGAACCCCAAGGCCTCAACAGCCCCGTCAGCTCCCCAGCCTACACCCATCCCATCTGCAGGGGTAGCTGTCATTGCTCATAGCCCGTGGGAGCAGTTTTCTTTTTGCTCCCACTGACAAATTCTGTGCTTTCGTGCTCAAAAGAGAGTGGGCAGAGAAACTTATGTGTGCCCATCGGCGGGAGCAGCTTTCTGCTCCCACTGGGTAGGAGCACATAACAGTTCCCTGCCTGCTTTCTGGTGGGCAGGCTAACTATGGTGTTGCGGGTTTGGGGTCCTCGGGACACTGCAACGGAGCCAGCCCTAGGGGATAGAATAGCTCAGGGAGGGAGGTCGTGCTCCTACCTCCCCTTTAATTTTAATTTTTAGTCCCAGGGGATGGGGTCCTCAGGGCGTGATTAAGGCTTGGGGAGGGAGGTCGCATGCCTCCTACCCTATATTTCCAAATCAGCCCGGGGATGGGGTCCTCTGGGCCTCAAAGAGGCTTTGGGATGGGGGAAACCCTTAATAAAGCAATTTTGTCACCCTGAGGCCCAGGCCTACCCTGTTTTAAAAAAAAAAAAGTTACTGCAGATTTGTACATGGTGTGGGTTGCCCGCATGGTCTAACCACACCCACATCTCACGGACGGCCAACCCCCGACAGGGGGACAACACCCACAAATTCCTATCCCACATTAGCCTATTTTCACTTTTGCCTTTTCCTGAAAATAGGCTAATGTGGGATAGGAATATATGGGTGTTGTCCATCTGTTGGTCCTAAGGGAGTCCTCAGGGAGTCCCACGGGATCATGGAGACGTACATTTTTAAAACAAAATTGTCCCCCGTTCTGGCATCCCTACCCTGCCCTCTTATGTCCTGTTTTAAAAACATTTTCAGGAGAAACTGACCATGTCCGTGAGTCCTGTAATGGCAGTCGCCAAATTTCTGTTCATGTTGTGGCCAGCCAGAAAATCAGAGAGCTTGTTTAAGAAAAACCCTCAGCCAATTAGAATGCTATCATTGCTTAAGCCAAGCCCAACAGTCAATATATCTGTACATTTTGTGACTTGATTTATAAAAAAACTACTGACCCGATTCACATCAAATCTCTGAGTAAAGATCTAGCTTACTTCCAAGTTTGGTGTAATTCCGTTCAGCCTGTTTGATTATAGAAATTGCATGAGGAAATCGCGTTTTGGGAGCACGCTTTTTTTCAGCTCCCACTTGACGGATTACCTCAAAACCTTCCAGTAAGGAACTGACGTGAATTCACTTTTTTGAGAAAGTATTGTGAAGATTCGTCAAAGGTGTCAAAGGATTTTTTTGCAAAAGGTCTAGGAAATAACTTGGGTTCATGGTTGATGTGTTAATTGACAGGTTAATTGATAATGTATTATCTAAAAAAAAATTACATTTGTAATTCAATACAAAATCTGTAGAATCTGAGAGTGACACCACTTATTGCCTTACCAGCATCGGTAAGGCTGAGTCAAAAGCATCTCCAGTCTCAGCCATAAAACCAGGTAGTTGGAAGAGGCAATGAAATTGCCTGCTTGTAGTATTACTGCTTGTTTTGGCCCCACCTGCAACTGTTTTTGATGAACTGTGGTTAGTGAGTGTCACATAATGCCTAGTGTGCCTGGCAGTATATCTTTCAGGGTCTGCAACCACCTTCGGCCATTGGCCTAATTCTACTGTCTGCTGAACTATCAAATTGGAGAAGGGCGGGAAGGATTCTCTTTCTTAACAGTGATCGGTAGTCACAGTTCTACTTGTCTTCTTTTGGCCCCTACTACAGTTTGTTTTCTTCTTCCTTTGCTAATATAACTTTCTGTAGGCATCTTTGTTTTTGGTCCTCCATAAATGCTCTTTCTTTTTGCTGCCTTCATTCTGGTCCCGACCTGGGTAAAAGCCCACAACATTACCCAGAAAAATAGTAAATGATCAACAAGCCTCATTATGAAACCCACAAAATTGTGATTGGGGCGGAAAACTGGAGGAATGTGAGGAGTTAGCAGGGAAGTGGAAGCAGAATTCCTGCAATACTTATCTCATTTGTTGGTGGAACCTCAGGCTCCACCTTATAGTGTCCCTTTAAGTAAACTCTCACTCAAGTTACAGGTATTTCTAGTATCGGTAATTCCTGTTGCGGAGTTAATGGAGTATATAGGAGGGCACTTGAGCTTTCCTGAAATCACAGTCTCATGCTCCTTGCCTTCTGCCCCATAATTTTAAATTGGCACTCTCCAATAAATGATGAGCTACCCTGGGTCTCTACTCCATCCTGTTACACTGATGCACACCCCTACATTTCTTTTTTGAGAACAAGAGACAACCTCCGCGAGTACTCACAGAAACAACAGGAGCCTGGTAACGAAAGGTGCCTTGTACAAAGTGTATAATTGTCTGAATAGTAATTCTTGTTTTAAGCTTAGAGTTATACCCTCTTTAGTTAGCTGCACTAGGTTTGTGGGTAACACCACTCAGTTTAATGACTGCTAAGATGTATCAGCTAAATCAGCAATATCAGTATATTTCCTACACATTGAATCAAACATATAACACCTGTATACTTTCAACATTTTAGGAGTAAAACCCAGCACCAAGTGGTTGTAGGGCTATCCTACTTTACAGTCGAGGGAAAACTCAGACTTCAGGCTTTCAAAGGGCCATTCTCCAAATCGTGGCCCTTGCAGAGTAAAAGTAATCAATGATGTTGGAAGACCACAGCAACCTACAAAATAATGTTTGTGGCCAGTTAATAGACATATCACTTCAACAACCCAACAAGACGTGAGACAACGTAGTAATGTATAACACAATGTAACACTAGCTACATTTTAGCTCTATTGCATTGTCATTTTTTGCTTGACATCTACCTTCCTAGCATAGCAAGGGGAGCACAGTTGTGCATGCATAGGAGCCTGATAGCTTGCAATTGGTGAGGGTGAGCATACCTGCAGGCCAATTCTATGCAAGGGGAAGGAGAAGAAAGGGGAAGAGTCCTGGAGGCTTTCACAAGTGGTGAGAGTCTTAGCAGGTTGCTGTTGGAAAACCATGGTTTTGAATATGTTGGGATAATACATCGTCTCCAGCAGGTACTAGAAAAGTGGGATCCAGTATAGTTCCAGGAAGATAGGATCCTGGTGAGATTTTCAGGTTATCCACATATGATACATTTAGACACTGTGGAGCCAATTCAATTTATGAGTACAGGAGTAATACTAAAGGAGCACTCTTTTAGGTACTCTTTCATGCCTTGGTGAATTGGCCCTAAAAGTCAACCTCCCTATTAGTAAACGTTCAAAGAGAACATAGGGGCATATTATCAACGGCCAGCGATAATTATCGCTGGCCGTTCACAGCGTGAGAATAGTTATCGCCGGCTACCGCAGATAATTATCGCATTGCTAGCGCTGTATTAACAACACATAGCGCAATGGCGATAATTATTCCTGCGATAAGCTTATTTTCCATGGAACATCGCTGGTTTTCCAGCGATGTTCCATGGAAAACGGCGATAACCTTGCTGATACGACCCTGTGGTCGTATCAGCAGAATCCATCTCCCATGTAAAGTATGCTTAAGTCAGGAATTTAACAGACGTTAAATTCCTGAGTTAAAGCTGAGGTAGCGCGATTTCTTTTATCGCTGCACCTCCTTGTTAATATCGCGGCTGCCTTCGCGATATTAACTTGTGTTGTTTTCACAGCCACGCCTTCTTTGCATCTCATTAGCGATGCAAGGCGAGGCTGTGAAAAAACGGGCTCTACATCAAGGAAACACGCGCTAGCGTGTCCTTGATGATATTGCGATATAATTATCGCCGCTTTTCGCCCGAAAACGGACGCTAAAGCGGCGATAATTATATCGCCAGCCCTTGATAATATGCCCCATAGTCCTTTCTATTTGTGCTAACCGTATATGAATATTCCCTGAATATTGCAATATCTGTAGACTATTGTAAAATAAAATCCTATTGCATTCTCATACAGAATGGCTCAACAATAAATATTTTTATTTCTTATTGTTTGACTTGTCCTCCCATATAGCTGAAGGTCAACAGTAATAGATTCTTAAATGCAATTATGAAATTTATACTTTGAGTTCCTTATTCATGAATCAATGCCAGTTCTTCATCTTTGTTAATTAATCTGTATTCATTCTCACCAATATTCCCAAAGCATTTCATGCAGCTGCACTTCCTCGGGTGAAATTCATAAAAAATTAGAAACCATAATCAAATCTTATAAACATCAAACTTCCTTGTCTCTTTGTGAACACACACCCTTAAGTTCATCCAAACCTGAATTGTGCTGGGCATGCTAGAGGAACCATCAGCACATGAAAAGATAGGCCTGTCCTATCTTTTTATGTGGGGATTTCTCTGCCTCGACTAAGGAGTTGCTGTAGTCTTAAACTTACTATTAAATCTTTTGATGTGAATAGTGCAAGTTTACCTTTGTGATTTGGGCTTTTAGCATCTATATTAACTCTTCAATTCATAAAGCCATCTTGTAGCTAGCTCACTGTAAAGTGATTATAGATTAAATCTGCACCTAATCTCTCCATTTGAGTCTAACCACGAGATTGTAGTAACTTACATGCCACAAGAAATTGAAATTAACAGCCATGTATGTACACAGTCTTCACATCAATCCCAATGTTGAGCCATGCAGAGTGGTTAGTAGTGAAGGGTAAACTAAATCTAACCCGGTAACTCTCAACACTTTTTCAACTCATATCTGATATATATCTTATTCATTCTCCAAGGTGTAGGCATGATATACAAATCAAAGAGGCCTCAATAAGTCAAATACACATCTTAACATTCACATAACTAGGTCTTAACAAGAGTGCCCCATAGCTAGGCCTTACCCCGCTTAAACTTTATAGTGATTTTAAGTCCAATCCACATTCCACATTCATTGTTCTGTGTAAGTTTTATTATGTTTACTACTCAACACTCAGAGGAACCATTTCCATCAAACCATATCTGAACAAATCTCTTACCCAACTAGGCACTTCGAGTCTGCTTTCCAGCTCTTTATGGAGTGCTTACGTACAATGCCATGATCACTCTCCTATCTACCAAATGACACTGAACAAACCAACACAACATTGCCCAATGCCATTCCACTAATTAAGTCTTCCATGTATGTCATTCCTGTCAGGCTCGTTGAATCAGTACTCTAAAGCATCCATCAATGCATAATTAGAGGATCATTGGTGAAATCAAAATTCCTACATCAACAAAATCACTCTGTTCCATTGTGGTTAACTATCAATCTTGTTAGTAAAGTACACGCTAACTTATAAAACACATTATAGATTCCCATTGTGGAATCTCTTGTATCATTAGTTCATTACATATATGACACAGGCTGACAAACTGCAGGATGTATGTGCAGTAGTATTAAAAACCCTGATTTTTCATTAATATAAAGTAAAGTAGAGCAAAAACAAATAAATTGCCATTCAAAACAATAAAGACTTGCATTGTGGATATTCTGTTCTTAGCCTAATGCTAGCTGGTCCATGTATTAACCTCCAGGTTCTCTATTAAGGATAATGTTAAGTAGTTAGATACAGTATAAACAAATATTTTGCGAACATTTGATGGATATCTTATCTTCCGCACCTTTCATTCAGTTCATGCTCATCTTGTGGTATTTTTTCACACTGCAAATAAAATTCTGTTCATTCTCAGTAAGTGCAAAAACAACAGTTGATGGACAGAATGCAGAACAATGTCATACATTCACCCCAGTACAGAGATCTGGGCCTAAATCCATCGTTTTTTTTGCTCACCATGCCATTCCAGTTTGAACCCAGCCATATGCAAATCAGTCTTGACCCTGTGCCTCATGGGAACAGTCCAGCCCGAACTGCCAAGCCAGGTCCTCCCTGGACTGGAAACAAGCATCCTAGGACCGGTTTCGGGGTTTCACCCCTCTTCAGCCAGGATAGCTTGATTCCAGTGGCATGGAGAGCACGGGACCCACGTCTGGGCATACCCATCCCACTCGGGGTGACAAATGCAAAAACAACAGTTGATGGACAGAATGCAGAACGATGTCATACATTCATCCCAGTACAGAGATCTGGGCCTAAATCCATCGGTTTTTTGCTCACCATGCCATTCCAGTTTGAACCCAGCAATATGCAAATCAGTCTTGACCCTGTGCCTCATGGGAACAGTCCAGCCCGAACTGCCAAGCCAGGTCCTCCCTGGACTGGAAACAAGCATCCTAGGACCGGTTTCGGGGATTCACCCCTCTTCAGCCAGGATAGCTTGATTCCAGTGGCATGGAGAGCACGGGACCCATGTCTGGGCATACCCATCCCACTCGGGGTGACAAATGCAAAAACAACAGTTGATGGACAGAATGCAGAACAATGTCATACATTCACCCCAGTACAGAGATCTGAGCCTAAATCCATCGTTTTTTTGCTCACCATGCCATTCCAGTTTGAACCCAGCCATATGCAAATCAGTCTTGACCCTGTGCCTCATGGGAACAGTCCAGCCCGAACTGCCAAGCCAGGTCCTCCCTGGACTGGAAACAAGCATCCTAGGACCGGTTTCGGGGTTTCACCCCTCTTCAGCCAGGATAGCTTGATTCCAGTGGCATGGAGAGCACGGGACCCACGTCTGGGCATACCCATCCCACTCGGGGTGACAAATGCAAAAACAACAGTTGATGGACAGAATGCAGAACAATGTCATACATTCACCCCAGTATAGAGATCTGGGCCTAAATCCATCGTTTTTTTGCTCACCATGCCATTCCAGTTTGAACCCAGCCATATGCAAATCAGTCTTGACCCTGTGCCTCATGGGAACAGTCCAGCCCGAACTGCCAAGCCAGGTCCTCCCTGGACTGGAAACAAGCATCCTAGTACCGGTTTCGGGGTTTCACCCCTCTTCAGCCAGGATAGCTTGATTCCAGTGGCATGGCAAGCACGGGACCCACGTCTGGGCATACCCATCCCACTCGGGGTGACAAATGCAAAAACAACAGTTGATGGACAGAATGCAGAACAATGTCATACATTCACCCCAGTACAGAGATCTGGGCCTAAATCCATAGTTTTTTTTGCTCACCTTGCCATTCCAGTTTGAACCCAGCCATATGCAAATCAGTCTTGACCCTGTGCCTCATGGGAACAGTCCAGCCCGAACTGCCAAGCCAGGTCCTCCCTGGACTGGAAACAAGCATCCTAGGACCGGTTTCGGGGTTTCACCCCTTTTCAGCCAGGATAGCTTGATTCCAGTTGCATGGAGAGCACGGGACCCACATCTGGGCATACCCATCCCACTCGGGGTGACAAATGCAAAAACAACAGTTGATGGACAGAATGCAGAACAATGTCATACATTCACCCCAGTACAGAGATCTGGGCCTAAATCCATCGTTTTTTTGCTCGCCATGCCATTCCAGTTTGAACCCAGCCATATGCAAATCAGTCTTGACCCTGTGCCTCATGGGAACAGTCCAGCCCGAACTGCCAAGCCAGGTCCTCCCTGGACTGGAAACAAGCATCCTAGGACCTGTTTCGGGGTTTCACCCTCTTCAGCCAGGATAGCTTGATTCCAGTGGCATGGCAAGCACGGGACCCACGTCTGGGCATACCCATCCCACTCGGGGTGACAAATGCAAAAACAACAGTTGATGACAGAATGCAGAACAATGTCATACATTCACCCCAGTACAGAGATCTGGGCCTAAATCCATCGTTTTTTTGCTCACCATGCCATTCCTGTTTGAACCCAGCCATATGCAAATCAGTCTTGACCCTGTGCCTCATGGGAACAGTCCAGCCCGAACTGCCAAGCCAGGTCCTCCCTGGACTGGAAACAAGCATCCTAGGACCGGTTTCGGGGTTTCACCCCTTTTCAGCCAGGATAGCTTGATTCCAGTTGCATGGAGAGCACGGGACCCACATCTGGGCATACCCATCCCACTCGGGGTGACAAATGCAAAAACAACAGTTGATGGACAGAATGCAGAACAATGTCATACATTCACCCCAGTACAGAGATCTGGGCCTAAATCCATCGTTTTTTTTGCTCACCATGCCATTCCAGTTTGAACCCAGCCATATGCAAATCAGTCTTGACCCTGTGCCTCATGGGAACAGTCCAGCCCGAACTGCCAAGCCAGGTCCTCCCTGGACTGGAAACAAGCATCCTAGGACCTGTTTCGGGGTTTCACCCCTCTTCAGCCAGGATAGCTTGATTCCAGTGGCATGTAACACTTTTCGCCCAAAAGGGGTTTTGGGTATGCCCAGACGTGGGTCCCTTGCTCACTGTGCCACTGGATTCAAGCTAGCCTGGCTGAAGAAGGGTGACATACCCTGAAACCGGTCCCAGGATGCTTGTTTCCGGTCCAGGGAGGACCTGGCCTGGCAGTTCGGTCTGGACTGTTCCCATGGGGCACAGGGTCAAGACTGATTTGCATATGGCTGGGTCCAAACTGGGGTGGCGTAGTGGGCAAAAGAACGATGGATTTAACCCAGATCTTTTGACTGGGGCAGAATGTTTGCATTGTCAGCATTCTGTCCATCATTTGTTTGCTGTAACACTTTTCGCCCAAAAGGGGTTTTGGGTATGCCCAGATGTGGGTCCCTTGCTCACTGTGCCACTGGATTCAAGCTAGCCTGGCTGAAGAAGGGTGACATACCCTGAAACCGGTCCCAGGATGCTTGTTTCCGGTCCAGGGAGGACCCGGCCTGGCAGTTCGGTCTGGACTGTTCCCATGGGGCACAGGGTCAAGACTGATTTGCATATGGCTGGGTCCAAACTGGGGTGGCGTAGTGGGCAAAAGAACGATGGATTTAACCCAGATCTTTTGACTGGGGCAGAATGTTTGCATTGTCAGCATTCTGTACATCATTTGTTTGCTGTAACACTTTTCACCCAAAAGGGGTTTTGGGTATGCCCAGACGTGGGTCCCTTGCTCACTGTGCCACTGGATTCAAGCTAGCCTGGCTGAAGAAGGGTGACATACCCTGAAACCGGTCCCAGGATGCTTGTTTCCGGTCCAGGGAGGACCTGGCCTGGCAGTTCGGTCTGGACTGTTCCCATGGGGCACAGGGTCAAGACTGATTTGCATATGGCTGGGTCCAAACTGGGGTGGCGTAGTGGGCAAAAGAACGATGGATTTAACCCAGATCTTTTGACTGGGGCAGAATGTTTGCATTGTCAGCATTCTGTCCATCATTTGTTTGCTGTAACACTTTTCGCCCAAAAGGGGTTTTGGGTATGCCCAGACGTGGGTCCCTTGCTCACTGTGCCACTGGATTCAAGCTAGCCTGGCTGAAGAAGGGTGACATACCCTGAAACCGGTCCCAGGATGCTTGTTTCCGGTCCAGGGAGGACCTGGCCTGGCAGTTCGGTCTGGACTGTTCCCATGGGGCACAGGGTCAAGACTGATTTGCATATGGCTGGGTCCAAACTGGGGTGGCGTAGTGGGCAAAAGAACGATGGATTTAACCCAGCTCTGTTGACTGGGGCAGAATGTTTGCATTGTCAGCATTCTGTCCATCATTTGTTTGCTGTAACACTTTTCGCCCAAAAGGGGTTTTGGGTATGCCCAGACGTGGGTCCCTTGCTCACTGTGCCACTGGATTCAAGCTAGCCTAGCTGAAGAAGGGTGACATACCCTGAAACCGGTCCCATGATGCTTGTTTCCGGTCCAGGGAGGACCTGGCCTGACAGTTCGGTCTGGACTGTTCCCATGGGGCACAGGGTCAAGACTGATTTGCATATGGCTGGGTTCAAACTGGGGTGGCGTAGTGGGCAAAAGAACGATGGATTTAACCCAGATCTTTTGACTGGGGCAGAATGTTTGCATTGTCAGCATTCTGTCCATCATTTGTTTGCTGTAACATTCTCAGTAAGTTCCTTGATTGTAGTATCATTTCAATTTGGAGTATTTTTTGTGTACAGCTGATGGTCATTTTATCTCCTGTACCTTTCTTTCATTCAAATCCTTATTTAAATTTTTCTCACAGTGCAAATAACATGCTGTTCACTCTGCCTAATCTCCCTGATTACAGTATCATTTTCATTTGGAGTACGGGTCATGGGTTACACTGTACCTCTTCTGTGTCTCCAAAGTGTCAGATATATTTGTCTTATCAAATGCTTCTCTCTGAAGTTCCATAGATGTTAAGAACATCTATTAAAAAACACTTAATTTCAATTTGTCTTTCAGATCTTTCGAAGCCAATATGTTCAGATGATGCATTCAATAAAATTCCTTTTGCGCTATCAAAGGGTCCACATTTCCACCTCTGCTCGGTAAAATGATCTGTTCTAGAGTTTGGAAATTGATTTTGACTCATTTTCCAATGTAGGCTTTTCTGCATGGACTCTTAATTAGCTGAATGCAGTCTGTAGTATCAAAAGTAGAAAAACAGTTTAAATGGTATTTTTCTCCAGTCAATGATAAATGTACCTTCTTATAATTTTGCTACAATGTACACAATTAAGGCAACAGGATGTTCCTTTCTCTGTAGTTGTTTTTGTTTGGTTAGTGCCTGCTCTAGGGTCTATTCTTAAGATGTAAATTATTCACATTCTTATTTCTGGAAAGGGCAAAAATTGGCTTGTCATGGAATAATGTGCACATTTCTGAATCACTCTTGAGAAGTATTCAATTTTTCAAAATGATTCTCCAAATCATTTCACTTTGATTTTATTCCTTATTAACAAATACTATTTTGTCTTCCTTTTTTTGAGGGTTCCAACCTAAAGAAATTGTATTTTCATCTGCTGTTGTGCCCTCTTAGGCGTTATGCTCTTGTAACCCATTATTTTGAACTTTGTCAAAACCTTTGCTTCTTGTTATACAAAATCCTCTGGATTGGCTATATGGCACGTTAACACTCAATTCCTTGGGGTGATCACTTTGGGCATGCAGTAATTTTCTATCAGTTTCATTTGTGTACAATATTGCTGACCCTTTCTTATCCTTGAGTTTCACACTTACATCAAGCTAATGGGTAGTTTGTCCTTGATGGTAGATGTCAATTTTCCTCTATCGTGTAAGGAGTTTATTGAAGTTACATTTTCTTCCAATTTTTGTCTTGGTCTACATCACACAAAAAACAGGTCATCTATGAATCACAGATAAAACTTGATGTTCTTCAACCACTTTGGGTCCTTAAGCATATGATGCTTGTTAATTCAAGGCATAAAGTTGGTTTCATAGGCTGGTGCTGTTAAATAACCCATCAAAGTGTCTGTAATTTAAGAAGATATTTGCTCATTGCCCTGAAATAGTTATGTTACAGGATTTAGTCCATGATTATTAATCAGGAAATTAATATTAGCTTCTAGATCATGTTTTCCAAGTAGAGTAAGCTCCAATGCCTCAAGTCCCTTAGATTGTGTGAAGGATGTATGTAGTGCTGTAACATCTAGTGTGCACAACCACATCTCATCTGTATCCTCAATGACCACCTCATTCAGTTTTTGTGGAAATTCTGTTCTACTCTATATGTATGATTCTGCTCCCCTTGTATTCTCTTGTAAAAAGTATTGACATATTTGCACATTGGTTCTTGAATACATCGTATTGATGAAACAATCAATCTTCCTGGCAAGTAATACGAATGTTTGTGAGGTAGCATGTACAAAACAGGAAATCTGGGATGATCCTGCGTCAAATATTTTCTATTTTTCCAGAGATCCATTTATTATATATTATTATAGAAAATCAGCCCCATTGAGAAGGAAAGTGAGGCATAGAAGAGAGAGCTGGAGTTTTGCAATCTGGTAATCTCCATGTCCCTCCTACTTCAGGTGATTCACAGTAGTGTTTTAAAAACTAAATGCCAAATATAAATGGCTTCTTAATGGCAGTCACAAAAAACCTAAGCCACAATCGAAGGAAGCCAGTAACATAAACAGTGTAATCCTGGGTCTAAATTGAACTTGGAATTCAGGGAGGAAGTAGGAGAACAAGCATAAGAACACCAAAAACGTAATTCAAAGGCAAGTCAGAGTTCAGGCACCCTTTCAGTAAATACAACCATATAGTAATCCAGGGGGTGAGTCAGAGGTTATGCAACCAGTCAACAACCAATACCAAATTGCAATCCAGAGGGCAAGCCAGAGTTCAGGCAAAAAGGTCAGCGAACCGAGAAAGAAAACATAACAGCAAAGGTGAGGAACGAAATAACCATGAACAAACTGTAGCGAGAGGGAAGGACTCAATACAACACGGAAAGTTGCCAGGCACCTTCCTATGGAAAGTGAACTGCTTATGAAGCTCTGCTGCCACTCATGATCTGGACGTTCCCCCCCGTCTGGACCTCCAGCAGTGATGATCCTCAAGCCCCAGCCACAATAGACACATCTTCCATAGCCTTCCTGGCTTTCTTATATAGATTCTATTGTGACCATTTCTAGAGGTGAATACCCACGCCCATGTAATTCCCTTATTCTTGACAATACATCACAAATTCAAGAATTTTATAAAGCTTCTTATTAAAGCCCTGGCTATGGTCACCATCCAGCAAGCTGTATGCATTCAAATCTTCCACGTGGGCTTGGATCAATTTCTCAAAATAGATAGTACCCATTAGTACCATAGCTTCTCCTTTGTCTGCAATCATGATTGATTTTGTTTTTATTACTGATCAACTTGTTCAGTCATCTTACCTCATTTGGAGATAAATGTTCCCGCTTCTTTGATATATAACTAATATTCACTTTTTTGATTAATGTTTCAAAGTGATCCAATACCTTATCTGGCATTGGTACTTAAAAGGATGATTTTGATCTAAATTTTAATTTTTTGTATTCACAGGTTTTTACCTCCAAATTCTGTTCTGAAATAGTCACAATATAGAGCTTTGAACTTAGGTTTCCCATCTGTTTCATATATTGAGGAATTTTTGGATGCACCAAAGAAGTACTTTTCTCTAAATCCCTCTCATCCAGTGGTGTTAATGTACATCGTGAGATATTAATCACAAGGCTTGCTTCTTGTCTTGCTTTTTTAATTCCCTTCTTTATCCCTTATCTGGTGGTCTTATAATCTAAGTCTTGTGTCTAAAAAAGTTGAACCTGCTGAAGCCATTCTGTTAAAGTTTTGTGTATCTGTCGTTGCTGAATAATTTTCTTCTTCAGATACAGTGTCTTCCATTATACCTTGTATGGGGTCACTTCTCTCAATAGTTGTTAATTTGTGTTCGAATAGGACCTTATGAGTCTTGTAATTTATTTTTGTTTGTTGTGTTGCACTTCTAGGTCCTTCCTCACAATTTGTCTTGATTTAGAATCACCTTCACTACTAGTTCAATGTTACTAGAACCTCTCTGTTCCGTTATTTTTTAATTTTCCTGCCATATATATACAATGTCTAATTTGCATTCATTATTAGCTCTTTTACATTTCTTTATTTTTTCCCAATTTCTTGAATTAACATCCACTAGAAAGTCCTGCCATTGTTTTTTTTAGGTTTCTTTGGATTTCAATTCCCCTCTCTATAGCTTCCAAAATGTTTACCAACTCCTCTGTAGTCAGAATTATTAGATCAAGGAAACATTTATTTAAGCTTCTGTTTCACTCCTCATTGAACAATTTTTGGTCAGTACATAGTGTGGGTCTCTTTGTTCATACCTCACGTGGTATCCTTGCTACTTTGTGATTTTTGGCAAATATAACATATAGACATCTATTAAGTTCTCTCCTCATTCATCTTGAATTGTCTTTGTTTCTGTTCCATATTTATCAGTGTCTCTTTAAATGATTTTGTCAATGTCTCTTTCAACAATGATAAGACTCTGTTGGCCCGTTTTTCAGTACAACCAAGGGTCTCAGCCTTCTTTTCTGTCATCTACCCAATCAGTATGAAGGGCTTCCATTGTGTGCTGAGCCATCTAGTGTGCCAGAGAAGATATTTTGGGGCATATTTTCAATAAACTGGCTGAGCGCTGTGTTACTCCAAAATTGATAACACCGCGCTCTGTCAGTTTCAAAACGGAGGGATGCGCCGTATTTACAAACATATGGCGCACCCCTGCATTTCCCCTAGCGTTGGTGCTAACAAAGCTGCCTAGCGCCAGCCCAGGCACCCTAGCAACATTTTGCTAGGGTGCCTGCACTACAGGGGTGATTGTTTATGTGCAGGAAGTGACACCTTCCGGCACACAAACAATCTTAACAGGCGATTTGTTCTATCTTTGTGTGCTGCAGAATGCAGCACACATAGAAAGAAATATACGATGAGAAATAAAACATTTCACCTTGTATCGCCTGTTAAAGACCAGGTATTTCCTGGTCTTATTTTTAGCGCTGCCCCCATACCTTGTAAGTATGGGGCAGAGTCAAAAAGCAACGGGTGTTGCGGTGGAACACCCACTGCATCACCCACTGCCTGCCCCTTTCACACTCAGTGCTGCGTGAATAGTTGCATTATTAACAAGGTGGTGTTAAGCCAGATTAAGTGGCTTGACGCTGCCTTGTAAATAAGGCGAAGGACTTAATGCCACTAGAATGTCAAAAAAAGTGACGTTCTGGTGGCATTAACTCCTTGTAAATATGCCCCTTCGTCCCGAATCATTGTGCAGTGAGCTACATGATGGCTTAATGAGTTACAGAGACTAGTGTGGAGATTTAATGCTCATATATCTTATAACGGAATCATTGTTACAGCCGTTTTGATGTATTACCTTGAGAAATTGAACTCAACTGGTGCCTATTAATTAAAGAAAATCCATTTACGTTCCAAGGACCCTTTCAATGGTTCTCTAACATGCACAGCTCAATTGGGACTTTGGAAGCACAAAGCAAGGGTGTGTTCAGAAAGAGACAAGGTAGTTTAATGTGTATATGACTTCATTTATGGTTTCAGGAATTTCCCTTCAAGAAGCACAACAGTTTGAAATGCATGGGGAATACACTCCTTTTCTTTATGAAAAGGATGTATTTGGAACAACTAACAAAGATGAAGAACTATTATTGATTCATTTGAAATAGAAACCTCATAATTTTATTAAAGAAACTATTAGTCTGTAACTTTCGGATATACACGAGGACAAGCCAAAAGATTAGAAAGTAGAAAACAAAAAAGAATATGGTGGAGTCATTCTGCATGGGATTGTAATAGGGTTTCTGTGACACTTGTTCACAGATGTTGCAGTTGGAAGAATGCCACATGCCAGGAGATTGAACCAATGCACCTAGAGGTGTAACAAAAAAATTGTAATGAAAATATGTAAGAATTTCAAAGCTCACTGCTCTGAAGGAGAGAGTAAGTGCTGCCGGCATTCTTACACAGGGTGTTCTCTGAATATGTCAATTTTAGAAGTTTTGGGACAATTTACATATGCATGTAAGAGAATTTAAAAGAGTAGTACATGTGTAGTAATTTACATACTTCAAAATGCCTTTGTGAATAGGCACCAATGACTCTAAAGGGAACTCATGCACATATTCAGTGGTTATCGTGAAGATCTTGCACAGATATGGACCCCTCAGACATGCATTGGATGCATCTGTGGTAGAACTGTCTATTTGTATTTCTGCTCAACATTTTATTAACCCTAGATTTCTTTGTATATATATAAAAACCAAGGGGTATATTCACAAGAACGTGTGATAACTACCGCAAGAGTAGCGTAACGCAACTTTTATTATCGCAGCCCATCGCGGGAAAATAACCCCGTGTCAACGTGGAATTCACAACAAGGCAGTACCATGCGATAGACACCAGATAACGCGTCAAATGCCAGCGTGTAAATCAACACCACGCCCCAAAAATGCGAAACGCGAGAAACCATGCGATGAGGCCAATCGCGGTACAAACATCTGCGAAAAGCAGCCTCAGGCCTGCAACTCCCATGCGTCTGGCGGGCAATTACACCATAAAAACCACAGGCACAACACACCAGAAACAAGCCGAAGCACGTAGCAACATCCATGCACCCTGACCTAGCGCAGAGGGCAACGCGAACCCCACAACCCCCACAGACCACCAGCAAGGAACAAGTGGGTCGGGGAAGGCCAAGGAGAACATGGAGAGGAAGACGGGGTGCAGACCGCAGGAAAACAAGACCAAGGCCACGGAGGCGACAGAACACTACCAGCAAATGACCCACAAGCAGACCGCCTGGAATGCAGTCGCAGAGCCCAGGAGGCCAATCCAGGAGGCCAGGAGGCTTCGCCAGGATGTGACAACCTAAACCAGGCACAAACCCGCTGCCAACAGGAAGGCAGCAACGGCAACAGGGGGTGGCAGTCCAGCGACACAGGATGAGCAGGAGGAAAGCCAGGCCACAGTAATCAGTGTGGAGAGGGAGCAAGGAGTAGGGAGTACGGACACAGCTCGACAGGACCTGACACAACAACAACAGGGTGAGGATCCAACAGGGACTGGGGGGACGGGGGTGATGGGCACAATGCCACACATGCACAATGAGGTGTAACACACTGCACATCCACAATTACCCAGGGACATGTCCCCCATCCCCGTAGCACACTGCAGCACACACACATATCAATCACAGCACATACCATGACAATGTGGCACAAAGTGCAACACCCACACTGCAGAACAGGGGACACAACTGGGTCCACCCAGGCGCAGAAACAGAACAATCACATTGGACAGAGCGGGGAACTGTGAGATGCACACCTACCCCTACAACCCCACATCAGCCATGTAGGCCAAATGTACACTGTCCCAACTCAAATAGCCACCACCGCCCAAACACTCACAATGTACATTGTCACACAGTCTGCATGTCGACAAGAACAAGGCACCAACACAATGCCAACATGCACCTCCCTTCACAATGCAGAGGGACAAACAACACCTCCAGCAGGTCTGAACAGACAACCCATCAGTGATGCCCGAGACGAACACCACACCCCCGACCCCGATGCCCTACAACAGCTCATGGACATCCCACACAACCCACCACCAGGACCAGGGCAGACAAGATACTCAGAGGAGAACCCAGACCCTGCAACAGACCACACAGCATGAAGCACCCGCAATCACGGCTGCCTCACAACACGTCACCCACCCACACATGGCACCCCAATGCCAGGTGGCCGAACACCAAAAGGAGGTGGCCCAACAGGTGAGGGTGATGCCTAACCCATGAAATGCGAAGTAGAACACATACGTGGGTGTCCAATACCCTTCAGGGACCACCTACAACCTACAAAGGAGACCCACACCTCCACAGAGACACATGCACATATGTTGAACTGGCTACGGGCACGTGCGCCTGGGCCCTTTATTGGCAGGGTCACATGTACAGTGACGCCTGTGCTGGATGTGTGTGGGGTGAGTATAAGCCAGCCCGCACGGAGTGCTTGGTGCTGCCAACAACCTGAGAAGTGGACACCAGTGTCATGGAAACAGAAAACACCAGCATAACTGAGTCAAATGCAGAGCAACATGAAGGGATCCGGATTAAGGACAGAGGACACCCAATATTCAGTCAGGAGGTTCCGTGAGTTGCAGTGCACTGAGTCACTGGCACCTGGAGTGCTGAGCAGGGTATCAGGCCGATGATGGCATCCACGACAGGTCTGAGCAAATCCGTAGGTCTGTCAGGACCACCCTTTCGACTCTGGCAGATGGCGGTTGGAGTTGGTCCTTGCGGTGGTGGCGTGTGCCTCCTGCGGTGATGCGACGTCCGGGCGGGTCAAGGGTCGATGCTATGTGTGGGCCATGGTGGCCCGCAGTTGAGGCCTGAGGATGCGGACAACGCAGGGCCACAGACACATGGCGTTGATGACCCCAAGACCATCGCTGCAGAGGCCATTCATCGTCTCAGAAGAAGGTGTCCCAGACCTGACCAGTACAGAGATAGTGGCCCCGGATGCACTGCGGCCGGCACAGGCACACAGCCACGGGACGGTGACATGGGGTGCAGTCAGGTGGGCCATGCGACCTGAGCGGGTCCCCATCAATGTCCGAGGTGTATGTTGCGGAGGGTTCCGGGGGACAGTGGAAGGTGTCCTCCAGGGCATGATGCGGAAGGTCTGATGTCATCTGGAAGCAGCAAATGGAGGAGTGGAAAGCGCAAGCCTCGTTTGCACAAACAATCCGGGATCAGCTACATGAGGATGAAAACTAGCCCCTAGTCCACAGACTCAAACGCCACCAATGTACGACCAGTGAGTGTCCATGTATGTCGGGGAACAAACTTAGTGGCACAGGTGCTGTGAAGGGATGCAGTCTGCGATGATGCCGGTACACAGATGTGAACTCCAACATTGCCAAATCAAGACTCTGTGAGCTACTGGACCGCAGTGTAGGCCGGAGGCAGCGGTCAGCATGGGCCCACAGACACGTGTCGTGTGCTTGTGATGCATTTGTTTGCTTCTCTGATAGCAGGGAGTTTAGTGATATCACCCCTGCAGTAGACATCTGGTCACTGCCATGGTGTAATCAAGACTCAGTTCCAAATGTGTGACCTACCTGACCGTGGTGTAGGCCTGAGGCAGCGGCCAGCACGGCCCATTCACCGAGTGTCGCCGGCATAGGTTGGATGGCCCCACCGGCCTGCGTAGTTCAGGTTCAGTGGCACCACGTGTTGCTGGCTGGCGTTGAACAGGGTTAGTGGCACCACATGTTGCCGGCTGGCGTTGAACAGGGTTAGTGGCACCACGTTACGCAAGATGCCCATATGGAACTATGCCTCACTGATCGGGGGGGTCTGGTGCTGTGGCCGCTGGCCCGGATTTGGGGTCACTGCCATTCATGACTCAAGACACAGTACCACATGTGGGACCTACTGGTCCGAAGAGTAGGCCGGGGGCAGCAGTAGAGTACGTCAACGGAAAAGGAATGAAGCGGGCCGGTGTCGTGGCAGCCGTGATGGTCTGAGGTGGCTGCCAAGGTCTCGGGCCCCGGGCTTGTGCCGGCACGTGGTGGACCCTCCTTGACACACGCCGGTGTCGGAAGGTGATCAGTGTGGTCTGGCTGCGCAGGGCTGGCCTGACGGGTTCGTGGACCAGCGTGCCGGGGTCCGGCAGGCGCACGGCATCTCAGGCAACTCCGCTCACGGGGATGGCGTCGGCCTCGTGGCGAGGTGGGAGGCGCCGCCCTGGCAGAGACGTGGGTCTTTCCGGAAGTGGACCAGGCCTATGTGGTTTTTATTCACACTCCTACGCTGGCGTGGCGTACGCCGGGCCATCCCACTCCGCTGACGCTTAGGGGGGGACGTAACAGGCAACATATCCGCGAGGTCCCCCACTGGCTGTGGTGACATGGTGGCGTCCACTGTCCACTACACTCCATACGCAAGCGGTGTATGTCGCCATGGATATGGGTGTGTTCTGCATACTGCGAGGTGTCCAGCACATCTCCGGCACTCTTGGCATTGTGTACTTTCCCAATCATGGTTCTACTGCATCCTTCACACATGCCTGGTTGCCACCTCTCCCCACATTCGGCTAGTATGTGGCTGAGGTGCCATGCCGTTGCTGGCTCATTTTCTGGGCTTGCCCATGTGGACATTGTGAGTTGTTCTGTCGTGTCTGGTGGGTGGGCATATTGTTGTGCCTGTCGTATGTGATTTTGTGACATGTGCATTGCCCGAGTTGTGAGTTGCATGGTTGTGGTGTTGAGGTGTGTGGGGTGTTCATTTGTATATTGCCAAGGGGCTGAACATTTCCCTTGTTGCCATCCTGGGAACGCTGGTTGATGATGGACTGTCGGAGGATGAAGGTATCATGCACACTGGCTGTGTATTTGAAGGTGACATTGTTGGGTGTTCCACGGTGTTCTGTTGTTGCCTGCACATTCGTGTGAGACGTGTGCTTCCTGTTGCGGTGATTGTGTGCTGTGTCACCAGGGGGCACAGGTAGTACATGTGTGCTGTGTGTTGCCCCCAACACGTGCGTGCATCCTGCTATGGCGTCTGGTCCTTGCTTGGTCTCCAGCGGATCCTGCGCATTGTGTTGTACGTATGGGGACTGGGGTACCAGGGTGATGGTGACGTCCAGGACAGGTGTGGGGGACTTGGATGTGGCTGGCTGTGGGACTCCTCCAACTCTGGCGGGTGTTGGATGGGGGGTCTCAGGGGCCAACAGGTGCAGCCACGCCATCAGCTTTGTGTGGGGTGGGATGTTGGTTGTCCGCTGTGTTGTTGTCGTAGGCCTGTTAGGCGATGATGGTCAGGATGCGTAGGTTGGTTGTCCCTTTCAGCCTGTAGTGGAAGGTGACATTGTCAGATGTTGGATCTGTGCGGCTGGTACGTTTCCTGGCGTTCCGCTGTCTTTGTCTGCGCTGCGTCTGTGTTGGTCTGGGGGGGGGGTGTTCCGGGTGTGGGATGGGGTCCTGGGGTGGTGGGGGTGGGTGTTGTGGCCCTCTTGGGTGTCCGGGCTGCATGATGTGTGGCTCCATGGCATCTGTTGCCCTTAGGTTGTGGCCCTGGGCTGTGCTCCCTTTTGTGGTGCTGGCTGCCGTCCAAGTTTACACCAGGTCAGAGCAGGTGTAGATTTCCTGGTGCTAACGCGCCTTATCGCCTGTTTTGTGTTTTTATCACGGATGTGGCTGGTCGTTGTGAATGTTGAGGTGTGCTGTTGTCTCGGCTTTAGTCACGGGAACGCCTACTCTGCATCTCATTAGCGATATTCGCGGGGGGCCTCTGTTGCGATGTTTTTTGCGGCTGCTATCGCGGGTAAACTGGTGCTGTGGGCTGTTAACACCGGCTTGTGAATGGGGGGGTAAATTTATCACGACTTTGGCTGCGATAAAGTGCCGTTAATTCGGCGATAGCTCCTTGTGAATATGCCCCCTAGAGGTTAATTTGGGGTTGGCCAATGCAGGACATTGTCATAAACTGATGGATGTTCAGCTCCACCAACCTCATAGTTTCCATGCCTCATTTGAATGTGGGAAACCAATAGATTTCCCATGGCAAAACAGCATCCACTGACTTCAATGGGAGATACCATCACTGGTAACACATTGGCCTTGCTAGCTGTGGATGACCCAGGCAAGAAAAAAAAAAGTTTAATTGCACGTCACGAGGTTTCATTTTTGTATTTCAAAAACAAATCCCCCCTTTGGGGTTGATTTTTGAAAGACCAGGCGGATTGACCTTACAGTGCAGCTCTCTTTTGCAATGTTTTGCTGCCATAGTGGCAGTAGCACTTTCAGTGAAATGAAAAGTACCAATCCAGCAGGAATATCTAGCTGTGGCAGGCAGTTCTTTGGGCAAGCACAGATCCACCATGGGCCTCCCTGACTGAAATGCAGACCATCTGTTATTCACTACAAATGCCACTTCCTCATTAAGAATATCATGGAGGCTGGTTGCAGCATTGATTTGACCCCAGCAGGACGATGGAGTAAAATGCTCAGTCACCCTGATGGAGTAACCGCACTCAGAAATTTGAGATGTCTACAGACCCAGACGGCATCTTTAACATTAGCAGGAACCTCTGTTACTGTGGTTCCTATCAGTGCATTAAAAGAGTGGCGCACAGCTCAGTCAGCATGATGGTGCCATATGGCACACTTTAAATATCTTTTATTTATTTTCAAAAACAAAATCTCAAAGCGGTATTTTCTTTTCTTTATTTTTAAAAATAAAAAAAGCAAAGTCCCCTTGCCATGGGAATTTTTCTCTGATGTAGTGGGGGGTCATTAAAAATTTTTACTTTCACTTACCCCCGCGTTTTGGATGGCAGTGTGTGAAAGTTAAAATTGCCCATTTGTTCACCTTCTCTAAATAGGGAGGGATGACAAATGGACAAACATCCAACAACCCTTATTCCATCGGACTGCCGGAGGAGTATGTCAGCATACTAAAGTTATGCCCGACTCTAAATGAGGCGGGCCGAACTTCAGTTTTGTGGGAGGGTGCTCCATCACCTTTATGATGAAGCACTCTCTCCAACAAACTCTAAATCAGGGCCATATTTCTGACTGGGCATTGACTTTAATGTTTGTGCTTACTGAGTCATATGTAAGGCTTCCAGCTTTCCATTTTTAATGTTTTACACATAAACACAGACATAAACAAATGTGATCCATTTCTGTATTCATTTTTAAAATTGGAAAAATACAGAAAGTGGATTTTCTGTTCAGTCTCCATTCTGACAAATAGGACTGCCACAACAAGGTTTGTGCAGACTGACAGCATGCTGAAGGGATAAGATTTCCTTAAACAGCTGTATCTCGGCACCTTTCTGACCTACAACGATTAGTGCATTGTTGTGTTATCAGTGCTTTAAATGGGCCGGTACTGTCCGGTACGGAGTACCAGCACTTTTTTATTTTGAGGGGGAGAGTACCGGCACTTCAAGAGAAATGCTATTCTTTTAATTGGAGAGTACTGGCAGTTCTCGGAAACAAGCAGGTACTCTGGTACAGAGTACCTGCACTTCTATTATCCCATTTCAAGCACTGTGTATTATGTATGTTTGCTTACAGTACTAAGACCTGACAGATATCAATTGTGAGTTTACATTTAAGTTAACAAAAGTGCAAACCTACCATTCACACTTACATTTTCTCACACAACACAGAATAAATATGGATCAAAATGAAACAGGTGACCCAAAAGATAAATAAGCATAAATACAACTGAAATGTTAAAGAAATAAAACTGTGAGTCCTAGCCATAACATAATTTAGTTGCCCATTTTGGGTGCAGAGCTATATGAGGGAAGAGGTGTGGTGAGGCGGCCAGGGCAGCTGACTCCGGAACAGGGGGATCACGGTTCGATCAGCGGGGCCGGCAGCAGGTTAGCCCAGTACCTTGTGACTCTGGGCAATAGCTCGCTTAATCTTCCTGACGGCCCCCAGCACCGGGACACCTCGCCATCGGTAGTTGCGCGCATTACAAATACTGGTATTATCATTATTATTATGAGGCTACAGGTTACCAATGGTCAAAATCACAATCCACCACTTGTAGTGTCCAATAACAATGGGTTGATCAAGGTCCAGGGAAAATCCCTCATTTTTACAGTCAAGCAATCATTTGTATTTACAATTAAATTACATGTTTCTTCTAATGTGCCAATGGATAAGCTGTATTTCTTGCAACATTTTGCATTCACCACCCATCCTGTTCAGGTTTCTTTATTTATAGGTCTAGAATTTTTTGAGATGTTGAGCGTGAGCTACTTTGGACTAGAGTCACTTTTCTGCATCAGTGGAAGTGTTCTGTCAATGTGTTGATCTTTTCCAGTCTGAATCAGTCTTTTTGTTTCTGCCTTTCTTTTCCATAACCTAGATGTTTGGTCCCTATTGTGTGAGCAAGACGGCCCTCCTCGGACTCACCAAAGCACTGACACCTGACCTGCTAGCGATGAATATTCGAGTGAATTGCGTTGTTCCAGGACTCTTCAAGACAGACTTCAGTGGTGTCGTGAGTATCTCATACAGGTTTGACAGATATAATGGAAAGCTTAGAAATCCAACCTTATGGTATCAGATTCATGTGTTATACATATGGATAATGCACAGAGCCACAAATGTGTGTCTTTACTTTATAACCAGAGCTTTCATCAATTAAATCTTTTTTTGTAAATATATGTTTTGGTATTCAGACAAACAATATATCATTGGCTATGATCAACATTCAGATTGTCAGCTGACAGTGGCAGTTATGTAACTTGATGGCGTGTGTGTGTATATGTGTTTCTGTGTATATATTACCTACTGGCGGTCGCCAGTAGGTAGTTATAGTTAGGACCTATTTTCCATAGGAAAAGCATTTTTTGTTTTCCCTATAACTTTAGCGTCGTTTGACGAATCTTCGCAAAATTTTCAAAACTAGTGGGGCGCTCCAGTCAGCTCCTGTCTTGAAAGTTTCGGGGTGATTCGCCAATCGGCGGCCGAGAAAAAAGGGGGGTCCAAAACGTGTTTTCTCCATGTTATTTTCCATAGGAAACTTTAGACACGGCTACAGCTCGAAGTGCTGAACGGAATTACACCAAATTTGGCAAAAAGGTAGCCCTTGGTTCAGAAAGAGCCCTTTTTGTTAAATGGTGTAAATCCATTCAGTAGTTCCTGAGAATTTTTTTTAAAAAGAGGTCGGAACATCAATTTCCCACAGGAAACTTTAGACATGGCTACAGCTCGAACTGCTGAACGGAATTACACCAAATTTGGCAAAAAGGTTGCCCTTGGTTCAGAAAGAGCCCTTTTTTTAAATGGTGTAAATCCGTTCAGCAGTTGCTGAGTAAATCACAAAAAAAGTTTCGATATCTAGAGGCGCGGTGGATCCGCGGACCCTCCCGACCACGAGCTTTATTCTAATTGGCTGTCAACACTCCAAACCAGGAAGTGTTGGCAGCCATCTTGTGACTCGAGTCACAAGAAAACAGAAAAACAAAGGTGAAAAAAAAAGAAAAGGGGGCACATTAGAAACACCCTGACCCCCTAGGCCTGCTCAGGGGGTCCCACAAGGACCCCCAGGGCCCAAAAAATCTTTTTTTTCTTTTTAAATCGGCCGAATTTGCGCTGGGTGCGCGAATCTGGACGATAAATTAAAAAAAAAAAATGAAGCGTGGACTCCCGCGCTTCGTATTCAAAAAGCCCCCGGGTGGGCCAGGTCCCGGGGGCACTTATAAATAATGTTGCGGGGGCTCGTGGGGGCTGCCGCAGCCCCGGGGACCACCACCTCCCCGGGGCTTAATAAAATAAATTCGGGTGGCACGCAGCCCCCCCGTAGCCCCGGGGACCGCCACCTCCCCGGGGCTACCTAAAGAATTGCGTGGGGGGTCCCAACCCCCCCATGCTGCTCCGGGGACCGCCACCTCCCCGGAGCATTTATGATAATTGGCGGGGGCCCCGCGGCCCCCCCGAGCCCCGGGGACCGCCACCTCCCCGGGGCTAAAAAAATAATTTGTGTGGGGGGGGCTCAAGCCCCCCCACACTGCCCCGGGGACCACCACCTCCCTGGGGCACTTAATATTGAGATTTGGGGGTCCGTAGCGGACCCCCGGCCCCGGGGACCACCACCTCCCCAGGGCTTTGAAATGCAGGGAGGGGGGCCGCGCGGCCCCCCTCCTGGAGCCCTTGATGGCCCTGGGGACCGCCACCCCCCAGGGCCGGCTCCTGCAGTGCCCCGGGGTGCCCACCCCAGGTACACTGCTGTTTGCTATGACAGGGCGGGAGCCGTGCGGCTCCCGCCCTGTCATAGCAAACTTACTTTGGATTTTGGAAGCGAGAGCAGGTTTCCCTGCTCTCGCTTCCAAAATCCAAAGCTGATTGCTTTTCCACATGGGGAGCTGCATGTCAGCAGCTCCCCATGTGGAAAAGCAATGCCGGCTCCCGCAGGAGGCGGGGAGCCGGCGGGACCGTGGGGGCATTGGGGCTCCCCCCATGGTCCCCAACGGTGAGGCCAGGGCCCGGGGGATGGGGTCCCCGGGCCAGAAGTGGCCCAGGAGGGGGGCCACGCAGCCCCCCTCCCCTGTGAATATTAATAAAAAATAAAAAAAAGAGGCCAGGCCCCGGGGGATGCGGTCTCCGGTGCCATAATTGGCCTGAGGGGGCCACGCGGCCCCCTCCCAAAAATAAAAACAAAAGGATGGCCAGGCCCCGGGGATGGGGTCCCCGGGGCCAGAAGTGGCCCGGGAGGAGGCCACGCGGCCCCCTCCCCAAATAAAAAAATAAATAAATAAAGGCCGGCCCCGGGGATGGGGTCCCCGGGGCCAACAGAGGCCTCAGGAGGGGGGCCACGCAGTCCCCCCTCCTTTAAAAAACAATATATGTGGCCATGCCCTGGGGGATGGGGTCCCCGGGGCCGGAATTGGCCACGGGAGGGGGCCCACGCGGCCCCTCTCCCGTTTACCTTTTTTTTAAAAAAGGGGTCAGGCCCTGGGGAATGGGGTCCCCAGGGCCCAAAAAAAGGCAAGAGAAGGGGGGCCACACAGCCCCCCTTCTAAAAAAAAAAATTTTTTTAAAAGCCGGCATCGCGGCTAGGCCCTGCCCCTCAGGGGCGTGGCCTCTGAACACCTCTCTGCAACTCAGCTCCCTGGCGCATACTGGAGGTACCTGGTGGGCTAGTTGGCCCTCAGGGACCCTCAGGACTCAAGGGGAATTAATCACCCAATTTACAATGCACCAGGGGGCGCGTTTGCACAGTGGTGCAGGGAGGGGGCGGGCCTGACATAGCAAGTGTGCAAATGCACCCCCTGGCACATTGTAAATTGGGGGATTACTTCCCCTTGAGTCCTGAGGGTCCCTGGGGGCAAACTAGCCCACCAGGTACCTCCAGTATGCACCAGGGAGCTGCGTTGCAGAGAGGTGTTCAGAGGCCATGCCCCTTTTTACACCTCTCTGCAACGCAGCTCTGTGGCGCTTACTGGAGGTAGCTGGTGGGCTAGTTGGCCTCCAGGGACCCTCAGGACTCAAGGGGATTTAATTCCCCAATTTACAGAGCTCCAGGGGGCGCGTTTGCACAGTGGTGCAGGGAGGGGGCGTGGCCTGATGTGACAAGTGTGCAAATGCACCCTGTGGCGCGTTTTAAGTTGGGGAATTAAGTCCCCTTGAATCCTGAGGGTCCCTGGGGGCCAACTAGCCCACCAGGTACCTCCAGTAAGCGCCACGGAGCTGCGTTGCAGAGAGGTGGTCCAAAGCCACGCCCCCTTTTTACACCACTCTGCAACGCAGCTCTGTGGCACTTACCGGAGGTAGCTGGTGTGCTAGTTGGCCCCCAGGGACCCTCAGGACTCAAGGGGACTCAATCCCCCAATTTACAACGCACCAGGGGGTGCGTTTGCACAGTGGTGCAGGGAGGGGGCGTGGCCTGATGTGACAAGTGTGTAAACGCGCCCTGTGGCGCGTTTTAAGTTGGGGAATTAAGTCCCCTTGAATCCTGAGGGTCCCTGGGGGCCAACTAGCCCACCAGGTACGTCCAGTAAGTGCCACAGAGTTGCGTTGCAGAGAGGTGTAAAAAGGGGCGTGGCCTCTGACCACCTCTCTGCAACGCAGCTCTGTGGTGCTTACTGGAGGTACCTGGTGGGCTAGTTGGCCCCCAGGGACCCTCAGGATTCAAGGGGAATTAATCCCCAACTTAAAACCCGCCAGGGGGCGCATTTGCACAGTGGTGAAGGGAGGGGGCGGGGCCTGATGTGACATGTGTGTACTTATGCAATCACTCCGCCAAAACCCAAGCACTTATAAATTCACCATGCACTCTCCTTGCAGCACCCTAATCATCCAGTCACTACCCATGCACTCATGCAATGACCCATGCACTAACTCATGCACTGCTACAATACCCTGAGCAGTACCCATGCAGTCCAGCCATCGCCCTCTCACTACCCATGCACTCCTCCAATCACCCAGCGTGCACCATGTACTTATCCAATCACTCCGCCAAAACCCAGGCACTTATAAATTCACCATGCACTGTCCTTGCAGTACTCTAATCATCCAGTCACTACTCATGTACTCATGCAATGACCCAGGCACTAACTCATGGCAAATACAGAGGAGGTCATGCTAATTACAGGGGTCCCCAACGCATAGTGTTCCCTAGTGTATGTAGGTGTTTTCACTGTATTCTAAGTGTCTTTTAGCATAGCACTGGCTCCGGTCCTGGTTATTCAGAGTCAGTTACCACCAGTACCCGTCAGTAAAAAGTTGGGGCACAGGAGGACTTTCTGCTCCTCTGTTGGTTCTTTCTGCACATCTCTTGCTTCTTCCTGCAGTTTTCTTCGTCTTTCTGGACTTCTGTTGCCTCTTTCTGCATTTGTCTTGCTTCTTTCTGCGCTTTTCTTCCTCTTTCTTCACATGTCCTAACTTTGTAGGCATAGTTAGAAATTAGCATTTAAAAAACCATTGAAATTCACTGAAAAAACCATAGGTTTCAGGCACGTTATAGTTAGAAATTAGCATTTAAAAAACCATTGAAATTCACTGAAAAAACCACAGGTTTCAGGCACGTTATAGTTAGAAATTAGCATTTAAAAACCTTAGAAATTCACTGAAAAAACCATAGGTTTCAGGGACGTTATAGTTAGTTGGACATTTCACTCGTACAAAACCATAGAAATTCCCCGTTATAGTTAGTTCAGCTAACTATAACTCGCGCCCGCAATGCACTGCTGATGACGTCACATATTACATCATTCATGACATGGTCAGTGACATCACTGATGACATCACTGATGACATCACTGATGACATCACTGATGACATCATCGACGTCAAAATCTGATGCACCTCCTCACACTCTAATATAACCTTTGATACACCCACTGTAAAATACAGACTACCATTCTCGAAACCATCGACACACCAATACCAGTTACTACAGACGCACTCACTGATTCCTAGGTCTACACACACATCCACTCATTCACCTATACAATCACTCATACATACAGTCACTCATCAATACAACACTATCTTATGCACTCATACACCTATACAGACTCACACACCGCCACTCATCCATGGAGTTACTCACACACCTAGTCAGTCATGCAAAGAATCAATCACACTCCCATTTCCTCACCTATACAGTTATACACACACCACCTCACTTATTCAAACATATACTAACACATACTTACTCTCTTATACAATCACTGATACAAGTACACACTCATCCATACAGCTACTCTCACAATCACTGACTCTCATGTATAGTCATTTATATACTCCAACTCTCACATACACTGCCTTTTACATATGTAGTTACTTGGACATGTACACTGAGTCATCCAATCTCTCACCAACACACCCATACACACACTCACCTGCCCATACAGCTGTTTCCACATGCACTCTTGAACCCATACACCCAGTGAATCAACCACTCACACATCTATGCACAGAGTCACACACCTCCCACCCACCCACACACACACTCAGTCTCCCATACAAATACTCAGGCAACCAATCAATAACCCATATAGACACTCATGTAGCTACTGACCAACACATGCAGCAGCTTACACAACAACAGACATACTGATACACACATTCAGACAGTTTAGTCACTAACCCATGCATTCAGTAAGACACAATTAATCACTCACTTATACAGTCAGTCACGCACCTACCAAATCCTTCATCCAGACACTTATACACCCTCTCATTCTTCAATACACCTTGGCATATATATAAAACATATTTAAACTTTACAGAAACACACAGTCACTGGATGATGTCATCAGTGATGTCATCAGTGATGTCATTTGAGATGTCATCAGTGATGTCACTGACCATGTCATGAATGATTTAATATGTGACGTCATCAGCAGTGCATTGCGGGGGCGCGAGTTATAGTTAGCTGAACTAACTATAACGGGGGAATTTCTATGGTTTTGTATGAGTGAAATGTCCAACGAACTATAACGTCCCTGAAACCTATGGTTTTTTCAGTGAATATATATATAAATATATATATATATCCAATCACAACAAGTCGCTTAAGCCCAAGCCGCTTCTTACGGTGAGCCACGCGGCGGGGTAGCAAACCCCAAATATCACCAAAAAAGCCTGTCGGTGCAGCTGGATCCTTCTCTGCTCCAGCGCAATAACCACAGTACCGCGGCTCCAATGTGTCAGCGTGTTTATTTAGCAAACACCGGCAACAAGATCCCAACGCGTTTCAGAGCCTTCGCTCCTTGGTGACCAAGGACCGAAGGCTCCGAAACGCGTTGGGATCGATAGCAAATAACAAGTGCCCCCTATAAAAATAGTATGTTTTTGCTGAGCTAGCGAGCTATGATAATCACAAGTGCTGTCTGTTGAGCAAGCCTTCCATCATTGCGTTTCAAACAATACTTTATTAACGGTCATGAATTTTCATTGTACAAGCCTCACTCTTCATTGAGTATCACAAAACTGAGCAAGACAAAATGGATTCCATGCAGGAGAGAAAAATATGCCCCACAAAGTAACTATAACTCATGCCCTAAGTAAACTATAAATTGGGCACCCACCATGCACAGTTTTCTCAATAATTTTATTGCAAATGTTGCAGTGATATTATCAATGATTTCATAGAAGATGTCATGAGTGATGTAATATGTGCGATAATTAGCAGTGCATAGCAAGGGTGCAAGACATACTTACGTTAGGGCATGAGTTATAGTTACTTGAGATAACTGCAACTGGTGAATTTCTGTGGTATTTTGACTTTAAAACGTTACATTGTTACTGAACATTTCACCTAACTATAACGTTACTTTGAACATTGATTTTTTTCAGTGAATTTCTAGATTTTTTTTAATGTAAGGTAAAATTTTGTTACCACACGTAAAGCTAAATCCCCGTGTTCGGGTGTGCGCAGCAGCAGGCTGCTTTCAACGCCCTACAGGCAGCCAACCCAACGCTGCGAGGTGACCTACCCCCTCTCGCAGGCAGCCAACCCCACACCTGCTGCCAGGCCTGATGACCAAACTCCCCCACAGGCAGCCAAGCCCACTCTGCGAACACCCTCCGACCGTGCACAGTGGGGGCTTGGCTAACCCCCCAGCAGGCAGCCGACTGTGCATGATGGGTGGTTGGCCACAGGGGCTGTCTTGCGGCCAGGCCCTGTGGCCAACCCACCCGAAGGCAGCCAACTCCTGCAAGCTACCAACCCCACGCCACACACAGCCTTTGACGATGCAGCATAGGGTTGTCCTTCAGGGCCCAGGGACCTCATCCCCCAAGGCCAAATTCAACAAACAATTTGAGGAGGGCCACATGGCTCCCCTCCCCAAGCTTTAATACGAATGGGGGACCCCATCCCTCAGGTGCCGAATTCTAAGAGGAGGAGATATGTGCCCCCCCAAGCCTTATCAGACCCCAGGGGCCCCATCCCATGGGGCTAAAGTCAATAAAAAAGGGGAGGGAGGCGTGCGCACCCCTCCCTAAGACTTATTAGGCCGCAGGGTTCCCATTCCCCTGGGCTGTGTTTTATGAAAAGGGGAGAGAGGCCATGTGGGCCCCCTCCTTGAGCCCTCATAGGCCTCCATAGACCCCCATCCCCCAGGGTTGTACCTTATTTTAAAGTAAAGAGGGCCCCCCTCTCCAAGCCTACTATGACCCAGTGACCCCATCCCAGGGGGTCAAATTCAACTAAAGAGGCGAGCGGCCCACCTCCTGGAGCCTTATCAGACCTCAGGGACCCCATCCACAGGGGCAAAAACAATTTAAAAAAAGGCATGCAGTCCCCCACCATAAACCTTATTAGGCCCCAGGGACAGTGGCGGCTGGTGGATTTTGAAAGTGGAGGGCGAAAAATGTTGTACCCTAATGTAATAAGCGAGCCTGAACTGCAAAAGGAGAGTGCGGGGGGTTCTCCCCCGCAAGAAAATTTTGGAAAAAATGGATTCAAATGGTGGGTTTTACACCACATATTTACTGCAAATTGTTGAAAAAGGGGGATCCAAATATAGCATTTTGAAGCACAAGTGTGAAGAAAACATTAGAATCAAATCAAAAATGTGCCCAATCCTCAAACTGGTCTGCTTGCACAATGACCCCCAAGCCAAGCACATACAACCAACGGAAACAGGCCCTCTAAGTGTTTCCCACCTGTAACACATCTCTGAACCACCTATGTTTTCATTGTATATAATAATGAAAATGCTGCAGTTTGTTCTTATTTATCTTATGCAACTTACAACCATTAACAAAGCCTATAGTCCTGGCTGGTTGTAGGTTTAATGTCACTCGTATTATATATCTGGAGGCAATGACAGAAGAAGCACAATATCAGTGGGGCAGCACACTATGCTAAGTACAGATTTTTTGCTTAACAGTCCATGCACCAGTGAAACACACAAGTGCAGATGTAAACCCTCTACCCCATAGAACTTAAAATAACTTGGGGACAATAAGTAAACCGTTTGCAAACTAGAAAGAAAATGAAAGAAAAGCAGATCACCAAGGACGTCACACTAAAATCTCTTTGCTCAAAACGCAGACAATTCATCACATCAGCCCAAGCCAGATACTACACTAATGCAATCAATGTAACCCCTGGGCCGGCGGTGATCTCTAAATTTGTCAGACAGCTGTCCACCATGGTGGCAGATATACAGTCCTTGGCAACCTCACTGTCAGACTCCAGCCTGCCAAACCCTAAATCAGGCCCAAGGTGAAAAAAATCCAGGAAACAGGCCTTTACCATCCACATCCCTATGACCATCAGAATTGCCAAACTCCTTCTTTAATTCAGAAAATAGCTAAAGATTTATCTTTTTAAAGAACACTACATCACAACACTTTAGAAGATCCACCTTCTTAATCTGAACACAGCAGCTCTTCACCCCTCCATCCTAATAGTGCTCACTAACTTTACTAGTTGTACAGTGCTCCGTTGTGCCTGGTTAGGTTTGTGCTTTATAAATACCCACATACATACATACAAAAATAATAAATGTGTTAATAAAATAGTGTTGCTGCGCTTCCATGTAATACAGGGCTATTATTTTTCAGTGAATAACAGTTTGGATAGGGTCTGTTGAATATGTACAGGTATTTAAACAAACTTCATCATTTCATGTCACTGGACTGGATTTTGCATCAGTTTGTTCAGATGTCACAACAGCTAGACAGCCGTGCCACATATGCATTGCATAATTTCCCTTTAAACTCATAATGAGCAATATCATTTTCAGCTTCCTGCCTCATAATTTGGGATTAGCTGGTTTTTGTTTTTATAGTGCACATACCATCTTCTATAAACAACTGGTTGGCGAGAACGCAGATCAATAAAATCCTGGAGCTACTAATTCCCCATTCCACTTGCCCCAACATTACAAGGTGTATGGTCAGATGATAACCTGAAGAACAGATCAATACCAAATTCAAGACCAAACTTTATTTGCAACTATTTCCAAAATTCACAACAAGGATGAGAATGACCATGTGATTAAGGGGGTCATCTGGTCACGAGAAGCTAGGACAGTTCTGAGGAGATGATGACTGGCACTCAGAGGCAGCAGGGGCACATGATCTCCCTTAACTCTCTCTCTGGAGAGAGAGGAAAGACAGAAGGGGCTACCAATTGGCTCCAAATCACTTAAGTTTGTCTTTTAATGAGCATATAATCTTTTCCATCGCTAAAACATCCCAGAGCCAAAACAGCCAGTGCTTTAATTCCAGCATGCACTGTTTCCCCAGAGGGCTAGCATGGTTTGAGTTTGAGTTCCTAACGCCGCAGCCATAATAAAGTGATTGCCCCTTTGCAAGTTAGGGGAGTGTTTCTCTTGAAAATACGGGAAAGTAACGAGCACTCCCAGGTCATATGGTGCATGGGTTTCGAACATTGTGTTTTCTTCCTGTAAAACATTATATCTACGCAGTTTTGAGCAAGGCCTGAGTACATTTTAGAGGATTCTCGTCACCCCAAATGCCCCCAGCTTGTATTCGTCCTTGTCTAGTCCCAAGCCTAAAATCTTTCTGGGATTTGAGACGTTTATGTTGAGTTCCCTTCGCTCTCACACATTGTGTACAGCTGTTCATGTTTCCTCATAAACGTTTCAACCATTCCTCCAGAATTAGCTGGTATAGCTCAATGTTGCAGCATGCCTATCATGGCTCCCATCTCTCAGCAAACACTCAGACTCGATGATACCGCGATATGTCCCCTCTGTATGCCCCCTGCTGCACCACTGCATGCCGTATACTCATAAATTCCACTGACTCCTATTCATAGTTGTACCAGAGATATATTTTGCCCACATACGCGCGACTTGTGGCGTAGACGCACGCCCCGTGGCTTCGTTTCAATCACAGCGCGTGCATGAGCGCAAGGCAACAGTGGTGTTTAGAAAAGTGTAAAAGCAGTAAAAGACGGTGTGAAAAGAAGTATTTATTCAAGCAACAAACTGCCAAAAAGAGCAATAAATTCGTCACACGTTCTCAGACTTTGTTGAAATTGAAAAGGTGCACATTACTTATTTTAGCGAAAAGCTGAGAAGGGAACAGACACTGCAGGCCTTTCGACGGGAATCTTCGTGGTGCCGCTGTGAAAGACAAACGTATCTGCATAGACATTTTGTTGTGGGGAATGGCAGTCGCAGTTTGCAATACACGGGGGGTAAAACAAAAAATAAATAACTTACCTGACCGGGTCCCGCGCCGCTTCTGCTCCTGGGCCTGGTCCCACGCCGCCTCTGCTCCTGGACAGGAACAGGCATGCTCCCTCCCCTCCTGTAAGCCAATCACAACGCTGCAATGGCAGCGTTGTCATTTGTGCGGAGTCCTGGACGGCGCCCAGCCGGGCGCCTGTAGGGAGGCCATTTTCTCTATGTAGGCTGCATGCAGCCTACATAGAGAAAATGTAGAGTGCGCATGACTGCTTTGGTCAGCCCCAGGGCCGACCAAACAGTCAGGGCACTCAGAGTGGTGCAAGTCACTCCTCCCCGACCCGCCCACCCGCCTGCCCCCAACAAGGCATACCCTCCCACCCGCCCCAAACCAGGCATACCCTCCCACCCGACCCCAACCAGGCATACCCCTGCCTTCTGCTTTCTTGCAGCGCGAGAAGCAGAAAATAAAATGGTATTTTAAATACCATTTTATTTTCTGCTTCTCGCACTGCGAGAAAGCAGTGGGGTGGCGCTCTGATGCCCTAATGGAGCGGTCGCCACTGCCCGGGGACCCCGTCCCCCAGGGCCGCATGACATTGTCAATAGGAGGAGGGACCACATGCCTCTCCTCCATGAGCCTTATTAGACCCCAGGGACTCCATCCCCCCAGTGCTACATTTAATTAAAAGTGCAGGGGGCTGCATGGCCCCCCTCCATGAGCCTTCATAGGCCCTGGGACCCCATCTCCAGTGACTGTACTTTATTTTAAAGGGAAGGGGACTCCCCTCCCCGAGCCTATTATGGCCCTGGGGACCCCATCCTCAGGGACCTCCTTCAATATAAATAGGTGCCCAGGCCACCCACAAACAACACATTGGGGGCAGCGGGAGGGCTCCCATGGCCTCAGCCAGCTTGCCATAAGGTGGCTTCACTGCTTCATTCAGTATACCTATATGTCTGAGTTAAGTCACAGGAATTTGCAATATATAATATACTCCCCCACCTCCTCTTTTTGAGACTGTTGTCCCTATTAGGAAGGGTGCACCAACGGTGGTGGAAATATTTTGAATATCCAATTGAGTATCATCTTTTATAGGAAATTGAAAAGACTTTATACTCAACTGTTGGCACAGTGTTTGGGTAGTAAGTATATGTTGCCAATTGATCTGGAGTAAGATAGCTGGTATGACTGAATAGCCCTGATTAGGCTGATTACACTACAGTCAAAAGACCTGTGTACGTTGGTTAAATTTTTTGCTTTGTAATTATGTTTTTTCAGTGTCAGCAGTCAGTCTTCACATGTTTATTTTACAATGCACTATTGAGAATGTAACCATTTGGAATGACAATATGATGCAGTTTTATGCTATTAGTTTTTATGCATCCTTTTCCCTTGTACAGATTACAATTATGCATATATGGACACTTTAACATATTCATGTTATATAGTTTATAATTTTATTTTCTGGGAAGCCGCTGGGAAAATAGACATTGCAAGATGGCGCTTACTTACTGACGGAGCACCTCTGCTATTGTGACCATTGTTTGTTTGGTTCTATTGACCTTGATTTTTATACTTGTACACAATGATGGTTACTCATGAACAAGGCCAAGACGTGGCTGAAACACATTGGGTTACCCCGGATTAAAAATATTTGGGCACAGCAACGACAGATTGTGAGTTTGCTTCCATTAATGGTGGATGCACTTTATGTGTGTGTGTGTGTGTATATATATATATATATATATATATATATATATATAAATATATGTATCTATGACATAAGATCAATAGAAACTCTATTGATTAAAAAATATTGGAAAATAAATATCATTCACGAAAAAATATTTTTAAAGACAGCTCACCCTGGACATTAAAAATAAAATTAAACTCCCTCAGCCCCCACTAGCTGCCAAGAGACAAACGTTTAAAATAAAACTAAAGGAACGTTTTCCACCAACATAAAAGGAGCCACATTACAACACCCCCAATGGAAAACCTATCAATTGGAAATGTACTAAATATTACTCTAATGCTTGCTGTGGGAGGGCGACTACAAAAGATGATGTTATTATGAATGTAAGAGAACACAACCACCCCCCAAATGTCACCAAAATCAAAGTAAGGTATGTACTACCAGATTCAAGGGAGGCAAGCATTAGCTCCCAAGAGCCCACAATCAAAATACTAAAAAATATACTACCTAAAGTCCCTGAACACATCACTGGCCAGCTACCAGCTATGCTCACCATAAAATGCTTAACATCATGAACTAAAAAAGCCACCAGTGATACCCCTCCTGCCGCCAGAAGATACCAAAATATCAAAATCCTGAACACTTAACCACCACACATAATAAAGAACCCTGCCTCTTACACGATGATCATAACAATGAAAAATGCATTATAATATTTTCCACAGCCGATAACTTATTACAACTAAGTCAATGTCAAACATGGATTGGATATTCAAAATGTGCCCCAAACTATTCACATAGACATGCACCAGAAAGGGTGAATATCAAAACACTACTATACCATTCATATACACCCTACTACCTAATAAACAAAGTAGCACTGACTGTGAACTATTAAACCACATTAAAATTAAAACAAACACCTACTCCCCACATAAAATAATAATTGTTTTTGAACATGGCATGATCCAACCTGTCCTTAAATTATACCCACACACAGCCATACAAGGCTGTTACTACCATTTTAACCAAAGCATTTGGAGACACCTCTAACAATTTGGTCTAAGGGCCCGATTAAGAGTTTGGCGATGCAGCACCGGGTCTGCCCTGCTGCAGCATTACCAAACCTGTGGCGAGGCTGCCCACCAGATTATGAGTGTAACTTGTGTCTGGTAGGCTTTTTTTGGCGCTCCCACTGCGGTGCCTTTAATAACAGGCACCCCAATGGGAATGCCAAAAACAGTTTCTGCATGGCATGGACACATGTTGTGCCCCCCTGTGTGCATCCACAGGTGTGCGAGGCACAAGGGGGCCCTGTAGGATCCCCTTTGTTTCCTCTCCACCAGAGTTTACATAGAGAAGGAACCGACATGTAAACCCTGGTAGTGAGGAAACTCATAATATGCCTGGCGGGACCGCAGCAGTCCCGCCAAGCATATTGTGGCCTCAAGACTGCCGCAATACTGCCAGGGAATGGCGGTTGTGGCAGTGCTGTGGCGGTCCCACCGCCCGAGTTGTAATCGAGCAGTCAGGAAACTGCCACCTCCGCCCCACTACGAGTCTGGCCGTCCTCGGACCGCCAGACTCATAATCAGTCCCTAAGTGTAGTATATGCAACAAACAGCCAATTTGCCCTTGAATTAAAAAAATTATTACACTAGCCTTTGTCCCTGTAACAGAGGTATCTAACCACTACAACATACTTATAGAAACTCAACGAACACGAACACAAACTACATACCCGAATGGACGACTTTGAAGACACTTGGGTTGACAGATTTCACTGTTCTGGACTTAGACGTCAGCCCAAATTCCAAATACCATGGTGGAATGTGTGCGACAGCACCATGGCTCAAGAAGCCAAAACCAACAACGTAAAAGAAGGATGGCACAAAGCCTTCCAATCTACACTAGGCAGACCCCAACCTGCAATCTAAAAATTCATAGATGCCCTACAAAAAGAACTTAGGGCCTGATTACGATGTCGGTCGGACCGACTTTCGCTGTCCTTTCGGAGGTGGTTGGACCGCCGCGGTCTAATAGGAAGCGGTCGGTCTGACCACATGATTACGATGCATGTGTCCTGTACTCTGACCGGCCGCTGAAAGACCGCCAACTGCAACAGCCTTCCTCTGATGGCCAAGTTGGCGGTTCGGAGAAAAACAGTATCCATAGGGCAGTACAGGGATCTCCAACCGCCGTCTGGATTACAATGTGGGTTTTCGACAACTGGACCGTGGCAGTCGGACCGACTGCCTCGAGTCATCAGAAAATATGAATGTGGGGTGCATACTCACCCAAATCCGCTTCACTTCAGCAGTCTCTGCCATGAATACCTTCCTCCAGGTCCCCCCTACACCTGAGCAGCTGCACTCCGATGACTACGACCCTATGGGTGCCGTAATCCAGGTAAGTCCTTATGCGGTATGTATCCCCATTGACTGGACTGTGCACATTCCACCAACCTCCAGCAATGGGGTACATGGTGCACAAGGCATATCCCTACATGTCATACATGTGTGTACAACTCACATGTTTTCTTTGATTTTGTATGTATTTGCAGCAACATTTCAGGGATATGTGCTCCGCTGTAGATGTGACCGCCACGGTAGCTGCTGTTGGATCGTTATACAGCAGGGGGGAACTTCCTGGCCTCAGTGGTCGGAAAGGGCCATCGAAGACGGTGGTCGGACGGTCGGTCCTATCGGCTTCGTAATCAGGCCCTAAGTTACCAACCTATGAATGGAGAAATCAGAAACCCAAAGAACATCTAAAATTAGCAAACAAATCAATAGAATGTACGACATGCTGCAATGTAAAGTAAAACTCTTTATTAACGACAAGGGAGTTCATTACCTAGAATCAATAGCCAAAACCCTAACATAATAAAAAAAAAAAACTATCTACACAGTAACCAATAAACCTAAGGCAAAATTCAAGCCAGCATAACTACAAAAAAAATAACTGATTATAAAGCAAATCATTTTTAGACATCAGTCAAAAAACATTCAACTAAAGTAGCAAATAAGACTGATGAATACAATTAATATGTATATTAATTAGTTAGAAAATGAAAAAGTCACCAACCACTACGCTCAAAATTACAAATAAAATCAAATAGAATCAATTAAACAACACATAAAATGTAATATAACAACTACCTATCAATGATATATATAATAAAATATAATATTTCCCACCCCTGAAAACTGACTTAAATTATTCTATATTGTTTTATAGCTGTGTAGCTTCATCTGTATCAATGTAGTAAAAAACCTCCAAAAATGGGAAAAATATTCCCAAATAAGCCCCAAAAAGTGCAAAAATCAAAAATTCTTTTAAATCCAACCAAGCAATCCACTATTGTAAGAGACCATAACAAACCCGAAAAACTCAAAAAAAAAAAAAAAATGGTCCTGGAAACTTGAAAAATTAAAGGAAATCAAAAATAAAAATTTTGGTTTAGAAACCAAATTTAATCACTTGCAGTATCCAAACGTCCATACGATAAATTTGTCTCCGTAAACCTGTAAAAAAACATACAGTACCCGCCACAAAAAACACTATCTTCAAATGTAACAGAAACATAACAATAAAACTATACAGAACATATACCATAATATTATATAAAGTAATAATACAGTTCTACCAAAGTCTAACTAGCCTTAACTCAGAACACTAGTAAACAAAATAACAAACTACAAATAAACTTTCAAAAAACTAAAAAGCAACACTACAACCATCATTTACTAGTACTCTCTATATCCTCCTTCCCCCCAAAACCCTATAGAAAACCTTTAAAAAAGGTCTTACCTGATCCAATGATCAGCAGCACCTTCCCACGACTCACTTCCAAGAAAATGAAAGAAAATTACACACATAATCAATCAATCAATCAATCGGTTTGTATAGCGCTGGCTACTCACCCGGAATGGGTCTCAAGGCGCTGAGTGAAAGGGGGCCCAGGGGGGTGGTTACGCTGGTCCGGCAGGTTCACTGCGTACTATCGAAGAGCAAGCGATGTAGTCTGTCGCAGGTGGAGAGGGAGGGAGTTCCATGTCTTGGCCACGAGGAGGGAGAAGGAGCGCCCCCCCTGTTCTGCTTTTCTTGATCCGAGGTACAGTTGCGAGGGAGAGTTGAGCCGAGCGGAGAGAGCGCTGGGGTGCGTGGAACGCGAGGTGGTTGTTCAGGTTGGCGGGTCCGGCGTTGTGTAGGGCCTTGTGTGCGTGGGTAAGTAGCTTGAAGGTGATTCTCTTCTCAACGGGGAGCCAATGTAGGGCCTGCAGGTGTTGGCTGATGTGGCAGTGACATGGTAGGTTGAGGACTAGTCTGGCGGCAGCGTTCTGGACGTTCAGGAGTTTACGGGTGAGGTTCTTGTTGATCCCGGCGTTGAGTGCGTTGCCGTAGTCCAGTCTGCTACTGATGAGGGGTGCATGACCATTTTACTATGTTGGGGGGGATCCACTTGAAGGTCTTGCGGAGTAGGCGGAGGGTGTGGTAGCAGTAGGAGGTGATGGCGGTGACCTGGCGTTCCATTTTGAGTTCGAAGTCCAGGATGATCCCGAGGTTGCATGCATGGTCGGTGGGGGCAGGGGGTCTCCGAGGGCGGGGGCCACCAGGTGTCGTTCCAGGCATTGGGGTGTGGGCCCGTGATGAGTTTCTCTGGTTTGTCCGTGTTGAGTTGAAGGCAGCTGCTCTTCATCCATCTGGCGACGGCTGCCATTCCATCTTGAAAGTTGAGTTTGGCGGTTTTGAGTTCGTTGGCTAGGGAGAGGATGAGTTGGATGTCGTCTGCGTATGATGTGATGTTGAGTCCGTGTGCTCTGAGGATGGCTGCGAGCAGGGCCATGTAGATGTTGAACACGGTCGGGCTAATGGATGATCCCTGTGGGGCTCCGCAGGTGGTTGGAGTCGGTACTGAGAGAAATGGAGGGAGTCTAACTCGTTGCGTTCTGCCGGAGAGGAAAGAGCAGATCCAGTCGAGGGCCTTGTTCTGGATTCCCGCGTCGTGGACTCTGAGGGCTAGGGTGCGGTGCGAGACAGTGTCAAAGGCCGCGGAGAGGTTGAGGAGGATGAGGGCCACAGTCTCTCCTCTGTCGAGGAGGGCGCGGATGTCGTCTGTTGCTGCGAGGAGTGTGGTTTCGGTGCTGTGGTTCTTCCTGAAGCCTGATTGGGAGGGGTCGAGGATGTTGTTCTCTTCGATGAAGGCGGCGAGTTGGCTGTTGATGGTTTTTTCCATGACTTTGGCTGGATAAGGGAGTAGGGAGATCGGTCTGAAATTCTTGAGGTCGGTGGGGTTCGCTGAAGGTTTTTTCAGGAGAGGGTTGATCTCGGCGTGTTTCCAGTCATCGGGGAAGGAAGCGGTCTCGAAGGATCGGTTGATGATGCATTGAAGGTTGGGGGTGACGAAGTCTGCAACTTTGCAGTAGATGTGGTGGGGGCAGGGGTCTGTTGGGGCTCCAGAGTGGGTGCTCTTCATTATCCTCAGAGTGCTGGAAGAAAGCGCTGAGTCTGTCACAGAGGTCCTGGGAGGGTGGGACGTTGGTGGTCTCGCTGTTGGGTTTGGCAAACTCTTTGATTATGCCGAAGAGTTCCTTGCTGTTGTGGGCTTTGGTGGCTATTCTGTCCTGAAGTGCTTCCGTCCTGGAGAGTCTGATGAGCTTGTGGTGGGCCGCGGTAGCTGTTTTGAAGTTGTTGAGGTCAGTCGTGGTTTTGGAGTTTCTCCATAGTTTTTCGAGTCATCTGCAGGTGCGTCTGGAGTCTCGAAGTTCGGTGGAAAACCAGCTGGCTTTCTTGTAGTGGGGTTTGGAAGTTTTCTTGAGGGGGGCAATGGTGGTGGCGCAGTTGGTGATCCAGTTGTGTAGCGCGCGGGCGGCGGTGGTGGGGTCATCATCTGTGGTGGTGGGAGAGGAGCTGCTGAGGGCAGTGGGGAGCTGGTCGTCGGAGATCTTGTTCCAGTTCCTGCGTTGGAGCCAATGCGGGCATTTGCGGGGGATGTTGGATTTGAAGGTGAAGTGAACACAGCGGTGGTCTGTCCATGGGAGGTCAGAGGTGTGGTTGAACGTGACGGAGTTCTCTGCTGTGAAAACGGGATCGAGGATGTGCCCAGCTGAGTGCATTGGTTCGGGTACGATCTGCTTGAGTTCGATGGTGTGGAGGTTGTCCAGTAGGGCGGCGGAGTTGGGGTCCAAGCGGTTGTCGAGGTGGAAGTTGAGGTCTCCAAGTAGCGTGAAGTCAGTGGAGGTGATGGCATGCGGCGTGATGATCTCTGTGATGGAGTCGGAGAAAGGGGTGCGGGGTCCGGGGGGTCTGTAGATGAGGGTGCCTCGGAGGGTGGAGGACGGGTTGGTCTGGATCTTGAAATGGAGGTGTTCCATTAGGTCTGTGGGCCCATCAGAGTATGTGCTTAGTCGGAAATTGGTCTTGTGAGCGATGGCGAGGCCTCCTCCAGGGCAGTTGGAGCGATCCTTCCGGGTGAACTTGTATCCTTCAGGGATGGCGATCGCGATGTCTGGGCCGGAGGTGGAGTTCGTCCAGGTTTCAGTGAGGAAGGTGATGTCCGGGGCGGAGCTATCGAGGAGCTCCCAGATTTCTGTGGCTTGTTTGTGGAGGGAGCGGACGTTGAGGAGGATGCATCTAAGGGTTTGGGGTGCGATGGAGTTGTTGCTGGAGGGAGGTGGTGGGTTATGGGTGTTGGCGTAGGTGAAGGAATGGTGGCAGTGACGGCAGGTGAAGGGTCCGTGGGTGTCGAGAGGTGAGGAGAGCTTGCAGTTGAAGTTCTTACCGGTGTTGAGTTCGTGGAGAGCAGAGGAGGTGTAGTGCTGGCAGGCCGGAGGACCAGGGGTCCTGGCACTGGTCACGGTCGGGTCGCGGACGGGCGCAGACGGGCTTGCCGAAGGTGCGCCAGCGGCGCAGCCGCGCAGCGGCTGCCATTGCATAGGGGAGGAGGGAGGGAGACGCAGCTGGAAGGCAGGAGCAGGAACCAGCGGGCGGGAGGGGCCGCGGGGGCAGCAGCGGTGGGTAAAGGCGGGAAAAAGAGGACGGCGAGGAACGGGCAAAGAGGAGTCTACCAAGACTGCCAATGAGGCCAAATAGAGCAGAGGAATGCTAAATATGGTCAAGAGGGAATTCCAGGTAGAGAATGTAGAAATTGAAAAAACGAGCAGGAGCAGCAGAAAAGCAAAGCAGGGCGGGGGCCAGCTTTGAACCGGGGTCGGCTCGGCGCGGGAGGCAGAGGCACTAAGGTGGTGCTACACGCCTGGGGGAGCAGTATCCTGGCCGAGGTCAGGGGACTTGCTCCCACACACATAGACCCACATAGAGATAGTCTCAAAAAGTTAAGTTAGCAGTAAACAAAATGGCTTTTAAATGAAACTAAAACAAAAAGACTATCTCCCTATAGAAAACAATAGGGATTCAAATAGAAAATGTTTTAAAAATGTTTAAGAAATGTACAATTGTTTAAATAATGAACAATATGTCTATAAAATGTATATGAAAATATGAACTACTCATGTAAAGCATAAGATAAATAATACTATAAAAAATAAACAATATAGTATTATTTAAGATATACTTAAAAAAGGATTTAAAACTTTTAACAAAAATTTAGAGTCAAGTGTATGTGTATAAAAAATAAATGTGACACTTGAAAAAATAAAATTTTAAATAAAATAATTAGAAATGTACAACGCAGCTCCAAAAAAACTACGTTTCAATATTAGAAATGTACTATAATATTGTTTAAATAAAAATAAAAATGTTTTTGTGTGCACATATGTAGGTAATTAATAATGTAAACATACATTAAGAGCCTAATTTTGATGTCGGTGAGACCGCCACCGACAGGCCGTCGGTGGCGGTCCCACCGACATCTGGGCCATCGGTCTGACTGCCACATTACGATGCGGACAGTCAGACCGCGGTGGTCTGGGGGACAGACTGCCACCTCCGACAGGCTCAAGGAGCCCGTCGGAGCGGCGGTCCGACACTAATCCCTACAATGGAGGCGGTGCCTGCACAGGCACTGCCATAGGGATTCGGATGTCCATTTCCCACTGCCTTTTCATGGCGGTCCACTACCCCCGTGGGCCACTACTAAGTGGCCAGGGGGTCACATGTGGTGCCACCCCCACACATCCATGCACTGTGTGCCAGGCACCACATGGATGTTTGAAAAGTGCCTGTTCATACTGCGGCTTGTGCTGTGGCACTTTTCCTGGGCCACAGCACAAGCTGCAGTACAAAAAGGCACATTCCGACCGCTGTGCTGACAGTCCTATCCTAATTGGGCAGGTGGGACCGCCTACTCATTGTCGGATGGACACCTGCCCACGGCGATGGCAGTCGGACTCTCCTGGGCCTAAATGTTAAAATAGAAAAACAAACTTACAAACGGTGTTATGTACCTTTATGATTTAAAAAAATAAAATTATTAATATTGTGTGGGAGAAATGACATTCCAAGTCCTTTCTAAACCGGTATTCAGACAAAATATAAAAAAAATATATTAAGGAACCGAAATAATGATTTCGAAATATCATGATGTAGAAATATTGTGTGGAAAAATATCCTTGCAAGAATATTGATTTTAAGGTAAGAAATATTGATATTAAAAATCAATATTTTTAATATCGATGTTGAAAATATGTATGTTGTTAATATCATTGGCAAAAATAATGTTGTTAATAATGATTTTTAATTATTTTGTATGTTTTTTAGTATATATTTTAATTGTATATGTTATAAATTGTTTGGATAATTATTGTTAATGTTTTTTAATATAGTTTACAATTTTTTGTTGTTTTTAAATGTATTCATATTGTTACTCCAGGCACAGTATTACAGCTTTGGATTGGTAAAATACCAACCAAGCCGACCTGAAATGAGTAAAAGCAACCCCTGACACGTGTTTCGGTCTCATTAGAGCTCTTCAGAGAGGTATAGCTTTGTCCAGACACAAGGGAGCACCCAGTATAAGTCAAAACAAAACCCTTTCAGGCATAGAGTGACGCATAAATTATGCAAAAAAGAAGCAGAGAACTCTGGGTAGTTCTCAAGTTTAGGTGGAAAGCAGCTCCAATATAGAGCACTCTCAACACCAGCGACCCTCTAAATTTGCTCACCTCAAATGTCTGCTTTTCTATCGAACTCTTTAAGCGTAGGATTAGCACAGTGCCATCCACGCCGAGATAGAAAGAGACAAAGGGGCATATTCAAGGACTTATCGCCGAGTTATCGGCACTTTAGCGCAGCAAAAGTGGCGAAAGAATTATCGCCCCATTCCCAAGCTGGTGCAAACTGCCCACATCGCCAGTTTAGCAGCGATAGCTGCTGCAAAAAACATTGCCACGGATGAGAGAGACAACTAACGCTAATGATATGCAGAGTAGGCGTTCCCGTGCAAAAACACACAAACACACCACTTCGCGATATTCTCAACGACCAACCTGATCTGCGATGCGAACCAAAAACAGGCGATAAGGTGCATTAGCAGCAGGGATTTAACACCAGCCTTTTACTGGTGTTAAGCAGGACGACCAACTGCAGTAGAAAGGGAGCCCAGCCCAGAGCCACATCTGAAGACCAACAGATGCCATGGAGACACTGATCATGCAGCTCGGAGACCCAAGAGGGCCACAACACCCACCGCCACCACCCCCAGCCCCCCCCGGACCACCCCCCACCCCTACTACCACCGAGGCAGTGCAGAACAGGATAGCGGACGTTCCGAAAATGGCATGGCCCCTCAGCCACACAATAGCAGAATGTGTGGAGAGGTGGGAACCAAGTATGTGTGAAGGAGGCAAGTCACCCATGAATAAGAATGCACACAATGCCAAGTGTGGCGGTGATGTGCTGGACAGACCTCAGTATGCAGAGCACAGACCTATCCATATGGACATATACTGCAGGTGTTTGCAGTGTCGTGGACAGTGGACGCAACCATGTTACCTCAGGCAGTGGGGAAGACCTCGGTCATGTAGCTGTGCCGTCCCCCCCTGTAAGCGTAAGCGGAGTGGGCTTGTCCGGCGTACGCCAGCCCAGCGTAGGAGTGTGAATAAATAGGTCGGGGCTCTGGGCGTGGTTCACTTCCGGGATGGCCAACGCGTCTGCCAGGGCGGCGCCCCTCACCCAGCCACGAGGCCGCCGCCGTGACCGCCAGCCTCCTCAGCCGAACGCTGGCTTCCGCGACACATGCCCCCAGCGCACCCAGCCGCACAGCACCATGGAGTGATGTGTGTGCTGGATACTGCCTCCGGCCTACACTGCGGTCAGCAGGGCTCACAATTCAGATCGAGTCGCAATTGCAGATGACGCAGTCCAGTAGGCAACAGACAATGACCCCAGTGCGGCCCGCCCGGACCACGAATCATTGCTGGCTGTGCACCCCCTGAGCGCCACAGGTGCCACTAACTCTGTGCACCACAAGTCAATGCCACATGGCCATATTGAGGCAGAATTCAATAGGCAAAAGACATTGCTCCCAGTGCGGCCCGCCCGGACCACGCATCATCGCTGGCTGCACACCCCCTGAGCGCCACAGGTGCCACTAACTCTGTGCACCACAAGTGAACGCCACGTGGCTGCGGGCCCTTGCCGACCTCTGCCTCCGGCCTACACTGAGGACTGCAGGGCTCACAATTCAGGTCGAGTCGCGATTGCAGATGATGCAGTCCAGTAGGCAACAGACATTGACCCCAGTGCGGCCCGCCCGGACCACGAATCATCGCCGGCTGCGCACCCCCTGAGCGCCACAGGTGCCACTAACTGTGCACCACAGCTCATGGACCCTTTATGATTGAGTCACGTGCTGTAGACTGCGGACACAACAATGTCACCTCAGGCAGTGTGGAAGACCTGGGATGATGATGATGAAGATGAGGCAGGTGTAACACACCCCACTGCAGCTGCGGCCGGAATATCCTGAAGGGACACAATCATTGACAATTTCTTCACATGAGCACGCCCAGCTCTGGTGCCACTATCTCAGTGCAGTCACAAGTACTTGCTCCTGCTACCTCCATGGTGCTTCGCAGTTGTTAGTGTTATGTTGGTGTTTTCTGTTTCCGCTTTAATAGTGATCACTGTACAAGTTGTTGCCAGCACCAACCACTCACTGAGGGCTGGCTCACACTCACCCCACACACATCCAGCACAGGCGTCACTGGATATGTGATCCTGGTAATAAAAAGGGGCCGGGCGCACGTGCCCGTAGCCAGTTACATTATATATCCAAGTGTGTCCGTGTGGTCATTATGCATCAATGATGGCCCCGGGCCCTACCACATTACATTGTGCTGTGGACAGCGGACGCAGCCATGTCACCTCAGGCAGTGGGTAATAGCTTGGACATGTAGCTAAGTCCCCCCCCTGTAAGTGAGAATGTTGCAATGTAGCATGCACCCGGAGGGCGGGCTTGCACGAACGGAGTAATGAAGGAGCGCAAGACCACTCGGGGTCCAGGATCATACATGCCAAGTGTTGTGTGTGACTGTATTGCCGCAGCATGAGCAAAATGCCCAGCCACATTAGCAGCGCCAGTTCAGCCAGGCATGTACTCTTCATTTGTGTCCGCCCTATCCTTTACATAGGCCTACACTCACGTGGCCCACCCCCTTCAACGGCCAACATCACAGTGTCGTTGTCAGGCTTGTGGACATGCACAGACAGGCATGACAATACTGTGCCGTAGGAGTGCAAGTGATGCAATCGCGCAGCGCACATATGTAAATGGTTACGGGGAGGGAGGAGCAGCTGTGAGGCAACGTAACACACAGTGATGCCGCTCATATGCCACATGCAAGTCATGTCAATAATGAATCACAAAGTCCCACTCATCCCACCCCACCCCAACAAGCCACTTCACATCCCATGAATGCAAGCAGATTACAAACTTACACTAGGGATGAAAGCTCCTTTGTCTGAACTATCAGGCGGAAGCACATCTGCACCTCCGACCTCGTAATTGCATGTGCCCGGCACCCCCTGACAGATACTATAGCAGCTGATGACGACTCCCACACTACGCACAGCCAGACGAAAGACCAACGTATACACACCCCACACACAGAAGTCCATGCTCGAAGTTATCTTGCATGGAATGGCCTTCATACTTACTCCCACAGCATCCCAGGCGTACAACCGGTGCACACTATAACAACTCATTGATACGAGATGTGGCATTTCATCCACAGAACTGGCGCAGGTCAGAACAGTGCTGCTTCCACAAGAGCCACTTACGCAATGGCCGAACATCCCGGACACATGCACAACCCCTGTCACGTGGAACTGTACCGTGCACGAATGCTGCATTCACTGGGGGCACTGCCATTGGCACTGCTGCGGATCAGTTACCGGCTAAGCTTCCACCTTGCCAATGTCACCTGCGTTCAGCCTGTGTTGCATTGTCGATCGTGCATGTTCGAGTGGTCCATGGATGTCTTCCTATCCAACAGGACGGTAGCTGAACTGGATTTTGACATGTGTGTGTGCCCCCTGTTGGCCCACGACCAGGAGTGTCACCGTGATACCCGTTTATGGGATGTCTTGATACTTGGCATACATGCTGGCAGCTGGACCTGGGAGATTGCACAACTCCTCGTGTGCAGTGACCACATTGAACCGCTCCCATATTGGGCTGTAGTGCTAATTGGTGAAAGGGGGTGGACGCAGCACATCTGTCCAGACCTGCTAATGGATCACCTCGCCATCCTGTTTGATGAAGTCGACACCGACCTCATGTTGGAAATGTTAGCCTACGAAGCTGCAATGGCTTTCATGGACGAGTAACTACGTACCTGCAGCCACAACTGATTGGAACACATTGCACATGTCCTGACACCTTGTTGCATCTTGGAGATCTGGTCACATATCCCACGACAACAGTGGACATGGCTGCACTCGCCTGGACTCCGGAAACATGAGCGGACAACAACGCGCGTTAACACACACCTGTGAAAGGTGAGGCACTCCCCCGGAGTGGACAGCGGCGCTTGACAAGGTTCCTCATTCTGACATACTGCTGCATTGGTCTGCATGTTGTGGCACTTATCTTGCCCGTACTGACACGCATATGCTAATAAAGTCTACGCAGCTTCACTTGTATTCAACTGTGATGAGTGTTGATTTGAATGACAATGTGTGTCTCAATGCCTATCTGGGTCACGGCCATACATGCGCATTGATAGCATTACCCAGGGAGTGCCTCTTTTGTGAACCCACTGTCCCTACATTCATCCATACTTTCATTCTTAAATGGTCATGGCCATGACACATCAGTGTGAATTGGGATGTTTTATTCACATTCAGTGGAGTGTTGAAGCTGGGCCAGTACAGGGCCATGCAAACCCCACTTTACATTGTTGCCCCGTGGAGGGCCAGCCAGAGTCCTTTAGGGATTGACAAGTTCATAGGGAGTGCAAGACTACAGTCCGCAGTGTGATTGCTGTGTCATTGGTAACCACACCAAATATGGCAGTCCATGTCGAGGTCCAAGGTAAGTGTCGCTCGCTGTATGGGGGGGACAGTGGGAGGTGTTATTCCAGGGCATGATGCAGAGGGCAGGACCAAACTGAACACGGCCATATGGCGGAGATGAATGCTAACACTTGATTCTAGCCACAAAGCCAGATTCATCATCATCTTCGTCCTCTGATGTGTCAGGTGCCTCACATGCGGGTGGTGGTGTTCTGTCTGCATGACTGTGTGGCACTGACACTTCAGGGGATGGAGGTGGGAAATCTGCCGCACTGTGTGGCACTGACACTTCAGGGGAAGGAGATGTGGATGTAGTAGTGGCACCAGCATCCATCCGCGCCAAGCCTTGTGGTGGCAATGCCATGACGAGGATCTGCAGGGCATGGAAGATCACAGCTACATCTCGCTGGTGTGCAGCCGTGGCACACATTCTTTCCGCCTGCATCCGCTCCAGGCTCTCCATCATTCTCCTTATGTGTCCCAACTCACGGATGACATCACTGGAGCCACTCTGACTGGACAGTTGTTCTTGTCTCAGAGTCATGACTCCAGCGATGTCAGCCATGGCTTGTTGTGGAGCAAGGAGCGGACAGTGGGTGTCCGTTAGGGACTGTGAGTGGTCCCTGATGGGACTTAGACACCCACGTATGGCATCCAGTTTGGCTGCCATGAGGTTGAACCCCACCCGCAGCTGGTCAGACATCTCCTCCTGGCACCCTAACACACGGCGTTCTGAGGCCATATGTTGGTCTTGGGGGTCCTGGGAGACAGCCGTGGTGGTGGGTGCTTCCTGCTGTGTGGCCTGTGCAGGGGGTGGGGTCTCATGGATGCAGCTGGGCTGCCCTGCTCCTGGAGGTGGTATGCCGGAGCTGTCCCTGAACTGTTGGAGTGCGTCTGTGTAGATGTTGGGGAGGTCCTCTTCATCATCAGTGCTGTGTTGTTGGGTCTGCTCTGCAGGAGGTGTTGATTCTCCCTCTGCAATGTGAAGGGAAATGCAGATTGACATTGTGTTCACATGTATGTTCACGCATTGTGCAAGTTTACTGTCAGACTGCATGGCAATGTACATTGTGACTGTGTATGAGGAGACGCATATTTGAAGCGGGACACTTGGCATTTCTACACCATCAGGGACGTGAGGTTGTACTTGTACATTGTCATCTCACAGTTTCCTGCTATGCCAAATGTGAATTGCCATTTTCTAAACACAGGCGGCAGCAGTTGTGTCCTCTGTTCTGTTGTGAAAGTGTTGCAGTTTGTACCACATTGTTGTCAATGTTGGGGTGCTCTGCATCTTGTGTGTGTGCTGCATTGTGGGTGATTTGCCCCTTCGGGTCTGATTTTGCTGGCTCTTATCCCTTTCAGGCAGTGTGCCTTTCACTTCTGTGCTTGTGCAGTGCTGAGCTGTTGCAGACTTGGGTAAATTGGGCCCTTGGTCGGAGTTGTGACTCTTGGGCATGGTTTGTCCGCAGATGTGCTATACTTACTTGTGCATGTGTGTCATTGTGCCCATCTCCCCCCGTTCCCCCAGTCCCTGGTCGTTACTCACCCTGTTGCTGTTGGGTCAGGTCATGTTGTGCAGTGTCCGGTCCCCCGACTCCTGCCACCGTCTCCCCAATGATGGTCCCAGGCTGGTCCTCCGTGGGGCTTGTGGGGTTCTGGTTGTCCTCTGTTCTTGCTCCGGCTACCTCCATGGTGCTTCGCAGTTGTTTGGGTCTTGTTTGTGTTTTTGGTTGCCGCTTTTTTGGTGATTTTGGCCCCCTGACTTGTGGGACTTGCAGGCTGGCGCAGCTTAGCGCTGGTTTGGTATCGTGGTTGGGCCCATCGCGAATTTTGCCGCGTTCGGGTTTGGATTTTTATCGCCGTCCTGGTGATATCGCGGACATTTTACGCGTTATCGGGAGGCTATCGCATGTTACCGCCGTGTTGAGAATACGACGTTAACACAGAGTTATTTTCCCGCGATAGACAGCGATATGAAAACGTGCGTTAGCCTTTTTTGGCGATGATTATCGCACGTTCTTGAGAATATGCCCCAAAGTCTTTTACCATTTCCACAGCAAAGTCTTTAAGCATAGGATTAGCACAGCGCTATCCATGCCGAGATGTAAAATGGGCAAAGCCTTTTACCACTCCAGGCACAGTATTACAGCTTTGGATTGGTAAAATTCCATCCAAGCCAACCTGAAATGAATAAAAGCAACCCCTGACACGTGTTTCGCTCTCATTAGAGCTCTTCAGAGAGGTATAGCTTTGTCCAGACACAAGGGAGCACCCAGTATAAGTCAAAACAAAACCCTTTCAGGCATATAGGGATGCAAAAATTATGCAAAAAAAGAAGCAGAGAACTTTGGGTAGTTCTCAAGTTTAGGTGGAAAGCAGCACCAATATAGGGCACTCTCAACACCAGCGACACTCAAAATTTGCTCACCTGAAATGTCTGCCTTTCTATCAAAATCTTTAAGCGTAGGATTTGTACAGTGCCATCCACGCCAAGATAGAAAGGGACAAAGTCTTTTACCATTTCCACAGCAAAGTCTTTAAGCATTGGATTAGCACAGTGCTATCCATGCCGAGCTGTAAAACGGCCAAAGCCTTTTACCACTCCAGGCAGAGTATTACAGCTTTGGATTGGTAAAATACCATCCAAGTCAACCTGAAATGAATAAAAGCAACCCCTGACACGTGTTTCGCTCTCATTGGAGCTCTTCAGAGAGGCATATCTTTGTCCAGACACAAGGGAGCACCCAGTATAAGTCAAAACAAAACCATTTCAGGCATAGAGTAACGCATAAATTATGCAAAAAAAAGAAGCAGAGAACTCTGGGTAGTTCTCAAGTTTAGGTGGAAATCAGCTCCAATATAGAGCACTCTCAACACCAGCAACACTCGAAATTTGCTCACCTCAAATGTATGCTTTTCTATCAAAATCTTTAAGCATAGGATTAGCACAGTGCCATCCACGCCGAGATAGAAAGGGACAAAGTATTTGACCAATTACACAGCAAAGTCTTTAAGCATAGGATTAGCACAGTGCTATCCATGGCGAGCTGTAAAATGGCCAAAGCCTTTTACCACTCCAAGCACAGTATTACATCTTTGGATTGGGGGACACAATTTGTGCCCCCTGAATGTATCCCCATAGCGGGAGGGGCATGGGGGCCCTGTATGAAATGGTTGTTGGTGGTGGAACCCGTAATATGCTGAGCGGTAGTGCGCCAGTCCCGCTTCACGATGTTACATTGTGCCGCAGCCCCCCCATTGCCAGGGAACGACTGTTCCCTGGTGCAGCCGGTGTTCCTCCGCAGCAATGACTTTTGAAGCTATGATGCGGCAGATGGACCACTGCCACCGCGAGTCTGGTGGCATTACGACTGCCAGACTCTCAATAAGGCCCTATGTTTTTTACTGATAACATTAAATAAATTCTACAATATATTCAATAATATTACTAAATAATTAAAAAATACTACATAAAATCAAACATTACCAAAATGTAAACAAATTACAAAATTACAGACATTATTTTAATTATAATACATATATAGCATATAATCGTTATTGATTATACACATAAATATTTATATTAGCTTTACAGTTATAACTTAATTTAAAATAATTGTAATTACTTTTCTCTAAATTAAATGACAATAAATAATTTATCTTGAGAAAATTATGAAATAATTATAAAACTCTTTTTTTATTTTGAAACATATATCTATTTTTATACAAAATATTTACAAGCAAAACCTAAAAAACCTAAATGTCAGGCTATCTGTTCTGACAAAGCGCTGCATATTCTTTTAACATACAGTTGGTGTTTATTTTTCTTTCTCTGACTGCAACGTGAAGGGAGTTTTCAACTTGAACAAAAATGAAGCACATTAGTTTGTGATTCTGAAGTGTGCTGGAAACAAAGATTTAAGAGGATCTAAACAATCGGGGGGCATATCTACAAGGGCTGGCGATAATTATCGCTCAGCGCTCTTAGCGTGAGGATAATTATCGCCGGCCAACTCTGAATTTTATCGCGGAGATAGCGTGCTATCAGCAACGCTTATCTCCAAATCGATAAAATTCAGAGCGCAAGCTGCCAACTGTGCGATTATCGCTGGAAATCCAGCTATAATCGCACAACTTTTGGCGATAGCTTGCTGATAGGGCAAGACATACTTAGCCATGATATCCACCTTCCATAGGATATCATGGCTAAGTCAGTCTTGAAGCAGGCGTTAGGAAAGTAGCGATAACTGAGGTTATCGCTACTTTTCTTGTCGCTATGCTTCTTTGCCTGAGGCTTGATAATAGGAGAAATGTCGCTTAGCGACATTTCTCCCGTTATCCTGGGGAGGAACGCCCACTTTGCATCTCATTAGAGATGCAGAGCTGGGCGATAAGGGAAAGGGCGATGTAGCATGGATTCACGCGTTAGCGTGTCCTTGCTAATAGGGCGATAAAATTATAGCCGCTTTTCGTCCGAAAACGGACGCTAAAGCGGCGATAATTTTATCGCCAGCCCTTGTAGATATGCCCCCAAGACACTTCACTTATTGATGCACATATGCTAAATGTTCATAGAAAACTGATTTACACACATGACCAATTGTGTGCAGTATAGTTTTATCAGGAAACCTGTATGTATGTGCAAAATTAGTGGCTATTTCAATTGAAAATGTGCTGTCTGTAAACGAAACTACCACACAATGCTTTAGTTACATTAAAAAATCTCCCCTCTGCATGCCCAATAAATGTAGGTGGGTCAGAAACATTTGTCATTTTAAAAAGAGGGTTGTGGTTCTAAAATGTTTTGGGAACCATTGCTCTAGTCTCTTTTCGACAAGTTTAGTAATGCACTGCACAACAGCATTATCAACATTTTAGGTTCCCTAATTGTTAGTGTTAAGTTCATGACTTCAAGTCTGGTAAGTTCAATAGCCCAGGATAGTCATACCATGGCCAGGGATCTGACCACCTTTTCGTCTGAGAGAATATACTAATCCTGGAACCCTACATTTCATGCATCAATCTCAGCAGCATCATGCCATGTACAGTAATTTTGGAGTACCTCGGCTATTGTCTTTTCTCCCAGTGACAGCTCTAGTGATCTGATTCCTGCAGTTTTTCCTCCCAGTATCCACTTAGTCACCAATTGGAGCTCAGCTGCCAGGTAATAATGATTTTGGATCCCCAACCACGCTCTATCACTGGTAATCGGAGTTTGTGCAATGCTACTATTTAGTGAGCAGATCGCCTATGATCTTGGGCAGTATGGAGTTTAGTTCCCTAAATAAACTACTTCGTAGTATCACTGTTAAATTAGCAAAATGATACTATAGTCTTGGAAGGAGAGCCATCTTTGACAGGGCTCCTCTCCCCAACACAGGCCATGGTAGTAGTGACCAAAAAGATGCACTGCCTCTCAAACCCAAAATAGTTTATTAAACATTTCCAGAAATAACATCACCATCTCAATGGTATGCTTCACCTCCAAGATACTCAAATGTGTTGTCCTCCCATTTCAGGGCTGTAGCAACTGGATGTTCCCAATCCGTAGCCACCAGCAGTTTAATGTGAAACACAAAGGATTTCTGCCAGTTGACCTTCAGCCCTAAACCCCAACAGAATTCCTGCAACTCTTGCATTCTCAGGTCTAGGTTTGTGATTATCTTTCAAACATGAAAGCACATCATTCACGTAAAGCTACATGGAGTGACAGATTTGAGCTATCTTTATGCCCTTATACCAGCCTTCTCTTTGTACGGTACAGGCCAATGGTTTTATTGCCAAGGCAAATAGAAGCATGAAAAGGGGAGAGCTCTGCAATGTGCTCTTTTCTACTAACTGTGAGTTTGATGTGACCCGTCCAGAATGGACAAATGACGTGGGCCTACATACATTAAATTGATCAAAGTCAACATGCCTTCCACTACATCCATTCTTCTCAACACAGCATATAAATAACACCAATTTAATGTGTCAAATACCTTTCCATATCAGGAGAAGTTACAAATGGCAAATAATGTGTATCATGGTCAGAATTCAATACATGTACCAAACGTTGTGTATTCAACGATTAGTTCTGTCAGGATAAAACCAACTCTGATCAGATTGGACAATCATTGGAAATTGTGGAGTTACCTAGTACATAAGATTTAGTCCAACCTCCTGTAAGGACCATCCATGGCTCAAAGAATGAATATTCCATCATTTGGGCCTTACTTCTTGACATGCATCTGCAAGGTCCCATTACCAGAGCATTCCCTGAAAGCTTTTGCTATTTTAACAGTTGGGGATAAAAGCTATGGCGAGTGTGACACATCCATATATACATCCACAATACAGTGAAAGTCACCTTCCCATATCATCATATGCCTATGTGTTCAACCCACCATATGCTTTGACAGCCCATTAAGAAATTGGACTATTTTTATCACATATACTGAGAAAGAGACCCCTGATTGTATCCAAATGAGAGCACCTCTCACAGGAAGAGTTTCCCATTCAGACCAATTGGCCCCTCCTATTCGGTTTTAGTTCAGCCACTTCTGTGTTAGTGAGGGTCTGCAACCCTCGCCGCTTTCAGGAGACACGAATCATGTTTCATTATTTCAGACTACCCATACTCCTGGCATTCCATGTACCAAAGAGTTGAGCACCAAAGACCAAAGAAGGTGAGCAGAGAACTTTAGTGATTCACCCTCCACACAAGGTGCCAGTGTCTATAATACAAGCTTGCTATCCCTATGTGTTCACTTTTTCAAAACGTTACCATACTCAGATAATAAGTTACAAACCTGCCACCCTATTAAGTGCCACTAAGGGCCAAATTATGAGTCGTGGTGGGGGGGTGGAGGTCTTCCGACTGCCACATTCCGACCTTGGCGGTAGTGCCGCCCTAGGGCCACCGCCAGGTGGTCCAGATGTAGCAATATGATTGGCAGGACCGCTGTGGTCCCGGCAAGCCTATTACGAGTTTCCTCTCCGCCAGGGTTTTCATGGCAGTCCAGCCATAGGGGCACCTTGTGCCTTATGCCCTGTGTATGCATACAAGGCGACACAACATGTGCCCCCCTGTGTGCATGCACAGAAGTTCCTGCACGGCATGAACTTTTCAGTCCATGCCATGCAGGAACTGTTTTTGGCATTCCCATTGCGGCCCGACCACCTGTTTAGCGGTGTGGCAGCAGGGCAGACCAGCCGCTGCACCATTAAACTCGTAATCGGGCCCTAAGTGTCCAGAGCCCTAGAACAAACTATCCAGAACTTTTCCCCCCACTGCAACAACTCCCAGGCAAATAATAAACGTAACTTTGTCTACAGTCTAACCTTGCCCTATCCTGTGGGGATGGGTGAGTACCACCACTGAGTTCTCTCACCTGTTCCATCTGCTCTTGCTCATAATTGAGTAATAATTGTCAGTGCATAATTATTCCATCCCAAGGAGCAGAATCAAGTTTGAATCACAGCAAGCTCAACAATATAGACCAATGTAGCGCTTGTGCACCATTTGACGAGTTTCAGATCATATCATCAACCATCATCTGGGTGACCTTTGGCAGATCATAATTTTCTATGCATGAGTGTGTGCATTCAGCCTCAGGAGCTGCGTTTTACACCGCAGAATAAAAAAGAATGTCTTTTCACAATCAGGAACTTTTAATATAGCTGGTTGCAACAGCATGTACTATGCACCAATCATCCTGAGCTTCAGTCTCACTTGAAAAAAAGAAGTTACATTGTTGTTGAACAGTAATTATGTAGTCCAAAAATATCAGCACTCTCTTATTGTTCCCCATGAGAGGGATGTACTGCTGTGCCGATTAGAGTAATAGGTCTCTGTGCTGGTAGGTCAGGCGACATGCCACTACCAAGTGGACCAAGCTCTGGAAGACGTGACAGACCCTGTCTGAACGCTCTGTGAAGACGAAATTAGAAAGACCTTTAGCCACAATAATGGTGCTCAACCAATGTTTCAAGTAAAATTCATTGTTGAGGCTCTATGCATTTTCTTCTGTCCGACTATGTGGATATTGTTTCTACTTGATTGTACTTCACCATCCTCTTCCTTCACTCTTTGTGTGAAGCAGCTATCAGAGGGTTAAGGCTTCCAGTTTCACACTGTAATATTTTGATGGCAACTTGAGTTTCCTTTACTTACCAACCATGTTCTTCTAATCTGCGAATAGTAGGCCCAAGACCAGTTTCACTATTTTGATCTTATTTTTGATTGACATGGATCTCACTCATGGTTGTCTGTATATTGTCCAGCCTGTCCAGCTGATCATTTTGGAAATCAATAGTGGGGTTTGGATTGGCATCTGGGTGCCCACTTGCCTTGTTGACATATTTGCAATCTGTTCATCCAGGGTGTGCCCTTGGGTTCTCATCATCTTCGGTTTGCCCACAGTACATCAGAAATATGTGTTATCTACTGCACATCTTTTTGAAAATATTCCAGATCTAACTGACTAAAATCCGAAATCCTGAAACGTGTTCTAATGGGATTCAGGCAAGCCAGTCATCTGCAACATTTACAAGTGTCCTGTCCTAATAGTTTTCCACCATTAATGCAGGATCTTGCCATGTGGAAAGCAGAAACATCCATTTTATTGACAATCTACAGTCTAAGGCATTCTGTGAATTGATCTAGTTTATGATGTCTTCACAGTCTACAGATTACTTTATTTAGGAACTGGCATGTGATTCCTGCATCCCTAAGGTGATCGTCTTCCACCCCAATTTCTAGCAGTACAAGCACCTGATGTTCAGAGAAGGGCTCTTGCACAAGCTTGGTCTTCAGGTTAGTAATCTAGCAAGTACCCCTAAATTTAATCATGCAAGCTTTTCACTCAGCTTACCAACAAAAAGGCAAAGCCAAAGGAGTGTGCAATGGTAGGAGGGAATCCACTGCAAGTAAAAACTTTGGCCTAGCCCTAGAATGGGGCTCCCCATTTTCCAATATGGCATGATCAGATCCAGGCCTGTATCAATGCCATTTCTTAATACCTATGAGAACCTAACGCAGTGACAGGACTACCATGTTAGCACTGACTTGCCACTGACTAGATCAGGACTTCTCTCTCTCCCATTTGGGGAGGCAGATGAGTAACCAGCTCCTTGTGTAGATAGGGCAGAATTGCCAGGGTCCACCAGGCTCACATGGTGATTAATTATCCAAATCCCATATGTCATCCGTGGGTCTCACCATCCGCCTTGTTACTTCACCTGCCTGTTGCTGTGAGCCACCTTCTTACTTGTCCTCGGGCCTGCTTCCCTCACAGTTGTCTTCCATGCTGGTGGGTGCCATAATTTTCCGATGCCGTCTTCTGTCCCAACCAGGTCTTCACACCACTCCACTGAGGGGCGCAGTGCAGTGCTCATGCATTAATTGTCCATGGACTCAGCTCTGTCTCTTCACAACCATGGCTACCATCGTGGATGTCATGCCACCTAAAGAAGTTCACTGCTAATCCACCACAACAAGCACACAATCGGTTTTCAGAGTCCTTGTCTTACTCTCAGATCCTTTTGACGAAGAAGGTCAGTCAGAGCCAACTTCACTGTGTTGTCTGCAGGATTTTTACAGGAGCAATGCATCTGGCAGGGAGCTCTCAAAAACATATCTCAACACAATCTACTGGCCACGCCTATCAATGATATAATTTGGCACGTCAAAAAAGGGATTTTACTATGGGCAAATAGGTATATTACTTACCATATTTGTTTTAAAGGTTTAAATTAATCCAGCAATTTTTGTTTTGCCTGGAAGCAAATAGTCTTACAGAAGGTTGTTGGGAAAATAATGTCTCCTTCATAGTAAACAGGCGTGAGTCCCTTCCCTGACTTCCTAAATACATGTAAAGGGTATGCACCCAGAATATCGACAACATAATATCGATGGGACACAATATTGAGGACAAAATATTGAAAATAAAATATCGACAGGTAACTAAGTCTAGATTCTCTATACTCAACTCCACATATATGTATCTTGGCAATATAGATATATGTATATCTTCAAGGTACATAGAGGTAAAGTTAGGAATAGTAAATCTATACTTCCCTATATGCACTTACCTTTTGATATATTGTCCCTCAATATTCTGCCCTCGATATTCTTGTACCACGATATTCGGGGGAGTCTATATTCAGTATTACACCATGTGACGCTGGTATCCTGACTTTTGTTTTGGCCCTGATGTCATGTTAATTTAGTATGTGTGCAAAGGCGACTGGTGCCACTGCTGATACTGTGAGAGGAGTGAAGACCATGTTCCCACCGAAACGAGAAGTCCTGATCGGCCCAGAGGCCACCACTTTTAGAAGACACCACAACAAGGGTTTCGACCTGGAGGCCCCAACTACTACACCAAAACAACTGACTGAACTTTACGTATTGTCACTGTTAGTTGACGGTTGAGTTCTGAGCTGTTGCACCTCACACTGCATACCTGAGAAGCCTGTGACTGCTTGTCCTTGCTACCTTAACAGTCAAGTGCATAAAGATTTTCTACTTGGCCAAGTCTGCCGAGCCATAGAAGGATGGGTCCCAGGACACCAGTGGCAAACTACCTCAGCCTCCTCAGTTGTGGCCCAGTAGCCGCTGTCTGATTTGTGGCTCCCCCAATAGGGGTCTGACAAAGGTCGAATTGGATATTCATAAAACTTTCCAGGATCAAACTTATATCCATGCATTTTTTAACTTGTGTACATCCATCAAATGTAATTGTCCAATAAAGGTGTTTCACCTACATGGAATCTCTGTTAGGATCAGAATTCTGAGCTTACTAATGGGTGTGCAAAAATCCTTAGTGTTTCTCTCACAAACTTTCTGTATTTTTCATGAATATCACAATTACTGGCATTAGGTCTCAAAACGTTCTCCATGTGGGTTTTTTGCTAGAATTGGTAATTTTGGCCCCCTTTTAAGCTGTGTCAGGAATAAAACCCTCACCCTCAATGATCCAGGTTGATGCATCTGAAAATGGCACATTCATTTTCATAGCCAATTAGCACTTACAGGGAAATATATCCAGTTTGTGCAGGAAAACTGGATTCTGAAATCCCCGTATAAAAGCCCCTATCTCTAATTTCTTTATAACTGCGACTTGTAACCCACCTGGTTGTCGATTATAAAGAAAAGATGTCAGAGCTCAGCTGTAATGGGTGACTTGCAATATCCTTTCATGTACAGCAGGGGGTACTTTATCCCATATAATGCATGGTCACACCATCACCTTTCCGACAAACCACTTAAATCTTTGGTGTGCAGCTCCTTCATATGAAAGAGAGAACATGTTTGGAAACCAGAAGAATAAAAATAGAACCTCTAGGGCACATCACAACAAACACCTGTTAGATATTTGTAGCAAAAACATATTACAATCACTTCAATACAAGTTAGTTAAAAAAAAAAAGCTGGAGTAGCTCTGAATATGTAGAAACATGTACAAAGATTCCATATAATTATCTAATGAATACAAAAATAACATTTTTGCTTGTGACTGTAAAATGGGAAAATAGAGCAGAAACAAGAAAAGCAACATTTCATTTTCGTGGCTTTAAACACCTGCCTAGTGACCTGGCCTGCCTGTCCCCTCTGCTGCTGGCTCTGACAGCAGGCATTGTGATGTCAGAACTCAACTGTAATGCAATTGGTGAGCTCTGACATCTTTTCTGTATAATCGGCGACTAGGTGCGTTACAAATCGCCGATTATAAGGAAATTAGAGATGGGCGTTTATACAAGGATTTCAGCATCCCATGTATTACAAACACTTTACACACCCCTGCATGCCACTCCATTATAATCTTCAAACTGTGAATTCTGTACGTTGCAATTCTCCCAGTGTTAAAGCATTAACTTTGGAGTAAGTGTATCACTTTAAATTTCCCATTCTCATTAAGCTCTATATATATATATATATTACCTACTGGCGGTCGCCAGTAGGTAGTTATAGTTAGGACCTATTTTCCATAGGAAAGCATTTTTTGTTTTCCCAATAACTTTAGCGTCGTTTGACGAATCTTCGCGAAATTTTCAAAACTAGTGGGGCGCTCCAGTCAGCTCCTGTCTTGAAAGTTTCGGGGTGATTTGCCAATCAGCGGCCGAGAAAAAAGGGGGGTCCCAAAACGTGTTTTCTCCATGTTATTTTCCATAGGAAACTTTAGACACGGCTACAGCTCGAAGTGCTGAACGGAATTACACCAAATTTGGCAAAAAGGTAGCCCTTGGTTCAGAAAGAGCCCTTTTTGTTAAATGGTGTAAATCCGTTCAGTAGTTCCTGAGAAATAAAAAAAAAGAGGTCGGAAAATCAATTTCCCATAGGAAACTTTAGACATGGCTACAGCTCGAACTGCTGAACGGAATTACACCAAATTTGGCAAAAAGGTAGCCCTTGGTTCAGAAAGAGCCCTTTTTTTTAAATGGTGTAAATCCATTCAGTAGTTGCAGAGAAAAAAAAAAATGTTTCGATATCTAGAGGCGCGGTGGATCCGCGGACCCTCCCGACCACGAGCTTTATTCTAATTGGCTGTCAACACTCCAAACCAGGAAGTGTTGGCACCCATCTTGTGACTCGGTAGAACCGAGTCACAAGAAAACAGAAAAACAAAGGTGAAAAAAAAGAAAAGGGGGCACGGTAGAAACACCCTGACCCCCTAGGCCTGCTCAGGGGGTCCCACAAGGACCCCCAGGGCCAAAAAAAGCTTTTTTTTCTCTCTTTTTAAATCGCCCGAATTCGCGCTGGGTGAGCGAATCTGGACGAAGATTAAAAAAAAAAAAAAAGCGCGGGCTCCCGCACTTCGTATTCAAAAAGCCCCCGGGTGGGCCAGGTCCCGGGGGCACTTATAAATAATGTTGTGGGGGCCCCCACAGCCCCGGGGACCACCACCTCCCCAGGGCTACCTAAAGAAATGCGTGGGGGGTCCCAACCACCCCATGCTGCTCCGGGGACCGCCACCTCCCCAGAGCATTTATGATAATTGGCGGGGGCCCCGCGGCCCCCCGAGCCCCGGGGACCACCACCTCCCCGGGGAACTTAATATTGAGATTTGGGGGTCCGTAGCGGACCCCATGCCCCGGGGACCACCACCTCCCCGGGGCATTTGAAATGCAGGGAGGGGGGCCGTGCGGCCCCCCTCCTGGAGCCCTTGATGGCCCTGGGGACCGCCACCGCCCAGGGCCGGCTCCTGCAGTGTCCCAGGGTACCCACCCCCGGGACACTGCTGTTTGCTATGACAGGGCGGGAGCCGTGCGGCTCCCGCCCTGTCATAGCAAACTTACTTTGGATTTTGGAAGCGAAAGCAGGTTTCCCTGCTCTCGCTTCCAAAATCCAAAGCTGATTGCTTTTCCACATGGGGAGCTGCATGTCAGCAGCTCCCCATGTGGAAAAGCAATGCCGGCTCCCGCAGGAGGCGGGGAGCCGGCGGGACCGTGGGGGCATTGGGGCTCCCCCCACGGTCCCCAACGGTGAGGCCAGGCCCCGGGGGATGGGGTCCCCGGGGCCAGAAGTGGCCCGGGAGGGGGGCCACGCAGCACCCCTTCCCTGTGAATATTAATTAAAAAAAAAAGAGAGAGGCCAGGCACTGGGGGATGCGGTCCCCGGGGCCATAATTTGCCTGAGGGGGGGGCCACGCAGCCCCCCTCCCAAAAATAAAAACAAAAGAATGGCCAGGCCCCGGGGGATGGGGTCCCCGGGGCCAGAAGTGGCCCGGGAGGGGGCCATGCGGCCCCCTCCCCAAATAAAAATAAATAAATAAAGGCCGGCCCCGGGGGATGGGGTCCCCGGGGCCAATAGAGGCCTCAGGAGGGGGGCCACGCAGCCCCCTCTCCTTTAAAAAAAATATATGTGGCCATGCCCCGGGGGATGGGGTTCCCGGGGCTGGAATTGGCCACAGAAGGGGGGCCCACGCGGCCCCTCTCCCGTTTACATTTAAAAAAGGAGTCAGGCCCTAGGGGATGGGGTCCCCAGGGCCCAAAAAAAGGCAAGAGAAGGGGGGCCACACAGCCCCCCTTCTAAAAAAAAAAGTTTTTTAAAAAGCCAGCATCGCGGCTAGGCCCTGCCCCTCAGGGGCGTGGCCTCTGAACACCTCTCTGCAACGCAGCTCCCTGGTGCATACTGGAGGTACCTGGTGGGCTAGTTGGCCCTCAGGGACCCTCAGGACTCAAGGGGAATTAATCCCCCAATTTACACCGCACCAGGGGGTGCGTTTGCACAGTGGTGCAGGGAGGGGGTGGGGCCTGACATAGCAAGTGTGCAAACGCACCCCCTGGCACATTGTAAATTGGGGGATTAAGTCCCCTTCAATCCTGAGGGTCCCTGGGGGCAAACTAGCCCGCCAGGTACCTCCAGTATGCGCCAGGGAGCTGCGTTGCAGAGAGGTGTTCAGAGGCCACGCCCCTTTTTACACCTCTCTGCAACGCAGCTCTGTGGTGCTTACTGGAGGTAGCTGGTGGGCTAGTTGGCCCCCAGGGACCCTCAGGACTCAAGGGGATTTAATTCCCCAATTTACAACGCTCCAGGGGGCGTGTTTGCACAGTGGTGCAGGGAGGGGGTGTGGCCTGATGTGACAAGTGTGCAAACGCACCCTGTGGCGCGTTTTAAGTTGGGGAATTAAGTCCCTTGAATCCTGAGGTCTCTGGGGCTAACTAGCCCACTAGGTACGTCCAGTAAGCACCACAGAGTTGCGTTGCAGAGAGGTGTAAAAAGGGGCGTGGCCTCTGACTACCTCTCTGCAACGCAGCTCTGTGGCACTTACTGGAGGTACGTGGTGGGCTAGTTGGCCCCCATGGACCCTCAGGATTCAAGGGGAATTAATCCCCCAACTTAAAACCCGCCAGGGGGCGCGTTTGCACAGTGGTGAAGGGAGGGGGCGGGCCTGATGTGACATGTGTGTACTTATGCAATCACTCTGCCAAAACCCAAGCACTTATAAATTCACCATGCACTCTCCTTGCAGCACCCTAATCATCCAGTCACTACCCATGCACTCATGCAATGACCCATGCACTAACTCATGCACTGCTACAATACCCTGAGCAGTACCCATGCAGTCCAGCCATCGCCCTGTCACTACCCATGCACTCCTCCAATCACCCAGCGCGCACCATGTACTTATCCAATCACTCCGCCAAAACCCAGGCACTTATAAATTCACCATGCACTGTCCTTGCAGTACTCTAATCATCCAGTCACTACTCATGTACTCATGCAATGACCCAGGCACTAACTCATGGCAAATACAGAGGAGGTCATGCTAATTACAGGGGTACCCCAACGCATAGTGTTCCCTAGTGTATGTAGGTGTTTTCACTGTATTCCAAGTGTCTTTTAGCATAGCACTGGCTCCGGTCCTGGTTATTCAGAGTCAGTTACCACCAGTACCCGTCAGTAAAAAGTTGGGGGCACAGGAGGACTTTCTGCTCCTCTGTTGGTTCTTTCTGCAAATCTCTTGCTTCTTCCTGTAGTTTTCTTAGTCTTTCTGGACTTCTGTTGCCTCTTTCTGCATTTGTCTTGCTTCTTTCTGCGCTTTTCTTCCTCTTTCTTCACATGTCCTAACTTTGTAGGCATAGTTAGAAATTAGCATTTAAAAAACCATTGAAATTCACTGAAAAAACCATAGGTTTCAGGCACGTTATAGTTAGAAATTAGCATTTAATTAGCATTTAAAAAACCATTGAAATGCACTGAAAAAACCATAGGTTTCAGGCACGTTATAGTTAGAAATTAGCATTTAAAAAACCTTAGAAATTCACTGAAAAAACCATAGGTTTCAGGCACGTTATAGTTAGAAATTAGCATTTAAAAACCTTAGAAATTCACTGAAAAAACCATAGGTTTCAGGGGCGTTATAGTTAGTTGGACATTTCACTCGTACAAAACCATAGAAATTCCCCCGTTATAGTTAGTTCAGCTAACTATAACTCGCGCCCCGCAATGCACTGCTGATGACGTCACATATTACATCATTCATGACATGGTCAGTGACATCACTGATGACATCTCAAATGACATCACTGATGACATCATCGACGTCAAAATCTGATGCACCTCCTCACACTCTAATATAACCTTTGATACACCCACTGTAAAATACAGACTACCATTCTCGAAACCATCGACACACCAATACCAGTTACTACAGACGCACTCACTGATTCCTAGGTCTACACACACATCCACTCATTCACCCATACAATCACTCATACATACAGTCACTCATCAATACAACACTATCATATGCACTCATACACGTATACAGACACTCATACACTGCCACTCATCCATGGAGTTACTCACACACCTAGTCAGTCATGCAAAGAATCAATCACACTCCCATTTCCTCACCTATACAGTTATACACACACCACCTCACTTATTCAAACATATACTAACACATACTTACTCTCTTATACAATCACTGATACAAGTACACACTCATCCATACAGCCACTCTCACAATCACTGACTCTCACGTATAGTCATTTATGTACTCCAACTCTCACATACACTGCCTTTTACATATGTAGTTACTTGGACATGTACACTGAGACATCCAATCTCTCACCAACACACCCATACACACACTCACCCGCCCATACAGCTGTTTCCACATGCACTCTTGAACCCATACACCCAGTGAATCAACCACTCACACATCTATGCACAGAGTCACACACCTCCCACCCACCCACACACACACTCAGTCTCCCATTCAAATACTCAGGCAACCAATCAATAACCCATATAGACACTCATGTAGCTACTGACCAACACATGCAGCAGCTTATACAACAACAGACATACTGATACACACATTCAGACAGTTTAGTCACTAACCCATGCATTCAGTAAGTTCAGTAAGACATTTAATCACTCACTTATACAGTCAGTCACGCACCTACTAAATCCTTCATCCAGACACTGTTACACCCTCTCATTCTTCAATACACCTTGGCATATATATAAAACATATTTAAACTTTACAGAAACACACAGTCACTGGATGATGTCATCAGTGATGTCATTTGAGATGTCATCAGTGATGTCATCAGTGATGTCACTGACCATGTCATGAATGATGTAATATGTGACGTCATCAACAGTGCATTGCGGGGGCGCGAGTTATAGTTAGCTGAACTAACTATAATGGGGGAATTTCTATGGTTTTGTACGAGTGAAATGTCCAACTAACTATAACGTCCCTGAAACCTATGGTTTTTTCAGTGAATTTCTAAGGTTTATTAAATGCTAATTTCTAACTATAACGTGCCTGAAACCTATGGTTTTTTCAGTGAATATATATATATATATACACATATACATATATACACATATATATACACACATATACACATATATATACACACATATACACATATATATACACACATATACACATATATATACACACATATACACATATATACACACACATATCACACATATATACACATATATACACATATATACACATATACACATATATACATATATACACATATACACATATATACACATATACACATATATATATATCAGTCGCCAGTAGGTAGTTATAGTTAGGATCTTGTTTCTATTCAAAAAGCGTTTTTCTATTGCCAATATCTTTGGCGCCGTTTGACGAATCTTTGCGAAATTTTCAAAACTAATGGCCCGCTCAAGTCAGCTCTTGTCTTGAAAGTTTCGGGGTGATTCGTCAAGCGGGGGCCGAGAAAAAAAGGAGGGTCCCAAAATGTGTTTTCACCATGTTAATTTCCATAGGAAACTGTTGACGCAGCTAAGACCCGAACTGTTGAACGAAATTACACCAAATTTGGCAGAAAGGTAGCTCTTGGTCTAGATTGCACTCTTTTTGTTGAATGGTGTAAATCCGTTCAGTAGTTCCTGAGAAATTCATATATTTACAAAAATTAATATCTGGTGGCCGCGGAGGATCCGCGAACCCTCCAGAGCCTGACTCTGATTGGCTGCCAACACTTCCAACCGGGAAGTGTTTGCAGCCATCTTGTGACTTGGTTGAACTGAGTCACAAGAAAAAAGATGAAAAAAAGTGAAAAGGGGCCAGGGTAGAAACACCCTGACCCCCTAGGCCTGCTCAGAGGACCCCCCAGAGCCTAAAAAAGCATTAAAAAACAAAATTGACGGGATTCGCACTGGGTGCACGAATCCCGCTGAAAATTAAAAAAACAAAGCGCGGTCTCCTGTGCTTTGTTTAATTAAGCCCCCAGGTGGGCCCGGTCCCGATGGCAATGCCAAAATATGGTGTGGGGGCCTGCGGTGCCCCCGCAGCCCCAGGGACTGCCACCTCCCCGGGGCTTTGTTTATAATATGCGGGGGCACGCAGCCCCTGCATGCCCGAGGACCGCCACCTCCCGGGGCTTTTTTTCAATTAAAATGCGTGGAGGGCTCCTGCCTGTCCCCACACTGCCCCGGGGACAACCAGCTTTCCAGGGCTTTTATGATTAAGTGCGGGGGCCACGCGGCCACCCGCAGCCCCAGGGAACACCACCTCCCCAGGGCTATGTATAAAATTGAAGTGTGGGGGGCTCGAGCCACCCCCACACTGCCCCGGGGACCACCACCTCCCTGGGGCATAGCTCAATTAAGTGCGGGGATCCATTGCGGACCCCGGCTCCGGGGACCACCACCTCTCCGGGGCTGCACACAAGATGGGAGTGGGGCTGTGGGCCCCCCTCCAGGAGCCCTCCTTGGCTCTGGGGACCGCCACCCCCTAGGGCCGGCTCCAGCAATGTCTCGGGGTGCCCACCCCGGGACATTGCAGTTTGCTATGGCGTACCAGGAGCACTGCTCCAGCCATGCCATAGCAAACACTGTTTCGCTTCATGGAAGCGAGAGCAGGAAAACTGCTCTTGCTTCCATGAAGCGAAGCAGAATTGCTTTTGGGCAAAGAGAGCTGCATGTTAGCAGCTCCCTCTGCCCAAAAGCAATGCCGGCTCCCGAAGGAGGCAGAGACCGGCAGATACCGCAGGGGCTTTGGGGCTCCTCCGCGGTCCCCAACACAGAGGCCATGCCCCGGGGGAAGGGGGCCCGGGATGAAAGTGGTCCAGGAGGGTGACCACTCGGCCCCCCTCCCTTTTCTTAATTAAAAAAAATGGCCGGGCCCTGGGGGATGGGGCCGAAGGGGCCGAAATCAGCCTGGGGAGGGGGGCCGCCCCCCTACTTTAGAAAACATTTTTTTTTTAAATGGCCAAGCTCTGAGGGATGGGGTCCCTGGGGCTGAAAATGGTCTGGGAGGGGGGCCGCTTGGCCCTCCTCATTTAAAAAAAAAGGAATAGCCAAGCCCCAGGGGATGGGGTTCCCGGGGCCAAAATTGGCATGGGGAGAGGGGCCGCATGGCCCCCCTCCCTTAAAAGAGTAAAAATAAAATGGCCTGGCCCTGGGGGAGGGATGGGGTCCCCGGGGCCGAAATTGGCCTCGGGAGGGGGGCCACGAGGCCCCCTTTCTGTTTTTTTTTTAAAAATGGCTCAGGCCCTGGGGGAGGGTGTCCCCAGGGCCCAAAAAGTATTAAGGGAAGGGGGGCCACACAGTCCCCCTTCCCAAAACAGGTCAAAGAAAACAGAAGCCGTCAACTGGCCGGAGGCCCGCTCATTCCCTGCATGACTCTGCAAACACACCTCCTGGCATGCTCTGGGTTGGGGGATTAAGTCCCCTTCGATCATAAGGGTCCTTAGGGGCCAACTAGCCCTCCAGTAAGCCCCACACAGTGGGATTGCTGAAAGGTGGTCCGAGGCCACGCCTCTTTTTACAACACTGTGGTATTTAGTGTATAGGAATTATGTAGAGTGGGATTATGTGTTATGGAGAATAATTATGTGGTATGGTAGTCTGTGTTGTGGGGTGGTAACCTCAGGTTTGGTCTACCTCGTTTCCATAGAAGCTAAACTATAAACTCGATGAGACAAAAAAAGAAGGAACCACTGAGGAGCAGTTCTGGACATAGTCAGAAGTATGAGCACGGCCACTGGAATTATGCGACTGTTTGGTTGCACTGATTTTCGCATAATTATACATTTTCCGCATTTGCCACATAATTCATCATCTGCTGCATAATCTGCAGATTTGAACAAAAAAAACCTTGTTTCTAGCTCAAACGGCTCAAACGTTACGAAAAAAGCAGCACAAGTGTTACAGCATGGTGGAAGGCCCTTAGCAAAGCTGGAATGGTCACCTGTTACTTATTGCTAAATGTGGGTGTTAAATTGGAATTAATAGTGCACAAACCCCTCTTGCTTCTTTCTGCGCCTCTCTTGCCTCTTTCTGCATTTCTCTTGCCTCTCTACACATCTTTCGCTTTCTGCACCTCCCTTCTTTCTGCTCCTTTCTTGCTTCTTTCTGCACCTCTCTTGCTTTTTTCTTCAGCACCTCTCCTGCCTCTTTCTGCACCTCTGTTGCTTCTTTCTCCACTTCACTTGCCTCTTTCTGCACCATCTTCCCTCTTTCTGCACTTCTCTTGCCCCTTTCTGCACCTCACTTGCTTCTTTCTGCACTTCTCTTGCTTCTTTCTGCACTTCTCTTGCTTCTTTCTGCACCTCTCTTGCTTCTTTCTGCCTCCCTCTTCCCTCTTTCTGCACCCATCTTCCCTCTTTCTGCACCTCTGTTGGCTGTTTCTGCACCTCTCTGGCCTCTTTCTGCACTTCTCTTGCCTCTTTCTGCACTTCTCTTGCCTCTTTTGTGCATTTCTGTTGTTTCTTTCTGCACTTCTCTTGCCTCTTTCTGCACCTCTTTTGCTTCTTTCTGCACTTCTCTTGCTTTTCTGCACCTCTATTGCTTCTATCTGTACCCCTCTTGCCTCTTTCTGCACCCCTCCTCCTTGTTTCTGCACTTCTCTTGCCTCTTTCTGCACCTCCGTTGCTTCTTTCTGCACTTCTCTTGCCTCTTTCTGCATTTCTGTTGCTTCTTTTGCCTCTTTCTGCACTTCCCTTGGCCTCTTTCTGCACCTCTGTTAGTTCTTTCTGCACCTCTCTTGCTTCTTTCTGCACCCCTCTTCCCTCTTTCTGCACCACTTCTGCCTCTTTCTGCATCCCGGTTCCCTCTTTCTGCACCTCTCTTGCCTGTTTCTGCAACTATCTTGCCTCTTTCTGCAGTTCTCTTGCCTCCTTCTGCACCTCTGTTGCTTCTTTCTGTACTTCTCTTGCCTCTTTCTACACCCATCTTGCATGTTTCTGCACCTCACTTGCCTCTTTATGCACCTCTCTTGCTTCTTTCTGTACCTCTCTTGCCTCTTTCTGCACCTCACCTGCCTCTTTCTGTACTTCTCTTGCTTTTTTTTGCACTTCTCTTGCTTCTTTCTGCACCTCTGTTGCTTCTCTCAGCATTTCTCTTGCCTCTTTCTCACCCCTCTTCCCCTTTTCTGAACCTCTCTTGCCTCTTTCTGCACCCCTGTTCCCTCATTCTGCACCTCTCTTGCCTGTTTCTATACCTCTCTGCCTCTTTCAGCACTTCTCTCGCCTCTTACTGCACCTCTGTTGCTTCTTTCTGCACTTCTCTTGCCTCTTTCTGCATTTCTGTTGCTTCTTTCTACACTTCTCTTGCCTCTTTCCGCACCTCTGTTGCTTCTTTCTGCACCTCTGTTGCTTCTTTCTGCATCCCTCTTGCCTCTTTCTGCAACTCTGTTGCTTCTTTCTGCACTTCTCTTGCTTCTTTCTGCATTTCTCTTGCCTCTTTCTGCACCCCTCTTGCCTCTTTCTGTACCCCTCTTGCCTCTTTTTGCACCTCTCTTGCCTCTTTCTACACCTATCTTGCCTGTTTCTGCAGTTCACTTGCCTCTTTTGTGCATTTCTGTTGCTTCTTTCTGCACTTCTCTTGCCTCTTGTGCATTTCTGTTGCATCTCTCTGCACCCCTCTTGCCTCTTTCTGCACCTCTGCTGCTTCTTTCTGCACTTCTCTTGCCTCTTGTGTATTTCTGTTGCTTCTTTCTGCACCTCTCTTGCCTCTTGTGCATTTCTGTTGCATCTCTCTGCACCCCTCTTGCCTCTTTCTGCACCTCTGCTGCTTCTTTCTGCACTTCTCTTGCCTCTTGTGCATTTCTGTTGCTTCTTTCTGCACCTCTCTTACCTCTTTCTACACCTATTTTGCCAGTTTCTGCAGTTCACTTGCCTCTTTTGTGCATTTGTTGCTTCTTTTTGCACTTCTCTTGCCTCTTTCTGCACCCCTCTTGCCTCTTTCTACACCTCTGCTGCTTCTTTCTGCACTTCTCTTGCCTCTTGTGCATTTCTGTTGCTTCTTTCTACACCCCTCTTGCTTCTTTCTGCACCTCTGTTGTTTCTTTCTCCTGCAATACTCATGCTTTTCTGCACATCTATTGCTTCTTTCTGTACCCCTCTTGCCTCTTTCTGCACCCCTCTTCCCTCTTTCTGTATCTCTCTTGCCTCTTTCTGCACTTCTATTGCCTCTTTCTGCAACTCTGTTGCTTCTTTCTGCACTTCTCTTGCCTCTTTCAGCTCGTCTCTTGCCTCTTTCAGCTCTTCTCTTGCCTCTTTCTACACCTCTGTTGGTTCTTTCTGCACCTCTCTTGCTTCTTTCTGCACCCCTATTGCCTCTTTTTCACCCCTCTTCCCTCTTTCTGCACCACTCTTGCCTCTTTCTGCACCCGGTTCCTTCTTTCTGCACCCCTCTTGCCTGTTTCTGCAACTCTCTTGCCTCTTTCTGCAGTTCTCTTGCCTCCTTCTGCACCTCTGTTGCTTCTTTCTGCACTTCTCTTGCTTCTTTCTGCACCTCTCTTGCCTCTTTCTGCAACTCTGTTGCTTCTTTCTGCACTTCTCTTGCTTCTATCTGCACTTCTCTTGCCTCTTTCTGTACCCCTCTTGCATCTTTCTGCACCCCTCTTGCCTCTTTCTATACCCATCTAACAAGTTTCTGCACCTCACTTGCCTCTTTCTGTACTTCTCATGCTTTTTTATGCACCTCTCTTGTTTCTTTATGTAACTCTCTTGTCTCTTTCAGCACTTCTCTTGCCTCTTTCTGCATTTCTGTTGCTTCTTTCTGCACTTCTCTTGCCTCTTTCTACATTTCTGTTGCTTCTTTCTGCACTTCTCTTGCCTCTTTCTGCTCTCTTTCTGCACCCCTTTTGCCTCTTTCTGCGCTTCTGTTGCTTCTTTCTGCACTTCTCTTGCTTCTTTCTGCACCTCTCTTGCCTCTTTCTGCACCTCTGTTGCTTCTTTCTGCACTTCTCTTGCTTCTATCTGCACTTCTCTTGCCTCTTTCTGTACCCCTCTTGCATCTTTCTGCACCCCTCTTCCCACTTTCTGCACCTCTCTTGCCTCTTTCTATACCTATCTTGCCTCTTTCTGCAGTTCACTTGCCTTTTTTGTGCATTTGTGTTGCTTCTTTTTGCACTTCTCTTGCCTCTTTCTGCACCCATCTTGCCTCTTTCTGCACCTCTGTTGCTTCTTTGTGCACTTCTCTTGCCTCTTTTGTGCATTTCTGTTGCTTCATTCTGTACTTCTCTTGCCTCTTTCTGCACCCTTCTTGCCTCTTTCTGCACCTCTGTTGCTTCTTTCTGCACTTCTCTTGCTTTTATGCACCTCCATTGCTTCTTTCTGTACCCCTCTTGCCTCTTTCTGCACCCCTCTTCCCTCTTTCTGCACCTCTCTTCCCTCTTTCTGCACCTCTCTTCCCTCTTTCTGCACCTCTTGCTTCTTTCTGCACTTCTCTTGCCTCTTTCTGCACCTCTGTTGCTTCTTTCTGCACTTCTCTTGCCTCTTTCTGCATCTCTGTTGCTTCTTTTGCCTCTTTCTGCACTTCCCTTGCCTCTTTCTGCAGCTCTGTTGCTTCTTTCAGCTCTTCTACTGCCTCTTTCAGCTCTTCTACTGCCTCTTTCAGCTATTCTCTTGCCTCTTTCTGCACCTCTGTTGGTTCTTTCTGCACCTCTCTTGCTTCTTTCTGCACCCCATTGCCTCTTTCTTCACCTCTCTTCCCTCTTTCTGCACCACTCTTGCCTCTTTCTGCACCCCAGTTCCCTCTTTCTGCACCCCTCTTGCCTGTTTCTGCAACTCTCTTGCCTCTTTTTGCAGTTCTTTCCTCCCGCTGCACCTCTGTTGCTTCTTTCTGCACTTCTCTTGCCTCTTTCTACACCCATATTGCATGTTTCTGCTCCTCACCTGCCTCTTTCTGCACCTCTCTTGCCTCTTTCTGTCCCTCTCTAGCCTCTTTTTGCACCTCACCTGCCTCTTTCTGTACCTCTTACTTTTTTCTGCACCTCTCTTGTTTCTTTATGCAACTCTCTTGTCTCTTTCATCAGTTCTCTTGCTTCTTTCTGCACCTCTGTTGCTTCTCTCAGCACTTCTCTTGCCTTTCTTCACCCCTCTTCCCCTTTTCTGTACCTCTCTGCCTATTTCTGCACCTCTGTTCCCTCTTTCTGCACCTCTCTTGCCTGTTTCTACACCCATCTTGCCTCTTTCTGCACCTCTGTTGCTTCTTTCTGCACCTCTGTTGCTTCTTTGTGCACTTCTCTTGCCTCTTTTGTGCATTTCTGTTGCTTCATTCTGTACTTCTCTTGCCTCTTGTGCATTTCTCTTGCTTCTTTATGCACTTCTCTTGCCTCTTTCTACACCCATATTGCATGTTTCTGCTCCTCACCTGCCTCTTTCTGCACCTCTCTTGCCTCTTTCTGTCCCTCTCTAGCCTCTTTTTTTGCACCTCACCTGCCTCTTTCTGTACTTCTCTTACTTTTTTCTGCACCTCTCTTGTTTCTTTATGCAACTCTCTTGTCTCTTTCATCAGTTCTCTTGCTTCTTTCTGCACCTCTGTTGCTTCTCTCAGCACTTCTTTTGCCTCTTTCTTCACCCCTCTTCCCCTTTTCTGTACCTCTCTGCCTATTTCTGCACCTCTGTTCCCTCTTTCTGCATTTCTCTTGCCTCTTTCTGCACCCATCTTGCCTCTTTCTGCACCTCTGTTGCTTCTTTGTGCACTTCTCTTGCCTCTTTTGTGCATTTCTGTTGCTTCATTCTGTACTTCTCTTGCCTCTTTCTGCACCCTTCTTGCCTCTTTCTGCACCTCTGTTGCTTTTTTCTGCACTTCTCTTGCTTTTATGCACCTCTATTGCTTCTTTCTGTACCCCTCTTGCCTCTTTCTGCACCCCTCTTCCCTCTTTCTGCACCTCTCTTCCCTCGTTCTGCACCTCTCGTGCCTCTTTCTGCACTTCTCTTGCCTCTTTCTGCATTTCTGTTGCTTCTTTTGCCTCTTTATGCACTTCCCTTGCCTCTTTCTGCAGCTCTGTTGCTTCTTTCAGCTCTTCTCTTGCCTCTTTCAGCTATTCTCTTGCCTCTTTCTGCACCTCTGTTGGTTCTTTCTGCACCTCTCTTGCTTCTTTCTGCACCCCATTGCCTCTTTCTTCACCTCTTCCCTCTTTCTGCACCACTCTTGCCTCTTTCTGCACCCCAGTTCCCTCTTTCTGCACCCCTCTTGCCTGTTTCGGCAACTCTCTTGCCTCTTTCTGCAGTTCTCTTTCCTCCCGCTGCACCTCTGTTGCTTCTTTCTGCACTTCTCTTGCCTCTTTCTACACCCATATTGCATGTTTCTGCTCCTCACCTGCCTCTTTCTGCACCTCTTGCCTCTTTCTGTCCCTCTCTAGCCTCTTTTTTTGCACCTCACCTGCCTCTTTCTGTACTTCTCTTTTTTCTGCACCTCTCTTGCTTCTTTATGCAACTCTCTTGTCTCTTTCATCAGTTCTCTTGCTTCTTTCTGCACCTCTGTTGCATCTCTCAGCACTTCTCTTGCCTCTTTCTTTACCCCTTTTCCCCTTTTCTGTACCTCTCTGCCTATTTCTGCACTTCTGTTCCCTCTTTCTGCACCTCTATTGCCTGTTTCTACACCTCTCTTGCCTTTTCGGCATTTCTCTTGCCTCTTTCTGCACCCCTCTTGCCTCTGTCTGCACCTCTGTTGCTTCTTTCTTCACTTCTCTTGCCTCTTGTGCATTTCTCTTGCTTCTTTATGCACTTCTCTTGCCTCTTTCTACACCCATCTTGCATGTTTCTGCACCTCACTTGCCTCTTTCTGCACCCCTCTTCCCTCTTTCTGCACTTCTCTTGCCTATTTCTGCACTTCCCTTGCTTCTTCTGCACCCTTTTTGCCTCTTTCTACACCTCTGTTGCTTCTTTCTGCACTTCTCTTGCTTCTTTCTGCACCTCTCTTGCTTCTTTCTGCCTCCCTCTTCCCTCTTTCTGCACCCGTCTTCCCTCTTTCTGCACCTCTGTTGGCTGTTTCTGCACCTCTCTGGCCTCTTTCTGCACTTCTCTTGCCTCTTTCTCCACTTCTCTTGCCTCTTTTGTGCATTTCTGTTGCTTCTTTCTGCACTTCTCTTGCCTCTTTCTGCACCCCTCTTGCTTTTCTGCACCTCCATTGCTTCTTTCTGTACCCCTCTTGCCTCTTTCTGCACCCCTCCTCCTTTTTTCTGCACTTCTCTTGCCTCTTTCTGCACCTCCTTTGCTTCTTTCTGCACTTCTCTTGCCTCTTTCTGCATTTCTGTTGCTTCTTTTGTCTCTTTCTGCACTTCCCTTGGCCTCTTCCTGCAGCTCTGTTGCTTCTTTCAGCTCTTCTCTTGCCTCTTGCAGCTCTTCTCTTGCCTCGTTCTGCACCTCTGTTAGTTCTTTCTGCACCTCTCTTGCTTCTTTCTGCACCCCTATTGCTTCTTTCTGCACCCCTCTTCCCTCTTTCTGTACCACATTTGCCTCTTTCTGCATCCTGGCTCCCTCTTTCTGCACCTCTCTTGCCTGTTTCTGCAACTATCTTGCCTCTTTCTGCAGTTCTCTTGCCTCCTTCTGCACCTCTCTTGCTTCTTTCTACACTTCTCTTGCCTCTTTCTACACCCATCTTGCATGTTTCTGCACCTCACTTGCCTCTTTATGCACCTCTCTTGCCTCTTTCTGTACCTCTCTTGCCTCTTTCTGTACCTCACCTGCCTCTTTCTGTACTTCTCTTGCCTCTTTCTACACCCATCTTGCATGTTTCTGCACCTCACTTGCCTCTTTATGCACCTCTTGCCTCTTTCTGCACTCCTCTTGCTTTTCTGCACCTCCATTGCTTCTTTCTGTACCCCTCTTGCCTCTTTCTGCACCCCTCCTCCTTTTTTCTGCACTTCTCTTGCCTCTTTCTGCACCTCCTTTGCTTCTTTCTGCACTTCTCTTGCCTCTTTCTGCATTTCTGTTGCTTCTTTTGCCTCTTTCTGCACTTCCCTTGGCCTCTTCCTGCAGCTCTGTTGCTTCTTTCAGCTCTTCTCTTGCCTTTTGCAGCTCTTCTCTTGCCTCGTTCTGCACCTCTGTTAGTTCTTTCTGCACCTCTCTTGCTTCTTTCTGCACCCCTATTGCCTCTTTCTGCACCCCTCTTCCCTCTTTCTGTACCACACTTGCCTCTTTCTGCATCCTGGCTCCCTCTTTCTGCACCTCTCTTGCCTGTTTCTGCAACTATCTTGCCTCTTTCTGCAGTTCTCGTGCCTCCTTCTGCACCTCTCTTGCTTCTTTCTACACTTCTCTTGCCTCTTTCTACACCCATCTTGCATGTTTCTGCACCTCACTTGCCTCTTTATGCACCTCTCTTGCCTCTTTCTGTACCTCTCTTGCCTCTTTCTGCACCTCACCTGCCTCTTTCTGTACTTCTCTTGCCTCTTTCTACACCCATCTTGCATGTTTCTGCACCTCACTTGCCTCTTTATGCACCTCTTGCCTCTTTCTGCACCTCTCTTGTTTCTTTCTGCAACTCTGTTGCTTCTCTCAGCACTTCTCTTGCCTCTTTCTTCACCCCTCTTCCCCTTTTCTGCACCTCTTTTGCCTCTTTCTGCATCCCTGTTCCCTCATTCTGTACCTCTCCTGCCTGTTTCTATACCTCTCTTGCCTCTTTCAGCACTTCTCTCGCCTCTTACTGCACCTCTGTGTGAGAAGTTGGCCTGGCATATGCTGTCCACTAATTATAGTGGGCACCTTGCACCAGTCCAAACAACCCCTTATTGGAGATAGGTTAAAGACAACCTTTATTGAAAGCTATCTATGGAGAGCAGCCTTCAGGCTAAGTCTTGAAGGAATGTAAAGCAGCTTGTTTTACCAGTCTATAATCTCTTGAGTGACCAAAAGAAAGAGGACCACACCAGGTATATATTCAAAATATATGTATTTATTGCTAAACACACCCCTCTAGTCTCTTTATGATGCTAGAGTTCGAAGTACATAAGTTATAAGTTAGTTATCTACAGTAATAGCACAAATACACGTTTGAGCCCTAGGGCGTACCAAACCATATACCAATAAAGTGGTATAAGAACCACGACTGAGCTAGACACAAGGCCTAGAGCCTGTAGAAGTGCTTGGACCACAAGGAACCACCCAAGGTAGTGACACAGGGGACCCACGGGGGACGCGTGCAGTGTATGAACACAGCCGCGAATCGCCGTTAACTTCTATGGGGAAAGTCACGGTTTGAATTTAAAGAAAAGGGACACTTAGAGGAGGACTTGGAGCAAACCCTTTGAGAACGAGGCTGTTCTAGTGTCAATACCCACGGGAGCACCGGAGTACTCGAGTTACCTCACCCAGGGAAGCCGGGTGCATAGGTGTCTTTCGGGGTCGGGTTTCGTCGTCGCTTTCAATGGCGATCTGCTGCAAAGTGCTGCTGGCGACCAAGTCGAAAGTGTTCGGGTGGATCCAAAGGTGGATCGAAGATCTGAAGAACCTGAAAGCAGAGGGGACAGAGTCTGGGTCACTAGCCAGTGACCAGGAAGGCGATGAGCAGATGCCCACCGATGTCGAGTGCTTCAGGTAGGTTGACGGTCATCTTGACTCTTCAGCCACGAGGTCCAGGAGGAGTCGACGACAAACAGGAGCTGGATTCGAGCTGTCCCATGACGTCTGTCGATTGCAGAGGTGTCGGCGACCAGATTGGACCCAACAAGCCTTGGCAACGGCAAGTCTTGTGGAAATGGAAGAAGGACGATGTTGCAGACCAGCAAGGTCTGGGGGACTCACCCAGCAAAGGTAAGTCAGGGCACGCCTGGAGCAACCAGGGAGCCCAAGCAGAAAAAGATTGGCCTTTGGGAGGGCCTACTAGCCAACGGACTAGCGACCGCGAAGGAGCCTCGAGTCGATGCACGTGGAGCTGGCTCACAGGATACTCGTGGAGTGGAGGCCAGTGATCTTCGGTGCAGTTGGTGCTGGAGGCTGGGGCTACTCGAAGCCCAAAGCACGACTTCGTGGGAGACCCAGAAGAGGATGCACTTGCAAATGCAATCGGTGTCCAGGGGTCACGGTTCCACATTACCCACGACAGCTACGGGCCTCAGCTTTGCTAGGGACTCAGGGCAGCCTCGGGGAAGTCTGGAAATCTACCTCTGGTGATGCAAAGACTTCGGCGTCCGACGGGAGCTTCAGCGATACAGACCGGACAATTGCTTCTTTGGTGCCTGCCAAGCAGGGGAGTCACTCCTTGACCCCAAGGGAGATTCTTCAGTCCTCTAATCTTTAAGTAGAGCGTCGAAGGTCCAGGATTCTGTATCAGAGTTTCGTCCAGGTAAATCTAAAGTCCTAAGGACTGGGGTCCCATACTTAAACTAAGGTAGGGGTTGGACATACTCTGTGGCCCCACCTATGGGAGGGTCAGGGCAGAGGGGTGGTTACACCCCTTTCCCTTTGTCCAGTTTCGCGCCAGAGCAGGGGCTGGAAGCCCCTGAGCCGGTTTGAACTGGGGTATGCACAGGGACACCAAATGTGCCCCCAGTGCAGGACTTCAAAGCACCAGAGAGTGCTCCCGCCCAGCCCCAATACACACTATCCTGTCTGGGGAGGTGGTTACACCTCCCTGGGACAGGAAACCTATTGTCCAGGCCTCCCCTGCCAGAGTTTCAGTCAGCAGCAGGAGGCCAGACTCGTGTCTGTGGCAGCGACATCCATTTTGTGATGCCAGGGCTCTGGAAAGTCAGTACCGGGTATACCGGTGTGTACATGTCTTTCCCTCTAGAAGGGTGGAATGCTACCCCCGCTGCCAGAACTGGCGGAGGGGTAGTATTCCAAGATGTTTGACACCAAACACGACATGTTTCCGTGCAGCCATCCCAAAGTTAGCATTTAACGCAGGGTTATAATGCGCTTAAGAGTATATGGTCAGGCTGCACTACAAACAGCATCAGAGAAGGGTCTCTGAATGCTGCAGAGGGGCCCTGCTCATGCAGGGGCACCCTCTCACATAGGAACCACGCACTCTGCCTTCAGGATTGATAAGGCCTGCCATAGGAGTGACTTATAGGTTTATATGTGTGTATGTATGTAGTGATATAGGTAGCCTATATCACAGTAAGGGGTGCATGCACCACCTTACCCAGGCTGCAGTAGCAGACCTGTGGTGTCATTTTGGATGGCCTTCCAGGGGTGGCACAATACATGCTGCAGCCCCTGGGAGGCCTCTGAGGTACCTATGCCCTGGGTACATAGTATACCATATTCTAGGGACTTATAAGGGCACTCCAGATTCCAATCAGAGATGTGCCTAAGGCACATGGAAACCATTTTAGAGAGGAAGCAGCTAGGCTGGGGTTCTGATTAGCAGGGCCCCAGCCAGACTAAGGTCGAAAAACAGTGAAGCATCAGCAAAAAGTGGGGGTACCCATGTGAAGCAGATCCTACTCTCCTACAACTGGGTACTATAGGAGGTTTGTGAAGGGATATGGATCTATAGTGACCCCCTTGAATGATCTGACCTCAAAGAAAATGCCAAAAAAGGTTCAGTGGACAGCTAGCTGTCAGAAGGCATTTGAAGACCTAAAGCAGGCCATGTGCACTGCCCCCATCTTACAGAGTCCAGACTACACCAAAAAGTTCATTGTCCAAACAGATGCTTCTGAGCTGGGTGTGGGAGCTGTACTGTCTCAACTGAATGATGAAGGTCAAGACCAGCCAGTAGCTTTCATTAGCAGAAGGCTGACCCCTAGAGAGAAACGTTGGTCAGCTATAGAGAGGAGGCCTTTGCTGTGGTATGGGCCCTGAAGAAGCTGAGGCCATACTTGTTTGGCACTCACTTCCTTGTTCAGACTGACCACAAGCCCCTCCTATGGCTTAAACAGATGAAAGGAGAAAACCCAAAACTTTTGAGGTGGTCCATTTCCCTACAGGGGATGGACTATACAGTGGAACATAGACCTGGGACCCAACATGCCAATGCAGATGGACTCTCAAGGTATTTCCACTTAGAACACGAAGACTCAACTGGTCAAGGTTAGTTTAGTGTCCCTGCGTTTGGGGGGTTGTGTAGGAGAGTAGGATCTGCCTCTTATGTTGCCCCCACTTTTTTCTGATGTTTACGCTGGTTTCTGGCTATAGTCTGGCTGGGACCCTGCCAATCAGGGCCCCAGCCTCTCTGTTCTCTCTAAACGACTTGGAGTGCACTCTAGGTGCACTAGTGATTGGATACTGTGGTACCTTATGAGTCCCTAGTATATGGTACCTTAGGTACCAAGGGCATAGGTACTTCACAGGCCTACCAGGGGCTGAAGCATGTATTATGCTACCCCTGGGAAGCAGACTAAATCTGACACCACAGGCCTGCTACTGCAGCCTGGGTGAGGAAGTGCTAGCACTCCACAGAGATATAGGTCCCCTATATCTCTCCTGCACACACATTGAGACTTATCAGTCACCCCTAAAGCAGGCCCTATCAATCCTGAGGGCAGGGTGCTTAGTTTCTATGTGAGGGGGTGCCTCTGCCTGAGCAGGGCCCCTCTGCAGCCCTCAGAGTCCATTCTCTGGGGCTGTTTGTGAATGCAGCCAAACCATATACTCTTAAGTGCATTATATCCTCGCGGTAAATGCTAACTCTGGAATGGCTGCATCAAAACATGTCGTGTTTGGTGTCAAACACTTTGGAATCATACCCACACACCAGTAACTGGTGTGGGAGTATGATCCCACCCTTCTAGAGGGATAGACATGTACCTACTGTGGAAACGCGGTAGAATCCTGAAGAGCCCTGGCATCCCAAAATGGATGCCACCTGTAGGAGAGTAGGATCTGCTTCACATGGGTACCCCCACTTTTTGCTGATGCTTCACTGTTTTCGACCTTAGTCTGGCTGGGGCCCTGCTAATCAGAACCCCAGCCTAGCTGCTTCCTCTCTAAAATGGTTTCCATGTGCCTTAGGCACATCTCTGATTGGAATCTGGAGTGCCCTTATAAGTCCCTAGTATATGGTATACTATGTACCCAGGGCATAGGTACCTCAGAGGCCTACCAGGGGCTGCAGCATGTATTGTGCCACCCCTGGAAGGCCATCCAAACTGACACCACAGGTCTGCTACTGCAGCCTGGGTAAGGTGGTGCATGCACCCCTTACTGTGATATAGGCTACCTATATCACTATATACATACACACATATAAACCTATAAGTCACTCCTATGGCAGGCCTTATCAATCCTGAAGGCAGAGTGCGTGGTTCCTATGTGAGAGGGTGCCCCTGCATGAGCAGGGCCCCTCTGCAGCGTTCGGAGACCCTTCTCTGATGCTGTTTGTAGTGCAGCCTGACCATATACTCTTAAGCGCATTATAACCTCGCGTTAAATGCTAACTTTGGGATGGCTGCACGGAAACATGTCGTGTTTGGTGTCAAACATCTTGGAATACTACCCCCCCGCCAGTTCTGGCGGCGGGGGTAGCATTCCACCCTTCTAGAGGGAAAGACATGTACACACCGGTATGCCCGGTACTGACTTTCCAAGCCCTGGCATCACAAAATGGATGCCGCTGCCACAGACACGAGTCTGGCCTCCTGCTGCTGACCGAAACTCCGGCAGGGGAGGCCTGGACAATAGGTTTCCTGTCCCAGGGAGGTGTGACCACCTCCCCAGACAGGATAGTGTGTATTGGGGCTGGGCGGGAGCACTCTCTGGTGCTTTGAAGTCCTGCACTGGGGGCACACTTGGTGTCCCTGTGCATACCCCAGTTCAAACCGGCTCAGGGGCTTCCAGCCCCTGCTCTGGCGTGAAACTGGACAAAGGGAAAGGGGTGTAACCACCCCTCTGCCCTGACCCTCCCATAGGTGGGGTCACAGAGTATGTCCAACCCCCTACCTTAGTATAAGTAAGGGAACCCAGTCCTTAGGACTTTAGATTTACCTGGACGAAACTCTGATACAGAATCCTGGACCTTCGACGCTCTACTTTAAGATTAGAGGACTGAAGAATCTCCCTTGGGGTCAAGGAGTGACTCCCCTGCTTGGCAGGCACCAAAGAAGCAATTGTCCGGTCTGCATCGCTGAAGCTCCCGTCGGACGCCGAAGTCTTTGCATCACCAGAGGTGGATTTCCAGACTTCCCCGAGGCTGCCCTGAGTCCCCAGCAAAGCTGAGGCCCGTAGCTGTCGTGGGTAACGTGGAACCGTGACCCCTGGACACCGAACGCATTTGCAAGTGCATCCTCTTCTGGGTCTCCCACGAAGTCGTGCTTTGGGCTCCGAGTAGCCCCAGCCTCCAGCACCAACTGCACCGAAGATCACTGGCCTCCACTCCACGAGTGTCCTGTGAGCCAGCTCCACGTGCACCGTCTCGAGGCTCCTTTGCGGTCGCTAGTCCGTTGGCTAGTAGGCCCTCCCGAAGGCCAATCTTTTTCTGCTTGGGCTCCCTGGTTGCTCCAGGTGTGCCCTGACTTATCCTCGCTGGGTGAGTCCCCCAGACCTTGCTGGTCTGCAACATCGTCCTTCTTCGCTTTCCACAAGACTTGCCGTTGCCAAGGCTTGTTGGGTCCAATCCGGTCGCCGACACCCCTGCAATCGACAGACGTCGTGGGACAGCTCGAATCCAGCTCCTGGTTGTCGTCGAAGCCTCCTGGACCTCGTGGCTGAAGAGTCAAGACGACCGTCAACCTACCTGAAGCACTCGACATCGGTGGGCATCTGCTCATCGCCTTCCTGGTCACTGGCTAGTGACCCAGACTCTGTCCCCTCTGCTTTCAGGTTCTTCAGATCTTCGATCCACCTTTGGATCCACCCGAACACTTTCGACTTGGTCGCCAGCAGCACTTTGCAGCAGATCGCCATAGAAAGCGACGACGAAACCCGACCCCGAAAGACACCTATGCACCCGGCTTCCCTGGGTGAGGTAACTCGAGTACTCCGGTGCTCCCGTGGGTATAGACACTAGAACAGCCTAGTTCTCAAAGGGTTTGCTCCAAGTCCTCCTCTAAGTGTCCCTTTTCTTTTAAATTCTAATCGCGACTTTCCCCATAGAAGTTAACGGTGGTTCGCGGTTGTGTTCATACACTGCACGCGTCCCCCGTGGGTCCCCTGTGTCACTGCCTTGGGTGGTTCCTTGTGGTCCAAGCACTTCTACAGGCTCTAGGCCTTGTGTCTAGCTCAGTCGTGGTTCTTATACCACTTTATTGGTATATGGTTTGGTACGCCCCTGGGGCTCAAACGTGTATTTGTGCTATTACTGTAGATAACTAACTCGTAACGTATGTACTTCGAACTCTAGCCTCATAAAGAGACTAGAGGGGTGTGTTTAGTAATAAATACATATATTTTGAATATATACCTGGTGTGGTCCTCTTTCATTTGGTCACTCAAGAGATTATAGACTGGTAAAACAAGCTGCTTTACATTCCTTCAAGACTTAGCCTGAAGGCTGCTCTCCATAGCTACCACTAGGATAGCTTTCAATAAAGGTTGTCTTTAACCTATCTCCAATAAGGGGTTGTTTGGACTGGTGCAAGGTGCCCACTATAATTAGTGGACAGCATATGCCAGGCCAACTTCTCACATTGGTGTGCAGCGTGTGGGATTCCAGCTTGCTATTGTTTTACCAGATAATCTCAATTGAATTGATCAACTGAAAACCACTAAGGGTACCTAAGGTACATATAATCAAGCTTAGTAATACAGTAAGTTCTACTGAACTTAGAGTTGTGTGTTAAGGGACAGCACACCCTTTCTACAACTCAAGAGAGTTTAGTAGGCCACACTAGAGTAGGTAGTGCATACACCACACCTCACTAGTGATGTCTTCAAAGCCAGGACCCAGTGAGTCCTTGCCAGAAGCCAGTGGGCTTCTTCCCTCCAAGTATGATAAACTCCCATTCTTGGAATTGAGAGCCTTATGCACTACTAGGAAGTTGAAGACAGGCAAAAGTGCCAGCACCCAACACCTCAGGGAGGTGTTACTAGCTGATGATCTCAGCAGGCCCCTAGGGTCTGAAGGGGTAGGCAAGGAGGGTGGGGCAGAAGATGAGGAAGGGGCCAGGGGTGAAGAAACCCAGGCCCCCCTCTGAAACTGGCCAGGAAGGTGAAAATGACCTTGTCCTGGAGAATCCAATTCCTCCTGTGGAGGAGGAGGAGGGAGAGGATCAGACTGACCTCCCCTTTGTCCCCCCAGGAAGAGTTCTGAGTGTGCCCAGAAGGTCTAGGTCTCCTTCTCAGGAGTCTAACCACTCTGACACCTCAATAGGGACCTCTGTCTCCTCTCATAGGAGGGAATCCTCTCATGAGAGGAGAAAGAGACTGATTCAATATGAGCAAGCTCAACTTGAACTCAGGAAACAGCAATTGGCTATAGACAGGGAGTCCCTAGATCTCTATAGAGAGAGACAAAAGTTGGGACTAGAGTCCCATGGTGGCAGCAGTTTCCCCAAAGATAGGGAAAGGTCTTATGACCATAGAAACCTGAGCAAGATTGTCCCTCCCTACCAGAGTGGGGATGATATCCACAAATGGATAACTGCTCTAGAGAGGGCCTGTAAAGTACAGAGGGTCCCTCAGGAGCAGTGGGCAGCAATCTTGTGGCTCTCCTTTGCAGACAAAGGTAGAGACAAGCTCCTCACTGTTAGAGAGGAGGATGCTGATAATTACAAAGTCTTGAAGAGTGCTCTAATTGATGGGTTTGGCCTAACCACTGAACAATACAGGTTAAAGTTCAGGGATACCCAAAAAGCACAGACTCAAGACTGGGTGGACTTTGTTGATTGTTCTGCCAAGGCTCTGGAAGGTTGGTTATTGGGCAGTAAGGTATGTGACTTCACAGGATTGTACAATCTGATAATGAGGGAGCAGATTCTTAATAACTGTCAAAATCAGCTGTTGCATCAGCACCTGGTAGACTCTGATCTGACCTCTCCCCAAGAATTGGGAAAGAAGGCAGACAAATGGGTCAGAACCAGGGTGAAGCAGAAGGTACAGAACCAAGGTGGTGACCCTAAGAAGCAAGATTCGAAAACCTCTGATAAGGGTGGGGAGAAGGGTAAAGATCAAAAGTCTTCACAAGGCCCCCAAAAATCTTCTTCAGGTGGGGATTCACAGTCTACCAAAGGGAAAGGCCAAAGAAAACCATGGTGCAAGGTCTGTAAGCAAAAGACCCACTGGACCAGTGATTGCACCAAGTCCAAAGACTCGACTCCAGCCCCCACCAATGCCCCTAAGGCACCTGCTCCCCCTAGTGCAGCTACAGTTGGTGGTGGGACTACACAAGCCAAGGGTTTAGTAGGGTTGACCCTGGGTAAAGAGATGAGCTCTGACCTAGTCAGAGAACTCACTCAGGCTGTCCTAGTCTGTGATGGAGGCATGGATATGACCTCCTCTGTGAGTCCCAGTAATCTGGGCAAGTACAGACAACAGCCTTTAATCAATGGAAGAGAGGCTTTGGCATTTAGGGACACAGGGGCAAGTGTCACCATGGTGACACAAGACCTTGTGAATCCTGGGCAGATTATACTTGGTGAGATGTACCAAGTGACCAATGCTAGCAACGTCAGAACAGACCATACTCTGGCAGTTGTTAACTTCTCCTGGGGAGGGGTAACTGGCCTTAAGAAGGTTGTGGTAAGTGCAGACCTACCCGTTGAATGCTTGCTTGGCAATGACTTAGAAACTTCAGCTTGGGCAGAAGTGGAGCTCAGGACCCATGCAGAAATGCTGGGGATCCCTGCAGATGTGTTTGCTGTGACCAGGTCACAAGCCAAAATGTCTAGCACTGAACAGGCCTTGGATTCTGGAATAATGGACCAAGTGCCTTCCAAGAAGAGGAGTAGTAGGGTAAAGGCAGTGCCTTCCCCCTTGGCTCAGAAGGAAGATCAGTCCCTTGAGGGGATGATCTCAGTCCTGAGGAAGGAACTGTCCCAGAGGAGCTTGAACCTGAACAGGTTGAGTTCTTGGGGACAGGGGGACCTTCCAGGGCAGATCTGAGCCAGGAGCAGCAGAGCTGCCCCTCTCTTGAACCCCTCAGACAGCAAGCTGCTGCTGAGGCTGCTGGGAAAGCTAGTGGTCCCCATACTGTGTATTGGGATGATGGACTCTTGTACTCAGAGTGTAGAGACCCCAAGCCTGGTGCTACCAGGAGGTTGGTTATACCTCTGAAGTTCAGGGGCTTCCTATTGACCCTAGCCCATGATATTCCCTTAGCAGGTCACCTGGGCCAGAACAAGACTTGGGACAGAATTGTCCCTCACTTTCACTGGCCCCACATGTCTGAAGACACCAAGGAGTTTTGTCGCTCCTGTGTAACCTGCCAGGCCAGTGGCAAGGCAGGTGGCACTACAAAGGCCCCCTGATACCACTACCTGTGGTGGGGGTTCCCTTTGAAAGGGTGGGGATTGACATTGTTGGTCCCATGGATCCCCAAACAGCATCTGGGCACAGGTTTATCCTGGTGGTAGTGGATCATGCCACCAGGTACCCAGAGGCTATTCCCCTTAGGACCACTACAGCACCTGTGGTGGCAAGGGCCCTCCTGGGAATTTTCTCAAGAGTGGGCTTCCCTAAGGAGGTTGTATCAGACAGGGGTGCAAACTTTATGTCTGGATACTTAAAAGCAATGTGGAAGGAGTGTGGAGTGACTTACAAGTTCACCACACCCTATCACCCACAATGCAATGGTTTAGTTGAGAGATTCAACAAAACCTTGAAGGGCATGATTAAAGGGCTCCCAGAAAAGCTTAGGCGAAGATGGGACATACTCTTGCCCTGCCTTTTATTTGCGTACAGGGAGGTGCCTCAAAGGGGGTTGGCTACAGCCCTTTTGAACTTTTGTTTGGTCACCCTGTCAGGGGTCCACTGTGCTTGGTGAAGGAAGGATGGGAGTTACCTCTCAAGCCCCCAAAGCAAGACATAGTGGACTACGTACTTGGTCTCCGCTCCCGGATGGCTGAGTATATGAAAAAGGCAACTAAAAACCTTGAGGCTAGCCAGGAACTTCAAAAGGCCTGGCATGACCAAAGAGCTGTACTGACTGTTTATCAGCCAGGACAGAAGGTGTGGGTGTTGGAGCCAGTGGCCCCAGCAGCTCTCCAAGACAAATGGAGTGGACCCCACACCATTGTTGAGCAGAAGGGTGAGGTTACCTACTTAGTAGACCTAGGAACACCCAGGAGTCCCCACAGGGTTCTCCATGTCAACAGGTTAAAACCATATGTGGACAGGGCAGACATGGGCTTGCTCATGGCTACTGATGAGGGACAGGAGGAAGAGAGTGACCCACTCCCTGACCTGCTCTCACAGAACCCTGATGATGGGTCAGTGGATGGTGTAGCCTTGGCAGGCAGCCTCACTACCCAGCAGCAGACTGATTGCAGACAGGTGCTCAATCAGTTCAGACACATATTCTCACTGACACCCAGTCAGACTACCTGGTGCACTCATGAAGTGGACACTGGGGACAGTCTGCCTATTAAAAATAAGATTTATAGGCAACCTGACCATGTCAGGGACTGTATCAGGACAGAAGTCCAGAAGATGTTGGATTTGGGAGTTATTGAACCCTCAGATAGCCCTTGGGCTAGTCCAGTGGTCCTTGTGCCAAAACCTCACACCAGTGGTGGGAAAAGAGAGATGAGGTTTTGTGTGGACTACAGGGGTCTCAATGCAGTCACTAGGACTGATGCCCATCCAATACCAAGGGCAGATGAGCTAATAGACACTTTGGCCTCAGCCAAGTATCTAAGCACATTTGACCTGACAGCTGGCTACTGGCAGATCAGACTAGCTGATGATGCAAAGCCAAAGACAGCATTCTCAACCCCTAGTGGGCATTATCAATTTGTGGTGATGCCCTTTGGTCTGAAGAATGCACCTGCCACTTTTCAGAGGTTGGTGAATACAGTCCTTACAGGTCTGGAAGCCTATAGTGCAGCATATCTAGATGATATTGCTGTCTTTAGCTCCACCTGGGAGGATCACCTGGTCCACCTCAGAAATGTTTTACAGGCCCTGCAGAAAGCAGGCCTGACTATCAAGGCCACCAAGTGCCAGATAGGGCAGAGTCAGGTTGTGTACCTGGGCCACCTTGTGGGTGGAGGCCAGGTTCAACCACTGCAGAGCAAGATCCAGACCATCATGGACTGGACTGCTCCAACTACCCAGACTCAGGTGAGAGCCTTCTTAGGCCTGACTGGGTACTATAGGAGATTTGTCAAGGGGTATGGATCAATAGTGACACCCCTGAATGACTTAACTTCCAAGAAAATGCCCAAAAAGGTTCAGTGGACAGTTAGCTGTCAAAAGGCATTTGATGACCTGAAGCAGGCCATGTGCACTGCTCCCATTCTACAGAGTCCTGATTACTCCAAGAAGTTCATTGTTCAAACTGATGCATCTGAATTGGGGGTAGGGGCTGTACTGTCACAATTGAATGAAGAAGGTCAGGATCAGCCAGTAGCTTTCATTAGCAGAAGGCTGACCCCTAGAGAGAAACGTTGGTCAGCCATTGAGAGGGAGGCCTTTGCTGTGGTCTGGGCTCTGAAGAAGTTGAGGCCATACTTGTTTGGTACTCACTTCCTTGTTCAAACAGACCATAAGCCCCTCTTATGGCTAAAACAAATGAAGGGTGAAAACCCCAAACTGCTTAGGTGGTCCATTTCCCTACAGGGGATGGACTTCACAGTGGAACATAGACCTGGGAGTAACCATGCCAATGCAGATGGACTCTCTAGGTACTTCCACTTAGAACATGAAGACTTAACTGGGCAAGGTTAGTTTAATGTCCCTACGTTTGGGGGGGTTGTGTAGGAGAGTAGGATCTGCTTCACATGGGTACCCCCACTTTTTGCTGATGCTTCACTGTTTTTCGACCTTAGTCTGGCTGGGGCCCTGCTAATCAGAACCCCAGCCTAGCTGCTTCCTCTCTAAAATGGTTTCCATGTGCCTTAGGCACATCTCTGATTGGAATCTGGAGTGCCCTTATAAGTCCCTAGTATATGGTATACTATGTACCCAGGGCATAGGTACCTCAGAGGCCTACCAGGGGCTGCAGCATGTATTGTGCCACCCCTGGAAGGCCATCCAAACTGACACCACAGGTCTGCTACTGCAGCCTGGGTAAGGTGGTGCATGCACCCCTTACTGTGATATAGGCTACCTATATCACTATATACATACACACATATAAACCTATAAGTCACTCCTATGGCAGGCCTTATCAATCCTGAAGGCAGAGTGCGTGGTTCCTATGTGAGAGGGTGCCCCTGCATGAGCAGGGCCCCTCTGCAGCATTCGGAGACCCTTCTCTGATGCTGTTTGTAGTGCAGCCTGACCATATACTCTTAAGCGCATTATAACCTCGCGTTAAATGCTAACTTTGGGATGGCTGCACGGAAACATGTCGTGTTTGGTGTCAAACATCTTGGAATACTACCCCCCGCCAGTTCTGGCGGCGGGGGTAGCATTCCACCCTTCTAGAGGGAAAGACATGTACACACCGGTATGCCCGGTACTGACTTTCCAAGCCCTGGCATCACAAAATGGATGCCGCTGCCACAGACACGAGTCTGGCCTCCTGCTGCTGACCGAAACTCCGGCAGGGGAGGCCTGGACAATAGGTTTCCTGTCCCAGGGAGGTGTGACCACCTCCCCAGACAGGATAGTGTGTATTGGGGCTGGGCGGGAGCACTCTCTGGTGCTTTGAAGTCCTGCACTGGGGGCACACTTGGTGTCCCTGTGCATACCCCAGTTCAAACCGGCTCAGGGGCTTCCAGCCCCTGCTCTGGCGTGAAACTGGACAAAGGGAAAGGGGTGTAACCACCCCTCTGCCCTGACCCTCCCATAGGTGGGGTCACAGAGTATGTCCAACCCCCTACCTTAGTATAAGTAAGGGAACCCAGTCCTTAGGACTTTAGATTTACCTGGACGAAACTCTGATACAGAATCCTGGACCTTCGACGCTCTACTTTAAGATTAGAGGACTGAAGAATCTCCCTTGGGGTCAAGGAGTGACTCCCCTGCTTGGCAGGCACCAAAGAAGCAATTGTCCGGTCTGCATCGCTGAAGCTCCCGTCGGACGCCGAAGTCTTTGCATCACCAGAGGTGGATTTCCAGACTTCCCCGAGGCTGCCCTGAGTCCCCAGCAAAGCTGAGGCCCGTAGCTGTCGTGGGTAACGTGGAACCGTGACCCCTGGACACCGAACGCATTTGCAAGTGCATCCTCTTCTGGGTCTCCCACGAAGTCGTGCTTTGGGCTCCGAGTAGCCCCAGCCTCCAGCACCAACTGCACCGAAGATCACTGGCCTCCACTCCACGAGTGTCCTGTGAGCCAGCTCCACGTGCACCGTCTCGAGGCTCCTTTGCGGTCGCTAGTCCGTTGGCTAGTAGGCCCTCCCGAAGGCCAATCTTTTTCTGCTTGGGCTCCCTGGTTGCTCCAGGTGTGCCCTGACTTATCCTCGCTGGGTGAGTCCCCCAGACCTTGCTGGTCTGCAACATCGTCCTTCTTCGCATTTCCACGAGACTTGCCGTTGCCAAGGCTTGTTGGGTCCAATCCGGTCGCCGATACCCCTGCAATCGACAGACGTCGTGGGACAGCTCGAATCCAGCTCCTGGTTGTCGTCGACACTTCCTGGACCTCGTGGCTGAAGAGTCAAGATGACCGTCAACCTACCTGAAGCACTCGACATCGGTGGGCATCTGCTCATCGCCTTCCTGGTCACTGGCTAGTGACCCAGACTCTGTCCCCTCTGCTTTCAGGTTCTTCAGATCTTCGATCCACCTTTGGATCCACCTGAACACTTTCGACTTGGTCGCCAGCAGCACTTTGCAGCAGATCGCCATAGAAAGCGACAACGAAACCCGACCCCGAAAGACACCTATGCACCCGGCTTCCCTGGGTGAGGTAACTCGAGTACTCCGGTGCTCCCGTGGGTATAGACACTAGAACAGCCTAGTTCTCAAAGGGTTTGCTCCAAGTCCTCCTCTAAGTGTCCCTTTTCTTTTAAATTCTAATCGCGACTTTCCCCATAGAAGTTAACGGTGGTTCGCGGTTGTGTTCATACACTGCACGCGTCCCCCGTGGGTCCCCTGTGTCACTGCCTTGGGTGGTTCCTTGTGGTCCAAGCACTTCTACAGGCTCTAGGCCTTGTGTCTAGCTCAGTCGTGGTTCTTATACCACTTTATTGGTATATGGTTTGGTACGCCCCTGGGGCTCAAACGTGTATTTGTGCTATTACTGTAGATAACTAACTCGTAACGTATGTACTTCGAACTCTAGCCTCATAAAGAGACTAGAGGGGTGTGTTTAGTAATAAATACATATATTTTGAATATATACCTGGTGTGGTCCTCTTTCATTTGGTCACTCAAGAGATTATAGACTGGTAAAACAAGCTGCTTTACATTCCTTCAAGACTTAGCCTGAAGGCTGCTCTCCATAGCTACCACTAGGATAGCTTTCAATAAAGGTTGTCTTTAACCTATCTCCAATAAGGGGTTGTTTGGACTGGTGCAAGGTGCCCACTATAATTAGTGGACAGCATATGCCAGGCCAACTTCTCCACCACCAGTCACAGACACTGGGCTGCCCTCCTGCTGATGACCAATACTCGCAGTGGAGGAGGCCCAACAATAGGTATCCTGTCCCAAGGGGGTGTGACCGCCTCCCAGACAGGGCGTAGTGTATTGGGGCTGGGTGGGTGCACTCCTAGAGTGCTTTGAAGTCCTGCACTGGGGGAGCAGAAGGCTCCTCTGTGCATATGCCAGTTCAAACCGGCTCAGGGGCTACCTGCCCCTGCTCTGGCGTGAAACTGGACAAAGGGAAGTGGGTGTAGCCACCCACTCCCTGACTCTCCCATAGGTGGGGTCATAGAGCTAGTCCCTCCCTTCCTTTTAGTATAAGAGGGGAACCTGTGCATTGCAACCTAGATACCCCTGGACGACGCTCTACAGAAGAATCCCGGACCTTCGACGTTCCACTACCTCTGGAAGACTGAAGAATCTCCCTTGGAGTCAAGGAGTGACTCCCCTGCTTGGCAGGCACCTAAAACTACAACGACGGTTGCAAACTACGCCGCTCCCGCCAGAGCCCGAAGTCCGTGCAGCCCAGGAAGAGGATTTCCTGACTTCTCCTAGGCCATCGTGAGTCCCCAGCAAAGCTGAGGCAAGTGGACCCCACGAGTGACAAGGAACCGCAGACCCTGGGTACTGTGCACTATTGTCGAGTGCAACCCCTTCACGACGTTCTACAAACTTGTGCTTTGGACCACGTGTGGTCCCATCCTCCAGCAAAAATTCCTCCCAGAATCAGAGGCCTACCCCTTTCCAAGTGACCGTGGGCCCCTGTTGAGTGAATCCTCCCGAGGCGTCTTTGCGATCCCTTGCAAGCTGACTTGTGGGTCCCCTAAAGACTTTTCAACAAATCCAAAGGGCTTCCCTGATTGCTCCAGGCCTGCCCTGGCTTACCCTCGCTGGGTGAGTTCCACAGACCTTGCTGGTCTGCACCATTGACTTTTTGTCTTCTCCACAAGACTTGCTGCTACCAAGGCTTGTTGGCTCCAATCGGGTCGCCGATACCGCAGTCAGCTGCAGACTTTGTGGAACACACTGAATCCAGCTCCTGGTCATCCTCGACACCTCCTGGACCTCGTGGTCGAAGAGTCAAGATACCCGCGAACGACCTGAATCTGTCGACGACGGTGGGCATTCATCTTCCTTGCCCCGGGTCACTGCCAAGTGACCTTGAACACTGTCCCCTCTGCTTTCAGGTCTTCCATCTTCTGAATCCAGGCTTGGATTCCACCGGACACTTCTACTGTCGCCGCAAGCAGCAAGACTTCCCTGGCTCCCATTGAGAACGACGCCGCGACCCGACACCAAAGGACACCTATGCACCCGGCTTCCCTGGGTGAGGTAACTTCAGCACCATGGTGCTCCTGTGGGTGTGGTCCCTAGAACTACTTACCCTGTAAGTGGCTTGCTTGTAGCTACTCCAGAAGTACCCTAAAACTCTTATTTTCCAAGTGCGACTATCGCACTGGCTCGTACAGGGTTTGCGTCTGTGTTAGACACACCGCGTCCATCTCCCTTGCAACTCAACCCGTAACCGTGTCCTTCGACTCGTACTGAGTCCGATCGGTGTGTTCGCCTCGAACACGCAAGGGACCTTTAACATTGAAAACTCAATTGCGTCTTTTCGCATAGACTCATACAGGACTCGCACCAGTGTCTGAACACCGCGTCCGTCCCCTGTGGGTCTCCTACAACTACCTGGGGTGGTTCTTGGGGGTCCCTCGATTCTACATGCTCTAGACCCAAGTCTAGCCAAGCTAAGATTGTGATATTTGATTGTGCTAACTTATTTTATTGATAACATTGCATTGTACATATGTTCCTGACTTCTAATCTCATAAAGAGATTAGTAGAGAGTTGTTTAGTAATAAATACATATATATTTGATAAATATACCTGTGTGGTGTCTTTTCATTTGGTGATTCAAGAGATTGTGTGGTAAAACAAGCTGCTTTACATTCCTCCAAGACTTAGGCTGAAGGCTGCTCTCCACAGCTACCACTAGGATAGCTTTCTATAAAGGTTGTCTTAAACCTACCTACCAGAGGGGTCGAATGGTACTGGTGCAAGGTGTCCACTTTAACTAGTGAACAGCATATACCAGGCCAACTTCTCACACCCCTCTTCCCTCTTTCTGCACCACTCTTGCCTGTTTCTGCAATTCTCTTGCCTCTTTCTGCAGTTCTCTTGCCTCCTTCGGCACCTCTGTTGCTTCTTTCTGCACTTCTCCTGCCTCTTTCTATACCCATCTAGCATGTTTCTGTACCTCACTTGCCTCTTTCTGCACCTCTCTTGCCTCTTTATGTACCTCTCTTGACTCTTTTTGTGCACCGCACCTGCCTCTTTCTGTACTTCTCTTGCTTTTTTCCGCACCTCTCTTGTTTCTTTATGCAACTCTCTTGCCTCTTTCTGCACCGCTGTTGCTTCTTTTTGCACTTCTCTTGCCTCTTGAGTCTTTCTGCATTTCTGTTGCTTCTTTCTGCACTTCTCTTGCCTCTTTCTACATTTCTGTTGCTTCTTTCTGCACTTCTCTTGCTTCTATCTGCACTTCTCTTGCCTCTTTCTGCACCCCTATTGCATCTTTCTGCACCCCTCTTCCCACTTTCTGCACCCCTCTTCCCACTTTCTATACCTATCTTGCCTCTTTCTGCAGTTCACTTGCCTTTTTTGGGCATTTGTGTTGCTTCTTTATGCACTTCTCTTGCATCTTCCTGCACCCATCTTGCCTCTTTCTGCACCTCTGTTGCTTCTTTGTGTACTTTCTTGCCTCTTTTGTGTATTTCTGTTGCTTCATTCTGTACTTCTCTTGCCTCTTTCTGCAGCCCTCGTGCCTCTTTCTGCACCTCTGTTGCTTCTTTCTGCACTTCTCTTGCTTTTCTGCACCTCTATTGCTTCTTTCTGTACCCCTCTTGCCTCTTTCTGCACCCCTTTTCCCTCTTTCTGCACCTCTCTTCCCACTTCCTCACCTCTTGCCTCTTTCTGCACTTCTCTTGCCTCTTTCTGCACCTCTGTTGCTTCTTTCTGCACCTCTGTTGCCTCTTTCTGCATTTCTGTTGCTTCTTTCTGAACTTCTCTTGCCTCTTTCTACATTTTTGTTGCTTCTTTCTGCACCTCTGTTGCTTCTTTATGCACTTCTCTTGCCTCTTTCTACACCCATCTTGCATGTTTCTGCACCTCACTTGCCTCTTTCTGCACCTCTCTTGCCTCTTTCTGTACCTCTCTTGCCTCTTTCTGTACCTCTCTTGCCTCTTTCTGTACCTCTCTTGCCTCTTTCTGTACCTCTCTTGCTTCTTTCTGTACCTCTCTTGCCTCTTTTTTTGCACCTCACCTGCCTCTTTCTGTACTTCTCTTGCTTTTTTCTGCACCTCTCTTGTTTCTTTATGCAACTCTCTTGTCTCTTTCATCACTTCTCTTGCTTCTTTCTGCACCTCTGTTGCTTCTCTCAGCACCTCTTGCCTTTTTCGTCACCCCTCTTCCCCTTTTCTGTACCTCTCTTGCCTATTTCTGTACCTCTGTTCCCTCTTTCTGTACCACTCTTGCCTGTTTCTGCACCCCTCTTCCCTCTTTCTGCAATTCTCTTGCCTCTTTCTGCACCTCTGTTGCTTCTTTCTGCACCTCCGTTGCTTCTTTCTGCACCTCCGTTGCTTCTTTCTGCACTTCTCTTGCCTCTTTCTGCACCCCTCTTGCTTCTTTCTGCACCTCTGTTGCTTCTTTCTTCTGCACTTCTCTTGCTTTTCTGCACATCTATTGCTTCTTTCTGTACCCCTTTTGCCTCTTTCTTCACCCCTCTTCCTGCACCACTCTAACCTCTTTCTGCACCACTCTAACCTCTTTCTGCACCACGGTTCCGTCTTTCTGCACCCCTCTTGCCTGTTTCTACACCTCTCTTGCAGCACTTCTCTTGCCTCTTTCTGCACCTCTCTTGCTTCTTTCTGCACTTCTCGTGCCTCTTTCTGCATTTCTGTTGATTCTTTCTGAACTTCTCTTGCCTCTTTCTACATTTCTGTTGCTTCTTTCGGCACCTCTGTTGCTTCTTTCTGCACCTCTGTTGCTTCTTTATGCACTTCTCTTTCCTCTTTCTACACCCATCTTGCATGTTTCTGCACCTCTCTTGCCTCTTTCTGCACCTCTCTTGCCTCTTTCTGTACCTCTCTTGCCTCTTTTATTGCACCTCACCTGCCTCTTTCTGTACTTCTCTTGCTTTTTTCTGCACCTCTCTTGTATCTTTATGCAACTCTCTTGTCTCTTTCATCACTTCTCTTGCTTCTTTCTGCACCTCTGTTGCTTCTCTCAGCACTTCTCTTGCCTCTTTCTTCTCGACTCTTCCCCTTTTCTGTACTTCTCTTGCCTCTTTCTGCACCCCTGTTCCCTCTTTCTGCACCACTCTTGCCTGTTTCTACACCTCTCTTGCCTCTTTCAGCACTTCTCTTGCCTCTTTCTGCATTTCTGTTGCTTCTTTCTGAACTTCTCTTGCCTCTTTCTACATTTCTGTTGCTTCTTTCTGCACCTCTGTTGCTTCTTTATGCACTTCTCTTGCCTCTTTCTACACCCATCTTGCATGTTTCTGCACCTCTCTTGCCTCTTTCTGTACCTCTCTTGCCTCTTTTTTTGCACCTCACCTGCCTCTTTCTGTACTTCTCTTGCTTTTTTCTGCACCTCTCATATCTTTATGCAACTCTCGTCTCTTTAATCACTTCTCTTGCTTCTTTCTGCACCTCTGTTGTTTCTCTAAGCACTTCTCTTGCCTCTTTCTTCACCCCTCTTCCCCTTTTCTGCACCTCTCTTGCCTCTTTCTGCACCCCTGTTCCCTCTTTCTGCATCCCTCTTGCCTGTTTCTGCACCTCTCTTGCCTCTTTCAGCACTTCTCTTGCCTCTTTCTGCACCTCTGTTGCTTCTTTCTGAACTTCTCTTCCCTCTTTCTACATTTGTGTTGCTTCTTTCTGCAACTCTGTTGCTTCTTTCTGCAGCCCTTTTGCCTCTTTCTGCACCTCTGTTGCTTCTTTCTGTACTTCTCTTGCTTCTTTATGCACCCCTCTTGCCTTTTCTGCAACTCTGTTGCTTCTTTCTGCACTTCTCTTGCTTCTTTCTGCACTGGTCTTGCCTCTTTCTGCACCCCTCTTGCATCTTTCTGCACCCCTCTTGCATCTTTCTGCACCTCTCTTGCCTCTTTCTACACCTATCTTCCCTCTTTCCGCAGTTCACTTGCCTCTTTTGTGCATTTCTGTTGCTTCTTTTTGCACTTCTCTTGCCTCTGTCTGCACCCCTCTTGCCTCTTTCTGCACCTCTGTTGCTTCTTTCTGCATTTCTCTTGCCTCTTTCTGCACCCCTCTTGCCTCTTTCTGCACCTCTGTTGCTTCTTTATGCACCCCTCTTGCCTCTTTCTGCACCTCTGTTGCTTCTTTCTGCACTTCTCTTGCTTTTCTGCACCTCTATTGCTTTTTTATGTACCCCTCTTGCCTCTTTCTGCACCCCTCTTGCCTCTTTCTGCACCCCTCTTGCCTCTTTCTGCACCTCTCTTGCCTCTTTCTGCACCTCTCTTGCCTCTTTCTGCACCTCTGTTGCTTCTTTCTGCACCTCTCTTGCCTTTTTCTGCATTTCCGTTGCTTCTTTTGCCGCTTTCTGCAGCTCTGTTGCTTCTTTCAGCTCTTCTCTTGCCTCTTTCAGCTCTTCTCTTGCCTCTTTCTGCACCTCTGTTGGTTCTTTCTGCACCTATCTTGCTTCTTTCTGCATCCCTATTGCCTCTTTCTTCACCCCTCTTCCCTCTTTCTTCACCCCTCTTCCCTCTTTCTGCACCACTCTTGCCTCTTTCTGCACCCTGGTTCCCTCTTTCTGCAGCCCTCCTGCCTGTTTCTGCAACTCTCTTGCCTCTTTCTGCAGTTCTCTTGCCTCCTTCTGCACCTCTGTTGCATCTTTCTGCACTTCTCTTGCCTCTTTCTACACCCATCTTGCATGTTTCTGCTCCTCACTTGCCTTTTTCTGCACCTCTCTTGCCTCTTTCTGTACCTCTCTTGCCTCTTTTTCTGCACATCACCTGCCTCTTTCATCACTTCTCTTGCTTCTTTCTGCACCTCTGTTGCTTCTTTCTGCACTTCTCTTGCCTCTTTCTGCATTTGTGTTGCCTCTTTCTGCACCCCTTTTGCTTCTTTCTGTACCTCTGTTGCTTCTTTCTACACTTCTCTTGCTTCTTTCTGCACTTCTCTTGCCTCTTTCTGCACCCCTCTTGCCTCTTTATGCAACCATCTTCCCTCTTTCTTCACCCCTCTTTCTACATCTATCTTGCCTCTTTCTGCAGTTCACTTGCCTATTTCTGCACCTGTTGATTCTTTCTGCACTTCTCTTGCCTCTTTCTGTACCCCTCTTACCTCTTTCTGCACCTCCGTTGGTTCCTTATGCACTTCTCTTGCTTCTTTCTGTACCTCTCTTGCTTCTTTCTGTACCCGTTCCCTCTTTCTGCACCTCTCTTGCCTGTTTCTGCACCTCTCTTGCCTGTTTCTACACCTCTCTTGCCTCTTTCTGCACTTCTCTTGCTTCTTTCTGCACTTCTCTTGCCTCTTTCTGCATTTGTGTTGCCTCTTTCTGCACCTCTCTTGCCTGTTTCTACACCTCTCTTGCCTCTTTCTGCACCTCTCTTGCCTCTTTCTGCACCTCTCTTGCCTGTTTCTACACCTCTCTTGCCTGTTTCTACACCTCTCTTGCCTGTTTCTACACCTCTCTTGCCTCTTTCTGCACTTCTCTTGCTTCTTTCTGCACCCCACTTGCCTCTTTCTGTACCTCTTTTGCTTCTTTCTGCACTTCTCTTGCTTCTTTCTGCACTTCTCTTACCTCTTTCTGCACCCCTCTTGCCTCTTTCTGCACCCCTCTTACCTCTTTCTGCACCTCTGTTGATTCCTTCTGCACTTCTTGCTTCTTTCTGTACCTCTCTTGCTTCTTTCTGCACCCCTTTAGCTTCTTTCTGCACCTCTCTTACCTCTTTCTGCACCCCTCTTCCCCTTTTCTGCACCTCTGTTGCTTCTTTCTGCACTTCTCTTGCTTCTTTCTGCACTTTTCTTTCCTCTTTCAGCACCCCTCTTGCCTCTTTCTGCACCCATCTTCCCTCTTTCTGTACCTCTGTTGCCTCTTTCTACACCTATCTTGCCTCTTTCTGCAGTTCACTTGCCTCTTTCTACACCTCTGTTGCTTCTTTCAGCACCTCTTGCCTCTTTCTGTACCCCTCTTACCTATTTCTGCACCTCTGTTGGTTCTTTCTGCACTTCTCTTGCTTCTTTCTGCACTTCTCTTGCTTCTTTCTGTGCCTCTCTTGCTTCCTTCTGCACCCCTCTTACCTCTTTCTGCACCCCTCTTGCCTCCTTCTGCAGTTCACTTGCCTCTTTCTGCACCTCTGTTGCTTCTTTCTGCACTATTCTTGCCTCTTTCTGTACCCCTCTTACTTCTTTCTTCACCTCTGTTGGTTCTTTCTGCACTTCTCTTGCTTCTTTCTGTACCTCTCTTGCTTCTTTCTGCACCCCTCTTGCCTCTTTCTGCACCTCTCATCCCATTTTCTGCACCTCTCCTGCCACTTTCTGCACCCCTGTTCCGTCTTTCTGTACCTCTCCTGCCTGTTGCTTCAACTCTCTTGCCTCTTTCTGCAGTTCTCTTGCCTCCTTCTGCACCTCTGTTGCTTCTTTCTGCACTTCTCTTCCCTGTTTCTGCACCCCTCTTGCCTCTTTCTGCACCCCTGTTGCCTCTTTCTGCACCCCTCTTCCCTCTTTCTGCACCTCTTGTCTCTTTCTACACCTATCTTGCCTCTTTCTGCAGTTCACTTGCCTCTTTCTGCACCTCTGTTGCTTCTTTCTGCACTTCTCTTGCTTCTTTCTGCACTTTTCTTTCCTCTTTCAGCACCCCTCTTGCCTCTTTCTGCACCCATCTTCCCTCTTTCTGTACCTCTGTTGCGTCTTTCTACACCTATCTTGCCTCTTTCTGCAGTTCACTTGCCTCTTTCTGCACTTCTCTTGCTTCTTTCTGTACCTCTCTTGCTTCCTTCTGCACCCCTCTTGCCTCTTTCTGCACCTCTCATCCCATTTTCTGCACCTCTCGTGCCTCTTTCTGCACCCCTGTTCCGTCTTTCTGTACCTCTCCTGCCTGTTGCTTCAACTCTCTTGCCTCTTTCTGCAGTTCTCGTGCCTCCTTCTGTTGCTTCTTTCTGCACTTCTCTTCCCTGTTTCTGCACCCCTCTTGCCTCTTTCTGCACCCCTCTTGCCTCTTTCTGCACCTCTCTTGCCTCTTTCTACACTTATCTTGCCTCTTTCTACACTTATCTTGCCTCTTTCTGCACTTCTCATGCTGCTTTCTGCACCTTTGTTGCTTTTTCCTGCACTTCTCTTGCCTCTTTCTGCACCCCTCTTACCTCTTTCTGTACTTCTGTTGGTTCTTTCTGCACTTCTCTTGTTCTTTCTGCACATCTTGCTTCTTTCTGCACCCCTCTTGCCTCTTTCTGCACCCCTCTTTCCTCTTTCTGCATCCCTCTTGCCTCTTTCTGCTCCCCTGTTCCCTCTTTCTGCACCTCTCTTGCCCGTTTCTACAACTCTGTTGCTTTCTCTGTACTTCTCTTGCTTCTTTCTGCACCCCTCTTGCCCATTTCAGTACCTCACTTGCTTCTTTCTGTACCTCACTTGCCTCTTTCTGCACCTCACTTGCCTCTTTCATCACTTCTCTTGCTTCTTTCTGCAACTGTTTCTTCTTTCAGCACTTCTCTTGCTTCCCTCTGCACTAGTCTTGCCTCAGTCTACACCTCTCTTGCCTGTTTATGCACTTCTCTTGCCTCTTTCTGCACCTCTGTTCTTTCTTTCAGCACTTCTCTTGCCTCTTTCTGCACTTCTCATTCCTCTTTCTACACCTCTCTTGCCTCTTTATGCACTTCTCTTGCCTCTTTATGCACTGCTGTTGCTTCTTTCAGCACTTCTCTTGCCTCTTTCTGCACCCCTTTTGCCTCTTTCTGCACCTATGTTGGTTCTTTTTGTACTTCTCCTGCTTCTTACTGCACCTATTTTGCTTCTTTCTGCACCTCTCTTCCCTCTTTCTGCACCTCTCTTCCCTCTTTCTGCACCTCTCTTCCTGCACCTCTCTTCCTGCTTTCTACCCTCTCTTCCTGCTTTCTGCACCTCTCTTGCCTCTTTCCGCACCCCATGTTCCCTCTTTCTGCACCCCTCTTACCTCTTTCTGCACCTCTGTTGATTCCATCTGCACTTCTCTTGCTTCTTTCTGTCCCTCTCATGCTTCTTTCTGCACCCCTTTAGCTGCTTTCTGCACCTTTCTTGCCTCTTTCTGCACCTCTCTTGTTTCTTTCTGCAACTCTCGTGTCTCATCACTTTTCTTGCTTCTTTCTATACCTCTGTTGCTTCTTTCAGCATTTCTCTTGCCTCTTTCTGCGCTTCTCTTGCCTGTTTCTGTACCTCTCTTACCTCTTTCTGCACCTCTGTTACTTCTTTCTGCACCTCACTTGCTTTTTTCTGCACCCCTCTTGCCTCTTTCTGCACCTCTCTTGCCTCTTTCTGCACTACTCGTGCCTCTTTATGCATTTCTGTTGCTTCTTTCTGCACTTCTCTTGCCTCTTTCAACATTTCTATTGCTTCTTTCTGCACTTCTCTTGCCTTTTTCTGCACCCCTCTTGCCTCTTTCTACACCTCTGTTGCTTCTTTCTGCACTTCTCTTGCTTCTTTCTGTATCCCTCTTACCTCTTTCTGCACCTCTGTTGGTTCCTTCTGCACTTCTCTTGCTTCTTTTTGTACCTCTCTTGGTTCTTTCTCCACCCCTTTAGTTTCTTTCTGTACCTCTCTTGCCTCTTTCTGCACCCCTCTTCCCCATTTCTGCACCTCTTTTGCCTCTTTCTGCACCCGTTCCCTCTTTCTGCACCTCTCTTGCCTGTTTCTACACCTCTCTTGCCTCTTTCTGCACATCTCTTGCCTCTTTCTGTACCTCTGTTGCTTCTTTCTGCACTTCTCTTGCTTCTTTCTGTACCTCTCTTGCTTCTTTCTGCACCCCTTTAGCTTCTTTCTGCACCTTTCTTGCCTCTTTCTGCACCCCTCTTCCCCTTTTCTACACCTCTCTTGCCTCTTTCTGCACATCTCTTGCCTCTTTCTGCACCTCTGTTGCTTCTTTCTGCACTTCTCTTGCCTCTTTCTGCATTTGTGATGTCTCTTTCTGCACTTCTCTTGCCTGTTTCTGCACCCCTTTTGCTTCTTTCTGCACCTCTGTTGCTTCTTTCTGCACTTCTCTTGCCTCTTTCTGTACCCCTCTTACCTCTTTCTGCACCTCTGTTGGTTCTTTCTGCACTTCTCTTGCTTCTTTCTGTACCTCTCATCCCATTTTCTGCACCTCTCGTGCCTCTTTCTGCACCCCTGTTCTGTCTTTCTGTACCTCTCGTGCCTGTTGCTTCAACTCTCTTGCCTCTTTCTGCAGTTCTCTTGCCTCCTTCTGCACCTCTGTTGCATCTTTCTGCACTTCTCTTCCCTGTTTCTGCTCCCCTCTTCCCTCTTTCTGCACCCCTCTTGCCTCTTTCTGCTCCCCTCTTGCCTCTTTCTGTACCTCTCTTGCCTCTTTCTACACTTATCTTGCCTCTTTCTGCAGTTCTCTTGCCGCTTTCTACACCTTTGCTGCTTCTTCCTGCACTTCTCTTGCCTCTTTCTGCACCCCTCTTACCTCTTTCTGTACCTCTGTTGGTTCTTTCTACACTTCTCTTGCTTCTTTCTGCACCTCTCTTGCTTCTTGCTGCACCCCTCTTGCCTCTTTCTGCACCCCTCTTTCCTCTTTCTGCATCCCTCCTGCCTCTTTCTGCACCCCTGTTCCCTCTTTCTGCACCTCTCTTGCCCGTTTCTGCAACTCTGTTGCATTCTCTGCACTTCTCTTGCTTCTTTCTGCACCCCTCTTGCCCATTTCAGTACCTCACTTGCTTCTTTCTGCACCTCACTTACCTCTTTCTGCACCTCACTTGCCTCTTTCATCACTTCTCTTGCTTCTTTCTGCAGCTCTGTTGCTTCTTTCAGCACTTCTCTTGCTTCCTTCTGCACTAGTCTTGCCTCAGTCTACACCTCTCTTGCCTGTTTATGCACGTCTCTTGCCTCTTTCTGCATCTCTGTTCTTTCTTTCAGCACTTCTCTTGCCTCTTTCTGTACTTCTCATGCCTCTTTCTACACCTCTATTGCCTCTTTATGCACTTCTCTTGCCTCTTTCTGCACCGATGTTGCCTCTTTCAGCACTTCTCTTGCCTCTTTCTGCACCCCTCTTGCCTCTTTCTCCACCTATGTTGGTTCTTTCTGCACTTCTCTTGCTTCTTTATGCACCTATTTTGCTTCTTTCTGCACCTCTCTTCCCTCTTTCTGCACCTCTCTTCCCTCTTTCTGCACCTCTCTTCCCTCTTTCTGCATCTCTCTTCCCACTTTCTGCACCTCTCTTGCCTCTTTCCGCACCCCATGTTCCCTCTTTCTGCATCTCTCTTGCCTGGTTCTGCAACTCCTTGCCTCTTTCTGCAGTTCCCTTGCCTCCTTCTGCACCTCTGTTGCTTCTTTCTGCACTTCTCTTGCCTCTTTCTAGACCTCTTGCCTGTTTCTGCACCTCACTTGCCTCTTTCTGCACCTCTCTTGCCTCTTTCTGCACCTCTCCTGCTTCTTTCTGCACCTCTCCTGCTTCTTTCTGCACCTCTCTTGTTTCTTTCTGCAACTCTCGTGTCTCATCACTTTTCCTGCTTCTTTCTACACCTCTGTTGCTTCTTTCAACACTTCTCTTGCCCCTTTCTGCGCTTTGCTTGCCTGCTTCTGCACCTCTTGCCTCTTTCTGCACCTCTGTTGCTTCTTTCTGCACCTCACTTGCCTTTTTCTGCACCCCTCTTGCCTCTTTCTATACCTCTTTTGCTTCTTTCTGCACTTCTCTTGCTTCTTTGTGCACCTCTCTTGCCTCTTTCTACATCCCTCTTCCCTCTTTCTGCACATCTCTTGCCTCTTTCTGCAACTTTCTTGCCTCTTTCTGCAGTTCTCTTGCCTCTTTCTGCACCCCTCTTGCCTCTTTCTACACCTGTTGGTTCTTTCTACACATCTCTTGCCTCTTTCTGCAACTTTCTTGCCTTTTTCTGCAGTTCCCTCTTTCTGCACCCCTCGAGTCTTTCTGCACAACTGTTGGTTCTTTCTGCACCTCTTTTGCCTTTTTCTGCACCCCTGTTCCCGCTTTCTGCACCTGTCTAGCCTGTTTCTGCACCTCTCTTCCTTCTCTCTGCACTTCTCTTGCCTCTTTCTGCATTTCTGTTGCTTCTTTCTGCACGTCTCTTGCCTCTTTCTACATTTCTGTTGCTTATTTCTGCACCTCTTGCCTCTTTCTACATTTCTGTTGCTTATTTCTGCACTTCTCTTGCCTCTTTCTGAACCCCCTCTTGCCTCTTTGTGCTCCTCTGTTGCTTTTTCTGCACCTCTCTTGCCCCTTGCTGCACTTCTCTTGCTTATTTCTGCACCTTTCTTCCTCTTTCTGCACCTCTCTTGCCTCTTTCTTCACTTCTCTTGCTTATTTCTGCACCTTTCTTCCTCTTTCTGCACATGTCCTACCTCTGTAGGCATAGTTAGAAATTAGCTTTAAAAAAACCTTAGAAATTCACTGAAAAAAATCAGTGGTTTCAGGGACGTTATAGTTAGAAATTAGCATTTAAAAAACCTTTGAAATTCACTGAAAAAAACCATAGGTTTCAGGGACGTTATAGTTAGAAATTAGCATTTTAAAAACCTTAGAAATTCACTGAAAAAACCACAGGTTTCAGGGACGTTATAGTTAGTTGGACATTTCACTCGTACAAAACCAGAGAATTCGGCGTTATAGTTAGTTAAGCTAACTATAACTCGCACCCCCGCAATGCACTGCTGATGACGTCACATATTACATCATTCATGACATGGTCAGTGACATCACTGATGACATCTCAAATGACATCACTGATGACATCATCCAGTAACTGTGTGTTTCTGTAAAGTTTAAATATGTTTTATATATATATATATATATATATATATATATATGTATATTGAAGAATGAGTGGGTGTATAAGTGTCTGAATGGATGATTTAGTAGGTGCGTGACTGACTGTATAAGTGAGTGATTAATCGTGTCTTACTGAATGCATGGATTAGTGACTAAACTGTGTGAATGTCTGTATTAGTCTGTCAGTTGGTGTGTAAGGGGCTGCATGGGTTGGTGAGTAGCTACATGAGTGTCTATATGGGTTATTGATTGGTTGTCTGAGTATCTCTATGGGTGCCTGAGTGTCTGTGTGGGTGGGTGGGGGGTATGTGACTCTGTGCATAGATGTGTGAGTAGGTGATTCACTGGGTGTATGGGTTCAAGAGTGCATCTGTGAAGGGCTGTATTGGTGGGTGAATGTGTGTATGGGTGTGTTGGTGAGTGAATGGATGTCTCAGTGGTACATGTGTGAGTAACTCCATATGTGAAAGGCAGTATATGTGAGTGTTGGAGTATATAAATGACTATATGTGAGAGTGAGTGATTGTGAGAGTGCCTGTATGGATGAGTGTGTGCTTGTATCAGTGATTGTATAAGAAAGTAAGTATGTGTTACTATCTGTATGAATAAGTGAGGTGGTGTGTGTATAACTGTATAGGTGAGTAAATGGGAGTGTGATTGATTCTTTGCATGACTGACTAGGTGTGTGAGTAACTCTGTGGGAGAGTGGCAGTGTGTGAGTGTCTGTATAGGTGTATGAATGCATATGATAGTGCTGTATTGATGAGTGCCTGAATGTATGAGTGACTGTATGGGTGAATGAGTGGATGTGTGTGTAGACCTATGAATCAGTGAGTGGGTATGTAGTAACTGGTATTGGTGTGCCTATGGTTTTGAAAATGGTAGTCTGTATTTTAGAGTGGATGTATCAAAGGTTATATTAGGGTATGAGGAGGTGCATCAGATTATCACGTGGATGATGTCATCAGTGATGTCATTTGAGATGTCATTTGAGATGTCATCAGTGATGTCATCAGTGATGTCACTGACCATGTCATGAATGATGTAATATGTGACGTCAGCAGCAGTGCATTGCGGGGGCGCGAGTGATAGTTAGCTTAACTAACTATAATGGCCGAATTTCTCTGGTTTTGTACGAGTGAAATGTCCAACTAACTATAACGTCCCTGAAACCTGTGTTTTTTTCAGTGAATATATATATAACATTCTTAAACTTTTGACATCAGTGATGTCACTGACCAGGTCATGAGTGATGCAATATGTGATGTCATCAGCAGTGCATTGCGGGGGCGTGAGCTATAGTTAGCTCAGCTAACTATAACGACTGTATTCCTCTGGTTTTGTACGAGTGAAAAGTCAGCCTAACTATAACGTCCCTGAAACCTGTGTTTTTTTCAGTGAATATCTAAGGTTTTTTAAATGCTAATTCCTAACTATAACATCCCTGAAATCTGTGGTTTTTTCAGTGAATATATATACACACATATATATATCTACTGCTGTCTATAGTGCGATAATGCCCCATCCCAGCCTTCTTTTTTAAATACTCATCATATTAAGCTGTTTTACTCTTCCTTGATATTTAACAAATTACTTTTCATACATTTGACGATCCTCATTTCTTATTTCAATGTTTTTTTATTTATTTTTTATTTGCAGTGACCAAAATCAAACATAGTACCTATAAAAAGATCATTGTGGCCAAGGTCCTTACATGTGTCATAACTCAATCACATACCATTTTCACCATTTTACTATTGTAGTTTGTCACAATCATATTTAATTCTTCAGTTTTTTTCAGTAGAAATTCCATCTTTCCTGAATGTTGTGTTAACACGGAGCTCCTCATTTCACCCACAGGAAGATCCTGGAACTCTTCGGAGTGTGTCCACAGGGTGATGCTTGCCACTCTTCCCTTGCAGCCTCACTTGAGAATCCTATCGTACAGATGTGAGACTCACACTCATGAGCTAGCTTGTAAACACTGCCCCATTCTTAGGGTCTCATAATTTACTGCCCCAGATTTGTTCACAATAACCACTCCTCCCTGAGCTACCGATACTTTGGGGTACCAGTAACTCCTGTGGTGTGAAACTTTTGTGGATGGCCTGGAATTTTAGGGAAGTAGGGAATTCAGCCCATGATTACACTGCTAATTCCTCAATCTCCTCAAGAGTTTCACCCAGAGATTGCTGCTGCTGTAGCTTGAAATTTTATAATTCCAATTGGGCTAGCTCACCCCAGGAGTTACTGATACTTCCCAAGGGTAAGGAAAATCTGGTCAGTTGTGAGTTGGACCATGAGGGTTCACTGAAAAATAAGGAATTTCCATGGGAATCAGGACATCTGTAATTCCAGGTCAGATTCTCCAATAATTCCTAATTTTTCCTGTGGATTTTTAGTAGCCGAAAAGTAAACACATCATAATTCTGATAGGACCATTCACTGTTGTAACCGGCCCTATCAAAATTAGTTGACCACTCTTGAGAGGGTCATAGTGCCAGTTTCACTGTCTTGTAGGTCAAGGAAAATATTCAAAATATAAATGTTCTGGTCAGTTGCTACCTATAGTTTCAAGTGCTCTCCATGATGTTTCTGTTGGGTGCCGAGAAAAGAAGTGAATGCTGTGGAGATTCTTTAATGAGACACGTTGAGATGCTGGGTTTGGTGGGTGTATTTCATGCATACCTGAGGCCTTCCTGGAACATTAATACTGTTGTGTAGACGCCAGACATTGTAATATGTGATGTTGCTTTCTGGCTTTGAGAAAGAGTACAGAGCATGGGTACTGATGTACATACAAATTAGCCAGGTCCTGTGTATTGTGCATCCTCCACTGCCGCCTGATAACAGTCAAATAAAATGCTGTGTCTTTTATTTAACAGATATGGAAAGAAGAAACCGTAAAGTCTCAAGTAATGACGCACCTAGGATGCAGGAGGTATATATCCTTTTATGTTGCTACACGTTCATTTACTAAGGTGGGACATTTCAGGGCAACAGGGGAGAATTTGCAGCTTCGCATCCTGTCCCCTGATGGAAGTTCTCTGCCACTATGCAGAATTGATGGTTCCAGAGGCCCCTGCACAAAGTCTACTCAACCAGTCCTTAACCTGACTAAGTGAAATCTCGGTCAGCCCACTTGGGCTTTGCTGCATCATGTCTGCCTACCCACAAAACCAGCCAAGATACCAATGCTCTCCAAGTCCCCAATCCCCTCCCCCCCAATACTGCCATGACTACTCTTCCAAATATTTTCTGTGATTACAGGAGACTGTAGCAGAAAAGCATTTCTCTGTCCATTCCGTGTGTGAAGATGTCCACCGTATGGAAATCCTGGAGCCGGAAATAGAATATGTTTGTCATGCATGCATAAACATAGCAAACACGACACACTTTGGGTGCTACGTGTATCTGAATGTTGTCCCATATTTGTGAGGGGTGCATGTTTACCCAAAAAATTGTGGGATGTGTAGTGTTACTCCCTGTTATTTGCCTATTTGCCTACTGTGTATATTTGGTGTTTCAATTAATCCTGCTTTGGCCCAGGTGCTTTTCAAAGAGGTACTAATGGATCAAACATATATGGATCTTTATCTTTTCAACCGCAGCTGAGATATGCATATCTAGTGTCTCATGAGAGCCTGTTTGAAGACATAGGCCTGGCTGAGTTGGTAATTTGCCGCAGTAATACTGACTCTCCTGTCTCTTTCCTTGCTTAGAGCAGATTCCGCAATAATGACATGGTCTAGACCTTCTCTCTGTTGCAGGAACTCTGTTGCAGGAATGCAGTCCGCAATGTACCAACTCTTTAGCCTTTCAATGTTCTCCACAGCAGATAAAGTAGAGGCTACTACTTCTGTAGCAGTAAGACTTTCAATCATGGACAACTTAAAGTCAAGGAAAGACATCAGTCTTCCTGTGGTGGTCTGATGGCAAACAACATACATATTGTATGTTGCCAACTGGATCAGGTGGGCCAATAACTTCTTATACCATGTGTGAGTTTTACAACTCATGTTATATGTCTGAAGTACCTGGTCATTCTTATCCACTCCACCCATGTATTTTTTGTAATGAAGTATACAGGTGGGCCTGTGAACTTTGGCCATATAACCCCAAACAGTGACCGGGGAAGTGCTCTTATCGTGGATTGCAGTGAGCACGTACACATCCCACCTATTAGAGAATTTGACTGCGAGCAGCTTGTTGAAACGTAACACAGTGCTCTGGGATTTTTGGAGCTTCTTCCGAACAAGCTACTGTGGAAATCGATTGTGACAATTTCGAACTGTATCGCATGCCACAGTGACAGCTCTGTACAGCTCACTGTACAGCTCTATTCCTATTTAAATGTTGTCCACATTAAGGTTATAACCTTTATGAAGGAGTAATTGGACAAGCTGCCATATAATCTTTGCCGTGATTCCTACCATGGAAGGGCAACCTACAAAATTGAGAGAAGCAGCCTTCCCTATATACGCTCACAGTATAATTCTTACACAGCATGTACATTTTGGTGCTATAACAAGCTCTTTTGCTTGGTATGTAGTGCCTGAAGAGCAGCAGCCCTTTGTACAGTATCAATGACTCATCAAAGGCTATATTCTTTCCAGGAATATAAATCTTTGAAAACCTGGCAGATAATTTTTCCACAACAGGCTGAATTTTGAACAACCTGTCGTGGTCTGGATGATCCTAGGAGAATGCAGCAGAATTATCACTGAAATGCATCATACGCTGCAGTAACAAAAAACAATCTCTGCTCATTACCAGTGCAAAGCTGGTCGGTACCCACACCGTACAAGTAAACCAGTAGGACTGTAACCTTACTTTGTACACTATCCCCATTTTCAGCATAAGGCTCAGAAATTTCTCCAACTCCTCAGTTGAAGTATGAATCCACCAGCGTGCCCTAGAATGCCCAAGAGTGCTTCTATGCTCCCCCCAGAAACTGCTCAGCATGAAATGTGTTTGGTGCACAATTTCCTCAAGCAAATCAACATACAGAAAGAGAGGGACTTCGTCAATAGCTATAAAAAAACGCTGTATTGATTTTACATCCAGCATCTACAGTGAATGGGGGGGACTTGGGGTTGCGCTAAATTGGGTGGCTGCCAAGACAGTACTGCACATTACTCCTCTGAGCTAATCTAGACTGCTACTGTTCTCTGCTGCACAGATTGTGCTTGTGAAGAGACATCGCACTGGCCATGACTATATTCCTCAGGATCACTGGAATATGAGTCATAAGATGGAACTCCGCCAACTGAAAGATCACTTCCAGATTCTGCTCCATTCTCCTCTCCCTTAGATGCTGTCTCAATATCTGATCCTGCCTCAGAGATGTCCTCCATTACTCTAGTTAGGGCCTATGCAACAGTCATCTACCGAGATGCCATCTCGGCTAACTGTCTAAAACCAGTCTAAAACCTTCCTTCTGTAACACTGTATCTTATGTAGAAGGCAGAACTATGCAGTGAGTTGATGTGTGCGTGTGATATGTCAAAGTGGAAAAGCAAAAATTCAGTTAGCTTCTGGATGCTGCGATCCAAAGAACTCCTCCAAAGAATTTCTTCAAAGACGCTAAGAGAGACATAAAATAACAAAGTATCACTTCTACTTGCCACATGCCCAATACCAAAGCATACTTTAAGGTACAAAGGTTGAGCCCACTCCAGCCACTGTTCATTTATTTTGCCACTCACATGCAGAGGAGACAATTTTAGGTGGGAGACAACTAAAACAAAGCCATAACAGAGTCAGGCTGAGTCAGATAGCTAAACAACCATTTGCAAAACCAAAAGGTGTGACATTCACTGCAAGTCTTTTGGCTTTCTCAATGCTTTTTTTGTTATGACTTTTGCAAATCTTTATTCTTGGGGAGGCTGCCGGGCGATTGACAGCATAAAAACAAATCCCTAAAAGCAAAATTCTGGCTTCGATCTAAAGAAGTACACATTTACATAATAGCGCCTCGAACTGGAGAGTCCTACTTTGTGTGTGGGCATGTTTCTTGCGAAAATTAATAATGGCATCACTCACAGGAAAGTTAGCCAAGGGCTGAAGTTGCCTGACTCACTGCCCCATACTGTAGTGGGTGGAAAAATAATGTGAATGACACAAAAGACCAATACATGAGGAGGGCTATATACAAAGCCTTATCAGTAAAATACCTATATGTATTTCAGTAAAATTAAAAGTTCATGGCTAATACCAGACGTACAAAGTTGCCCACATTTCTACAGTGGAGCAACTTTTCATTTGTAAAGACACATTGTACAGGTGTTTGGCACATTATGGAAGACTGCAAGCATTTGTATTTGCTGCAGACAGTGTTTGTGCTAATATCAGGACAATGAACAAATAATATATGCCCTTAACATGGGCATTTATAACATAACATTTATGTGCAAACGTTTGAAATAAATATATAGTACCAAGGAGGGGTTGTTCCGTATATCAGGAGGGCAGACTCCAAGAATGTATGCGCACATTTCGTGCCCCCAGGGGAAAACACACATTCAAATAAAAAAGCTTACCCCCGGGAGGTTGGCTCATTTGCCAGAAGGGCCGACCCCCTAACATTATGTTTACAAGTTGTTTTACCCTGGAGGCACAAACATGCCCCCCATGGAAAAACGACATTTGCAGTAAAAATCCTAAAAGGGGAAGAAAAATTACCACTCCGGTGGGGATTTGTGATGACAGCGAGCCTCGCAGCACGGTAAACAATGTTTACAACGCATCATTTACAACGCATGCCATTACAATGCATGTCGTTACCATGACTTGCTGTAGGGGTCAGAAGGTGTTGGATTTGTTGGATTTTCAATCCAACACCTTCCCTACTGTTGCACACACTGGAGATGGAATAACAAATTATACTATTCCAAACTCCAGCGCCCCTCCTACAGCAAGTCGTTGTAACAACTTGCGTTGTAATGGCATGCGATGTAACAGAGCGTCGTTGTAATGACTTGCGTTGAAATGGCATGCCTTGTAAACGCATGCGTTGTAACAAGTGCTATTCTCGCAGCACACTGATAAGAGGGTGGAGGAGTGGGGGCTGAAGTGGAAGGTGTTCCCTAGTATTCGAACAAAAGAAAACTCCAGTACAACTACTGGAGGTTGCTTTTAAACCCTCCCCAGCATTATCCGTAAACTGACGGCCACACTTGGGAGGTAGTGCGGGCATGAGCTGGTGGCCGACGGTTGCACTAAAAGTGTTAAACTTCAGAAAAGTAATTTTAATGCATTTTATTCAAAAGAAAGTTTGCTCCTTCTCACTGATTAGAAAGCACAAGAACAGTATTCCAAATGCTTTTCACTGCTTCGTGGCTGGTTGCAGTGACACGTTTAGGCGTGTTGCCTTCCTCAAACCAAAGACATAAAAAGTGTGTGCTCAACCACCTTTAAAACCGTATACTTTCACATAGAAAGCCATATACCCATAATCTTCCATCTAGACATAGAAAAAAGACTGACTTGCTTTCAATTTCATATCATCACAAGTGCCAGGTATAAATGAACTGGAACAGGAACCAAAATTATCATTGATAATTGTACATATGACTGTAAATAATCGTAAGATCATACAACTATTTCTAGGTTTTTATGAGTTACTTTTGATGTCATTGTTTTGCATACTTCCGCCGTGTGGTCGGTAACATTATCTTAGCTAATTTGCAATGCGACTGTAACATTTAAATATAAACATGAAATTGGTCAAGTGACCCGTTGTATCACCACAGTGTGATATAGATTACTGTATGTATACTTTATACTACCACAGTATGCAGTCCCCGCTGTTTTGTACTAATGGTTCCCTTCCTTTGCAATTACTGCTTGTCCTAACAGTACATCGTTATCAGTAAGTTTATATTGATAAGATTTCAACACCATTTTTCACCCCAACTAGCCATGAATAAAGCAGTGAATAGGACTTGGAGTACCCTTCTTGTACTTTCTGATAAATGAGAGGGAGCACACTTTCTTTTGAAATGTATACAGGACTTGCAATCCACAATAATGGCAAAGGCTCTTTTGGTGGAGGTGGCATAGAACTTATTTATCATATATACATTAAATAAATATTTAATTCAAAATTAAGTTATTAGTGCTGTAGCATTTTTTGTTTTGTTCTAAATTTAAAATAAATATCTACAATTAATTTACAATAATCTTTAACAAAATATTTGTCATCATTTTTTGTGTTCAATAAGCATTTTAAATGATCTCATACTTTAGCATGGAGAGATCTTTCATTAAAATATGCTCCATTTTTAAAAATTATTTTGAACCTTTTTTTCATATTTTTTACCATTGTAAATAATTTAATCTAATTTAACAATATTTCCTATGGTGTTTTATTTTAAGTCCTAAACTCTATTATTTTCTATTTGAGAGGTTTGCAATACCAGTGGTTGGACATGCTGGACAAAGCACAGAATCCTGCTACCTGCATGTCTAGACACCTAGTAAGCTTAAGAAAAGAGAGACCTTCCCCAACAGAGGAATAGCTGCATTTCAACATAGACCCCGCACAGCCCCCTACTCTACCTCCCAAAAACATCAAAGACATCATTAAGGCAGATGCTACACTGAATGAAGTCAAAAGATGCCTTGCCAAACAGGAGTGCTGACACACTGATGCCCATGCACTCAAGATGGGTGTCGATGTCAAAGAGCCAACTTCTGAGCACGTCAAGGATTTCCTGTCAGCACTATAACAGCATTCCAAATAATTTTTACTGCTTCATGGCTTGTTGCAGTGGTGCGTTTTGGTGTGCTACCTTCCTCAAACCATCCAGCCACCTGTGGACTTCAAATATGAGACAAGTAAATTGTCATCCTGAACAACCTATGCCAAGCAGTGGTGAACTTGAAAGATGAAGACCATTGAGGAATAGAAGCAATCTATAGTGCCCTGAGAGATTGTATCTGGTTTCCGTTACTTGATCAACTCGTTGGGAACACCCTCAATGAGTTCCTCAGTTAGCAACTGGTCAGCCACATAGACAAGCTACCGCCCCTGCATATATCAGCTCTTCCTGAGGACATCTGGTGACATGTCAAGTTTCACTTCTACGGTGCTCTCAGATCTAGCAAGTACATCATGGTCCTCATGGGCGAGTACTCAAGAGTTGTGATTTCATTCAACTGGCATCAAGTAGATCTGAAGCCATCATATCCTCCCTAGAAGAAATATTTGCAGGATGGGCCACCACAAAAGCTGTGAAGACAGACAATTGAGCATCAACAGTCACGGGTCCACTGCATGTGCAGCACAGCTGAACTTTAGGCACTGCAAAGTCACACCACTGCAGTCACAAGACAAATGGATGGTAGAGTACTTCATGAACACGCTGAAGAGAGCTGATCAACAAGAGGCGCTAGACTAAGTGGATTGGCAATCTACATTAAACACTGTATTTCGAGCCTACAGGGAACACATGTCACAGCACCATAGGCAAATGCTGGTCAACACTCATGCCATGAAGAGAAACACATTCATAGATTCCTAGCTGGACTGAGAAGGATTCCCTGAAGAGCTGGGCCAAAGAAAAGTAGAAAACACAAATGAGAGACAGACAGTGGAAGAGAAACTTGAACAGGTCTGTGGCTGACCATCACTGAGTCCAAAAGTCCGAAAGAAAGGAAGGTATTTGGGTTCTCATCAAATTAAATCAGAGAAAGAAGATGAACATGCAATATGTAGACACACAATCTCAAGTGACAACCAGAAAGGAAACTAAGGGCACCGCAAATACCAGTGATCGACAAGCGACTCTCATAGTATCAGTCTTCAAAAACTACCTCTCCCCAGAAAGACAATGCCCATCATTAACCTAGAGCGAAATTTCAAAGAACAGGGGAGTGGGTTGCCTCGAAACAGAGAGGCAGCTTAATGTGGACATGCTGCAGCTGTGACGCTCGCACAGAACCTCCTTGAAACCATCACCACTCACTGAGGAGATATAAAGTGGTAATGACAAACCCAAACCTTCAGAGGAAGGAAGTAAAACTAAGTTGGGGTGAAATTTAGTGCTGAGAAGTATCATCAGGTTGGGCGCTAGGACCCGCCAGGACAGCTACTGACAAGCTGAACACTTGGGGGCATATTTAGCAAAATGTCGCACAATGCAGCAAGACACCTTGCTGCGGTGTGTTACGTGACAGGGAGAGGTCAGGAATGCACCATATTTAACTCTATGTGCTTCCTATTGCCAACGGAAGCAGGATTGTTTTTGTGCAGGAAGGGGCTTCCTGGACAAAAACAATCCTTTGAGGCTTTTTCCAAACTGCAGCACACATAGAAAGAGGGAAAAAACGAGGAGAAATAAACATATGTCTTCTAATTAGGCCTCCCGCTGGGAAGACGTAGCATTTTGATGTATTCCCAGGTCTACCACTTATGGTAAATCTGGGAATTAATCAAAATCCATGAGTGGATGCGTGGGAACCCCCATGCTCCACCCATGGAACGCCTCCCTTAGACAGAGTAACGCAAAGCAGTGACTTGCGCTCCTTTGCGTTTCTCCAGATTTACCAAGCAGCGCAGGGCCATGCAAGGTGGTCTTGCGGGGCAAGGGAAATCTCATCTAGGTTTTGCGTCACCCTTGTGTTACCTTTCGTGGTGCAAGGGCGACACAAAACTTTGATAAATATGGGCCTCTATGTGAGTGGGAATAGGATAAGGAGGGGAGGACACAGACAGACATTGAAAGAGAGGCGTGTGGGGACACGAGGCAGCAAAAAGCTGCTGCGCTAATAACATGCAATGCAAATGACCGATTTATTGAATATACCTTTGTGGAGTCACCTGTGTACACAGAAGAGACATTAAAACTGCAGATGTAGGAACCAAATACCACTAAAAGCTCACTGACATGCCAGGTACCTACTTTGTAGGCATTAACATTCAGGGATAGTAAAGTTTAAGAGTCAAGGCTTACTCTTGGAGTGTGGTGTTTAGGTAAATGCCTAGTTGAGGCCTCACAAGTATCATTCACAATAAATGTAAAACAGTGTTATTCTTATGTAAAATATATAAGGCTTTTCATACCATAAAGGAAACAGGTTCAGTAACTTTGACAAATTGAGGCATTCATTCTTCTTCTTAAAATAGTATCTTTTTACTCTGTAACTTCTGTGTCTGTGCTGTACAAAGAAGTTATCGGGTTATATGTAGCGGGGATAGTCCTGTTGAACAGCCATGGAGAAGTGTTGGTTCTGAATCTTCTTCCTGTATAGTTCCAGTGCTTAATTTGAGCCAGGTGTTTCCAGTGCTCGGCACCGGCACGTCATTCTGAACACTAGCAGTAACGACAGTCCACCACATGGTGGCGCTGTCTGCTTAGTTTTGAGATAAGCACAACAACAGTGTTTAATAATTCAATATACATTAAAAATGAATAAAACCTACCACCCACACCACAGCTTAGGATGGCCTGTAATATTCCAAATTGTCACACTTGTAGGAGTGCAACAATTAGTAGTTAGGTTGGTACTGTTATTGGCTGCACTGGCAGGGTTAATGTTGGTGCAGGCTGCAGTAGCCTCATAAGAAGGGCCCAGGCACTTACTTTTTTAACAAATTAAACACAGTACTGTACCTGTCTTCAGTCTCCGGTTGACGGTATTCACCTTGCTCCATGAAAGCTGTGAACGAGGGCTAGATTACTTGACCTATCCCTGTTAGATGTCTGAAGTGGTCAGCTACATGGAGGAAATAACACAGTCGCAGGAGCTAGTGGACAGTGGTACAGCACAGCAGTGTCTGTTGATAAACGATCAACCACTGAAGACAATTTCCGAATTGTATGCGAATTTTGAACGACTCCAACTGAGGGTATCAGTGCACCAAAAATATCACCAATTATTTCTGAAAAACGTGCTCTCTTTTTACGTGTTAGTCCATGCTTTATTTAATTGATTCTATTATTTCTATCTACATGGTATACCTTAGGAAATACGATCCCAAAGTAACAACTACCATACCAGTGTGCTGGCAACCTATAGTAAGCATTCTTACCACACACATAATATACTCCTGGAAATACAGGATCAGTTCCACCTTTTAATCCCCATCCACTAGTTATCAGGAAAGTGTGTTCACACTCACTAGTACCAATGAAATAATTATTATAGTCAGTTTTTAGTCTAAGTAAGCAAAGTTTCCCTTTATGATACCAATCCAGAGACATTGCAGCGTAAGTCTCGCCTTTCTTATAATTTCCCTCTCTAAAAGCCCATGGTGGTACATGTGACTTCTGTTCAGCAGCTTTCCTTTGAAAATCCGGTCTTCTATCTTCAACCATGTTAATGAATTCTTTCTCTTCAGCCCGCAAACTACAAGTCAGATTATTTCTATGAGCATATACTATATCTATTGTCTGTGTAATATGGAAAAATTCTCCCATGTATCCTGCATTTCTATTACTATACACCTTATTCATATCTTTTCTAATAGGAATTTCTGAAAACACTAAATACATATTTGAATAGTAGTACTGTAACGTCCCTGTCACGTAAAAAAGACTTGTTAGAACACTACATGATACGCCATATGTTAAAGGAAGGTGATGGTAAGTCACCCACTGAGACAGACGAAGGTAATTGCATGCACACGTAACAATTTCTCACATCCATTGTGTCTACATATTCATACAACAATTTGGTAAAGACATTGAACGGGAAATCACTAATTGATTTATCATGATGATAAATGCTATCATCAACCTGATCATTGTTAGTTTTAGGAGTTTCTTTAGTAACAGGTTCCATTCTTTCACTTATCACATTATTAGTATTATTCGTGATATTAGTTACCATTAGAATAGGTACAAAGACAGTTGCTATTAATCTTAATATGGTTAATATTAAGACACTACATAAGCAAGCTTTGATACATCTACGTTTAAAACGAAGTTCTTGATTTTCAGTCACTATATCTTCTGCCATTTTGTATACTATAAAAAATAAAAATCTAAGAATAAAAACCTAACAACTTTCTAAAATTTGTTGACAAACTTGTCCAAAAACCACCGGTAAATAGCGTATCCAACACTTCAAGAAGAAAGCTTCTTCTTTTACCCCCCTCTTTTTCTTTTTTTTCAAGAGAGTCTCCTTCAGATCATCTGGAACTTCCCAAATATTTTCACTGAATTTTGTTGCACCTTAATTTTTCACTGTTTTCTTTTAAGGCGGTCTTAGTTTGCTTTCATCAATTTGCTCAGTACCAGTACCAACTTCTCTTTCTATTTCATCTGGGCTTTCAATTTCCTTCAATACAATATATGTCCATTCAGGAGCTCTGTATTTCCTGCTTGGGACTCTTATTCTCTTCGTTCTTCGTACTGATTCTTCTTGTTCAGTTTGACTTGATACTTCATTTATTTGTTCTGGTTTTCTCTTTTCAAGAGTGTATTTCAGTCTTTTTACTCCACTTGGTCAATTGTCACCCTTTTTCGCTCTCTTAGCTTGAACCACTTCTTCACCTTTTCTTTCTGGTTCACAGGCTCTTTCATTTAGTCCCTTTCTTTGTTGAACTTGCTCTTGATTTTCTGTAACTTCCTTTTCTACTTGCTCAACAGCAGTCTTACGAGACCCAGTAGCTGGTGCCCACTCTACTTGACTTGTGCTTGGTTGTTCATCATCATTTTGCTTGTCAGAATCTGTCACCTTAGATTCTTTAGCTTCACAACCTTTAGCTTCTGGTTTCTTATCTGTATTCACCAGTTGCTGCTCACCTTCTTTTTCAAGTGGACTTGGGACTCTTCTGGTATGACTTGCATGGATCCAGTTTGGCAAGCCACCACACTTCACTGCTGTTGTTGTCACCAAAATAATCTGGTATGGTCCATGCCACCTGGGTTCTAAACACGTGTTTCTTGACAAGAACCCACTCTCCTGGACTCAGATCATGTGCTTGATCCGGCTGTGTTGTGGTTGCAATTTCTCCAACCTGATGAGACACAGAACGCATCAGATCAGCCAATCCTTTGCAATAATCAAGCACTAGATCATCAGAAATATTCATCAGTTTGTTTGCTGGTACAATTGCTTGTCTCATTGCTCTTCCCATCAGCACTTCATGAGGACTCAATCCAGTCTTTTTATCTGGGATACTTCTAAGACTCATCAATACCAGGGGTAAAGCATCAGGCCACTTCAGTGTTGTGGATGCACATACTTTTCCCAGTCTAGATTTTATAGTGCCATTAATTTGCTCGACTACTCCGGATGCTTCTGGTCGATAGGCACAATGCAGCTTCTGCTCAATATGTAGTACTGCACAGATCATCCGAATTATCTCATTATTAAAATGAGATCCCCTATCTGTCTCTAAAGTGACTGGAAAACCGAACCTTGGAATCAGTTCTCTTAGAAGTAACTTCGCAACAGTCAAACTATCATTCCTTCTTGTTGTATAAGCTTCTACCCAACGAGAAAACAAGCAAACAACAACTAACACATATTTTAGTCCGTTACATGGGGGAAGCTCGATGAAATCGAGCTGGAGCCTCGTAAATGGTCCTGCTGCTTTTCCAATTCGTCCCCAACCTACAATTGTCTTTCTGCCTGGATTTTGCTGCTGACATGTAGCACACCTTTGGCATAAACTCTCTGCAAGGACTCTGAATTTAGGGTTATACCATGACTGCTTGAAGAGTCTAATCATTGCATCTCTTCCAACATGTGCAATTCCATGGTATACCCTTGCCATTTGGGATAATAAAGAATCTGGCATAGCTGGTCTTTCATCTATATACACCTTCGGCTCTCTTCTTACAGCCTGATTTTTTTCCAAATTTCCTTTTCCTCATCACTTGCCTCTTCTTGTAACTGTCTAATCTCATCCCAGGTTTCCCAGGAGGAAAACATTAGGTGGCAATTTGTATTTTTCTTCTCCACCCCTCTGTTTATCGCAATTGAATTCTGTGCACAGAAACGCGCTACTTGATCAGAGTATCTGTTGCCGCTTGTCACATAATCATTTCCTGATTTATGTGCAGAACATTTGACTACTGCAATTTTCTTCGGTAATTGCAAAGCATCCAATAAATCTTCCACATTTTTGCTATTTCTGATACGAGAACCTGAAGAAGTCAGAAATCCCCTTTGCATCCATTACTGTCCGGAATCGTGAACCACCCCAAAATCATATTGACTGTCCGTAAATATGGTTACTTTCAAATTTTTGCCAATTTTGCATGCTCTAGTCAGAGCTATGAGCTCAGCAATTTGTGCAGAATTTACCCCTTTTAGACAGGATGCTTTCAGAACCGCAGCCACTGTACATACTGCATAAGCAGAACTCAATTCGCCTTTTTCATTTCTCAGACAAGATCCATCAACAAACATCACACTATTTGATTCCTCTAACGGGGTATCCTTAATGTCTGGCCTTGCTTTCGTGCACAAATCTGTCACATCCAAACAATTGTGATCTGCTTCGTCTCTTACTTCCTCACAAAATGGACTAAGCAACAAGGTTGCTGGCTTTATTGTTGTACATCTCACCACAGTCACATTTTCAGCACCTAATATTACTCTTTCAAACCTAGTCAGCCGACTATAGGTCATGTGCTGTGTACGTGTTCTTGTCAAATGAATCTCAACTGAGTGTGGCACATATACTTTAACTGGATGTCCCATCACAATCGCTTCACTTTGTTCCAAACTCACACAAGTAGCAGCTACTGCTTTCAAACAACCTGGTAACGCTGCAGCCACTGAATCCAAAGTAGCAGAAAAATATGCCACTGGACATCGTGCCATTCCATGTCTCTGAGTTAAAACTGAAAGTGCACACCCATCTCTCTCACAACAGTACAACGCAAAATCCTTTGTATAATCTGGCATTCCCAAAGCAGGTGCTCGACAAAGACTGTCTCGTAACTCAATAAAAGCATTCATGCTTTCATCATCCATTTCAATCGGATCAGTCACATCTTTGTGTGTAAACCTCTGCAGAGGCTTTGCAATCAGTGAAAAGCCACAGATCCACTGTCTGCAGTATCCAACCATTCCCAAGAACATTCTCACTTCCTTCTGAGTTTTAGGAGGACTCATTTGTTGAATCACACTGATCCTTTCTGGCGTCACTTTTCTCACTCCTTTCTCTATTTTGTGTCCCAAATATTGGACCTCTTGTTTACAGAAATGTAATTTTGCTGGTGACACTTTGTGTCCACCTTCTGCCAGATGATTCAGTAAGGCAATTGTATCTGTCACACATGCCTCTCGTGTTTTTGATGCCACCAGTAGGTCATCAATGTACTGAACCAAAACCGATTTTTCTGGCATAATTAAAGTCTCCAGACATTTTTTCAAAATCTGATTAAAAATCGATGGACTCTCTGTGTACCCTTGGGGAGCTCGGCACCATGCCAAAACACGGTCTCCGAACCGGAACGCAAATAAATATTGGCTATCCGGATGTAAAGGAATCGAGAAGAATGCCTGACACATATCAATTACTGTATACCATTCTAAATCACAGGGAATCTGATATAGAATCACTGCTGGATTCGGTACTATTGGACAACAGGGTACCACAATCTTATTTATTTTTCATAAATCTTGTACTATCCTATATTTTCCGCTTGGCTTTTTAATTCCCATAATAGGTGAATTACAAGGACTGCTTAGTATTTCTTTTAAAATACCTTGCTCAACCATTTGGTCAATCACAGGTATAACTCCTGCTGTTATCTTCTCAGGACTCATTTTATATTGAGGTGTGTTTGGAAGTGTTGCACCCGGTTTCACCGTAACCTGAATAGGATCCACACCTTTCATCAAACCAATCTCTTTTCCTGAGAAATCCCATACATCAGATCATACTGTATTTCTCAACTCTGCAGGCAAATCTTCTTCAGTAAGAAGTGAAAACAGTTCATCCATTTCTGTCCCTTGCTTCGCTAACATCATTTTAAACGCAACATCCTCATCTGGTGTTTGAAAAGCAATATCTGGTGTACAATAAATTGTGCAATTCATTTTGCACAGTAAATCTCTCCCTAAAAGGTTTACCGGACTCGTATCACATACCACGAACCGATGCATGTCTCTGAATCTTCCAATATGAACTTCTATTGGCTTTGTTATTGGGGTTTTGATATGCTTATTAGAAACTCCTATGACTTGGATAGTTTCTCCCGAGAGGGGTAGGTTTGGAATTTCTGCTGCTCTCACAGTAGAACGGTTAGCACCAGTGTCCACTAGGAACGTAATATCATTACCTTCCACTTTTCCATCAACAAGTGGACCTGACTGATCTACCTCTAGAGTTGCGCCAAGCACGCACTCTTCCTCCCCCCTCAGGCACCGTCATTGAGATGAGTCTGAATCACTCTCATTGCACTGCAACAAGTATTGCGGAATCATTTGCACATTTTGATTCTTACCAATTTGTTCTCCTGCGTGAAATCCAGTGTTTGCACTGTATCTCTGCACTTGAGCATTCACATTATTTGGCATAGGAGCTTGTGGCACCTGTAATTGTAGAGTAACTATCTGCTGCTGCTGTTGCTGTTGTTGATTCACAACCACCTCATTCTGCATCTGTGAATTTAAATTTTGATTCAACCCATTATTTTTCTGAGTAGATCTACACTCGTTCTTCCAATGCCCAAATTTTCCGCACCCATGACAAGGATATTTCCTTTTCATTTCATCTTTATTCATCTTACCTCTACCTCTACCACCACTCATTACTTGACCATTCTGATTCTGACCTCTCATCTGAAAATCTGTTTGGGAACCACTGTTTCCTTCTTGCTGTTCTGCTACCTTCACTTGTGCCCACATCATTTTCTCTTTTAGCTTCTTATGCCTTGATTCAATATCATCACTACAATACTTTGCATACCTCAATATCTCATCAACCGTTTAACTCTACCAACAAATCAAATGTTGCTGAATCATTACTAATTTCTGGTTTTAATCCGAATACAAAGCGATACACAAAATGTCCCATATCTTCATCTCCAATATTTTCAAACCCACTGTACTGTTTGAACACCTGTAACAACCTTTCATAATAAGCATGTACCGACTCCTTTGGTTCTTGGGTTGTTCTGTCAATTTTAACCCAATCTGTCTCTTTCGGAGAAATCTTTCCCTTCAGGTATGTAATTACCTGATGATATTTCCTCATCACCTCATCTGAAGGTGCACCTGTTTTCGGATCTCTAGGATATTCTTCTTTAGGCCAATCAACAGTAATCTTACACTCTGTCCATAACTCTGCTGGAACAACAATCTCAAATAAACCATCCAGATCTTTCAACAAGACTTTTGAAACCTTCACAAACCTCTCTACTTGTTTGTACCATTCAACTGGTTTCTCACTCAACCTAGGGAAGTCATGAGTAAAAGACAATATATCCTGTCTTGTCCAAGGAACGTGAACATATCCACTACCAGGAACGTCTCTCATTGGACACACCCTTTCAGCCTGTTCTGATTCTCTCAGTGGAAATAAAGACGCATTTTTATTTGCATTCATTTCTTCTTTCTTTTTCGCCCATCTACCTTTCTGCCCATCTACCATCTCCCCATTTCTGCAGGATATTCATTAATTCTTTTATTTGCAATCTTTTACCAGACGCATTCAAACTCTCTAAATCCTTTTCAGTAAAATCCAGTCTATATGTTTTTTGTAACACTTTTACCTATTCTATGTCCACTCCATATTCACAAGCAGCCTCTGTTAACTTTTCATGAAGATTTCTCGCTTTCCAAGTAATATTTTTGCACAGAAATAACAACTCTTCATCTCGATAGTTACTCAATCTGTCTGGGCTTATTGTACCAATAATCATTTCTTCCAAATCCACTCTCAGTTTACTCACATCTATACTCTGTGGTTGAGGTTTTCGCTTTTCCATTCCCCTTATCCAGTCATCTAATTCATCTGGTGAGGGTACCATTGAACTCCCTGATACCGGAGTGACAATCTGCACTAATCTCCTCGGATCCATTTGCGCACTTCTCTTAGGGGTTTCAGTTAACATCTCACAAACTGGCAAATCAATTAATGAAGTACTTGTCTCTGTCTGATCTACCTGATCAACTATCGTTACCACTTTATTCCTGTCTCTATTTATTGGGACTGTCAATGCATGTGCTTTTGATATATTCTGTTTTTCTCCATACAACGGAACTATAGGTCCAATCGTTACTGGCACTGTTAATGCTTTCGCATTCAGATTCAACTGATTAATTTTCTGAGTCAACTCCCCTCTTGCCCTATTCAACATATCCATTTCACTCTCTTGTACTGCTCTAGTAACTACTGGGACTTGTGGAACCTGCGGAATTAGTGGGGTTCCCATTAATGGTGCATTTGGGACTGTCTCACTTGTGTTCTTTTGATAAGGTGGAGGTTTTTTTAGTCAAAATGTCATCTAACAACTCATCATCAGAATCACTTGGGTCAAAATCTATCCTTGATGTCTCTACATTTCTCTTCTTCTCTTTACATTTGCCTCCCGTTGCTTCTTCAGCAACTAAAACTGGATACAGACCCTCTGTCACAACCGCTCTCCTCCATCTTTTCATTCTTTCTCCCCGACTTTCAAAAGGATATATAGTCATAATATTTCTATATCTTCTTCCACCTCTATACTTCTCTCGCTCATATGCCTCATATTCCCATTCCTCAAGCGCTTCATACCGAGTAGGTCTAGGTTCTAGAGAATTCATTCGTTCTCTCAGATTCTGTAGAATCCTTACATTAAATGTACCATGCTCCGGAAAAGCTAAAACACCATCATCTTCCGTGTATTTCACCCAATTCTCTAACCAAGTACACGTATGGTAACAACATTCCAACATCATAAAAGAAGCAGCTGTTCCCGGAGGTGGAATAAGAATTCAATCTCTTGTAACCATTGGTTTGTCCTTTTTAAAGAAACTCTTTATCTGACAGGTCAACGCAGTCACATCCAGCTGTTTCAACACCCTCCGCATTCTCCGCAAGACCTTCAAATGGATCCCCCCCCCCCCCCGAGTCAAGAAAGACAGTCACCCACGCACTCATCACCAGCAGACTGGACTATGGAAACGCACTCTACGCCGGCATCAACAAGTCCCTACTGCACAAACTCCAGACCATACAGAACACCGCAGCCAGACTCGTCCTTGGCAACCCCCGACAAGAACACATCAGCCAACATCTACGAAGACTCCACTGGCTCCCCGTAGAGAAAAGAATCACCTTCAAAATCCTCACACACGCCTACACAACAACGGACCCAAATACCTCAACGACAGAGTCAATTTCCATGTACCCAAAAGAAACCTCCGTTCCTCCAACCTCGCACTAGCAGAAACCACGCGCATCCACAGAGCCAGGGCAGGCGGAAGATCCTTCTCCCACATTGCAGCCAAGACATGGAACGAGCTACCGGAAGACCTCAGACACGCCCCCTCCCTGAACACCTTCAGAAAGACCCTCAAGACCTGGCTCTTCGGCTAAACAGACCAGCGGACGTCGCCCCCCCAGCGCCTTGAGACCCCCACGGGTGAGTAGCGCGCTTACAATCCCCTGATTGATTGATCTTTTTAACCAACTTCATCTTTCCCAAAACGTCTTGCTAGAATACAATTCAATAATCAAACAACAAACTCTTCGTACTTCCACTTATTCTATTTGCTAATAACCATCCAATACCAGCGCAACTCACACTAACCAACCAATCAGAACACTCCTACGTATTCAGTACCTTGACCAATACCAGCGCGGTTCACAGTAATCAACCAATCACAGTACTTTGAACGCCAGCGGCCTGAACAATGCCAGAGCGGCTTTTGTGACGTCAGTATTACTCCTTCTACTGATCCTCCCTTTACAAAATAATATGGCAATGTTTTCTATACTTTTCTCAATAAAACTTGTTAGAAAACAAACATAAAACAATGCTACTTTGTCTGTTCCACTAAATAAAGAGATAGTCTTCACTTCAAAAAGAAATATTCTTTCACTTCGAGTAAAATAACGACCGGCGCTATTCTACACCAAAACAAGCTACAGGAGGACTTGGTACTCCTTTAGGGATACTAGTCAAAGTTTCGGAAGAGGACTTTCACATGGAAAGAGGTCTTGGTACTCCTTTCGGGATGTAAGGCCAGAGTTTCGGAAGTGGACCCTTCGCTATTTCAAACAGAATCTACTCTCAACCGAATAGTCCCTAATATAACACTAACAGCCTCTCTCCGTTAAGTATTACGACAACAGACAAAGTACTTCTGCAGTGTGATACCTTATCCACACTATTCTTCTGCCTCTTCAGGCTAATACATTATCATCCCGGGATCTTAGGTAACTCCGTACCCGTACTTCAAGACAACATAGAACAAAACACTAACTTTTCATGTTAAGAAACAAGTAATCAATAATCGATAATTATTACCAAACTAATCAATAATAACCATCCTCTGCTACCAAAAACTGATCCAGCGCCAATCAGGGATCGATAATCGATAATACACAATCACTGGCCCATACTCATACACCCAACACATATATCCCTGATAGCACTGTTTCAAGTTTAATGTTAAATCAGTTGTTCACAAACTACAGGCTCATTCTAACACACTAGATACATAATTGAACCTGTAATCAACTCTCTTTCCTCTGGTCGATGAACCATTAGTTGAAGAGTTGATGGTAATAATTAGAAACTAACTATAGATCTATTCTACTAAAATAAAGCACAAACTCAGAATAAGGTTAATAGTATTTATTGCAAATAATGTGAAGGTAAATGCTCATCATGTACAGTTTTACAAGGCAAACAAAGAATAAATCACAGAGAGAGAACATTTGTCAAAGCAAAATGATATCAAATTCGAATCACAATGCATAGAAATGCAATGGAGTGGATAGATGAAGAGACATAACTTTTAGAGACAAATATACCTTTGCAAATATTTATGCAAAATACAAGTTTAAGCTATACTAACCTAAATATTTAGTGGAAAATCTACCCCCTGGCCATGGGAATGGATGGGGGTTTCCCGGGAAAGGTTTCAGGGAACAAAGAGTATGACAAGTTCAGGAAACAGGTAGGCCTTTATCTGCATACAGCAAACCGACGGACAGCGACGATCTCCCCTCTCTAGCTTCTTCAAAGAGGCGCGCTCACGAGCTCTAATAACACCCCCCAGACACCCCAGTTATACTCTAAAAACCTACATGTCCATCCCACCATTGTAGCAACATTTTCAAAATCTTGGTCTGTCATTGGTCAATTTAGGGGGTGTTCTATCACACCACCATGGTCACGTCCATGGTTTCACAGCTCTTTGTTTTACATTTTCAACTATACGTAATCCACGTTTCATGAATACAGCTTCCTTCGATTTGTAACATGTTTCAAAACTCTACATTTTATTGTCCGCCTTCTGCAGCTTCCGCGGAAGAAGTTTGTACAATTTGCTCATGATCTCACGGCCATCCTTCCGTTACTTGGCAGACATACAATGGTTCTCGAAGGTCGTCAACATTGCCTTCCTCCATTCTCTCTCAGAGCTCGATTTTCGGCTTTTATTTGTCTTTTTCTTATTAACCCTTAACTCGTCTCGCAACGATATAAGCCCATGCAAGCTTCACTACGATAAATAAAACACAGACATTATTAATTTCATAAAATATAATTCTCACTGTTTTACCACCCACCATTTGCACTATCCCACGTTATTCGTCTATTAAAGCATTAACGCACAGAAAGCAGCATTATTATTATTTTAATTTTCAAGCAGAACGTGAATGCGGCCTAGTTTTTCATGCATTAGTCCTCACATTAGTGCACGCATGCGCATAAGCATTTCCCCGTGTTTTCGTGTTTTTGCATGTTAGTTTCACCGCACACTGTTAGTAAATGTTACCGAGGAATTAATCTGAGCAGGTTTTAATTTCTCAAACCCCTGCTCCATCAGTTGACATGTAATTTCGGTAGTCTCACTGACACTGACTTTGTCTTGATTTGAGGCAGTCTCCGAAAAGTAATGGAAAGCCTGGATTTACACCTCTTTTACCATGCATAGGAAGTGGACCATAAATAACTTTCTCTATTACTATGCTGTCTATGCTTTCCACATACCTGCCTTTTAAAAAGTGCATTCCTTGTTCTATACTCTGAAGAAGTTCACAGGCTGAGCAAGCAGTCATCATAAACAAAGAATGAATACATTATGTTACCTAGCAACTGTAGGGTGCACAACTGACTCTAGTGCGACATTGTATTTTTGGTTTAAGAGGTGTGTGGTTGTAGTACGGCCTGTTTGGTAAGAGGTGGGGGAGGTGCTGAGGTGCTGCTCCTACTGGTATGTGTGGAAACATTTATAAACATATGTTAAAGGGACAGTGTGTCTCGCGCAGCATTTGTTCTTTGTATCTAGATGAAAAGTAGTGGCAAGGTGAGTGTATGATCCCAGGATATGTAAATTAATAACAGACTGAAGGGTTCTAAGGGTGCTACAGAAGCAGAAATGGCGTGACCCGAGGAAACCAGCCGACACTTCCTTTCTTGGGCCACACCTTGACCCTTAATTGATGTCCTCCTGGAGTAGTCTTTTCCTCTTCCAGCAATGACTGACACACATTAAGCTAGTCTGTGGGGTCCACCCTGAAGCGGTGGGGTACCTACCCAAGTTACACTAAAGTAATCAGGTGTGTGAAGTCGGCTCCGTAGCGGGAGAAGTACAATTTACCAGTTTGGGTGAAATTAAGGGATTGAAAAACGTGTATGAATATTAGTAATCCTCTGGTAGGAATCTAGTTAGATCACAGCTGATAAGAGGAGGATGGAGGCAGGGTGCAAGGTTCTAGGAAAAGGTAAGGGATAAGGATTAGACAGGGTTCTGGGCCTTGTGCTTTTCTACTCAGCACTCAGGCCCAAAGAGGGAAGCCACCACTGGAAGACACCAGTCACCTCTCTGCCCTTTACCTGGACAACTGAATGAAAAAGAGAGCTAAAGAAACAACTCAATAGATTATGAAAACTGACTTGTGATGAAACATTTGCCGCCAGTTTGTGCTTATTGTGTTCTAAACAAAGATAAAATGCAGTGGAGCAACAATTCAGTTACACAGAAAAAACACTAGACACGGGTTAACATTTGTGCCTTAGTCCCACACCTGCTCGATTTTAGGGGAACAATGGGACAGAGGTCAAAGCTGAGAGGGTCCTGGGGTTTGATTGCTCAACATCCTTTTGGGTCCCTTTCTTGATTTAGTTCTTTCATTGTGTGACAGATGTCCCATGCATCCTCTTCCCTTCTAATATTCTCTCCTTTTCCTCTCCTATTCCTTCTCTTTCCTTCTTCATTCTTGTTAGACCTGGCACCATAGGCGTGGGTCTCCCTTCCATTTTTTTGCTGTTGCCTCCTATGTTTTTGCTGTGTTTTTGCTGGTCTAGATGCTTTGGGCACTTTGCCACTGCTATTCAGTGCCAAAGTGCAAGTGCTCCCTATTGTAAATTGTTGTAATGGATTAGTGACTCCATGATTGGCCATTTGATTTACTTGTCAGACCCTAGTACAGTGCACCATGTGTGCCCAGGGCCTGTAAATCAAATGCTGCTGGTGGGCTTGCAGCACTGGTTGTGCCACCCACAGAAGCAGCTTGTAAAATGTGGCTCAGGCCTGCCATTGCAGAGCCTGTGTGCAGTCTGGGACTGCCATATCGACTTGGCAAGTGCACCCACTTGCCAGTCCCTAAACCTTCCCTTTTCGACATGTTAGTCACCCCTAAGGTAGGCCCAAGGTACTCCTGTGGGCAGGGTGCATTGTATGTGAAAGGTAGGACATGCCCTGATGTGTGTGGCATGTCCTGATAGTGAAATACAGCCAATTTCGTTTTTCACTATTGCAAGGCTATCTGCTCCCATAGGCCTGAATGGGCAGTTTGATTCTAACATCTTATAATCCTAACTGACCCAGGGAACAAGATAGGAAAATAAAGTTTAGTATGCCTGAACTCAGAATGTTAAAATACATCTTTTATTGTGGGTGATTTTTACATTCTGTGTTTGAAAATACCACTTTTAGAAAGTAGGTATTTTCTTGCCTAACCATCCAGGATGCCTCTGCTAGGTTTGTGTATTCCATGTCTGGTTTGTGAGTGACAGGGGGCTGGAGAGGGCCTTGGCTCCAGCAGTCTGATGAGTCAGGGCTGGGCTGAATAGAGCCCACATTGAATAGAGAGTAGGGGGAGGAGATTTCCTTTCACTTGCCTGAGCCTTCATAGAATAGAGAGTAGGGGGAGGAGTTTTCCTTTCAGCTACCTGGGCCAGGTCTGCTTTCAACAATGCTGTCTCCACCTCCTGCCAGGAAGCTGCACCAGGGAAGACAGAAATGGTTTTGACTAGGTACAGACACTCTCTGCCTTCAGAGAACAAAGGATTTAGCCGATGTTTCTACAGAACAGTGTAAAAAACGCAGCATCAGCCCGAGATTATCTTTTTTGTCCAAAAAATGAATCTGTATGTGTAAAACTTTTTAACTATTTTAAAGAATTTATGTATATATATATTTACTTTATTTGGGTAGTTAACTTCCTCGTTTAAGAAAATCTCACGAAGGACTAGTATTCTGTTCTTCAAATTGCATTTTGCACATCCAAGCTGCTATTTATTGCCATTTTGCACATTAGGGTTATGTTGAGTATATGTTTCCCTTGACCTTATGGTTATTCCTTAAAATTAATCGAAGTGAAATTCCTATGTCCACATGAAGGAAGCCTTAATGCCCAGGTATGGGTTGACCCCAGAGCTTTATAGACAAAGGTTTAGAAATTGTAAGAAACTGGAGTCCAGCACGTGGGTAGAATATGTGTCTTTTTTTGGCAGAGCATTGGATGGTTGGGTGAAGGGTAGCAAAGTGAATGATTTTGAAGCGCTCTATGATTTGATTGCATGGGAGCACTTGTCTAGTAATTGTTTTCCAGAGCTACGCCAGCACCTTATTGATAGTAAGCTGACTATCCCTAGGAAGCTTGCTGAGGAGGCGGACCGCTGGGTTAGTAGCCGGGTCCACAAGGGTCATGTGGGAGACTTCACCAAAGGTGGGCAGGGTCCCCAGCAGAAGAGTGGGGGGGACAAGGGTAAACAGAGGGAGTTCCAGAAAGGGCCCCAAAGTAATCCCCAAGGGAACCAAGGGAAGGGTTCCCAGCCTCCCCTGAGAAGAAGCCAGGGGCCCCGACAGATAAGCCTGTTCAGAAGGGGCCCAGGAAATGTTATAATTGTGGTCAGGTGGGCCACTGCTTCTGGGATCCTTAGTGTCCCATGAAAGGAAAGACAGCACCCACTGGTGTTCCGCCCCGGCAGATGGCTAGTGTAGCCCTGGGGGAGGAGTTGGGTGCCCAAGGTGGGTGGGGTCCCGCAGAGATGTCCCTGGTCTCTTTAGGAGACAGTGAGATGGTCCCTAGGATCCAGCTGCCTGATAACACTAAGAAATACAGGCAGTGGGTGACCATCAATGGCCAAAGGGTGGAGGCTCTGAGAGACACCGGAGCCAGTGTGACAGCTGTTAGTTGTCGGCTGGTGTCTGAAGAGCAGGTGATGCCCCATGCATTTTACCCTGTAGTTGCCGCTGACAACTCAGAGAGCCACTGTAAGGTGGCCCAGATTCCCTTTGAGTGGGGGGGTCTCAGGTACCTTTCAAGTAGCTGTGAGGCCAGCCATGCCTGTTGACTGTCTGCTAGGCATTGATTTGGAAAGCTCCCCTTGGGCTAAGGTGGAGCGAAGAGCTCATTTGGAGATGTTGGGTCTGCCTGAGTGGGCTTGTGTGACCACTCAGTCCATGGCAGCCAGTAAGGGTGTTCAAGAGGACCTGGATCCTGAAAGAGTGGCCCAGGTGCCTGCCTTAAAGAGAAGAGGCAGGGGACGTGGAAACCAGCCCCGAAGTTCCCACGGTCCAGGAGGAGGCAGACCTTGAGGGGATGCCCTGGAACCTACAGGGGAACAAGTAGCTGAACTGGGGGACCTGCCTGAGCTGACCCATTGGCAGCAGGAAGGAGGACCCTCCAGGGAAGATTTCTGCGAGGAGCAGAAGAAGTGCCCTTCTCTTGTGAGTTTGTGGCAACAGGCCACAAACCAGGCAGCAGGTGATCAGTCTGGATCACATTGGATCTACTGGGAGAATGGTCTCCTGTATAGCGAGCCTAAGGTTGCTGAGCCTGGTTCAGCCCATGTGCTGGTGGTACCCCAGGGCTTCAGAGCCTTCCTACTGGGTCTGGCTCATGATGTGCCTTTAGCAGGACATTTGGGGCAAAACAAGACCTTTGAAAGACTTGTCACCCACTTTTATTGGCCCCAAATGCGCAAGAGTTCAGATACTCATTTCAGGACCTGTCAGACTTGCCAGGCAAGTGGTAAGAGTGGGAGGAAGCAAAAGGCTCCTCTCCAACCGTTCCCTGTGGTCAGCACCCCCTTTGAAAGGGTGGGCATTGACATTGTGGGGCCTCTGGATCCCAAGACAGCCATGGGCAACAGGTTCATCCTGGTCTTGGTGGACCATGACACCCGGAAGCCATCCCTCTCAGGACTGTGACGGCCCCCGTGGTGGGACGTGCATTGATAGGGATTTTCTCCCGTGTGGGTTTCCCCAGAGAGGTGGTGTCAGACCGTGGTACCAACTTCATACCTAAGTATATGAAGTCCCTGTGGCAGGAGTGTGGTGTAACCTACAAGTTCACCACTCCTTACCACCCCCAAGGTAATGGGCTGGTTGAGAGATTCAACCGGACCCTAAAAGGCATGATTATGGGTCTTGAGGAACCTATGAGGCGTAAGTGGGATGTCCTCTTGCCATGCCTTCTGTTTGCTTACAGAGAGGTGCCACAGAAGTCCTTAGGGTTCAGTCCCTTTGAACTGCTGTATGGTCACCCTGTAAGAGGACCTCTGAGTTTGGTAAAAGAAGGCTGGGAGAAAGCTCCCAGTAAACCTCCCCAGGATGTATGTAGCTACATGCTGGCCTTCAGAAACCAAACTTGGTGTTTCAGACAACTCGCTCAGGCGAATCTGGAAGCCAGCCAGGAGGAGATGAAACGGTGGTATGATCAGAATGCCACTCTGATCGAGTTTCAGCCTGGACAGAAAGTGTGGGTCATGGCCCCCGTGGAGCCTTGTGCGCTCCAGGATAAGTGGACCGGACCATTTGAGGTGGTGGAGCACAAGAGTGATGTACCTACTTAGTGGACTTGTGGTCTCCTAGGAACCCTTTGCGGGTCCTGCATGTAAACTGCCTGAAGCCCCACTTGGAGAGGTCCGAAGTGGGCATGCTCCTAGCAACAGATGATGGAATGGAGGAGGAGACTGAGCCTCTTCCTGACCTCCTGTCTGCAACAGAGCAAGATGGGTCAGTGGACGGTGTGAACCTCTCTTCCGCCCTGACCCCTGAGCAGCAGGATGACTGTCGCCAACTGTTGGGACAGCTTCCTGATCTGTTCTCCCTGACTCCCGGTGTCACTGAGTGGTGCATCCATGATGTGGACACTGGGGACAGTCCTCCTGTAAAACACAAAACTTACAGAGTGACTGACAGGGTGAGAGCTTGCATCAAGGAGGAGGTCTCCAAGATGTTTGCCTTAGGGGTGATTGAGTCCTCTAACAGCCCTTGGGCCAGCCCAGTGGTCTTGGTCCCAAAGGCTGCCGCGCCTGGTGCCACACCCGAACTCCAGTTCTGTGTGGACTACCGAGGACTCAATTCAGTCACCAGGACTGACGCGCACCCCATCCCCAGAGCTGATGAGCTCTTTGATCGGTTAGGGGCTGCCCGGTACCTCAGTACGTTTGACTTAACGTCTGGGTACTGGCAGATCGCCTTGACTGATGAGGCAAAAGAGAGGTCAGCATTCTCCACACCAGATGGGCACTACCAATTCCGGGTTATGCCCTTTGGGATGAAGAATGCCCCTGCCACCTTTCAGAGGTTGGTCAACCAGGTGTTGGCTGGACTGGAGGATTTCAGTGCCGCCTTCCTGGATGACATTGCACTGTTCAGCGCCAGTTGGGAAGAACATCTGCGCCACCTCTGGGAAGTGTTAATGGCGCTGCGGAGGGCAGGCCTCACGATCAAGGTGAGTAAGTGCCAGATCGGGCAGGGTTCCGTGGTGTACTTGGGACACCAGGTTGGGAGCGGCCAGGTGGTGCCCCTACATCCCAAGATTGAGACCATCCTGGCTTGGGAACCCCCAAGACCCAGACAGAGGTGAGAGCCTTTTTAGGACTCACAGGGTACTACAGGAGGTTTGTCAAGGGGTATGGCAGCATTGTTGCACCCTTGACAGAGCTGACTTCCAGGAAGCAGCCCAAGTAAGTGAACTGGACTGACACCTGTCAGAAAGCTTTTGATGCCCTGAAGACTGCCATGTGCACGGCGCCCGTGCTTCAGGCGCCCAACTGCTCAAAGGAATTCATTGTGCAGTCAGACGCTTCAGAGCATGGTGTGGGGGCTGTACTTTCACAGATGAATGAGGAAGGCCTAGACCAACCTGTAGCCTTCATTAGTAGGAGGTTACTTCCACGGGAACAGAGGTGGAGTGCAATTGAGCGTGAGGCATTTGCTGTGGTCTGGGCACTGAAGAAGTTAAGACCATACTTGTTTGGGGCTCACTTCCGTGTTCAGACAGACCACAGGCCCCTCAGATGGTTGATGCAAATGAGGGGTGAGAATCCAAAGCTGTTGAGGTGGTCCATTTCCCTACAGGGGATGGACTTCACGGTGGAACACTGCCCTGGTACAGAACACGCCAATGCTGATGGTCTGTCCAGATTTTTCCACCTTAGTGAAGAGAACTCCCAAGAGGTAGGGTAGTTCTCCCCACATTTCAGCTGGAGGGGACACGTGTTAGACCCGGCACCATTGGCGTGGGTCTCCCTTCCATTTTTTTGCTGTTGCCTCCTATGTTTTTGCTGTGTTTTTGCTGGTCTAGATGCTTTGGGCACTTTGCCACTGCTATTCAGTGCCAAAGTGCAAGTGCTCCCTATTGTAAATTGTTGTAATGGATTAGTGACTCCATGATTGGCTTATTTGATTTACTTGTCAGACCCTAGTACAGTGCACCATGAGTGCCCAGGGCCTGTAAATCAAATGCTGCTGGTGGGCTTGCAGCACTGGTTGTGCCACCCACAGAAGCAGCTTGTAAAATGTGGCTCAGGCCTGCCATTGCAGAGCCTGTGTGCAGTCTGGGACTGCCATGTTGACTTGGCAAGTGCACCCACTTGCTAGTCCCTAAACCTTCCCTTTTCTACATGTTAGTCACCCCTAAGGTAGGCCCAAGGTACTCCTGTGGGCAGGGTGCATTGTATGTGAAAGGTAGGACATGCCCTGATGTGTGTGGCATGTCCTGATAGTGAATTACAGCCAATTTCGTTTTTCACTATTGCAAGGCTATCTGCTCCCATAGGCCAGAATGGGCAGTTTGATTATGACATCTTATAATCCTAACTGACCCAGGGAACAAGATAGGAAAATAAAGTTTAGTATGCCTGAACTCAGAATGTTAAAATACATCTTTTATTGTGGGTGATTTTTACATTCTGTGTTTGAAAATACCACTTTTAGAAAGTAGGTATTTTCTTGCCTAACCATCCAGTATGCCTCTGCTAGGTTTGTGTATTCCATGTCTGGTTTGTGAGTGACAGGGGGCTGGAGAGGGCCTTGGCTCCAGCAGTTTGATGAGTCAGGGCTGGGCTGAATAGAGCCCACATTGAATAAAGAGTAGGGGGAGGAGATTTCCTTTCACTTGCCTGAGCCTTCATAGAATAGAGAGTATGGGGAGGAGTTTTCCTTTCAGCTACCTGGGCCAGGTCTGCTTTCAACAATGCTGTCTCCACCTCCTGCCAGGAAGCTGCACCAGGGAGGACAGAAGTAGTTTTGACCAGGTAAAGACACTCTCTGCCTTCAGAGAACAAAGGATTTAGTAGTATAAATATTGGGGCCCAGACCCCAGAACTTTAGATCACTTCTAGGAATCAAGACGAACCCTTTGCCAAGGAGAGAAACCAAGGAAGCTGAAGGAGGAGACTGCCCCTGTGCTGTTTACTGTTTGAGGTTGGCCTGCAGTGGTTATTTATTGCCAAGGAAAGGAGAAAAGGAACTTTGTGTGTACTTTAATCATCTTGAGGAAGATCTCCAAGGGCTTGAAGCTGAGCTTGCCTCCTGTTCTGAAGTCTCAGGGATATAAAGACTTCACCACCAGCTCCCCTGAATTTCCTTGCTGGGAATTCTACCTGCAGAGAGGTGCCTGCTGTTGTTTTGGGCCCTCTAGAGACTGCGTGTCGCTGGGAGCAACGAGGAAGAAGCGTGTCGCCTCCCCAGCTGTTGCCGTCGCATCGCCGACGAGGCGCGTCGCATCACCGGAGAAGCGTGCCGCCGCCACAGAGGTCGCCGTCACATCACCGGAGAAGCGTGTCGCAGGGCCTGTCGCGGCTCAAGAAACCATCAAGTTCACTGCACGGCCGCCGGGCGTGCACGCATCACATCCAAGTTATTGCATCGCACCGGATCGTCGCATCGCATCGAGGAGCCTTCTTGTCGCATCGCACCGGATCACAGTAAGAAACCGACGCATCACCTCCTCTTCAGTAAGGAACCGATGCATCACCTCCCCTGCGCTGCAGTAAGGAACCGACGCATCACCTCCCCCGAAGCAAGGAACCGACGCATCACCTTCCCTGCGACCCTGTTTGTATTGCGTTACGCATCCAAGGTACTTTGAGAGTAAAGTGTTGCATTTACCATCTACATTGAACTAAGCTATTTCTACCATCTGAAAGTCATATTTTTGAGTACTGTATTGGGGATTTTTGTCGTTTGGTCTTGTGTTAAGTCTAGATAAAGATTACTTATTTTTCTAAACTGGTGTGGTGTCCATTTGTAGTGTTTTCACTGTATTACTGTATGTGTTCACAAATGCTTTACACACTGCCTCTGAGATAAGCCTGCCTGCTCGTGCCAAGCTACCAAGGGAGTGAGCAGGGGTTATTTTAGGAGTGTAGCCCCCTTACCCTGACTAGAAGCAAGGGCCCCTACTTGGTCAAAGGTACCTACCTCTGCCAACTAGAGACCCCCATTTCTAACAATTCTTCTCCTCGCGGAGGTATTCTATTTACCATGCGATACATATTCTGTTATACACGACTTAACTGAGTCATATGACGATTTTTTCATCTGTTCCATCCTCCTTGGGATTATAATTAATACTCAATGAATTTGTAAATCTGTTATCGGGCTTGATATATACCTGATTGTTTTTATATTATAACCTTTTACCTTTTTCATCACAATCCAGATAGTGCTTGTTTACATCAATGTATGATTTGTATGTCGAGCCTAGCATTGCAGCACGCATGCGCTGCTCGCTTTGCGAGGCATGCAGTAATCCAGTATGGAGTGGAAGCTCAGTGGAAGCTCCGCCCACTCTCCGCCCATGTTTTTAATTGGCTCGTGTCATTGTCTTTCGTAAATTCTGCCGTCTGATTGATTATGAGGCTTGTTAGTCCCTCCTTATTTTGGCCATGTCGTCATTTGTACCCTCCCACGGCTACTGGCCCCTTTACTTCGAGTGTTACACTGTACTTAGACTGTGAGCACTACTTTGTACCTGCCTTCTTGCCCCCTTCTCTCCCCGCCCGCGCTCCCGTTCTCTGTGCCCCATATCCCCCGTTGTCCGCGATGCAATGCAATAGGTCTCGCGTAAATGTGAGCCCTATTGCGTTGCAAATGCTTGTTTTTTGTGCCTGTGACTTGGAGCGCTCGTCTTCGGTGAATTTTGTGGTGAATTGTCTTATTAGAAGTAGCGTATAATTCTTAATGACACCAAAGAACTTTTTATTAAACATTGGACAGTCGAAAGTGGTAAATAAATCCCTGTGGGCTGCACAGACTGCCCGTGATAAAATAAAAAGCCACATCTGCTCTGTGCATCCTTCCACGCCAACGCAGCTGAGCTGGGTCCACAGCAAAATCGCGCAGGAACCCAGCGGCAGCCGCCTCCTCGCGCACCGGCCGGTGTGCTTTATAAATACAGGCTGCGGAGCGCACCACGATGAGTGCTGAACAGAGCTCTGGGGAAGAGTAGCGGGACTAGGGAGGGAACAGAGGAGTAAACCTGGACGCACACTCATAGCGCCTTCACGAGCAGGACTCCCATGAAAACATAGAGTGCTTGCAGGGTATCCCGTCCACACCCTCAGTACACAGAACCTTTAACCTAAATACACCCAGAGCATACATTGGACGCCACCTTCCTCACCAAACTGCCCTCATCTAGCCCTTGCACTCAGCTGTGCACCTTTAACAGCAACATCCAAACAGTTCATAAAGTACCGGGCATCTACACAGGATTAAAGCCGGGAGAGGCACCTCGAGAACCAGAACCGGGAGAGCAGAGGTCCCCTCCATCTGATGGCAGCCCAGAAGCTGGGTGAGCAATAACCCCCTTTCACTGGGCTATTCATGTGGTTTATCAGTGCGTCCGAATGTCAGGGGTTAGGGTGTCATAAGGTTTCTGCACTTACAGAGCTATGCACAGGATAATAGGACCTCGGAATATAGTGGTGAGCCAACCATAGACCTTAGCACCCAAAACCCCAACAAAACTAGCCTTAGCGTCCCATTAGCACCAATGTACCAATGATTAGACAACCCAGAACACGGTATCTCTCTCTCAGGACTCGCAGAGGCAAGAACACTCTATCGTCTCTCACTCGTACCTGTCCACAACGTGCGTAATAAGAGACACTGTGTAGTTCAAATGTTTATTTCAACTTACGTGCTCTAAGATACAGTACACGTGTCAGTACTATTATCATAATGCATATGAATAATATAATCAGCATGGTTACAACTCCATAGAATACAAACGGGGAAAGCATCTCAAAGCAGTGGATATATGTCTAACTAACATTACCACCCTCCCCGTGCTGTAAGCTAGTTTATTATAAAAATAGAAGACCTCTGGGCTTTGACTAGCGAACCCCCATACCTCAGTCTCTAGATGCAAAACTACATCAGCAGACAATCACAGCTCTTCTCCCTGGAAAGGTTTTCTCCAACTGTGTCTAGAGCGGGCGAACCGCAATATTAAAAGCACACTAATTTCTCAATGGCAGCTGTACATAATGTTATGTCTAGGTGCGAGGGACAGGCCAAATCAGCAAAAACAAGGAGATGCTGTTATTCGACCTTGTACATGTTGTGCAGTCTGAGCCCAAACCGAACAGGAGAAAAGGTGAGAGACAGAAAATGCAGACAGCGCTAAAACAACATGGCAAGAGCAGAGGTCGATAGAACAACAGCTCAGAGTAACGTGTGCAAAGAAAAGCAGCATGGCAGCCAGGCCCAGGACAACCCAGCAAGGCAGGCCAGGCCGCCGCAAACCACAAGACAAGGGTAACAAAAATGACAGCAGGGACCATCAGACAGCCGATTGCGTCACCTGCCTGACCCTTTGTCCCACCCTTATCCCTTGAATAGTCTCCTGTTTACGGTTGAGGAGCCAGGCAACCGGATGGGCAAGGACTGGAAGCCATCGAATCTACAGAGGGATCCGAGAGCCACATTTATTTTCTAATTGTACTGCCTTGTCACCCCTGACACCCGAGATAGCAAGGCCTGTTCCAGGGGTACCGAAGGACAAATCCGGGGTAGTTGATTGATCGAGGGAAACAAAAAAAGTGATAGGTGGAGGTGGAATGCCTGAATGAATCTCAACCGCCAGTACTTGGTCGAGCCTGCATTCCATCCCATCATTTTTGCACACCATTGCCGCCTCAGACATGGAACCAGCCATATGCAAATCAAAACCATCTGTGCATAGCACACATGTTGATGTACCTCGGTATGGCTCTGCCTACCTTGGTCCACGTGCGCCAGTGTGGGTTGCATGGAGGAAGCGGCTGTGTTGAGGGCATGGGGGTTCCAGTAATGGTGGTGTGTGTGGGAGTAAGGTATGTGAGAAGTTGGCCTGGCATATGCTGTCCACTAATTATAGTGGGCACCTTGCACCAGTCCAAACAACCCCTTATTGGAGATAGGTTAAAGACAACCTTTATTGAAAGCTATCCTAGTGGTAGCTATGGAGAGCAGCCTTCAGGCTAAGTCTTGAAGGAATGTAAAGCAGCTTGTTTTACCAGTCTATAATCTCTTGAGAGACCCAATGAAAGAGGACCACACCAGGTATATATTCAAAATATATGTATTTATTGCTAAACACACCTTTCTAGTCTCTTTATGAGGCTAGAGTTCGAAGTACATAAGTTATAAGTTAGTGATCTACAGTAATAGCACAAATACACGTTTGAGCCCTAGGGGCGTACCAAACCATATACCAATAAAGTGGTATAAGAACCACGACTGAGCTAGACACAGGGCCTAGAGCCTGTAGAAGTGCTTGGACCACAGGGAACCACCCAAGGTAGTGACACAGGGGACCCACGGGGGACGCGTGCAGTGTGAGAACACAGCCGCGAATCGCCGTTGACTTCTATGGGGAAAATCGCGGTTGGAATTGTAAAGAAAAGGGACACTTAGAGGAGGACTTGGAGCAAACCCCTTTAGAACTGGGTTGTTCTAGAGTCTATACCCACGGGAGCACCGGAGTACTCGAGTTACCTCACCCAGGGAAGCCGGGTGCATAGGTGTCTTTCGGGGTCAGGTTTCGTCGTCGTTTTCAATGGCGATCTGCTGCAAAGTGCTGCTGGCGGCCAAGTCGGAAGTGTTCGGGTGGATCCAAAGGTGGATCGAAGATCTGAAGAACCTGAAAGCAGAGGGGACAGAGTCTGGGTCACTAGCCAGTGACCAGGAAGGCGATGAGCAGATGCCCACCGATGTCGAGTGCTTCAGGTAGGTTGACGGTCATTTTGACTCTTCAGTCACGAGGTCCAGGAGGCGTCGACGATGACCAGGAGCGGGATTCGAGCTGTTCCACAAGGTCTGTCGATTGCAGGGGTGTCGGCGACCGGATTGGACCCAACAAGGCTTGGCAACAGCAAGTCTCGTGGAAATGGAAGAAGGGCGATGGTGCAGACCAGCAAGGTCTGTGGGACTCACCCAGCAAGGGTAAGTCAGGGCACGCCTGGAGCAACGAGGGAGCCCAAGCAGAAGAAGATTGGCCTTTGGGAGGGCCTACTAGCCAACGGACTAGCGACCGCGAAGGAGCCTCGAGTGGACGCACTTGGAGCTGGCTCACAGGACACTCGTGGAGTGAAGGCCAGTGATCTTCGGTGCAGTCGGTGCTGGAGGCTGGGGCTACTGGGAGCCCAAAGCACAACTTCGTGGGAGACCCAGAAGAGGATGCACTTACAAAAGTACACGGTGTCCAGGGGTCACGGTTCCACGTTACCCACGATAGCCACGGGCCTCAGCTTTGCTGGGGACTCAGGGTAGCCTCGGGGAAGTCTGGAAATCCACCTCTGGTGATGCAAAGACTTCAGCGTCCGGCGGGAGCTTCAGCGATGCAGACCGGACAATTGCTTCGTTGGTGCCTGCCAAGCAGGGGAGTCACTCCTTGACCCCAAGGGAGATTCTTCAGTCCTCTAATCTTAAAGTAGAGCGTCGAAGGTCCAGGATTCTGTGTCAGAGTTTCGTCCAGGTAAATCTAAAGTCCTAAGGACTGGGGTCCCATACTTATACTAAGTTAGGGGGTTGGACATACTCTGGGGACCCACCTATGGGAGGGTCAGGGCAGAGGGGTGGTTACACCCCTTTCCCTTTGTCCCGTTTCGCGCCAGAGCAGGGGCTGGAAGCCCCTGAGCCGGTTTGAACTGGGGTATGCACAGGGACACCAAATGTGCCCCCAGTGCAGGACTTCAAAGCACCAGAGAGTGCTCCCGCCCAGCCCCAATACACACTATCCTGTCTGGGGAGGTGGTTACACCTCCCTGGGACAGGAAACCTATTGTCCAGGCCTCCCCTGCCGGAGTTTCGGTCAGCAGCAGGAGGCCAGACTCGTGTCTGTGGCAGCAGCATCCATTTTGTGATGCCAGGGCTTGGAAAGAAGTTACCGGGCAGGCCGGTGCGTACATGTCTCTCCCTCTAGAAGGGTGGAATGCTACCCCCGCCACCAGAACTGGCGGGGGGGTAGTATTCCAAGATGTTTGAAACCAAACCCGACATGTTTCCGTGCAGCCATCCCAAAGTTAGCATTTAACGCGAGGTTATAATGCGCTTAAGAGTATATGGTCAGGCTGCACTACAAACAGCATCAGAGAAGGGTCTCCGAACGCTGCAGAGGGGCTCTGCTCATGCAGGGGCACCCTCTCACATAGGAACCAAGCACTCTGCCTTCAGGATTGATAAGGCCTGCCATAGGAGTGACTTATAGGTTTATATGTGTGTATGTATGTAGTGATATAGGTAGCCTATATCACAGTAAGGGGTGCATGCACCACCTTACCCAGGCTGCAGTAGCAGACCTGTGGTGTCATTTTGGATGGCCCTCCAGGGGTGGCACAATACATGCTGCCAGAAACCGGTCCTAGGATGCTTGTTTCCGGTCCAGGGAAGACATGGCTTGGCAGTTCGGGCTGGACTGTTCCCATGAGGCACAGGGTCAGACTGATTTGCATATGGCCATGTCTGAACTGGGGTGGTGGAGTGAGCTAAAGAATGATGATGGATTAAACCCAGATCAGTTGACTGGGGTGAGTGTTTGATTGGCTCAAACGTTCCGTCCATCATCCCCTTTGTATCGCTTTGGTCGCCCTAAGTTGGCGGGGGTATGCCCAGACGTGGGTCCCTTGCTCACTTTGCCACTGGATTCAAGCAAGCCTGGCTGATGACGGCTGAAATGCCAGAAACCGGTCCTAGGATGCTTGTTTCCGGTCCAGGGAAGACATGGCTTGGCAGTTCGGGCTGGACTGTTCCCATGAGGCACAGGGTCAGACTGATTTGCATATGGCCATGTCTGAACTGGGGTGGTGGAGTGAGCTAAAGAATGATGATGGATTAAACCCAGATCAGTTGACTGGGGGTGAGTGTTTGATTGGCTCAAACGTTCCGTCCATCATCCCCTTTTGTATCGCTTTGGTCGCCCTAAGTTGGCGGGGTATGCCCAGACGTGGGTCCCTTGCTCACTTTGCCACTGGATTCAAGCAAGCCTGGCTGATGACGGCTGAAATGCCAGAAACCGGTCCTAGGATGCTTGTTTCCGGTCCAGGGAAGACATGGCTTGGCAGTTCGGGCTGGACTGTTCCCATGAGGCACAGGGTCAGACTGATTTGCATATGGCCATGTCTGAACTGGGGTGGTGGAGTGAGCTAAAGAATGATGATGGATTAAACCCAGATCAGTTGACTGGGGGTGAGTGTTTGATTGGCTCAAACGTTCCGTCCATCATCCCCTTTTGTATCGCAGCCCCTGGTAGGCATCTGAGGTACCTATGCCCTGGGTACATAGTATACCATATACTAGGGACTTATAAGGGCACTCCAGATTCCAATCAGAGATGTGCCTAAGGCACATGGAAACCATTTTAGAGAGGAAGCAGCTAGGCTGGGGTTCTGATTAGCAGGGCCCCAGCCAGACTAAAGTCGAAAAACAGTGAAGCATCAGCAAAAGTGGGGGTACCCATGTGAAGCAGATCCTACTCTCCTACACAACCCCCCCAAACGTAGGGACATTAAACTAACCTTGCCCAGTTAAGTCTTCATGTTCTAAGTGGAAGTACCTAGAGAGTCCATCTGCATTGGCATGGTTACTCCCAGGTCTATGTTCCACTGTGAAGTCCATCCCCTGTAGGGAAATGGACTACCTAAGCAGTTTGGGGTTTTCACCCTTCATATGTTTTAGCCATAAGAGGGCCTTATGGTCTGTTTGAACAAGGAAGTGAGTACCAAACAAGTATGGCCTCAACTTCTTCAGAGCCCAGACCACAGCAAAGGCCTCCCTCTCAATGGCTGACCAACGTTTCTCTCTAGGGGTCAGCTTTCTGCTAATAAAAGCTACTGGCTGATCCTGACCTTCATCATTCAATCGAGACAGTACAGCCCCTACCCCCAATTCAGATGCATCTGTTTGGACAATGAACTTCTTGGAGTAATCAGGACTCTGTAGAATGGGAGCAGTGCACATGGCCTGCTTTAGGTCATCAAATGCCTTTTGACAGCTAACTGTCCACTGAACCTTTTTGGGCATTTTCTTGGAAGTTAAGTCATTCAGGGGTGTCACTATTGATCCAAACCCCTTGACAAATCTCCTATAGTACCCAGTCAGGCCTAAAAAGGCTCTCACCTGAGTCTGGGTAGTTGGAGCAGTCCAGTCCATGATGGTCTGGATCTTGCTCTGCAGTGGTTGAACCTGGCCTCCACCCACAAGGTGGCCCAGGTACACAACCTGACTCTGCCCTATCTGGCACTTGGTGGCCTTGATAGTCAGGCCTGCTTTCTGCAGGGCCTGCAAAACATTTCTGAGGTGGACCAGGTGATCCTCCCAGGTGGAGCTAAAGACAGCAATATCATCTAGATATGCTGCACTATAGGCTTCCAGACCTGTAAGGACTGTATTCACCAACCTCTGAAAAGTGTCAGGTGCATTCTTCAGACCAAAGGGCATCACCACAAATTGATAATGCCCACTAGGGGTTGGGAATGCTGTCTTTGGCTTTGCATCATCAGCTTTTCTGATCTGCCAGTAGCCAGCTGTCAGGTCAAATGTGCTTAGATACTTGGCTGAGGCCAAAGTGTCTATTAGCTCATCTGCCCTAGGTATTGGATGGGCATCAGTCCTAGTGACTGCATTGAGACCCCTGTAGTCCACACAAAACCTCATCTCTCTTTTCCCACCATTGGTGTGAGGTTTTGGCACAAGGACCACTGGACTAGCCCAAGGGCTATCTGAGGGTTCAATAACTCCCAAATCCAACATCTTCTGGACTTCTGTCCTGATACAGTCCCTGACATGGTCAGGTTGCCTATAAATCTTATTTTTAATAGGCAGACTGTCCCCAGTGTCCACTTCATGAGTGCACCAGGTAGTCTGACTGGGTGTCAGTGAGAATATGTGCCTGAACTGATTGAGCACCTGTCTGCAATCAGTTTGCTGCTGGGCAGTGAGGCTGCCTGCCAAGGCTACACCATCCAGTGACCCATCATCAGGGTTCTGTGAGAGCAGGTCGGGGAGTGGGTCACTCTCTTCCTCCTGTCCCTCATCAGTAGCCATGAGCAAGCCCATGTCTGCCCTGTCCACATATGGTTTTAACCTGTTGACATGGAGAACCCTGTGGGGACTCCTGGGTGTTCCTAGGTCTACTAAATAGGTAACCTCACCCTTCTGTTCAACAATGGTATGGGGTCCACTCCATTTGTCTTGGAGAGCTGCTGGGGCCACTGGCTCCAACACCCACACCTTCTGTCCTGGCTGGTAAACAGTCAGTACAGCCTTTGGTCATGCCAGGCTTTTGAAGTTCCTGGCTAGCCTCAAGGTTTTTAGTTGCCTTTTTCATATACTCAGCCATCCGGGAGCGGAGACCAAGTACATAGTCCACTATGTCTTGCTTTGGGGGCTTGAGAGGTAACTCCCATCCTTCCTTCACCAAGCACAATGGACCCCTGACAGAGTGACCAAACAAAAGTTCAAATGGGCTGTAGCCAACCCCCTTTTGAGGCACGTCCCTGTATGCAAATAAAAGGCAGGGCAAGAGTATGTCCCATCTTCGCCTAAGCTTTTCTGGGAGCCCTTTAATCATGCCCTTCAAGGTTTTGTTGAATCTCTCAACTAAACCATTGCATTGTGGGTGATAGGGTGTGGTGAACTTGTAAGTCACTCCACACTCCTTCCACATTGCTTTCAAGTATCCAGACATAACGTTAGCACCCTGTCTGATACCACCTCCTTAGGGAAGCCCACTCTTGAGAAAATTCCCAGGAGGGCTCTTGCCACCACAGGTGCTGTGGTGGTCCTAAGGGGAATAGCCTCTGGGTACCTGGTGGCATGATGCACTACCACCAGGATAAACCTGTGCCCAGATGCTGTTTGGGGATCCATGGGACCAACAATGTCAATCCCCACCCTTTCAAAGGGAACCCCACCACAGGTAGTGGTATCAGGGGGCCTTTGTAGTACCACCTGCCTTGCCACTGGCCTGGCAGGTTACACAGGAGCGACAAAACTCCTTGGTGTCTTCAGACATGTGGAGCCAGTGAAAGTGAGGGACAATTCTGTCCCAAGTCTTGTTCTGGCCCAGGTGACCTGCTAAGGGAATGTCATGGGCTAGGGTCAATAGGAAGCCCCTGAACTTCAGAGGTATAACCAACCTCCTGGTGGCACCAGGCTTGGGGTTTCTACACTCTGAGTACAAGAGTCCATCATCCCAATACACTGTACGGGGACCACTAGCTTTCCCAGCAGCCTCAGCAGCAGCTTGCTGTCTGAGGGGTTCAAGAGAGGGGCAGCTCTGCTGCTCCTGGCTCAGATCTGCCCTGGAAGGGCCCCCTGTCCCCAAGAACTCAACCTGGTCAGGTTCAAGCTCCTCTGGGACAGTTCCTTCCTCAGGACTGAGATCATCCCCCTCAAGAGACTGATCTTCCTTCTGAGCCAAGGGGAAGGCACTGCCTTTACCCTACTACTCCTCTTCTTGGAGGGCACTTGGTCCATTATTCCAGAATCCAAGGCCTGTTCAGTGTTAGACATTTTGGCTTGTGACCTGGTCACAGCAAACACATCTGCAGGGATGCCCAGCATTTCTGCATGGGTTCTGAGCTCCACTTCTGCCCAAGCTGAAGTTTCTAAATCATTGCCAAGCAAGCATTCAACTGGTAGGTCTGCACTTACCACAACCTTCTTAAGGCCAGTTACCCCTCCCCAGGAGAAGTTAACAACTGGCAGAGTATGGTCTGTTCTGACGTTGCTAGCATTGGTCACTTGGTACATTTCACCAAGTATAATCTGCCCAGGATCCACAAGGTCTTGTGTCACCATGGTGACACTTCCCCCTGTGTCCCTAAATGCCAAAGCCTCTTTTCCATTGATTAAGGGCTGTTGCCTGTACTTGCCCAGATTACTGGGACTCACAGAGGAGGTCACATCCATGCCTCCATCACAGACTAGGACAGCCTGAGTGAGTTCTCTGACTAGGTCAGAGCTCATCTCTTTACCCAGGGTCAACCCTACTAAACCCTTGGTTGTGTAGTCCCACCACCAACTGTAACTGCACTAGGGGGAGCAGGTGCCTTAGGGGCATTGGTGGGGGCTGGAGTAGAGTCTTTGGACTTGGTGCAATCACTGGTCCAGTGGGTCTTTTGCTTACAGACCTTGCACCATGGTTTCTTTTGGCCTCTTCCCTTGTTAGACTGTGAATCCCCACCTGAAGAAGATTTTTGGGGGCCTTGTGAAGACTTCTGGTCTTTACCCTTCTCCCCACCCTTATCAGAGTTTTTAGAATCTTGCTTCTTAGGGTCACCACCTTGGTTCTGTACCTTCTGCCTCACCCTGGTTCTGACCCATTTGTCTGCCTTCTTTCCCAATTCTTGGGGAGAGGTCAGATCAGAGTCCACCAGGTGCTGATGCAACAGCTGATTTTGACAATTATTAAGAATCTGCTCCCTCATGATAAGATTGTACAATCCTGTGAAGTCACATACCTTACTGCCCAATAACCAACCTTCCAGAGCCTTGGCAGAACAATCAACAAAGTCCACCCAGTCTTGAGTCTGTGCTTTTTGGGTATCTCTGAACTTTAACCTGTATTGTTCAGTGGTTAGGCCAAACCCATCAATCAGAGCACTCTTCAAGACTGTGTAATTATCAGCATCCTCCTCTCTAACAGTGAGGAGCTTATCTCTACCTTTGTCTGCAAAGGAGAGCCACAAGATTGCTGACCACTGCTCCTGAGGGACCCTCTGTACTTTACAGGCCCTCTCCAGTGCAGTTATCCATTTGTGGATGTCATCCCCACTCTGGTAGGGAGGGACAATCTTCCTCAGGTTCCTATGGTCATAAGACCTTTCCCTATCTCTGGGGAAATTGCTGCCACCATGGGACTCTAGTCCCATCTTTTTTCTCTCTTTGTAGAGATCTAGGGACTCCCTGTCTATAGCCAACTGCTGTTTCCTGAGCTCAAGCTGGGCTTGCTCATACTGAATCAGTCTCTTTCTCCTGTCATGAGAGGATTCTCTCCTATGAGAAGAGACAGAGGTCCCTATTGAGGTGTCAGAGTGGTTAGACTCCTGAGAAGGAGATCTATCCCTTCTTGGCACACTCAACTCTTCCTGGGGGGCAAAGGTGAGGTCATCCTGATCCTGCCCTTCATCCACAGGAATAGCTGGGTTTTCCAGGGCAAGGTCATTGTCACCTTCCTGGCCAGTTTCAGAGGGGGGCCTGGGTTTCTTCACCCCTGACCCCTTCCTCCTGTTCTGCCCCACCCTCTCTGCCTACCCCTTCAGACCCTAGGGGCCTGCTGAGATCATCAGCTAGTAGCACCTCTCTGAGGTGTTGGGTGCTGGCACTTTTGCCTGCCTTCAGCTTCCTAGTATTGCATAATGCTCTCAATTCCAAGAATGGGAGTTTATCATACTTGGAGGGAAGAAGCCCACTGGCTTCTGGCAAGGACTCACTGGGTCCTGGCTTTGAAGACATTACTAGTGAGGTGTGGTGTTTGCACTACCTACTCTAGTGTGGCCTACAAAACTCTCTTGAGTTGTAGAAAGGGTGTGCTATCCCTTAACACACAACTCTAAGTTCAGTAGAACTTACTGTATACTAAACTTGATTTATATGTACCTAAGGTACCCTTAGTGGTTTTCAGTTGATCAATTCAATTGAGATTATCTGGTAAAACAATAGCAAGCTGGAATCCCACACGCTGCACACCAATGTGAGAAGTTGGCCTTGCATATGCTGTCCACTAATTATAGTGGGCACCTTGCACCAGTCCAAACAACCCCTTATTGGAGATAGGTTAAAGACAACCTTTATTGAAAGCTATCCTAGTGGTAGCTATGGAGAGCAGCCTTCAGGCTAAGTCTTGAAGGAATGTAAAGCAGCTTGTTTTACTAGTCTATAATCTCTTGAGTGACCCAATGAAAGAGGACCACACCAGGTATATATTCAAAATATATGTATTTATTGCTAAACACACCCCTCTAGTCTCTTTATGAGGCTAGAGTTCGAAGTACATAAGTTATAAGTTAGTTATCTACAGTAATAGCACAAATACACGTTTGAGCCCTAGGGGCGTACCAAACCATATACCAATAAAGTGGTATAAGAACCACGACTGAGCTAGACACAGGGCCTAGAGCCTGTAGAAGTGCTTGGACCACAAGGAACCACCCAAGGTAGTGACACAGGGGACCCACGGGGACGCGTGCAGTGTGAGAACACAGCCACGAATCGCCGTTGACTTCTATGGGGAAAGTCGCGGTTGGAATTGTAAAGAAAAGGGACACTTAGAGGAGGACTTGGAGCAAACCCTTTAGAACTGGGTTGTTCTAGAGTCTATACCCACGGGAGCACCGGAGTACTCGAGTTACCTCACCCAGGGAAGCCGGGTGCATAGGTGTCTTTCGGGGTCGGGTTTCGTCGTCGTTTTCAATGGCGATCTGCTGCAAAGTGCTGCTGGCGGCCAAGTCGAAAGTGTTCGGGTAGATCCAAAGGTGGATCAAAGATCCGAAGAACCTGAAAGCAGAGGGGACAGAGTCTGGGTCACTAGCTAGTGACCAGGAAGGCGATGAGCAGATGCCCACCGATGTCGAGTGCTTCAGGTAGGTTGACGGTCGTCTTGACTCTTCAGCCACGAGGTCCAGGAGGCGTCAACAACAACCAGGAGCTGGATTCGAGCTGTCCCACGACGTTTGTCGATTGCAGGGGTGTTGGTGACCGGATTGGACCCAACAAGCCTTGGCAACGGCAAGTCTCATGGAAATGGAAGAAGGACAATGGTGCAGACCAGCAAGGTCTGTGGGACTCACCCAGCAAGGGTAAGTCAGGGCATGCCTGGAACAACCAGGGAGCCCAAGCAGAAGAAGATTGGCCTTCGGGAGGGCCTACTAGCCAACGGACTAGCGACCGCGAAGGAGCCTCGAGTGGACGCACTTGGAGCTGGCTCACAGGACACTCGTGGAGTGGAGGCCAGTGATCTTTGGCGCAGTCGGTGCTGGAGGCTGGGGCTACTCGGAGCCCAAAGCACAACTTTGTGGGAGACCCAGAAGAGGATGCACTTACAAAAGTACACGGTGTCAGGGGTCACGGTTCCACGTTACCCACGATAGCCACAGGCCTCAGCTTTGCTGGGGACTCAGGGTAGCCTCGGGGAAGTCTGGAAATCTACCTCTGGTGATGCAAAGACTTCGGCGTCCAGCGGGAGCTTCGGCGATGCAGACCGGACAATTGCTTCATTGGTGCCTGCCAAGCAGGGGAGTCACTCCTTGACCCCAAGGGAGATTCTTCAGTCCTCTAATCTTAGAGTAGAGCGTCGAAGGTCTAGGATTCTGTGTCAGAGTTTCATCCAGGTAAATCTAAAGTCCTAAGGACTGGGGTCCCATACTTATACTAAGTTAGGGGTTGGACATACTCTGGGGACCCACCTATGGGAGGGTCAGGGCAGAGGGGTGGTTACACCCCTTTGTCCAGTTTCGCGCCAGAGCAGGGGCTGGAAGCCCCTGAGCCGGTTTGAACTGGGGTATGCACAGGGACACCAAATGTGCCCCCAGTGCAGGACTTCAAAGCGCCAGAGAGTGCTCCCGCCCAGCCCCAATACACACTATCCTGTCTGGGGAGGTGGTTACACCTCCCTGGGACAGGAAACCTATTGTCCAGGCCTCCCTGCCGGAGTTTCAGTCAGCAGCAGGAGGCCAGACTCGTGTCTGTGGCAGCGGCATCCATTTTGTGATGCCAGGGCTTGGAAAGAAGTTACCGGGCAGGCCGGTGTGTACATGTCTCTCCCTCTAGAAGGGTGGAATGCTACCCCCGCCGCCAGAACTGGCGGGGGGTAGTATTCCAAGATGTTTGACACCAAAGACGACATGTTTCCGTGCAGCCATCCCAAAGTTAGCATTTAACGCGAGGTTATAATGCGCTTAAGAGTATATGGTCAGGCTGCACTACAAACAGCATCAGAGAAGGGTCTCCGAACGCTGCAGAGGGGCTCTGCTCATGCAGGGGCACCCTCTCACATAGGAACCAAGCACTCTGCCTTCAGGATTGATAAGGCCTGCCATAGGAGTGACTTATAGGTTTATATGTGTGTATGTATGTAGTGATATAGGTAGCCTATATCACAGTAAGGGGTGCATGCACCACCTTACCCAGGCTGCAGTAGCTGACCTGTGGTGTCCTTTTGGATGGCCCTCCAGGGGTGGCACAATACATGCTGCAGCCCCTGGTAGGCCTCTGAGGTACCTATGCCCTGGGTACATAGTATACCATATACTAGGGACTTATAAGGGCACTCCAGATTCCAATCAGAGATGTGCCTAAGGTACATGGAAACAATTTTAGAGAGGAAGCAGCTAGGCTGGGCTTCTGATTAGCAGGGCCCCAGCCAGACTAAAGTCGAAAAACAGTGAAGCATCAGCAAAAAGTGGGGGTACCCATCTGAAGCAGATCCTACTCTCCTACAAGGTATGTCTAGGGGGCTGAGAAAGGCCTGTCTTTTTGTGGGTACCTTTGGCTAGGTGCGCGCTCATGGAGAGGCTGAAGATATGGCTGCTTGGTGAATGGAAACTGGATACGTTTGTGTGCATGTTCATATCCAACAATCAGGGCTTTAAGTGGGCCGGGTCCTGCCCGTGCTGAGCACCGTCAGTTCTAAAAAGCAGGTGCTGAGACGGGTCCCTATTGGGCTCTCCATTTTTTCCCTCAGCCTCGGTGAAATAAATAAATCTTAGCTCTGCAGCAGTACCCCCTTCACTGCCTTTGATGTAACTTCGAAGAGACTCGTTATAGTTCTTTCATAGTCTTATCATGTCAGAACTGAAGCATTTTCTATATTATATACAACGAAGCCGTAGTTGGTGCTTATTTATCATATGCAACTAACAACCATTGACAAACCCAAATAGTCCTGGCTTGTTGTAGGTATAATGTTGCTTGTTGTATTATATATCTGGATGCAATGATAGAAACAGCAAAATACCAGTCAGGTAGCACACTATGCTAAACACATTTTCAGTTTATGTTTTTTTAAGCCACTTCTTTAATTACATCAGCCACGCCCCTTTGAGAGACCTCCCAGTTTTTTCATCCCACTAAAGCCCTGCCAACAATGGTGCAGAGTAAAATTGGAGAAGAGACACTCTGCTTCCCGCCCACAGGTCGAGCCTGAGGCACCCACGAGGGGACCTGGGTGTCATGTTTTTCCTCTGAATAAGGAACTGCTCACCATTTCACCTTTTGTTGTGGTCAGGGTTCAGAGGAAATAATGACGCGAATGGTTAGCCTTTATGCTTTGATTGGAAAAAAACTGCCAAACAAAAGCATTATGCTTTCACAGCTAATGATTGAGGGCATTTTATAATTCGTTCTGTAGCGATTTATATGTAGCTCTTTATTTGTATGAAAATAGTACTGGTTAATGTTTGGTTCATCGAGTTCGTAAGAAAGGCTGAGTTGATCTTGCCGGGTTCTGAACCCCTGACCTGTAGGTCACAGATCATAGTGATCGGCCATGAACCCTCCGAGTTTGATTGAAATATGCATGCTGTCTTCATTGGCGAGAACTCACGTACACGTGGCACCCAGTACAAGATTCATACACCTGTTGTATTCTAGCAGCCCAGTCCCAAAGGTCCCTAGGTGAATACACTGCACACCGGACAGTGATGGACTGGAAAGAAGCCATGTCCCATCTATATGCTAATTAGCCCCCTTACATTTTTTGCAGGTGTGGGTGGAAATCTTTTGGGACTGGTTAAATAAGTGACACGTGGCTGGATGAGGGTGTGTGCGGAGGGACCACAACTTTGTGTTTGTCATGGTACAGGTGCACCTTTGGCATAGGTGGTATGAAAAAGATAAGGGGGGGGCTCTGTAAGCCTAAGAACTGTAACTTAGAATCTTGTCCAAGAAGCGAATCTTTGTAATTAAGTGCGTGGCTTAAAACATGTGAACTAAAGTACTGTGCTTCACACATCGTGTCACCTGACAAGTATTTGGGTATCAGTCTGTGAGTTTTCTTTATTGCATCCAGGCCTATAACATAATGGACCTAGCTCGACTCTAAAACAAGGCAGACCTATTGGCTTTGGCAATGGATGTTATCAGTATGAAATAAATTAATAGCGACAATGATTCTGTGGTAAACAGGATTGACATATGTTTCAGTTCTGAAAATACGAGATTGAATTAAACATTTTTAAGGTCTCTGGAAGGGGTAGTGGTCTTCGGAGAGTCTCAACTACTCCCGTTCTCACCTTCACATCACTTTCCTCTGTGGTCTCTCACTCTAGATATTTAATGCCCTTTTCCTTCACCATTCTGAAATCCTCACTGCATCTTCCACACACCATCTTTCTTCAGCACTGTATTCTCTCACTCTTATTCTACTTGTACGACCACTTATCTCTTCCATTCATCACCCCCTCAGACAGACCCCACCCCTCCCTCAGCTCTCTCTCTCCTGTAAACACCGATTTCCTTTTCTTGGGTGCTGTTAATATTTCGACAACTACATACGTCTTTCCCACACTTTCTCATTGAATCGCAGTTATAAATGGCACATATGTAGCCATTGCGCTCTGCAGAGAGGCCAATGATTGGATGTGCGGTATAGCCTGAACACTTTTATAACCGCTGAAAGGTACTGTGAGAAACTTGCACTGCCTTCAGCCTGACCTCAAGAGCTTGCAATTGCGCCCTGTCATAAATACCCGCCTACTGCCTGAACTCACCCAGGCACCTATAGGTGATTCAATTCACAATATGTTCCATGAAAAAAAATCAGATACACAATATCTGGAGAAAGCACATTTCTTTGTTATGCAAGATGAAGTAAAACATGAACTGAAAACAGGGACTTCTGTCGCTGACATGAATTACCTTAAATGTTTTTGCAGTCCTTGATTGGGCTTGAAAGGGGACCAATTTCAGTCAATTTCTAACTACTGCTGGCTCTAAGACACTGAAGGACCCACCCCACTTAAAGTCCTGGCAGGCGGTGAACACTGATCATTCTTTACCAAACTTGAAACACTCACAGCATAAGCAGGTAAACCCAGGGCTTAATTTGAGCCGGTGGTTGCCCGGTGCTAACAGGAGAAATGGGCTGGTGCAAGCTGCCTCCTGACGAAAGCCCCAGCACTTTTTTTTTTTTAAACAAATTAACCACTGGGTAAACCCACATGAGGAGCTCAGCAGCTGATCTCAAGACTGGTGTAACAAGCATTTGCAATGCAATAGGTCTCACAATAGCGAGAGTTTGAGCTATTGGCAATGTAAATGACAATGCCTTTTCTTTATGTGTTTTGAAAACCTGCAAGCAGTGTGTAAACATGCACTTTGTACTTATAGTCGTTGCTTACCAGAAGCAAGGCTGGCAGTAACTGCGCCTCTTTTACTGCCAGCCTTGCTTCTCGTAAGCAAGGACTATAAGTACAAAGTGTGTGCTTACGCACGGCTTGCAGGTTTTCAAAACACATAAATAAAAGGCATTGTCATTTACAATGCCAATAGCTCAAACTCTCGCAAATGCGAGACCTATTGCATTACAAATGCTTGTTATGTATCGCTATTGATTTGAAACTGTATTTCTTTTATCTAAATACAATAAAATATTTGAACACAAAAAAAAGCTGAGGGGGTCCCCCTTCTGTACCGTTACTCTGCTTGATTAAATGAAATACACTGATGTGTTAAACATTTCAAGAACATTGATATTTCCTTTTCTCAGGATGGCTGAGCCGGCAGAATGCGCTGGGATAGTATCGTTTCTCTGTTCTACGGATGCTTCATTCATCAGTGGAGAGAACATCGTGGTTGCTGGAGGAGGCTTATCCAGGCTCTGAGTGTGAACAGTGTGCCAGACTGATGATGCATGCCTCAGCAAATGATTCCGCATGTTCAATTAACTTCTAATGCACTCCTCTTTGTATATTCTTTAAAGTATTCACTCTATTACTTCGCCGGGCCATTACAATATGCTGCACAATGGTGTGCAGACGGCCACAACGTAGAAAAGGCGCTATTAGCGGACCGGAGCAAGGGAACAGACCTACCAAGGTATCTGATGATGGCCACGCGGGTCCCTAGGGAATGCCCATTTGCAATCCGACAAGTGACGTCGGTCTGGGAGCAAGCTGTTATTCGCAGGGCGCCATACACTAATTTACTCCCATTGCATTGGCTACAGGGGTTCCTCCAAATACAATCAGGGATGGATATCTCAAAATGGTACGAAGGGGAATGCATGACAGCTGGGGATTTATACATGAACGGGACATTTTTGACATACAATAAAGCAATGGAGTGGTTCCAAATCCCTAAAGGCCACTTCCTACAATAGACCAAAATATCGCACACAGTTTGCGAAATATGGCCCACATTTTCAGATGAGCCAACAGAGTCACACACACTAGCATTACTACTTAATCCAGGGTCTACAAGAGGCCTAATTTCCCGCATCTATAAGGCCCTCAAGGAAGACTGCACAGTTGAGATGTCCTCGACCAAAGATAGATGGTCAGAGGATCTACAGTACCACTCACAGAAGGGGAATAGAAAAAAGCTTTTGCACAGGTGCGAGAGGTAGCTAGCGCTGCCATACATTGTTGTTCTTAATTCTCCTTTCTTTTGTTCTTTCTCTTTTATACTGTTATGTAAAATTTCATTCCCACTGCAATGAATATTGCTGCACATACTTGGGCCTGGATGTGCAACCTAGGTACACCACGCAAAGACTATACGCTCATAGTTGGGACTCAGTAACAAGAGGGGGGGCGCTTCAGCAATATGCCAAGATGTAAACCGCACAAATAGCCTTATGTGCAGATAATGCAACTTGTAAGATGTAAATGTTCTGTGACAATACTGCAGCGTTGCAATAAAAATAAGTTTTAAAAAAAAGTATTCACTTTCTTCCAATGTACCAGTGCAGCCCTTAACACAGTTTGGTTCTGCAATTAATCATGGTGAATGATGCTGTGCCGCTTAAGCAGGGATCCAAGATGTCTTCCCCAGGTGTTGTATTTGCTCCTTCTCTGCAGAGTGACACAAGAGACATTTAGTAGTATTTGTGGAATTATATTATTACTTCCTTCATTTCAATGAACAAAATAAAATGATAATTTTTTTTAAAACTGTCAATAATTGTGGTGGTTTGCAGTGTTTAATTTCTTTCTTATGAGTTGCCTTCCTTTGAAGTAAAGCAAACACAAGGAGATGATGGACGGAGCGCTGAAACTTTTCAGACACCCACCCCCAGTCACAGATCTGGGTTGAATCCATCATCGTTCTTTAGCTCACTTCGCCATCCCAGTTCAGACCCAGCCATATGCAAATCAGTCTTGACCCTGTGCTTCATGGGTACAGTCCAGCCCAAACTGCCAAGCCAGGTCTTCCCTGGACCGGAAACAAGCATCCTGGGACCAGTTGCGGGGTAACACCCCTAATCAGCCAGGCTAGGTTGAATGCAGTGACAAAGTGAGTAAGAAACCCACGTCTGGGCATACCCTGCCAACTTAGGGCGAATAAAGCAAACACAAGATGATGGACGGAGCGCTGAAACTTTTCATACACCCAGGCTACTTAGGTACTGCTGAGTCTAACAACATTTAAAAAGAGGGAGAAATAACATCCTTCTCTAAGAAACTTCTCCCTCTTGAATGGATCACAAAAGAATCACTTATCCCTCCTTTTGAAGGAACAGGATCCCACGAGACATTCATTCAGGCCCAATGTACCCTACTTTAGGGATTAGGCTCTGAGCCGCAGAAGAAGGCCACACTGGCCTCAATAATTCCTGCTTTACCAATTGCAACATGCTAACTTTAGTACGGCTAATTAACAATGTTTTTTGGGATCCCTGTGCAACACTGTTTCTCAGTCTAGCTTTGATACTGAATCCCATGAATTACACTGACGATGCAGCTAAACTGTCAACAGTTACAATAAACATTCATCAGGCCATGCAGAAATAAGGCATTTGACAGTTCTGTATTTATTTAGGATTTGTATTAATGACTACATACATAGTATTGACCAAGGGAAAAAAGAAAAAAGTAAGAAAAATTAAAGTTCTGAATGGAGATGGAGTCCAGCCACACGGGTAGGCTTAACATAGATCTGGCATTCTTCCATCCTTCTCAAGCGATGTAAGACTTAGGAACCGATTCCGACCTCATTCGGAAGGGCTCCGAATCGGATTCAGAATTAGGGCTGGGTGTAGTTCGTGGAGTTTTGCTACGTGGAACTTCGCGAAGTTACAAAAAAACTCTGCGAAGTTCCGCGAGTGGCGGAGTGCAGTGCGAACTGCAGTTTGTGCTGGTATTCCGGCTGCTCGGGTAAAAATTCTACCCGAGCAGCATCTCGTGCTCGCGAACTTACTGTTCACTATCGCAAACTTACCGTTTGCGATCGCGAGTGGGGAAAAAACTCCGCTGCACATCGCGAAGTGGAGTTTTCTGCACTCCGCGAGCTCCGTGGAGTGCGGAGTGCAGAAAACTCCGCAAACTCCGCGAACGGAGCGAAGTTCACTGCCCAGGCCTATTCAGAATTGGCTAACCCGATCCGGAGCCCTTGTTCCTGACCGAATCGTTCACAGTTCCGAACGACCAAGTACGATGCCTGGAAAACCTTAGCGCTGACCGAATCGGTTCTGGAATGCATTCGGAGAGATAGAGCCTTTTGGATCTGATTCGTGCAGCTCTATGGACTAGGTTTTCCGAACGAGCAAGTACGCTGAACGATTCGGACAGCCTTTCCGAATCGGTTTACCCGGATCGAAAAGGCTTTCGGAATTAGTCTTTGGGGGCCTGTAGCAGGCCCTCCTTTACCCGGTGCCCTCCGAATCGGGCACTTGGGGATACCCAGGGGTCCCCTCTTCCCAACCATGCACAGTGTGGCAGGCACCAAGGGGTGCCCGCCACAGGGTGAACGATTATCCCCAAACACCCCTTTTGTCAATGCGAGCCTGTGTACGCGTTCGGTACACAGGCTCCCATTGAAGTCAATGGGAGTCCGACCGAATCGTGTCCGAATGCATTCAAAAGCATCATACTCGTTCGGTCAGACTCCCCCCGATCCAAGTCGCATGGAATGCATTCCGGACTAGAGTGGTTCGGTATGCTTTCCGAACGAGATCAGAATCGGGCTCTTAATTGAAGGCCTGTTTGAAATGTTGGTTTTCCGAAGTTTCCTGGACAAGTTTCCATTTTGAGTCAAAGGCTGTTGACTGGTTTTTAATCTGGCCTCTCAAAGATCCTCCACTATATTTCAGTCTCCAAAAATGTTGTATGATCCAAGGAGGATCACACGTTTTTAGCTGGACTGTAGCAATGTGCCAAATCCTGAAGGTAACCAGGAGCTATGCTCCAGAAAGCTCTATGTATAATGCACAATGTTTAAACTAAATTCTGTGTTAAAACAGGAGTCAGTGAAGAGCTTTTACTGCTGGCTTGATATGGTCCTGTTTTCTTAAATGCAGGCTCTTTATGGCTGCCTTATATTGCACTCTCTACAATCTGGCAATGCTATTGTTTGATTGGCCCCTGTAGGCAATGATGAAGCAACACAATAGGGCCATTAACAAAGTGCATGCAAGCTCAATGCAGTGGTAGGTTTTAAGGAGTGGAAAAATGTTTGTAGGAATGAGAATTGAATGTTAGTTTCACTGACCACTGTGTTGATTTGAGAGTAAAGTTGAGACACACATGAAAAATGATCCACAGATTTCTGGTTTGTTAGGAAGAGACGGGGCTCATCTGAACTGGTCCAAACCCTCAGCCCTCACTCTTGAAGATTGGATGGATAGCATGGCACAGACGGCAGCACATGAGCACCTTATCTACAGGTTGAACAACCGATCTTAACTCTTCTTGGACATATGAGGCGGCTTTCTAAATTACCACCACTGATATCGTTCAACGTATTTCTTGACCTACCTGAGGAAGTCCACTTTCTCCTTGTTTCCCATATATCTTACTGATCAGCGGGGAAAGTACCCAATCTTATTTGGTTTGTTTCCTTATTGTTATACTGTCGTTTTTCTGTTTATATGTCTTGTGCATGCATAGCAGAAAAAATGTATGTGATGATGTGATGGTTCTGATATTCTGACCTCTTAATAAAAAATTATTTAAACAGGAAGAAGGGATAGGGCGTGAGCCCAGGCTGGAGGGATGATGGCATGGTACGGTATTGCAACCGCATGTGTTGGACCTATAGGGGCTCCACTGGTATGAGAGAGCCAGGACACTTTACAATAACCAGAACTGGCTATTTTGTTAAATTACTTTGAATCAGAATTGCTGAAATGTGTTGAAAAAAGCAACATATAGAAGGATTTAAGTCTCAGATTGTGAAGGTCTAATCACAGTTTTTATTTGAACCTAGACTGAGGAATGCGCTATACTAAGGCCCAGATTTATTAAGATTTGTGTCGGGTTGCAACACTTTTTTGGCACAGCCAAGACGGAAAATCCATTTTGGAATTTAATAAGCCATGAAGGGTTGGGGGTGTGTGTCCTGGGTGGCCAAGATGATGGAAGGCGCTCTTGTGAGCTTCTGCCTGAATCGTCTAGACCATCTAAGTACATCAATCTCAAGTTAGTTCTTAGTTTATGTTGGGCTCTGGCGACAGATGCTTCCTAAGGGTAGGACGTATTGGGAGGGGAGAATTAGGGGGTAGGGGTTTTGCTCTTCTTTTGAGATCTCTTTGACTGTTTGATGTGTTTCGTTGCTCAATAACACTGGGTGCAGCGATCACTTGCCCACATGTCCCGCTCTGCATCAATGCCTTCATGGGCCCTGCAGTGACCTCCCTGTTGAGGGGGGCAGACACCACACATGGGACACATCATGACAATCCACTACCACCACTATGGGGGCACACTGGGTCATCAAATGGAATGCTAATGGGCTAGAAGATTGGATTAAGATGGGAGCCGTACTGCAATTTGCACATAGACATAATCCAACAATGTTGTTGCTCCACTGAGACTCATCTACAGGGACACAACTGTCTGTTCCTGGCCCCCAGGGGCTATGACAGAGTTTATCATGCGAGATACTCCCGAGGCTCATGGGGGTAGGCTATCATTTTGCATAGGACACAGCCTCTGGTGGTAGCAAGGGGCATTCATGGCAGATATGGGATCCTTGAGGGCTCAATGGAAGGTACGCATTATAACGTAGTCAGTGTATACGTTCCACCAGCCACACACCACTCTACATTGATGACCCTTAGGGAGGTAAAAAGCGCCATGCCTCATGGGGTAACAATTGTGGGGGGAGAATTTAATTATGTCACGGATGCACAGGACTGGTACGGACCTGTAGGCGGGCCACCGAGGCAGGGAAGAGTCCTGTTGAAATGGTCAGTTGGGTTGGGACTTAGTGATTCCTGGCACATATAGAACCCTGAGAGACATGAATATACACACACATCAGCAGCGCAGGGATCACTGTTCCGCATTAACTACCTGTTCCTCCCGGAATTGAACCTGCTACAGACCACAGGGTCGCAAATCCTCCCACAAGGGATATAAGACCATGCTCCAGGAGTAACTCACTTTGGGGCCCCAGTCTCTGGAGATCGCCCAGTGTGGCGACTTAATGCTTGGCTTCTCACCCACAAGCATTTACTGAGTATTTATCTAAAGAACTGAAAGCATTCCTTGACCTAAAAAAAAGGGTACTGTTAAATCAGAAGGGATACTGTGCGGGCATGCAAGACCTCAATGAGGAGTGTCACCCACTCCTACACCAGGGGAATGGACCGCGAAAGGTGAGCCCAGCTTACGGATCTAGAGGCCTCCATATTGTCACGGGAATGAGTGGAGCCGAGTAAACAGATGGCTCTGATGAAGAGCCAGTTGGCAATTGATAGGACATCCTTGTGTCAGTTATGCATTGAGGAAGCCCCCAAATGTTGGATGGCCTCCACATGGAGGGTGTATGAATGGGGGGACAAATCAAGCAAGCTTTTGCACTGGCTAGCTACGAAAGACAGAGTCCAGGGTGGTGCCTAGTATAGTGAATGGAGCAGGACGGGTAGTGGAGGACTCTAAGGGGATTGCATCTGTCTTCACTCAATACTATGAAAAGATTTATGGGGACCAGGTATGCCCGGAACGTGAATCTACCGCCCCTTTATTCGCAGACCTCCCACTGTCTCGGCTGAATGCAGTGGACAGAGCTCCCTTAGAACAGGCACTTACACTTGAGAAGGTGGATGACACATTAGCAGACTTAAACTCTGGGAAAACACCGGGCCCGGTTGGTTACCCAGTGGAATACTATCAGAAACTCCGACCTGGCATCTTCACTCCCTTCTGGACTTATTTGCAGAGACGAGTACTAAGGGCCACTTCCCACAAGACATAGATCTGGCAACTCTGGTCGTCCTACCCAAGGGTTGCCGGCCGAGCCAGTGTGATTCACACTGGCCCATTTCCCTCAATAATACGGAAGTTAAACTCTCTGCAAAGCTTCTAGTCAACCACCTCATGCAGGTAATCCTCAGTTGGCCCCCCCGGATCAATGCAGGTTTATTCCTCGCCACAGCACAAGATACTGCATCCAGAGGGCGCACCTAGCATTAGCCCGTGTTAAATCTCTGGGGGTTCAGCAGCCCTTATGCTGATAGATTTCAAACAGGTTTGATACTGTAAACTCATCATTCTTGGATGAAACCCTTACCAGGATGGGGTTTGGGCCCAAATACATGGCTTATGCCAAGGTCCTCTATGCTACCCTGCAGGCTCGAGTGTGAATCAACAGGGTTTTGATCCTAGGTTTTCCATGAGGCGGAGCACCACACACAGCTGTCCCCTCTCTCCCCTCTTTTTTGAGCTGGCTATCAAACCCTTGGCGGTCTGGGTCCTATGTGATGGGCAGGTCTGGCACTTTGGCTGGGGCTTGGTGACGGAGGACCGGATAGCCCTATATGCAGATGATGTGTTGCTCTTCCTTTCTCGACCTGCCGAGATGGGCCTCATTTAATTCTTATCCTAAACCTCTTTGTGGTGGCCTCAGGCCTGAGGGTTTACTGGGACAAGTCTCTCCTGATGCCCAGACGGGGTCACCACCAAGAAACAATTTGGCACCCCGGGATCCCCCTACACTGCCTTAGCTTCCTGTATCTCAGAATAAATATTTCCTGGGAGCCGGAACTCACTTGGAGCATCGATCTTTGTCCTCTGGTGAGGAAGGCTCAAGAGGACATGACTTGTTGGGATAAGCTTGCCCTAAATCTAATGTGTAAAATATACCTTTTCTAAAATGTTGATCCTTCCAAGACTACTTAAAGTTCTTCAAAATTATCCTGTCCATATTCTGCAGGCTTGGTTTAACTCTTTGGCTGCCATGAGGCAACAGTTTTTTTTTATGGGCACACAAACCCGTGAAAGTGGCTTTTGGCAAACATATTCCCTCCGAATATGAGGGAAGGCTCGCTATGGCGGACTTTCGCCTCTATTACTGGGTGGCCCAACTACTGACCATAAATTAATGGATGCATGGGGGATGGGGAGATCTAACATACCAGGGAGAATTGCCCCGCCTTGACATGAATAAATTGATAAGTATCCTTTACGGGGCACCCATTCCAACAGCCCTCCCAGATCTGACTCGTGGTCTTTCGGGTGTTGAGGTAGGTGTAGAGGAGAGGATGGGACCGCAGATTCACACTTAAGAATCCCTTACGGGAGTGCTGATGGCTAGCCCATGTAGCGAACCTAGAAGCTTTTCGGGGATGGGACTGTATGGGGATATCATGTCTGGGAGTTGTCAGGACCTCCGTGTGGACTTCCAAATGCCCACTTCCCAGTTTTGTCATTATTTATAGCTTCAACATGCGATACTAGCATACCTCGGAGAGTTGGATGAAGGCCCAGAGTGTAGTCCACTGGAGAGCCGCTTGCTTATGGGTCATTCGGGGCAAGGTGGAATTTTGTAGATCTACAAGACCCTGGTGTGAAACTCCCCGGACCTCATGTGTGCTTTGAGAGCGAAACGGGAAGGATTGGTAAGAGCCCTGGACAAGGCCAACTGGCAAGACATGTGTTGGCGATCTCGCCGAGGCTCCGGCTCGTACAGTTTAAATATCTTCACCAGGCATAGCTCACATAACATAACATTTGTATTTGTAAAGCGCACATTCATTCAAGGGTATCTTGGCGCTGAATAACAGATGTTTATTGTTACCCAACTCAATGGGACTCATTTTGTCATCCTCAGAAGGATGAGTGGACCCCCAGGATTTGAACCTGTGACCATGAGGTCGAACACAGGCCCCTGTAGTGGCTGCATTACTCCACTAAGCTACCAGACCCGGCTCAGGGACCATCCGGCTATGGAAGGCCGGAACTCTGCGTCCCCTGCCTGCAACAGATGCCAAGATCCCAGAGGGGAATTCTACCATATGGTATGGTCGTGCCCTGTTATCCACATGTACTGGAACACCGTCATATCTACTTTAACCTGCATGGTTGGGAAGCATATTGAGGTACACCCTAGGACTGCGTTGCTGGGCATACTGGATGATCTTGGGGGTACCCGGGGAGGTAGGACACTGGTGGGACTGGGCACTAAGAGATATAGGCAGTGGAACTCCCCTGGTGTCCCATCTATAGCGGCATGGACGAATGGTATGGACTGGTGTGCCAAGTTGGAAGAAACTATATATTCGGCCTGGGGTAGTCCCCGTAAATATGACAAATTCTGGAAGAAATGGTGGACACATTACAGCCTAGATGGATGAGGTTGAAATAGAACTGTTTGATAATATTTATATGTAGGATGCTACAGTTGGGGGAAAGAGGGGGACTGTGTTGTACCATGTATATGCTGTTTACTCCAGAAGAGCAACTGACTGTATGGTTTTCAATAAAAATACAAAAATTCTATAAACAAAAATCATGCAAATCTTGATCTGCATGGCTTTGCATGGCTTTGTGAGAAAAAAGTAAGGCAAGGCAGCAGAAAGTGCTGTCTTGCGTTACCTTGCATCAGGTAGGCGTTACATGGGTGGGGAACAGACGTTCCAATTTATCCACCCATGTATTTTAACGCAAATTCATGTTTACAAAGACTAGTAAACATGGGTTTGCGCCTACCAGAGGCTGGCATAACAAGGAGAAATATCTTTATTTCTCCTCATTATTATTTACTCTTTGCATGTGTGCTGTATTCTGCAACACACACACAAAGAGGAAATAGCCTCAAAGGGCAGTTTTTGTGCAGGAAGGTATCTCTTCCTTGCACAAAAACTAACCTGACCACAACACAGGCACCGCTGCACCATGATGGAAGGGCGCCTGCTTTAGCGGCAGGCAGCAACAAGTGTGCCAGCACTGGGAGAGAGCAGAACCGCACCATGGGGCTTATTTATGAGCCCTTGCGTCACATTTACACTGCCGTTGTGTCACTTTTTGTTACACTGCAGCAGCGTAAATAATGTGCCACATTGCTCCATATTTACGAAGTGACGCATCAAGGCAGATGCTTCACTTTGTAAAGCCCTGCGCTACATTATACCTGTGTCAGGTATAATGTATGCAGGGTGGGCATTCCCCCAGATCAAAGCTGCGTAGAAGTGGTGCATTGAAACCTATAAGACTTCAGTGTGTCACTTTTAGGACGCCATTGTGTCAAATCCTTACGCCTGCCTCATAGTAGGCGTAAGGATGAGGCAGTGCTATAGTCATAGCCCTCCCCCTGCATTGCTGATGTTGAGTAACGCTTCCGACACAACTCCAGGAATGCGTCAGTTTTGAGCCGACAGATATTATTGACGGATCTGTCATTCCTTGCGACATGATGCGTCATACAGTAAATATGACGCATAGATGGTGTCGCAAGGAGGGCGCACCGAGAAGTGTTGCATCGCTGCTTTGTCGGAGCGATGCAACACTCATAAATAAGGCCCCATATCTTTGAAAATATGGTGCAGTTCTGCCCCTTTCACGCAACACGGGGCAGCAACTTCACTTGCTGCGCTGAATTGCATAATATTAGTAATTATGCTTCTAATTTCAGATACCTTTGGGTGCGATATAGCTGAATTAAGGAGGGCTTCCATTGAAGTCAAGTACATTTCTTTCAGTAAAATTAGTTTTTTCTTCCAAGACACTGATCCTTTGAATAAACACCTTGTAGAATTTAGACAGGCTACAAATTGACTAGCCTTGCATCCAGGAGTGTCAGAGCGCTTGTTTTCGAGGACTGAAAAGCTAACAAAATGTTTTTCGGTACCTGATGGAAAGTCCCTCCAATGCCTGATACCCGTGTTGTGCCATTCAGAAGGAACGCAATAATGTGATCGTAGCCGACTCTCCCCTGTAGGAAATTATTTCCTGATTTAGAGATTAATTGGGAAATTTGAGTTTTTATAGAGCAATATTTAGTTAGATAACAGATTTTATGGCGGACACCGCACTTAAATTCCTCTAAATGGAAGCCCCGTGGTCGGTTAAATAATAAATAATCGCTGCTATTTAGGCAGCAGCCGACTAAACAACGAAGATTATTTACTATTAGGACGTGTTTCGAGATTAGATGTTGGGAATTCTTTTGGGGATAACCCCGGAAGGGCTGTCACGGGCAGGGCGGGAGAGGAGGCAGTATTTCCAGGCCCTGCGCTTCGCCAACATTTATCTGCAAGCAAGCCTCCTGCTGTTTTCAGTACTGATGAGGCAATTTGGGTGGAACGACCGTTAGATGGCGCTAGAGGCCATGTTTCTCTTTCCCTGAAGTACATTTCAATTAAATGAAATGAAAAAATGTTTATTGTTATTAGTTCATAAAAACCATCACAATGTACATATAAAAGAAATCCTTTTAAAAATAATACATTTCAATTAATTTCTTCAAGTATTTGCAGTATTAAATAGATATTACGAATAGGAAAAATAATGGCTTTTGCTAATTTGCCAGTTTTTTGTTTTTGTTTTACAATCCTTGACCTAATTATGCGAGGCATATGAATAAAATAAAGGCCAGGTTGCTATACTAACTAGAGTGAGGGCTCCATGAATGAGGTGTGGTCTCTGGACAGTTTGCTCGCTGCCAAAATAAGTAGATTGTCACTAAAAACAGTGTTATACGAGCCACACATGACATTGGGTCACTTGGCACGTATGGGTTCAGGGAGACTTCGACTGCGTGAGGGAGACTCCTTTAAGTTCAGGAAAACTGGAGCTGTGCGAAGTGTCAACAAGTAATATCAGTGTAGCAAGCATTGAGCAGTGCCTAATTTGTAAACGAATAAGTGCCAGGACCCAAAGTGTTGCTCAGAAGCCTGCGTCTGCTGCTATCTAAGCTCCGGGTGCTGAACACCAAGGCTGCACAGTCTTAATTCCACCTCATGCCTCTTCAATCCACCCCAGACACTCCCTACCCCTTTATCTAACTCTTGCAAGTTCTGTCATCCCTGCTATCTCCCTTTGTCACTGTTTTTCTGTTCTTTCTTCTCTCGCCTTTTTGTATTTTTTCTCTCTTGCACTGGATCAAAGTCTGTTGAGGAAAAATAAGTGCCAGTCGCCAAAAAGGAGCAGCAGTGGGCCCCACCTGCAACCACCGGCGCAAATTAAGCACTGGCATTGTGTACCCAGCAGTAACTTGCCTGTCAGGCAGGAGTGTGCTTGTATGTACGTAGTCCGTGGGATTCTCCAAGGTACAACTATGTCACAAGGATGTCCATGGAACACTCTTACATGATGCATACACATATCAAAAGGGGAGTCAACGAGTTTAGATGTAGACGTGTCTTTTTTTGGCCACCTCTGTTGCTCTTGCTCCCTTGTTGGCCATTTACTCAATTTTCATGTGAAAAATACCACAGGAGGATATGTCTTTTCAAAAAATTAGGGTGTAATGTTCACTATTGGGGTTAGATGGGGGGTCACATGATATGATGTGTAGATTGTGGTTGAGAAGGGTGATATGGTTCGGGGGATGGGTTTAGGTTTGATAGGCACTTTTAGTAGAAACTGGATGGGATAAAAGAAGCATGGGAAGTCAGGTAAATAAAATCTTGATATCATGGGGGCTGTAAATGCAAAGTGACATATATACGTATTTTTAACTTGTAGATACTCCTGATGAAGGTTTTTTTCAAACCGAAATGCATTGAGTAAGATGTGTATCGAATTGAGTGGAGGATTTGAAAATTCGGAACAAGTTCATGTATAGGCCTGGATGGGCAATACATAGAATCTCAATATGCTAAAAGCAAACTAACAAATTTTACATCTTTTGACGTGATGAAGAAAAAGTGAAAAATGTTGGAAAAGAATGAGAAAATAAAACGGATAAAAAACTGATTACTTTGGTGGATGTGTACTACTTTAAAGATGCCAATGTGTATACGGCTGTGCAACCTGATTGTGACCCACTAAACGTTGGCCACTACTTTTGAAAAAATACCACCTAACCATGAACAAAGTTGGATACTGATATGAACAACAGGTTTTCCTTTCTAAGGACTAGTGTCTAGATTACTTAACTTATCTTCATTACTCCGATTCCTTATTCCTCGTCTCATTACTTACTATATGCATTTGTGAGGAGAATCCTCATTTCAGTCACTCCTATCAAGCACCTCTAAGCAGAGGTCGCAGTGGGCAGAATCATACTTTTTAAATTTGACAAAAGAAGTTCCCCTGTTTTTCCCGGGACGGTTAATTTCTAAAGTAAAAATGCTTCACCTGAAGTGGCTGGGAGTGACTCTCTAGTGCTGTGAAGTTGAGGGAGGGACAGACAGCTAAACAAGGAAGAAGCCTCGGTGTCTTTTGCTGGAAAGAAATGTAAATGTGCGCAATTGGTTAGTCTGCAAATGTAAGGGCTTCTTGAAAGTCAGTATTTGCTTTAATTGATGGAGTTCTCTTGAAGCTTTGCGTAGGCAAAGATGTATTCTGCTTGAGTGGTATTGCAACGGTGTTGCAAACTGGCCCTTGGAGTGTATGCTTTTAATAGTTATAACCATGTTACACTGAATCCTCTTGCCTATAAGTCTAACGATATGCCAGAAGAACCCCTGGAAATCAAGGCCTGGCCTTCTTTGGATTTAGCATTATTGCATACTTTATTGGATACCATCAAGTCTGGCTCTCCGCTAGATCCCCTTCCCCTGTCTCAACTCAGACTGGCTGACGATGCTGCCCTCACAGTAATTCTTGATCTCCTCAACTCCTCCTTGAGTATGGGCTATATTCTCCGGAACTGGAAGCATGCCGTGGTGCTCCCTCTACTCAAGAAGGATGACCTTGACCCTCTCTGTTGGTCAAACCTTCGGCCTATTTCCCTTCTCCCTGCTATTTCTAAGATCCTAGAAAAGCATGTCAATACTCAACTCATCTCTTTTGCCACTTCTTGTAATCTGCTTCATCCATCTCAGTCCGGCTTTAGGGCAGGCCATAGTACGGAATCCGCCCTACTTGGAGTCACAGAACTTCTTAGGCAAGAACTCTACTCCGGTGGGACGGCCGCCCTTATCCTTTTGGATTTAAGTGCGGCTTTCGACACGGTTCTACATTCTATCCTGCTGGACAGATTGGAGGCGCTAGGCATTGTGGACCTGGCCCTGAGGTGGATGTCCTCTTTTTTGAAAGATCGTACTTTCCAGGTCTCATCAGCTAATAACACATCCAAGATCCGCTCACTGACCTATGTGGTTCCGAAGGGCTCCATTTTGAGTCCCCTGCTTTTTAACATTTATCTTCACCCTCTGATGGATGTGATTGAGGAGTCTGGGCTCACCTTGTTCTCTTATGCTGATGATTCCCAGATTATTTTCACTTTATGGAATGCTCAGAACCTAGATCCTTCCCCACTCAGGCTAGGTTTGACTAATGTTGCCTGCTGGATGTGCTTTAAAGCTTAATGGCAATAAAACACAAGTCTTGATTCTGGGCAATAAACCCATACTTTGGGGAATTAACCACTGGCCTGGCACTGACAGTACAGCAAGGTGTAACATGGCATGAAGTTATATCACAGGGTGTGGTTCATTCTTTGCCATAAATGGTTGTACTTGAGGAGATGGGATAGCCATCCCTGTGCATTTAATCCTTGTACATAATTTTGAAGCTTATAATATTTTATGTTAATGTTCACAGAGGCCCCTGAAGAAGGGATTGTTCAAATCCCGAAATGCATTGGGCAATTGATGTTACGGATATTGAAGCTGCCACTTTGGATAAAGTTTTGTTCCCAATACAAATTGTTTTGTAAAACATTCATGAAGTTGTACACAATGAATTTGTGCATATTGGGGCAGATTTACAAGCCCCTTGCGACACATTTGCGCCGCCGTTGCGTCACTTCTGTGACGCAGTTGCGTCGTAAACAATGCATCACGTTGCAACATATTTACAACGTGACGCATCTAGGGAGACGCATCACTTTGTAAAGCCCTGCGCTACATTATACCTGCGTCAGGTATAATGTATGCAGGGTGGGCGTTCCGTCGCAAGAAAGCCTCGTAAAAGTGACACCACTGAGTCACTTTTACAATGCCGCTGCGTCAAAACCTTACGCCTGCTTGAAGCAGGCGTAAGGAGTGATGCAGCATGATAGGAATAGGCCGCCCCTGAGCATTGCTGGAGTTGCGTCGCGAGTGCGAAACGACTCCAGCAATGCGCTGCCCTTACGACTAAAGATGTGACACGCATCTGTCTATCCTTGCGCCACGGTGCGCCGCATTGTAAATGTGATGCATCCGTGGTGGCGCAAGGGTATTTTTGCGTGTCGCATCTTTACTGGCGCATCCCTGCTAATATGCAGAGATGTGCCAGTCCTTGTAAATCTGCCCCATTGTGAGAAGGCTATTAATGTACAAAGGTTCACAATACAAAGTGTCACAAACAACATTTGTAAATTTCGTTTGCTTGGATTATATTTGATTATGTGAGAAGTGTATTTACGCTGTGCAACCTGTTGCCGAGTGAATTTTCTCTCGTTTATGCTGTTCTTTGGGACCCTTACCCACGCCGGTTAATAAAGTTAAGAATCTTGGCTTCATTATTGATAAGAACCTTTCACTTAAGCCGCAGGTCTCCAAACTCACAGCCTCCTGTTTTTCCATTCTCAAATGGCGCAAGAAAATCCTCTGGCTGATTCCTTTGAATACCCAAGAACGGTGTTGCAGGCCCTGGTAACGTCCAGATTGGACTACAGGAATGCTCTGTATCTGGGCACCGATAAATCCGTGATCCACCGCTTGCAGATTATTCAGAACTCGGTCGCCCGCCTTCTCTTTCGGTTGCCTAGATATGCTTCTGTCTCTCCTTTGCTCCATAAACTACACTGGCTTAAGGTCTACAAGCGCATTAAATTCAAGGCCTTATGCTATATGTTTCTAGCTAGGCATGGCCTCGCCCCTTCATACATCCAAGGTCTGGTGTCACCCTATGTGCCCACACAACCGTTGCGATCAGCCAACCTCGCCCTGTGTACCATGCCCAGGTTTCGCCTGCCCCGCATGAAGGGCCGCTCCTCTTCATACTTAGGCCCAAAACTCTGGAACTTCCTTCCTATAGCTCTCAGGAACTGCCACTCTCTACTTACGTTCCGTAAGAACCTGAAGACTCTGCTCTTCAACTGCCCTGACTGAGATTCGTGGTTTCTGCTTTCGGGTTTCTGCTCCCCTGCGTGCTGTCTGTTCTAGCGTCGGGAGACCTTTTCGGGCACCTGCTACAAGTTCCTTTTAATAATAATAATACACTGGGTTCAGTCTAGTACTAAAATCTATATTTTGTAAGCACTTTTTAAAGATCTTATAACTAAATCTTTTTTGCACATTTTGTGACACCCTATCTTATACTGTGTGTAATGCAAGTTTAAAATAATGACTTACATATTTTCAGTGCTTTCTGTCACAGGCTGGGATCTCATAACACTAAAAATACACAAATCACTATTCCCCTCAGCACCAACCAGAATTCAATTCTGTGGCTCTATATTACACACACAAACATGAGCAGTGATCACATTAACAAATAGAGGTTCCATAACAAAATAGTGCATCTCTCACTGATAAGTTTAACTTGCATTTATTTTTCATTTAAAATGTGCGTTATTTTATATGCAGTTACCTGAAGGTGAAAGATCAACACAATTATTGTAGAATATTTTGTTCTTTTTAGCCATGTCTTTGACCCTGCTCCCATGCTAACTGACTTCACCCCAATTGTATTCAGGATCACAAATCCTTAAGTTTTTTTCATGCCACTTCGACCACTGCCTCTAAGAAGAAAAAGCAAAGAAAATAAACCCACAACTCTTTAACTATTAAGGGTTAAAGACGAGACTTCCAGTCTTCCTGTTCTTTCCTCAAGCACACTCTTCACAGGTCTAGGGCCTGTGATACATTCAGGGAAGGTCAATGCTGGAGCCTGATATCCTGTGCATATGTATGTTAGTTTTTTCTTAAACGCTACTGGCTCACACGTTGGGCCTCATTTTTAATTATTTGGCGTAGGGCAGCGCCGCAAGTCATTTTGCTGCTCGGCGCTATGCCAAATTGCAAGGGCAGGAATGCATCGTATTTACGGGATACAGTGCAATCCTGTCCTTTCAGCCAGTGCCGGCGCACAATTTGGTGCCTAGCGCCAACTCAGGCACGCTTGCGCCATGGTGCAAGGGTGTCGGCATTGCTGGTAGAATTGTTTTTGTGCAGGAAGGTACGCCTTCCTGCACAAAAACATTCCTTGGAGGTGATTTGCTCTTTCTATTTGTGCTGCAAAGTGGCCTTGCGTGGCCTCGTAGAAATGGGTCTGCATGGAGCGCCATAAAAAGTGACACACCAGCTGTGCAAGGGACTTGTAAATTAGCCCCTTTATCCTTACGCAATAGGTTTGCGCTTATCTTATTGTTTATTTTTTGCTAATAGCAGCACGACTGGGTCTGATTTTATTTTTGTTATTGGAGATAGCATGTGGCTTTGCATCTCCTTTGGTTTGTTTGCCTCATTGCAATTTTCTGGAGATAACCAGCAGTATATTAAGCATGACCCAGATCTAAACAGAATTCAGCAGAGCATGGTGGGCTTGGGCTTGTCTGTTTGTTTTCCTTTGATGGCTGCTGCTGAGCTTTTGAAATTAGTTGGCATGGGCCCTTGTTCTTGGCTTCAAGCAAAAGATTAATGGCTTTAATTATCGTTTGTTTAAGCAGTGCAAAGGGCCGGCTTTTCTGCTGTGAGAGAGAGATGATACTTTGGATCACTTTAAAAGGTTGGGGGTATATTTATGAGAATTGTCACGCAGTGCAGCTCATCAAGTCGCCTTGCTGCACTGCACTGCAGGACAGGGAAAGGGCAGGAATGTGCTATATTTAAAACAAATACAGCTCATTCCTCCCTTTTCACCTGCTCTGGTGCCATTTTGGCTGACCAGCACCAATGCAGGCACCCTTGCACCAGGGTGAAAAGGTGCCTGTATTGCATGCAGAATTGTTTTTGTCCAGGAAGGGGCACCTTCATGCACAAAAACAATTGTGAGAGGCATACTCCTCTGAAGTACCGAGGAGAAATAAAGATATTTCTCCTCGTTGCACCTCCATGGGAAGGCATGTATTTTTGGCGCATTCCCAGGTTTACCCGTTCTGGTAAATCTGGAATTGAGTCAAAAATCATGGGAGTTGCATGGGAACAGCATTGCAACGCCCATGAAACGCAGGGATTTGCGGGGCGTTGCTATAATTGAGATTTATGAAGTCACTCAGGACCATGCAAAGTGGCCTTGCGTGGCTTTATGAATCTCATTTTTTTTTGCTGCGTCGGGCATGTACCAAGCATATCGCAGCTGGAGTCATATATAGGGCCCTTGGTTTCTTGCTGCATTACCGCAAGAGTTTACAGGGTCATACATTGAGGGAATATTTATGAACACCTTGTGCCGCCGGAGAGTCACTTTTTGTGATGGTCAAGCAGCGCAAACTACAAAATCATATCTATGAGATCATGCAAAGCCACTTTGCTTGGCTTTGAATGGCCTCATAGATATGGAGTAAGGCAAGGCAGTGCAAAACTCTGCGCTCAGGAGGCATTCCATGGGCGTTGCGGTGGGTATTCCCATGCAACACCCATGGATTTTGATGCTTCCCCAGTTTTACGAGACCGTGTACACCAAAACCTTATGCCTCCAGAGGTGTGGCGTGATGAGGAGAAATTACTTTTTTTCTCCACGTTTATTCCTCTTTCCATGTGTGATGCATTCTGCAGCACAAATAGAAAGAGGAAAACGCCTCTCAGGATTGTTTTTGCGCAGTAAGGTGCCCCTTCCTGCACAAAAACAATCCTGCCAACAACACCATGGTGCAAGGGTGCCTACGTTGGCTCTAGGCTGCTGAAACGGTGCCAGCACTGGGGAAAAGGACAGGAATGCATTGTATTATATATATATGGTGCATTACTGCCCTTTCACTTTGACGTAGGGCAGCATAGTGCAGCAAGGTGACAAATCCCCATAAATGAGGCCTTGAATTCCTAATTCTAGGATAAATCCCTTTAAACATTGGGGCCTATTTATGAGCTGGTTTGTGTCACTCTTGCACCACGCAACGTGGTGCAAGAGTGATGCAAACCTTAAGTCAGATTTATGAAGCCATGCAAGGCCACTTGCGTGGAGTAAGGCAAATCAGCGCAAATCACAGGGTACCTTTCTCAGCCCTGGGAAAGGCGTTCCATGGGCATTGCATGGGTGTTCACACACAACTCCCATGGTTTTTGATGCATTCCCAGATTTACCAGAACTGGTAAACCTGGGAATGTGCCAAAAAGATACGCCTTCCCAGGAGAGGTGTATTGAGGAGAAATTACTTTATTTCTCCTTGTTACGTCCTCATTCTATTTGTGCTGCATTCTGCAGCACACATAGAGGAATATGCCTCTCAGGATTGTTTTTGTGGAAGAAGGTGTCCCTTCCCCAGAAGTGACCCAAAAACTCCACTGCGCTACGTGGAGTTCTGCAAGTGGTTGAGTGCGTTACGTAATGACGTTCGCACTGATTTTTAGCACCGAGTGTTTGTCTCACGCTGTAAAATCAGCATGAACAGCACCACATGCAGCGCATGAGGGCAATGATTCTTTCTGCCGCTCGAGTAGATGCTCTATTTGAGTGGCAGCTTCTTTAATGTGAACGGAATGTTTCTCAACCAGAGTGGTAGCAACAGTCTGCAACCGCCAACATTGAGAAATCTCGCAGAGAGGTGGTCTGGAGTAAGATTTTCCTCGCTTGCCAACTTAACATTGGCAAGCGCGAGCAAGGAAGAAAGTCCACTCCGCAGAGTTTTTCAGAGCTCCGCACTCTCTGCGGAGCAGGAAAAACTCCACAAGATCAGCGAGTGGAGCGGAATTTCACGCCAAGGCCTACTTAAAAGTGACATTCATGAAAGACATTCTAGCAGAGCCATAATCATGAAAGGGTTTAAATTGTTTCTTCCAATGCCTCCATTGCTTTGTGTGCACATGATTGTATGTGATCCACAAGCTGGCACGTGATTCATTTGAAAGCTAGATAAATTAAAAAAGCAAACAGCACTAAAACTGCTCATTATCATTCTACATTTTGCCACTAGATCACATTTAGGCTGCCTGTGACCTGCACTCAGAGAGCTGCAGCTTTAGCAAGCATTTCAAATGTAGGGCGATGTGCTTCTCTAAACGGAAACCAACTCATTAGAAACTGCATTTTTACGTAATTGGGAAATTGCAGTGCGTGAACATGAAATTTGCCCCGTCAAATTAGTTTAACCAGAGTCAAAAAAATGTACTTTGTTCAAATAAATAAAAATAAAAGTACATACTGACGTTGGTGTGCAGGAAAGACCCCAGAGACACGGGACGCCGGGACCACTATCCACTGTTCCCAGAAACCAAGGAGTCTCCAATGCCTGTGTTGGAAATGAAAAGACAATGAACCTAACCAATCCTGAAGCTGCTCTCATGCCATTTTCATCATGAGAGTAGCAACATGATTGATCTGAGTAGGCTAAATCAGGCCTCCTTTTCCGACTAGGAGCCTGTGCCTGCAGTCCTCTCTGCTTTTACACAGCTCATATTGGTGCGGTCTGAAGTGTGCATGTTGGGCTGGCCGTCGCAAGTCTGCTGGCCAAACCAACATGCGCACTTTATGTTTAGGCAAGTCATTCCTGGCCTCACCCGCAAGTCGAGATGGGCACAGTGCACTTCAAATGGTCATGTCCATTGACCATTTTATTAAATTTACGTTTTCTGCAGCTGCTGCCTCGTACCAGGCAGGGTGACGCTCCTCCGCCCTAAAGGAGGATCCGCCACTGGAAGATGCCTTTTCAGGTGATAAGCTCCTTGCAGAGGAATTAGAAAAAAATATCCACAATTGTTTCAAGACTAGAAAGTATTCTCTTCCTTTTAAACATGAATTAAAGGCTTTTCCAAAGAGAAGAAACCCCTACAATAATCCTAGAGGGAAGAAATGTGACCCCTCTTTCATCAGGAATCGGTTCCAATCCAAATCTTCAGGAGGTAGTTCAAAGAATTCCCAGGATCCAAAGAACAATCAGCACTCCTGCCTATGCCGAGGGTGGACTGATGGGCGAGGTCATTGGTCAAAGACTGTCTCACTTTTTCAACACCTGGCAAAATCTAGTTAGAGACACACAGATTTTTCAGGTGGTTTCCTGGGTTACTTCATAGAATTTCAGTCTCTTCCTCCGGAGAATCGTTTTATGTTAGCTCAACTCTCCAGGTCTCCAGAAAGAGCCATGCTTTGCAGGAAAACCCTATATTGTTACTCCTGAAGAGAGCTATGGTGCCTGTTTCAGATTCTGAAAGATGTCAGGTTTGTACTCTCCAATCTTTCTGGGGCATATCACGTAATCATTGACTGCAAGGATCTAAAGTTATTTCTAAAGGCAATTCATTTCAATATAAATTCCCTTCAACAGGTAATTCCATTGGTTCATCTGGGAGATTATCTAGCATCCCTGAATATTCAGGATAGTTACCCTTACATACCTGTTGCATTAGAGAATCAGCAATGTCTAAGGTTAGCAGATTTTGATCAGAAGCCTGCATCTGGTGCTATCTAAGGTCAGGGTGCTGAATGCCAGGGCTGCATAGTCTTAATTCCAGCTCATGCCTCTTCAATCCATTGGCAGTTTCGGGTCCTCCCATTTGGATTCAAAGTAGGGATGGGTGGAAAATTCCGCTGAGTCAGAGGAGTTCGCAGAGTTTTCCCCACTCCGTGCTATGCGAGTATCACGCCATTCCAGCCAAACTCCTCCTCACACCGCTTGGCAGAGTTTTCTCACACGAGGCTTACCAATGTGAAATTGTCAAGCACGAGTGAGAATTTGCATCCCCTAGTGTGGTTTTTGGGATCTAAAATGCCTCGCAGTGAGATTTTCTCAACATAGGTGGGCATGGCAGGTCGGAACCGTTCTCATTGAGAAAACTGACACTCAAGTAGAAAATGTACTCGAGCAGCAGAAAGAAGCAGCACCTTTTGTCGTGCCACACTGTGCAGTTCGCGCTGATTTTACAACGGGGTACAAGCTTCTGGTGCTAAACATCAGCACCAGCAGGGTGATGTGCCGAATTCTGCGCACTCACAGAACTCTGCGGAATCTGAGTTTTTATGTAATTCCGTGGCATTCCGTGGAGTGAAACTCCACGAGCTCCGCCCACCTCTAATTAAAAGCTTCTCCAAGAGTGTTCTCCAAACCTTTGGCTTCAGTAATTGCCATGCTGCATGAGACGATAATTCAAGATCATCCTCATCTGGATGATTTTGTCTTGCTTTCCAGTTCTGCTCTGAAATTGACATCAGACATTGAAAGGTCAGACCCTGAATTTTTTTTTAAATTCAAATAAAACTCTGGATGCTTCTCAGAACCAAATATATATTTGAACCTGGTTCCAGACAGATTTGGGTCTTGTTTGTCTTCCACTAAAGAGAAGAATAAAGTTGATGCACATTGTCAACCCTTCTGAGTATGGAAACAGCATCTGCAAGTAAATTCTTGTGAGTGCAGGGAGACATGGTAAGTGTTCCCTAATGTCCGCAGTTCATATAAGAGTTTTCTGTAAAATAAGTGGTTGCTTATTACATTGAAATATACTTTTGTATTTCTTTGTACTAGGAAGCTTTTCTATTTGTGGTTCCTTGTGGCAGAATACTCCTGGGCCTCTTGTATTCCCCATTCTTCACCACTGGTTTAGACATCCAACAATTTAGAGCTCATTGTTCAATTGAAACAGTACCCAAGAGCTTGACTTCAGTGGTGGTTGGAACCTGCCACTCTGGAGAGGGGAGTTTCCCTTTCCCCACAAAAGCAAACAGTGGTAAAAACAGACACCAACAGCAGGAGCTAGCGAGCTATTCTGGGTTCAGACTCAGCGCAGGGAGTTTAGAAGTCACAAGAGAAATCATTCTTCCAACTGGAGAGAACTCAGAGCAGTTTGGATGATTCTATGGAGGTTTCAGTCCAAGGTCCTTCAGAAGACTGTAGCTGTGAGAAAGGACAATGCAGTAGCAATGCCATTTTTGAACAGACAGTTTGGAACAGGCTCCAGCTCTCTGAATCCTCTAGTGCTAAAGATAATAGACAGAGCAGAAAAGAAACTAATATCTCTGAGACCACTTCCTATTCAGGGCAAGGACAACACCATAGCAGACACTTTGAGCAGGGTGTTTCCTTCTTCCCAGAATTTGAGGCTCACAAGGGAGATGTTCCAAATGATTCACCAAAGATTCTTCAGTCTGTAGTAAAGAGATGAAGACGGTATTGGGGGGGGGATAAAATGGTTTATTGCAGATAAGAGAAACAGGTGAGCGCCAGGCAGCACGACTTCCACTCCAGGACTCCAGATAAACTGACGACCTGGATTGGAACTCATGACGGACACAAGGAGTGTTCCATGCCACGCTCCACCAGTACACATTGGAACATTAACAGTAGAAGAACAAAAGGCATAAGGAAAATGCATACACAACACATCCCCCTCCTTTGGAAATAGAAGAAAAACAAAACAGAATTACCTAACATATTCACTGAGCCATCCTGGCAAAACCCTTTTCCTCTTTCCACCGACACTCAAGTCGCTCTCCCCAACTTGCTCAGTGTTACAACTAGCAGTACTCGGAAACCCCTCCCCCTCCTCACAGAAGGAGCAATCCCTGAGCAAGATTTTCTTCCCCAACCTCTGTGGAGACTTGGTTTGCCTCTGACAATTCCTCCCTCCCCACAGTTTTTGTGGGTACACAGCCTTCAAGTCCCAACTCAGTTTGTATATTACTTTGATTAAAATAGTCCTCCACCCACTCAAAATTGGAAGGGTGTTGAAACACAGGTGTAGTATCCAAGTCATGTTGTTGCTTAAAGTCTAAAGCCACATTCTTTAGGTTCCAAACCCTACCATCCTTGAGTCTTATAGCATTGCGAAGAACTTCTGCCACTTGTTGTGGTTCCTCAAACATGCTTTCACCTTTAGGAACTTTAATGGGTTTTTTGATGCGGACCCAATCCCCAACCATTACGGAAACATTTTTAGTACCATGACATTTGTCATAATACTCTTTGCTTTTCATGTGTGCCAATTCTACTTTTCCTTTTGCATCAATAGGTGACCAATGTTCTACCTTACCTTCCATAATCCAATTGGGATTGAACTTGCACCTGGGTGTTCTACCCCTCATCATGACAAAAGGAGATAAACCAGTTACAGCATGTCTTGTGGTTCTATAAGCCCAAACAGCTTTTTGTAATTCCAATTTCCACTCCAACCCCTGGCACATTGCCCCCTGAATCACACCTTTTAACACACGGTTAAAACGTTCTACGGTGCCATTCCCGCTAGGGTTGTACAGTGAGGTGGTCCTATGCTTGATCCCACATTTCTTAAAATAATCCTTGGCCAAATTAGATGTGAACTGTACCCCATTATCACTCAACACACATACTGGTAATCCCTCCAATACAAATAATTTGTCCATAAACTTCAAAACTGCGTGTGTGTCTACTTTTTCCACAATCTTAACCACAGGCCACTTCGTAAACAAATCAATTACAACCAAGCCATATTCCTTTGATTCTCCCACAGGCCCAAAAATATCAATTGCAATCACCTCCCAAGGAAGATTAGGAATCAATCCTTCACTCATCGGAGGTCTCAAGGTCTTAAATGATTTATCTGCCGAAGAACAAACAGAACACTCTCTCACAAACTTCTCCACTTCATTGTCAACACCTGGCCACCAAAAATACTTTTGACCACTTGTTTGGTCCTGACTACCCCGAAATGTCCTTCATGACATAACTGTAATACTCCTTTCCGTAAAACTTTGGGTGGAATTACTCTCTCACCTCTCAATAATAAATCCTTATCAAATGACAGTTCCATCCTCACATCCCAATATGATTTCAACTCTCCACTGATAAATTCCTTTTTGGGCCACCCTTTACAAATATGATTACAAACAGCTTGTAACACTTCATCTTTAGACTGTTTTTCCACCCACTCTGCTTTAGTAATGACCGGTGTACCAGAGTCCTGAATCAAAGCAATACTAAAATTGCCCCACGGGTCATCCACACATTCTTCTAAAGGTGCAGGTAGCCTAGACAGACAGTCAGCCACCACATTGTCTTTGCCAGGTACATAGATAATCCTATAAATGTATTCCTTCATTCTCATGGATATCCTAGCCAATCTAGCAGAAGCTCCTACACTACCTTCACTAGTGAAAATCCTTACCAAGGGTCGATGGTCCGTGCGGATGGTGACAGATTTCCCCCAAACAAAAGCTCTAAAGTGTTCTAATGCCCATGCACAGGCCAGAGCTTCCCTTTCAATAATCAGGTATTTACTCTCTGCAGGGGAAAGTGCTCTGGATGCGAACAAAATGATCTTTTCAGTACCATTACCCATCATTTGCGAAAGGACTGCGCCCAATCCTTTGTCACTAGCATCAGTAGTTAACAAACATTCCAAATTTGGGTCAAAGCTGCTCAAAGCAATTACATTTTCCAAATCAACTTTGATCCTAGAAAATTCTCTTCTACATTCATCCGACCACTCAAATTTTACATTCTTCCTGAGGAGTGAGCGTATGTTGAATATCTTGCTTGCGAAATTAGGTATGTATTTTGCACAATATTCTGTCATTCCTAAAAAGGATCTGACTTCCTCCTTGGTACTAGGAGCTGGTGAACCTACAATGGCATTTACAAGTGAGGGTTTGGGTTTTACACCATCCTCACTTATTATATGTCCAAGGTACGATACATTTCTCTGTGCGAATCTACACTTGCTCAGTTCTACACTTAACCCTGCATCTTGCAAAATACCCAAAGTCTCATTGAGAATATGATCGTGTTCCTCTTTGCTGGTGGCAGCAACTAGGATGTCATCCTGAAAGAAACTCACGCCCTTTGCCTTTCCAAAGAGTCTGTGCATCAGCCGCTGAAAAACAGCAGCGGCTGAGGCCAAACCGAAAGGCATACGCCTGAACTGGTAACATCCAAAAGGCGTAATGAATGCGGTGAGTTTCCTCGATTCAGGTGACAATATAACTTGATGATAAGCCGCTGATAAATCTATGGTAGAAAACCAGCTCGCTCCATTCAGAGAAGACACCATCTCATTGATTTTTGGTAAAGGGAATCTTTCAACCACAATGTTATTATTTAAATGGCGCAAATCAATGCATAAACGGATTTTTCCATTGCTTTTGCGTGCGATCACGACCGGAGAAATCCATTCCGAACTCTCCACTTCTTCGATTACACCCTTGGTTAATAACCCTTGCAGTTCCTTGTTGACTTCATCTCTTATGAGTATAGGTATTGGCCTCACCTTATGCACTTTAGGTTCCGCCCTTTCCTTCAGTACAATCCTGTGTTCGAACCCCTTGAGTGCTCCCAGATTTTCCCAAATACTCCAGGAAACTTCTTTACTAGAACCTCTCCCAATTTACTTGTCTCATCCATTATGAGTACTTTTTCTTCACTATTTGGGTCTAAAATAATATGTAAGTTCTTTTGGTCCAACCATCCAAGTACCGAAGGGCCATTTTTGGCTACATATAACTTACCCCTTGCTGTCCTCCCTTTGAATAGGAAAGTAAGCCACCTGAACCCAAGCATATTGATCCTTTCCCCAGTAAAACTTATCGGGTTCACATCTGTAGGAGATAACTGTTGCCCAATTTTTCCCACAAATTTATCCTTCCATATACTCTCATTAACTATCGTGTAGGGGCGATCCCGAATCCGCATACACATTCACTGTGACACCACCCAAAGATATTTCACATATTGGCTTCCCCTTTACAGAATTGTCCACCACATTTAAAGGTAATTTCCCTGTAAACTTTTCACACAACTATCTTCATTTTCAACGTCTCTTTCAGTTCCTTCTTCATCATTCCATACATATTTAACATTGTTTCTCCTCCGGCACATTTTACTAAAATGCCCCATTAGTCCACAGATACCACATTTTTTTTTTAAAGCAGGGCAGGCCTTACTGAACGCCAAATGTTCTTTGCTATCACATCGATAGCATCTCCTTTCATCTACTCTCCTGTCCATTTCTGTGTTCCTTTGAGGTGTATTCCGCTAGCGCCCGGTCATGTGCTGGCCTTGATACTTATTTGCATTCTGTACTTTGAACACACCCCCAGAATCTTTCTCCGATTCTTTAACCACTGTGGCACACCTCCCTGACATTTCGGCTTTCCTCATTATTGCCAAAACATCCTCTAACGGTGCATCCCGTTAATCCATAACCGGTCCTGAATCGACTCATTGTTGCTGTGCATTACTAACTGATCACGAATGAGATCATCATGTAAACCTCCAAATTTGCAGTCTATTGCCAATTTTTAAGGTCATCTAGCCAATCATCCACATGTTCTTCTTTATTTTGCTTCCTCTGGAAAAATTTGTACCTTACCACCCCAATACATACTTTAGGTGCAAAATATTTGTCAAGATCTTTTAGCGCAGTTTCGAACACATTCTCCTCTCCGCCTGTACTCTTTGGCATGCGAGAATATGTTTTTAAACCTATCGGACCTAAAGAGTGAAGTAAAATCCTTTTCTTTTGGTCAGGTTTCATTTTGCCTGCTTCATCTATGGCCTCGATGTAATTGACAAAGTACTCTCTCCATTCCATCCATTTGATACTGGGTTGGGACCCAGTAGTCCAAAATGCATGTGGGTTACTGATGGTAAAGTTTTGTTGTGTCATAGTTGGCTCTACTCTTTGGTCCCCTTGTTCCATACGCAATTCTCTGAAATTGCTTGTTAGGCTGCCTTAGCACAGTACCAGAGATTCTCTCAAGGGAATAAAAAAACGAAATAATGCTACAGCAATGCGTTCGTAATGCGACAAAATACAACTTATTTGGAGTCGTCCCCGACTCTCTCACCTGTTTCTTCAAATCTCCCACCATCGCTCTCTAAATCTGCGCCGTGTCCCTCTCGTTGCAGAAGTCAGTTTGTACTCTTCCGACAAACTCTTCCGATTCACGACCTCTGTTTATGTTTTTTTTTTTTTTTTTGAAGATGGCCGCCACGCAAGGTCACGCTGCGTGACCTTGCGCGCTGACGTGTGAATCTGTGTTCACAGTGTTGCGCGTGCAGGCAAGCAGGTCGCACTCACTCGCCGCGATCTACGCTCGAGCACCGAACTCCTCCTCTGCTTGAAAGATGCGGCCAATGGCAGTTAGTCCCAACGACACTGACACGGTGAGTAAAAATGGAAATCTTACCCCATTTCCTTCAATTTCCAGTCTGCATGAAAGAAGCTCAACGATTCCGTTCCCGATTCCAGTTTCCTCTTTTTTTTTTTTTAAATCAGTACACTGAACGCGAATCCTTCTTCTGCTCCCACTTAAAAAAAAATAAAAAGTCCTCCAGCAGGTTCCTGAAAGGTTCTTCCACGATCGTCGCCAATTGTAGTAAAGAGATGAAGACGGTATTGGGGGGGGGATAAAATGGTTTATTGCAGATAAGAGAAACAGGTGAGCGCCAGGCAGCACGACTTCCACTCCAGGACTCCAGATAAACTGACGACCTGGATTGGAACTCATGACGGACACAAGGAGTGTTCCATGCCACGCTCCACCAGTACACATTGGAACATTAACAGTAGAAGAACAAAAGGCATAAGGAAAATGCATACACAACACATCCCCTCCTTTGGAAATAGAAGAAAAACAAAACAGAATTACCTAACATATTCACTGAGCCATCCTGGCAAAACCCTTTTCCTCTTTCCACCGACACTCAAGTCGCTCTCCCCAACTTGCTCAGTGTTACAACTAGCAGTACTCGGAAACCCCTCCCCCCTCCTCACAGAAGGAGCAATCCCCTGAGCAAGATTTTCTTCCCCAACCTCTGTGGAGACCCATAACCGGTCCTGAATCGACTCATTGTTGCTGTGCATTACTAACTGATCAGCACATGACCGGGCGCTGGCGGAATACACCTCAAAGGAACACAGAAATGGACAGGAGAGTAGATGAAAGGAGATGCTATCGATGTGATAGCAAAGAACATTTGGCGTTCAGTAAGGCCTGCCCTGGGGAGAGCGACTTGAGTGTCGGTGGAAAGAGGAAAAGGGTTTTGCCAGGATGGCTCAGTGAATATGTTAGGTAATTCTGTTTTGTTTTCTTCTATTTCCAAAGGAGAGGATGTTGTGTATGCATTTTCTTTATGCCTTTTGTTCTTCTACATTAACAGTAGAAGAACAAAAGGCATAAAGAAAATGCATACACAACACATCCCCCTCCTTTGGAAATAGAAGAAAAACAAAACAGAATTACCTAACATATTCACTGAGCCATCCTGGCAAAACCCTTTTCCTCTTTACGTGTGTTAAAAGGTGTGATTCAGGGGGCAATGTGCCAGGGGTTGGAGTGGAAATTGGAATTACAAAAAGCTGTTTGGGCTTATAGAACCACAAGACATGCTGTAACTGGTTTATCTCCTTTTGTCATGATGAGGGGTAGAACACCCAGGTGCAAGACATCCTAGTTGCTGCCACCAGCAAAGAGGAACACGATCATATTCTCAATGAGACTTTGGGTATTTTGCATGACAGTTCCATCCTCACATCCCAATATGATTTCAACTCTCCACTGATAAATTCCTTTTTGGGCCACCCTTTACAAATATGATTACAAACAGCTTGTAACACTTCATCTTTAGACTGTTTTTCCACCCACTCTGCTTTAGTAATGACCGGTGTACCAGAGTCCTGAATCAAAGCAATACTAAAATTGCCCCACGGGTCATCCACACATTCTTCTAAAGGTGCAGGTAGCCTAGACAGACAGTCAGCCACCACATTGTCTTTGCCAGGTACATAGATAATCCTATAAATGTAACACTGAGCAAGTTGGGGAGAGCGACTTGAGTGTCGGTGGAAAGAGGAAAAGGGTTTTGCCAGGATGGCTCAGTGAATATGTTAGGTAATTCTGTTTTGTTTTTCTTCTATTTCCAAAGGAGGGGGATGTGTGCGTATGTTGAATATCTTGCTTGCGAAATTAGGTATGTATTTTGCACAATATTCTGTCATTCCTAAAAAGGATCTGACTTCCTCCTTGGTACTAGGAGCACCTGGCCACCAAAAAAATACTTTTGATGTTGCTTAAAGTCTAAAGCCACATTCTTTAGGTTCCAAACCCTACCATCCTTGAGTCTTATAGCATTGCGAAGAACTTCTGCCACTTGTTGTGGTTCCTCAAACATGCTTTCACCTTTAGGAACTTTAATGGGTTTTTTGATGCGGACCCAAAGTAGACACACACGCAGTTTTGAAGTTTATGGACAAATTATTTGTATTGGAGGGATTACCAGTATGTGTGTTGAGTGATAATGGGGTACAGTTCACATCTAATTTGGCCAAGGATTATTTTAAGAAATGTGGGATCAAGCATAGGACCACCTCACTGTACAACCCTAGCAGGAATGGCACCGTAGAACGTTCGCTCTCCCCAACTTGCTCAGTGTTACAACTAGCAGTACTCGGAAACCCCTCCCCCCTCCTCACAGAAGGAGCAATCCCCTGAGCAAGATTTTCTTCCCCAACCTCTGTGGAGACTTGGTTTGCCTCTGACAATTCCTCCCTCCCCACAGTTTGTGAGAGAGTGTTCTGTTTGTTCTTCGGCAGATAAATCATTTAAGACCTTGAGACCTCCGATGAGTGAAGGATTGATTCCTAATCTTCCTTGGGAGGTGATTGCAATTGATATTTTTGGGCCTGTGGGAGAATCAAAGGAATATGGCTTGGTTGTAATTGATTTGTTTACGAAGTGGCCTGTGGTTAAGATTGTGGAAAAAGTAGACACACACGCAGTTTTGAAGTTTATGGACAAATTATTTGTATTGGAGGGATTACCAGTATGTGTGTTGAGTGATAATGGGGTACAGTTCACATCTAATTCAGCGGCTTATCATCAAGTTATATTGTCACCTGAATCGAGGAAACTCACCGCATTCATTACGCCTTTTGGATGTTACCAGTTCAGGCGTATGCCTTTCGGTTTGGCCTCAGCCGCTGCTGTTTTTCAGCGGCTGATGCACAGACTCTTTGGAAAGGCAAAGGGCGTGAGTTTCTTTCAGGATGACATCCTAGTTGCTGCCACCAGCAAAGAGGAACACGATCATATTCTCAATGAGACTTTGGGTATTTTGCAAGATGCAGGGTTAAGTGTAGAACTGAGCAAGTGCCCTTTAGGTTCCGCCCTTTCCTTCAGTACAATCCTGTGTTCGAACCCCTTGACACTCAAGTCGCTCTCCCCAGGGCAGGCCTTACTGAACGCCAAATGTTCTTTGCTATCACATCGATAGCATCTCCTTTCATCTACTCTCCTGTCCATTTCTGTGTTCCTTTGAGGTGTATTCCGCCAGCGCCCGGTCATGTGCTGATCAGTTAGTAATGCACAGCAACAATGAGTCGATTAGGAATCAACCCTTCACTCATCGGAGGTCTCAAGGTCTTAAATGATTTATCTGCCGAAGAACAAACAGAGCTGTCCTCCCTTTGAATAGGAAAGTAAGCCACCTGAACCCAAGCATATTGATCCTTTCCCCAGTAAAACTTATCGGGTTCACATCTGTAGGAGATAACTGTTGCCCAATTTTTCCCACAAATTTATCCTTCCATATACTCTCATTAACTATCGTGTAGGGCGATCCCGAATCCGCATACACATTCACTGTGACACCACTGTTTCTCTTATCTGCAATAAACCATTTTATTCCCCCCCCAATACCGTCTTCATCTCCTTACTACAATTGGCGACGATCGTGGAAGAACCTTTCAGGAACCTTCTGGAGGACTTTTTATTTTTTTTAAGTGGGAGCAGAAGAAGGATTCGCGTTCAGTGTACTGATTTAAAAAAAAAAAAAGAGGAAACTGGAATCGGGAACGGAATCGTTGAGCTTCTTTCATGCAGACTGGAAATTGAAGGAAATGGGGTAAGATTTCCCATTTTTACTCACCGTGTCAGTGTCGTTGGGACTAACTGCCATTGGCCGCATCTTTCAAGCAGAGGAGGAGTTCGGTGCTCGAGCGTAGATCGCGCGAGTGAGTGCGACCTGCTTGCCTGCACGCGCAACACTGTGAACACAGATTCACACGTCAGCGCGCAAGGTCACGCAGCGTGACCTTGCGTGGCGGCCATCTTCAAAAAAAAAAAAAAAAAAACATAAACAGAGGTCGTGAATCGGAACAGTCCCATTCAAGATTCTTTTGTGGACCAGTCCAATGCCCTTCTTCCCATATACTTGACCAAGTTCATAGACTCTCCAGCTGTAGGGGTGGATGCATTAAATTGCCGGTGGCTGAACAACCTGTTAATTGCCTTTCGTCCAACCCACCTGATTTCTCATCTTCTATCGAGAGTTCAGAGGGAGGTAGTGGAGGTGGTTTTGGTCTGTACATTTTGGCCACAGAGACCATGGATTCTGCTGCTAATGGAACTGTTGACTTCTCAGGTCTGGGTTTTTCCTTTCTCTCAAAATCTGATTTTTGCCCTTCCTCTATTACCTCTTCCATGCCTGCATGACTAGCAGTTTGCAGAATGGGAGGGAAGGGCTTAAGAAACCAGGTATGTCTCTTGCTGTTTAAGAATCCATATTGGCTTCAAGGAAATTATCTACTAGAAAGTCTTATGTTCATCAATAAGATTCTTTCTTGAAATGGTGGAATGATAATGGAATTTACTCCTGTCCTCTGCTTTCCTGAGAAGATTCTATGGTTCTTTCAGGATGGGTCTGACAATGGTTGGTTCTTGTCTACTCCGAGAGTTCCATGGGCAGCGATTAAGGCTTCCCTTTGGTGTACTCTTTTTGATTTTGAAACTTGGGTTTCTAGCCTGTTTAATGGTTTTGATTTGTTGAGACATAAAGTAAGAAATCATTCCCAGCTTGAGACCTTCTTCTAGTTTTGAAAATGTTACAAGGTTTTCCTTACACACATATATATATATTGAGCAAAGAACAAAAACAGACATTAAAATACATTGCAAATGTGTATAGTGAAATGATACACTCAAACATTTGTAAGTAATATAGTAGTTCAAAAAATAAAGTAAAAACTAATACAAATGTTGAATAAATATGGCAATGTGAGGCCAATGCATCAATTTTACATAGGGGAAAGAAAGATAAAAGGAGGAAAAAAAGAAGAATAGAAGAGAGAAGCTGCAGAGAATATAAACAAGTGGTTGCCTTATATATACAAGGAATAATAAGCAAAATACGCAGCATATATAAGATACTAATTATACATTTGCTATAATAAAGTTAAGTATCTAATATGTTATATAATTAGGAGGGAGGGAGAAGTCCATTTGCTTTGCAATGTGTGACAAATATTTACTGAGTGGCATCCACAATTGACGATACTTAATGAAAAGTTGCATCAAGTCCAATTTATAATTGTCCAATCTGTGATGGTAACAGATCTAAATTCCACGACTTTCGTAGAGTGACATTATGTGAAGGTTTCCTGTTAGAAGTAATAATAGAAATTGCTGTAGAGAGCAAAAGATTTACCATTTCCCAATCAGCTTTTATGAACTCCAATGCAGTGTTAGCTACCCAGAAACAGCATATCATACAAAAGAGGGAGAAATATCTGGGTAATATCTCCTATGTGATTCCATATTGAGGCCCAGTAAGAAGACAGAGCCGGGCATGAAAACAATATGTGATCAAATGTGCCCTGTTGGGTATGGCATCATCAGCAAGTGTTGTGAGGCATACGTTTAAGTGTAAATAGACAAACGGGGGTGTAAAACAGTCTTGTATACGAGATATATATGGTTTGAGTGAGACTAGCTGTATGTGCATTGGAAAGTATTTTACTCCAAAGTTTATCCCATAAAGTGGTCGGCCATACCACACCAATATTCGATTCCCACATTGTCTCCATTTGTGTTTTGGCCCTATTTGGACAAGGCGTTCTCAGAAGTTTTTATATATATATAGCTTTGGGGTGAATGCAAGTTCTAATCGGATGAGGAGAGGAGTTTTGATGTGAGGTGTCAGAAGAGAAAAGCTGTTTAAGGGCGTCTTGAATCAAAGTACATGATACTGGGGTTGAATACGAGGCGTGAGATTGTACATTGACGAAAGATCAGAGTAAGGGATTAAGGAGTCTGAATGGTATAATTGGGAAATATGTAAGATGCCTTTGTTTATCCAAGCCTTCCAACGCAACATCCTACCCTTTTTCTTAAGTAAATTGTTCTGCCAAATAGGACTGTTGAGGAATTGATTGAAAGGGGTGAGGTGCAAGGTAAAGTATGGTTTCAATATAGTACAGGCATGAGAGACAGTGCTAGGTAGCCAACATGTTGGGTGGTTGGACATATACCTTCTGAGGGATATTAATGGATGTAGACATGGAAGTATGTATTTGCTTGATACCAAATGCCTTATCGTAGTTGAGGAAGTCTGGAAAATTATCTCCACGGGGTTTAGGAAGTTTTTATTTTGGGAGATAGAAGGTTTACCTTGCCATAGAAATTTGGACAACATTTTGTTTAATAAATCCAAAAGGGACTTGGGTACCCTGATAGGAAGCATCATGAGAAAGAATAGGAAGAAGCATATTTTTTATGGTTTCAAGACGGCCCCACCAGGAGAGATACAACGGAGACCATTTCTGGGACAGAGTTAAGAGTTTTTTGGATAAAACATCTGCATTAACCTTAAGTGTGTCCTTGAGAGTACTGCAGTACCATATACCTAGATATTTAATTTTAGAAGAGCTCCAGAATAGGCCTGCATAAAAAAACAGACCTGGAACAGTACATGTTGAATGGTAGAACTTTATCTTTATCAACAGCACCTGCAAGCCATCCTCCCACTTGTAATCTGGAAGCCTGACTATGCAAACAGCCTATACCTTGGGCAACCAGGTCCATCATATGTAAAATTCAGCTCGCCCAAAATGCTGCTGCAAGACTTCTTCCCTGTCTTCAACCAAGAGGATGCATGACTTGTATCCTGCAGTCACTCCACTGGCTACCTATAGCTAGAAGGACAATGTTCAAGGCACTCTTCGTTGTCCACAGAGACTCCAAAGGAAATGAACCACTACTATGCCTACAAGCTAAATTCAAGCAATACAAACAAACTGGACCCTGCACCCCAGGCTTGCACCACTTATCATCATACCACCTTACCATAAGACATCCATATGAGGCACTGCTTTCTCAATAGAAGCCACCAAGTTCTAGAGCTCACTACCAGCCAAAATTCGAAGCAATCAGGAAAATATACATTTCAACTGTCAATTGAAAACATGGCTGTTTCGAGGATTACTATATCATCCCACATCCCCGGGATAGAACCCGTAAACACAATTGCACCTTAAAATTCAATATTCAGATTATAACCCTCAGATTGGGAACAACCCACCCAGCAATATACTTTCTATATGCTGGTAAGCATAATAAAACTGACATATAGTTCGCCCCGGTATTATATAGTTATGTCAATTCATATTTAATATTTCTAGCCCACACTAATAGTAATACCCTAATACTCAGTCATTGGCAGTCAACTGTAACTTGCCCTCTACACCCACATGAGACTTTTCTGCTGCAGGGTTTGACCATCGCCAGTACCGTACCAGCAAATAAACTAGCCTTTACCCAGTAAACATGCATGGAATACATGAAGGGATCTGTCACATGCTGCTGCTGGCTAGTCAGAGGACTTTAATCTAGTCCACCACTGCAGGTCCCAAATAAATACACACTGTGACAGCTTCTTCATATCTAACAATGCCACTCGGATATGGGATGATAGCCCATCCCAGCAGATTTCCACACTTTTTTCTCTCTCCTTCTATGCCAGCTCAGGACCAAAACTATAAACAAAATTTCAGGTTGGACAACCCAGTGTAGTAACCAGTTAAATAGAATATGATCAGAAAAATATACCATAAAGGGACTTGCAGAGTTGCTCAAAGTTGCCAGTTTAGTGAAAACCGTAAACTGCACACCTATCTCTCATACCTCATCATCCACTGCACTGCCAAGTGCTGCATCCCAGAACACGATAACTGGTACTCTGTGGTCATGACATATAACATGGAAACACTTCCCACATAGGATCACAAAGCAAAAACAACACACTTCCAACCACACACTCTACAGGGTATAGCTCGCTGTCATGTAGCAAAGTGCTTCAGTGCCTCACACAGGGGTAGTAGGCGATATATAAATGTTGCAATACAATACAATGCAAACCCCACTAGGGTGGCTCCTTCCAGCAGTTTTCTATATCCCTTTGGGACTTCTCTCACATTCCCCAGAAGAGCCATGAATGCTGTGATCCTGAAAGTGTGATCTGTAATCCTGAAAGTGTGATCTGTCATATCTCGAATTTTGTCCCGAATGAGGCACTTGAGAACCAATGCCAAATGTAAGAAGTCTGCCCCAGGAGATGCATATTTCCTACAATAGGAGTCAGTCAGTCTATCATTTTATTTCGGCCGTTGCGGCCATAAAAGTATCACATGCATACAATACAATACAGCCATAGTAAAACAAACAATTTTAAGATAACGATCCGTAATGACATGTGGATTTTTCCTCTTAGAGTCCAGACTGCCTAAGGCTCCCGGGGAAAAAGAGTCCACAAAAGTGCATGTGCATTGAATATAATAAATTGATAACCATCTTACAAAAGCAGGAGCCTAGAATTAGTAAAGTCTGCCGAAATTGATTACAAAGATCCAAAAGCTGGTACAGCTCAGACTATCTACTGCAATAATAAAACAAATTTAGGAAAAAACTATAAAAACAGTTTAAATCAAAACCACAAAATGTGACAGCAAAAGTCTATGCCGTAAGAATTAACGGCATGACCCATCATGCAGTACAGTTCCAAAATTAGTTTGGTACTAAACTAATAAATATACATGTATAAAATTATTTTAAAGATATTAAAATACAAAGGGGTTACGTCAGTTGCATGGTCAGTGCGTACCTTCTGCTGATCCACATTTTGCCTAGAAATTTAGCAACAGCACAGACAATTAGCATGCTAGGGTCAGATTTTAAGATACGTAACTCATCGCTGTGACAGCGGGTACCAAGCTGTTTACAGATAGGAGCTATCCACCTAGATCTCAAATGGTGGTACCTAGGGCATGCAAAAAGAATGTGACTGATGGACTCTGCTGCAAGAGAGCAGCCGGGGCAGATCTGATATGCAGAAGAGTGCTGGGACCAGGAGGCAACAAAGGTGTTAAGAGGGAGGGAACCAAATCTGAATTGCATGAAGAGTTTCCTATCCTGGGCATTTGTAATAACCCCCAGATATTGCTCGAAGGCACCTTCCAGTTTGAAATCCATGAAATCAAGAGTCAAACGGCCCCCGGTTGGATGGGAGATAAGGGACTGTGCCACCCAGTCCCAGTAATGTTTCTTAACTTGAGCTTTGGTTGGAAGAGATTCTGGAGTATCGGTATCCCATATGCCTTCCATCCCTAGAGTGGACATCAATAATTTCACCCTGGTTATCCAGCCAGTTTTCTTGTGGCGATCTAGCGCATAGACCTCGTCCAAAGCGGTAGCATATGGGTGTAGTTCGGGGGTAGTTTTTAAATGTAGCCAAAAGAGCAAAGGGCGTAACTGTGCTTTTTGCACAATCGTGAATCTACCCATATCAAATCTCAGCGGTTGCAGGGGGGGTTCTCTGTGGAAGTGAGCAAAGTAATCTCAAAAATTTATTTTCGGTCACTAAGAGTGCATCCAACTTTTCAAACACCCAGAGTTCCGCCCCATATAGAGTGCTCCCACTGCTTTGTGATCGTAAATATGAAGGGGGCAGCTATTGGCTTGCTCGATGAGATCTTATGCTCCTTGATCAAAGCCCCCGAGATACGCCTTAGCTGAAGGTTCTGCCTCTTGACATGAAATCTCCAGGAAAGATCGTCAGAGAGAGTGACACCCAAGTAATCAAAGGTACTCACTCTCTCTAGTGGTTTCCCCTCCAGAAAAAGCTTCTCCTTGAAGGATCGGTGAGGGTTGATCATTAGTAGCTTAGTCTTTGCAGTGTTTATCTCAAGACCTCTGCATGCGCAAAAGGACTCGAAGCATTTTAGAAGGGATTGCAGGCCACTCGGGGTCTTGGAAACTAAGTGTTGTCTGCAAAAAGTAAGGTTGTCACCTTAACCCCCGCCCCCCCAGGGTCGGCGCATCAGCTGGGCTCTCAGCAAGAAACTGGACAACACCATTAATGAAGAGTGAGAAGAGAGTAGGGGCCATTACACACCCTTGTCGAACCCCTCTGTCTACCCTAATCGGTTCTGACAATTGACCTTGGTTACCCCAACGTACCCTTGCATAGTTGTTCTCATGCAAGCGAATGGTCAGTGATAAAATTTCAGGTGGGATGCCCATTTCCTTCAAGACACACCAAAGTTTGTGTCTGTGAATAAGGTCAAAAGCATACCGTAAATCAATGAAAGCTACATATAGGCTTCCTTAGAGATTGTCACTGTCTTCCATGTTAGTAATAGGAAGCGAAAGATCTGATCGACAGTGCTGACTTTCTGTTTGAACCCGGCTTGAAAAGGAGTCAGAATGTTGTTATCTTCTATCCAAGTTTGGATTTTCATGAGAAGTGCTCGGGCAAAGAACTTTTGGGCACTGTCGATCAGGCTAATAGGTCTATAATTCGAGGGCAGTGAGCGATCACCCTTCTTGAACACTGGGATTACCTCAGCCCCTTTCCATGAGGACGGAATTACTGAGCCAGCAGCTATTCCGTTGGCCAGGGCCAGAATATACAATGACCAATTCTCAATGTTACTGAGAAATAAGTCGCCAAAAATAGCGTCCGGCCCGGGGCTTTAGATCTAATGATTGCATTAATACTAGATTTTATTTCCGCTAAGCTGAAGAACCCGTCAGTCTCTGAGCTGTCATAAGCGATTGTTGGGTCTTCATTAGCATGGGCAGGTTCTCCAGTGTATAAAGACGAGAAGTGGCGATGCCATTCCTCGACAGCAATGTTATTGTCAGGTGGCTGGGACCTATTTTCCTCTCCCCTAGTTACTAAAAGCCAGAAAAGTTGTGTGTCTTTTTTTGCGCAAGCATCACTGATCAGTGACCAACGCTCCGCTTCCCAATCTTTTTTGGCCTTGAGAATCGCTTTCTTGTAGGTTCGCCTGGTTTCCCTCACTTGATTTACATTGTTTGAACGGATTGCCGAGGCCAGTTGGGTTCTAATGTCCCCGCATTCTCGCGTAAACCAAGCAAACTGCGATTTTGAGCATTTGATCCCTTTTTTCCTTTGTATTTTAAAATAAGTGGCCAACAGGTTAAAAAAGTTAGTGTGGCAGTCAGCAATTTTGGCAAGATCACCCGGAGGTTCTGTAAGACTGAGCACCAGTCTAGTACTGGCCTCCAAGTTGGTGTTGATTAGAGCTAACTTCTCCAGGTCCATTGCTACATGTGCCCATTTAAGACGCCTATTATTGTTGGTAGAATGGACCATCCTGGTGGCGAGAGTAGCATCAGTGGAATTTAGGCGCCTAACCCAAGGAGAGGTTAGGATTAGCTCGAGAGGATTATGATCGCTATCAGTAGTAGACCCTACAACCATGTCAACAACTTTAGGCCATAGTCTTAAATCTAACAGAAAATAGTCGATTCAGCTCATATTGATGGTCTGGTTAAAAGTATTTGCTCCTGACTTATCAGAGTTGGCTCGTCTGTTAGTAGCCCTCAAACCAAATTCAAGTGATATTGCGTTAAGCTGCAGTGCTGTTTGAGACCATTTTTTGATAGGAGTAAGATCCAAGGGGGGGAATGTGCCATAACTCCTCCTCTTCCTTACTTCCACACAGGTCCTCCTGCCCCAAAGGTTCAAAAGTGACGTTGAAGTCTCCTGCGACTATTAATGGCAACAGAGTATCTCTAGCGTCTAAAAGGTTCTCCAACTCCTGGAGGGTGGATGGTGTGCTTCCCGCTTTCGTCCCTCTGGCATACACATTAAAAATCTCCATTCCCAGCCCGTCTTCTGCCCTTATCTGGACCGCTAGTATATCCGGGCTGTTGGTCTTAAGTTCTTTAGCAGAACAGTGGAGATCAATTTTGATTAGGATTAGTAAACCCCCGCTCGGGCGCCCAGATTTACTAGCAGTCGCAGAGCGATGGAATGGAATATACCCAGGGATAAAGATGGGAAAAGGGCACCACGTTTCTTGTAAATTACAGATGTCGTGCTTTTCTACGTATTGGATCCAGTGGCAAATGCGAGTTTTGGTCTCACCCGGGCAACATTCCATGACAGTAGGGAGAGTTTAGTCACATGGCCTGTATTAACTAAAGTTTCAGGGTTTTCACCCTCTCCCATACCTCCTTCCTGAGATCCCTTCCTGTGTTCCTCTGGACTGCCCCCCTCATTGCGGCAACTGGACGTGATCAGGCTCCCATCGCCGGTTGAGGTGTGTAGGGCCGTTGCTAAGGGTGAGGTTGAAACATCCGGGCAGATTGTCTCAGAAATATAGGAGATTGAAGTGGGAGGATGTGAGATAGAGCCTGATGGCGAGGTTTGATGTGCAAGTCAATCATTTACATCAAGACTTGAACCAGGGGTCTGCTGGTGTACCAGGCTATGGGTGGTTGGCAGTAATGGAAGCATTAGAGGGCGATATTTCATCTGTATCCCCGTACGAGTGGAAGGATTGAACCTAACTTCCAATGCAATTAGATCATGGGCAAGGTTCACATTACCAAAGAGCAGCTCTATACAGTCTGTCAAGGAATTGGTTCCATTAATCCTTTTGGCCCTGCAGATGTCCTCCCTAATTATTGATCGGCACCACCTCACATGGCGTATCTAATGTATACTTTTATTGATGAGGGAGTCTTAGTTTTGATGTCTCGTGGTAGACGACAATCTGGGGACATTGGTCAGAAAAATACTCTTTGGGGACCCTTGTGGTGATACTCGCCCACCGGGTATATCTCGGAGGAGGCGAGTGTCAGTGGGGGGAAGGATTGGGAGACCACTGGGTGGCAGCTGGGCTGAAGTTCGACTGCAAGCTTTATTAGCATAGAGCGCAGTGTTCCTAGGCATAGAGTCAGAGGAATTCTTACAGGTGAGGTTTGCAGCAGATCCTAAAGATGGAGCAGTAGGACTATCATGGGTAGTCGTGCGGGTCAAAGATTTTACGGGAAGCTGCTTGGACAATTGGGCTTCGATAACACCTTTATTTACTAGCAATTTGATTTGTTCTGTTAGCTCTTGGACTGCCTTTTTCAAAAGATCCACCTCGAACCTCAGATCAGCTGTAGTCTTAAGTGGATCTTGACCCTTCAGGAGCTGGTCGATAGTAGCAGTCTCACATGTGGACCTAGGTCGGCTCTTGATTCCTGTCTCCCATCATCTAGGCTATGAGACTCACCTAGCCCCATCCCCACTACCACCGGGGGATCATGCATGAGCTGAAGCGGGAGAAACCTATTGGAGAGGGTAAGATCGGTAGTTAAACTACTAACAGCTGAAGCGTTATCTAGAACCCTAGCAGAGAGTTCAAAGTTTAACGCCCCCTGTACCTCATCTGCCTCTTCTACGACAATGTTAGAAATGTTGGGCACTAGTGAGTGGTCAGGAGAACAGTTTTTTGTGCTGCGTGTTTTGGGCTTTCTAAATATAGATGGAATGCGTTTAGGCTGGCAGGACTTTGCACTGTTGGAGTGGTTTAGTGTGCAAGGGGGGCAAGGGGTCAATGATGAATCGGCTGGCGGAGATAAGATAACTTCGCATTCAACAAGAAGGTCGTCTATGCGATCAAGAACACAATTACCTCCTGCCGACTTACGCGCTTTGCTAGTTTTGTTTGATTTTGGTTTCGGTTGTGCCCCTCGTCCCCATTTTTAAAGTCTCTGGACTTCCTTTTCCCCATGGTGAATAGTGGGTCTTAATGTTTTACAAATCTAAAGATTTGCCAGAGTTACTCCACCGAACCCTTTTTAATCTGGAATTAAAGCTAATATACCCAGCATGCAACCTAGGGAGCACACAGATCACAACTACAGTAACTGACAAAAGCTACTGTACTAGCCACAAGTCACTATACCCACACAATATAATAACAGTTCTACGATGTGACTAAAATAGACAGGGCGTGGGTTGGAAACAGAGAACAAGCTGACAGCAAGCGGGCTACCAACAACCCAAGAAATCCAAAGATAAACGATAAACGTCCCCAAGGTAGCAAATGGGCCAAGCTCAGGTGCTCAACTAGTATGGCAGCTAATGAGGGCCAAAAACAGAGTCCAGAAACAGAGACAAAGTCAGAGAAGGAATCAAAGTCAAAATGCGGCTGTCCGAGGCCCCCGCAGGGGGCCACTAACGAGGGCAGCCCTCTAGTGCCAGCTGGGCACCCCACACCCCCGCAGGGACTCAGGGAGGAGTCCCCCAAGCCTTGGCGCAGCGCGCTAGGCGAGCATCACTTCCGGGGCGCGAGGACAGGGGGAGGGGTATATATTCCTCCCCCACCATCTTGTCGTCCTCTTTTGCGCGCCCGGACACGCCGTCTGCAGGAGGTGCCACGAGCTGTGTGCCGATATCGCCAGGTGCCCGGAGCAGTTTGCGCGGTGAGTCTTGCCCCCCATCCCCTTGGTTGGGCGTTCCCAGGCTTATGGCCTTACAGGGCCAACGCTGAGGTCTTCTGTCCGCCTAGGGCTAGATGGGGCCTGGGTTGCTCCCGGCCCGCATGGGCCAGTCGCTGGCCTAGGGGCTACTCGCGCTGGTCAGGCTGTCCTGGCCATGTCCCGTGGCCTTGCACGGCAGGCCCTGGTGGTCGCGGGCTCCGCAGCGCGTGTTCTGCCCTGCCCCCTGGGCCCACCCGCTTTGGCAATTTACCTCCCTGCTGGGTCGTGCCTCACAGCGGCGTTCGGCCCTGCGAGCCTGCCATGCGATAATCGCGGGCGGTCTGCTGGGGCCCCTGCCACTTCCCCACGCGTCTCCTGCCTGGGTAGCACCGCGGTGGGGCGGCCGGAAGCTTTGCCAGGTCGGGTCTTCCGGCGCATCGGACGGCCTGCTTCCGTCTGGCTCCCCTGCGGGGGTGTGGGGGGGTTGCCTGACGTGTCGCGCTTGCAGCCCTCCCTCCTCCTCTCCGGCCTTCCGGTGAGTCCCCGGTGCGCGGCCAGGGGGGGTCTTGGCTGTGTCGGGCCTCCCTGCCCCTGGCCGTGTCGTTGGCAGGGGCATGGGTCGGGGCTCGCCGACGGCCTCTCTGCGCCGGACACGCCGTCTCACCACGTCGGGTCGTGTCCCCAGATTTCGGTCCAGAAGCACAGGAGCAGTTTGCGGCGAGTGCATTCCTTCCCCCTCCCCATTGGGCCTTGCAGTAGTGCACGGCCACTGCCGGTGCTGCGGCTGCCTTGGAGGGGGAAGAGGACTGCTCCTAGGGGGCATTGGGCAGCGGCGCTCTTCTTCGCTGGGGCCAGCTCCTGGGTGTGGTCTCGGTGTGCTGCTGGAGACCCGGCGCGTCGTGGGCACGGGTGCTGGGTGTGAGCAGAGGGATTTCACGGTGTGGTCCCTGCTGTGGCGGGGGATGTTACTGCGGGGGGGCAGCGTGGTCGCTAGGCGCCCCCCCATCTGTGCCTTGTACGAGGTCCACGCAGGCCTTTGGGCTGCGGTTGGGTCCGCATCTCGCACGCTCCAGCAGAGGGCTTGAAGTGCCAGGGGCTTGCTCTCAAACTTTAAAGAACAACGCCTTAATTTTCCTGCTCACCGTGCTACGTGGGGTAATGACAGCCAGGTCCCGCTGCTTCTCCGTGAGCCGCGCTGGCTGAGGGGCGGGGCCTGGGCGCTCGTCCTTCCGTCGGCGGGCTGCGAGTCTCTGACTTCATCGCCATGTCGGAGACTCTTACCCGGAGGTTTGGGGTCTGGTCCCTGGGTCTGGCCAGGGAGGAGGCTAAGGGTGGACGCAGGCCCCGATGCCTCGGTCATGAGGGGGCGCAGTGTGCTGGGATGCCCGGGTACGACTCCTCACACCAGTCGCGTTGGCACCGACCAGCGTTCTAATCAGTGGCCGCGCGCGTACAGCCAATCTTTAGCTGAAGTGGTCGCTTTAACCCCCCAAACTGTTCTACCAGCAGACCCCTTTCCCACACATGCATTTCTGTTGCATGTAATTTTATTGTAAGGTATAGGTGAAAGGGTAATCAATTAGTTTCAGATTAATTTATTTTAGTCGCGTCTCTGGCCCCGCCCCCACACGATGAACACGCCCCCATTTGTACTAACGAGCACAGTTCCGATACTTTTCTTCACGTACTTCACTGCTGACGGCAGAGCATATCTGTCAGCATAGGTTGACAAGACGACGGTGCGGTGCATAAAAAGTGTAGTCCGTGGAGGGTGCAGTGCAAGAACAAGAGGTGTCCTGTGGCACGTGCCTATGTGAGCAGGGGCGGTGGGTCGGTGGCAGGCAGTGAGCAAGGGGTCCTGGCGGACACCTCTACGACATGGTGGCGTAGCTCAGTGGGTTGTGCTCTCGCGAATGAGATCTGCAGGCCGCCGGCTCAAATTCAGCGATCCTTTCTTGTCCCTTAGACGGCCTTGATAACGTGAGCTCCATAACGCTGGGTTATGAATCGTGTGTGTACAGAGCTTGCCAATGGCGGAAATAGCGCTGTATGTACACACACGTGTCACGCAGCACCTAGTGACAACCGGTTTTCCCAATCTTAGTTTCTGGGTAACTGGCTTTCAGGTCTGTGCCAGCCAGCTCAAAGCCTCCAACTGCGCAATCTGCTCACACCATTAAGATGCGGAATAATACTTTGTGCATCTTGACTCTAAAGAAGTGATCTTTAATTGTAATCTCGGGCGTTTTGTTACCATGAATTTAGATTCCCAGTTGTATACATATCTGACCAGTGAAACTGTGCAAACCACAAAACGAACGCCTTTTCGCCACCCAATGTGTGCCCTCGTGACCATAGGCATGGCGCTCATGTTTGTATCATTGGATTAGATGCTGTCACTTGCAGATTACATACAGATCTTCATAGCAAGTGCATTAACCCACGGAGTTGTCTCCTAGACTTCTACCCTGCGGGTGACCAAGAGATCTCTGCTGAAGGTGCATCAACCCTCCGAGGTGTCTAATTGAAAGTGAAACCCTGACTTATCCGGTGCAGGTGCGACAGCCTTCTGCACCTTCTTACTAGAATCCTGCCCTGGAGCCTGCAGGTTACACACACATCTCTGTGGCAGGGTGGTTAACCGTGTCAGTTGCCTTATTCAGTTTTAACAAGTGGTTTGAAGATGACATAGATGTCTGTAACAGTTGCATTCGTCTTCTGTAGTGCTACAGGGGATACAGGTTTATTATAGCCTGACCGGGAGACTTAGTCTGGTTAAACCATAGTGCTGATGCTATCGACAGCGCGGTTACATACAGGTATGGACAAACTTCATCTTATTAAGCGGCTCTTTATCAAAAGCAACCGCGGTGGGGGCTGGTGCTATCATTCCGCGGCGTTCCTCCTCTCGCTCTAGCATACCCTTTGTTGGAGGGAAGGATAGCACATAACGTCTTCCCCTCTCGTGTCCTGGTGTTCCGGTTGCAGCGGGGCAGCTGCTGTCTGAGTGGGGGCCTTGGATGAAGGGGCTAGTTGTGCCCTGTCTTTGCACCAGAGTGCGGCCATATTGTTTGTTCTGTTGGCAGTTTTGTATGGCACGGACTTGGCCCGAGGGCATCCGGGGGCTTTACAGCGGTAGCAGGATGACAAGTTTACAGCGAGTTACGGTTGCATTGGTTTTCATAGCTGCCTAGGTTCCAGTTTGCTATATGTGACATATTCCTGGTTTCAGTGTAATGAGGGAGGCGTTTTGGCGACTAGGGGTGGCAATTCACTGTTGCAATAGGGGCACGCAGGTTTCATTGGCAGCTGGGCGTCTTCGGTTTTGCCGCCAGAATGGTTCCGCCCATGGTTTGCGAAGCGCTTCCGGTGTAGGTGCGGTACTCCGGAAGTGTACTTGGATGGACTTTGCTGCTGCCAGTGTAGTGCGGGGAGGGTGGTCTGGTCGCAGTCACCCCCTTTTGCCCATTGTGCGACAGGCTCAGTATATTGCATAACCTACTGTTGATGTGTTCGCGCAGTGCTCTCTACCAGTGAGAAATCTGTGATGGGTCCATTGCGATGTCGTTGCTAACCAGCGGGAGGATCCCTCAGCGGTGTTGGCCGATCCTCGAACGCGGGTCCTACCGCTACACACAGGCTGGTGTTTGTTTTGGCTGCTGAGGTTCGGCTCGGGGACCCTTATTACCCTTAAAGGACTGAGTCACCGACATGCAGTGCTGCTGGCAGGGCCGGAGCTGCCACCTTCATGGGACACACTGTTGCGTCGTGTCGGTTACCAGTTTAGCGCGAGTACGGGGCACTGTCAGGACCAGGACTCGTGCACCCTTGGTGCCCCCTCCCCCTTCTCGGGCTGGCTGGCTCGTTTCCTGGTGGAACGGAGCAGTGTGGCCATGCAGATCGCACGATTGTCCGGTGCTGGGGGGGACAAAGAGCAACCCGCTCAGTGTATTCACTGCCGTAATCTCGAAGAGTATTATAGCATAAATCAGTTGTAACCCAAAAGGCAAATGTGCATCTTTCACTAATTTACAATGCAGATCACAGGAACTGTGCCACGTGTGGGGTAGCTTGTGTCGCTCAGTTTGGGCATGAGCACGGCTGTCCTGTCGCCGGTGGTCAGCGAAGTTGGGGCCTGTGCTCCCAGCAGTCCGGTTCGGGGAAGGCGGGGTGACCATAATGGCAATTTCAGAGTTGTTTGTGGTAGGTTGCCTGGTTTGGGGTTAGAGGTCTGTTGGTCCTAGGACTAGCCAGTGCGTCTTCCCGCGTTCAGGTCAGTGAGCAATAGCTGGGTTGGTGTCAGCGGTATGTTCTGGGCAGGGAGACTCAGGCCAGTCCCCACCACTTGGTCTACCAGGACATCCCGCGGAGTCCCATGTGGCACTAGAACGAGGTCAGACCTTCCACAGTCCTGGTATTTTCGAGTACAGATCATTGTAATCCTGGCACTTTCACCAAATTGCTGCAATTGTGCTAGGATCACTACCACCAGAATTTGGCGGGGGCGGACAAGGGTGGGATTTCATGGGCCCGCCCATGATCAGCGTGCTTGCTCCTCAAACCAGGTTAGCAAGATGTTTGTCCCTGATGGAAGCATTGTTAACTGTGCCCACTGCACTATCCTTCTCCCAGTTTGCGAGCAGGGGCTTAATTTAAAAAGCAGTAAGCTGCACAAGAGTAATCCATACTCAGGTGTCTAGTCTGCTCTTCTATGTATGTACACCAACAAGGTTGCAATCAACAAGCATTTCATCCTTCTGAGGTCGATAAAACAAGTACCATGGAGCTGAGTAACAAACATGTTATGCAGCGCCAAGATACCATGGGGTGTACGTGTCACCAAGTACAGTCAGAAGCGGAAATTGTTAATGAATCTGGTGAATACAGTGGGCTCACTCAGCAGGGTAGTAGGCGAGAGCCCAGAACATTTTCCAGGGGGCGGAAGGGTGGCACAGGCAGCTAAGTTGACAGCCAAATTGACAACGTTTCATTAGTCTGGCGGGCTGCTCTGAGCAGAGCATTTGCAGGCGTAAGTAACAGTTCCCGCTACCAGTTCTAAGGTGCATCTTTCACTAAGTTACTCAGATCACTGGGACAGGAAGTAAGGTGGGCTGGATAATTCTTGCTTCCACCTGCATTGGCACATCGTGTCTGGAGTGATTGTCAAAGGGTGCACTTCAGCCAGGTATTGTTAGCACCCACCGACACCAAGCCGAGTGTTAAGGTCACCCAGGGCCCCATTTACACAGCCCAGTACTAGGCCCTTGTGGGTCAGTGCCATGAATTACTAAAGTTAACTGAACAGGAGGCGTGACCGTGGGTTACGCTAGCAGAAGTTTGGGGAAGAGCTAAACTCCACCCATGGGCATGGTGTAGTCTTAAGTAAGTTGGAGTTGGCACTCTTATTTGACCAGGGGTTCGATGCTACACGAGGGCATCGCTGCGCTGCGGCTAGAGCACTGTCTTTGTGTCTCCCAGGGGGCAGCTAGTGAAGGCAAGGCTCTTCCCAAACCGGGCACCAGAACACAAGGTAGTCAGGGCCTACTTGTCTGTTGGGTGACTTGGGTAGGCACCGTGTAGTTGTCTCTCCACGAAGGGGTGAGTTGTCTCCAATAGTGGGCACAATACATATGTGGTCCGTTTGTGGTATATCCTAGCGGACCCACTGACGGGGTACTGCAGCTAAACAGGGAACTGGGAAGCTTGGTTTCCGTCACTGTGGCAGGTTTAAAGCATCCAGGGTCGGAGAGGCACAGTAGGTATTGTGCATCTGTGATCCGATGGCAGTTAGGCAAGCGGGGTGCGCTGAGTAAGTTGTAATTACACAAAAGGGTGAGGTGTCTCCAGTAGTGGGAGCAAGACATACATTGTTTCAAACCAGCTTCGATACCATTAAGGTGTTCACCAGGGTAGCAAGCAAAGGAGTTTGTGCATAAGTCTGGGCAAAGGGGCGAAATAAGTGCACCCCAGAACAAAGGGCAGTTGACTATGATCCTGCAGTTAGGCGCAAACGCCCGCCCGCCCGATCATTAATAGATGCCACGCTGGGTGGTGACGCTGTCAGTCAACAGTGGGCTGCCGTTCCAAGTAATGGGGACACAAGGTGTCAAGCACAAACGGCTACTATGTAAAAGAACATGTGGCATGTCCAGTGACCAACAAAAAGCTAAATTTTAACTGAGCAGGTAATTTTCCACCGCTGGGGTTGCCCTGGGGTGGGCAGTGTGAACGCCCCTGCCCCCTACCCGGGGGCCCTCGCAGGGAGGGTTCTAGCCTGTCGACTTTTCCTGCAGTTAAGGTCAAATGCCCTGCCCGGTTAGCTATACTAGCCTCACTGGGCGGGGTGCTGTCAGCTAACACATTGTGCTGCGTCCCCAAGAAAGGGGGCAACAAGGTGCCAAGCACAAAAGGCAAGGCGAGCAGTGTGAATATCCCCCCCCTATTCGGGAATATTCTGGGATGAAGGGCAAAGTAGGACTTGCCAATCCTTAAAGTTAGGCACCATATGGCAGCCAGTGCGCACTGCATTAATCAGACGGATTCTCTAGCTGGTATCCCTAGGGGGTCCACCACGAAGGGAGCTGAGCTGGCGAAATTCCCATAAGAAATAAGGGATGCAAGGGCAGGAGGGCACCCTGGCTCATCGTCACACACGTCTAGTTATGGACATTCCTGTGCGTCATGAGTTGGAAAGCAAATGGACGGTGCAAAGGTTAAAGTATAATCCGTCTCGCCCGAATAGCCAAAAGCAGGCAGGTGGGTGTAGGAGCGGTCTCCCAACAAGCCGGCAGCTGTCCCTTAGCGGGCACACAGGTGTGCTAGACACACCGTCCTAGATGGACGGCAGCTAGGTGTGCTCAGCAAATTCATGGGGCAATGTGAACCAGGGAATCGGATCTGCCCCGCCCAGAGTTGACACAGGGCTGAGTTATGTGAAGTAGTGGAACTTTCCCACAGGAGGGTGGATAGTTCTTGACACAAATTCACAGGGCAGAAGGGCCTTGTGTGGCAATAGACACTAGCTGATCCAGGCTATCAGCAAGGGCTATTATGATATAGATGGGGTTCATCTATCACCAGTGGGAGTGTTCTCTTCCCTAGCTTTGCAGGAGGCCTGGAAATAAGAAGTTGCAGGTGAGAAAGGAGCTGTTTTGGTGGGGGCTCTGGCGGCGACGGTGGCCACCTCCAGAGCTGTGGCGGAGTTACAGGGCGATCTGGAAGCAGAGGGGTACAGAAGGGTACCTCTGCGCGGCACCATGGTGGGTGCCAGAGCCAAATCCTAGGAGCCTCATGGGAGGTTCCTGGAAAACCGTGTCGGCGCCCCGTTAGTCCTTCGGGCGGTTGTGGGCCTGAACAACCGGGGGTTTGCTATGCTACGCTCCGCCCTGAAAGGGGCGTGAGTACCAAGGGACCATGTGTCACGTGATCCGGGAAGAGGATCACCAGAAGTGGCAGCACAGATGGGGTTCGCCCCAGTGCTGCTTGGCTCATCAGGCGGGCAGGCGGCCCAGACGGTTGCCTGCCCTTGGATCGCCCGTAAGATAACCCACCATATTACATAACGGTGTATGTAATAAACCTGCAGCAATTTTACCCAAACAAGAAATGTGTTGTGTGTTTATTTATGAGCATGCATGTTACGTTGGGGGTGGGGTAGGTTGCCAATGCTGGTACTATGCGGCTGTCCGAGGCCCCGCAGGGGGCCACTAACGAGGGCAGCCCTCTAGTGCCAGCTGGGCACCCCACACCCCGCAGGGACTCAGGGAGGAGTCCCCCAAGCCTTGGCGCAGCGCGCTAGGCGAGCATCACTTCCGGGGCGCGAGGACAGGGGGAGGGGTATATATTCCTCCCCCACCATCTTGTCGTCCTCTTTGCGCGCCCGGACACGCCGTCTCCCACCCTACCGCTTACCCGGCGTGGTTCGTGGCAGGCAGGAGGCAGAGAATGTTGTAATGTTGTCTTTTTCGTTGCAGGCGGAGTTACAGGGCGATCTGGAAGCAGAGGGTACAGAAGGGTACCTCTGCGCGGCACCATGGTGGGTGCCAGAGCCAAATCCTAGGAGCCTCATGGGAGGTTCCTGGAAAACCGTGTCGGCGCCCCGTTAGTCCTTCGGGCGGTTGTGGGCCTGAACAACCGGGGGGTTTGCTATGCTACGCTCCGCCCTGAAAGGGGCGTGAGTACCAAGGGACCATGTGTCACGTGATCCGGGAAGAGGATCACCAGAAGTGGCAGCACAGATGGGGTTCGCCCCAGTGCTGCTTGGCTCATCAGGCGGGCAGGCGGCCCAGACGGTTGCCTGCCCTTGGATCGCCCGTAAGATAACCCACCATATTACATAACGGTGTATGTAATAAACCTGCAGCAATTTTACCCAAACAAGAAATGTGTTGTGTGTTTATTTATGAGCATGCATGTTACGTTGGGGGGTGGGGTAGGTTGCCAATGCTGGTACTATGATTTGAACTCACAGTTAGATGGCCCACGAGTCAAAGGGGGTGGCCCTGCCCTGCCTCTTCCTGGCATCCCGCGCCGCAGGGGGTGAGGCAGCGCTTTTGAGCGCGGTGGAAGCGCCTTCCCTTCACCTGCGGCAGCGGTAGGACCTCCCGTTGCACCCTGGGACTAGCAGTCCCACCAGGGTGATTGGCAGCCCTGCAGAATTTGGGAGGCAGAAGATGGCGCGTGATGCACCCTGGGACTAGGGTCCCACCAGGGTGTTGTTGCCGAGTAGTAGATGCCACCAACAACGGCCCAACAATGCCCCGTGCACAAGCAGCGTCCCGCACCGTGGGGGGTGAGGCAGCACTTTTGAGTGCGGTGGAAGCGCCTCCACCTCACCTGCGGCAGCGGTAGAACCTCGCATTGCACCCTGGGACTTGCAGTCCCACCAGGGTGATTGGCAACCCTGAAGAATTCGGGAGGCAGAAGATGGCGCGTGATGCACCCTGGGACTAGGGTCCCACCAGGGTGTTGTGCCGAGTAGTGGATGCCCCCCACAACGGCCCAACAATGCCCCGTGCACAAGCAGCGTCCCGTGCCGCGGGGGTGAGGCAGCGCTTTTGAGCGCGGTGGAAGCGCCTCCCCCTCACCTGCGGCAGCGGCGCGTTGCACCCTGGGACTTGCAGTCCCACCAGGGTGATCGCAGCCCTGCTGAATGCGGGAGGCAGAATATGGCGCGTGATGCACCCTGGGACTAGGGTCCCACCAGGGTGTTGTTGCCGAGTAGTGGATGCCCCCAACCACGGCCCAACAATGCCCCGTGCACAAGCAGCGTCCCGCCCTTCTGCTATCCCATACCTGACAATGATGGTGAACAAGTGGCCGGGTCAGAGGCATCACCACTGGCTTGGACCAGTTAATCATCAAGCCTGACCATTTACCAAATTCTACATTTTCTCTGATAATTGTGTTGAGATTGCGCTCTGCGTCTTTAATCAGTAACAATATATCATCGCCATACATGGATAGCAGAACTTTACCAGATCCAAACCATATGCCACTTGCTGGGTGGAATGCTCTCAAAATACATTCTAGCGGCTTTATCACTAGACATGAGACAATATCGGTGATAACAGGCATACCTGTCGTATCCTGGGATAGGCTAGCATGTACTCTAACTCGGGCAGAGGGTGCAGAATACATCAATATTAACCACAGAGGTGCGCCCTTGAGGGGGTCTTGGCGAGGAATCACAAAGGAGAGCGAGTATTCTCCCTAATGCATGCAAAACAAATACTGCTGTGTTTGAAATGCAAACCAGACCTTCAAAGCTACTTGATGGTCTCCGCCAAACTAACATCCTGCCTGCTAATAGGTCCTAGAACAGTCACATTAAAAGTATAGCCATCTTGCTATAATATTATAATAAGTAATTTTGAAAACTACTGCAAAAACAGCAAATGCTTAACCAAAACAATGTGTATCCATCAGTTCTAAACGAAGATGTCTGCCAGCCTTCTTGAGAGGTGTTGTTGATTTCTGTCTGCAAAGGCAGTTGTGTGCTGGGAGAGCCTCGTCCATGGAGCTGGTTTATTGGGTGCCCTAAGGCTTCCTTCCTCCCTTCTTCCTCATCCTCTGCTCTGTGACTCACTGTGCTCTCTCTGGCTGAAAGGGAACTGGAAGTAACTGTACAAGGTCTCTAAGCCCTGCCTGCTCAGCCCTGTCTCCTGAACATTGCTGGATCTCGTAAGGGGGCTGCAGGGCAGGTTGGATGTGCATCATTTAAGGTGTTGTCTACTCCTAGTACAGCACCTGCTGCGCCTCCCAAATATCAGTCAGTGCAGTGTGACCTCTCGCACCTCTGGGAGCCTGAAGCCAATGCCACGATGCTTGTTACGTTCGTTTGGGAATGTGAATATCTTTTTTGGAGGGTGGTGGAAAGATTTGAATGAGTTCAGTGTACCTAGAGCCAGAGCCATGAGGCTACGCTCATTGAGGTGAGTGAATGAACCCCACATTGCCGCTCTCTCTGTCGTACTCGGTTGTGTGTGGGGGAAACATCTATTGCTGCTGCATCTATGGCTTACCTGTTTTGTGTGTGAGGGAAGAGTGTACTATTGCTTGTCTGGTGTGGTACCAGAACATCGTAGTCAGAATATCTTCTTACATAGATACAATATCTTAAATATGGCTTGCAAAAATATCACCCATTGGAGTTAATAACAGAAACTCTGCACGCATTGTGACAATACTTTTATAAACAATATTTTGGACAGAATATTTATGTTCCACAATATTCCTGTGATTTTACCCGCTTTATGTACAAAGGAAACATGCCCTCCTGCTGCTCGCCTCTACATCTTCCGTGTATAAGTGAATCTTGCACTAATGCTACATGTGCTGCACATGTTCTGAGTGTGGATGAAACTCACCATTCACTGCTGCTGACCATAATGTCCATGTGTGCTTTGTGTGAGATGATTATGCCAGTGCCTTTTGGTGCTGCACCTCTTCTCTGTGTGAGAGAGGTGTCAGGATTGCACATGTGCTGTAGCTTTATAACGGTGCTGGTGCTACCTGCAGTGCTAATGCTGGTCAGTGTCTGTGTGTGCCTTGTTGATTCCCGGTGTACTACCAATCATGTGGGTCTGAGGGAAGCTTGCACTGCCTTTGTAGCACTCATCCCATGAATTTCAAGGAACATTCAAGTGTTGCGGGTAGTGCTGCACTTTTCCCCCCATTTTGCCAAGCTGGCATAACTCCAGCTCAGTCTTCTCCCTGTGCTGTGGACTCTGCTATGCGTGAAGCATGATTCTTCTGGCTACGTTCACCGAAAGATGCGTCTCGTGCCACTATGTGATAGAAATTAACAAAAAAAGCAATTGAAGCGGGTACACTGACTTAAAAATAATTTTGATAATGAACTGATTAAAAAAATGGCTGCATACTCGCTCAATGGTAAAACCAGTGTGAGAAAAAAGCAATGCCTAGACATGGTGCATTAATAATGACCTGTTTCCATTAAGTATCTTTCGTCCATTATTGTGGGTATGACCGTTATGCTTCTACTTTGTAAAGTGTAAAAAGGTTTTCCAAACGAATTGCCAAAGTATAAAGTTGAATCAATCAAAATTCCTTTATTCAATTAAAATACATATTAACTCTAAAAGACTCAATTAAATACATAAAAAGGCATAATTTAAAATACACTCCTACAGTCATTCTCCCCGAGCGCGCCTCATTCTGAGAACAACAGATCATATTTTACATATTCCTTCCATACTGGTCCAGTCATGGTCTTCGCCTTACAGTGTCAGAAGAAAGGTGGTGTGGAGTAGGGAGTCTCATGTCAGGGGAGACCCAAAACAATAGTCCAAAAAAGGCCAGGGTTCCCTACTTAACCAACATGTAACACGATATGGGCAGCACTTTGAGGACAGAATGGAGCATGAAAGGGAGCAAGGCCTTTCCCTGTAATACAAAGGGACCCCCGTCTCCTGTTCTCCACACCCTCAAGTCTTGAACACCCTCAAGTCTGGACCATTTCAAATAGGCCTCCAGTGTTGGGGAGAACCACTTAATTTCACACTGTTCTCTTTGGCTTTATACAACACTCCATATTTGGTTCTACTCTAGTGCAGGTTGGTAATATCGATCCCTATGTGGCCAGAGCTACAGGCCACACATACACAGCCTACAAGGCACACATAGTTCACGCATGTCCTACATGGATGGAACAAAGGACCTAGTTGCAGGGAACTGGCAGACTATTTTAAAAAAAAACAGTAGAGGCAACTCTCCTGATCATGAAAAGGATAAATAGATCTGTCCTGCTACTTTAAACTCTTGCTGCTGCCACTGTCAGGGGCATATTAGCAAGGGCGTTATCGCCGCTTTAGCAGCACTTTTTGCCGATAAAGCGGCGATATTTTTATCGCCCTATTAGCAAGCTGTCGCTAACAGCTGTTAGCGACAGCTTAATGGCGATAGCGGCCGTTTTGTTGCCGCTTTGCATGTCAGCGATAATTATCGCTAATAACATGCAAAGTAGGCGTTCCCAACTAAAAGCAACTGCAAACAGTCGCAAACACAACTTCCCCCTATTAGCAATGCCCGCGAAGCGATAAAAAAAGTTGCGCTAACCGCGATTATCGCTGGAATTTAACACCTGCTAAAAACTTGACTTAACCATCTTGTCAATGGGAGGTGGATTGTAAGGTTAAGTCCTCACCTGCCTATTAGCAAGCTTTTCATTAGCGCAGTGAATTTATCGCTGGATTTCTCGCGCTATTGCTGGGTTCGCCGCTATCGCTGGATTTTTTATCGCCTTGGAGATAAGCGTTGATAATAACGCGTTATCTCCGCGATGAAATCCAGCGATAGCCGGCAATAGAAAAAACAGCGCTAAGCGCGCTTTGCGATAATTATCGCAAATCCTTGGTAATATGCCCCTCAGTCCTTTATAGCTTGGTGAGCTGATAGTAGCGATGCTTGGTAAAGGAGTGTGCACATGGTGTCCCCCCTCCAGCCACAGAGCCCTGCTCTGGATTGAGTTCTGTGTGAGAGGAAGCCATCAGTGCATAAATGTCAGAAACCTACAGAACTCTCTGTGGGGAACTCAAGGGAGTGTGCACTCCTGAGACTTACAGGATATGTTTTCTGACCCAACATTCTGTGAATGACAGTCAGGTGGATGAGTAATTAGCCCCTGGAGTAAATGACTCATGTCACTCAAGGGAATGTATTTAACTTACCAAAAACACATAATTTACACATAGGGGTAGGGGCGACTTGCACATGCAGTAGGTTGTGTAAATTTCCCCTAGACTTTTTGAACCTGTAGCAGAATGTGTTCTGGTATGGCAGGGGTAGGCTCTTTGAAAACAAGTCCGTCATTGTTTTGTGATCAATAGGAGACAGTTGGAGGCATCTCTATGGTTTTGAGTAGGCCCGGAAGAAACTTTAATTCGCTAGCGTCATTGCATGATTCTCCAATTACATGTTAAATTAAATTCGTTGAAATTTTGCATTTTGCAAATCCACATCATTTTTGCACTTAAGAGACTAGTTCACACAAAAAATTATCTTACAAAATGATATTTTTTTCTCGAACTGGTATATCATTGGTATCTCACAAGACTTTTTCACCTGTAGTGCGTACTAGCAGGAAAAGTCACACTGACTTACCGTATTTCACTCTGAAAACTTTATTTACATTTTTAGGGAATTATGGAAGATTTCATAGGGGAAATAATTACATGATTTCACCCACCCTTAGTTTTGAGTACCAATTGCAACACGTGTCACTTCATCTCACTTGGATCCTTTAATTTACTTTCAAAACTGGTCCACTCTGTTGCAGATCGTATAATCAGCATCTCAGTGAAATCAAGGCAGCAGGGGGCCGCCAACCTCAAGGTCACTCCCATTCAACCTAATCGATCCTACGGTCTATGCATTTCTGTGAGCTGTGGGAGTCTAAGGAAGACCTGGAACGACCTCCCCCTCCACCTCCGGCAATGCCCTACACTGCTCCAGTTCAGGAAGCACCTCAAGACCTGGTTCTTCGGATGAGCCGAGCACCCAAAGGACCCCCAGCGGCTTGAGACCCTTGCGGGTGAGTAGCTGCGCTTTACAAACCCCTGATTGAAGGAACCACATCCTGCCAGGGGCGCCATCATTTTCCGTTATGTCCAGCAAGGCACGAAGCAATAAGTAAGACAATGAGTCACATGTGCAACCTCCCCACCATATAAAATAACAAGAATGGGGACGGACGTATCAAATAGTTTTATCTCCTACCGTAATGCATGGTTAATTAAGTGACTCAATGAATTGCAAACAGAATTCAAATTAAATGTAAACAAAAAAATTGGCTTCATTACTTGCTTAGACACGGGGCATCCACAGTGACTAAGAACAGGTGTGGTGTGAGCACAGAACATTCTGAGTGTACGGGGGCTTAACCATTTGTAGACCGCTCCCTGCTTGAGACCAGGATTGTGATGGAGTCTGCGAAAGGTCCTTGAGTAAAGGGAACCACATTGAAAACATCAAAGAAAAGGGAACACGCCCGCTAACAGGCCACTATCACCTCTTAGACACAAATTAACCACTCCAACAACCAGAGCACGGTCAAGAAATTATAAATAGGGCTGTGAGTGTCTGAGATGAGTTGGGTAAAAGGGATACTTTCTGCTCTGAAACATCAAAACGAGGGCCAGTGGAATGTATCTGTAAATATAGATTTATAGATAAAGCCTATATCTCAATGTCTGTGCACATATACATGCAAAAATCCAGTATATTATCTATATTTGTATCTGCAGCCATATTTGCACATAATATACAAACATGTCATGCATGGAAAGTGTAAAGGCGCAATCCCCGAGAGAGGGTAGTTGAGACTACTTTCCAACAAGACGCTCTCTTAAATTAATTTCACTTGGAAAAAAAGCAGTGTGGCATTGAGTGCTAAACATCTGGCATATGAGAAGCAGTGCTGTAGGGACTGGACCTGTTAATGATGTGCTCACTGCTTATGTAAAGGAGTAATGCACGAGCTATGTATGTCATGGGGGCACTTACTAGCTTATGTACAACAATGGGAAGGAGAAATGCATGGGCCGTGCATGTTAAACATGTATTTATTGGCTATGGGGAGTAGAAATGCATGGGCTATTATTGTTAAAAGTCCACACTTTTGACGATAGGAAGCAGCAATGCGTGCGCTGTGTGAGTTAAAGGTGCACATACTGGCTATCAGAAGTTGTAAGGCATGGTGGTACGTGTTGAAAGTGAACTCACTGGAGGGGTAACTCACTGCCAAACTATGACTGTGAGATCAGCTGTCGCAGGCAGTCATCACAAGTTTCATGGAGTGATATCTCCAGGGTTAATACTGCTCTGGGCTCCTACTAGTGTTCTAATGCTTCCGGTCCTGAAATCACTGGCTCCACAGTGGCTTAGCAAAGGTGCTATTGACCCTACCCCAGGCAGGGAAAATAAGTGCCCATTTCCCTCTTTTGCTGGTAAAAATATTGATAATTGAAATTCAGAGGATCCTCTCACAGCCATGGGCTTCTATGCCACTGTTCCTGCTGCACCATTGATAGCTACACTCTATGGGTTCCAACAACATCACCCCTGATTTTAGCAGACTCATATCTGCACCCAGTAAACCAGTGAGTGAAGAGGGACTGTGGGCCCAGGTGCAGCCCCCGTCTCCTCTAGCACTACGGGGTAGCAGGGAACATTCCCCTCAGCGAGGCCACAGCTTCCATCATCTTAGAATAGATGCTCCACAACCTACACAGGCCCACCCAATGATATTTATCACCTTGTCAGTGCAGTGGTAGATATCAGACAATGGTCTACACAATCGAGGAAAACATACAGATTTCCACTTGCTTTTCCTAGATGCGGATATTGTTCCCCATTCTGGGGACTAAAACTTGTAATGGGTGGATTCCAATGTTGGGACACCAACCAGAAGCAGTGATTCAGGGACTCTGGTACCCCCGCTCTTAAAGGTGGTCAACTCGTAATAAGGGACTTAACGTGGAAATAAACTGATATTATAGAAGCATTATATATACAGCAGAAAAATCCAATAAAGCATCATTATCACTAATATTATTGTTTTTGTTGTTGATGGGTTATTATCCAAGCCAGTCCTGTGCACAGTCCAAGGTGGGGTCAAACAGTGTTTTGTAGTATGGGTGAGGTAATGGAATGGATTCTGATTCAGTAGTCAGGGTGAAGTTGGGAGACATTGATGGAGAAGAGAAAGCAGCAGCAGGGCACAGCAGCAGATGTTGTGCTCCCCCAGAGGTGTCAGCATTCCAAGCTGCAGCCGGGGCAAAATCACAGAAGCAGACTTGTTCAGTGCATTCACCACAGATCAACGGAGCCCCACAGATAATCTCGACATTGACATCAACAACTTCAACAATTGGATCAAGAACTACGCGGAGTCCCTAACACTCATCAAACCCAACAAGCATAGTAGATCAAACAAGAAGGCAAGCTGGTACACAAAAGACCTCTGAGACACTAGACAACACTGTAAACAGCTAGAAAGGAAATGGAGAGCCACCGACAATACCACAAACAGGACTACCTATAAGGCTGCACTCAGACGCTATCACCAGCAAATATACACCAAGAAAAAAGCACTAGTAAACTGCATCAAAAAATGCTTCAAAAGCTGAAAGTAGATTTTCATGATCATTAAGGACTTCACGTCGCCGTTAGCCACCGTCAACAACATTGCTGCTTCCCTACAACTCTGTGAAAACCTGTCTAACTTCTTCCACAGAAAAATCGCAAACATCTACAGCAACTTCTCACACCAACCCAACCCCAGAGAACTCGTTGCTAACCTAAACACCACCAACCAAGACAGTCACCTGACAGAAAGGACAACGCTCACCAGAAACGACAGCGGCAATCATGCGGTCCATCCACACAGGGGTCCCAATGGACCCATGCTCCCACTACATCTACAACCTGGGAACATCACCAATCAGCACCACCCTGTCCAAGAACCATCAACACCTTCATCATGTCCGCCACTTTTTCGGATGAATGGAAACTTGCACAAATCAATGCCATTCTCAAGCAGCCCACAGACGACCTGAATCAACTGAGCAACTTCTGGCCCATCTCGCTACTCCCCTATCCAGACAATGTGATTGAGAAAGCCATGAACAAGCAACTCACAACCCTCGAACTTCACCATCTTCTACACAACACTCAATCAAGATTCAGGAAGAACCACAGCACTGAAACAGCACTCATCGAGGGCCATTGACGACATTAGAATCATCCTGGACCAAGGAGAAACAGCAGCCCTCATCCTGCTTGACCTCTCAGCAGCCTTTGACACTGTCTCCCATCCATAGCACCCGCATCGTAAGACTCCACGAGATTGGCATACAAGGATCTGCTCTCAAATGGATATGTCCCTTCCTCATTGGAAGAACCCAAAAGGTCAGGCTGCCACCCTTCACATCAGAGACCAAGAGATTGATATGCAGAGCAACACCCTTTTCAACATATACATGACATCATGCTCCAAAATCATCTGATTGCAAGACATCACCGTCATCTCCTATGCTGATGACACCCAACTCATTCTCTCTCTGACTGGGAACACCCTCTATGCCAGAATCTCCAAACAACTCCTACACAGACTCCAAACCATCCAAAAAACTCCTGCAAGACTCATACTCAACCTTCCACGCTGCACCCACATCACACTGCACCTCAAGAAGCTTCACTGGCTACTCATTCACAAGAGTAGCCAATTCAAAATTCTCATGCACACATACACAGCCCTACACAGTACAGGAGCAGAATGCATAAACAGCCGCATACACTTTCACCAACCCACCAGACACCTATGCTCTGCCTCACTCGCACACATTCCCTGCATTCGCAAAAGCAAAACTGGAGGCAACTCATTCTCCTATATCGCACCCAAGACATGGAACGACCTCCCTAAACACATCAGAGCCTCCTCCTCACTTCTTGAGTACTGCAAGAAGCTGAAGATCTGGCTTTTCGTATAAGCACATTGGGTACTTCACACCCACACACTTGCCCCAGCACTTTGATACCCTCTTAGATGATTAATGTGCTACACAAATCAATACAACATAACATATTTGAATGAAACCTTCTAGCTCGATGCATCAGTCTTGTTTGAGGAACAAAACCACTAACATTTTGGTGACCAGCGAACGAACTGGGAAGAGATCTTCAACCTACCTAAGGATGTCATTTGTTACGCTTTAGAACAGTGGATGCTTTACCTGAGACTATGGCTGGATTTCATATGAATCTCTTTAGATGGAACAACTATTGGTGTTGTTATTTGCTCTCATAGCATATTCAAGTAATAAGACTGTTTTTTAATCATTAGAAAAAACTGTTTGGCACTGAACTGTCGGTTACCTGCATGAACGGTCGGAAATTTCTTGGAAGGAAGAGACTGTCCCAGCCAGCTGGATATGTTCACACCAGAAATGCGTGAATGTGTGAGGTCACATGACATGAACTTACATGTCTGCCACTTTAGGTTGATTGTGCTGGTTGGACAGACTCTTCTGGGATCACTATGGTGAGGCGTTTTCATCCCGACATATTCTGGGATAGAAATCGAGCGCCAAACTTCGTCTTGAGGAAGAGCTTGTCTGTTTACGGTTGTATTACCTCTAAGGATTTAATGTGAAGGTTTTACAACAGTTCATGCCATCATTTATGTTTGTTTATACACTTTGGAGGAACAAAGGAAAAGTTAATCTGCCCCAAGTTGGTGATGCTTGGAGCTATTAGCTTTGTAGCGCTGCGATTTTATGTGCCACATTCCGTGCAAATTAGTTTTGCTCATAGCTGCCAAGTTTTACAGGTCATTGAGAAACTGAGTCAGTCCAGTCCCATTTCTTTCTAAATTCTGGGTATTTTCTTTTGTGGTTTTATACTAAGTTAAATACGACTGCAAGTACCAGAACCCTAAGCAAATAGAGGTTGGCATAGCTAGTCCTGCATGGATCTGAAACTTGGTAGCTTTGTTCGTACACCTGCTTTTCAAAAAATATATAGATAATAGCTACCTTGGACTTAACTGGGGGACATAGGCAATTATTGTGTAAACCTATATTTCTAATGTGTATTGTGTAATCATTTTCGGTGAAGAAAGGAGTGTGGCAGTGGCGGCTCCTCTGCTAAGGCGGAAGAGCGTCGCCTCACTGCTCAAAAGGAAAAATATAATGATAATAATGTATCGTTATTATCATTTTATTTTTCCTATTGAAGTCAGTGGCTCTCAGGGCATGGCTGGCCAGAGCAGGGGGGTTGTGGTGTGCACTCCCTAAGTGCACATGAACTGTTTAATCAGCCCTCTTGGGCCAACCAAACAGTTTATGCACACTTTGCATGTTCCCCCACCAGGCTGCATTACACAGCCTGGTGAGGAACATGCATAGGCTCCCTGTTCCCGTCTGAGCACTGAACCACAGCGCTCGGACTAATCACAACGCTGCATTGTAGCATTGTGATTAGCTCAGGGGAGCCTGTGTGTCCAGGTGCTTCCTGCTGCCGGCCCAGACAGGAAGAAGGAAGAGGACGAGGACGGAGGATAGGCGGCGGCCAGTCGTTTCAGGTCAGGTAAATCATTTTTTATTTTTATTTCATTCCTCCCCCCCCCCCCCCGCCCACCACCTCCGTCCGGTAGCAGCCGCTACTGGAATTTTGACCAGTCCTTCTAAGGTGAAGTGGGGATTCTGCACAAAATACACAGAGGGAAAAAATATAATAAAAACGTCATCATTACTGCTTCTCAAGTGTTCTTGCCACGAGGTGGTAAACGTTCTATGAAATGGCTAGTATGGAAGGAATATTTTTTAATTTAATTTCTGCCATCAGCAAAGGAATATGTTTTTTCAGAGAAAGCAGGAGAAGCATGAGTCAATTAATGACTATGTCACTGCACTAAGGAAACATGCCAATGATTGCACATTAAGATCCTTAGAAGAAGAACTTGTAATGCATGATTGCAATCCTTCAACTCAGGAATGTCTTTGGATTCAGAGGGCTTTTGGGTGGAAAGACATTGTAGCTATTTTTCAGATTCCAGAATTCTTGGGGAGGTATGCAAATGCATTAAAGTGTGGAAACACGGATAGTATATATGATGTGGTTAGGAAGATTATGAATCAGAGTATGAGGAAAAACTAAATCTGGTATAGGCAAGTACAAGGAAGCATCTAGATGTTATGAGTGTGATAGTAAGAATCATTTGACATATAGGAAATCATGTCTAGCACACATGTGCAATGTTTGTGGTGGTATTGGCCATTATGCAAAGGTGTGGAGGAAGAAAAAAAAATTAAATGTGTTAAGGATGAGAGAGTAGAAACCAGTGATAAGGATGAAAATTCTGGAGGAATGTTCTAATCACTTTGAGACAACCAGGCAACGCTGTGGCCACCTGATCGAGAGTAGATGAGAAGTAACCGATGGGGAGATTAGTCTTCCCATGGGCTTGTGCTAGTAGAGACAAAGTACACCCATCTCTTTCGTGACAAAAGAGCGCAAAATATTTTGCATAGTCTGGCATTCCAAGAGCGAATGCACTACAAAGCAGGTTTTCGACATTCTGGAACGCTTCCATGCATTCGTCAGCCTTTGGTACTGGGTCATTGACATCAGTGTGCGTCAGCCTTATCAAAGGCTTTGCCACAAAGGAAAGGTTCAGGATCCATTGTTGACAGTAGCCAACCATGCCCATAAACATCTTCACCTCTCTCTGAGTGATTGGGAACTTCATCTTGAGGACTGTTTCTATGCGCTCATGGGACACTTGCTTTGATCCATTCTCCATCTGATGTCCCAAATTCATGGCCTCCCTCTGATAGTATTGTAATGTCTCGGGTGAGACCTTATGCCCGTTCTCTGTCAAATGGTTCAGCAAGGCAATCGTGCCTTGTTTGCAAGCTGGCTTAGTCATTAAGATGATCAGGAGATCATCAAAGTATTGAATTAATGTTGAACTACATGGTAACTGCAGAGACTCTAATTTCATTTTCAGTATCTCATTGAAATAGGATGGACTTTCATTATGCAGTTGTGGGGCATGACAAAACACGGGGTCTTCTCTTGGAACCAGAACACGAAAAGAAACTGGCTCTGTTCATGTAATGGGACCAAGAAGAAGGCTTGGTAAAGGTCAATGACTGTGAACCACTCAGCCTTTAGGGGAATTTGGAACAAAATTATGGCAGGGTTCGGTAACACAGGATGGCTTGGAATGACAATTTTTATGATTCTCCACTTTTTGTTGAATTTCTTTAAGGCCATGATTGGGGAGTTACGTGGACTCCTAATAACTTCATTCAAGATGCCCTGTTCTATCATGCTCTTGATGAGGATGTCATCCCTGAAATAGCTTCTGGGGTCATTTTATAAGGGCAAGTCTGTGGGAAAACAGCATATGGTTGCAGAGTGATCTTAAGGGGCTTGGCATCATTAAACAGCCCGATCTCTCTTCCTGTAAAACCCAGAGTTGGTCCTTACCCATCTCTCTTAGATGTACTGCCAAACCTCTGTTGTAATGACTCAGTATAACCCAACAATAGGCTCTGAAGACTGCACCTTAAACTCAGCGTCAGCTGCCTGCATCTCAATCCCGACCCCATCCTTGTTGCAATAAATGACACAGTTGAGTTTACAGAGGAGAGCTCATCGTAGTAGGTTTACAGAACTAGAATCACTGATTATAAACTGATGCTGCTCTTTAATATCTCCTGTTTTTACTGGTACAGGAAAGAGTTTGGTTGGAGCGCTGCTGATTTGTAATGCCTTTAACTTGGACTTCTTTTCCCTAAAGGGGTAGGCTAGGGATCTCAACTTTTCTAACCATTGAACAAGTGTAATATCTCTGTAATATCCTAGGAAATCCATTCCCACATTTCACTTCACCATTTCTTGAAACTCCGTTTTCAACTGTGCAAGATTTGTTCACTGTGAGGTCTGCCATGCACCTGGAGAATTACCTAATTGGTCTTTGCAAGTAGTTTGGCTTCCTATCCCACCACTGACTAGGTTCTCTCCTTGTAGAGGAACTAATGTCATCCTTTCAGGACTCGGTGCTGAGTCCTGAAGTATACTTGGGATTCGTTAATTTGGGATTCTACTAACAGATGCCTCAGCGGGGGGAATGATCAGGGCACTTGGCAAAGGTATTTATTGCGATGGACACAGGGGTCTGACCAATAGGCAAAAATCGCAGTTTCTGAATAACTTGGGGGTGTACAGGCCAACTGTCCTCATTTCAGTCGACACTGGGGCAGTAGCAACGATGTAGCGGCTGACGCATTATATGGGGGCGATTTTATGCTAAGAAGCTCATCTATGGAGGCGTCTCCCACCTCGCTCTCTGTTACAATATCCTTCTTTGGTTTCTCCATTTCCTTCTATTCACTTTCTTGTAGGGGGTAGGCCTCAATAGCCTCTATGACTTCCTGTCTCCATTTACTCTGCTTTTCCTCATTCTGGGAACTTCTCCCGGAATGAACCCTACTGCGGATTTTAAGTTCAAATGTCTTTCTTTTCACTTGCCATATGCTCCCAAAGATTTAAGGCTTCAAATTGTGTGGTTTAAATTGTACATTGTATAATTAAATAGTTGTGTCGCCCTTGCGCCGTCAGTGGGGCGTAAGAATGAAACAACTCTTACGTAGATTTATCAAGCCATGCAAGGCCACGTTGCATGGCCTTGCATGGCTTGATAACTCTAGAGTAAAGCAACGCAGTGCAAATTGCTGTGTTGTGTTACTCTGCCCCAAAGAGGCATTCCATGGTTGGAGCACGGGTGTTCCCACTCATCCAGCCATGGATTTTGGCAAATTCCCTGATTTACCATTACTGGTTAGACCTGGGAATCCGTAAAAATGCTATGCTTCCCCAGATTATTGGTTCGAAGTTGATTCTGTTAGCTCATTTTATTTATTTTTTATTTTCCTACTCTATTTTCCTCCCCAGATGAGGCGTAAAGAGGAGAAATATTTTATTTCTCTTTGTTAAAACACCTCAGAGGATTATTTTTGTGCAGGAAGGTGTTCCTTCCTGCTCAAAAACAACCCTTCTTACAATGCAGGTAACCTTGCACCATGGTGCAGGGGTGCCTGCGTTGGTGCTAGGCAGTACATTGCACGAGTGCAAAGAAAAGACAGGAATGCTCTGCATTATGTTAAATACAGTGCATTCCTGCCCTTTCTCCATCACAAGTGCAGCAAGATGAGTTGCTGTGCTGAATGATTTTTTTCTTAAATATGACCCCAAGGGGGATATTCTCAAGAACGTGTGTTAACTATCGCCAAATTCGCTTAACGCAACTTCTCACATCGCAGTCTATCGCGGGAAAATAACACCGTGTTAACGCAGTATTCCCAACCCGGTGGCACCATGCAATAGTCACACGATAACGCAACAAATGCCCGCGTTAAAATTAACGCGACACCGAAAAAATGCGAAACACGAACGCGAAAAAAGTGGCGATGTCCCCAATGGCGATACAAAAATCAGCGAAAACCAGCGACAGGCCTGCGATTCCCACGCGTCATGCGAGAGAATGCACTATAAAAGCAGAGAAAAAAAAAAGACAAAAAAATGGAACTGCGTAGCACCATGGATGCACCCGCACCGAGTGCAGAGGACAACGCGAACCCCACAAGCCCCACAGACGACCAGCCAGGAACCCCGGGGCCGGGGAAGGGCAAGGAGAAGAGGAAGAGGAAGACGGGGTTCAGTCCGCAGGAAAACCGGATCATCGTCACGGAGGTGACAGAACACTACCAACAACTGTTCGTCACCTCCACTGTGTCATCGGTAACACAAACGGAAATATGGCAGTCCATCGTGAACAACGTGAATGCAGTCGCAGTGTCGAGGAGGTCAATGGAGGAGGTCAAGAGGCGCTGGCATGATGTGAAAAGCCAAACCAAGCAGAAACTCGCTGCCAACCGTAAGGCAGCAACGGCGACTGGAGGTGGGAGTCCTACGCCACAGGAGGAGCTGGAGGAAATGGTGGCCACAGTCATCAGTGCGGAGACGGTGCAAGGAGTTGGGGGTCCGGACACTGCTCGATATGACCTGACCCAAAAGCATCAGGGTGAGTAACGACCAGGGACTGGGGGGATGGGGGGAGACGGGCACAATGGCACACATGCACAATTATGTGTAGCACACTGCACACCCACAATGACTGTGGAACATGTCCCTGATGGCCTTGGCACACTGCAGCACACATAGAAACACCAAGTAGGCCCCCGTCCACCATGTGCGCAAATGCCCCCCCTCACCAATCTCACAATCCACCCATGCACATGTGCTGAACCCAGCAAAGCAGCGGCTCTGTGAGCCACACTGACAATGCAAGTGACACAGCATGACCAATAGCATGGCTGCAGTCAAAATACATGACATGGTGCACGCCACGACACTGAGGTGGCCCAGTGTGGATAACATCCTCAAAGGAGCAGGTCACACTCTGACACATCCACATGCACATACAACCCCTGACGTCAACAACACATCTGCAGACAATCAATGCACAAGAGTCCAAAATCCGTCCAAGAGCACAAATGACCCAAGTCGCCAACATCTCAGCACCGTAAAAGCACACAAGTCAAAGGCACACTGCCTCAAAGGGATAAGGGGCCGCTAAATCAGAGCTGCAGGGGCGACTCTCCCACAATGCAGCACACACACATAGCAATCACAGCACATCAACATTGACGACAATGTGGTACAAAGTGCCACACCTACACCACAGAAAAGAGGACACAACTGGTGCCGCATGTGCGTAGAAACTGGCCAACCACATCAGGCATAGCAGGAAACCGTCAGATGACAATGTACGAGTACAACCTCACATCCGTTATGTAGTTGAAATGTCCACTGTCCCCATCAAATACCCAGCTCCTCCAAAACTGTCACAATGTACATTGTTATGCAGTCTGTATGTAAACATGTACAATGCGTGCACATACATGGAACACACTGTTAACCTGCATCTTCCCTTCACATTGCAGAGGGACAATCAACACCTCCTGCAGAGCAGACCAGACATCTCTTCAGTGATGATGAGGCCCCTGGCCATCTGCTCCGACACCCTCCAACGGCTCATGGACAGCCTCCGCACCCCACCTCCAGGAGCAGGGCAGCCCAGCTGCATCGAGGTGATCCCACCCCCTGCACAGACCACACAGCAGGAAGCACCACCACCACGGCTGGCTCCCAGCACCTCACCGAAGAACACATGGTATTCCAACGCCGTGTGTCAGACTGCCAGACGGGGCTGGCTGAACAGGTGCGGGTGGGTTTCGACCTCATGGCAGCCAAACTAGATGCCATATGTGGGTGTCTCAATCCCATCAGGGACCACTTACAGTCCCTAATGGACACCCACATTCCGCTCCATGCCCTACAACACTCCTTGGCTGACCTCGATGGAGCCATTACTCGGATACAAGAACCGTCTAGTTAGACAGGCTCCAGCGACGACAGCACAGAGTTGGCACAGATGCGCAGGACAATGGAGAACATGGAGCGGATGCAGGCAGGAAGGATGGCTGCCACGGCTGAACACCAGCGAGATGTAGCTGGGATCTACCATGCCCTGCAGATCCTCATCTTGCCATTGCTGCCACAGAACTTGTCCCAGATGACTGCTGCAGGAACTTCGACACACACATCTCCGCCCCCTGATGTGTCAGTAGCACACAGTGATGCAGCCATACCACCTCCGTCCCCTGATGTGTCAGTGGCACACAGTGATGCAGCCATACCACCTCCGCCCCCTGATGTGTCAGTGGCACACAGTGATGCAGCCATAACACCACCACACACACCTGGCACACCTGACACAGAAGACATATCAGAGGACGAAGATGTGGATGTTAATGACTCTGTGTCAAAAAGGAGGTTTTAGCATTCATCCCCCGCCATATGGCCTGTTTCTGCTTGGTACAGCCCTCTGCATCATGCCCTGGTACAACACCTTCCACTGTCCCCGGAACACTCTGCGACATTCACCTGGACCCCGACATTGACTGCCATATCTGCTCTGGTTACCAATGACACAGCAAACCGGCTGCGGACTCAACCCTTCCTCTACCGATTAACTTGTCATCCCCTAAAGGACTCTGTTTGGACCTCCACTGGGCAACCATGTAATGTGGGGTGTGCATGGCCATGTACTGCTCCAGCTCCGACACTCCACAGGATGTGAATAAAACATTCCTAATCACACAGATGTGTCATGTCTATGTTCAATCAAGTATAACAGTATGGATGACTGTAGGGACATTGATTGCACAAAAAGGTACACCCTGGGAAATGACATCAATGCGCATGTTTGACCGTGACACACATGGCCAATTAGATGACTGTGAAGGTGTGAACTAGCTGTGGCCTCATTGATCATGAACAACAATCTTGCAACCCCCCAACGTAGCCCCACGTCCATGTATTAAATAGGGCTGTGTTTTCAAAAATCTCAATGTCGGTAGGAGGCCTCAAGTAGTGACCCACATCACATGTGTCAACAGAACATCTCTTCGCATACCTACACACACTCAACTGTGTGGACACAGCCTGGTTTGATGGTACACATTGATCCACATGGCAAGAAGTTGGACACCATACTCACATTGCTGAAGACACGTAAGCGCACAGGTCTACCAGCAACTCTCCCAACCACAATGTCTGGCTCACAGAGGTGGAGCTGGCAATAGGGACCCACCCCTAAGTGAAATGCGCCAGTCAGTCCCTCCCTGTGTACGGACAATGCTCATTGAGGCACACGATTTGGCATGCTAATCAACACTCATCACAGTTGAACACTAGTGGAGTTGCGTACACTTTATTAGCATGTGCGTGTCAGTACGGGCAAGACAAGGGCCACAACATGCAGACCAATGCATCATACACTAACAGGCAGCAAAGGTACAAGTAGGGGAGCAAGACATGGGGAGGCACAAATGAACACCAATCATTACGGATGCCAACGGTCTCAGCCCACCTTGCCTTGCTGGACGAGTCATGTGGTGTTTGGCGAATGCTCATTGCACCGTGTCAGGGGACACCACTCACAGCCCATGGGATCTGCATAGTCCTGTACCACCGGACTGCGCTGACTGTCTGCTCTGCTGACAGTGAGCAGGTGAAGGAGTCCAACAAGGTCTCATGTAGTACTACATTGCCATGTGTGTACTCTCCCTCCAGCGGTGTGTCAGGTTGAGGAACGTTGTCAGGCGCCGCTGTCCACTCACCTTGCACAGGTGTGTGTCAACCCGCAGTCTTGCACGCACATGCATTCTGAGTCCAGGCGAATGCAGCCATGTCCACTGTTATGGTGGGATATGTGTCCATTTCTCCAAGATGCAAAAGGGTGTTGGGACCTGTGCTATGGGTTACAATCTTTTGTGGCTGCAGGAACGTAGTTACTCGTCCATGAAAGCGAGCGCAGCTTCATGGGCAATCAGTTCCAAGAGTACGTCGTTGTCGACTTCAACGAACACGGGGGCGAGCCAATCCATTAGCTGGTCCTGACAGATGTGCCCCGTCCATGCCGTTTCACCAATCCGCAACACAGCCCAATAGGGGAGCGCTTCGATGTGGTCACTGCACACGAGGAATTGTGCAATCTCACATGCCCAACTGCCAGCACATACGCCAGATACCAAGGCATCCCATGAACGGGTGTGAGAAGTTGGCCTGGTATATGCTGTTCACTAGTTAAAGTGGACACCTTGCACCAGTACAAGTCGACTCTTATGGTTGGTAGGTTTAAGACAACCTTTATAGAAAGCTATCCTAGTGGTAGCTGTGGAGAGCAGCCTTCAGGCTAAGTCTTGGAGGAATGTAAAGCAGCTTGTTTTACCACACAATCTCTTGAATCACCAAATGAAAAGACACCTCACAGGTATATATATCAAATATATATGTATTTATTACTAAACAACTCTCTACTAATCTCTTTATGAGATTAGAAGTCAGGAACATATGTACAAATCAATGTTATCAAAAATAAGTTAGCACAATCAATTATCACAGCCCTAGCTTGACTAGACCTGGGCCTAGAGCATGTAGAATCGAGGGACCCCCAAGAACCACCCCAGGTAGTTGTAGGAGACCCACAGGGGACGGACGCGGTGTTCAGACACCGGTGCAAGTCCTGTACGAGTCTATGCAAAAGGACGCGATTGAGTTTTCAATGTTAAAGATCCCTTGCGTGTTCGAGGCGAACACACCGATCGGTCCCCGTACGAGTCGAAGGACGTGGTTACGAGTAGAGTTGCAAGGGAGATGGACGCGGTGTGTCTAACACAGACGCGAACCCTGTATGAGTCAGCGCGATAGTCGCACTTGGAAAATAGGAGTTTTAGGGCACTTCTAGAGTAGCTATAAGCAAGTCACTTACAGGGTAAGTAGTTCTAGGGCCAACACCCACAGGAGCATCGTAGTGCTGAAGTTACCTCACCCAGGGGAGCCGGGTGCATAGGTGTCCTTTGGTGTCGGGTCGCGGCGTCTTTTTCAATGGGAGCCAGTGAAGACTTGCTGCTTGTGACGACAGAAGAAGTGTCCGTTGGAATCCAAGCCTGGATCCGGAAGATGGAAGACCTGAAAGCAGAGGGGACAGTGTTCAAAGTCACTTGGCAGTGACCCGAGGCAAGGAAGATGAATGCCCACCGTCATCGATGGGATTCAGGTTGTTCATGGATGTCTTGACTCTTCGACCACGAGGTCCGGGAGGCGTCGAGGACGGCCAGGAGCTGGATTCAGTGTGTCCCACAAAGTCTGCAGGTGACTGCGGTGTCGGTGACCCGATTGGAGCGAACAAGCCTTGGTAGCAGCAAGTCTTGTGGAGGAGAACAAAAAGTCAATGGTGCAGACCAGCAAGGTCTGTGGGACTTACCCAGCGAGGGTAGGTCAGGGCAGGCCTGGAGCAACCAGGGGAGCCCTTTGGTTTTGTTAGAAAGTCTTCTGGGGACCCACAAGCCGGCTGGCAAGGGATCGCGAAGACGCCTCAGGAGGATTCACTCAGCAGGGGCCCACGGTCACTCGGGACAATATAGGCCTCTGATTTTGGGAGGGATCTCTGCTAGAGGCTGGGACCAAACGTGGTCCAAAGCACAAGTTCGTAGAACGTCGTGAAGGGGTTGCACTCGACAATAGTGCACGGTACCCAGGGTCTGCAGTTCCTCATTGCTCGTGGGGTCCACTTGCCTCAGCTTCACTGGGGACTCACGATGGCCTTGGAGAAGTCAGGAAATTCTCTTCCTGGGCTGCAGGGACTTCGGGCTCTGGCGGGAGCGGCGTAGTTTGCGACCATCGTTGTAGTTTTTGGTGCCTGACAAGCAGGGGAGTCACTCCTTGACTCCAAGAGAGATTCTTCAGTCTTCCAGAGGTAGTGGAACGTCGAAGGTCCGGGATTCTTCTGTAGAGCATCGTCCAGGGGTATCTAGGTTGCAATGCACAGGTTCCCCCTCTTATACTAAAAAGAAGGGAGGGACTAGCTCTATGACCCCACCTATGGGAGGGTCAGGGGAGTGGGTGGCTACACCCACTTCCCTTTGTCCAGTTTCGCGCCAGAGCAGGGGCAGGTAGCCCCTGAGCCGGTTTGAACTGGCATATGCACAGAGGAGCCTTCTGCTCCCCCAGTGCAGGACTTCAAAGCACTCTAGGAGTGCACCCACCCAGCCCCAATACACTAAACCCTGTCTGGGAGGTGGTCACACCCCCTTAGGACAGGATATCTATTGTTGGGCTTCCTCCACTGCGAGTGTCGGTCATCAGCAGGAGGGCAGCCCAGTGTCTGTGACTGGTGGCATCCATTTTGTGATGCCAGGGCTCTTTAGGATTGTACCGCGTTTCCACAGTAGGTACATGTCTATCCCTCTAGAAGGGTGGGATCATACTCCCACACCAGTTACTGGTGTGGGGGTATGATTCCAAAGTGTTTGACACCAAACACGACATGTTTTGATGCAGCCATTCCAAAGTTAGCATTTACCGCGAGGATATAATGCACTTAAGAGTATATGGTTTGACTGCATTCACAAACAGCCCCAGAGAATAGACTCCGAGAGCTGCAGAGGGGCCCTGCTCAGGCAGAGGCACCCTCCCACATAGGAACTAAGCACCCTGCCCTCAGGATTGATAGGGCCTGCCTTAGGGGTGACTGATAAGTCTCAATGTGTGTGCAGGAGAGATATAGGAGACCTATATCTCAGTGAGGGGTGCTAGCACTTCCTCACTCAGGGTGCAGTAGCAGGCCTGTGGTGTCAGATTTAGTCTGCTTCCCAGGGGTGGCATAATACATGCTCCAGCCCCTGGTAGGCCTGTGAAGTACCTATGCCCTTGGTACCTTAGGTACCATATACTAGGGACTCATAAGGTACCACAGTATCCAATCACTAGTGCACCCAGAGTGCACTCCAAGTTGTTTAGAGAGAACAGAGAGGCTGGGGCCCTGATTGGCAGGGTCCCAGCCAGACTATAGCCAGAAACCAGTGTAAACATCAGAAAAAAAGTGGGGGCAACATAAGAGGCAGATCCTACTCTCCTACACAACCCCCCCCCCAAACGCAGGGACACTAAACTAACATTGACCAGTTGAGTCTTCGTGTTCTAAGTGGAAATACCTTGAGAGTCCATCTGCATTGGCATGTTGGGTCCCAGGTCTATGTTCCACTGTATAGTCCATCCCCTGTAGGGAAATGGACCACTTCAAAAGTTTTGGGTTTTCTCCTTTCATCTGTTTAAGCCATAGGAGGGGCTTGTGGTCAGTCTGAACTATGAAGTGAGTGCCAAACAAGTATGGCCTCAGCTTCTTCAGGGCCCATACCACAGCAAAGGCCTCCCTCTCTATAGCTGACCAACGTTTCTCTCTAGGGGTCAGCCTTCTGCTAATGAAAGCTACTGGCTGGTCTTGACCTTCATCATTCAGTTGAGACAGTACAGCTCCCACACCCAGCTCAGAAGCATCTGTTTGGACAATGAACTTTTTGGTGTAGTCTGGACTCTGTAAGATGGGGGCAGTGCACATGGCCTGCTTTAGGTCTTCAAATGCCTTCTGTCAGCAAGCTGTCCACTGAACCTTTTTTGGCATTTTCTTTGAGGTCAGATCATTCAAGGGGGTCACTATAGATCCATATCCCTTCACAAACCTCCTATAGTACCCAGTCAGGCCTAAGAAGGCTCTCACCTGTGTCTGGGTGGTTGGAGCAACCCATTCCATTATGGTTTGGATTTTGCTCTGTAAAGGCTGAACCTGGCCTCCACCCACAAGGTGGCCCAGGTACACAACCTGACTCTGCCCTATCTGGCACTTAGTGGCCTTGATAGTGAGGCCTGCTTTTTGCAGAGCCTCCAAAACATTTCTGAGGTGGACCAGGTGATCCTGCCAGGAGGAACTAAAGACAGCAATATCATCTAGATAAGCTGAGCAATAAGTTTCCATCCCTGCCAGAACTTTGTTCACCAACCTCTGAAAAGTGGCAGGTGCATTTTTCAATCCAAAAGGCATCACCACAAAGTGGTAGTGCCCACCAGGGGTCGAAAATGCTGTTTTGGCTTTTGCATCATCAGCTAACCTGATCTGCCAGTAGCCAGCTGTTAGGTCAAACGTACTTAGATACTTGGCTGAGGCCAAAGTATCAATCAGCTCATCTGCCCTTGGTATGGGATAGGCATCAGTCCTGGTGACTGCATTGAGGCCTCTGTAGTCTACACAAAACCTCATTTCTTTCTTACCACCCTGGGTATGAGGCTTGGGTACTAGGACTACTGGGCTAGCCCATGGGCTATCTGAAGGCTCAATCACACCTAACTCCAACATCTTCTGGACTTCAGTCCTGATACAGTCCCTGACATGGTCAGGTTGCCTGTAGATTTTACTCTTGACAGGCAGACTGTCTCCAGTGTCCACCTCATGGGTGCACCAGGAAGTCTGACTAGGGGTCAGGCTAAACATAGGTCTGTACTGCTGCAGAACTTGCCTGCACTCAGTTTGCTGATGGTCAGTGAGGCTGCTTGCCAAAGCAACACCATCTACTGACCCATCATCAGGGTTCTGCGAGAGCAGGTCAGGGAGAGGGTCACTCTCCTCCTCCTGTTCCTCATCAGTTGCCATGAGCAAGCCCATGTCAGCCCTGTCAACATATGGTTTCAATCTGTTGACATGGAGCACCCTCAGGGGGCTCCTGGGAGTTCCAAGATTCACCAGATAGGTGACTTCTCCCTTCTGCTCAACTATTGTATGGGGGCCACTCCATTTGTCTTGGAGGGCTGCTGGGGCCACAGGCTCCAACACCCACACTTTCTGTCCTGGCTGGTATACAGTCAGCACAGCCTACTGGTCATGCCAAGCTTTTTGTAATTCTTGGCTGGCCTCCAGGTTTTTGGTTGCCTTTTTCATGTATTCAGCCATCCTGGAGCGGAGACCAAGTACATAGTCCATCACATCTTGTTTGGGGGTTTGAGAGGTAACTCCCAGCCCTCTTTTACCAAACACAATGGACCTCTTACAGGATGCCCAAACAGAAGCTCAAATGGGCTGTAACCAACCCCCTTCTGTGGAACTTCTCTGTATGCAAACAACAGGCAGGGAAGAAGAAGGTCCCATTTCCGCCTAAGCTTCTCTGGGAGTCCTTTAATCATTCCCTTCAGGGTTTTGTTGAAGCGCTCAACCAAACCATTGCATTGTGGGTGATAGGGGGTGGTGAACTTATAAGTTACCCCAAACTCCTTCCACATTGCCTTCAAGTATCCTGACATGAAGTTGGTACCTCTGTTAGAAATGACCTCCTTTGGGAAACCCACTCTGGAGAAGACTCCAATGAGGGCTCTTGCCACCACAGGGGCTGTGGTGGTCCTCAGGGGAATTGCCTCTGGGTACCTGGTGGCATGATCCACTACCACCAGGATAAATCTGTGCCTAGATGCAGTTTGAGGGTCAAGGGGACAAACAATGTCAATCCCTACCCTTTCAAAGGGTACCCCCACCACAGGTAGTGGTATCAGGGGGCCTTTGTTGTGCCACCTGCCTTACCACTGGCTTGGCATGTGACACAGGAGCGACAAAACTCCTTTGTGTCTTCTGACATATGTGGCCAATGAAAATGTGGAACAAGCCTGTCCCAGGTCTTGTTTTGGCCCAAGTGACCTGCCAAAGGGATGTCATGTGCTAGGGTCAAGAGGAACCCCTAAACTTCTGAGGTATTACCAACCTCCTGGTGGCTCCAGGGGCTGGATCTCTACCCTCAGAATATAGGAGTCCCTCATCCCAATAAACTTTATGGGACCCACTAGCACTCCCAGCAGCCTCAGCAACAGCCTGCTGTCTGAGGGGTTCAAGAGAGGGGCAGCACTGTTGCTCCTTACTCAGATCTTCCCTAGAAGGGCCCCCTGCCCCCAAGAACTCAACCTGATCAGGCTCAAGTTCCTCTGGGGCAGTTCCTTCTTCAGGATCTGCTTCTCCTCCCTCAAGAGGGGAATCTGTGATCTGAGACAGAGGGGAAGGCACTGCCTTAACCCTACTGCTCCTCTTCTTGGGAAGCATCTGGTCCATAGTTTCAGGATCCAGAGCTGGTTCAGTGTCATGCATTTTGGCTTGTGACCTGGTCACAGCAAATACCTCTGCAGGGATGCCCAACATCTCAGCATGAGTCCATAACTCTACTTCAGACCAGGCTGAAGTCTCTAGATCATTGCCCAATAGACATTCTACAGGGAGGTCTGCACTGACTACAACCTTCTTGAGGCCAGTTACCCCTCCCCAGGAGAAATTCACAACTGCCAGACTATGGTTGGTCCTGGCATTGCTTGCATTGGTCACCTGGTACATTTCACCCAGGATGATCTGTCCAGGGTCCACAAGATCCTCTGCCACCATGGTGACACTAGCACCTGTGTCCCTAAATGCCAAAGCCTGTTTGCCATTGATTACAGGCTGCTGTTTGTATTTGCCCAGATTACTGGGGCTCACTAGGAAGGACATGTCAATGTCTCCATCACAAATCAGCATTGCCTGAGTGGGTTCTCTGACTAGGCCAGAGTCCACTTCAGAACCCAGGGTCAACCCTACTACACCCTTTTTCTGAGTACCACCTCCACCAGTAGCTGAACTAGGGGGAACAGTTGCCTTAGGGGCAGGAGTGGTGGTGGTTTGGTCTTTGGACTTGTTACAATCAGAAGTCCAGTGCCCTTTCTGTTTACAGAATTTGCACCAGGGCTTCTTTTGGCCTTTTCCCTGATTGGACTGTGACTCCCCACCAGATGCAGATTTTTGGGGCCCTTGTGAAGACTTCTGGTCTTTTGACTTATCCCCACTTTTCTCAGAGCCCTTCTGATCCTGCTTCTTTGTGTCACCCCCTTGGTTCTGGGTTTTCTGCCTCACCCTGGTTCTGACCCATTTGTCTGCCTTCTTTCCCAATTCTTGGGAAGAGGTCAGATCTGAGTCTACCAGGTATTGATGCAACAACTGGTTCTGGCAATTATTAAGGATCTGTTCTCTCATCATTAGATTATACAATCCCTTGAAATCAGTAACCCTACTGCCAACCAGCCAACCCTCCAGAGCCTTGGTTGCACAATCTACAAAGTCAGTCCAGTCCTGAGTCTGTGCCTTCTGGGTGTCTCTGAACTTCAACCTGTACTGCTCAGTGGTTAAGCCAAACCCATCTATCAGTGCACTCTTCAGGACTTCATAGTCATCAGCATCCTCTTCTCTAACAGTGAGGAGCTTGTCTCTACCTTTATCTGAAAAGGAGAGCCACAAGATTGCTGCCCACTGCTTTTGGGGGACCTGTTGTACTCTACAGGCCCTTTCCATAGCAGTTATCCACTTATGGATATCATCCCCACTCTGGTAGGGAGGAACAACCTTGCTCAGGTTCCTATGGTCTGGAATATTTTCTCTGCCTCTAGGGACACTGTTGCTGCCACCAGGGGGTTCTAACCCCTCTCTTCTAGAAGCTCTCTGGAACTCAAAGGCTTCTTTGTCTAATGCCAACTGCTTGGTTTTGAGGGCAAATCTTGCTTCCTCATACTGCAGCAGTTTGTACAGCCTGTCAGAGGAGGTGTCTCTCTTCTTGGGAAGTAGGAGTTCCTCTGGTAGACAGATTCTCTGCCAGAGTGATAGGAGTGGTCAGAGTCCCTAGAAAGGGACCTAGGCCTCACCTCCACTATGTCAGTTCTCTTAGGGAGAATTCCTCTGTCCTGTTCAGACCCCTTGGGGCCTGGCCCTACAACCACAGAGTCTTGGTCATCCTGATGTTCATCATCTGACCCAGACACTGTAATTGACCCACCCACTGATTCAGACCCCTTAGCTCCTAGAGCTAATCTAAGGTCATCTGCTGTTAGCAGATCTATCAAGTGTAGTGTGGAGGGACTCTGTCCTATCTTCAGGTGCCTCTCAGCACACATGGCTTTCAAGTCAAAGAAAGTCATGTCCTTATACTGAAGCTGGGTGGATCCACTGGGTCCATCCCTTGAGGACATTCTAGTGTTGTGCAGTGTTGTACTACCTACATTAGTTTGTGGCCTACTGATACTAGCTTGAGCTGTAGAAAGGGTGTGCTATCCCTTTTTCACACAGCCCTAAGTTCAGTAGAACTTATTGATACTAAGCTTGACTTTATATGTACCTTGAGTACCTATAGTGGTTTTCAGTTAGTAATTCAAATAGAGATTTTCTGGTAAAACAATAGCAAGCTGGAATCCCACACGCTGCCACCAATGTGAGCCTGTCTAACTTGTTTAGTCTTATTGATCAACTTTTGGTGCCGCGCAGTTGAATAAAATCACCCACATTAGGCATGGATGGCTCGAGCCTGAGCGTAAAGTACATCTTCAGTCAGCTTGTGGCCATAAACAAAAATGAAATAAACAAAAATTCGGACCCGGCTGGAAGTCAGTCCCGCACATGGGTAAGTGGGACAGCTTCTTGCCTGCTGTCATTTTTCAGGAAGGAACCGGACTATGAGCTAATCTTTTCGTGTAACACAAGGCATTCCCCTCCCCTGCTCACTACACCTCCGGGATTCTGGAGTTCGGGCTGAGTGACTATTTAAGTATGAGCTGTATGCTTTTAATTGGTTACTTTTAGGTTCTGTTTAATACAGTGCATTGCTGAACTTTCGACCTCCGAGTGCAGCAATGTGACTTGCTGTGCTGCGTGATTTTTTCTTAAATATGCCCCCGAGTGCGCTGGCAGTGAGTGCGCCATGGAGAATATGCAGCCTGTCTAACTTGTTTACTCTTATTGATCAACTTTTGGTGCCGCACAGTTGAATTAAATCACCCACATTAGGCATAGATGGCTCGAGCCCGAGCGTAAAGTACATCTTCAGTCAGCTTGTGCCATAAATAGAAACTAAAATAAACAAAAATTCGGACGTGGCTGAAAGTGAGTCCCGCACATGGGTTTGTGGGGCAGCACCTTGTCTGCTGTTGATTTTCGGCAAGGCCCCGGACTAAAGGCTAGTCTGTGGCGGCAGCGAGCTAGGTACAGGATGTTTTCGACTTTGGGGTAGCTGGGGAATCACCACTGGTTCATCTCTCCCCTGGTTCCCAGCACCCTGGATGTTACTGTTGTGTCAACTAAACCCACCTTCTGTTTTCCTGTTACAGGAGGCATTCCCCTCCCCTGCTCACTACAGCTCCGGGATTCTGGAGTTCGGGCCGAGTGACTATTTAAGGATGGGCTCCCTGCTTTTAATTAGTTACTTTTAGGTTCTGTTAAATACATTGCATTTCTGCCCTTCCTCCATCACGAGTGCAGCAAGATGACTTGCTACGCTGCGTGATTTTTTCTTAAATAAGCCCCCGAGTGTGCTGCCAGTGAGTGCACCAAGTGAGAATATGCAGCCTGTCTAACTTGTTTTGCTTTTAATTGGTTACTTTTAGGTTCTTGATTTTTTTGTTTAAAAAAATCAAGACACATTTCTTTTGTTCCTTATGGTTCTCATGCAAGCCTTTTTTATGTTTTCTACTTTATTGCTTAATGTTAGATTATTGGTTCTTATTTGATTGTGTTAGCTAATTTTATTTATTTGTTATTTTCCTCCTCTGTTTTCCCACTTGCTATGACCCTGGAATGTTGGAATTTTAGCCATTTAGGTAGAGTGCTGTTGTTGTGCACCCATACAGTCCAGACAAGGCAGCTGCATAGCAGTGGCATAAGAAAACTTGAGGGCTCCCCCTGCAAAGCAGTGCTAAAAAACATAAGTGCCAGGGCTTTCGTCAGGAGGCCACTGCAGCTTGCACCACACATTGCCCCTGCAATGCCGCCAACTAGTAACCATCACATTCCTACAAGTGTGACAATTCGGACTATTCCAGGTCCCCAAAGCTATAAGAATGGCTAGGGCAGCAGGTAATAGTCATTTCTAGTGTATATTGAATTAATAATTAACTGTTTTTGTCACAAGCACTGGTGCTGACAATTAAGTGGCGGTACCGTACCGAACGCCCCGAAACCACCAGCTCAAATTAAGCACTGCTGCAAGGCCTACCAACCCCCAGACCCAGTCAGGAGCTCTCAGGCCAGGGGCCCACCACCTATGCACAGTGCCCCTGGAGCTCGCCCTCCCCCTCCAACCCCCCCCCGCACCCCCGGGGCTGCAGGGGCTAATGAAACTCCACTGCTGCATAGTTTGAATGGGCCGTGCCAGCCTCAGCACCTGATCACGCCCAGCACCCAGCAAGCACAGAGGCAGACAGCTTCTCTGTGCAACATTGAACAACACTGACAGCTGCACCAATACGGAGCATCGTTCAAAACCAGCCCTGGAAGTCCTCCACCTGAAATATAATTATCAGCACTGCCAGCCTCTTTTGGCTCTGCCTGGCTTGCTGCTGATACTTCAACTTCTGCCCGCATTTTAACAGCAGCAAGCACCGTGCAGTGCAAAGCCGGTGACTGGCTCCGGTTGGACTCAGAGAGTTCAGGAACCAGCTCCAGCCCCGCCCGAAGCAGTCCCTCGCTAGTACCAAGGCAAGTCCAGCCTCGGGTGAAGAGAGCAGGCAGCGAGCGCAGTGAGGCTGACGCAGAGAGACTGAGTGGCAAGTCACAGGGCACTTTTCGCCATAGTCAGGTGAGTCCAGCATTGGGGGACTTTAGTAGTTTTGCATTTGTGACTGGAGGAAAGAAGATCATGATAATCTCAGGGTCAAGGGCTGGCAGACAAGGCCCTATGGGTGTAGAATTGTAAGTCTCTGGGGTTTGCCTGTTCTGTACTGAGCCCAAAGAGCGCAGCAGTGAATTGCAGTGAGGCTAGCTGACGGACTGATCAGCAGTCAGTGGGCACTATGTGCAGACAGATCTGTGTGTTCAACGCTGCTGCGGGGAGGATTTAGCACTGCCATGGCGACTGGTAATGGATGAACCGCAGTAGGTTAGTAACCTTTTCGGTGACTTTACAGCTATTTCAAGACCTTTTTGGAGCTTCACATTGATGAAAAGCGGGTAATTCTGATATGCCCAGGGCCAGCTTAAGGACTGTGTGAGAGGTGAGGCCTAACTGGCCGCTGACTTGGAGGGGGGCACTGACCTCGGGGGCGGGGAGGGGGGCTGTGTTTAGTAATAACTTGCAAATTAAAAGCACCTGCTGCAGAGTTCCTTGTGCCTCCAAGTTCAGGCAGCAATAAAAATGTCATGATAACTCTTGTGATTTATGTTCCTGCTAGAAAGAGATCAGAGTTTTGTCCAGTGGCAGTTTTGACTCGCCATAAAGTAGCGCAGAAGGTTAATGTGCCTGCTGCAAAAAACTGATCTGTATTTTATGTGGATAGCTAAGTGGATTAATAAAGGCAGCCTTTACCAGCGCTTTAAAACAAATTAAATGTATTTGAGAGAGGGGCTATGGAGAGATGAGGGGCACTTTTGCCCAAGTGGTAGTGAGGGAATCCAAGGAGGAGGTCATACGGCAGGGATGTGGCGGGCACCCAAAAAGATTGTCGCACCAGGTGCCACCAGCGCTAAAGCCGGCCCTGGATATTGTCACACATATGCAATGTGAAACCTTCACGGCTGTGTTAAGAGAGTATAAGTAAATTCCCTTTTCAAGGGAATTTGTCGTAAAGAGAGATTCTGTGTGGTTTGTAGCGTTGCCCTCTGGCCTGTTTTCTACCGTTAGCACTGGTATTTTAATGTCCCATCCGGTAGTACAAAATTATTCAAAAACACCAAAAGCCGATATTTTTTAGCCCTTACCTGTACAATCAATCAATCAATCAATCAATCATGTCACTTATAAAGCGCACTACATACCCGCGAGGGTCTCAAGGCGCTGGGGGAAGAGGGGGGTGGTGCTGCTACTGATCGAAGAGCCAGGTCTTGAGGAGTCTTCTGAAGGCCAGTAGGTCTTGGGTCTGTCGGAGGTTGGTGGGGAGGGTGTTCCAGGTCTTGGCGGCGAGGTGAGAGAAGGATCTGCCGCCGGCGGTCGTTTTCCGGATGCGGGGGACTGTGGCGAGGGCGAGGCTGGTCGAGCGGAGCTGGCGGGTGGGGGTGTAGAAGCTGAGTCGTCTGTTGAGGTAGGCTGGTCCGGAGTTGTGGAGTGCTTTGTGTGCGTGGGTGAGGAGCTTGAAGGTTATCCTCCTGTTGACAGGGAGCCAGTGCAGGTCTCTCAGGTGGGGTGTGATGTGGCTGCGTAGGGGGATGTCGAGGATAAGACGTGCAGAGGCATTCTGGATGCGTTGCAGCCGTCTCAGGAGCTTAGCCGTCGTTCCTGCGTAGAGGGCGTTTCCGTAGTCCAGCCTGCTGGGGACGAGGGCCTGGGTGACTGTTTTTCTTGTTTCGATGGGGATCCACTTGAAGATCCTGCGGAGCATTCGGAGGATGTTGAAGCAGGATGAGGAAACGGCGTTGACCTGCTTAGTCATGGAGAGGGTGGGGTCGAGGATGACCCCTAGGTTGCGTACGTGGTCGGTGGGTGGCGGGGCTGTTCCCAGTGATGTTGGCCACCAGGAGTCGTCCCAGGCTGAAGGGGTTGGAACCAAGGATGAGGACCTCCGTCTTGTCCGAGTTCAGCTGCAGGCGGCTGGTCCTCATCCATTCGGCGACGGCCTTCATTCCTTCGTGGAGGTGGGCTTTGGCGGTGTGAGGGTCTTTGGTGAGGGAGAGGATCAGCTGGGTGTCGTCGGCGTAGGAGATGATGTTGAGGTTGTGCTGTCGGGCGACGTGGGCGAGGGGTGCCATGTAGATGTTGAACAGCGTTGGGCTGAGGGAGGAGCCTTGGGGTACGCCGCAGATGATCTTGGTGGCCTTGGATCGGAAAGGGGCGAGGCGGACGCTTTGTGTTCTGCCGGAAAGGAAGGATGTGGTCCAGTCCAGGGCCTTCTCTTGGATCCCGGCGTCGTGAAGGCGTGTTCGTAGTGTGTGGTGGCAGACCGTGTTGAAGGCGGCTGATAGGTCCAGGAGGATGAGGGCTGCTGTTTCTCCGTTGTCTAGCAGGGTCCTGATGTCATCGGTGGCGGCGATGAGGGCGGTTTCGGTGCTGTGGTTGCTGCGGAAGCCGGACTGGGAAGGGTCCAGGATGTTGTTCTCCTCGAGGTAGCGGGTCAGTTGTTTGTTGACGATTTTCTCGGTGACCTTCGCGGGGAACGGGAGCAGAGAGATGGGTCGGAAGTTCTTGAGGTCCTTGGGGTCTGCCTTGGGTTTCTTGAGTAAGGCGGTGATCTCGGTGTGCTTCCAGCTTTCCGGGAAGGTTGCTGTCTCGAAGGAGATGTTGATTATTTTCCGGAGATGGGGCGCGATGGCTGTACTGGCTTTGTTGAAGATGTGGTGAGGGCACGGGTCTAGCGGTGAACCGGAGTGGATGGTGTTCATGATCTCGCTGGTGTCCTCGTCGTTGATGTTGGTCCAGGAGAGCAGGCGGTTGGTGGTTGTGGGGGCAGTGGTCTCGGTGGTTGCCGGGGCGGTCGTGGTGTTGAAGCTGTCGTGGATGTCGGCGATTTTGCGGTGGAAGAAGGTGGCCAGTGAGTCGCACAGGTCTCGCGACGGCTGGATGTCGTTGGTGTTGGAGCTGGGGTTGGAGAGTTCCTTCACGTTGTTGAAGAGCTCTTTGCTGTTGTGTGCGTTGTTGTCTAGGCGGTCAAACAGCAAACATAAGTAGAAAACATTTTTAAATGTGTTCTAGAGTAGCTGTGTTAACTATCCATGACTAATAATAAAAGCAAAAACAACAATTGATGGACAGAATGCAGAACAGTGTCATACATTCACCCCAATACAGAGATCTGGGCCTAAATCCATCATTTTCTTGCTCCCCATGCCATTCCACTTTGAACCCAGCCATATGCAAATCAGTCTTGACCCTGCGCCCAATGAGAACATTCCAGCCCGAACTGCCAGGCCAGGTCCTCCATGGACTGGAAACAAGCATCCTAGGACTGGTTTCGGGGTTTCAATCCTCATCACCCAGGATAGCTTGAATCCAGTGGCAAGGAGAGCACAGGACCCACGTCTGGGCATACCCATCCCACTCGGGGTGACAAATGCAAAAACAAAAATTGATGGACAGAATGCAGAACAGTGTCATACATTCACCCCAGTACAGAGATCTGGGCCTGAATCCATCCTTTTTTTGCTCCCCATGCCATTCCACTTTGAACCCAGCCATATGCAAATTAGTCTTGACCCTGCGCCCAATGGGAACAGTCCAGCCCGAACTGCCAGGCCCTCCATGGACTGGAAACAAGCATCGTACGACCGGTTTCGGGGTTTCAACCCTCATCAGCCAGGATAGCTTGAATCCAGTAGCATGGAGAGCACAGGACCCACGTCTGGGCATACCCGTCCCACTCGGGGTGACAAATGCAAAAACAACAATTGATGGACAGAATGCAGAACAGTGTCATACATTCACCCCAGTACAGAGATCTGGGCCTAAATCCATCATTTTTAACCCAGATCCTTGTGACTGGGGGTGAATGTTTGCATTGTCCAGCATTCTGTCCATCAATTGTTTCTTTTGCATATGTCGCCCTTAGTGGGAAGGGTATGCCCAGACGTGGGTCCCGTGCTCACTACACCACTGGATTCAAGCTAGCCTGGCTGATGAAGGGTGATGCCCTGAAACCGGTCCCAGGATGCTTGTTTCCGGTCCAGGGAGGAACGGGCTTGGCAGTTCGGGCTGGACTGTTCCCACAAGGAACAGGGTCAAGACTGATTTGCATATGGCTGGGTCCAAACTGGGGTGGTGTGGTGAGCAAAAGAATGATGGATTTAACCCAGATGCTTGTGACTGGAGGTGAATGTTTGCATTGTCCAGCATTCCGTCCATCAATTGTTTCTTTTGCATATGTCGCCCTAAGTGGGAAGGGTATGCCCAGACGTGGGTCCTGTGCTCACTACATCACTGGATTCAAGCTAGCCTGGCTGATGAAGGGTGATGCCATGAAAGCGGTCCCAGGATGCTTGTTTCCGGTCCAAGGAGGACCTGGCTTGGCAGTTCAGGCTGGACTGTTCCCACAAGGAACAGGGTCAAGACTGGGGTGGTGTGGTGATGATGGATTTAACCCAGATCCTTGTGACTGGGGGTGAATGTTTGCATTGTCCAGCATTCCGTCCATCAATTGTTTCTTTTGCATAATAATTAAAGTAAATACAGGCAGAAAAGGCATGTTACAAATAAATACATTCAATTTAATTTTAATTCCTATTTAGTATCATGTCCAGGCGGTTGCAGACTCTTGAAACGACAACAAATGGCTGGTATTTTTCTCTTGGAAAGGTGGCAGTCCTCATGATGTACCGGTTAAGGAGAGACATGCCTCTCCTCATCAAGTAAGGAATGGGACCGGGACGTAGATGAGTGAGTAATGGAAGATATAAACACCAAAGGTATATTCCCAGTACAGGACATCAGCATTGTTTCAATTCGCAAATTGAAGGCTCTTTAACTCGGTCGATTTCCATCTCTTTAGCTGAACAAACCTATGAACGTTCATCGTGCCAGACCCTTCCTGTGCTGCAGCTCCTTCATCTCAGCCAGAGGAACCTCTTTTACACCCCATAATGGGCTGAAGAGTAAGAATTTACGTCTCACACTGCTATGTGCACCCATCAGAACAGGAGGCATGATTGCGGGTAGAACCAGGAAAATGCAGAACAGTTAGTCACCCCTGTGGCACTTCATAGTTTGGGTGAACTAGGAGGGGCCATGAAGATTTCGGAGGTGGGGGAAACAGGCCCCCTAGTAGGATTGCCACCTGACCAGTTTTCTACCGGCACCACCGATATTTTAATGTGTCGGCCAGTACAAAAATAAACAAAGAAACTTCAAGGCAGTGTTTTTAGTCCTTATATGTACATACCTTTAACAGCAAATATAAACAGAAAACACTTTTAAATGTGTTCTAGAGCTGCATTAATGATCCTTGACTAATAATTAAAGTGAACAAAGGCAGGAAAGTGATGTTAGAAATTAATACATATGACTTTGTTTAAAGTCCTATTTAGTGCCATGTCTGGGCCTTTGCACACTCCTAAAACAAGAACAAATGGCCAATATTTTTCTCTTGGTAAGGTGGGAACCCTAAACCATAGCCAAAACCTAATCCCAACACTAAAGACAGAGAGATACAAGATATGTTTCTTGTCCAACTTTATATTTACGGACAAACCTCATGTCTTTGGTTTATATGTGGTCAACCATTGATTAGCCATGGTACCTGTACCACTGTCTGCCAGGTGGAAGTGGCTATTCTCCCAGTCGCTGGTCAAATAGTACATAATCTCTGCTATTTCCCCAGCGGACCTGGAGATTCGTACATAATCTCTACTGTTTAGCCAGCCACAGGCTAAATAGTAGAGATGATGCCCTATCTGATGAGCGCCCGGATAAATGGTGTAAAGGAGGTCTTTTTTTTGATGGCCATGAAGAAAAAAGCGACTCAATGCAATCATAGGGTGGAGGACATCTTGTAATGGGGATGCAACATATGTGAATCATTTGAAAATAAATGCATTAAAAAATGTACAATAGTTTGTACAAAGGTAACTGCATGAAAAAAGTAAAGCTGTTCACCGATTAAAAAACTGTAAAATCATTTTTGCATAAAAACATGTAGGAATCAAACAGAAGCTTCAGGATATGGCATGCATGTATTTTGTACTGCAGGCTAGAAGTTTTGAATGTCTGTAAAGAATAATGAATGTGGTTTATGTTACATAAATTGTTTATTCATTGATGAGAATACATAGTTTTTTAGTTCATGATCCTTCTTTTGATGATTTTTGGGGGGCTAGGCTGTTTTCTGGGTTTCTTATGCAAACATCTTGTGCTAGCTTTAGGCTTCTTCTTCAAGGAGGATTGTGCTTGCTTAGTATTTCAGACCTGACAACACAGGTGAGTGGTTGAAATGTGTCAGCACTCCATCCATCATCTTGTTGTGTCTGCTATGTTCCCCCTAAGTGACCAAGGGTATACCCAGACATGGGTCACTTGCTCGCTGTGCCACTGGATTCAAGCTAGCCAGACTGATGGGGGTGATACTCTAAAACCGGTCCCAGGATGCTTTTTTCCAGTCCAGGGAGGACCTGTCCTGGCAGTTGGGCTGGACTGTTCCCACGAGGAGCAGGGTCAAGAGTGATTTGCAAATAACGGGGTACAAACTGGGGAGGAATAGTGAGCAAAAGAAGGATGGGTTCAATGCACATTTCTGGACTGGGGATGAATAGTTGAAAAGTTTCAGAACTTTGTCCATCATCTTGTTGTGATTGCCATGTTTGCCCTAAGTGGCCATGGGTATGCCCAGACATGGGTCCCTTTCTCACTGTGCCCCTGGATTCAAGATAGCCTGGCTGATGAGTGGTGATACTCTGAAACCGGCCCCTGGATGCTTATTAATTAAAGAAGGTTTAATAGTACCAGATTTTCAACAGTATTGCTGGGCATTTCAATTTAAGTACTGTAGAATTCTGACATCCGAGCTAGACTAGTCAACAAGCAGGTGTCTTCTTCAAGCAATGGTGAAAGATTCTGTGTGTGAGTTTTCTTTTGTACAAATTTGGAGCACCAACTGATTTTAAGAAGTTATATTAAGAAGCAGCTAAACTTTGATATGATATTAGGACTACAGTAGACATCCTCTATTTTAGTAGGATAGTCCCGATATGGGACACCTCAGACACGCCAGAATGTACGGGAAATTGGTTAATCATACAGTTACGGGAAGTAGGAATCAATAAGTGGGGTAATTAACGGAATGAGATGAAGTGCTAACTTGGGACAACCTGAAGGAGAAAACAGGTGGTACTTTATCAAGATATAAATATCAATTGGTCAATTGAAGTGAATCACAAGAGAGGGTTTGAAAGGAGACATGCCAAACTTATTTAGACCTTCAAAACACTTTACCAAAGAAGAAGCAAGCCTCAACATGGTATTGGAAGCTGTTGGGTGGAGCAAACAAAGACCAACAGACATCACAATGTGTTTGGGAAGGATATTTGCTTACAAGTGATCTAAAAATGTATGGCAAGTATGTTTAAACACTCTGGGGTCGATTCCGATCCCGGTCGGAGGCGCACCTAATACCATTCGGCCGGGAAAAAAGCCAGGCGAATGCCTGTTTCCCGACCGATTCGCACATACGTCCGAACGAGCAAGTACAATGCGCACAACTGCACAGATTCCGACCCAGTCGTACTCACCCAATCCAAGTCCTGTTCTCCGACCGAGCCGGATCCGTAAACGCAGAATCGAGTCGCACGGAAGCCAAAATGCAGCCCCGTCCGGCCGGACAAGTACGATGCGCTTTCCGTACGCGCCGAACCCGTCGCTACGCACAGCACGTCAAAGCATCCGGGAGAGGCGCACATAAGCTCCGATTCGCGACAAAAGACGACCCACGGCTACGAGACGAACACACCAGCCACGAGGACGAGGCGAAGCAAAGAGAAAGACGAACGAGATGAACCAACCATGAATCCCATCGTGCCGATCCTACCAATATTCTACATCTATTACCAGAACAGGCACGGACGCGTACGGCGCAGAAGGTAAGTCAGACACCAACCACAAAAACAAACTACACGTACCCGACATATCACACACACACAGAGGGATGCAGAAATTACTTGCAACAGCAGCACCATAGGGGCGGGATGGCCATCACCAATGCCACATATACACATAGGGGCCTGGATGCCAACAACTAACACCACCTCTAGCCATGGGGGGCTGGATGCCTACCACCACTACCACCCCTACCCAGGGGGTGCCAGATGCCTACCACTACTACCACCTCTACCCATGGGGGGCTGGATGCCTACCACCACTACCACCCCTACCCAGGGGGTGCCAGATGCCTACCACTACTACCACCTCTACCCATGGGGGGCTGGATGCCTACCACCACTACCCAGGGGGTGCCAGATGCCTACCACTACTACCACCTCTACCCATGGGGGGCTGGATGCCTACCACCACTACCACCCCTACCCAGGGGGTGCCAGATGCCTACCACTACTACCACCTCTACCCATGGGGGGCAGGATGCCTGTCACTACTACCACCTCTAACCATGGGGGGCTGGATGCCTACCACTACTACCACCTCTACCCATGGGGGGCAGGATGCCTGTCACTACTACCACCCCTACCCAGGGGTGCCAGATGCCTACCACTACTACCACCTCTACCCATGGGGGGCTGGATGCCTACCACTACTACCACCCCTACCCAGGGGTGCCAGATGCCTACCACTACTACCACCTCTACCCATGGGGGCTGGATGCCTACCACCACTACCACCCCTACCCAGGGGTGCCAGATGCCTACCACTACTACCACCTCTACCCATGGGGGCTGGATGCCTGTCACTACTACCACCCCTACCCAGGGGTGCCAGATGCCTACCACTACTACCACCTCTACCCATGGGGGGCAGGATGCCTGTCACTACTACCACCTCTACCCAGGGGGTGCCAGATGCCTACCACTACTACCACCCCTACCCATGGGGGGCAGGATGTCTACCACCAACAACACCCCCACTCATAGGATGGCTAATGCATGACACAACAAGCACACACCAACATAAGGAATGCAACAAAAAGACATCCCCCCAACACCATGACAAGCGTGTGTAGACTGTGTCAAATGCCTACAACACTGAACATGACTTTGAACATACAATGTGACCCCCTATCACATGTGTCACACATAAATGTGTGTGGCCCCCACAATGCAAGCAGACCATGACCACTGTGGCAATGGGGTCCAACCCCCATCATCACAGTGACCAAAAGATAAGTGTGGGGTCCATAGCAGAAGCACATTTTGAACATTGTGGCAATGGGGTCTAAACCCCCATCATCACAGTGACCAAAAGGTAAGTGTGGGGTCCATAGCAGAAGCACATTTTGAACATTGTGGCAATGGGGTCCAACCCCCATCATCACAGTGACCAAAAGGTAAGTGTGGGCTCCATTGCTGAAGCACATTTTGAACATTGTGGCAATGGGGTCCAACCCCCATCATCACAGTGACCAAAATGTAAGTGTTGACATTGAAAAAGCTGCAACTGCCAAACTGCATGGATGATTCCTGGTCACAGAACAACAAACACATCAGTGGCAAAGTAGTGCTTGTGTCCCATAGCAACATAGATTGGGGGAGGCAAACAGTGCAGTGCAAATAAGACATACCTTTGGCCATGTGCAGACAAACATCACCCATGGGGGCTGACACTGTCAACATCCATCAATGACACAATGACAGAAGTGACCATCATAATGCAGAACCACATATTTGCAACAATGGGCACACAAATGTAGATACCCTGTGGAGACTGTAGATGTGAGGTGAACAAATAACATACCATGGCAGCAATGGGACACACAAACAATGATCATTGTGCTGACTGATGACCTAGGAGTCCCAAGGACAGCAGGTGAAACCCACCAAACAACATACAACCAATGGCATACTAAAGATATGCCAATGCAGTGATGCAGATGCACAAACACAAACAGGCAGACCCACACTGCACATCAAACACAACAGGTGGGGGGGGGTGCCAGTGTCCCCAGTCAACCACACAACACATGATGAGGTCTGAATACCAATTACACAGATGCACATACAGTGCCACACAAAAGTAACTCATGGATCCAAATCCCCTATGTGGGCAATCAGGCATTGTTAGATGAGAGGGAGCACAAATTACACATGTCACACAAGCTTGTAGGAACAGCAACTAACACAGCAAGAGACAGACCCACCACAGCACTACCCCCAGGGACCCCATATTGTGCTGACACTAGCCTGCATGATAATCCCACTGTGATGACAATGTTAGATGTCGTTCACACTGTGAACCCCAGCCATGTGTCCTGAGCAACTAACTACCATCACACCTACACAAGCTCCAATCAATCAGCACGGCCTGCCAGCCAATGCCAAAATGGAGGTAGGGGTCTGGCCGTGCAACAACTCACTTTTGCACACACTCAACACCACACACCCTGACCTCCACCAATGTGCAGCAGTGAAGCTCACATGGACTGGTGACATTGCACATGTACCCATGACAATACCAGGGGTGGTGGTGGGAACCAAGGTGCAGAAACCCATCACACATGGCCAGTCAACAAGACTTGTCAATGTCTGACACACAGCACAGTATGCTGTACATGGGCATGATGTGAAATCCACCACAATCAATGGGATCCTGGCCATAGTCACACACCAATGAAGAAGCCAAGGTGACACATGAAGAACACACGTACACAACTACCAACATTGCATCTCTGACCCTGAGGAGTGGCAGCAGTCACACACACAAGGTGTCACAATCACTGAAAGCTAACACAAACTGTAAATCACATTACTCGTGTAAACAACAAGTGCCAAGGGGAATCCTGAATGTGTCCCATCTGCGTTTGCCCACATCCACAGCACTGACAACAAAGACAACCTCATGAACATTAGTTTGCCATGCACCCACATCACAGAGAAACCAGGTCCAAGATGCTGGATGAACACAGAACAACTCAGCAAGCATCACAAACAGGAACATCCCTAGGGACACAGCCTGTGTAGGAAAAGGGAAGGGAACACGCACAGACATGCTTACACAACACAGGCCCACGCAATGTCACCAGATTACACACTGCCATGAGGGCACACCACTCCTGTGGAAGGTCCGCTGTGCCAAACCTTGTCTGTGCATGACCCAAACATGTCAGCAGAACACTCCGTCAGTAAGTCAACAACCACAACACACAGAAGGCTCTGCTCACATCAGCCTGGGTACGGGGGTGTCACGTCAGTCATCTGCACACACACCAAACACGTGTCAAGCAAGTTGCACTGTATACACAGATGAGTCCTTCGACATTGATGTGCAAAACTGCATGTCCAGTGGAGCTGGGCACACAGTCAGGGAAATCGGAACATTGAACAGTGGTAAGCCCACCAGATGTGCATCAGTGTAAGACAAATATGTTCATTTACAAATGCAAAAAGGACATCCCTGTGTCAAATGCTGAACATCACACCCTCAGACTGTAGCAAAGGATGCCATAGATCCAGAATACAACAGGACACATATCCCATGGACCACATGGAGTCCATCACTGCAACACTTCATCGTCCTGATGTGAACACTATTACAACTGCAAATGCAGGATGCTACTCATCCACATCATGTACATCAAAAGAAAACCCAAAAGTAAACAAAAAGAGGCTTTATTCAGCAAATGTCAGGGTAAAAACGGAAGTCCAAAAGAAACTAAGGCCAATGGCCAGTCCAAAATCACAGTACCAACGGGGTGAGAACTGACAACTGGTCACACATTGCTTGCCTGCACTGGTACGGTTGGGGGACATCACCCTTGGAGGGGCATACAAGGGGCAGGCCAGGCACCGCAGGGACAGGATCAGGGGATGGCAGAGTGAGGCAGTGAAGGGGTGGTGGGTGCAGGAGTGTCACCGGCAACTGCAGTGGAGGTGTCTGACTCAGGGGGGGCCGGCACCACCGTGGTACACAAGTCAGTTGGTGTGGGTGCCGCAACCACTGCAGTGGGCTGGACTGATGTAGTGGACTGGGTACCCACTGCAGTGCCCGAGTCTGACATGGTGGTTGTGGACTCCACTGCAGTGCATGACTCCAAGGGAGTGGAAGGGTGGGCAGATGAGGTGGGCAGGTCAAAGGGGGGGACCCGGTCCCCACAACAGTGCCACTAACGGGCAGATCGTCTGGGTTGGAGTTGGAAGAGCATTTGGCAGGGGGGGAGGGCCTAAGCAGTCTGGGGATGCGGTATCGGTGTGTGGGGGAACCTGGGGCAGGGTGTGGCGGGGGAACCTGTGCAGTGGTGGCCTGGGGGATGGAGGGGAGAGACTGGGCGCTGGAGCTGCGTGGTGGTGGTGGTGGGGTCTTGCTCTTCCTGCTCCGGGGGACTTCCGAATAGGCTCCTGTGTCTGCCTGCGCCTGGGGGAGGGTGTCCGGGGGCGAGGGGCACTCCTCTCTGTGTGGGTGGACTTCCTCTTCCCCTGGTGTGCTGGGTCAGCAGGAATGGTGGGGAAGAGGCCGAGGTCACACAGGAAGACCTGCTGTGTAGGTGGGGTAGCAGGCGAGGCAAGGGAAGGGGTCTTGGAGGGAGAGGATTTGGAGGACTGCGGAGTGAATGTGGATGCCTGTGTGTGTGTGTGTTCCCCATCCCCTGTGTCTGTGGTATCAGTCCCCTGAGGATGCTTGTGTGCACGTCTTGCCTTACTCTTGGGTGTGTCTGTGCTGCTCGTGTCTGTGTGTTAGGCTGACTGTGCAGGTGTGCATGTGCTTTGGACAGGTAGGGGGGCAGGAAGTGTGGATGGGGCAGAGGTGGGAGGGGTGAGGGACTGTTGGAGGAGGGACACTGCTGCCGTCAGGGAGGAGTCCATGGACCTATTGCTCCTCTGTAGGGCAGACATACCCGTTGAGATGCCCTCCATGAACGACACCAGCTGTGTCAACAGAGTGGTGTGTGCATGGAGGACACTCAGCATTGCTGTCTGCCCTACATGGAGCTGCCGAAGGAGGTACACAGACTCCTCACTCAGGGCAGCAGGGGACACAGGGGCAGGGGGTGCAGTGCCTGGCACGAAGGAGACACGCTCCCGAGTACGGGAGCCTCCACGGACCTCAGGAATGGGAGCCGATGGGAGGGCGGTGGTGGTGGTGGTGGTGGCGGGGCCAGACAGACTAGCTGGCCTTTGGTGGCTGCGAGACCCGCCTCCACAAGGGAGTCATCCTCCGAGCTGCTGTGGTCCCCAGCTGAGGTGGATGCTGCTGAGGACTCCTCGGTGTGGCTCCCCTCGCCCTCCGTGCCACTGGGTCCCTCTGACCACTCGTCCGATGCTGACCCAGTCTGGCTCCGCTGCTCCTCCTGGTCCGTGGAGCTGTCCCCTCCTGTGGCCGTGGATGTATCTGCAAACAATTAGGGAAACAGACAAACATCAGTCACCTACACTGACCGCACACACCACAGTGAGTACAGCACATTACAGAGCAAGCCCTGGCATCCTTAGTTGAACATTGCCTGAAGTCCTCACACAGATTCGGGGAAGCCAATTGTCAGTCTGATGGTCAACCATGGGACTCACACCCCTCCCGCCCTTGCACCCATCTGTCTGGTGCCTGTCTGATGGTAAGACCCCAGTGTGGACACATGCACCACCTACACAGTTGTTGGACATTGCAGGGAACACGGTGAAGTATGTGAACATGCACACATCACATCTCTTGCCACTGAGTCAGTGCAGGTGTCCGGATAAAGGGATGGCCAGAGTCTAATTAGAAATGCATGTGATGCATACCAGCACCAGACACCATGATGCACCCATGTCCGGATAGTCAATGCCACAATGGGGTGCATGTTGCACATGTCACTCCCCTGCAGGATCAGTCCCAGGAAGTTTAATGCCATGACACAGGAATGCGTGCACAGTCATACATTACTGTCTCAAGTCACATGGCCATGGCAGCCAGCCAACAACAGTCTGCACTGTGTCACAATCCGAGGGCATGGGGAATGCAAGTAATGTGACTGACAAGTGCACATGTCCATCCCCCAAAGACCACTTCATCTGTACTACCATTTGTCCACGTCATACCAACTGGACATATGGGGGACATGAAACACAACTCTCTGAACATGAGCACCTCACAGTGTGCTGTGAATGAAAATACAGCTGCCTGAAAGTCACAGTCGCAAACACCTGTGTGCACAGTCAAGTGATCAGACACCTATAAGTCACAGAAGTGTCGTCTATCATGGTCACATCTCAGATGGCATGCTGAGCCCTAACCGATGAACATACCAGTAGTCCTGACAACGAAGACACAGCACAATGAGACAGAGGCAGACACCTGAGGGTACATTTCACTGATCACAACATGCCAGATGATACACGGGAGTGGGAGTACAGAGTGTATTGTATGCCCTGGAGTAGGCATGACTGTCCAGCTCCACCTGTAAGAGGGATGAGTCCTGGACAGTAGGCAGGTGGCTAAGCATGTGTGACACACTGGATACACATACTCCTGAGGCCCAAATATTGTTCCCACCAGCAGCATGGGTGTGTGCCAAATTCCCCAGGGACATGTGGTGAGTCAGAGCAGCAAGCGGACCACATATCAAAGTTACACCCAGGTCACATGTCAGAACGTAGGCATTGTGTAAGCAATTGACCCACCCATGAATCGCACAACATAGTCACGGGAACAAATGCTGTCCCCCACCTTGAGCAAAGCAAAATGCAATGACACAGTCCCCAAATGACACAATTTCCTGACTATAAGGGCCACACATATGCGTATCAGAGGAGAAGTGGGCATGTCACAAATGAGGGACATGGGTCCTGTGTACTATGGAAGTTTAACCAGGCCAGAGGAGGGCACATAGCATGTCAGACAAAGTGCACAGTGCAGTCATGGACTCACCCCCTCCTTGCTGCTGTCTGTCCTTCAGCTGCCCATCCAGGTCAGGGAAGACCACCGCCAGGATCCGGAGCATGTGGGGGGTCAGGGTCCGGTGTCCGCCCCTCCTGCAAGGAGGCGACAGCTTCAGCTGGACCCTTGCGATCCTCCGGGTCCAGCCACAAAGGTCCTGCCACCTCTTTTGGCAGTTGCGGATCCTGCGCCTGTAGACCCCCACGGATCTTACTTTCCGGGCGATGGTCAGCCAGATGTCCTGCTTCTGGTGGGCATCAACCTGTGAGGATGACAAAGTGAAAAGGCCATTACTACACATGCTACATATACATGCATCACACAGTTGGATATACATGTCTCAATCACAGGGGCATATGATGTACACAGGCAGTGCAACAATGGCTATGAACAGTTTGCCAGCAGTCACTACATGGTATCATTGCATGGGAAGTAAACATAGTTGGAATGCACTGTTACTGCACTGTACCAGTTCAGTGCATGTAACTACACACTTTGGGTGTGACAACTACTCAGTGGGCATGCTAGCCAGTGGTGTGCACACTGAAAGTCCTGCTAGTCAGACAACATGCACAATTAGTGATGCAGTGGACAGCACACTCACCTGCTCCCCTGGTTTCCCATACAGCTTGCTGTACTGTGGAAGGAGGCTGTCCAGCAGGGCCTGGTTCTCCTCAAGGCTGAAGGCTGGGGCTCTCTCCACAGTACGTGCCATTGCAGGATCCAGAGGATGCAGATACAGCAGCAGTGGTGGTGGCAGATGTCGTCCTGGAGCATGTAGTGCAGGCAAGTGAGCTCTCAGGGGAACAGCCAGCATTATATGTGTGCTGCAGAGGCAGATACTGTCCCATGTGTCCAAAGTGATAGGTCCGAGTCGTTTGCATCTTCTGAATCTGACCAATCCATGGAATAGCAGCACTAATACACGCCCACAGCATCCTTCAAATCTTCAACTTCATGAGACCCATGATTTTGCAACATTGTTGTGGCTGGCCAACTGAATTCACTGCATCAGACTCGTTGGAGCTTCGAAAACGCGTCCGTTGCCATGCCAGGCCCCAGCCAATGTGTGCGCACCGATCGGTCCATTGCTCTACAACGCGTACCCGGGATACAACGCGTACCCGCACACATTGAATGCATTGGGCTGGCCGGGCACACCGATCGGTCCATTGAAGTTCAACGCGTACCCGGGATACAACGCGTACTCGCACACATTGAATGCAATGGGCCGGCCGGGCACACCGATCGGTCCATTGCTCTACAACGCGTACCGGGATACAACGCTGTACCCGCACACATTGAATGCAATGGGCTGGCCGGGCACACCGATCGGTCCATTGAAGTTCAACGCGTACCCGGGATACAACGCGTACCCGCACACATTGAATGCAATGGGCCGATCGATCCATTGCTCTACAACGCGTACCCGGGATACAACGCGTACCCACACACATTGAATGCAATGGGCCGGCCGGGCACACCGATCGGTCCATTGAAGTTCAACGCGTACCCGGGATACAACGCGTACCCGCACACATTGAATGCAATGGGCCGGCCGGGCACACCGATCGGTCCATTGCTCTACAACGCTGCACCGGGATACAACGCTGTACCCGCACACATTGAATGCAATGGGCCGGCCGGGCACACCGATCGGTCCATTGAAGTTCAACGCGTACCTGGGATACAACGCGTACCCGCACACATTGAATGCAATGGGCCGGCCGGGCACACCGATCGGTCCATTGCTCTACAACGCGTACCCGGGATACAACGCGTACCCGCACACATTGAATGCAATGGGCCGGCCGGGCACACCAATCGGTCCATTGCTCTACAACGCGTACCCTGGATACAACGCGTACCCGCACACATTGAATGCAATGGGCCGGCCGGGCACACCCATCAGTCCATTGCTCTACAACGCGTACCCGGGATACAACGCGTACCCGCACACATTGAATGCAATGGCCAATGTGTGCGCACCGATCGGTCCATTGCTCTACAATGCGTACCCGCTCGCATTGAATGCAATGGCCAATGTGTGCGCACCGATCGGTCCATTGCTGTCCAACGCGTCCCTGTACAAGTCACTGGTATATGTCACCATGCCTGTCACAGGTGAACATATGCCAGCCACATATACTTCCCAGGGAGTGAGGGGCACACCTACAACACCACAGCCTGTCCACACTGTATCCTAAGGCATGTAAGGCTGCATTACCTATTCCGTGTATGGGGGTGAACATGTTGTTCTGTGGGTGTCACTTGGGGGCAGCCACTCCCAGGCTGTGCACGTGTTCATGGGGACAGAATCCTTGGTGTGTCGTGCACATGACCACTGTGATGTGCAACTGTTCATTTCTGAGCATGTGGCATGGTCACATTTCACGGTGGTGTATGTGTATGTCATGTCACATACCCCCTGAGTCCCATGTGGGACGGTATGTACGTCCCAGGGTGACCCATTGCCACAATAGTGATGGTCCTCCACAGTCTGTGTGCATGTTGTGTTTACAATGTCTCTGATTCCATGTGCACAATGGGAGACAGTCTCCACATCCACGTTGTTTGTGCATGGACTTTGATGTTGTGCGTGTGTGTGTCACAGACGTCCATGTCTGTCCTGCCGAGGCAACAGGGACCACTACCTGTGGGGGTCATGGTTGTTTTGCTGTGGTGTATTCATGATGCACCATGTCATGCCAGTGTCCATGTGGCAATACAGGGTCCCTGGGAATCTACCTGTCGATGAGCTGTGATGCCTGGGGCACATCTGTCCTCACATGTCACTGTGGGGTGTGTTTGGAACGTGGCAGCAGTAGATGGGAACTGTGACACGGCCTCATGATATCCCATGGCACAACCTGGGACTTGTTGATGCCACTTGTTGAACTGTGATGTTAGATGTTGGCCATGTAGGTGCCATACATGTCCTTACGGAACTGCACACATCATGTACTTGTGCCTCATAATGATGTATCATGTGATATTGAGTATGGTCAATGCCACATATGTGGGGTGACTGACAATCTTTCTTTCTTCACCTATGCACTGCAATGCACCAGCTGTCCATAGACCATTCCCTGACCTTGCAACCATGGTCGAACGGGACTGCATCCGACGGTACCGCTTCACCAGGCCACTGATTGAGGTATTGACGGTGCGGTTGGCCCCACATTTGCAAGCTGGCCGGACATACCCTATAGCGCTGACCCCCAAGGTGAAGGTGATGGCAGCCCTACACTTCTTTGCCACCGGTACCTTTCAACACACTGTGGCGTCTGCTGGTGGGATGTCACAGACCATGTTCAACGTGTGCTCCGCGATGTTTTGGAGGCTATGTTGATATACCTGAACCAGTACATCTATTTCCCTAGACTCCAACAACTCACTGACGTGAAGAGTGACTTCTATGCCCTGGGGAGGATGCTGCATGTCATTGGCTCCATTGATGGGACACATGTGGCTTTGGTACCACCACAGGCCCAAGAGCAGGCATACAGGAACCGCAAACACTACCACTCGGTCAATGCACTGGTGGTATGTCTTGCAGATATGAGCATCTCACACGTCTGTGCCCGTTTCCCAGGTTCTGCACACGATGCCTATGTGATGAGGAGTAGTCGCATCCCGAGGATGATGTCACAGATGCGGAACCAGCGTGCCTGGCTTGTTGGTGTGTACTGACTTTGTACCATTGTGTGTGTTCTGCAATGTAGTGTTCCACCCTCTTTTCCAACTCAGCTAATGTGCAATTGTCTGTATGTAGGTGACTCCGGATACCCCAACATGCCGTGGTTGCTGACGCCCCTCAGGAACCCTGTGACACCAGCCCAGATGCGCTACAATGAGGCACATGGTCGGACCAGGAGAGTGATCGAGCGGACATTTGGTCTCCTGAAGAGCCGCTTCCGCTGCCTAGATAAGACAGGAGGGGCCCTCCCATATGCCCCAGTAAAGGTGTGCAAGATTGTCATCGTCTGCTGCATGCTACACAACCCGGCAGTGCGGAAGGAGTTGCCTCTCATCCTGGATGACGATGACCAACATCCACCACCTGTGGAGGATCCTGGCCTGGACCACGATGCCAGTGATGATGATGATGATGATGATGTCCGCACACAGCTCATCACCAACTTCTTCAGCTGAATGTGAGTATCCGGAGATGTCATGTCAATGATGAGTGTGAGAAGTTGGCCTGGCATATGCTGTCCACTAATTATAGTGGGCACCTTGCACCAGTCCAAACAACCCCTTATTGGAGATAGGTTAAAGACAACCTTTATTGAAAGCTATCCTAGTGGTAGCTATGGAGAGCAGCCTTCAGGCTAAGTCTTGAAGGAATGTAAAGCAGCTTGTTTTACCAGTCTATAATCTCTTGAGTGACCAAATGAAAGAGGACCACACCAGGTATATATTCAAAATATATGTATTTATTACTAAACACACCCCTCTTCTCTTTATGAGGCTAGAGTTCGAAGTACATACGTTACGAGTTAGTTATCTACAGTAATAGCACAAATACACGTTTGAGCCCCAGGGGCGTACCAAACCATATACCAATAAAGTGGTATAAGAACCACGACTGAGCTAGACACAAGGCCTAGAGCCTGTAGAAGTGCTTGGACCACAAGGAACCACCCAAGGCAGTGACACAGGGGACCCACGGGGGACGCGTGCAGTGTATGAACACAACCGCGAACCACCGTTAACTTCTATGGGGAAAGTCGCGATTAGAATTTAAAAGAAAAGGGACACTTAGAGGAGGACTTGGAGCAAACCCTTTGAGAACTAGGCTGTTCTAGTGTCAATACCCATGGGAGCACCGGAGTACTCGAGTTACCTCACCCAGGGAAGCCGGGTGCATAGGTGTCTTTCGGGGTCGGGTTTCGTCGTCGCTTTCAATGGCGATCTGCTGCAAAGTGCTGCTGGCGGCCAAGTCGAAAGTGTTCAGGTGGATCCAAAGGTGGATCGAAGATCTGAAGAACCTGAAAGCAGAGGGGACAGAGTCTGGGTCACTAGCTAGTGACCAGGAGGGCGATGAGCAGATGCCCACCGATGTCGAGTGCTTCCGGTAGGTTGACAGTCGTCTTGACCCTTCAGCCACGAGGTCCAGGAGGCGTCGACGACAACCAGGAGCTAGATTCGAGCTGTCCCACAAATTCTGTCGATTGCAGGGGTGTCGGTGACCGGATTGGACCCAACAAGCCTTGGCAACGGCAAGTCTCGTGGAAGTAGAAGAAGGTCGATGTTGCAGACCAGCAAGGTCTGGGACACTCACCCAGTGAGGATAAGTCAGGGCACGCCTGGAGCAACCAGGGAGCCCAAGCAGAAAAGGATTGGCCTTCGTGAGGGCCTACTAGCCAACGGACTAGCGACCGCGAAGGAGCCTCGAGACAGTGCACGTGGAGCTGGCTCACAGGACACTCGTGGAGTGGAGGCCAGTGATCTTCGGTGCAGGTGGTGCTGGAGGCTGGGGCTACTCGGAGCCCAAAGCATGACTTCGTGGGAGACCCAGAAGAGGATGCACTTGCAAATGCGTTCGGTGTCCAGAGGTCACGGTTCCACATTACCCACGACAGCTACGGGCCTCAGCTTTGCTGGGAACTCAGGGCAGCCTCGGGGAAGTCTGGAAATCCACCTCTGGTGATGCAAAGACTTCGGCATCCGACGGGAGCTTCAGCGATGCAGACCGGACAATTGCTTCTTTGGTGCCTGCCAAGCAGGGGAGTCACTCCTTGACCCAAGGGAGATTCTTCAGTCCTCTAATCTTAAAGTAGAGCGTCGAAGGTCCAGGATTCTGTGTCAGAGTTTCGTCCAGGTAAATCTAAAGTTCTAAGGACTGGGGTCCCCTACTTATACTAAGGTAGGGGGTTGGACATACTCTGTGGCCCCACCTATGGGAGGGTCAGGGCAGAGGGGTGGTTACACCCCTTTCCCTTTGTCCAGTTTTGCGCCAGAGCAGGGGCTGGAAGCCCCTGAGCCGGTTTGAACTGGGGTATGCACAGGGACACCAAGTGTGCCCCCAGTGCAGGACTTCAAAGCACCCGAGAGTGCTCCCGCCCAGCCCCAATACACACTATCCTGTCTGGGGAGGTGGTCACACCTCCCTGGGACAGGAAACCTATTGTCCAGGCCTCCCCTGCCGGAGTTTCGGTCAGCAGCAGGAGGCCAGACTCGTGTCTGTGGCAGCGGCATCTATTTTGTGATGCCAGGGCTCTGGAAAGTCAGTACCGGGTATACTGGTGTGTACATGTCTTTCCCTCTAGAAGGGTGGAATGCTACCCCCGCCGCCAGAACTGGCGGGGGGGGTAGTATTCCAAGATGTTTGACACCAAACACAACATGTTTCCGTGCAGCCATCCCAAAGTTAGCATTTAACGCGAGGTTATAATGCGCTTAAGAGTATATGGTCAGGCTGCACTACAAACAGCATCAGAGAAGGGTCTCCGAACGCTGCAGAGGGGCCCTGCTCATGCAGGGGCACCCTCTGACATAGGAACCACGCACTCTGCCTTCAGGATTGATAAGGCCTGCCATAGGAGTGACTTATAGGTTTATATGTGTGTATGTATATAGTGATATAGGTAGCCTATATCACAGTAAGGGGTGCATGCACCACCTTACCGAGGCTGCAGTAGCAGACCTGTGGTGTCAGTTTGGATGGCCTTCCAGGGTGGCACAATACATGCTGCAGCCCCTGGTAGGCCTCTGAGGTACCTATGCCCTGGGTACATAGTATACCATATACTAGGGACTTATAAGGGCACTCCAGATTCCAATCAGAGATGTGCCTAAGGCACATGGAAACCATTTTAGAGAGGAAGCAGCTAGGCTGGGGTTCTTATTAGCAGGGCCCCAGCCAGACTAAGGTCGAAAAACAGTGAAGCATCAGCAAAAGTGGGGGTACCCATGTGAAGCAGATCCTACTCTCCTACACAACCCCCCAAACGTAGGGACATTAAACTAACCTTGCCCAGTTAAGTCTTCATGTTCTAAGTGGAAGTACCTAGAGAGTCCATCTGCATTGGCATGGTTACTCCCAGGTCTATGTTCCACTGTGAAGTCCATCCCCTGTAGGGAAATGGACCACCTAAGCAGTTTGGGGTTTTCACCCTTCATTTGTTTTAGCCATAAGAGGGGCTTATGGTCTGTTTGAACAAGGAAGTGAGTACCAAACAAGTATGGCCTCAACTTCTTCAGAGCCCAGACCACAGCAAAGGCCTCCCTCTCATTGGCTGACCAACGTTTCTCTCTAGGGGTCAGCCTTCTGCTAATGAAAGCTACTGGCTGATCCTGACCTTCATCATTCAATTGTGACAGTACAGCCCCTACCCCCAATTCAGATGCATCAGTTTGAACAATGAACTTCTTGGAGTAATCAGGACTCTGTAGAATGGGAGCAGTGCACATGGCCTGCTTCAGGTCATCAAATGCCTTTTGACAGCTAACTGTCCACTGAACCTTTTTGGGCATTTTCTTGGAAGTGAAGTCATTCAGGGGTGTCACTATTGATCCATACCCCTTGACAAATCTCCTATAGTACCCAGTCAGGCCTAAGAAGGTTCTCACCTGAGTCTGGGTAGTTGGAGCAGTCCAGTCCATGATGGTCTGGATCTTGCTCTGCAGTGGTTGAACCTGGCCTCCACCCACAAGGTGGCCCAGGTACACAACCTGACTCTGCCCTATCTGGCACTTGGTGGCCTTGATAGTCAGGCCTGCTTTCTGCAGGGCCTGTAAAAGATTTCTGAGGTGGACCAGGTGATCCTCCCAGGTGGAGCTAAAGACAGCAATATCATCTAGATATGCTGCACTATAGGCTTCCAGACCTGTAAGGACTGTATTCACCAACCTCTGAAAAGTGGCAGGTGCATTCTTCAGACCAAAGGGCATCACCACAAATTGATAATGCCCACTAGGGGTTGAGAATGCTGTCTTTGGCTTTGCATCATCAGCTAGTCTGATCTGCCAGTAGCCAGCTGTCAGGTCAAATGTGCTTAGATACTTGGCTGAGGCCAAAGTGTCTATTAGCTCATCTGCCCTTGGTATTGGATGGGCATCAGTCCTAGTGACTGCATTGAGACCCCTGTAGTCCACACAAAACCTCATCTCTCTTTCCCACCATTGGTGTGAGGTTTTGGCACAAGGACCACTGGACTAGCCCAAGGGCTATCTGAGGGTTCAATAACTCCCAAATCCAACATCTTCTGGACTTCTGTCCTGATACAGTCCCTGACATGGTCAGGTTGCCTATAAATCTTATTTTTAATAGGCAGACTGTCCCCAGTGTCCACTTCATGAGTGCACCAGGTAGTCTGACTGGGTGTCAGTGAGAATATGTGTCTGAACTGATTGAGCACCTGTCTGCAATCAGTCTGCTGCTGGGTAGTGAGGCTGCCTGCCAAGGCTACACCATCCACTGACCCATCACCAGGGTTCTGTGAGAGCAGGTCAGGGAGTGGGTCACTCTCTTCCTCCTGTCCCTCATCAGTAGCCATGAGCAAGCCCATGTCTGCCCTGTCCACATATGGTTTTAACCTGTTGACATGGAGAACCCTGTGGGGACTCCTGGGTGTTCCTAGGTCTACTAAGTAGGTAACCTCACCCTTCTGTTCAACAATGGTGTGGGGTCCACTCCATTAGTCTTGGAGAGCTGCTGGGGCCACTGGCTCCAACACCCACACCTTCTGTCCTGGCTGATAAACAGTCAGTACAGCCTTTTGGTCATGCCAGGCCTTTTGAAGTTCCTGGCTAGCCTCAAGGTTTTTAGTTGCCTTTTTCATATACTCAGCCATCCGGGAGCGGAGACCAAGTACGTAGTCTACTATGTCTTGCTTTGGGGGCTTGAGAGGTAACTCCCATCCTTCCTTCACCAAGCACAGTGGACCCCTGACAGGGTGATCAAACAAAAGTTCAAAAGGGCTGTAGCCAACCCCCTTTGAGGCACCTCCCTGTATGCAAATAAAAGGCAGGGCAAGAGTATGTCCCATCTTCGCCTAAGCTTTTCTGGGAGCCCTTTAATCATGCCCTTCAAGGTTTTGTTGAATCTCTCAACTAAACCATTGCATTGTGGGTGATAGGGTGTGGTGAACTTGTAAGTCACTCCACACTCCTTCCACATTGCTTTTAAGTATCCAGACATAAAGTTTGCACCCCTGTCTGATTCAACCTCCTTAGGGAAGCCCACTCTTGAGAAAATTCCCAGGAGGGCCCTTGCCACCACAGGTGCTGTAGTGGTCCTAAGGGGAATAGCCTCTGGGTACCTGGTGGCATGATCCACTACCACCAGGATAAACCTGTGCCCAGATGCTGTTTGGGGATCCATGGGACCAACAATGTCAATCCCCACCCTTTCAAAGGGAACCCCCACCACAGGTAGTGGTATCAGGGGGCCTTTGTAGTGCCACCTGCCTTGCCACTGGCCTGGCAGGTTACACAGGAGCGACAAAACTCCTTGGTGTCTTCAGACATGTGGGGCCAGTGAAAGTGAGGGACAATTCTGTCCCAAGTCTTGTTCTGGCCCAGGTGACCTGCTAAGGGAATATCATGGGCTAGGGTCAATAGGAAGCCCCTGAACTTCAGAGGTATAACCAACCTCCTGGTAGCACCAGGCTTGGGGTCTCTACACTCTGAGTACAAGAGTCCATCATCCCAATACACAGTATGGGGACCACTAGCTTTCCCAGCAGCCTCAGCAGCAGCTTGCTGTCTGAGGGGTTCAAGAGAGGGGCAGCTCTGCTGCTCCTGTCTCAGATCTGCCCTGGAAGGTCCCCCTGTCCCCAAGAACTCAACCTGTTCAGGTTCAAGCTCCTCTGGGAAAGTTCCTTCCTCAGGACTGAGATCATCCCCCTCAAGGGACTGATCTTCCTTCTGAGCCAAGGGGGAAGGCACTGCCTTTACCCTACTACTCCTCTTCTTGGAGGGCACTTGGTCCATTATTCCAGAATCCAAGGCCTGTTCAGTGCTAGACATTTTGGCTTGTGACCTGGTCTCAGCAAACACATCTGCAGGGATCCCCAGCATTTCTGCATGGGTCCTGAGCTCCACTTCTGCCCAAGCTGAAGTTTCTAAGTCATTGCCAAGCAAGCATTCAACGGGTAGGTCTGCACTTACCACAACCTTCTTAAGGCCAGTTACCCCTCCCCAGGAGAAGTTAACAACTGCCAGAGTATGGTCTGTTCTGACGTTGCTAGCATTGGTCACTTGGTACATTTCACCAAGTATTATCTGCCCAGGATTCACAAGGTCTTGTGTCACCATGGTGACACTTGCCCCTGTGTCCCTAAATGCCAAAGCCTCTCTTCCATTGATCAAAGGCTGTTGTCTGTACTTGCCCAGATTACTGGGACTCACAGAGGAGGTCATATCCATGCCTCCATCACAGACTAGGACAGCCTGAGTGAGTTCTCTGACTAGGTCAGAGCTCATCTCTTTACCCAGGGTCAACCCTACTAAACCCTTGGCTTGTGTATTCCCACCACCAACTGTAACTGCACTAGGGGGAGCAGGTGCCTTAGGGGCATTGGTGGGGGCTGGAGTAGAGTCTTTGGACTTGGTGCAATCACTGGTCCAGTGGGTCTTTTGCTTACAGACCTTGCACCATGGTTTTCTTTGGCCTTTCCCTTTGGTAGACTGTGAATCCCCACCTGAAGAAGATTTTTGGGGGCCTTGTGAAGACTTTTGATCTTTACCCTTCTCCCCACCCTTATCAGAGGTTTTCGAATCTTGCTTCTTAGGGTCACCACCTTGGTTCTGTACCTTCTGCTTCACCCTGGTTCTGACCCATTTGTCTGCCTTCTTTCCCAATTCTTGGGGAGAGGTCAGATCAGAGTCTACCAGGTGCTGATGCAACAGCTGATTTTGACAGTTATTAAGAATCTGCTCCCTCATTATCAGATTGTACAATCCTGTGAAGTCACATACCTTACTGCCCAATAACCAACCTTCCAGAGCCTTGGCAGAACAATCAACAAAGTCCACCCAGTCTTGAGTCTGTGCTTTTGGGTATCCCTGAACTTTAACCTGTATTGTTCAGTGGTTAGGCCAAACCCATCAATTAGAGCACTCTTCAAGACTTTGTAATTATCAGCATCCTCCTCTCTAACAGTGAGGAGCTTGTCTCTACCTTTGTCTGCAAAGGAGAGCCACAAGATTGCTGCCCACTGCTCCTGAGGGACCCTCTGTACTTTACAGGCCCTCTCTAGAGCAGTTATCCATTTGTGGATGTCATCCCCACTCTGGTAGGGAGGGACAATCTTGCTCAGGTTTCTATGGTCATAAGACCTTTCCCTATCTTTGGGGAAACTGCTGCCACCATGGGACTCTAGTCCCAACTTTTGTCTCTCTCTATAGAGATCTAGGGACTCCCTGTCTATAGCCAATTGCTGTTTCCTGAGTTCAAGCTGAGTTTGCTCATAATGAATCAGTCTCTTTCTCCTCTCATGAGAGGATTCCCTCCTATGAGAGGAGACAGAGGTCCCTATTGAGGTGTCAGAGTGGTTAGACTCCTGAGAAGGAGACCTAGACCTTCTGGGCACACTCAGAACTCTTCCTGGGGGGACAAAGGGGAGGTCAGTCTGATACTCTCCCTCCTCCTCCTCCACAGGAGGAATTGGATTTTCCAGGGCAAGGTCATTTTCACCTTCCTGGCCAGTTTCAGAGGGGGGGGCCTGGGTTTCTTCACCCCTGACCCCTTCCTCATCTTCTGCCCCACCCTCTTTGCCTACCCCTTCAGACCCTAGGGGCCTGCTGAGATCATCAGCTAGTAACACCTCCCTGAGGTGTTGGGTGCTGGCACTTTTGCCTGTCTTCAAATTCCTAGTAGAGCATAATGCTCTCAATTCCAAGAATGGGAGTTTATCATACTTGGAGGGAAGAAGCCCACTGGCTTCTGGCAAGGACTCACTGGGTCCTGGCTTTGAAGACATTACTAGTGAGGTGTGGTGTATGCACTACCTACTCTAGTGTGGCCTACTAAACTCTCTTGAGTTGTAGAAAGGGTGTGCTGTCCCTTAACACACAACTCTAAGTTCAGTAGAACTTACTGTATTACTAAGCTTGATTTATATGTACCTTAGGTACCCTTAGTGGTTTTCAGTTGATCAATTCAATTGAGATTATCTGGTAAAACAATAGCAAGCTGGAATCCCACACGCTGCACACCAATGTGAGAAGTTGGCCTGGCATATGCTGTCCACTAATTATAGTGGGCACCTTGCACCAGTCCAAACAACCCCTTATTGGAGATAGGTTAAAGACAACCTTTATTGAAAGCTATCCTAGTGGTAGCTATGGAGAGCAGCCTTCAGGCTAAGTCTTGAAGGAATGTAAAGCAGCTTGTTTTACCAGTCTATAATCTCTTGAGTGACCAAATGAAAGAGGACCACACCAGGTATATATTCAAAATATATGTATTTATTACTAAACACACCCCTCTAGTCTCTTTATGAGGCTAGAGTTCGAAGTACATACGTTACGAGTTAGTTATCTACAGTAATAGCACAAATACACGTTTGAGCCCCAGGGGCTTACCAAACCATATACCAATAAAGTGGTATAAGAACCACGACTGAGCTAGACACAAGGCCTAGAGCCTGTAGAAGTGCTTGGACCACAAGGAACCACCCAAGGCAGTGACACAGGGGACCCACGGGGGACGCGTGCAGTGTATGAACACAACCGCGAACCACCGTTAACTTCTATGGGGAAAGTCGCGATTAGAATTTAAAAGAAAAGGGACACTTAGAGGAGGACTTGGAGCAAACCCTTTGAGAACTAGGCTGTTCTAGTGTCAATACCCACGGGAGCACCAGAGTACTCGAGTTACCTCACCCAGGGAAGCCGGGTGCATAGGTGTCTTTCGGGGTCGGGTTTCGTCGTCGCTTTCAATGGCGATCTGCTGCAAAGTGCTGCTGGCGGCCAAGTCGAAAGTGTTCGGGTGGATCCAAAGGTGGATCGAAGATCTGAAGAACCTGAAAGCAGAGGGGACAGAGTCTGGGTCACTAGCCAGTGACCAGGAGGGCGATGAGCAGATGCCCACCGATGTTGAGTGCTTCAGGTAGGTTGACGGTCGTCTTGACTCTTCAGCCATGAGGTCCAGGAGGAGTCGACGACAACCAGGAGCTGGATTCGAGCTGTCCCACAACGTCTGTCGATTGCAGGGGTGTCGGCGACCGGATTGGACCCAACAAGCCTTGGCAACGGCAAGTCTCGTGGAAGTAGAAGAAGGACGATGTTGCAGACCAGCAAGGTCTGGGAGACTCACCCAGCGAGGATAAGTCAGGGCACACCTGGAGCAACCAGGGAGCCCAAGCAGAAAAGGATTGGCCTTCGTGAGGGCCTACTAGCCAATGGACTAACGACCGCGAAGGAGCCTCGAGACGGTGCACGTGGAGCTGGCTCACAGGACACTCGTGGAGTGGAGGCCAGTGATCTTCGGTGCAGTTGGTGCTGGAGGCTGGGGCTACTGGGAGCCCAAAGCATGACTTCGTGGGAGACCCAGAAGAGGATGCACTTGCAAATGCATTCGGTGTCCAGGGGTCACGGTTCCACGTTACCCACGACAGCTACGGGCCTCAGCTTTGCTGGGGACTCAGGGCAGCCTCGGGGAAGTCTGGAAATCCACCTCTGGAGATGCAAAGACTTCGGCGTACCAGGGGTGGCACAATACATGCTGCAGCCCCTGGTAGGCCTCTGAGGTACCTATGCCCTGGGTACATAGTATACCATATACTAGGGACTTATAAGGGCACTCCAGATTCCAATCAGAGATGTGCCTAAGGCACATGGAAACCATTTTAGAGAGGAAGCAGCTAGGCTGGGGTTCTGATTAACAGGGCCCCAGCCAGTCTAAGGTCGAAAAACAGTGAAGCATCAGCAAAAAGTGGGGGTACCTGTGTGAAGCAGATCCTACTCTCCTACAGTGAGTATGCATGATATGTGTTGGTGGTGCTCTGGTGCTGTTTGAGTGTGGCCATGTGCTACATGACTGTATGCGTGTAGCGATGTGTCCTTACAGGTAGTCTGTACTCCCCAACAGTGTTGACATGCTAACTTGGTTCTGGGTGGGTATCTTGTGACATGTATTGGGCATGAGTATTGCAGTTCTGTCCTGTTCTTCAGTGCTTTTGACTGTGTGTCATTTCTGTCCTTCACAGGGTACTTTCAGAGTTGTTTGGTCAACTGTGATCCCCCG